>CM055645.1:5409862-6689050 GCA_029378325.1 Elaeagnus macrophylla
TTCAAACTATCTGTTTGAACTTTATGCATATGTTCGGCTAGGAATAATGAACTTTTTCTTTATGTTCAAATGATATGTTTGAACATTTTCAATATATTTGGCTAAAATGTTTGAACACCTAGTGTGAGTAAACACGGCTGATAAAATTAAAAAGATTCATTTGAAATTGACCCATATGTTCGGAATTACATTTTGAAATTTTTGGTTTTATTCGGACTGGATGATTGAACATTTTGTATATGTTCAGACGATCTATTTGAACATTGTCTATGTGTAGAACTTCTCCAAAAACATTCAAATTATCTGTTTGAACTTTATGATTATGTTCGGGTAAGAATAATGAACTTTTTGTATATGTTCAGACGGTACATTTGAACATATTGTATATATTCGGCTAATCTGTTTGAACATTTTGTGTATAATTCTGATATGTTGTTTCAGTAATTTGTGTATAATTTGTTGATTTGTTTGAATCAAAAATATTTTTAGTCATTTTTATTAAAAACTACATTACATATCAGTCTCTAAAATAATAGTTTGTTTTAAACTACAAGAGGGTGTCATTGATTAAAAAAGTTGAATTTGTTTAGTATAAAGCAATTCCCATTCACTTGCATAAGCATGATGAAATGCAATCCACTCTCGACAGATTGGAGGTATTGGGCATCCTCTTTATAACTCTAACTGGATAAATATATAAACATGTCAAATCATTAAAATACAAGAAAATTCATAAATATATATAAACATATTTGTGTACAATCATATATGGATAGTAAAAAATTTGTTACTTGCACAAAATGATCATTATTAACAAAACCTGTAGCAATCAACATATGGTCAGACGGGGGCTTAGACCAAAGGGGAAGGAATGTACACGATGCATGCATGCTAAATGTGGCGAACACAGTATTATATGTAGCAGCAATAATATGACCCATGTCAGGTAACATCATCCAATTCTCATAATCTGTAGGACTTTTAAAATGATCAAGCCTTTGGATAAGGTTGGTGACTAGTTGAACTTCTCCAAACAAGTGTGTGTAATCATTAAAATGAAATCTTATTTCATTAAGCATCTCATTTCTCACTTGATCCCATCTATCCTCACCATATCCAAGTGCCACAACTATGACTCTAAATTCACAGTTACCATCTCCCTTGACATTTTTTACACATTCTATGTATGGCTCAATTGCAAAAGGAAATTGATTGATGTATGATAAAGGAGTTTTTGAAATTTTTTCTCATGACACCTTAAGTTTCAACTTTGGGACCTTTGGAATTACGTTCCCTGTAGACTATGTACAACCAATCGCATTATCAGCTAATGCATACTCAAATGCAGAAGGATCTCGACGTGTTGATTTATCTTTATTTGTAGGATGACTCCGATTGTTATTCTTTATAAATGGCTCATCTAATTGTGTAGTGCTTGGTTTTGCCCAAAATGATAGAACCTTTATCATTTGCATCCGTGTAATTCTCATCACTTGAATCAAATCGTTGTTTTAATGCCTCCAAAAATGGTGTGCAATCTAACTTCTCTTTCTTAACTCGTGATGAGGGAGAATAATTAAGTTTCTTCCAATGACTATGAATCAATGATAATTCAAGGGGTTAACCTAGTCGTTTATATTATGCAATCTCATGAGCACAAGACAATCCATGAGTTCGACGCTTTACACAACCACATGCTACAACATCAACCCATACATTCTCTGCCCTTTCTGCTTCTTTCAAAATAATTTTCATTGCATTTAAAGACACAAAACCTCAAAACTCACTAAACAACCACGCTGGTTTAAAATGATGTTGGATTGTGATTATGCTTTCTTTAAACGAGGCTTTAATTTCAGTATGTTGTAGCTCCAATAATTGATGAATGTTTTCCTAGTTAGTAACTAAATTTCCTTGTGATGACCTCAATTGTTTTTTCAATGCAGAGTGTGCACTTTCAGCCCTATTAAACAAATTAATTCTTAGTTAAGTAATATAATTACTATTAACAATATAATTTTACAAAATCAATGTAAATATAATATTACCTATTTCTTGTGGTATTGCCAAAATGCATATGTAGGTCTGTCCATACTGAGACAAAATTTTCCTTATATTTACTTAACCACGCTTCCTTAATGTATGTAATTGCATCATTTACATCTCCAAAATTGTTTTCAAGTTGAGATACATTGTTAGTATATTCTTCAAAAGACTTAGATAACTCAACATTTTTCCACATATTTTGGAAGGAAATCCATCTATCTTGATCTCCAAAATATTTCTTTATATTTGCAATTACATTTTTCGAAATATGCCACCTACAAAGTAGATTAAATGAAGAAGGGAAAACATTCTTAATTGCATTCATAAGAGCCAATTCTCTATCTGTTAATATAACACTAGGCATAATATCATCCATCAAACTCTTCAACATCATTAATGCCCAACTATAATTGTCCTCTTTCTCATATTCAAGATACACTTGCGCAATTGAGAATGTCTTGTCTGTAGATGTTACCCCAACAATCTCAAGAAAAGGTAATCTATATTTGTTTATCTTATACGTGCAATCCATATTAGAACATGGGGGAAAGCTCGTAATAAGTCAATAGACTGTGGATGCGCAAAGAACAAGTCTGTAACGACATTATCCCTCTCATTCTTCCTATGTCACTCTATGTATTTATGCTTCTGCAATTTTTGCAACAACTGTTTCATTATAGACCGTCCTGCTTGTTCAGTGACTCTATACTTTGAACGTGCATTATAAATATTCTTCATTATAGGTGCATTGTTCTCATCACATTGTTTGATTCTATATAAAATATCATTCGGTCTTACATTACAGTTTGACATATCTACCAACAAATCCAGCTCTAAGTTAGTAAGTCTTCTAGCATATGTATGTCCCTTAAAGTTTTGCACCAAAGAATGATTGTGCATGCTACAAACAACTTTTACCATCCATTCATTACCACTTTGACACATTCTTCCCTTCACTAAAAATGGACAGTTACACTTCTTTGTCCCAGTATGTATATCAACTTTTTTCTTCTTTTTTAGTGGCGTAGAAGGTTCTTTCATTGACCTGTAATGTTCACTTCTTTCACAAGCAAAATCTATTCTTGGCCTTTTACGTTTCAAACCTAACTCAGACTTTTTCATTACAATAATCATTCTATTTTGTTTTCTCGTATATTTTACGCATAAAATTAAGTCTTCTTTTGATGAGAAAATAAAAAAAAATGCTTACATTTGTCAAATTATAATTAAATTTAAATCAATTAATTAAAATATGAGATAGTCACCCTATCAGTTTCAAATAAACTGCTGAAATCAACATGCAGGAAGTGCTTATCATCATTACCATAAAGATAAATCTACACAGAAAATTACGAATCAATAGGTTCGGTAAAATCTGTTCGGCAAATATTTATGCACTTTTGCTATATGAATCGAATATAATTGATGAAAATTTTAAAAATGTTTGTCAAAAAAATATGTGTAATTTTTAAATGTTCGGCAGATATATGTGAACAATTAGTGTATGTTTGACAGGTCCTATTGAACATTTTTAAAATGTTCAACGTAATTATTTGAACTTTTGTAAAATGTTTGGCAATGTTAAACGAATGTATTACATATGTTTCTTCATGTCCTGTTGAACATTTTCAAGATGTTCAACATAATCATTTGAACTTTTGAAAAATGTTCGGCAACGATGGACGAACGTATTACATATGTTCGGACCTGGTACGTTAAATATACTGAAAAAAATTTAACGCCTTCCTCTCCACTCCCTGATTCATTTTCCAATATTTGGGAAAGAAAAGAACATTCTGATTCATTGCAGGATGTGAGTACCAGTGGAAGCTCACAAACTTCAGTTAGAGAAGCCGCCACCGACGACGACGGTGGCAGTGGAGGTTCCATTTCAGAGATGTGAAAATATAAACAAAATTTGAATAAATTTTCTGGAGTGAAATTAACAGAAAAAATTAATAGAGAAGTGGTGCAACTGGTGATTGAGGAAAAATAATTTCAGTTCGGCGGTTCCAAGTGGTGGCAGTAGAGGCAGCGGCAACAAATTTTTCCCTCGTCAGTTTATGTAGGATGTATTTGGTTATTGTCTTAATTTATTGTTTTTAATATATTGGGTATGTATTTAACATATTTTGTAGGATGTGTTTAGAATGGGCCATCAGCTAAATAAGCTTAAAAAACTTGAAAAATACCCAATTCGGTCCAATAAGCCCAAAAACACCTTTCACTCATAAGTCCAAGTAATCCCATGAAATATGAGCCTTAATACTCAATCAACCCAAATAACCCAATCAGCCCATATACCAAAAACCAACCTTAATCTAACAAAGATAAGGTTAGAGAAAGGCAAGCAAGTGGCGGCACTAACTAATTTGGGTGGAGCAGCAATGGGGCATTGAGCCAAGAGCGAAGGAGGTATTAGCGGAAATGGCAGCACATTGACTGAAGGTGCAAATATGACAGCAAATCTGGAAAAAAGGAGTGGTTGTGCAGGCATAATGCTTATCATCAGCAGAGCAAGGACACCCATTGGAAGAGGTTCTGCTGCAGTCGACACCACAAGGAAGATATTACGGCAGATCTGGGTTTGCAAAGGCTGGATACGAGCAGCTGCGGCAACAACAAGCTGGGTAGGTGGTGACAGCAGCTAGGTCCTCTGAAAATAATGGCTGTGGACGTAAAAATAAACCAGACACAGATCTTGTCGACAGGAGCAAGGGCAACTGGGTGGTTGTCTCTGACGACACTTGCGAGCGGGTGACCCAAGTGATGGTCACTGGTAGTGGTTTGGTCAACTATTGGTGGTAGATGCGAACTGGGTCTTGGTTGAAAGAGTACCGAGGAATAAAACATTTTTTACAATTTTTTTTTGAGAAAGTAGATCTAATTTTGTTAAGGACAAATAAGTTTAGGGAAATTCTGGAGGCATCCCTTTTTTTACTCTTAGACATCCCATAATTGATAAAAAATTAATAAATAAATTAATATTAACAAAATGACAAAATTGTCCCAAACATGCACATCGAGCCATCCCACAAATTAACCCACATCCCCCACTGTCCAACGAGCCTTATCGAGCCATCCACCACCACTCTGCGTGTTGCCTCCACCGACCGCCACTGTAGCGCCGTCCGATCTCAACAGTACCGAGCACCACAGTGTGACCGTCCGATCCGAGCAAAATTCAAACTTCCAAACGCTGATTTCAGTCCAAATTCTGGGGGAAAACTGATCTCCAAATTGAAGGTATTATTTTTAATTTGGTTTATATTATATGAAGATGTTCAGGAAGAAACTGGGTGTTGGGAGTACGAGGGTGGGGAGGAAGATATTGAACAGGGTGTTGGGAGTACGAGGGAGGGGAGGAAGAGATGAACAGGAGGTTCGGTAGGGGTTATCGAAACATTTATTGGTGTTCGGTAAAGGGTATCGAACAAAAAAGATATGTTCGGTAGGGGTTACCGAAAGAATCAATTTGGTTCGGTAGGGAGGGTACCGAACATACCTATTTTGTTCGGTAAGGGGTACTGAACATTCCTAATTTGTTCGGTAATGGGTACCGAACATACCTATTTTGTTCGGTATGGTTTACCGAACCTACCTTATTTACAGCATATGATGATTTCAACTTTTTTTATTTATTTTTAGTGACTTATTTATTCATTTAACAACTAATTTGTCATTTTAGGTATGAGTAGACAACCTCAAACCGCTTCGCATAGAAAAAGAAACGAAGAATTATATGAAGCTGATGGACTTGTATATAGAAGAAGAAAAAATAGACAAGTGGCCACCGCTGGACCATCAAATGTTGAAACGACTGTAGAACATGCTACCACTGAGATTATAGAGGAAGAAAGACACAGTATGGATGCTTTTTTACAAGGACCAAATGACGATACTTTTGAGACATTTGTAGAGCATGAGGTTGAACATGATGAGGTTCACGAAGACCCCTCCTCATCTCTAATTGGTCCAAAGAATCTGTCGGTACTGAAGAGTTTTAAAAATCACATAGCGTATAAAATCTGGAATAAGACTGTAAGTAATTCACTTATAAAATATTTTTATTGATTTTAAAATTAAAATATTATTTTAATTAATTGTAATTTTGTTTATTTTTAGGACGATCGTGAGTTCTTGAGGCCTATTGGACATTCTGTGGGGCAAAGTGATTGGGATCTCGACCAACGTATTGCGCATCGCATATTTCAGTCAGGCCTAGATTCGTTATGCCATGCCACGCCACATACAAACATGCAGACAAGGTATTGGTATCTGCATTTGTTGAGAGATGGCATCCAGAAACTAACACATTTCACATGCCATTTGGTGAAATGACTATAACATTACATGATGTACAACAATTATTGGGCCTTAAGGTTACAGGAACAGCTTGTACTGGAAAAAAATTAGGTAGGGGCGATGCTGTTTCACTTATTGTAGATGCATTAGGAGTTAGTATAGATGTAGCAAAGTCTCAGCTAAGTACAAAAGGATTATATGTGAAGCTAAGTTGGTTGAGGACTTTGTTTACTTCTCCTAGTGACCGACAAGATGACCATCTGGTTAGGGCATTCTTGTTACATCTGTTAGGATGTACACTATTTGTTGATAAAACTGGAAACAGTGTCCCAGTTTCTTACTTGACATTGCTGACAGATATAGACAGCATACATGAGTACGCTTGGGGTGCAGCTGCATTGGCTTATTTGTACCGACAATTGGGGATAGCTAGTCGATATGATGCGAAGCAAATATCTGGATATCTGACTTTGCTACAAGCATGGATATATGAGCATATTCCCATATGCGCTCCATCGCTAAACCAAAACTACAGTAGTCAATTACCTCTTGTACAGCGTTGGGGGTTGTACACCCGTCCTTCCGTAGACAAGAAGTTCTTGGATGAGTTGAGAGAGACACTCGATGATCTAACAGTTGATGATGTATGTTACTCTTATTTTATGTATTTTAAGTTTACCTAATTAATTTAGTTATTTGTTTAATATCTTAATTGAATTATGTTTATACTTTGTTTTGACAGGTTAATTGGGATCCATATTGTACAGATATTCCAGAGATTACTTTTTTTCATGGATGCATTCGTTTTTTGGAAGTCGTCGAAGCTTATCATAGCCATAGGGTGTTGCGGCAATTTAAGCATATTCAGACTATTCCACCGAATCCAGTTGAGCCTTTTAAAGTAAATAGAGGGTCCAACCCTAAGATGTACAAGGTGGAATTTCATTTCGCAGATCAGTATTGGACAAGTTGGGATAGTCATGTCTTATCTCAACAATCAAGAGGTGCAACTGTTAATCTCCCAAGTGATTGTGCAAATGATTACATGCAATGGTATGAAGAAATATCACACGTGAGAGTGCAAAACCCTATACATAGATTAACACATGGTAGGACGACGACTCAGACACACCGTGCAACCCAACATTCACAACGAGATGTGACGGTTAGTATTCATTAAAGTATTAGTTACTTCTAACTTTAAATGGTTGTAGATTAATGATTAATTTAATACTTTTGTGTATTTGTTAGGGTGTGCGAGAAGCATTACGCATTGTTGAGCGTGCTTTGTCAAAAGGAGAAGAGCAACCATCCAGAAAATGGTACAAGAAATTCAAGAAGGTTCAAAAAATATTGCAAGGATGTGTTAGCTCAGCAGCTACAGATGCTCATCAGCCATGTTGATTTAATGTTAACCTATGTTTGTAAATGACGCTTAATGACATTGTTAATATCAACTATTTATATTTAATGATATGTATTGGAGCTTTCAACATTTATATTCAGTGAATGCATTAATTTACATTGTTATAACTCGGAATATAATATAAACTAATCATCGCAATCCAAGTCAAATACAACATTCTGATTTGTAACTATGCTACTAGAAGATGATACAACTGAATTGTAATCTTCAATTTGTCGTGCATATGGTGTAATCCATCCTTGTGCACATGGACTACGAAATGCATGCCAAACTGAATGTATAGGTGGCATTGGAGCATCATGTTGCAATAATACCTGTATTATATTAAATTAATGAAATCAATATATATCTAAATAGGTATACAGCTATATCATAAATAATAAAATCAAATGTACCTCCACAAAATGATTCCCATCGACAAAACATATAGATATTATCTTCTGATCCGTAGGTGGCTCAGTCCAAAGAGGAAGAAAAGTCCATGAGTCATGTAAACTGAATGATCTAAGCACAACATTGTAGGTGGAAGCAATAATATGTCCCATGTCTGGTAATGTCATATATTTTTCAGGACCACAACTACCATTGAAATGAGAAATTTTATCCCAGAGCTCCTTCAATAGTTCGAGATTATCATACAAGCAAGTGTAATCATTGTAATGACTTTGTAGTTCATTGAGCATGGCAGCCCTGACTTGAGGCCAACATTCCTCTTCAAATCCAAGTCCAATGGCTACAGCTCTAAAGCCACAATTACCATCTCCTAAAACATCATTAAATCTCACTACATATGGCTTGATTTGAATTGGCAATTGAGACAAATACGGCGAAGAGACAATTACTTGAGCTCTTTTAACTGGTAACTTTCTCTTCTTTGAAGTGAATTGGGCCCCATCAAATGACACAATTATTTGTGAACCATGATCTGCATCAAATGTATTATCAGCTATAGCATACTCAAAACGTGAAGGATCCCGTCGTGTGGAACATTCAGCCTTAGTAGGACGACCTCTATGAGATTGTTTCACGAGTGGCTCATCCAAATTAGTTATACTAGGATCAGCTAAGATACTAAACGCCTTGTACATCTGAATTTTTACATTTTTGTCACTAATATGAAAGCGTCTCATGAACTTCTCATATAAATGGTAGCAATCCAGATCTAAATCATCATCTTGTGAAATGGGTGCAAAACTGAGTTTCTTCCAATGAGAATGAAGTAAAGACAATGCAAGAGGACGACTCATTCGTTTGTATTCGTCAATGACATGAGCACATGGTAGTCCATGAGTTCGAAGCTTCGCACACCCACAAGTTGTAGCATCAAATGATACATGATCTGCTCTCCCAGATTCATTAAAAATAATTTCTAGCGCAGTACGTGAAACACACCCTCTCAACTCCTTGTATAGTCACTCGGGCTTCAAATGTTGTTGGAGTGTAGTTAAGCTCATCTCAAAGGAAGCTTTAATCTGTGTATGTTGGAGCTCAAGTAACTGATGAATGTTATCCCAGTTTGATACTAAGTTCCCTTGTGATGTTTTCAATTGTCGTTTCAACGCTGCATGTGCACTTTCTGCCCTGTTTGTTGTTGAATTACCTAAATGCATATGTAAATCTGTCCAAGCTGAAACAAACTTTGTTTTGTATGGATTGAGCCATACATGTTTCACATAATGTATTGTTTCTTTACATTCAGAAAAGTTTCTCTCCAGATATTCCATGTTCAAATCATATTCCATAATAGTCTTGGACGATACAACATTATGCCAAAAATGGTTAAAATTTTCCCATGTTTCCTTATCCTTGAATAATTTCTTTGTACTTCCTAACACATTCTTGGAGATATGCCATCTACAAAGGTGGTGAGCTGATGTAGGGAATACTTCTGCGACTGCATTCATAAGAGCCTTCTCTCTATCCGTTAAGATGACACTCGGCATACAGCTTGTATACATCAACGATTTCAATCTCTCCAATACCCAACGATAATTATCCTCTTTTTCAAATTCAAGATATGCACACGCAATGGAGAATGTCATATTTGTAGAAGTAACCCCAACAATCTCAAGAAGAGGCAATTTGTACTTGTTAGTCTTGTAGGTGCAATTCATGATAATATGAGGAAAAGCTCTTAACAAATCAATGGAGACTTGATGGGCAAAAAATAAGTCTGTAATAACCTCATGAACATCATTGCTTCTATGCCACTCCATGTAATTGTGAACAACCAACAAATGCATCAATTGTTGTGAAATTGACCTCCCATCTTGTTCTTTAAGTCTATGTCTTTGACGAGCATTATATATATGTTTCATTGTACTACAATTTTGCTCATTATTTTGCTTCAGTCTATATAAAATGTGCTTCGGCCTAACATTGCACTTTGTCATATCAACAAGCATTTATCTCTTCATTATTGAGTTTTCCGGCATGTGGATGACCTTCAAGATATCGTGCCAATCGGTGGTTATGTGTACCACAACTAACTGTCAACTTCCAGTAAGAACTATTTTCGATCATCCTTCCTTTTAAAGAAAACGAACAGTTACATTTTCTTGTTCCAATCCGTTTCTCCTTCTCGTCCCCTTTTTTATCCTTTGGATCTTTCGGCTTTGCTTTAGAACGATAAACTCCACTTCTTTCACATGCAAAATCAATCCTAGGTCTCCTACCATCTGAACCCGTGTCAGACTTTTTCATCACAACAACAATCCCATTACTTGTCCCAATAGACTTCGTCCATGAGATCAACTCTTCTTTTGAAATGAACACGTATAGTAAAATAACATAAATTAATATATTTAAGTTATGTAATTCATATTATTTATTAAAAATATATAAGATATCTCACTCTATCTGTCTCGAATAATTTAGTGCAGTCAATATTTTGTCCATCTTATAACTCGTATGTCGAATCCTGTACAAAATTAGAATTAATTTTTTTTCACAGAGGTTCGGTAGTGGTTACTGACCTTTATGCTATGTTCGGTAGGGATCACCGAACACTTTGGTATGGTTCGGTAAGGACCACCGAACATTTTAGATATGTTCGGTAGGGCCTACCGAACATATCATAAACGTTCGGTGGTCCTTACCGAACCACTGCGTGATTTGCAGGGAAAAAAAAAAATTATACCTGTTTCATTTGCTTTTTAATTCCATTTTCTTCATAAAAATCCACTTCTTCTACATTATCCATGTATGTATCTTCCATTTTTAATTTCTTGAGTTAAATTTTGGAGGTAAATGTGGGTGTGGAGGTGAAAGTGGAGGTGAAAATGAGTGAAGAAGAAAGAGTGGGATGTATGAGAATTTTTTTTAAAAAATTTTAAGAGAGTGGGATGTGTGGGGTGTGGTGGGGATGTATAGTTTTTTTAGTTATAATTAAAAAGGGTATATTTGTCATTTCATACTATTTTAATTATTTAATTATTTATCGGAATTTCCCGTAGTAAAATTCGGGATTTCTCGAGAATTTCCCATAAGATTAAGGGAGAAAGAATAAAACTAAAGTTTAGGAAATAGATTAAAAGTATTCAAGATCAAACACGACTCACGACTCTGATACTAGATAGAAATATAAAGCAGAAACAAGTAAAAATATAAATATATGAAATAATGAATACAAAAACTAAAATAATAGATAATTAAAGTATGATAAGAGGAGAACCAGAAAGAAAAAAAAAAAAAAAAAAAAGACATTATAATTCTCATTCTTAATAATACTGAATATTTTTAATAATACTGAATGATTATATTGATAATATTGATAATTCTCGTAGGGGTAATAAATTAAAACTTTAATCATAATATAACTCTAAATAAGATAGGGAAACATTAGAATAATTATTTAATATTCTAATCATAATAATTTCCAACACTAATAAGAAAATTAACCATTAATCTAATATTTCAACTGACAGTAAAGATTCATTTACAACCAACGACTCGTTTTCCTGGTGACAATTTTGTGAGTTTCCATGTCTTGTTCTTTTCTCAGGCACAAATCTCTTCTAGTATTGATGCCTCCATTTAGGTACTTGAGGGGTTTCATGAATGGAGTTCAAAATATTTATCTAATGAAGAATGTTGACAAAGGCCATATGTCTTTAAAAAAGACCTTTATGAGAAACAAAGTTATATATAGGATGTTTTGTGCATGATCTTGCACCCTTCCTCATTGCAATTGGCAGGTTTGAATCATTATGAGGCATCTTAGTAATGATAGGTTCTAAAGTGATATTACCTTGGGAGTTGTCAGGAAGGCTTGGACTCGAATTAGACTCGTGGACTTGCTTAAGACATGTTTAATTCTCCATTCCCTCTTGAGTTTTCCTTCTTCTAGAATAGACATGTATTCATCATTTGTGGGTGGTGGAATGTGAGGACTCTTTAACAAAGGAGTCAGGATTTCACTAGGGTCATCTGGAGTATTGCTTGGATTATTGACTGGCTCGATTTGAGGTAGTGGATTGTCATGTGTGATTGGTGTTTGGGGTGATTGATGGATAATGTTGGAACCTGAAGTTGTGGGAATTATTCGCATGTCAGATGAGAGAGATACCTTAGTAAGTATGGGGTCCCAAAACAAGTATTCTTTGGCTAAATTTCCCCCTGATTAGTAGTTTTAAAATAGTATGGATGATGTTCAAAGAAAGTAACATCCATTGAATCATAAAACCACTCGGTGATAAGAGAGTAACATTTATATGCTTTCTAGTTGGAGGAATACACAAATATGTATTTAGTGGATTTGGGATCAAGTTCCTCTATTTTGTTGGTATACATGGACATGGGCAAAGCACCCAGAAACCCTCAAAGGAATGGTTGAGACAATTCTGATGTGTGGATAGGATTCAAGGAGGATACTGACTAGTGTTTTGAAATTTAGCACTCGAGAAGGCCTATTTATAAGATAAGTAGCAATAAGAACTACTTCTCCCCATAATTGTTTAGGAACATGAGATGTGAACATAAGGGACCTAGCTTCCTCAAGAAGGTGCCTATTCTTTCTTTTAGCCATCCCATTTTGTTGTGGTGTCATCATATGAGCTTAGGTGGACAATCCCATGGCTCAACAAATAATCACGAGGAGTTGAAGCAAAATATTCTTTAGCATTATAAGTTTTTAGCACTTGAATTTTTGTTTGAAATTGAGTTTAAATCAAGGTGTTGAGGTTCTGAAATATCTGACATGCTTCTAATTTTTCTTTCATAACAAATATCCAAGGGATTCGAGTATGATCATCCACAAATGAAACAAACCAATGTGTTCCAATTATGTTTTTAATTCAAGAGGGGCCCCAAATATCAAATTGAATCATTGAGAAAGGATGTAACTCTTTGTTTGGAGTACTATAATATAAATTTCTCACATGTTTTGAGAGACAAATTTCACATTGAAAACTCTTTCAACTTCTATTCTTAAATAATAAGGGAAAAGTTTTTCAAAATAAAGGAAATTTGGATGACCTAGTTAATGGTGTCTTAACATGATCGCACCACTATTATTGGAACTAAGACTTGACAAAGCTTTACTTTGGTGCTGATTTTTTCACAGGACTTGGAGGTATTGTCTATTATGAGAACCTTCACGCTAGAGGAAATAAAGTTCTGAACACTCTTTAACACTACCAATCATCTTCCTCGAATCCAAGTCCTAAAATTTACAATGGTAGTGAACAAATTTAGCCACACAATTTCTGTCACGAGTGAGTTTATTGATTGGTAAAAAATTACAATCAAGATTTGGAGCAAGTAAAACTAAATTGAAAGCAAGTGAATCTAAAATTATCACTGAGCTTGCTCCTATTACTTTGGACACAGATCCATCAACAATTTTAACAGTAAGTCCTTCAAAGCAAGGCTTAAGTTTGTGATAAGAGAAGCATCACTTGTCATATGGTCTAAGGCACCAGAATCAACAATCCATGGCCTTTGTTTTACCTGTTTTATATTGAGGGCATTAAGGGTAATACCTGATTGTGAAACGTTCCATTTCCAATTACAAATAATGTAGGGGCTGGTTGAGATTGTCCAAACATTTTTTGAAGTAGTTCAATCTGCTCTTTGTAGAACAGGTTTGACGCAGAGGTAATAATATTGTCAATGGTGGAAGCAATGTCACCATGACTTTCTTTGTTATTGGAGAACCATGATGAGGATGGTTTCCAATCAACAGGTTTACTGTGGATCTTCCAGCAATTATCTTTGGTATGACCCAGTTTGAGGCAATGATCACAACAAGGTCTTCCCTTTATAGGCTTGTTGTCTCATTTTGTGGTTTCTGAAATCTTCGAATAGCAAGAGCAGACCCTTCTTTAGATGTTGGGGTGATAGAACCCATCATGACTTTCTTGCAGCTCTCCTCCCTACGGACTTCAGAGAAGGCTTTGCGAATGCTTGGCAGGGGTTTTGTTCCTACGACTCTTCCGCACACCTCGTCAAGATCTTTGTTAAGACCTAATAAAAATTTGAACACCCTGTTCTCTTCAATAGTCTGTTTGTACAGAGTTTTGACACCAGTACACTTCCACTCATAGACCTCAAACAGGTCCAATTGTTGCCAATACCATGTGAGGGAATTGAAATAATGAGTAGCAGATGAATCTCCTTGTTGGATGTCATTAAGAATGCTCTCTACATCGAACAATTTGATGTGTTTTTAGAGCTGTAATAAGTTTCCTTTGCACTTCCGTAAAGAAGAAAATCTTCACCAATCTCATTTACCATGGAATTTATCAACCAAGACATCATATTATTTTTTGATTTCCAAGCCTGAAATTTTGAATCATCTTTGCTTGGGGCAACAGCAGCTTCAGTGAGATAATCATCTCTTCCTTTTCCACATACGAATATCACGAAAGATTGGGACCACTAAAGATAATTATGCCCATTTAGTTTGTGACTTGTGACAGGAAAACTGCTACTCTTTGATCCTCCACTGGGTCCTGTTTCATAATTTGAGGTGACTTTAGATGAAGAGCTATCCTTCTTCATGGCTATACCGTACGTTGTCATGAGAGAGAGGAGGTTCCAGATCTGCTCTGATACCATGAAGTTTTTAAGAGAAACTGAAATTATTCACTTAATTCAAATGAATGGTACAAGCAGTATAAATAGTGGGGACTGCAAAAAAATCATCCACTGATTAAGGGATACAGTCAATATTATCTAACATTGATTACACTAAACAAGAAAACTAAATCCTAAGATATCATATGACAGCTACTCAAATCCTCATATTTACAGCAAGAATGAAATGGGCAATTACTCCTTAATTTTTGAGAACTAAATCTCATAAATTCTACACTTATATTCAAGAGTGAGTCTAGGTAGCTAACTAATGGCCCTACATGTAGCCATATTATTGACACTAGACCATAACAATCTAACTACCCTTTAACAGCATAGTTACATAGTTCAATAGCCACCCTTATAATAATATCCTCCCTCAAACTTTGGTTTAGGTAACACCAGCAGTTTATGTTTTAATTCAAGAAACCTACTGATAGGTAAAGGCATCTACCACTTGATTCTTTGTAGATACATACTTGACATCCAATTCGCTTCACAACTTATTCTTTCACAAAATGAAAGTTCACTTCATTGTGTTTTGTTAGAGGATGCATCACAGGATTCTTAGCCAAATGTTGAGTGCTAATATTATCAAAGAACACAACAAGTGGCCAAGTAAACACAAAACTTTACTCTCCTAACAAAGACTTGAGCCATAACACTTCTGCAATAATCAAGGCAAGTACTCGATATTCAAATTTAGTAGTTGACCTCGAAACAACCTTTTGCTTACTAGAACACCAATAAATTAAATTGTTACCAAGAAAAACACAGTATGCTTAAGAACTTCTATCATCACAACTCCCAGCCCAATCTGCATCACAGAATCCTACTAGATCAAGAACTTTAGTTTTCTACGATAGAACTCCATAGGAAATAGTACCCTTCAAGTACCTTAAAACTCTCTTGGCAGCTCCCCAATGAAAATCAGAGGGACTCCAAAAGAACTTGCACAAATTGTTAACTATATAGGCTATATCTAGTCTGGTCTGGTCTGGTCTAGTCACCGTGCAATACTGTAACGCCCTAACTACACTCCTATACAATGTAGGATCATCCAAGGGACTATCATCAAGCTTAGACATAACCTTGACGGAATTGATAGGAGATGGAGAAGTTTTAGAGTGCTGCAACGGTGCAACCCACTCCTATCTAGTTTATCTCTAACATTGATGAAGAAAATGTGTGGAGTACATTGAACTTCAATACCAAGGAAGAAAGAAAGATCACTAAGCTCTTTTAAAGACAAATCTTTCTTAAAAAAAATCAAAGAATGTAGCAACCTATAGAGGATTACTACCAATAATTATTATATAGTCAATGATTCAACATTAGGTGGAATAGTGTCAAGCACCACACTAAGAGGTGTAAGATTCACCAGAATCTTGAGGTGAAGCTGCTGAAAGAGGAATTGAAGGTGTGGAATGAGGTGAACCAGGCAGAGAAGAAGAGAAAATAGGACCATCTGAGTCAACAGAGGGCACACTAAACGAAGCAAGAGGCTCAAGAGTAAGTGGCGAGACAACAAAAGCTGGAACAGGCAACAAACAAAACAACTCATGTTGAAAAGAATTGTAATCTTCATCAAAAACCTTTTGCAAAAATGGAAATTGATCTTCATGAAACTCTACATGGCATGAAGTAATAACCATTCCAATAGAAACTTCAAGGCATAAATAGCCCTTATGTTGAGAACCATACTCGAGAAAAACACGTAGGGTAGATCTACATTCCAACTTATGTTTCACAACAACTCTTAAACATGAAAAAGCTGAGCATCCAAACACCCTCAAAAACCTATAATTTGGCACCCTACCATATAGTACCTCTTATGGAGAAAAAAACTGCAGAATAAGAGAGGGTAGTTCGCTCTGAATATAGACTGCAACCCTACATGCATAGAACCAGTACTTGATAGGGACAACTCCTTGAAAAAGTAAAGCAAACTCACATTCAACCACTCTTCTAAGTCTACCAACATAACCAATTTGTTCTAAGGTATGAGGACATGTCAACCAATGATCGATACCAAGAGCACCCCATTCACTAGTCAAAAAATGAAACTCACCTCCTCCACCACTCTGAATAGCCTTAATAAGACGCTGAAATTGTCTCTCAATCATAGCCTTGAATAAGGTCATAGCAAGCTTTGTTTGACTCTTAGCAAGGAAATAAATCCACATGAATTTAGTGTTGTCATCAACCGACAACAAAAATTATTTTGCACCAGTCACAGAATGCACAAAAGATGTCCAAAGATCTGCAAAAATTAAGTCAAATGGCGTTATTGAATTATTAAAACTTGCTTTAAATGAAAGTTTGTGTGCCTTAGCAATAGGACACACTACACACTTACGTGAATCTTTGCTAACTTTACAATGAAGATCAGAAAATTGAGCAAGTTTATTCAAAATCATATTTGAGGGATGGCCTAACCTAACATGTTAATTGACATCAGTACCTGTATAGCTACTAAACAAAGCTTGAACAGAAAGACATATACTAGTCACCTGAGGTGATGACAGAGATGACGAATGATCACCAATTCTGTAAAGTCCTCCTTCAGACCTACCTTGAAAGATAATCTTCTTTGTTGAAGGTTCCTTGATAAAAAAATCATGATGAAATTCAACAAACATTGAATTATCCTCACAGAGCTTGTGAACAAATAACAAATTTGAAGAGGCTTGTGGAGCATGCAACATATTTTTCAAAAGAAGTTCATGATCAGAACAAGTAATAACACTAGTCCCTATACGCTGAATAGGGAGTTTAGAGTCATTACGCACTGTTACTTCTTCATTTCCAGTGAAAGGAGCCATTCCCAGCATGTGGAGTATCACTTGTCAAATGATGGGTAACACTATTATCCAGCACCCAGCCTGGATCCTCTTCATGCACTTTTTCAAGAACTTTAGCAGACATAGCCACAAGAGAACCACTTTTCTTCCCGAGCAACAAATCTCTCAATTGAAAACAATGAGATGCAACATGACCAGCCTTGGAACATATCTGACACAAGCCTTTCTTTATCTCCAATCTTCTCCTACTTACCACCCTTAAAACCTCCACCCTTGTTTGGATGAGAAAATTTTGATTGCATACCACTAGATTGAAGGAAATCTTAAAGATTCCAAGGCTTGTTGCCACTACTCTTAGACGAAAATTGAGGCTTCCCCAAAACAGTCATTGCACTGAACTTGGCCATATTTGCCTACAAAACTTGCTGCTCTTCAATTCTTGATTGTTCAAGAATCATTTGCTCCTCTGTGAATAACAAATTGTACAACTTAAACAAAGAAGGTTTTTCCACCCTCATATTCATGGATATAACAAATCCCTTATAATCCATTCCAAGACCAAGGTGAAGATAAATCACAAGTTCTCTATTTGGAATTTTTTCACCCATAACTGCTAAGTGATCAGCAATATCTTTCACTTTATTAAAGAAATCTTGGATACTAGAAGTAGCTCTACGAACTTGCTGTAGTTGTGTTCTCAACTCCATGACAAGTGCTCGTGATGAAGAATTGAAAGAATTCTCCAAATCACTCCACATTTGTGCCGCAGTGGTAGATGCTGAATAGTACACTTGGCACTGCACCTCCTTTGACACTAAGTTGTAAATCTAACTCTTCAAAAGATTGTTTCTTTGGCTCCAAGTCAAAAACGCAAGATTTATCTTCTTAACTCCTTTCTTCGTGAGAAAACAAATAGGAGTTGAATATTCAGATCAAGAACATCATCAAGTCCATACACTATGGATGAATTCATAAACTGCTCCCTCCATATCAAATAGTGCATCCTATCAAGTTTGATCAACATAACTGAACAATTAGATAGTGAAGAAACATCAGGTGCTGCAGAAGACATTGTCGAATTTGGTGTAGTTTCTTGAACTTGAGGACTATCACTCATCGCACTCAATCAATCTTCTTTAATCAAGAAACCTAACACTCCAAACTCTAATACCATACACAAAATCAAGAATAGATTAAAACTAACAGATTAGGGAAGTAGCGAAAAATGATAAGATGATCTTCTCATTAAGTTCTGTACTTGCTTATAAACAAGAGTAATTCTAGGTAGCCAACTAATAGCCCTACATGTGGCCATATTATTAACACTAGGTCATAATAGCCTAACTACCCTTTAACAGCACAGTTACACAATTCATTAAGAATTACAAGAAGATGAATTACCAAAATATCAAATCAAAATTCATAACCCTTAACCTATCTTGGCATCATCAAATTCCGTAACAAAGTAACCAAAGGTCCAAAAGTAAGATTCTTATCAGGAAGAAAATGAAACTAGAAGTTTTGTGTTCAAATAAGAATTATCTTCCTCATTATTCGTTTATCTAAATATAAAGCAATTAATCCATTTTTCCCACTAAGAAGGAAGGAAACTTTCACTAACAGACAAATTAGATCATTTTTATCCTTCCTCTAATCTAGAGGAAAAGCAAAACTCCAAAAAATTGAATTGAGAACATAGGACTCCTTTAATGTATACTACACCCAAACATAGAAAAACTCAAGCTAACCTAAAGCTCCTAATATGAACGATCCTATTATCTTTAATTTGAGTAGAAACTAGGAATTTGTCACATTTTTTTATACTACAACACCTGCTATAAGACAAAAGGATCTTTAAATGTGCTCAAACATGTGCAAAAGCTAATAATTTTCATTCACAAGTCTATTAGACGGCCTCATAGAAGCTAACACCGTGCTCCAAACTCCATTAATTAGTAATTACTCTCTACCAAATCAAATCCCGAGGTTGAAACAACATGCCTAGCAAATTTCAGTTTCGGGGAACACTGGCAGGACAGCGTCAAAGAATACCAATTAGAATGAAAGTGATTATAGCAAATAAACCAGGAATTTTTTTGACAAAATTCTAAAGTGGACCACTGAAGTTATGCCTAAACTTCCAATAGGAAAAAAAAATCATGCCTATTTAATACCCAAATGAACCTAAACTTCTGATAACTATCTCAACTAACCTAGTCAAAAAAAAAAAAAAAACTAGACAGCAAAAAAAGGTCTCGTAAATTGAAAACAAAGTCAAATATACAAATACACAATATTAAAATAGCATAACAAAGACCATAAACTAACCAATTGCGACCGAGAACGGGCATTTGCCTTAAAGGGCCCATTGAAGGTGCCAAACTTCACTTAAGGACCCATATAGTAATTTTTATTAATTTGGGGCTTTTTTACAAGCCCAACAAGTTTTAACCGGCAAGGTTAAAAAAAAAAAATAGCAGAAGCGCAGAAACAAGACCCATAACCCGCGCGCCCGCACTCTCAATTTGAAATCAATCCCCATTTTTATCTTCTTCCTCGTCTATAACTCCCAGCCCCAATCTCTCTCAAATCCATTTTGATCGTTTTGGTTATCGAAAAGTACTCTTCCATCGATGACAACGACAAGAGTAATATTGAGGTGAGAGGAAAACTTACCAAACACAATGTTATGTCACTCTTCTCTCTTTATCCTTTGTTAAATTTTATGAGTTTGGATTAAACTACATTTGTATGTGTTAATTTATTATTTTTGGTGTATGGGTTTTGGTTGTAGATTGGAATCAGAGCTCAAAATTTTCAAACCTCACATTTTCGCCCTTTCACTCGAGTAAGCCTAATTTTTTTTATGATTTCATTAGTTTTTGTTTTGTCTTCTCTGTCCCTTCGATTGAGTGGGCTTTCACTGATAATTTTGTGCCTTTTTTAACTTTAAATATTTGGCTGCAGATTTTAATCAGGGCTTCAAAATTTAAAACCTTACATTTTTCCCCTGATTTCAATATTTTTTGTTTTCTCCTCTTTGTCCCCTTTTGTACATATGTGCATTCACTGTTAATTTTGTGAATTTTATAACTTATAATGGTTTTGTGATGGACAAGTATGAGTAGTTGCGTCATTGTAGAAATCATATATGTTCTTGAACTGATTTTTTTTATTTTTTACATATATAGAATGTGAATGAATAATTTGTACACATTATTGTTATTGTGGAATCCTCAAATGGTTGAGGAAAGTCATAAAAAAAAAGTTATGCCCCGGCTTGTAAGGATTATAAACTATATTTTCCACCTTAAAGCTACATCACAAATGGTTTAGTTAATAAGCACCTAATAAGCTTATCCAAAATGCTTAATAATCTAAATTACAAATGCCTGGAGGATACAATTTCTGAAAGGTTCTTATGAAAATGTTTGTTTGAAAATCATTTTGTTTGACATGCATTTCACTAAGAATAAAAGTGATATGATATCGTGGGGTTACTCGAAAGAACCATTTTTAGTTTCATTTGACATCTAAATCCTCCATGATGAAGTTACATCTTATAGACTTTTTTTTTACCATGCATAAGTAAACAACGAGAACAACTCCATTTTCTGATTAGTACCCAGAAAATAATGTGCACCAATTAATCTCGTACGCATATGCTTGTATAATCTTGACACCACCAAACAGAAACACTATGTAATACATGGGTCATATTTAGAAGCATTCTTACACAATGCAAACAGTTTCTGCATATATAAATATATGACAGATTAACTAATAGCACTTCAATTCAAACAAACCACAGATTCCTCCTATCTTCACAAGGGTACTGTACTTCTTCCCACGCAGTTTAGCACTAAGTGCTCTCTCTAGCTTGGTAATTATCTGTTGGTTTGGAATAACTTTTCCAGATTCATATTCCTGGAATCCTTGAGGCTTCTCATTGATCAACTGTAAATGGATTCAGATAATAACTGGGAAGGTTATTGAAAATTAACATAAGGAAAGTAGAAAATAAGAGAAAGATAGGGGAATACCTGAGCAAGTTGAGCCTGGGTAAGCTTCTTTTCCTGCTGAGCGTGCATAACAGCTTTCTTCAGCTCAGTTGGTACACGGTCATCTGCAATATATGATTAATATGGCATGAAATTGGACATAAATTATATAGATAAAACGGTAGCAAAAAAATCCAAAAACATAGCTTCCAGCATATATTTTGTGCTTATGGACTTCATTCTACTGTAAATCGACCTATGTTTAACATGCATAAATACACAACAAAAAATTGTTGAAAGAAGTAAAAAACCATTGGAGTGTTCATGGTAGTCAATGGTTATTTTTTAAAACGACAGTAATGCAATATATCACATTAATTTAAGATGTTAAATAGATGTAGTTTAATATGCACAATATTAAACTCTTAACTAGTTATAAGGGTTCATCATAATTATTGTGCTTTTAGGAATATTAATTATTTGAAACTTTATAAATAATATGAAAATAAGGTTTACGATAATGTTATTTTGTTAAATGAGATTGAATAAAAATTAGTGTTTAGTAAATTCTTAATTTTTGTCTGTGTACATAGGAAAAACTTGCATGAATTATTGATGGTTGTCTTAGGGTTCCTTAACATATGCTACACTTTAAAATATTTAATTTATGTAGATAATGGCAGATCAGATGAATGAATTTAGTCCATGTGTTAAACTTGATGATTATTTCACTGGAAAAATTTCTAACATGTCTCGACTTGAAGAGATAAAGTAATACAATCAAAATTAGATATGTTTGGATTGAGGGAATAGTTTGAAGCATCATGTTTTGGATTTCTATTATAGATGAATAGAATAGAGTTTACAGGATCTTTAGTTCACCATATATTAATGATGCAAGATAAGAATCAATCTGGTTAGGAATTAAGGGTAATTGTAAATGGACAATCTCATCGTTTTGGTTACCAAGAGTTTAGTCTTATAACATGAATGATGTTTACTGGTGAAGAGAGCATCCCTTGTTCACAAAACCATTTGAAGATACGGTACTTTAGAAATGATAGATACATAAGTAAATCGAAATTATCTGATGTATACAAAAGTTTACCGAAGAACACGAATAAGGACGATGTTCTTCGTTTATCACTTATTGTAGCATTAGAATTGATTTTACTTGGTCAGCAGAAGGCTCAAAAAATAAATGAAGATTATTTAAGTCTTGTTGAAGATTTGGATTATTTTAACCAATTCTCATGGGGGAAGGTTGTTTATGAATATACAGTTAGCAGGCTAAAAAATAATATGGCTGATAGAGTTTCTAAGAACAAGATTAAATTGGATGCATTCAATTTAAAAAAGGAAGAAGAAACTGAAGATGAGGTTGATGTTGAGGACAATGAGAATGTAGGAGGTCAAATTACGGAAAAGATTTATGCCATTATGTTGTACAATGTATATGGTTTTGCACTGGCTTTGCAAGTATGGGCTTATAAAGTGACCTGTATTGGTTGATGACTTAGTAATGAGACGTTCGTCAAATGCATTACCTAGAATCTTATGGTGGGAAAATAAGAAGACTGGTCGGTGGTTTACATTCAAATATATGTGTAAGGTTTATTTTGTATTGGCAATTTTCGTGGACAAAATGTTTGATTGTAATCTAGAGTAAGAGATCACCGTTTAATCTGACGATACATGATGATGGAGTCACCAAGCTTGCAATGCCCATATTACAGGTAAAATATTCTATCATGCATACATCTTCACACAATTGAGCACGACACTTAGTATGGATCGTAACGAAAAATATATTGTGTACATGTTGGTCGATCGATCGAGTATATAGATCGATCGATCGAGTGTGGAACAACATCGATCTAAGTGCTCTCGAGTTGAACTAGATTGATCGAGAAAATTGATCGATCGATCGAGTCATGCGTTGATCGATCGAGTGTGGGACGACATCGATCTAAGTGCTCTCGGGTTGAGATAGATCGATCGATACATCTGGTAGATCGATCGAGCATTGGTCGATCGATCGAGCCAGTCGTTAGATCGATCGAGCTAGTTTTCTAATTGTGCTAAAACTCCTTTTTAATTCGACGCTTACGTTACTTTTACCTAATTGACCCCATTTAATGTTAAGAACAAAATTCTTGTTTGAGGATAATTGCGGTAATTGGTAAATCCTGATTAGTGTAGAGTTATAGTCCATTGCAAATCCTTTTTAAGCTAAGATTGGACTCTATATAAGTGAGGGCTGTTTTGTGCATAAAATTAACCACATTGAACTAATATTTTCGACATCCGAATTGTGCTTTTAACTTCTTCTCTTCATCTATCATACTTAGGCGTTTTCATCTTTTAATTGTTCAAACATATTTTGTGGTTATGTTTGAATAATTCATATGCCTAATTGCTTTTCATGATATTGAGCTTTATATGATTGTTCTAGATTTTGCTAGCTGATTTGGTTTTTACATCATATGCTGTTGAATCTGCTAGTTAGGATTGTTCATTGTTTGAATCCGCTCTAGGACACACTTTGCACTTGTGTTATTGTGCTAACGTTTCAGGTGACGTGTTCGGTATTTCGTGTGACTCGAAATTACCGAAGGTGACGAGTTCGATTGATCTTGTGTGACTCAAGTAGATCGAAACGTTGGTCCGGATCCAGACATCTAGCTATTGGAGGCTGTGAAAGGAGCGACGGCTTGTAAGTAAATTACACAAAGGGAGATCTATCTGTGAAGGGTAGTTCTAGGACTCTATGGTTGTAATTGAACATTGATTTTCATATTGGATAGTTAGGTGGTCCGGTGGACCGGTGGTTTTCCTCTTAGGTCATTGGAGTGGCCTAGGTTGTTTCCACCTAAAAATATCGTGTGTTATTTTTATTCCGCATTTATCTTTACACGCGATTGCATTTCTGGCCGTTGTGATTAGGATAAATATTTAATATTTGTTAAAATTAAAAATAACCTATTCACCCCCCTCTAGGCTTATTTGATCCGTGATTAAAAACTTTCAATTGGTATCAGAGCGGGTCACTAGATATACTTAGTGTTGCCTAGGACCTTATTATGGATCATTTGAGAGAGGGTTCTTCTACAACCCGTCCACCTTACTTTGATGGGTCTAACTACCCATATTGGAAAGCTCGTATGAGAGCCTTTTTACGTTCCTTAGATGAAAGTGTATGGAATTCTGTGCTTTATGGTTGGGAACCACCTACGGTTACCAAGGATAATGTAGTCACACTTAAACCTAGGATTGATTGGACTCCTCAAGATAAAATTGGTAGTGGTTGGAATCAAAAGGGCATCAATGCTATCTTTAGTGCTGTATCGCCGGATGAATTCCGACGTATTTCTGATATTGAAACTGCTAAGGCTGCTTGGGACACTTTAGAGGTTGCCCATGAGGGCACGTCCCAAGTTAAACGAACAAAACTTCGCATGCTAGCTACTAAGTTTGAAAATCTTAGAATGGAGGAGGATGAAACGTTTTCTGAGTTTTATGCTAATTTATGTGATATTGCTAACTCTTCTTCAAATCTTGGAGATAAAATTGATGAACGCAGGTTAGTTTGAAAAGTCTTATGCTCACTACCAGAACGCTTTCAAGCAAAGGTTACAGCAATAGAGGAAAGCAAAGACATTGACACCATCAAGATTGAAGAACTCGTTGGTTCAATTCCAACATTTGAGATGAATCTTCGAACACCCAAAAGGAACATTGGTATTGCTCTTAAAACTACCAATGATGATGATGGTGATAGTGATGATGATATAGAAGATGAAGATCTACTCACTCTAGCTAGAAAACTCAAGAAAATGTTCAACAGAAAGGATCTACAGATTAAAGAAAAATCAAGATATCATAAGGGAAGAGAACTCGTGCCAATGAGTTCAGAAGGTAAGAAAACTAAACCCAATGGACCTAAATGTTTTGAATGCAATGGTTTTGGTCATTATGCAGCTGAGTGTGCCAACAAGAAGAAGAAAACAGGAAAAGCTTTCAATGCTACCCTTAGTGACACAGAAAGTGATGAAGACCAAGCTAATGGTTCAGAAAAAGTTGACTCTAACTACGTAGCTTTTACAGCAACTGTTGATGAATACTCCAGTGAGTCTGACCTTGACTCAGATGATGAGGGAAGTAGACATATTCTTGCTAAATTTAATGCAAACAGTTTTGAAGAATTATTTATTGATTTAATTAAATGCAAGAAAGAAAAAGATAAACTACTCATAACTGTAACAAAGCTGAATGAACGAATCAATTCTCAAGATCTTAATTTGTCAGTTTTAGAGAAAGAAAAAATTGAATTGTCTGAACATATTGACAAGTTGAGTTTGAGTCTTACAGGTATCAAACAGGAAAATTCAAAGCTTGTGCAGGAATTGGAGCAATCAAATGAAACAGTGAAGAGATTAACAATTGGAGCTGAACGACTAGACAAGATGTTGAGCATCGGTAAACCTTTCGGTGATACACGTGGACTTGGATTCTTAGATGAAAACTGTACACCTTCCACTTCAAAAACTACATTTGTAAGGTCTTCTAACTTTACCTCTACTGCTACAAATTTTGCACAAACACCCACTAAAACTGTAGTAGCTAAAACTGTTAAGTTTGTCCTTGTTTGTCATCATTGTGGTAGAAAAAGCCATATTCGACCTAAGTGTAGATTTTTGATGAATGCTCTTCGATTTAATGATAATCTTCATGCTTATAGGTATAGAACTCATAATTATCATCCTACCATGCATATGTTGAATTTGAATAGGAAAGATGAGTCTAAGAGTATGCTTTCAAAACCTAATGCAATTAAGTCTCAACCCAAAAACATAGAGAAATCAAAATTCATGAAAATTTGGGTTAGGAAAGATTGCATGTTTTCTGTCAATTGATCACTATTGGTAGACCACCTAGATACTTTTGTTTGAGTGCTTAAATGACCATAGGTGAGTATTTTCATATGTTTATTTTGTCTTTGTCATTAGATTTTTTTTGTTATTATTAAAAAAAAAAAAAAAAAAGTGCTACAAGGTATTGGATTCAAATAATGCTTATACTTATACAACCTTGTCTTTTGTGGCTTATTTTGATTCTCATTGTATATGTAATGCAACAATTCAAAATTTTACACACACTTGCATTTTTCACATGTGATGACACTATTGACTGAACTTATGCACACACCCACTGAACACTCATGTATGTCATCGATGAAATTTATGATTAATTTTGAAAGACTCTAAGACTTGAGCTAATCTTGACTGCGAAATTATATTGAGTTCTATTTCTTAGCTTTTAAAATGTTTCATCTTTGGGAGATAACTAGTATTGAGAGGGCTACCTACTATGAAGTGTGAAGCTACCGTAGTTAACGGAGAGGGCTACCTCATAACTAGTGTGAAAGTCATCATATTAGATTTATGGCTCGTGCATGTTTAAAAAAAAAATTAGTAAATAAAATTATGAAATTCTATTTAGCATGTACAAAAAGAAAGAGCAAAAAGGTTTAAAGAAATCTCCTTTTAATAGACATATTTTATTATGTAAGAATGAAGACTCTATTATAATTTAGCATGATAGATGAAATTATTTTCTTTTGAGTCTCTTTTAATTGGTTGTAAATAAATCTATTGAAATACAAGTGGAGTTCACATTGTATACTACCTTAAGTGAATGTCAATATGCCATTATATGTGTTAGTGTGCTTCTGTGAGCTATTTATTTTATTTTGCTAATACAATGAATGATCAAAATTTAAGCAAAAATATTTTTTTCAATTGGTTGTATGCTTATTCGTCTTAAATGAGCTTATTGCCTTGTATGGTCAAAAAAAAAAAATTATTCTTTAAAAATATTTTTTGTTTGTTTTTCATCTAGAGAGTCATAGAACTTAGGGGGAGTCATTGCATACATATTTCATTATTATTCTTTTGACTTATGCAATTCCTCCTACATGCTTTGGATATATACATGTGTGATCATTTGCATTTTTAGCCCACTAAGATAATTGTTAAACTTTGGGGAAAGTGATCCATATCATCTTAACTGTTTCATGATTTGTCAATTTCGTATGCCAAAAAGGGGGAGAAAGATTCATGTTGCTATGGAGATTGGATTTAGGGGGAGATGTTGCATTTATTAGTTGTGGGGGAGAAAGATTCATGTTGCACATACACTACATTTCATTCGCACCTTTATGTACACTGAACTAATAAGCTATAAGGCTTTCAAGCCAAATTAGCCAAATTTGTGTGCTATTTGTTTGTCTAATTTCAGTGGACCGAGCGTATCAAGTATCAAGCGAAGATGGTCCACCAAATCATAGACAGTCCACTATGTAATTGATGTAATGATATTTTAACTATGAGCGTTATGTAGTGAGAGAGTGGTTTTGTCACACGAAAATGCCAAAGGGGGAGATTGTAAGGTTTATTTTGTATTGGCAATTTTCGTGGACAAAATGTTTGATTGTAATCTAGAGTAAGAGATCACCGTTTAATCTGACGATACATGATGATGGAGTCACCAAGCTTGCAATGCCCATATTACAGGTAAAATATTCTATCATGCATACATCTTCACACAATTGAGCACGACACTTAGTATGGATCGTAACGAAAAATATATTGTGTACATGTTGGTCGATCGATCGAGTATATAGATCGATCGATCGAGTGTCGAACAACATCGATCTAAGTGCTCTCGGGTTGAACTAGATCGATCGAGAAAATTGATCGATCGATCGAGTCATGCGTTGATCGATCGAGTGTGGGACGACATCGATCTAAGTGCTCTCGGGTTGAGATAGATCGATCGATACATCTGGTAGATCGATCGAGCATTGGTCGATCGATCGAGCCAGTCGTTAGATCGATCGAGCCAGTTTTCTAATTGTGCTAAAACTCCTTTTTAATTCGACCCTTACGTTACTTTTACCTAATTGACCCCATTTAATGTTAAGAACAAAATTCTTGTTTGAGGATAATTGCGGTAATTGGTAAATCCTGATTAGTGTAGAGTTATAGTCCATTGCAAATCCTTTTTAAGCTAAGATTGGACTCTATATAAGTGAGGGCTGTTTTGTGCATAAAATTAACCACATTGAACTAATATTTTCGACATCCGAATTGTGTTTTTAACTTCTTCTCTTCATTATCATACTTAGGCGTTTTCATCTTTTAATTGTTCAAACATATTTTGTGGTTATGTTTGAATAATTCATATGCCTAATTGCTTTTCATGATATTGAGCTTTATATGATTGTTCTAGATTTTGCTAGCTGATTTGGTTTTTACATCATATGCTGTTGAATCTGCTAGTTAGGATTGTTCATTGTTTGAATCCGCTCTAGGAGACACTTTGCACTTGTGTTATTGTGCTAACGTTTCAGGTGACGTGTTCGGTATTTCGTGTGACTCGAAATTACCGAAGGTGACGGGTTCGATTGATCTTGTGTGACTCAAGTAGATCGGAACGTTGGTCCGGATCCAGACATCTAGCTATTGGAGGCTGTGAAAGGAGCGACGGCTCGTAAGTAAATTACAGAAAGGGGGATCTATCTGTGAAGGGTAGTTCTACGACTCTATGGTTGTAATTGTACATTGATTTTCATAGTGGATAGTTAGGTGGTCTGGTGGACCGGTGGTTTTCCTCTTAGGTCATTGGAGTGGCCTAGGTTGTTTCCACCTAAAAATATCGTGTGTTATTTTTATTCCGCATTTATCTTTACACGCGATTGCATGTCTGGCCGTTGTGATTATGATAAATATTTAATATTTGTTAAAATTGAAAATAACCTATTCACCCCCCTCTAGGCTTATTTGATCCGTGATTAAAAACTTTCAATATGGATAGAAAATTTTTCAGTCATTCTGACGTAAGTACTTTTTAAGTGTACATGAATCATATAAATAATACTTTGGTCCCTTTACGTTTACGTATGATTTAAAGTCTGAACCTTTTCCATCATATAACAATATATTTTGTTTCAGCTTGTAGTTTTAGATGTTATACGTCCAACAGAAGAAGAGAAGGAAACATTATACTACAAATCGAGTTTGCAAGAGGATTGGATCAAGACTTTCGTAATGATGGAGATGAAAATGTTGGACATTTCGAAAACAAGCAGAAGAAAATTTCATTCAATGAATTCCAGACTGGAACATCTAATATATCCATTGATAAGGTCTATTTATGGACTTAGTTGGTTCGTTTATCCTAATAACCATTTACATTACTATGAATATTTACCCCTTATCTAATTGTGGTATTTATGCATTCATATGCTCCATTAATAAGTCATTCATATGAATACATTCTTCAGATAATTATTACCAAGCAATATTATTTGTACATTAGTAAGTCACATTAAATTAGTTCTGTTCATTGCTTCTTCTAGTCAACAACGCAATAAATATGAACCGCCGTATATAATGTGATTTCAAGTAATGGAAGAAATTTTGTTTGTAAAAGAAGAGGTAAAAGAAATGAAGATGATGTTGGTGAATGTGTTGGAAGTGTTAAACAGAACCAACAAAGAACCTACATTCCAACACAATATGAATGTAGAAAAAACTCCTCCAATTATTGCCAATTTTAGTGATGATATCAATGATGAAGTAGGAGCATCCCATTGTCATGATGTTCTGATTGGGTGTAATACAGAAGTCCATTTAATTGTGGCTAATGACGATTTGACAAAAAATAATAATTTACCAAATTATTCAACTATAGAAGGAGTTCCTGAAGTTGGAGATTTGGGGAAAAATCAAGGGATCAGAAAGGTAAAAGAATTATGGAACAGTTTGAAACAAGGCTGAAAGTTGATGATGAATTGTTATATGCAAAAGATTTTCATAGGAAGGAGCAGGGGAAAGGATTTGATCTTCATCTTATGGAAATAAAATTACAAGGTATGAAGTTGGCAGTAAAGGGGTTTGATATTGAACAGTATAGTGATCCATATCATACTGAAGTAACATCACTTGATGATGACTCATGCACGATTATATCCTCTCCACCTCAAACCAGCAAATACTATATGCGAGAAAAAGAGAGTTACTGGTCCACAATTGAGATCACCCTATGAGGCATACCAAAAAACATGAAGAAGATGAGGTCAATGGTTACAATGCCTATAGGGGGAGAGGTTGACTTACAGGGAGGGTCTGATATAATGTCTTCAAGATTTATGACATATATAAATATACAACTATCATCTTGTGGCTGGAGAAAGAATGGTGCAACAAAGTGTAAGTATAGAAGTACACGTTATGTGTTTTTATATGTGCTTATTGTTTAAGTTAATTATAATGACATGTTTTTAATAACCACATATTTTTATTGATATTAGGAATAATATTAACGTTGGTTGTACCAGTAAAGGAAACACAAATGGAATATGGTTCCATTGTTTAATTAAGCCATCAACCAACTTGTTTAGCTCAGTATGTTTTTTTCGTATTTATCTTAAATTATTTATGATCATGGATCACTAATTTTGTGTTTTTACTATGATAGTTTCAGCATATTGATTGGGGTTTATGGTTACTGAGGAAGCAATTTTGTATTTTCCCTCAAAAATTTCGTCTTCACCGAAGGTCAACAATGGATTGCTATTTCTTGGTAAGTTTTAGAATAATTGTGTGAATTCAACTGGTTCTATGCTTTTTGCATTGTACCTTATGAATTACACGTCGTTTTTTGAACATAAACCTCATACTGAATATAAATTGATAACGTTATGGTGACTCTTATTAACATGAATCTCATGTGTAAGCCAATTACATTTTCATAATTGTTTATACAGCCTCGTCTACTCGATCATTTTGATGAATGGAGTAAGTCACAAGCTTTTCAAAAACCTTACAATTGGTTTTCAAATCGAATGTTAATGAATTATGTTGTCGGATCAATTCCAAAATTTGGGAAACCTTGGTATGAATTAGATATGATATACGGGATTGTTTCTTTTAATAATCATTGGATTGCTTTAGAATTCGACCTTCTTCATCAAGAAATTCATGTATATGACTCTCTTCCAAAACATATTTGAGATGCACCATTAAAGAAACATATGTCCAGTATATGTTCAATGTTTACTAATTTTATTGGACAATGTGGGGTTTATGAAACTAATTATTCTGGAACACAATTGAAATTGAAAAAAACATGGAAGATATTTCGTTAACGTAAGGGAGAAAGTTCTTGTGCAAGAACTATCGTAAGTAAACCTTATAATTTTAATTTCATTTTTCATTTGTATATAATTTCTGTTGTTATACTTAAATGGTCACTTATATTTTTTTTTTATTTTAATCAATGGAGATTGTGGTATTTATTCATTAAAAATTGTTGAATATCGGGCTACATCCAATTCCATTTGCAACATTAAAGAAGAAGATATAATTATATATCGGAAAAAATTGTGCTATGAATTATATTATTCGGTAGACAATCAATTACTTTTATAGACTGTTTATGTAATGACAAAGTAGTAATATATTTATTTGTATTATAAAAAATCTTCTGGATATAATAGCAATCTGTTGTTAATAAAGGATACCATATGTTACATTCCAAGAAAGCAGGACGGTTTTCACCATAGTTCAACCATGAAGACATCACTTCATATTAAGTATCTATAGCATATACAGTTGTTGGCACATATTTTGTAACATGCTACAATTTGTAGAATGACATTAATGGTGTTAAATATTAACGAAAATATAGGTATATTGTAACGTTATGAATGATATTTCTTATATTATTGTATTATTATTTTAAGTTAAAATAATTCCATTATTATAACTTAATGTATGCAATATTTTGGCCCGATCCTTGATTAAAATTTTTCTTTAATTAACAAACCTTCAGCATTACGCCTTAACACAATATATTTAGTACTTATAGGTTCTTCCCAATAATTTTACGGCCTCAGGTTTAAAAATGTTATCCAATTATCAGTCCTAGGGTGTTAGGCCCGGGCTTAAATTTATTACATGCCTCGGCCTAAAGATGAAATTTTAAATTATGGAAATTATACCAAGAACATTACGCTGCAGCGTAATTAATAAACCGCCGCGGCTAAAAGAATTTTTTAGCATTTTTTTGGTCCGAGGGTGTTAGGCCCCGGCTTTAATTTATTACAAGCCGCGGCCGAACAATTGTGAAATTGAAAAAAATGAAAATCTTACCAAAGAGCATTACGTTGCGGCTCAATTAATAAACCGCTGTGAGTTAAACAATTATTCCCATTTTCCAGGGTGTTACGCCTCGACTTGAAATTATGACACGCCGCGGCCGAATTGTGAAATTGAAAAGAATGAAAATCTTACCCGAGAGCATTACGCTGCAGCACAATTAATAAACTGCTGCAGCTTAAACAATCATTCCCATTTTCCAGTTCGAGGGTGTTACGCCCCGACTTGAAATTATGACACGCCGCAGTCGAATTGTGAAATTGAAAAAAATGAAAATCTTACCCAAGAGCATTACACTGCAGCGCAATTAATAAGCCCTCGTAGCTTAAACAATCATTCCCATTTTACAATATTAAAGGATATTAAAGGATAACTATATCATTATACACATAATTTGCAATATTAAAGGATAACTTTAAATACAAAGTAATTTTAAACTATTAGGATTACCGCGGTACTAGTCATGATATTACAATATTAAAATAAAAGGAAGATACCATAATCTTTTCTAAAACAAATGTCACTTCATATGAGTGTTCTTTACCATACCATAATCTAATTTTATTCTTCCATATTGTCGTTACCTACGTTTTCAGAATCCCCTGGTGGCTCAAAAGATAGCTTACTGATGTCAAATGTTGGAAAATTAGGCAATTCACTATAGTCATATCCATGGTGGGTGAGATGAATTCGCTGTTGCATGTTCAGAGCTTGCATGCAATCCGATTGGTATTTCATGTATTCACTTAGACAAGATTGTTGTTGAGCTACATATGCCTTCAAGTAGATGTTGTCCTATTGGATGGCATGTAATTGGTCTTTGATTGGTGCCTTGGATGACGAGGGTGTAAACTTTTTGTTTGATTGAGTGGGCTTTGATTCGCTAGGGAGATTGTGGAGGAACATAGGGGTGAGTGGGTCTCCAGGTTGTATCAATATTTCACCATCTTTAGTTTGGATGCCAACTTTGGCACATAGGTGGGTTATAAGTTGTGGGAAGACGTAGCCAAAACGCAGTTTACTTCCACATAGCTTGATCTTATCATTTATTATAGCACATCTATTGTTTTGTAAGTTGCAATGGCAAATAATACCAATGCCCTTTCCCTTGTGACAATGCTATAATGAGAGGTGGGCATAGGTTTTAAACAAATGAAATACTGCCACATACGGGAGTGGTAGGTGAGACCTTTTACATCAAATTCTTAGGCCCTTCATTGTTTTTTCCCCATATCATTCCCTCTACAATTAAAGTCTGAATTACCTCGTCATAATCAACATTCTTGAGGTACTCTTCATACCCACCTGGTCCAGACCTCATGTTATAACATTTGTTTATTGTATCAGTATCAAAGGAGACCATTTTACTCCTAATTTTAATCTTATTATTAACTGCTTCGAGCACATTAGCATGAAACTCTCTAACTAGGCTCTCCACACCCGCATCTGGGGTTTTGATGTAATATTTCCACCCTAGGGCCTATATTTTATCAGTTATATTTTCGTAGGGGTGCACACCAAATTCTATTCCCCTTTTAGGAATGCAATTCCTATGATATGAAGTTGCCTTACGGAAACGCTCTTGAGCTTCAAAGCTGACAAACTTAGTTCTATCATAATCTTGACTAGTCATGGGTGCTTTACCCTTTTCAACAGCTTTTCTCTTGGGGGCCATGCTTAACAAAGTAAGATATATTTACCTATTCAATTAAAATAGGAGCAAAAATACAAAATCTCAATTTCAAAATAATTGAATTGTAAAGCCACCTGGTTTCATATGAAATTAAATAATGGGACACCCTAGGATTCTTATACGCATTCATATGTTGGGTGTAAAGTAAAGGTGCAAGATACAGAAAACGTACAAAATGTTTAGAATGAATAACTAGGCAATTACAGTTGTAACCATCAAATGAAGAAAGTATTCACTTATTTGAAATTTTGAGTTCAATAACACTTCAAAAAGGGAAATCCTAATCTCTTGCACTAATTTGTTTTGAGAACCCACAACATTGACTTAAACGGTAGGTGTTGTAAAAGTATTTGGATGTTAGAAAATGTGAGAATAAATGGTCATTTCCCAAACATTTGGTTTAGATTTTGTGAAGTTGATGCTGTGGAGAAGTGATATGGGGGAGAGGGGAAGATGGAGGGAGTTGGCAGTTACCACTTCATTTCAACTAAAAAAATATTTTTTAGGAAATTTGGAAAGTGACGCATCAGTTCGTATTTTGTTATGGTGAAATAATTTTTGGGCCGCAGTAAAAAAAAAATTGGCTGCGACGCAATCTAAATAATTGCTCCAGTGTTATGAACAGACAAGTTTACGCTGCGGCTTAAATAATTTCCACGCCTCGGTTGAAATTAGAGTTTAAGGCTGGTCTACAAATGAACTACTAATTTTGGCTGGGGTGACGATTATATCCAGGCATTTCCCATTATTTCAAATGAACCAATTTATTAGAAATAATGCACAATAACCAACAAATGCGGACACAACATTGATTCGAGATTTGAAAATCTATTTATTTTTACAAGTGACAAATAAACCGCAAGTAGTGATCCATGTTTTTTATCGGATTACAATTGCCTTATAACAATGAATGAAATAGTTTTATTATCACGCCGCAATATCCTAATAATATCATGGGGATGTAAACCAATTGATGATCAAGGCTTTCGTGAATTGATTATGTATATTAAACTGCAAATAATATATATAATTTAAATTAGAATTGTTAAAGTAATGAATTTAACAATTAAAATTCCTCACATAATTTGACCTATGTTTAACAAATTACATGTTATTGTTTTTAAAATAGACACGTTTAGTAATAGTCAATATCATAAAATAAAGTATAATAGTATTATAAGTACAGATTTGGTGCAAATAACGAGGCCTTATAATCATTCTACAATTTTTGAAGGGATCATTTTATAAAACATTATCAACAATCAGAAGATGATGGACGACTTGATGGTTTCTCAATCTATAATTGGTGCCTTGGACTGATCCTTTTCCTTGTTAATCCTCTCCACCTCAAGGTATACGGTCATAATACTCACCTGTATAATAATACAATTAATTACAATTAATCAAAATTAATATTAATATACAGATGCAGTTATATAAATTTTTTATGAATTCATAATAAATTATAGTTGCAAACAATAACATGTAAGTAAATAACTTTTGAATAATCAACATTTTTTATATGAATTTTAACATGTGTGAGGTTATTTAGAAACAAGTGTTTGTTGGTATAGGATCCACTATCATTTGTAGGACTTCATTGCACGTTGTACGGTTATGATCAGGCCGTCTACACCTACTACAAAGAGTAATCTTCTTAATATCCTCATCACGAGATTGAATTTGCCTTTTTCTTTGCCTTCCATTCTTTTTTCTTGGTGTTCGGGGGTTCATTAACGAGCTCTTCTATTTCCTTAGGGACTTCACATTCACCATGATCACTTGCGGGAAATATGGCCTCAAAATAAGCAAGTATGTAACATTCTACCGTATATTTCTTATCAACCAATTAGTAAACATCAACATCTTCGAACCTTGCCGTACCAATGGCATGACTATATGGAATCCTGTGGATATCAAATTATTTACACATTCAAAGCTTATTTAGCAAGTCGACTTCATCGCTTGTGTTCCCATGTATAACCTAATTGTTTAAATTTGGTTTAAACCCGAGAACATTTATCTTATATTGTCAATATAATTTGTAACGAACATGCTGTTGTTGAAACTACAAACAATACTCCAAAAAATTTCATATTATTTAAAACGACATAAATGATGGACGAGTAAGTTTTTTTCCAATTTAAGAGAATATTTATAAACATTAATAACCAATCACTAATTGCTACCAGAGGAATATATGGAATTCATAAGACAATGTATAAACAAAAGTGACATTTTAAGAGTGGACGAACATTAATGCATTCTATAAATTTAATATGTTAAAGTTAAGTATAATTTCGTTAATTACAGAAAGACTTAAGGAATGACTCCTCTGCAGTGCCTCTTATTAAATTCAAAGCCTTTTTCTTTGACCAATACGCAGTGGTATATCCAATTTCAATCCCAAATTCCTCCTGGCAATCCTCAATAATATCTTTTGGCATGTAGACTCTACCAGGCCTTAACAATTTTAGCTTCATGGCATTAGCAAGCACTTTTGAAGTTGCGGTTCGGTTCTTGATCATGTACTTGTTAGGATCACAACTATGAACATTGTTAAAAATAGTCACCTTGAAACGTTCTGAAGGCTGCACCTTAGTAGCTCTTATCTTCCAATTACAATTTTCATGAACAAACTTGGTAACTACAAGGTTACTCTTACTTTTGATGCTTCTTGTCTCAAATTGGTTTCTTATAGCATAAATTCCTATTTCTGTAATAAAATGAGATTTAGAATCATAAACTTTACCAACACTTAATCCAACCTCAACATTTGAAACAACCATACTCGTGTTGGAGCTATTACATTGTATTGGCATTGAATTTAGCAAGGGTGGGACAACATCATTGTTTACATTGGTATGTCTCTCTACTTAGTTTACTAACTGTGGCCATGAAAATGAAATTCTATGTCCATCAACTGGTTGAGATAATAGATTTATTTCATCATTTATATCATTAAATCCATTTGCAGATGTTTCTATAGAATGAAACATTTCCATGTTTTCATTTTCTTCACAAGAATTGAAATTAACCAATGACTATTCTACAGTCGATGAATGAAGCCCATGACAACTCTTAAAATTCTCAAATAAATCAATATTGGCTATTGTATTCACATTATTACCTCCATCCTCTGTTGGCCCACCATCAATATTATAATTTCCACCTTCATGCACGAGTATAGTATTTGAACCACGAATATCATTAGTTGATTTGCATGTGGATTGTCCTGTGTCTGTCGCATTAATTGAAACATACATTACAACCTTGCTATGTTTATCTTTAATGTACATGTTCAAAAATTCTTATAATCTTCATCATCACATATATGAACCGTGGGAAGAAGGACATCATTCTTGAAGAAGTATTTTATTGACAATGGTTTTTAATATTTATCAATTTTTAATTCTTGTACAACTTCTCCTCCAATCCATGTAGATTATCTCATCTTCGTAACCTTACAACAACACCTTCTCCACCAACATATTTCTTCCTACTTCCTATCATTATCCACTCACCACCATGTATGACGAGTGCACTAACTCCATCCATATTTCAACCTATACAAACCATTCAAAGTAAAGTGTTTACAGTTTATTGCAAGAAGTTCTATTCTTATCATATTTACAACCACATTCCAGTGATGATATAAGAATTTAATAATGAAACAGAGTCAATATCCATTTTAAAAACACATTGAATCACTTTGTTTCCAATGTTGTTGCGCCTTAAATCGTAAACATTATTTACAAAATCAATTTCACTTATGATTGAAATGGGTTTATTAAGGGTGGATAGGACCATCATTGTTCATTTAAGACAATGGTGGTATGACACCATTACTTGGGCAAAAATGCAAGTCAAGTAGACATGGTCGATACAAGGTCAATATATGGTAGAATAAAGTCGATAACCATACAAAAATGCATTCAATTATTTTCTCCTCAAAATCAATTTCACTTATGATTGAAATGGGTTTATTAAGGGTGGATAGGACCATCATTGTTAAGTTAAGACAATGGTGGTATGACACCATTACTTGGGCAAAAATGCAATCAAGTATACATGGTCGATACGAGGTCGATATATGGTAGAATAAAGTCGATAATCATACAAATATGCATTCAATTATTTTCTCCTCAAAATCAATTTCACTTATGATTGAAATGGGTTTATTAAGGGTGGATAGGACCATCATTGTTCAGTTAAGACAATAGTGGTATGACACTATTACTTGGGCAACAATGCAAGTCAAGTTTACATTGTCAATACAAGGTCGATATATGGTAGAATAAAGTCGATATCCATACAAATATGCATTTAATTATTTTCTCTTCAAAATCAATTTCGCTTATGATTGAAATGGGTTTATTAAGGGTGGATAGGACCATCATTGTTCAGTTAAGACAATGGTGGTATGACACCATTACTTGGACAAAAATGCAACTGAAGTAGACATTGTCGATACGATGTTGATATATGGTAGAATAAAGTCGATATCCATACAAAAATGCATTCAATTATTTTCTCCACAAAATTAATTTCACTTATGATTGAAATGAGTTTATTAAGGGTGGATAGGACCATCATTGTTCAGTTAAGACAATGGTGGTATGATACCATTATTGGGCAAAAATTTAATTTAAGTATACATGGTCGATACGAGGTTGATATATGGTAGAATAAAGTCGATATCCATACAAAAATACATTCAATTATTTTCTCCTCAAAATCAATTTTACTTATGATTGAAATGAGTTTATTAAGGGTGGATAGGACCATCATTGTTCAGTTAAGACAATGGTGGTATGACACCATTATTTGGGCAAAAATGCAATTCAAGTATACATGGTCGATACGAGGTCGATATATGGTAGAATAAAGTCGATATCCATACAAAAATGCATTCAATTATTTTCTCCTCAAAATTAATTTTACTTATGATTGAAATGAGTTTATTAAGGGTGGATAGGACCATCATTGTTCAGTTAAGACAATGGTGGTATGACATCATTACTTGGGCAAATATGCAAGTCAATTACACATGGTCGATACGAGGTTGACATATGGTAGAATACAATCGAAGAAATTCAATATACATATAATTATTCAATGATGAAGAAAATCATAAAGAAGGTAGAAAATTATAATTTTTTTTTACTTTTGTCAACTAATAGCTTATTGTTGTGTCTTGGTGGAGAATGGTTTCCCTTTAAAGATTGGGTCTTGTATTTAAATTTGTTGCAAGAATTACAATTTTAGAAGAATGGGCCAAAAGATTGGGTAAACCCAATATCAATTGATGGCTGAAGAAGAAGAAGAAGAAATTAGTATAGTGATGCACTATACTAATTTGAAGAGAGGAGGGGAGGGCTCCCAGAAGAAGAAGAAGAAATTAATTTGAGTGGTGGAAGAAATTTGGGTCTTGTTTTTGCGCTTATGCTATTTTGTTTTTTTTTTTTTAAACCTTACCGGTTAAAACCAGTTAGACTTGTAATATGGGTCCTTAAGTGAAGTTTGGCACCTACAATAGATCCTTTTAAGTCAAATGCCCACCGAGAACCTCCTCAGCATCATAACCAATCTCGAACACAGTATTAACATAAATAATAGGATGGTCAGGATCAAGAGCATCCGTAATAGCAAAGCCACACGGCGCAGTTTGGAATGTGTTCTTGATAGGGAAGGGTAGCAGACCAGCTCCTCTATTGTCGTCGTTGAACATGAATTCCTCATTATCATCATCTCTCAGATCTAAATTGCTATCCCACTCCATCTTCCTTAATCCTAATCAGCTCTGAAGTTGTCTTGAACAAGTTGTGAGGTCGAGGGTTTAATTGACGTGGAATCCATCGAACAGAGAGCATGGAGAACTTTGGTAGATAATGTTGTAGTTTCTGAATGATTGCTGCAGCTATGTTTGAAATCGCTTCCTGGGTATTTTCCATCAAAGCTTGGATTACAAATTTGGCATCCCCTTCCATATAGATTTCCTTGTGTTTAATTGTTAAAGCATGGGTGATAGTCGCTTCTAATGCTAGAGTTTCCGCAACATCCGCACCTGTAGTATATCTATGATTTGTCCAAGTTTTAACAATATTACCATAGGTGTCAAAGATTACAAATCCAATTGTTGCTCTGCCATTACTCCAAGCTGCATCAAAATTGTATTTTACAGCATTTGAGGGAGGTGGTTGCCATTGATTTGGAATGGGAATGAAAACATCTTCTTTGGTTCTGTGATAGTCAGTCTGTTTATGTGGTGTTAAGAAGGTTTTGAATTCTTCAACTCTTCTGACTATTGAATTGATGGATTGGGCTCCTTCGAGTTTCCCTTTATTAAACACCATTTGATTTATGGTAAACCATAACTGTTTGATCATTATAACTGCTGCCAAAGTAAATACTTCAGTAGAACAATCAACAGGAAGGAGAAGCTTAGGGGGTTGCAAAAGGAACTTTATGTAAGTGAAAATGTCAAGTTTATTTGTGAATTCTCACAATAAGTTTCAATTCCAATGTTTCCACCAAGATTGTAATATCTCACAGCGGATAAGATGCTCTACATCTTCCACTTCTTTATGGCAAAGGGTGCAACTTAAATCTGTTATAGAAGTGAATCGAGATATCCTCTTCTTTGTGCTAAGTGCGTTTCTCAGGATTTTTCAAAGGAAAATTTTATGTCTCTTATGTAGGTTTGCTTTCTAGAGTAATTTCCAATAACTATTGCAATCATGAACACCTCTATTTTTTGCCAGAGTAAGATAGGCATCTTTTACTGAGAAATTTCTCTTACCTGTTCCAAACCAAGTGAGGATATCACGTATTCTTGGTGTAGGGGGTGGAGTGGCTTTTATGAAATTAGCAACATAAGCTGGAAAGATGTTGTCCACCTTTGATAAGTCCCATTGCAAGTTGGAGTTCCATTGGCAAAGGTCTACATGAGTGGAAATATTTACCTGAGTATTGTGACAAATGGGAGTGAGGAGTTTTTGGTGTGGTAAGTCGGGTATCCAAGGTTGTGTCCATATGTTAATGGAATATTCATGTCCTAGTTTCCAATAGCTCCCTTGGAGGCAGGGACGTACCCAAGAATTTTTTTTAAGGTGGGCTAATATATACTTAAAAAAAAATTAAGAAAGGTTTCTATATTCTCGATTTTAATTTATTTATAATTAACATTAAAAATATATATTTTTTAAATGTAAACTAAATTTTTTATTTAAATTAAGCCTAATGATACTTTAAGATATAAAACTTAACAAATGATCAAACTATGTTCAATTATTATGAAAAAAGATGACTACTAAATATATACAAATTTATACTTACAATAACATTCAAATTAATAATTATATGATATTTATGGATAAAAAATTTAAAAATTATAATTTTTAAAAGTATATATAATACATATTTATTGATTTGAGTATAAATTTAAATATTTAATTTTAAAAAGAATATAGATAATTTTAATATTTTTTTTAAAAAAAAATACTATATTTTAACTTGATGCAGCAGAGAGCAAAATGATAGAACAAAGAATGAGCAAAGTTATATAAAATATATGACTATAACGTGGTGTATTGGTTCGATTTTATTTATAAAATTTTGAATATAAATAATATATTGAATTTTATAAAAATATTAGTAATATTTATAAAAATAAAAAAAAAAAATTTTGAAAGCCACCGGGCTCAAGCCCGGTGAAAGCAAAGCATAGGTCCGTCACTGCTTGGAGGATTAAGTCTTTACCCCAATATACCTTTCCAAACATATGAACCTGATTTGCGTGATATTACGGTTGAGAATTCAAGCTCTTTGATGTATTTTGTAAGAATAATTTAAATTTATTATTCAATAAAATTAAAAATCAATAAATAAACTATTAATTGTACTGATACTAAATATATTTTACTGGTCATTAACATAAACAAGATACAATAAATATTAGTGATATTAACATTTTATTAAACTTTTGAGTAGCAATAATTCTTTATGTTAATTAATCAAATATAAATTAATTATAAATATGTTATTCATAAAAATATTTCATGTATAAAGATGCTTATAAAAAATCAAGATATTATTTAAAAATTTGAGATAAATATTTATACATCTTTGAAATATAAATTACATAAGTATATATAATTAAAATAACTTCTTGCTTTATAATAGCAATGAATTCATTGGTAAAGCGCTCTCTTGAGAAATGCAAATAAAATTACACAAAATATCTATCATATCTATGATAAAAATTCTCATTGGTTTAATATGTATGTCATGTGATTTAGCATATATGCCTGCAAGCGTCTAGTACTTAACTCATGTCAGTAATTATGACTAAATTAATTTTTCACAATTTTAAATTATAGTATAAATTGATCATATATATACCAAAGAATATTATTTTTGGGATGTATTTTTGAACATCCCAAATATTCAGATTATATAAAATTAACTTTAAAAATAAATAATTATAATATATATGAGTAAAATTGTACTTAATTTATATTTTACCAATATATTTCTTTAAGGGTAAATAAAAAAATTTGAAAAATAAAACATTGAAAGTTAAAAAATCAAAAATTTGAAAATAATAAAAAAAAAATTAATTTTGAAAAGATAGTGAAAATAAAAATAAAATATTTTTTTGTGAGATTTAAACCTGTGACTTACAAGAAAAAAGTGGGTCTTATCGCTAGACTATTAAATATGTATCATAAACAAAATGCATATTAAAATAAGTAATGTTATATACATTAAGTTATTATATAGATCAAATGACATTTCAGTTATTAATTAAATTTAAATTTACGGATGTGCTATGATGAAGTGCTTGTGAGATCACTTTCTAACATGAGGCTAATTAGATTACATAGTATTCAAATAGATTGATTTATGTATCAAATTATAATTAAAAAAAATTGTATTGAAATTATAGTTTGAAGACCAACAAAACCCTCATCCTATATATTAATTTATATTTTTCTCAAAATTATAATTTTTTAAAAATTTGCAGTTTTAAAAAAATAGCGGTATTTTTCCATTACAAATATAAATTAGTTTTTTATTTACTTTTTGTACTTTAAAAACTTTGAAAATCCAAAATTTTAATATCCATTTTTTATTATTTTATTTAAAAAAAACTATGATTATTTTTGGGGTTTTATCTTTCAAAATTTTGAATTTATCATAAAAATAATTATTTAAAGTTGATTGAAACTTTTAAATAATCAAATCGATGACTCTCAACATATACTTTAAAATATAGAAGAATAAAGTTTATTTTTTAATGAATTATAGGATCCTAAAAGTACATTTTAAAAAACTTTAGTATACATTTTGAAAAATTATAAAATTTATAAAAATTAAATACATCAACAATGTGGAACTTTTTAACAATTTTTTTCTTTTTTGACAATGCCTTAAACACAACCGACACAAAGAAAATAAGATGAAAGTATTGGTAAATCAATTGAATTATACACTTCAGAAAGGTAGCTAATTTGTGTAAATATATTTTGTGTTCCTAATATTTGCTCATGCTCTCAACGTTTCATTTGTTTCAAAAATATTCATAATATTTAGTTTTATTAATATTTATGATTTATGACATAATTGATCATTTTTATTAACAAATTTAGTTTTTCAGTACTACGTCTAATCTTAGTATTTTAAAAAGTGATAAAAAAAATGATATACACATTAATAGAAACAAACGTTGGGGCACGCATAGCTGATTTTAATGCACCTTTTGTGTTGTAGTAAACTTTGTCTTTTAGATAACCGACAATAAGAAGTAAAAAAACTGGTTACAGTGTCAACGGTCAACATTATTTTTTAAATAAATGTTTATGAGCTGTTAGCATGCGTCGTGAGATGGGTGGAGATATGTCATGTATCATACACGAGATAACCTATATTATTGAAGGGGAGAAAATATATTCAGAACTATTTTAATGTTTTAATTATATTTTATAAAATAGTTATTATCTCTATAGTTTACCAAGCACCATTTGGAACCAGGAGTTTCTCTCATTAGCTCATGCTGAGACCAAACACCCAGTACGTTTCAATTTTGCGTTCTCAAGAACATGTTAAATGTGCACAATGTGTTTACCATCGTCAACCACCACCAATATTTAAGGTTTAAAAAAGTAAGTTTAAGAAATTATCATTTCTGAACAGCTATCCAAAAAAATAAACAAAAGTATTATAAAAATATATATATATATTTATAACACCCTCTAAAGTTTATAATCATAAAAATAGTATATTTTATGCATAATTCATATATAATTTAGCACAAATATTTTACATTAAACATTAGTCAGTTGGACTCCATTCAAATTAAACTTTATCAATTTAGATTCGTTCATTGTTGAATTACGTCCAATTTGACACGCTCAAATTATTAGGGTGTTATTTTTATTTTTATATATTTTAGAAGTGTTATTTTATCAAATTTTTCAAAATTATTTGTGAATAAACCAATCTCTTTCAATGCTAATCAAGATTTAAGAATTCCAATTGATTTGCTTGAGGCCCGAACTTCCTTGAAATTACTCGAATTGTGTAGCTATCAATTACTTCATTAATCATAGACCAAAAAAAAAAATTACTTCATTAAATAAATATTGTATTATTACGCACTTATGCTAAATAAACTTACTTATCTTAAAAGAAACTAATTTTCATATTAACTATCGTTTTCAAAATTAGCGTAAAAGGATATCAAAATGGTGTGCATAAGGTTGGCGGCTAGGAAGAACCTCAAGGCATCAAAGTCATGATATAATCTAATATACAATATTATATAACAGATAATAACTTATAAGTCAACGGAAACAAGTAAGAGAGAGAAGGTCTAATATTATAGATTATAGAAATAACAAAAAAAAAAAAAATTTACATGTATAAATCAATCCGCATAATACATTTTAATTGGTCTCCTATTAATAAGAAGTATCAAAATCAGTTCTTTATTTTATATCACTAATTTTATATTCAAATAATAACTAACACGCCACTCAATGTATAAGTACAACAAGTTACAATATAATTTTGCTCATAGAATAATGCATGCTCAATAGGCACTTGATGTGGGGATAAAACCGCCGGTCACACACACAAAAGAAAATTATTTGGAGGCAGTATCTGTTCCTGCTGTTACTTGAGACAGCCTTGTATTAGACTATTAGTATTTAAGGGTATATAGCCTTCTTCAAACATCACACTACCAGCCCTTTCTTTCTCTCTTTCTTCCTTCTAAGCTTTTCATTGTCATCATCTCTTCTTTATATATTGTTAGTCTTAATTGTTCTGTTCTTGTGTGGTTTGCTTTTGTTAAGTGAAACATGGGCGCCATCAGCCTTGAAGATGTCAAGAACGAGACTGTTGATCTGGTATTCTTTCATTTCCCTTCGTTTCTCTTTAACTTTTTAAAATATATTGCTGAGTGAGTAATTCGAACTAGTAACTGCTTGAAATAAATGTCAAAGTTTTTACTAGCTGTATTAGAAGGTTGCTTATATATATGTATGTTTTTATTGCTCAAATATTACACTTGTTTTTAACAACATTATCACACTTGATTGACTCTGATTTAGTCCAAATGTAATTAAACTATTTAAAATTTTAAATAAAACACTCAAAAAGTACTAATCATAATTGACGAGTATAAAATATTGTAAAGAAACCCTGTAACACATAAGCCTCTTAAATATTGTGTTATGTTTTTATGTGTATTTTTTTGTTATCAAAGATTCAAAGTTACTTTTAATGCACTTGAGAAGGAGATTTATAAAGCTACATTACCAATAGGGCAAACAGGTGATCATGTGCTGCTATGTTTTTAGAGGGGAGCTGTGTCTTTCACTCCTATAGGAATTACTTTTTTTTTTCCCAACTAATATTGATTGATATTTTTTTTCCAGATTTTTTGAAATATAAATGAATCTCTCTTGTTTTTCGGCCTTATATTCATTGATTGTTGGATCAGATAAAAAAGATCTGGGATAGAGCTAATAAACAAGATTCTTTGATCTAGAATAGTACTAATTTTATGAAAGTAATAAGACTTATGTAATTTACTAAAAAATTATGAAAATAAGTTACAATATCCCATACCCTACACCTAATACTTTAAAGTTTAAGCAACTAAATGCCATGCTTTAAATTTTTGGTTCTATTTTATTTGATTTTTTTCCTCGTTGACCAAGCACATCACATTTTTTTTTCCTAAATAACTTTTTTTTTTTTTTAGTAAATTGATCAATTTTTTTTAATTTATAAGTGTCAACAATTAATTTAAAAAATTTACAATCTTATATCAAATTATCCAATATTAGGAATAAAGACCCTCATTAAATAAGTTTAATAAAATTGGATCAAGGTCTTGCTAAAGTTTCGGTGACTATTGTTGAAGATCTTGCTAAAGTTATGAGATTGTCGTTATCAAACTTTTCAGAGTTCAAACAACCATCAGTGGCATTCTCACTGAAAAATTCAACAACTACAATTGAAGTCGCTTGATATAAGGCCATCCGACCTAAAATATGTGAGGTCTTATATCTGACAATAGTCGTCCGAACTCAAATGAGGTCATTGGATGTAAGGCCTTACATCCAATTTAAAAATATGAAAGACATAATGTCCAAAGTATTTATATCACATTACATGTTTTTTTTTTTTTTTAAATATGTAAGATCTTACATTTGGTAATGGTCACCAAAACTTCTGTGGTTGTTAGAATTTGTTTGAGATCTTGTGAGATATAATCTTATTCTTAGTTTATTGAATTTATATAGTATGGATGTTTTAGTGTTTATGGGTACGAAATTGTGAGTTTTGGAAAAAGATTTTATTAATTTAAGAAAATTGATCAAAAAAGCTAGAAACCTCTAGATTATGTCAATATTCTCGTCATGTAAACTTCAAAGCCTAAGCGAACTAAGGAAACAACAATAGAAAAGTGTTATTTAATTTTACTTCATAATTAATTTTTTTTTTTTTCCATTTCCTTCAAAATCAAGCTTAATTTAATATATTGGAGTAAGAATATGAGTCACTATCTCTATACTTAAAGTGGCGGCCAGCACTATCATTATCTCTGATTGGATCTACCGTATACATGTCCCTATCTCCAACTTAATAACTAATTTTTCCTCTCAAGTAACACATTGTTCCCCATATGTCAAATCATTTGTGTGTCACACATATTATGGGATGGGTTAATATTTTGAATTGTAAAGTTATTTTTTGACAATCTTTTGTTTTCCATGGACAAAAGTTGAAAGTGATTTTTTTGTAAGGACTTATTGGGCAAATCAGTTGTTTGATAATTTCTTCTTTCACAGGAGCGTATTCCCATTGACGAGGTGTTTGCGCAATTGAAATGTACCCTAGAAGGTTTAAGCTCACTGGAAGGAGAAAACAGGCTTCAGATTTTCGGTCCTAACAAGCTAGAGGAAAAGAAGGTTCTTTTTCTAACTAATATAATATATTTTTGGGTATTAATTGTAATATTTGAAGTTGTGGTACGAATTGAAAATCTACGGTTTTAATTATAGGAAAGCAAATTTATGAAGTTCCTTGGGTTCATGTGGAATCCACTTTCATGGGTTATGGAATCTGCAGCTCTTATGGCAATTGTGTTGGCAAATGGACAAGGGAAGCCCCCAGATTGGCCTGACTTTGTTGGTATTATTTGCCTTCTGTTTATCAATTCCACCATTAGTTTCATTGAAGAAAACAATGCTGGCAATGCCGCTGCTGCCCTTATGGCTAGTCTTGCTCCAAAGACTAAGGTATTAATACAAGAAATATATTGCAAACTTATACTACAAGGAAATAGAACATTTGATCCAGGAATTTCATTTATATATGACTTGAAATAAAAGTTTAATTACTTTCTTAGCCCCCAAACTTTAAGTAATTTCGTGCATAGATTCTTAAATTTTTAAAACTTATGTTTAGCCTTCAAATTTTTAAAATTTCACACATAAGTCCTTAAAATTTTAAATTGCAAGCTTTAGTTCTCAAAATTTTTTTTCCAAACTTTATTCAAAAGTTTGGGACCTTGATGTAAAATTTTAAAAATTTGGGTACTAAATCAAATTTAAAAATTTGGAGATATATGTATGAAGTTTTAAAAGATTGAGGATCAAAGTTTGGTAACCAATCCTAGTTTAGCTTTAAATAATTATTAGTAACTCTATGATTTCTATGTAGTATGTAGTAGACAAAGCATGTAAGAAGAAAAGGATTAGATTTGATTTTTGTTAATCCTTCATTGTTGTGTAGGTGCTTAGAGATGGTAAATGGAGTGAGCAAGATGCTGCTGTTTTAGTTCCAGGAGACATTATTAGTATCAAATTGGGAGATATCATTCCAGCTGATGCTCGTCTACTTGAGGGTGATCCTTTGAAGGTTGATCAATCTGCTCTAACAGGAGAATCACTTCCAGTGACTAAGAATCCAGGGGATGAAATTTTCTCAGGTTCAACTTGTAAACAAGGTGAAATTGAAGCTGTTGTTATTGCTACTGGTGTTCATACCTTCTTCGGAAAGGCAGCGCATCTTGTAGACAGCACCAACCAAGTTGGTCACTTCCAAAAAGTGCTTACAGCTATTGGGAATTTCTGTATCTGCTCTATTGCTGTTGGAATGGTGATAGAGATTATAGTTATGTACCCAATTCAACACCGTAAGTACAGGGATGGAATTGACAATCTCCTTGTTCTCTTAATTGGAGGCATCCCTATTGCCATGCCCACTGTATTGTCTGTGACAATGGCTATTGGGTCCCATAGGCTATCTCAACAAGGTGCCATCACTAAGCGTATGACTGCGATAGAAGAGATGGCTGGTATGGATGTCCTTTGCAGTGATAAGACAGGAACTTTGACTCTTAATAAGCTCAGTGTTGATAAAAACTTAATTGAGGTGTTTGCAAAGGCCGTTGACAAGGATCATGTGATGTTGCTTGCTGCAAGGGCTTCTAGAACTGAAAATCAGGATGCCATTGATGCTGCCATTGTTGGAATGCTTGCTGACCCTAAGGAGGTATATATGTTTAGTTAATTTAGATCTAAATTTTGTACTTTTTCTTAAAACTAAGAAAATTGGGATTTAACATCCTTACTAATATTTTCCCCCAATTATTTTTATGCAGGCTCGAGCTGGAATCAGAGAGGTACATTTTTTCCCATTCAATCCTGTTGACAAAAGAACTGCTTTGACATATGTTGATCCAAGTGGAAACTGGCACAGAGCTAGCAAGGGTGCTCCCGAGCAGGTATCATTGTTCTCATCGTCACTATCCGCAAATTGCCATCTCTATGTTAATGTCCATTCGTACCTCTTCTTAATTAATCAATATGTGTTATATATATATATATATAGATTTTGACGCTATGCAACGCAAGAGAGGACTTAAAGAAGAAAGTTCATGCTATCATTGATAAGTTTGCAGAGCGTGGGCTTCGATCATTGGCTGTTGCTAGACAGGTTCGAGGGACAATCTTGATGTTTTATAATTCATCATTTTTTTCTTCATTACAATACGAATTGACACCCTATATTTATTGCTTTTTTATTTGGACACAGGAGGTGCTTGAGAAATCAAAGGAAAGTCTTGGAGGTCCATGGCAGTTTGTTGGTTTGCTACCTCTTTTTGATCCTCCTCGACATGATAGTGCTGAAACCATCAGCAGAGCTCTTAACCTTGGTGTTAATGTCAAGATGATTACTGGTAATTCAAAGTATTTACACGATGATTCATGTGATAAAAACTTTCTGTTAGTTCTTTACTTTTATTAACATGGAATATTGTCTTGATGTGCAGGTGATCAACTTGCCATTGCAAAGGAGACCGGTCGCAGACTTGGAATGGGAACAAACATGTATCCTTCTGCTACCTTACTTGGTCAAGACAAGGATCCTAGCTTAGCTTCTATTCCTGTTGAAGAATTGATTGAGAAAGCAGATGGTTTTGCTGGAGTGTTTCCAGGTTGGTGGGTTTGCTATATTAGTTAATACAATGCCTTTAGTTTAAGTTAGGTATTTAGTTCCATATCTCATTTTTTTTATAACAACGCCAATGTGACTTTTTAGAGCACAAGTATGAAATCGTGAAGAAGTTGCAAGAGAGCAAGCACATATGTGGAATGACAGGTGATGGTGTTAACGATGCTCCTGCTTTGAAGAAAGCAGATATTGGAATTGCTGTTGCAGATGCTACTGATGCTGCAAGAGGTGCTTCAGACATTGTTCTTACAGAACCTGGATTAAGTGTCATTATTAGTGCTGTGTTGACTAGTAGAGCAATTTTCCAAAGAATGAAGAACTATACAGTCAGTGTCACTACATTATCATTTTTTAAATCCAAATTAGAATTTTTGTTCCTTGAGAAGTTATTAACTCATCTTTATTTTGATATATTTCATTTTTTCAGATCTATGCAGTTTCCATCACAATTCGTATTGTGGTAAGTAGATAGATATCAATGGTTAAACTAAAATCATGGTTATTTTGATATATTTCAATTGTGGAATTATTAAGCCTTCCGTTTTACATGTAATTCACTTATTTAATTGATTTCATTCTTAACCCTTAAAAGACATATGTTCATCACGTTATAAGAAAATATATGTTTGCTACACATATAAAGATTCGTTAAATATATGTTCATCAAGTTATAAATAAAAAAATATGTTTAATGTTTGGGAGAGTGTTAACGATGAAAGTTTATTTATGCTATGAACTTATTCCATTATTAAGTCTCCTATTTACTTTCCACAGTTTGGTTTTATGCTCATTGCTTTGATATGGAAGTTTGACTTTTCACCTTTCATGGTTTTGATCATTGCCATATTGAATGATGGTGAGTGCTACACTAAACAAACACCAATAGATAGTATTGTTTATCTTAATACATTAAAACTGACTTTTGAGTATTGAAACTGTGTTTTGTAAAATTATTAAGGTACAATTATGACAATCTCAAAGGATAGAGTGAAACCATCTCCATTGCCAGATAGTTGGAAATTAAAAGAGATATTTGCTACTGGTGTAATGCTTGGAGGTTACTTAGGATTCATGACTGTAGTTTTCTTCTGGACAATGAAGGAAACTGACTTTTTCTCGGTAATAGATTGTTCAAATTTTATATCTTTCAGAATCCCTCAAAAAAAAAGAAATTCTCAAAGCCACTTTCCGTAGTAAACTCCTAAAATAGCATGTATATATTGTATATAATTAAATTTCTTCCAAAATAATGTGTTAATTTGTACATATATAATTTATGTACACACTGTGCTATTCATTTACGTAAATTGGATTAAATAATGTGCTATTTTAGGGTCAGTTGGATTAAATATAACTTGTAAATCCTATTTAAGCTCGTACTAACTAACAATGATCATATCATTGCAGGAGAAATTTGGTGTGAGATCTTTAAGGGATAATCCTAATGAAATGATGGCTGCTTTATACTTGCAAGTAAGTATTGTGAGTCAGGCTCTCATTTTCGTGACTAGGTCCCGAAGCTGGTCCTATGTTGAACGTCCAGGAACGCTCTTGATGACTGCTTTTCTAATTGCACAGTTGGTAAGGATAGAGATATTGCATCCTCTTTGGTCATTTTTATTTGCCTCTAAGTTTTAATATTTTGATTACACAATAATTATTTTCATTTATGCTTTTAGGTTGCAACTTTGATAGCAGTATATGCTAATTGGGGTTTCGCTAGAATAAAAGGAATGGGTTGGGGATGGGCTGGGGTCATATGGATTTACAGTGTTGTCTTTTATATCCCACTTGATATAATCAAGTTTGCCATCCGCTACATCTTAACAGGAAAGGCTTGGCTTAACTTAATAGATAACAAGGTATTTATTTTAGTAATTTTCTTTTCGACTCCTTTATGCACTTCCTCTTATTTTTTACCCTAGTTAATTTAGACTCAAAATTAAACACATATGCATGAAAATGAAACATATTTGAACACATATTCAAGAATAATATATACAGTCAAAAAAATCATGATTTGTCAGTGTTTTGATGGTTGTCTGTCACCAGAGTTGCTGGAGCTCTAACGACGTTTGTACTCTTAAGTATGTACAAAATGAAAATATTTCTCAATATGTGTTCAATAGTTGTGAATGGTCTAAAATGAAAGCACCTTTCAGGATCATCTCATGCAACATTTTCTTTATTTTTCTTAATTATAAAACTACTACTATAATAAACATTTTAGTGGAAATGTGAACTTTAGAATCACAATCAATTTTCTCCCCATGTAAACAGACTGCTTTCACAACAAAGAAAGACTATGGTAAAGAGGAAAGGGAAGCTCAATGGGCTCATGCTCAAAGAACTCTCCATGGTCTTCAACCACCAGAAACTAGTACTACTAATCTCTTCCTTGAAAAGAGCAACTACCGAGAGTTGTCTGAGATTGCTGAGCAAGCCAAGAGAAGAGCCGAAGTTGCGAGGTATTAATTAATTATAATTTAACATAAACTTGTTAGATATTTGAAATAATGTGTTTAAAAATGTATAAATTTGCCTATCATATCAACAAGAAACACTTAACAAATGATTTGTTTGGTATGTAGGTTGCGGGAGCTTCACACTCTTAAAGGGCATGTTGAGTCTGTAGTGAAGCTTAAAGGGTTAGACATTGACACAATCCAACAAAATTATACAGTTTAATGATCTTTAAGAAAATTGTCCTAACAGATAGGCAAATAACAAAATTATCTAAATCAATAGAGAGAGAAAGAGAGACACAAGGCCTTATATATTAATAATTACATATCTAGATACAGGAGAGTATCTATGTGTTATATATAAAACTCTCTTTTTTATATTTCATTTTTATGTATTTAAAATACCTGGAAGAAGGGCCTGCATCTGTTTACTTGTTTGCTTTGATATAGGTACTTATGTATTGTACCATAGGTTTTTATCTTGTTATATTCACTATTATGTTCTCTATCTACTTCTCTCTATCTTACACTTTCATGAGTGGGTACACTGGCACAATGAGTGGCAAACAAAGGGTAAATATCAATAATAACTCTAAGTTTTGTCAAAATATCAATTCATTCTCAATAATTTTATTTTGCGTCACACATGTACTTTAAGATATTACTTAATTGTAATGAATTTCCAACTCAGGGAATGACCACTAAAAAGAATAATAAAATAATATTCAAGTACACTTGTAAGATAAAATAAGATAACTTAAAGTATAGTTAAATTTAAATATTTTAAAAATACCATAAGCTTATAAGGTAATTTAAATATTTATCAATTTGTAAATTTAAAGTATTGTTAGAATTGATTGTGTTATCATAATACTCCTACAAATAGAACTAAGATTATACTTTTTTTTTTTTGCAAGTCTTCTAAGTTTTATTGTGTTTGTATTGACTTTTTCGTGTACAAAATACAAGGTCTATAATTTTATTTAGTATATTTGTCTTCTTCTATGTAAGAATGATTACTGATGATTTTGTATATTACATACTAACATGTTTTATATTTCGTATGCTTGCATGATACACACAATATTTTGAGGCTTGGAGCATGTAGTTTACATGTTTAGGTTGTGTGTTTGTTTGGTGTTGTTTTCAAACTTTTTTAAAAACTACTTAGTTTAAAATTAAAAGGGCTAGTTTTTGGAGCTCGTTGTATATTCGTTGAGCTACTTACCAAATAGTCAGAGAGAGCTAGCTTAGGCAGTCACTTAGGATTATGTGGCTATTATTCTCGTTGAGGTTTGCTACCCTCGTTGAGGTGGTTAACGAAAAGCCAGAGAGGGCCGCAGAAGCTGAAAAATTTTCTATAAATATTCCTTATTTTAATTATTTGCTTAATTAGAAAAACGTGAAAAATTCTTGCAATTTCAAAACTTGAGATTTTGTGAGATATGATTTTCTAAATTTTGTATTAGTATTATCTTGAGTATAGTTCTGTATTAGTAATGCATTGAGTGAAAGTTTGAAAAAATTATTTTTGAGTGAGTTATAAAATTAATCAAATACCAAGACATAATTTTATCTAGATATATGTGCATGAGACTTGCCATACCTTATGATGGTTCACACATATGAGCCATTCATGATTGTATCATATCACGTAGTGGCAGAGCTCTGGGGAAGAGCTAATCAATTGCTATGGAGATAGGGAGTGGAGGCAGCTTATGAGCAGTAAGGGCAGGTATCCCGACTGGTAAAAGTAATTTAAGTTTATACTTTTATCGAGTTATAAACTGTTACTTTACTTTTTAGTTAATTGCTTGCTATCAGGGGATTAATCTTTCGACTTGTGGATACTACCACATAGAACCAGATTCCTATGTGAGTTTACCACATTATACATTGTGTTATGCATGCTCATATGTGTAGTTAGTACAATCAAAGTTATTATAATTATTCCAAATATGTTCCCACATAGGAGGTATTGATTGTTATCGAAAATCTTTTTCTTTGTTTATAATTGTTTGTCTGTTCTTTCTCTCAATTTCTCATTATCTCATACTATTTGCTGGATTGTTGTATGCATTTGGCTATTTGTTTTTATATGTCTTTATTGCATGATTATTGGTTGTATATGCGAGAGATTTGGAGTCCTTAGATGTTTGTATAATCTCTCACTTGGTTGTTCACTTAGTACCAGACCTTCACTTCTAATTTTAGACTTTGAATATGAATGAGTATTAAGTTTTCTCCCATTTATCTTCATTCTCTATAAATTTCCATTTCTTAAGTCATAAATCCCTAACCCTTATTTTATATTATTTTTTAATTTCTCCAATATCCCATCTTCTTATTCTAAATCATTCAATTTTCTTTGTATTTATTAAAACACAATAAAATTATTCTGTTCATCATCAATATAATATAGCACTAGTTGCCTTAAAATTTAAAAGTATAATTGAATAAAATACCAATCTCATAAGAGATCAACATTTCAAATCCTTGGTCTCATAAATTTAGGAAAATAATAAGTTAATTTATTTTAAGAACAAACAATAATTGATACGGACGGTATGAATCTGTGACTTGAAATGAGGTGAGTTTTACAATTATACTATACTGAACCAAAAGTACTAAGTTAATTACCTTGTTTTATCTACAATAATTACACATGATGATAATATCTACAACAATCACACATGATGATAATCTCATAGAGATAGAGCTGCATAACAAGTTGAATTTGTTGAGCAAGAGAAAATTGAGACTTATTAGCCATTGGAAAAGGTTGACTGTACCTATTGTGTTATATGTTAGAAGTTTGAGATAAGAATTGAGAATGCATATTTGGTTGATTAAAGCTTTGTTCTTAAGAGTGGTTTTTCACTTGTTCTGTAATAGCAGCAAGTGATTGATTAAACCTGATCCAAACAATTCCTTATAATATGTTCAATCTTTCCATAAATTTGACATTGAGGTTTGAAATTGTTGAACAAAGCAAAGTTTCTATTCCTACCTTTGTTGCTAAAGTATTGAATTGAAAAATGGTGCTTGTCCTCTTTGATTATGAGATGCTTGGGAATATTGCATCATAGGTAGAGGTGTAAAATGGATGTACCACCCATACCATTACCATATAATATGCATCTAATGGGTTCATACTTCAAGCAGAAACCACCCCATTTAAAATTCATTGCATCTCATCACAACCTATTTGGGATATGGTCCCCATTTGGGTTGAAATTCAAGTTACTAGATGAATTTCATTATGTAAGTCTTATAAGTCTTTTGTGCATTTGTTGGCATTTTTATGTGTAAAATTCATATGTTTATTTTCTTAGCATTTTGCCTTCCTCTATATAAGGCAATTTGCTAACAGTTTAGTATTGCATAAACTCACATAAAATTTAACACTTCGTATGTTTGCATGATACACTATAGGATGTTGGGATCATGTAGTTTGCATACTAAGTTGTCTTTTTTTCTGTATTTTTTTCACTGATAAAAGGGATTTGCGGAAAATTAATTGAGAATTTTTTTGATATGAAAATGGCTAGTTTTTTGTGCTCGTTGAGGTAGTAGCAAGGTAGCGACGAAAGGTGTTAATGAGGCTGATGGCTATTATCTTTATTGGGACAACTATTACCCTCATTATGGTGATTATTATCCTTTCCAATGTGTTCAATGAAGGCTCATTAATGGCTCACTGGTAGCAATTTTGCAAGTGTATGGATCGTACAAGTCATATAGTGTGGTGAAGCATGAGTATCGTCCTACAAAGAGTTATTGTATTTTATAACCAAGTGCCAATAAACAGCAGTCACAATACTATCTAGGCAAGCAATAAGAAAAAAATAACTAAATTACTAAGTAAACTAACGTTGATTAAAAGCAGCAAATAACGATAAAATGAGCAAGGATTGAGAACTTTGGATTTATGAATCTCCTAACCACTCTACACGCGATATCAAATACTATTGAATAATTTCTCTAACTAGTTGATTGATTACATGCTCTATTATGCTTATGAATCTTTGTCAAGCATTCTATCAGCTATGTACAAACAATCACATTATCATGCTATTTCATCCATACATCGCTTAAGCCTGCATGTAACATGTCACATATGTATCAGTCATATTGTCATACTATTTCAATGCATGAGACATTGATACTATTATTAATTCAATAACTTACTTTATCAAGCTAGTGTTTGAATCTTAAATCATTGAGTTTTTGGCCAAACAATCAAAGCATTAAGATTATAATATTTATATCAACTAATAATGGAGAATTTTATTCAACTAAATAAAATCAATCACATGTTTAGGTTCATAAAAAATTCTAACTAAGAACCTAGCTACTCATAGTTCTAAACATGATCAACTATGAATTAAATCTATGAAAAGAATATAAATCAATAGAGAAAGAGTTCCAAAATTTACTAATGAAATCCAGCTCCAATCTTGATCAATCTTTAACTCTCTCTAATGGCTCTCAATAGTTTTCTTCTTTATCTTCTCTATTCTCTGACAAATTCTTGGCTTTGAATGAATGAATTAGTCTCACAAAATTACTTCTATAATAGGTTAGAATTGACCTAAATTGGTTTATTAAGCATATCTCACAGGATCCAATGGTTGATATTGATGCTCTCAAGTAAAAAGGAGCTAATGTAGACATTCTTAGGCCACTTGATCAATCAAGAACCTCAGGTAGATTGATCAAGCAACGATAACATTATGATCCAAGATGTCTTGCCTGAAGCTCAATAAAAGCTTGATAGATCGAGGTTCTCGGGCAGTCGATGGATTAACAAGTAGATAAATCTAGGCAACAAATCAACTTGAGAGCCCTTGATAAAAGTTTGATTGAAATTCAATAGATCGAGATTCCTGGGTAGATAGATTGAGTATGTGCTAAAATATCCAAATTGACTTTTTTTGACTCAATTTACTATCGTTCGACCTACATTAGCACATTTAAACATAAGATGATCCTTTTTGATAGTAATCACTCAAAAAAAGACAAATAGCTAGCTCAAGATGGTAAAATAAATAGAGTTATCAATATCTCAAACTTAACTCCTTACTTATCCTAAAGTAAAGCTAACGTTAAACAATGATTACTAAATACTAATGAGACATGGGTAGCATATTCATAAGCACGTATCCTCAAACGTATGCGTATTTAATAGAAATTCTTTCCCTCAAAGATCATAAAATTTTAAGATAAGGAGGTTCACATCTCCATCAATAAACATTTATTTGATACAAGGGTATGAAAGGTTTTTGACAAATTATTTTGCCTGTGTGTGAGTTGCACATGATGTTATTGAATACACTCATGAAATGAACTTATATGAGCATGCCAATAGATTAAATCCCAGAATAAGTTTTATAAGTCAAGTTTTCTCATCTCTTTCCACTAATGTAGATTATGCATTTAGCTTGAGATCAAAAAGACTTTACATGCTGATTATGGATTGTTGATTTTGAACCTCTGCTCGATAGCCATCCTCTGCCCATCCTCTGCTCGATAGCCACCATCACCCAGCCACCATCTGCCCAGCCACCATCGCCCAGCTACGATCTGCCCAGCCACGCATCGCCCAGCCACAATTTGCCCAGCCGCGCGATCTGCCCAGCCACGCATCGCCCAACCGCCATCTGCCCAGCCACCCGATCTGCTCAGCCACGATCTGCCCAGCCGCGATCTGCCCAGCCACGATCTGCCCAGCCGCCACGCGATCTTTCCAGCCGCCACGCATGCGATCTGTCCAGCCGCCACACGATCTGCCCAGCCACGCGATCTGCTCAGCCACGATCTGCCCAATCACGATTCGTGCATCTTCGCTACCAGATCTAGACATTTCAAAGTAGAGTACATATCAGATTTGCAACAATCATATCCGTCACTCTCACCAGCATCCCAGGTAGTTCTGCTGTGGAGTATTCCTTACATAATTGTTGACCTAAATATGATTTTAAGTTCAGGTTGTATTCAATTTCCATTGATTTGATATCTATAACCTGTTGTGTTTAAAGATTTGCTTCCATGACAAATCTTATAAATAAACAAAATCATAACCATTCATTGGGTACTTCTTTCACGGAAAATTATCTGAGTCATGCAGCCATGTTTAAGACATCACCCAATCTGTCCATACAAAACCAAACACAAAAAAGTTATGCTTAGGCTACCTGTGATAACATTCCAAATCCTCTCATTGAACCTCATGGAATACCCCCTACAAAGGCAAATAGCAATGTTCAAGACATCGACAAAAATTCTACGAACATTTTTATTGAGTCTTGTGTGACACCGAACCCAACAAAGAATGGAGATATTGCATGTGTTACCCTAGATCCAAAAATCTATCAAGCTCGTTTGAATATCTACAAGTTCTCTTTAATTGGCTGACTAATCCTTTCTAAAGGAGACAAACCCTAGAATCAGGGTGATCTAAAAACTCGGCTGAAAACAATATGGAACTTATCTTCAAATTGGAAACTTATTGCTCTAGGCCGCGGATTCTACCATATTTTATTACACACCCCTGAGGATCAGGCCAAGGTTAAGGCCAATGCGCCAATCAATGTGAAACCAGGTATTTTTCGGGTTCAACCATGGACACCCAATTTTAACCCGCACACTCAAAAATCTACCAATGCTCAAGTTTGGGTTCGTTTCTATAATCTGCCATGGGAATTTTGGGACAAACAAATTCTTGCACAAATTGCAAGAGCGATTGGTGTCCCACTAAAAATTGACAACGCCACACTCAATGGCGAGTTGGGTCAGTATGCTAGACTTTTAATTGATATCGATCTGGCACGCAAGCTTGAAGAACAGGTAATGGTGGAAGTGGAGTCACTTAAGATTTTTGTGGATTTGTTTTATGAAAATGTGCCCGACTTTTGTAATCTATGCTCCTCGGTGGGATATGCAGCCTTTAAATGTAGGAAAAATGCCAATGCCAATGTTACGGCAGGAAAACACAACGAAACACAAACAAATAGGCCTCAAGTACAATCACGACAGAAACAAATTTATATGCCTAAGGTCAGTTCAACTGTCAATACGGTTATGGTAAGTAATGCTTTTGATGCTCTTCATACTATCGATACAAATATTACTACCCCGTCTCTTTCTACAGTAACCTTAACACCTGACAAAGCAGTTACAACAACCACTTCTACTACTCCCTTAATTGCCAAATCTACGGATCTAGCCACTACATCTTACACAGATTTAACCATTACCGACTCCATGAGATTAGCCACTACAACCTCACTTGATGTCTTTCATACTGCAGATTTGCATGCAGCAGTTTTAACTATTCCCACAGGATCTACTGTAAACACATCTGGTACTACAGACATCCCTAACATAGGATCCTTACCCCCTCTTGCTAAATCGAGACTCACCTTGCCTGCTCTTTCCCTTCCACCTTCTTCTTCAGTCTCCGTAGCCGACCTCAGTGAGCGTATGCAGAAAATGAAACAAGATTATGCAAAAAATAAGGAAGAATTAGGTTGGCAAGTTGTAACTGGCAAAAATCGACGTGCTCGATCAGCTAGTCCACGTCTCCAACCTATGAGATACACAACCATCATAGGGGACTCTGATAGTAACTCAACATGATAGTACTTTACTGGAATTGTAGAGGTATTTCCAATAAGAACACACGAAATACCCTACGAAATTTTTTCAAAAAGGAAAAATCAGACTTTCTTTGTATAGCAGAACCAATGTCTGATCTTAAAACCATTCATGATCGCTTTTGGCAAAACTTGGGTTATACCTTCATCGGCTCAAATTCCACAACGGTTAGCAAACTTTGGCTCTTTGCAGCCACTGTAGTGGCAGGTGATACAACAATTGTTATACAACACCAACAAAATATAACGGTCACTTACACAGGAAATTCAAAAATCTTTCTTTTAACATTTATTTATGGTAAGGGAACATATGTTAGAAGAAGGGACCTCTGGGACTCACTAAGGACAATTTCAGATACTCAAGCCCCCTGGCTAGTGATAGGGGACTTTAATGCTGTTCTTGGATCCCATGAAACTACTGGCCTGACTCGTAGCAATACCTCTATCGAAGATTTTAGTGCTATGATCTTGTCTTGTAACTTAGTTGAAATTGACACTAAAGGGGCCTTTTACACTTACTGTAAAGGGGGACTATCTCAAATGCGATCAAGATTAGATCGTGGGTTGTGTTCAGAATCTTTTCTAGACTCTTGGTCTACGGTTTCCTGTTGTACCCTTCCTAGACACTGCTCAGATCACCATCCGCTTTTACTCACGGCTTCTACGACATGGAATGGCGGTCCAAGACCGTTTAGGTTTCATGGTATGTGGCTCGAACACCCTGAATTTAAGGATTTAGTGCGTGCCACTTGGTCGGTGCCTATCCAGGCTAGCGCTATGGGTATTGTTATTGGCAAACTTAAGGCTCTCAAATTGGTTCTCAAGACATGGAACAAAACTGTCTTTGGTAATTTAAATCAAAATATTGCAACTGCAACAGATACACTGGCTGACATTCAACAGCGTTATAATGATGATTCTTTCTCCGAAGAACTGTTGCAACTGGAATCTGATGCTCACGCTGACTTAGATAGATTGTTGCGCCAGCAAGATATCTTTCTAAGAGAAAAGATCAGATTAAAATGGCTGAAAGGTGGCAATCGAAACACCACTTTTTTTCATTCACTACTTCGTCGTTTAAAAGCACAAAAATCTTTGACACACTTGGAAATTAACGGAGAAATAACTAATGATCCAGAGGTAATAGCCACTCATATTTTGAACTACTATGAAAAGCTTTTCTCAAGTCAGACAGGTGGAATGACAGATCTTACTCCCGTAGAGTCAGTGGTGCCCTCACTGGTCACCTCTGTGGATAATCAAAGTTTACGACGTATACCATCATTAGAAGACATACGAGCTATAATTTTTGAATTGGATCCAATGAGTGCCCCAGGACCAGATGGTTTTACTGGTAAATTTTTTCAGCAATGCTGGGATATTATCAGTACAGATATTGTACGAGCGGTACAAGATTATTTTAAAATAGGTCGGATACACCCGGGACTAAACTCTAATTTCTTAATTCTTATACCCAAGCACCAACAAGCAAGCTCTATTGATCAGTATAGGCCTATTGTTTTAGGCAATTTTATGTTCAAGTTAATAACAAAGATTATTGCTGGCAGATTAGGACATATTTGTGCTCGTATTCTATCTCAAAATCAATTTGGATTCATTCCAGGCAGAAACATTGGCGATTGCTTAGCGGGTGCTTTTGAATGTTTTAACGCTATGCAGCTTTCCAGCCGACAAGGTAACATCGCTCTGAAAATTGACATTCACAAAGCTTTTGATACTATGCGTTGGGATTTTATTTTAAAAGTGATGAAATGCTTTGGTTTCGACAACATCTTTCTGGGCTGGATTCGAGATATATTTGCATCAGCGAGAATCTCAATTATGGTCAATGGTTCACCTAGGGGCTATTTTTCTTGTTCTAGAGGCGTCCGACAAGGAGATCCTTTGTCCCCATTATTATTTTGCATAGCTGAAGATTTCCTCAACAGACAACTCCAAAAATTGGTTGATACGGGGCATTTACTCCCAATCTCTTCACCTAGAGGAACTCGTGTGCCAACACACTTTTTATATGTAGATGATCTTCTTATTTTTAGTCGGGCAAGTGAGACGAACATTCAAGCGCTAACTGAAGCTTTTTCCTTGTATAGTCGCCTTTCGGGTCAAATGGTAAATTTAGAAAAATCTTTTATCTACTTTGGTAAAGGTGTTACACTGAACAACATTTCATTACTTCGGAATTTATCTGGCATGCGTACTGGAAGATCATCCTTGTCGTACTTGGGCATCGATCTCTTCCAGGGGGCTCCGAAAAAGTGTTGGTTTCAAAGCCTAGCAGATAAAATTCGTGTGAAAATTGAGGCCTGGAATGGGTTGACTATTTCTTTGGCAGGACGGCGTTGCTTGATTTCTTCGATCATTCAGGGTACACTTCTCCACTCATTTCAGATATATAAATGGCCAAAAACAGTCCTTCAAGACCTAACAAAAATCATTCGCAATTTCTTTTGGTCGGGAAAGACTGATACAATCAAACAGATACAAGTGGCTTGGAAAGACTGTTGCCGTCCAATAGATGAAGGAGGTCTTGGTTTGCGGGATATTCGTCTCCTAAATGAGGCCATGTTAAAAATTTTTGCATGGAGGGTAATCACAGGTAACTCTAACACTCTGCTTTACTTACGTAGCAGATATCTAACAAAAAATGACTCTCCACGGAACTATTATATCTGCTCATCAGTCTGGCCTGGTTTACGACCTCACTATTTAACCCTCTTGGAGGAGTCCAGGTGGATAATTGGAAGGAATTCTACAGTTAAGTTTTGGACAGACAATTGGTTAGGTATTCCACTAATTGACAGGACAGATAATCCACCAGTGGACCCTCCGATACATTCACTAGTGGGGGACTATATCCGGGAAGATTGTTGGAATTTGCCGCAATCCTTCAAAGACTCTTATCCAGATATTGCCTCAGAAATTCAGTCAACAGTTGTTGGCATTGGTTCGGACATCAGAGTTTGGACACAATCTTTTAAGGGAGATGTTACAACCAGTGAAGCTTATGATTCACTACGTGTGGTTGGGGAACGCAAGAGCTGGGGAAAGGCCATCTGGGCTCATTATATTCCCCCCTCACGATCTATTTTGCTTTGGCGTGCTATTCAGAATAAACTCCCAACGGATTGTCAATTAAAAAGGAGAGGACAATCGTTTCCTTCCCGTTGTTCGTTATGTGGATCAAAGGAGGAAACTCTGTCACATCTTTTTTTAAGTTGTCATTTTGTAGGTGCGCTTTGGGACTTCATATGCTTCTTCTTTGGAAAAAGACCATGTACAGACTCTTCGATCCTAAACCTATGGAAGACCGAATGGCAATGGAATTTGGATCACAACTCGCCAATTTATGGAAAGCAGGAATTGTTTCAGTCATTTGGGTGATTTGGACTACTAGAAATGAGTATCGATTTAACAATAAGAGGACGACGCTGAGTTTGACTTTTGCCACAATATGGCGTTTTATCCGCGAAGCGAGTCTCTCAAACAGCGGTTGCATGCGAAATACTGTGGATGATCTACAGGTACTTAAGCGGCTTCGAATAACAGGCATCCCAAGACGGGCTCCAAGGATTATAGAGGTTAATTGGAAGGCTCCACCCTCAGGATGGATAAAGGTCAATACAGATGGTGCAGCTTTTGGAGCACCAGGATTATCTGGTTGTGCAGGTGTTTTTCGAACTTCTAGATCATTTGTTAAGGGTTGTTTTTGTATTCCACTTGGAGTATCATATGCTTTTGAAGCAGAACTAGCGACTGCCATTTATGCGGTGAAGTATGCATACACATTTCGGTGGAGGCGTCTCTGGTTAGAATCAGACTCACGATATGTTGTTGCTCTCTTTCAGACTCGGTCTTCTTCGGTTCCTTGGGGATGGCATTCTGCTTGGACTGATTGTTTAGATAAAATTACACATATGGAGTTTCACTGCTCACATATTTATAGGGAGGGAAATGCTGCAGCTGATAGCTTAGCTTCTAGGGCTCCTAGTTTATGTACAGCGACTTGGTGGTGGAATGCCCCACATTTCGCTAGCTCTTACATTTATTCAGATGCTAACAACAAACCTAATTACAGGTTTTGTTGAGAATTTTTATTTGTAATTTTTATTTGTATGCTTCATTTTATTAATATTCAATAATATTAGTGGTCGAGTGGTTTAATGAAGAAGGTGCTAAGGAGGTGCCAACCTAGTTGGGATGTCCCGGTACACCCACTGAAAACTGTTAGCCACAACCTTTTATAAAAAAAAAAAAAAAGACTTTACATGCTTGTAATTTGAGCCTTAGGTAGGAGTAGATAAATGAGTAATGTTTATGTTCTTTCCACACCTTAACTAGTTAGCTTGATTTTCACTCATCATACAATTGAGCTTTTTTTCAATATTGTAGTGTACAATTTCCTTATTCTTTTTCAATCTTTTTGCTTCACATTCTCTTTTAGTTACTTCTCAATACCCTCAAACTTATTTTTAAATATATTTCTTTTATTTTCTTTTTTATTTATGAGGATAGTGGTGTTGTGGTTTTTTTTCATGAATGCATCACACTTCACCTTACACTATAACAAAATATATGATTGTATTGTCACACAAGCTAGAAGTATAAGAGTAAAGGTAATACAACTTTGGTTAGATTCTAATGTGATTTAAAGATATGAGTGGTATATAGTTTGGCTGAAATGGGTGGCTAAGGACATATACTCAATGGTTAGTTTGAAAGACTCAATCATCTAATTAAGGCCTAAATCACTTCTCAAGCTAAATGCTATCTAGGATTTTTCATTGAGGGATGATCAAATAGATTCTAAAACATGGAAGACCCTCATTATATAGCATAACTCACACAAAGTTTTCTCCCAATCAGAGTACCAAACAATCAATCACGAGCAATATGCAAAAAATTGAATCAATCTAATCAACAACTAGCAAACATACCACATGATTAATGAAAGTATTTCAAGGATCATGCTAGATTCTTTATCATAGTTTTGATAACGAACTTTATCATTGGATTCATATATTTCATATCAAACATAAATGCATTTGGTTTCAATATGTTCATCAATTTTTACCTTATCTTAAATGAAATATCCTAAAATAATAAATGCAGTAATCTAAAAAAAATAAAATAAAGAAAGAATTGTCCCTAAAGTAGAGGAAACGAAGGCTCCCTCCACACAATTGAATTGAACATTGTCCCTAATACACAACAAATAAAATATAAGTAAACGAGAGGGGAAAAGAAAACTCTCTCGGCATTGGCTTGTTAGCCTTCATCACCAAATATGTCCATGTGCTTGCCATGTTTTACACTTTATTCACCTACAAAAATAATAAACGTAAGTACAAAAAATATATTGGGTTGCCTCCCAACAAGCTTCATATTTAAAGTTCTTAACTAGACCCTTCTAAGCTACTCATGGTTTGTATAAATATACTGATGAGATTACCCTCTCATTGGTATTTAGTCAAATAAAGCTTCAACTGTTGATTATTAACTACTAATCTTATGGAGTTGCATCTTCTTCAATCTCTATAGCTCCAAAAGAGTACCTTTGTTACCAGAAATAGTCACGACCACCTTAACTTGAGCTTACTTGGAAATAGTCTCAACTGAGAGTTGTACAACAACACTTGTTGCCCCACTTCAAAAGTTTGGTTCACTATTTGCATGTCGTTCCACATCTTGGCATTTTCTTTGTAAATCTTTGCACTCTCATAGGCTTGCAATTGAATTTCATCATGCTCATTTAGTTGCAACGTACTTTGTTCCTCCACACCTTTCATACTCAAGTTTAATTTCTTTATGGCCCAAAAGGCCTTGTGCTCCAATTCCATTGACAAGTGATAACCCTTTACAAATACCAAGTGGTATGAAGATATACCAGTAGGAGTTTTGAAAGCTGTTCTGTAAGAACAAAATGCATCATCTAACATCAAAAGACCAATCCTTTCTTGATGTGCTCACTACCTTCTGCAAAAACATTTTTATTTCTCTATTTGAAACCTCCACTTGTTTGAGGATGATATGAGGTAGATACCTTGTGATTGACGCCATAACTTGACAATAAAGAATTAAAAGAATGGTTGCAAAAATGACTACTACCATTACTAATTATTGCTCTTGGAATTCCAAACCGAGTAAATACAATTCTTTTCGAAAACTTGGTTACCACTTTAGCATCATCAGTTGGAGTGGTGAATGCCTCCACCCACTTAGATATGTATTCCATAGCCATAAGAATATAATAATTACCAAAAGAAGATACAAAAGGGCCAATAAAATTGATCCCTCAAATGTCAAATAATTCAAGCTCTAATATTGCATTTTGAGGCATCTAATGTTTCTTAGAAATATTCCTCACCCTTTGGAATTTATCACAAGATTTAACAAGCTCAAAGACATCTTTTAATACCTTAGATGTCGTTTGAGTCACTCTAAAGTGGCCACCAAAATCATAACTGTGGCAATGGTATAAGATAGCCTTTGTCTTCTCTAAAGGCATGCATCTCCTAAGGATATCATCATTGCATCTCTTGAAAAGGTAGGGGTCATTCCAAATATAAAACCATGCATCAGGTAGGAATTTCTTCTTTTCTTGGTTTGAAAATTCAGATGGCAAAACTCCACTAGCTAGATAGTTAGCCACATCTCCATACCATGGCATTTGCATTGTTGTAACAACTCATAGTTGTTCATTTGGAAAATATTCATCAATAGAAAGTTCCTTATAATCAATTCCATCTCCTCCCTCCAACCTTGATAGATGATCTGCAACTTGTTTTTCAGTACCTTTTTTGTTCCGAATCTACAAGTCAAACCCTTGCAGTAAAAGCACCGATCTAATAAATCTTGGCTTAGCATCCTTGTTTGAAAATAAATATATATAGAAGCATGGTCTATATACACAATCACCTTGGCACTTAATAATCCCAAAATTTCAGCAATGCATAAATAATTGCTAGAAGCTCATTTTTTGCTATTGAATAATTTACTTGGGCTTCATTGAGGGTTTTGCAAGCATAATGTATGGTATGATATAACTTACCCCTTCTCTATTCCAAAGTTGCGCAAATAGAAAATCACTAGCATCTCATATCAATTCAAAGGGCTCATTCCAATTAGGTTTTATGATCACTAGTGCCATAACTAAACTTTTCTTCAATGTCTCGAAAGCATGAAGACATTCTTGGTCAAATCAAAATGGCCTGTCTTTCTTTAAAAGATTATGTAAGGGCTTTGATATTTTTGAAAAATCCATTATGAACCTTTTATAGAACACGACGTGGCTTAGAAAGTTCCTTACCCCTTTGAAATTTATTAGAGATGGTAATTTCTTAATGACTTCAATATTCTCTTTATCTACCTCCAAAGCTCTAGATACCTTGTGGCAAAGTATGATACCCTCTTCTACCATAAAATAACATTTTTCCCAATTAAGAACAAGTTTAGACTCTTCATACCTTTTTAGAACTCTCATTAGAATTGTAAGGTATCCATCAAACTATCACAGGAGATTGTAAAAATCATCCATAAATGCTTCAATAATTTTCTCCACCATGTCCAAAAAGATAGACAACATAAATCTTTGAAAGGTGGCTAGTACATTGCATAAGTCAAAAGGCATTCTCCTAAAAGTAAAGGTACCATAAGAACAAGTGAAAATGGTTTTCTCTTGGTCCTTAGGTGCTATTTTTATTTAATTGTATCCCAATTAACCATCCAATAAACAATAGAAAGAAGGACCAGCCAACCTATCCAACATTTGGTCCATAAAGGGAAGTGGAAAGTGGTATTTGTAGGTTCCTTTATTTACTTTTCTGTTGTCCATACATACTCTCCAGATAGTAATAGTCTGTGTGAGAATCAATTAATTATTCTCATTGGCTACTACTATCATACCCCCTTCTTGGGAACACATTGAATGGGACTCACCCATTCACTATCCGAAATACGGTATATTATGTCAACCTCTAACCATTTCATCACCTCCTTTTTAACTACTTTCATCATGATTTAGTTCAATCTCCTTTGAGTATCTCTCATCGGCTTAACCCTATCCTCTGTGATAATTTTATGCATGCATATCGAGGGTTAATACCTTTGAAATCAGTGATGGTCCATCCAATAGCCTCCTTACACTCCCTCAAATCACCCAATAATTTTGCTTATTGTTCTTGGTGAACCTTTGAGGAAATAATCATAGGTAGAGTTTCATTATCACCCAAGTAAGTATATTGAAGAAGATTTGGTAGTGGCATGAGCTCTATTACTAGTGGTTCTTCAATTGATGGCCTAAGCTTTGGCCTTTCTTCTACACAATCAAAAATCTTGTTAGAAAGTAACATGGGAGGCATTGCCTCCATAAGACCTATCATTTTACTAGTTTTATCATCTACATGAGAATCGATTGAAAATTCATCTAAATTAGTAACATTCATATCATCATCAAAATAATCCACATAAAATTTGTTACTATCATCATGTGAACAATAATTGAAGTAGGATCAACTATTTTCCACAAATGATTGTCATAATTAAAGTCCTTGAGCATGTCTTCTACCATATTATCAAGAACATCAACACAAAAACACTCATCAACATCATTATTAGAAATTGGATATTGCATGAATTTTAAGACGTTAAAAGTTACCTTTTGATTGTGCAACCATATAGTTAGCTCACCTTTTTGTACATTAATCAATGTTCTATCGGTGGCAAGGAATGGACAACCCAAGATAGTGGGAATGTCTTTATTCTCCTCTATGTCTAGCACAATAAAAATAGTAGGAAATATAAATCTATCCACCTTGACTAGAACATCTTCAATCACCCTTTTTGGCTTCTTCAAGAAATTGTCAGCCATAAGAAGTGTCACTGTAGTTGGCTTCGCTTTCCCAAGTCCTAATTTCTAAAAAACGAACAATGACATGAGGTTAATGCTTGCACCTAAATCACATAAGGCTTTTCCAAATTGATACTCTCCAATAGTACATGGAATGTGAAATACCGCGGTCCTTCAACTTGGGGGCCAATCTTCGATCAATTATAGCACTGCAGCCTTCGTAAGGGTGATGGTCTCACAATATCCAAACTTCCTTTTCTTTGATAAGATCTCCTTCATGAATTTGATATGTGAGGGAATTTGTTTTAAAGCATCCATGAAGGGAATGTTGATATGTAGCTTCTTAAAATATCAAGAAATTTTTAGGATTGTTTGTCTAGTTTTTGCTTATGGAGCCTTTGTGGAAAAGGAAGAGGTGGTGTGTAATCTCTTCTATTGCATCATGCTCTTTTTCTAGCTCTTTCTCATCACTTAGTTTTTTTCTTCTTCAATTTTGTTTTCCTTTTCACCTCATACTACTAGCCAACTTCTTGTTATAGTAGCTGATGTGTAAATTTTAGTACTCGCAAGTGTAGAAATCACTTATAGCAAGTGATAAGTGAATTTTGGGTCGATCTCTTAAGGAATTGTAGCGATTTTAAATGATCGTCCTAACTTAATAAAAATCCTAAAAACTAACAGAAAAATAATAAATCAAATTGTAGAGAGTAGGAATGAGAAAGAGCAATGATTATGTCAAACAAGCAAAGAAAATAATAGTTCGACTTTAAACTCGTTCAAAAGGTTAACAACAAGAAACTTAGATCTAAATACCACAAATTGTTTGGATGATGTTTCCTTCCCAAAAAGCTTGATCTTCAATCTTTAATGGATTCTTGTATCCTTAGAATTGATTCTTTTGCCTCTTAGAATGTGAAAAAACTCCAAAAATTCTAATAAGTTTCATAATAAATAGTATATTCAATTCTCTCTAAGTTGGAAACCTAATGGTGTAGTTATAGGTGTAAGGGTTACATAAACACGGGCTCCCAAAAATAGTACGCGTGCTACGGTACATAATTTTTCCCACTTCAGCACAAGGCTGAAACTGAGCGCCATAGTAAAAATAGTGACCAGTGCATTGCTGCACACAATTTTTCCTGCCGTGACACACGTTGAATTCTCAGTCCCATACAAAAACCCGAGGATTGTGCACTGGAGCACACATTTCCTTCTATTGCAGCACTCGTTGTTTGTTGTGTCCTCGTATGTACCCCTTACATACTGGTTGATTTCTAATATAAGGCTTACATGCCTTAATCCTTATTTCTCCTAAATTGATATTTGAGTGCTTCAAGTGTCTGTCTTTGTGTGTTTTCATTATTTAACTCTTTTGAAGCTAAAAATACTTGAAATATACCAAAATATATCCGTATTTTCAAAAGAGTAGATTTATGCAAATAATTAAATAAAAATGTTATAATTAAATCTATTTGTTACAATTAAGCATAATAAATCACGGAATATTAATGCTTTTCTAGCACTCATCAATAGCCTTGTAACCCTTCTTACCATCTTTCTTAGGATTCACCTTGGTGTTACTAAGAAGCATACCTTGATTTCTCTGTTGCAAGATTTGGGTAAGTTGTCCCATTTGCACCTCTAAGTTTCGTATTCTTGCACTATTATTAGCTTCCATTGTAATCAAACTCTCTACCTCATTATTCATCGTATCCATCCTTAACACCACATGAGATATCATAATTGTAAATCCTGTAAGTCTATTTGTGTCTTTAATGGCGTCTTTGTGTGTAAAACATGGAGTCTGTTTATTTTACTTAGTGTTTGTGTCTACCTCTATGTATGGTGCTTTGCTTGTGATCAATATTGCATACACTCACTTAGATCTTCACACTATTGTATGCTTGTATGATATACACACCACTGGATGGTTGAGAGCATATAAATTGCATGTTAAAATGTGTTTTTACTTGTATTTGTTTCCTTGAATTGGTGGGTATTTATGGCTTTTTATTTTGTGAAGTTTTACTTTGAAATAACTTGTTTTTAGTGGTTCACTGGGGACCACAAGGAGGTCTTGTTGGTGGTTCGACAAGGTGGTGAATGAAGGATTCGTGAGTTTCACAGGGTGGATATGTTGCTTGTTAGACCTCGCTGATATCTAGTGGGGGGTTTCATTGGGGTAGTCAACGAGGCCTCGCAGAGGTGCATGGTGAGGGGTCTGTGAGGGTATCAAAAGTTGAAAAATTAGCTAGAAATGCTCCCTTCTATCTTTATTTATGAAACCTTTCATTACACCTTCTAGCACACTTCTTTATACACTTTTCTTGAGCTAATTTTGTGTTGTGTTAAATCTTTTGATAGTGTGAAAAATATTGTACTTTTTCCGTATCACTAATATGTCGAATGTGTTTCCATATTTGTGATTCGGAGGTGATAATTTCACTTAAAATTTTTCATGAGTTATTTGGAAAAGGAGTTTTCATTTCCTCAAAACATTGAGTGTTATTTCTGTATTGAGATACGAGGTGGTGGTAGAGTTTGTTAAATTATTTTATCAAATGGAGTTGCTGTAATAATAATACATCAAGTATTTTTCTATATTGTTATTTATGAGGTAGAGTTTCTGTGTCAACAATATGTCGAGTATATTTTCGTATTATTGATACTAGGTGTTTATTCTAAAAATCATATTTTGGGTAAAACTGCATATATATTGTATACACATATTGATTATAGGTATTTGTATCACATTGCATGGTGGTGTGGTTTTGGAGATGAGCTAGATCAAGTGAGGATCAAAGTAGCTATGCAAACAGCTGGTGATAGTTAGGATATGTGGTCCTTAACTGATAGAAGTATTTGACATTTTATCTTTATTGAGTCTGTTATAACTATTTTGTATTCTTTAGTAAATTTAGTTATTAAGTGGTTGCTTTAAGCAACCCATGGATGTTACCACTCACTAAGGATCGGAGCCTAAGTGGATTTATCATATTATATTATTGTATTTAATTGATTAGTTACATGAGTTAGTACAATCAATGTATCCTTGATATATGTGCTAACATATTGAGACTATACGATGATTGGAAAGCATTTATTGCTTTATTTTGGTTCTATTATTTGCTTATTTGATACCTATGATTATCTGCTATTTGTTTTCTATTTCGTTCCTCTACCCATAAAAGAAGGACGATTCCTTAAGTGTTAGTATCACTTAGACTTGGTTGCTCACCGTGTTGAGACTCTCAACAATATCCATTAATCTCTCCAATTTATCAATTCATGACTCTTTGACATGTTGTTGTTGTTGTGGTTGATTAAAGCCAAGTGGCCTATTATTAAGAAGTCTACTTTGGTTATTGTTGCTACAAGAGAAGTTTGGGTACTTTCTCCAACCTGGACTGTATGCATTCTAATAAGGATTCCCGTGGAGGTTTTGATTGTTGATATAATTCACCACCTCAGGATTACTTCCACATGTATCCCTAGAATGGAGTCCACCACATTGTTCACAAACTATAAAGAGGTTTTGTATCATATTAACTTCCAAAGGTCCATTGATGAGTGCTTAAAAAGCACAAATATTTTTTGATTTATTATGCTTAATTGTGACAGATAGATTTGATTTTAACTCTTTTATTTAATTTCTTTACATAAATCTATCAATTCGAAATCACGGGTATGTTTTAGTGTATTTCAGGTATTTTTAGCTTCAAAAGAGTTAAACAATTCAAACACGCGAAGATGGAATAGTTGCGGCACTCGAATTACAACCTAGGTGCAACAAGGATCAAATTATGTAAGGGGTACTTGTGAAGGCACAACAAACAACATATGCCGTGGCAGAGAAAAGTGTGTGCCACGGCGAACAACCCTCAGGTTTCTTGTATGGATTGAGTTTTAGTGTTGTGCTGCGGTAGAAGAAAAGTGGTGCCTCGGTGGGTAAAATGTTGTGCCACAGCGCACATATATTTTTAAGTGTCCAAATTTTATGTAACCCTTACACCTATAAATACCCCATTAGGTCTCCAATTTACGTACAACTCAATTTACGAATTATTACGAGACTTATTAGGATTTTTAGAGTTTTTCAACATTCCAAGAGGTAAGAGAACCAATTCTAAAAATACAAGAAGCCATTGAAGATCAAAGATCAAGCTTTTGGGGAAGGAGAAGTCATCCAATCCATTTGTGGTATTTAGATCTACATTTCTTGTTGTTATAGAATCTTGTATTTTTCTTCTTACTTCTTTGGAATGTATGTTAAATTAAATTTGTCTATGAATATTGATTCAAACATGATTGGCTAAATTTATCATGGGTGTTTAGTTTGTGTTGCCATATTTGCTAGATTTGTTATGGTGAATGTTTTTATTGCTTAAAAATAAATAAAAATTGCCTTTTAATTAAGAGTATGTTTAAATGTTTAATTGTGAATTTTCATGGGCCAATTTGAGATTCATGATTAGATTGAAAAATCTTAGAGTTTAGTTTTAGGAATGTCACCTTGACTTTATTTTGAAAAAATTAATCAAAACTTTAAATTGATGACCGAGTCATGGCATTGATATGATTGACATATTTTTCATTGTGCATAAATTGTTTGCTATTTAATATAGCCGATCGTAGGATATTGATTAGTAAATCAACAAAGAAAATTCCTCGATTGTAGAAAATTTCATAAACAAAAAAAAAGTCGGTAATCTTTATTTATTAGAACTTTCATGTTAATTCACCATAATATTTTGATGCAAGTATGATCAACCAAGCTAAACGTCCATATATCCTCTATTGATATTTATCACCTTTTTGAGTTAGTTCAAGTTTGGAATATTGTTTTCTTTTTTTGTTTGCCACCAATGATCTTGTTCTCGTGTTCAATTTCATTTACAGTTTTATTAGCTTGAAGAATATAGTTATTTAGAGTTTTAGTTGTTCTAGAATTATAATTAGTTAGTATTTTAGTTGCTTTAGGACTTTAAAGAGATTAAGAAAAAAGATTATTTAAAATCACTGCAATTTCTTGAGGGATCGATCTCGGAGTTTGCTTATCACTTATTACGAGTGATTCGTACACTTGTGAGTACTATAATTTGTACATCAAGTTTTTGGCACCGTTGCCGGAGAATTGGCTTTTTAAATAATTTTCTTTTTAACATTTTAGAGATTCTAAATTAGGTTTACTATTTATTTACTTTAGTTGAATTTTATTTTTAAGCTTTTATTTAAAAAAAATTAAAAAAAAAATAGAGTGCTTTTATATATTTACATATTCTATGTTGCCTTGATCTTTTTTTGCTTTTTGTCTGTGTTTATAAGGTAGTAGGTCACTGAATAAGGAACTCACTCCCTTCATCAACAACATTCATAGAATTAAACACTTATCAAGGAAACTGGATACTCATATTCAAGAGGAAGTAGACCAACCATAATTGCAAGCAATAATGGGTGAAATGTGGGTTGGAGATGGTAATTAAAGATTTTGCAAGACCTATCATTGGGACTGCCACATCATGCATTCAATTGACAAAGACAGCTAGGAATTATGAATTGAAAAATATTCATTATTCCATACTTTCCTCCTTTTACGAAATTCCTAATGAGGAACCTCTAAATTTTATTTGTGAATTTTTTGCAACTGTGCAAACTTTTCCACTGCAAGGACTTAGTGAAGATCAATTAAGGATGATGTATTTTCCTTGCACTCTCAAAGATAGAGCTAAGTCTTGGCTCATGACCTTGGCACTTGATTCTTTGGCTACTTGGGACGCTATTTATAACAAGTTTATGGGTAAGTTTGATTCCCATCAAAAGACTTCTGACCTAAGAACCAAAATTACTACTTTTTTGCAGATGGAAGGAGAGGCCTTTCACGATGCTTAGGACAAGTTCAAGCTACTCTTGATACAGTGTCCACATCACCACTTTCTGTTGCAATTGACAACGCTATAGGTGGATCTTTGCATGAGAAAACGGCAGACAAAACATATGAGCTTTATGAGATGTTGGGAGCCAATTCCTAATAAAAGAGTGCTAGAGGAAGAAGAGTTGGAGTCAATAAATTAGGTTCCAATAACGAAATGGCCATGCACCTTGCTGAGTTGACTAAACAAGTGCAACTTCTCACTACCATCAGTATAAATCATATGCCAAAATAAGAGGTATGTGGAGTTTGTGGTTCTTATGGGCATGGGGCTAATGTTTGTTCTTTAGCAGGTGATTCTTACACAGGTACAAATGAAGAGGTTAGTTTAATGCAAGGATACTAACCTAGACCTAGGAATGACCCCTATTCTAATACCTACAATCCTGGATGAAGAAATCACCCAAACTTTGCTTGGAAGCAAAGTAATAGCCAACTTTTTTCCCAAAAATCAAACACAAGGCCAAAACATGAACCGACCATACCAACCTAATAAACAAACCTTAGAGGAAACTTTGAATGCTTACATGCAATCTAGTAATGGAAGGATGAAATCTATGGAAGCATCAATAAAAGAGTGGAAATACAGGTGGGACAGTTAACTAAACAAATACACATACAATAGACAGGAAAGCTGCCTAGTCAACCTGAACAAGCGAAGGTGTCATAGTCCTTCAGAGTGGTAAGATAGTTACAAAATGTTTACTTGAAATTTCTAATGATTTACCATATAGTGCAGGTAACATGGAAAATAACAACACAGTTTCTAAGGAAATGGGAGAAATAGGTGACAAACATGATGGGTCTTCCAAGGAAACAATTGGAGAGTCATCTAGCTCCCCTAAATTACACAAGTCATCAAAGCCATACTGACCACCAGTACCATTCCCACACCGCTTAAAGGACAGTAAACAAGATAAATAATTTTCTGATTTATTTAACATGCTTTTAAAAGTGAACATTAATTTGCCTTCGTTAGATGTGATTAGAAATCTACCTTCGTATGCAAAAAATTTCAAAGAATTAAATAATAAGAAAAGATGGTATGAGCTTAATGAAAGAGTAATAGTATCTGAAATTGCTAGTGCAGTTCTTCAATGTAACCTACCTCCAAAGTTAAAAGATCCAGGTAGTTTTATCATTAATATAACTATGAGGGATAGGAAAGTAGATAAGACTATGCTTGATCTTGTTGCTAGTAGAAATTTGATGCCTTACTCTATTTTCTTGCAGCTAGGTTTAGGAGAGCTTAAGCCAACAACCATGTCCTTTCAACTTGCAGATAGATCTGTTAAATATCCAAAGGGCATTGTTGAGGACTTACTTGTACAGGTAGATAAGCTTATCATACCTGTTGATTTTATAGTTTTAGATATGCAGGAAAACCATCTTTGGACAAAGAACATACAATTCTCTTGGGTAGACCATTTATGGCCAGCACCCAAACTATAATTGATGTCCAAAGTGGGAAGTTGATAATGACAGTCTTGGGAGAGACTATACATTTTAAGGTTTTTGATTCGTCCCCTTATCCTTCTATATTTGCTATTGATGAATGCTCATTTGTTAAATGTTTGGATCCTATAATTCATGATACATTCGTGCAGGATAGAGTAGATGATAAATTAGAGGTAGCACTTACAGTTGGAGAGGTAGATGACATTTTAGATGATGAAACCAAGAAGTACAATGACTTGTTAGATAATGCCACACCTATAAAGGATGCTAGTATACCCTAAGATTTATTAGATGCCCCACCTAAAGTAGAGATTAGTCCACCTGAGCTAGAACTTAAAGAACTACCTAAGCATCTGAAATATGTATTTTTGGGAGAGAATGAAACTTATCCAGTTAATATATCATCTTCACTCACCCAAAAAAAGAGGAAAAACTAGTGAGGGCGCTTAGGAAGCATAGGAAAGCAATAAGATCAATTTAGAGGACAATGTCAAACCAGTTAAAGAAGCACAACGGAGACTAAACCATATCATGCAAGAAGTGGTTAAAAAGAAGTTTTAAAACTCTTAGCAGTAGGAGTAATTTATTGAATTACTGATAGTAAGTGAGTTAGTCCAGTTCATGTGACACCAAAAAAATCTGGAATAACTGTGATTAAGAATGAGAAGAATGAATTAGTGCCCACTAGGACAATTACATGTTGGAGGAAGTGTATTAATTTTTGAAAGTTGAATTTGTACACCAAAAAGGATCACTTCCCCCTTCCATTCATTGATTAAATGTTAGAAAGACTAGTTGAACACAATTTCTATTATTTTTTGGATGGTCTTTCAGGTTATTATCAGGTACCTATTGCTTTGGAGGATCAAGAGAAGACAACATTCACATGCCCATTCGGTACTTTTGCCTTCAAGAGGATGCCATTTGGACTATGCAATGTACCTGCCACCTTTTAGAGATACATGATGTTTATATTTTCAAACATGGTGGAGAAATTCATCGAGGTATTTATGGATGATTTTTCTATTTTTGGTAATTCTTTTGATGATTGCTAGCACAAATTGACTTTGGGGTTACAACGTGCATTGAGTGTAATTTGAAACTTAATTGGGAAAAGAGTCATTTTATGGTCTAACAAGGTATAGTTTTAGGACATATCATATCTAGCAATGGAATTAAGGTAGACAAGGCTAAAATAGATTTGATTGCAAAATTACCTTCCCTTATATCTGTTAAGGAGATAAGGAGTTTCTTAGGACATGCAGGTTTCTAAAGACAGTTTATTAAGAGTTTTTTCAAAATAAGTCATCCTTTATGTAACCTACTGTCCAAAGATATTCCATTTGATTTTAATGATGATTACCTTGTTGCTTTCAACACTTTGAAAGATAAACTTACTTCTACACCTATGATTGTGGCACTTGATTAGTCTTTACCGTTTGAGATTATGTGTGATGCATCTAACCATGCCATATGAGCTATTTTAGTGCAAAGAGTGGAAAAATGTTTACATGTTATTTACTATGCTAGCAAAATACTCAATGATGCCCAAATAAATTATTCCACCACTGAAAAAGAGTTTTCGGCTGTTGTTTTCTCGCTTGATAAATTTAGGTCTTACTTGGTAGGAACTAAAGTTATTGTTCATTCGGATCATGCTGCTTTGAGATATTTATTGACTAAACTGAATGCTAAGCCTAGACTTATTAGGTGGGTCTTACTTTTACAATAATTTAATCTAGAGATTAAGGACAAAAAAGGTACTAAAAATTTAGTAGTTGATCATCTATTTAGGTTGATTTATGAGTTTAATACTGCTAAGGGTGAGAGTAAGGAAACAATCGTAGAAACCTTTCCCGATGAACAACTGTTTATAATAGGTCCAAACCCATGGTATGCTGACATTGTTAATTATCTTGCTAGTAAAATTTTGAGACCTAACATTACTTTTCAGGAAAAGAAAAGGTTTTTCAGTATTTGCAGGCATACTTTTGGGACGACCCCTATTTGTTCAAGTTATGTTAAGATCAAGTCATTTGAAAGTGTGTGCCCGAAGAGGAACATGAGAGCATCCTCATTTTTCCCCATGAGCTACACTGTGGGGGCCATTTTGATGGTAAGAAAACAACCCTAAAGGTATTACAATCTGGATTTTATTGGCCTACTTTATTTAAGGATGCTAACTTGTTTTGTATGAGATGTGATAGATGTCAGAGGACTGATAATATAGGCAAACGTAATGAGATGCCTTTGACATCAAATCTTGTGGTAGAATTGTTTGGTGTGTGGGGAATTGATTTCATGGCTCCGTTTCCCTCATCTTTTGGCTTTACCTATATATTAGTAGCAGTTGACTATGTCTCAAAGTGGGTAGAAGCTATACCCACTAAAGCAAATGATGCTAATGTTGTTGTTAAATTCTTGAAGGATATGATTTTTAGCAAGTTTGGGACACCTAGAGCTATCATTAGTGATGGAGGAGGCCACTTTTGCAACAACCTCTTTGATGGACTATTGAAAAAGTACAACATCTCACACAAAGTTGTCACCCCATACCATCCCCAAACTTCGGGTCAAGTGGAAGTGAGCAATAGGCAAATTAAGGGAATATTGGAATGCATAGTGCTCCCCTTAAGGAAGGATTGAGCAGTAAAGTTGAATGATGCTTTGTAGGCATATCGCACATCTTACAAAACACCCATTGGTATGAGCCCCTATTGGTTGATTTTTGGAAAAGCATGTCACTTACCAGTTGAGCTAGAATATAAAGCTTATTGGGCAATTAAAGAGCTCAACATGGATATGGAAAAAGCTGGGAAAAAATGGCTACTTCAAGTGAGTGAACTTGAAGAAATTAGGGATATGGCTTACGATAATGCCAAGATCTATAAGGAGCATACTAAGCGCTATCACGATAAAGGGCTAATAAGTAAGTTTTTAGTTCTTGGAATGAAAGTCCTTTTATATAATTCACGTTTGCATTTGTTTATAGAAAAGCTACATTCTAGGTGGAATGGACCGTATACCATTGCCAACGTATTTTCACATGGTGTAGTGGAGTTGCTAAATCCCAAAACACAAGAATGGTTTAAAGTGAATGGGCATCGTGTTAAGCCAAACTTGGAAGGAGATAACAACATGAAAAGCATAGAGACTATACTTCTCCAAGATTCTTAATCACACAATAGCAGCCACGTCTTGCTAAGACGTAAAACTAAGCCCTTAATGGGAGGCATCGATTCTGTATTTTATTTATTTATTTATTTTTCTTTCTTTGTTTTATTTTTCTTTTAATTTTTTTTTAATTTTTTCATGAAATGAGGACATCACCCAATCTAGGTTGAGGGTGAATACATTGTCCATCTTTAAAAAAATAATAAAAAAAGAGTCAAGTATTTGTGTTGCGGCATGTAAAAATGAATGCTTCGGTGGACTGGTCTTGGTTTTTTGGCTGGGACTTGAAAATTGCTTTGTGCCTCGGCAGAAAAAGTGTGTGCGGCAACATCTATGTCTTAGGTTTTTGTGTGGGACGCCAAAACTGCTCAATGCCGCGGTGGGTAAAATATTATGCCACGGCGCATGTTAATTTTTTTTGACAGAATAGGGGGATCGCGACATCTCAACTCATTTCAAAAAAGTTTTCCCTCACTTTCTCTCCATTTTTCTCTAATTTTCTCACCCCAAATCTCACTTTCTTTCCTAATTTTTTTCAATCTAACCTTCCTATCTAGTGTTTCTTTTCTTCATTTTCACAGATTTGTTCAAGAAATCAAGGGAAAAAATTTCATCTTCTTACCTAAAGGGCTAGGGTTAGGGATGGGAAAAATATTTCCATGAGCATGAATTAGGACCAATTTTTAACTTTTTGTAGGACTTTCATTTGAATTTTAATAGGATAATGTTGAGTCCACTTAAATCTATTCAGGATTCTATGATATTATTATGATTGTAATAACGATGACATATGAAAGAAATTAATTTTCACCTAAGTTAAGTGACATAAAAATGTTAGATTCATCTAGTTTGAGGTTTTTGTGGTATATGTGGTAGTTTATTGGGTTAGTATCACTACTTTTGGTTTGTGCAATGTATGCATATTCTTGATATATTTCAAGTCTCAACACACTCTAGAACTTCCTTGAGAATCTATTAAGGCGAAATAATAGAACTACATATTACTTAGAAATTGATTTAGGTCATTCTTGGACCGTTTGAACCTTTCAAGCCTCCTCGTACTATTTCATCCATAGTGACCCTTTTGAGCTTAATTATAATATTGTTGAATACACATACATTGTCCCACCCTTAGTAATAAGAGTACTCAATGTAACACTTGGTTTTCATGAGCATTTGAATCGGAGGAAATTATATATGTCATGCTTCAAAAAAAAAAAAGAGAACAAGAAAATTATATATATATATATATATATGATAACAAGAAGCAAGACAAAGAAAGAAAATCAAGCAAAGATTGAAGGAAAATGTGGAGTTCATAAAATAGAAGGAAGTAAGAGAACATTTGGGTAGAAAAGTTGAGTAAGTTTGTGAGATATTAAAAACCTAAATTATTAATGCTAAGAACTCTTATCCTTTTGAGAATAGCTTTTCTGTTTTTTTGTAACCCCAGACCTTAACCCAATATTGCAAGCTTAATAAAGTCCTATTGATTCAAGGTAATTTTGGTTTCTATATTAGTAGAGATGGATTTGAAAAGTAAGTCTATGGAGTTTGTGAGTGCAATTCTCGCTCATATTTTATTTTCACAATCTTGAGATCTAAAATGTAATCTATAAATATCATGCATGGCACAATCCAATAGTGTAACTAACGGGCTTGTGTTTGATTGTTTGTTCAAAAGCCAATTACAAAAAATGGATTTGATATTTGGACTGTTTTTGAACTTAAGTGGTTTTCAACCATTTCGTATGTCATTTGTCATTAACAATTTTTGAGACATATGCATGGATTGATTCGAGCATGTCTAGAGTCATTAATCATTTTAAGAGTCTTACGATGTTTGTGGGTACATCACTGAAAACCTTCACGAGACTATAACTCGTCCACTAGGGCCACCTAGGGGTTTAAAGGCTTATTGCATATGCTAAATGCAACCATGACAATTAACAGAAGTGATTTAGGTTAGTATAGTTTAGTCTATTTATTTTTGTTTTAGTTTTTAGATCGCTTCACTTTCTAGAAACTAGCAAGAAGTTGGTTGGAGGTTTTGATGAATGCTTAAAAAGTATTAATATTTTGTGATTATTGCGCTTAATTGTGATAGATAGATTTGATTTTAACTCTTTTATTTAATTTCTTTACATAAATCTATCAATTTGAAATCACAGGTATGTTTTAGTGTATTTTAGATGTTTTTAGCTTTAAAAGAGTTAAATTATTCAAACACGCGAAGACGGAACACTTGCGGCACTGAATTACAACTTAGGAGCAACAAGTATCAAATGATGTAAGGGGTACATGTGAAGGCACAACAAACAACGCGTGCCGCGGCAGAGAAAAGTGTGTGCTGTAGCAGACAACCTTTGAGTTTCTTGTATGGACTGATTTTCAGTGTTGTGCCGAGGTAGAAGAAAAGTGGTACTGCAGTGTCTATGTCTCGATTTTTATTAGAGGGCTCAAATTCAGTGGTGTGCAGCGGCGAGTAAAATGTTTTGCCGCGGCGCGCGTATATTTTTAAGTGTCTGAATTTTATGTAACCCTTACACCTATAAATACCCATTAGGTCTCCACATTTCAAGTGGCAAGAGAACCAATTCTAAAGATACAAGAAGCCATTGAAGATCAAAGATCAAGCTTTTGGGTAAGGAAACGTCATCCATTCCATTTGTGGTATTTAGATCTAGGTTTCTTGTTGTTATAGAATCTTCTCTTTTTCTTCTTACTTCTTTGGAATGTATGTTGATTTAAATTTGTTTATGAATATTGATTAAAAAATAATTGGCTAAATTTATCATGGGTGTTTAGTTTGTGTTGCCATGTTTGCTAGATTTGTTATGGTGAATATTTTTATTGCTTAAAAATAAATAAAAATTGCCTTTAGATTAAGAGTATGTTTAAATGATTAATTGTGAATTTTTATGAGCCAATTTGAGATTCATGATTAGATTGAAAAATCTTCGAGTTTGGTTTTAGGAACGTTACCTTGACTTTATTTTGAAAAACTTAATCAAAACTTCAAAATGATGATCTAGTCATGTCATTGATATGATTGGCATATTTTTCCTTGTACATAAATTGTTTGCTATTTAATATAGCCGATCATAGGATATTGATTATTAAATTAACAAAGAAAATTACTCGATCATAGGAATTTTCATAAACAAAAGGAAAATTGGTAATCTTTATTTATTAGAACTTTCATACCATAATATTTCAATGCAAGCATGGTCAACCAAGCTAAATGTCTATATATCCTCCATTGATATATATTTATCACCTTTTTGAGTTAGTTCAAGTTTGGAATATTGTTTTCTTTCTTTGTTTGCCACCATTGATCTTGTTCTCGTGTCCAATTTCATTTACAGTTTTATTAGCTTTATGATTCTAGTTCTTTAGAGTTTTAATAGTTCTAGAATTATAATTAGTTAGTATTTTAGTTGCTTTAGGACTCTAAAGAGATTAAGGAAAAAGATTATTTAAAACCACTACAATTTCTTAAGAGATCGACCTAGGAGTTTGCTTATCACTTGCTACGAGTGATTCATACACTTGCGAGTACTATAATTTGCACATCATCCATCATCAAATTTCTTTGATAGTTGCAAGAACAATACATTTGTTTGTGCTTGCAAAGCTATAATGGTATCCACATCTACTATTCTAGCACCTCGTTTTGGATTTAACCTCTTTACTGACCATCGAAATCTGTTGGAAGTCATCTCATCAAGTAATGTAAAAGCTTCAACTTCACCTTTGCCCATTAAAGCACCTCCAGCTGCAGCATGATGTATAATTCTTGCTTGCCTAATAGTCCACAATAAAAAAAATTAATTTGTAACCATGGAGGAATGCCATGAGGTGGGCATTTTCTCAGCTGTCTTTAAACCCTTCTCATGCCTCATAAAAGGGTTCTTTAAGTTTTTGGAAGGAAGTGATAGCATTAAGATATTTGGCTATCTTTGAAGGTGGGAAATATTTTTCCAAAAATTTATGAGTCAACTAGTGTCTAGATATTTGGCCCATTATGATATGCGTAGTATATCGTGATAATTTCGTAAACTGGTGTCCATATTGAGCAATTGTCATTGTTCCTTGAGTAAGATTAAGAAACTCCTTGATCTTTGCATCTTTATAAATTCATGAGATATATTTGTAATCAAAGGCACGACAAAACTCAATCCAAGTAATAGCATTGGGATCAGGATATTGCTCTACCACAAATGTCCACCAATGAAATGCATTCTCTTCTAACAAAAATGTCACCTGTGAAACTTTCATATCTTCAGGGAACCTCGTAAAATTCTCTTCAATTTTGTTAGCCGTGCTTCTACAACCCTAGTATCACGAGTTCACTTAAAATTGGTAGCTCCTTAACCTCATTATTATTCAAAGGACTAGTCTAAGTTGGAATTTGAGCATGAGCCTAAGCTTGCATCATTGCTCCCACATCTCTATTGAGCACATCTATATTTTGTAAGACAACAAGAAGTTCTTATTTTGGTACTTCTTCAACTCCTTGTGGAACATTTTCATTTATCCCTTCATGAACAGGATCATTTTTCTTATTAGTAGCTAGAATCTCATCAGGCAAGTATCCCTGCCTTATATATGATCGATCATGACCACAAGGAGGCATAGTAAACCTATACAATAAAAACACTTTCTAACATAAGAAAAACTAGAGTGTAGTCTTCAAAAACAAAAACCTAGGCTATCACGTCCCAAATTTTGAGTCCATGAATTTTAAGAAAATAGATAAAATTTGAATGAAAATTATTAATTTTAGAATCATTAATTATGAAATATCAATTTAAAATGAAACTAATCAGTTAAATATAATTTGGGTACCCTTAAAATAATTTAATATTTATAAAAATACAATAAAACCTTCAAAAACTTATAATCCAAATAATTACAATTATTTGAATTTATATCAAATCAGATTGATCTTAGCCTGTCTACTCAATATTCAGAATAACTAATTAAAGTAATAAGGGTAAAGGAAAAACCTTTTAATTGAACTCCTTAGAAGTACGCACCTCACGTTCAATTCACAACAACTACGAAAAAACAGTATCTAATTTGAAAAGAGAAAGGGGAAATGGGGTGTACAACTAGCTCAGTAGGGATATACTCCATGCACAGTCCTTGATGAAAATCAATGATGCATGCTACATTTAAATTATTTCAAGCATGTCTAGTAATAAATCATCAGTATATCAATAATGGGGAGATCTCATTTTCTAAACTCGGGCATACCTGTAGTTCCTCACTTTCGAAACCGGGTGGAGTGTACATTCAAGGTATCCCATGCATGCTCATACAATCGTAATGAAATATGCAATGTCTAATATAAAATACACATGTATGCTAAGCCAAATCCATATGTATTGGTCAACTCCGAATTACATGGGCGCGTGCACGGTCAACCTCTGAGAGGCACGTGGGTCCACCTCCACCCCATGTATGGTCATACTTCGAAAAACATATGGCACATTTATTGGTCAACTCCAAAGTACATGGGTCCTCGCCTTAAGGGTCCTTATCATATGGACGGTCAAACTCCGAGACCCATAGACGGAAACAAATACCCAGACTTAAGATGGACAACTCTGAAACACAATAGGGGGTCCAACTTCGAGGCCCATGTGCGGTCTATACCAAGACCCATGTATGGACAACTCCAAGATACATGTGAAATGAAATGCGTACCTGTAGTCCATCGAAAAATAGTCTGTTGCATCTAGTAGCCCCGAGGTACCATATCTCCGCAGACGTTTATACAGGTAATACTCCCCACAAAATAATTTCATGATACATGCTTAAAAACTCAAATGCCATATAAAATATTTTAATATCCGTATTTCATAATCTCATATATACATAAAAATGTTTCCAAAAGGGTATCTTAATTATAACATCATTATCAACACTTTTATAAAAGCATTTATAAACATGGCATCAATTTCAGTCATTCGAATATCTATGATGATGCATGATATTTTCATAAAAATAATGCATGAAGAAAAAGTGGAGTAATGACCCCTACCTTAACAAGTTTTATTGTCACACTTATCTTATATGGTACTAATTGAGGTAACGTCTCAAATCCTTGTTGATAGAACCGTTGCTCTAAAAATTTTACCTACTTGCCTTTTCGACTCTTCTTTGCGAGGACTTAAATCTGTCATTGCATTTTGAAGAAAGTCAAATGTCTTAACATTATGTCATTCAATAAGATCTTACTTAGGTGAAAATGGCTAACGATTCTCACTCGTTTGATTTATAGCCTAAAACATGACATGAAAGGTCAACAGAAGAACAATTAAAAGAGGATTATAACCTTTTACCTCCTATTGGGAAACATTGGAGTAGAGATACTAATACAACTCTAGCAAAAGACACGCTCACACAAGCGGTGAAAGATTAAGGACGATAACAAAATAGGACTAATTCTTACTTTTGTAAAACCCTTGAAAGGGAAAAGGACTAACAGAAAAAAGAAGATAAATTAATCAAAGAGAAAGTTTAGAAATGCAAGCCAACAAAACTAATCATATATTCAACTAAAGAAACAAAGCCGGCTATTCAAAACTTGTCATTTTTCTAACTTTTGTAAGAAAATTAAATAAATTCCAATTCATGGATTACTCAGAGCAATAAAACTAAATATAACCTATGTATGTTAAATGCTTAGCTATAAATCCAAACTAACCAACACGTATATAAATGATCATATGCTCATGACACTTTAATATTTATAATACCTATATCTGGATAAACTATTAATATCGAAATTAAGGAGAAAAACACAAATGAAACCAATATTCATTAAAAACATTCTGTGGCCCAACAAAATGCCCAAGCTTTGGTTAGAAGACAAAGACCCAGAAAGCAAATCGAATTGAGTTAGATTTGGGATACCTCAAGAAACCGAGAATTCACACTCATAAAAAATACCTCAAGAAACTGAGAATTAACAAATCATAACAACGAATATACGTAAGATAAATAACAACATTCTTATCACACTCAGAAAAATCAAAACAGAAATACAATACCACATAATAACCCAAAAATGATTTAAACCTAACAAATTCGAATAAGATTAGGAAGGAGAATAAATTATAAACAAAATGTACCATTTGTGGCTGAAAAAGGTGTACCATGAATAGCGGCTGGTTTGTTTCCACGTTGGTTTCTTCATGGCGTTTGGCATTGAACTCGCCAGTGGTGAAAACAAGACAATGATTAGGAGAACGACGGTGAGGTGAAACGGCATCGGTGCCACGTTGGAGGAAAAACTGTCGGGGATTGGTATCACAAATGACAGTAATAGTTTCCTTGATGGCCTTCGAGATGCTCACGTGAAGGAAGGACGACGGCTGGGGGGTACGGCGTCAGGGAGAACGACGGCAATGCCAACGCCTCTCCTCCCCCTCCTCCTCCTCTCTCTCTTGTGGCGGCTGTAAAACAACCCTAATGTTTCACGTGGCTGGAAAAGGAAATTGGATTTAAAAGGGGTTAATTGATAAAATGACCAAACTGCCCTTGGCCTTGGCTTTCAAAAGTTTAAAAGAGTAGGGACAATTTGGTAATTTCATATAATTTTTTCAAAATTTCTAAAAATTAGTATAAAAATTAAATAAATTATTTTAAAATTATTTAAAAATTTATATAATTTAAATTTGTAGTACCAAAGTATTTATTTAAGTTAATTAAAGAAAATACAATTTAAAACACTTTAATAAATTAATATTATTTCCTTCAAATATTAATTGAGACAAGGGTCTCACATAGGCTCTGATACCAAATTGTCAAGACCCGCCCCAAATTCTCTAATGATTAAGAAAGTCCTAAATTCATTTAAAATCTACTGAAAAAAATTGGTAGAATCTCCCTAATTTTTCTATCATAAGTCATCCCGTAATATCCTAAATATAACATCTACTTGTTTACGATATTCAAAACTCACAATTTGTACAACCAGTCATAAAAGAAAATAAATACTAACTCAAAAGTGACATCATCCTATATGGTTAACAATCACTAAATAATCACAAAACATCTGCTAATATTTTTTTGCCGAGAAACTAGAATAAACTCTTAGCAGTACAAAGAAGGAAAATTCATATAGTGCAATATTAATGAACTGATTTAAGTCTTCTTCAAAGATAGTACTTCAATCTTCAATCAAAATTTATTGATGACTGAGAGGGAAAAATATAAAAGAAAATAAGGTAAGTAAAAATACTTAGTGAGTGGACAAGTTTTGAAAAATAATAATTATTAAATATATCTATTTTTAATAATCCAATTGTAAAATTAATACAATTCATTGCATGAAAGTATTCACAAGTTGTATTAGAAATTTGAAGAAATAGAAATAATTGTAAATACATTTATGTAAATAAAATAATCATGAGTAGTTTACATGTAATAAATTATGGGTTTAGTAATTTATTAGTCCCCGTATTCAACAAAAGGTACACATGTTGACATATATTCTTAAACTCGTACACTAGGTCCAATTTTTAATTAAAAAACTAATTTATAAAAGGACAATTTTTTCTTTATGAAAATATTTATTATTTTGTCTTATTTCATATTTTTTTTGTCCATTTTATTATGAAAATAACCATAACAATCCTAGCAACCATGTCTACCTCCATCATCCTATTTGTCTTAGCCCTAACATTATCTCATTCTTCTGCCCACCAACCACCCTTTTCTGTTTACCGTAAAACAATTAAACTAAATTTTTTATTGTAACTAAAGTAAGGCACTAACTCATTTAAAGCATTATTTTTGCTAATGACTGCGACTAACATCAGTTCACTACCTCCGATTTTTTCACCTCTTATCTTTTTTGACATCCTTGTGTTCAATCAAAGTTACTTTCATCTTAAGTTTAATCAAACAAAGGAGGTCATAAAAGATAAAGCAAACAATGAGATTAAAGGGAATGAACTAGTGGTATTGGCAGTTAGGGGAATACTTCAAAAGAGCTTATGGTATTTCTAACTACAGCTTTGTAGAAAAAATATAGCTTTGGATTATTCTATATTAAATAGTGAAAGTTGGTTTGTTGATGATGTGCAAAATATAATACTCGCAAGTATACGAATCAGTTATAATAAGCGATAAGTAAACTTCCGAAATCATCTCAAGAAATTGCAGTAGTTTGAAATACCTTCCTAACTTATTAAAAATCCTAAAATCTAACTAAAAGCTGTAAATTAAATCAAGATCAATAACGAGGACAAAGATGGAAAAAGAACAAGCCACAAAATTATGTTTCAACTTTAAACTAACTTAAATATATTTTTAATAATTAATGGAAGATTTATGGACATTTAGCTTATTTGACTAGGCCTACATCGAAATATAATGGTGAATTAACATGAATGATCAATTGAATCAAGATTGTTGGCTTTCCTTTTATTTACGAAAATTTCTATGCATTAGGTAATTTTCTTTGGTAATTAGCTAATCAATATCGTACAGTTCGCATGTATTAAATAGCAATCAAATTATGCACAAGGAAAAAAATGTCTTTGTACATAACCCTTACAAACTAGTTAGTTTTTTATGTAAGGCTTACATGCCTTAGTCCTTTTTTTCTTCTAGGTTGCTATTTGAGTATTCCAAGTATTCTGTCTTTGTGTGTTTACATTATTTATTTCTTTTGAAGCTCAAAACACCTGAAGTACGCAAAACATACCTAAGATTTTGAATTGATAGATTTATGTAAATAATAATATAAAAGAGTTATAATTAAATCTATTTGATACAATTGAGCGCATTAAATCACGGAATATTAGTGTTTTTCAAGTACTCATCAGTCAATAAAGGAATAAAGAGATATCAAGAGCAGAACGAAAAGGATAATAAAGGTTTATGGTAATAACTAGGATGGTATGAGATGTTTTTGAATTGAAATAAAGAAAAATAAAGGGCATTTGTCTAAAAGGGTCCATTTAAAGTGGTAAATATCACATAAGAACTCCTAGCATATTTTTTATCAAAAGTGGACTCATGGGTAACTGCCCAATCGTGTAGCTGGTAAAATAAAAAAATTAAAAAAAAAACAGAAAAACATAAATACTCAGCCCGTTAGAGTCATATTACCAAGATAAATAATAATAAAAAAAACCTGTGGAAAAAAGAAAGAAAAAGTGATAGCTTGGGCTCCCATACCACCGAAAGCCATTTTCACTATAGAGAAGAAATTTGCCGCCCTCTTGCCGTTCAGTCGTGACCCTCCTTATCTTCAACCATTTCACCGGTAACTAGGCACTGAAACATCGTATTTCGGAATTATAAACAGTTAGTTATCTTTCTATTTTCTTTACATATGTATTTTGGAATTTTCTTTACATATGTATTTTTATTTTATATTTTTTGGAACAAGGTCTCTATCTTTTTTATATTTTTGATACCGTTCAACTTCATATTTTGTATGATTGATTTAATTGTGAAGTTTTACTACAATGGAAAAGCTTGAAGTTGTGCCTTGATTAGAAAGTAAAAAAAATGATAGTTTAGGATGTAGTTTTGTCCATTTTATGTTTGTTCTAAAGTCACAATGACAATAGATGTTAGTTGTTAGCAATTCTCCATCCCATAGCAAAAGATCACTTAACTTTCTATTATGTTTTTTTTTTTTCATTTGATGAAATGTCTTTACTAAACTAATATATTAATAACTTTGGTTTACAAACTACACATTATTCTGTGGAGAGTTTCATTGCCTTTCATTCTCTTTTTTATTCAAAATGCTGAGATGATTGGTTTATGGAACTTTTAGGTTGGATGTTTCATTTTGCTTAGGTAGCAATTGAACAGAGTATGAGGTCTATACCATAAATGATTTATGGGGGAACATTTCCAATTGGGAGTTATCCTGGATACCCTTAAAAGTATGATTGCTCTCAATATGGGTGCATCTATTGATAATGACTAGCCATCTAAGGACAGAGATGGTTCCAAAGTCCTTTCATTTGAAAATTTATGTGCTGCCTAGTTAAGACATGAATGGAAAGAAGCTAGGCTTTGCAGAAATGCCAATGAATCATTTTATTAGTAATTATAATTGAAGGCAGCAACAGAGCAATCGGATGTTATATTTCAGGTAGAGCCTGTTTGAGAACTTTATTTGCTTTCAACTTCTCTCTTTACAAGAGGAGAAATGGACAGATGCTTTCTGCACAAGAAAAGTCATATCAAAAGTTTATTGACTGAAAATTGAAAGAAAAAAAGGGCATTATAAAGGTATGGTTACATCCTGTCCAGGCTTGCATAAGCTTAGAGCTAATTTAGTTTAGTCTAATTATGATTCTTGTAGTCATTATCTTTTTGCTCCAGTTGTTGATTTTCTTTATAACTTAGAAAAAATGGCATTATAAGGTATGGTTACATCTAAGTTCATTTCAATTTTATTAGTTTGTTTCCTTTTCTTTTTATTTGTTTATGAGTGCTTCTCAGTGGGATTGAGTTAAATTAGAAAAATGGAAGAAACAAAATTTGGGGGCTCAAATTTTGGCAGATTTCCCACTTTGAAACAAGGGAGGATTCTTATGACATAAGAGAATCACTGCGGGCATGTTCTCCTTATCATTTGTCAGTTTTCTTGATTGAATTTTTAAGCTTTCTTGAAATGGTAATCATATTTTAGGGATGGAACATTTACTTGAGTAATCCTTTTCTTTCTCGTCTCTCCACTCATATCTACGACAATGCATTTACTTGCTACATATTTTAGATTTGTCAGGGGTACTAAACCTGGTAAGAATACTATATATGATATGGATAATCATGACCTCCTTGATGAGGAACTTTTTCATGTGATTCTCAAGAGACTTCATCCAGGTAATTTTCCTTTCTTTGTTTTAGCTTTTCTTGAGAAACAAATACAAGGTGGAAAAACCATGTTTATAGTGAGGTGTATTTTTTCATTTGCAGGTTTCAAATTGTGGCTGATTTCATGCATAACTCAACAAAGTCAGGTGGATTCAAGTGAAGTCCACATTACAGGTTTGAGAGGAACAAAGATAAGAAAACAAGGCTATACATATTAAGTCCTATGTCAAATGTGTGATCAAGCCTTTAAAATCACTTAGGACTCTGATATAACTTATTTGTATTTGGATGTTGATGCAAACTTCTTTTTTTAGCAAATTGTAAATAGTTTATGATGTAAAATATTTTTTTAATAGATTATAAACTATTTTTGACAATTTTGAGAAGATTGTAAACTTTCTACTTTAATGTTTCAATCTCTTCAAATTGAGACATGTTCGAAATCTTTTCAATACAATAATTATCCCGTTTTAACACATGTGATACACACATTCTCTAATGTCATAATCTGTAGGCTCACAAAATTAAAATTATAAAGGTATCAAATAATTACTATTAGACATTATTTATTTATTTACCAAATTCATATTTAATCTAATTTTTGTTAAATTCATTCAAATTCAATTAAAAAGCATTAAAATATCATCATGCATAAGAAATAGATTAAGTCGATATGAAGTTAAAATATAGTTAGAAAACGTCGATAACATATAATTATATATTAGAGACCTAAAATACTAGTATTATGATTTTAACAATCTTATCAAAATATTATCTTAAAATATATTAATTTTAAATTAAACAGTTTTAAATGCCATATGCACGTAAAATAGATTAAGTTGATATGGAGTTGAACTATGGTAGAAAGATTTCAATAAATATAAAATTTTACATTAGTGACATATGATACTATAGTAATATGACATTAACAAACAATCTTACTAAAATATTTCCTAAAAAATTACATGAAATTTCAATTAAATACTCTTACAATAGCACATGTGCATGTGAAATGAATACGTCGATATGAATTCAAACTATGATAGTAAAAAATCGATAAGAATAAAAAATATGAATTAGAGACCTAAGCACTAATATGACATTAATAAACAATTTTGTCAAAATATTTCTTTAAAAAATACGTTCAATTTCATTTAAACAAGCTTAAAATATCATATGCATATGAATTAGGTTAACATGGTCTCTGCCACCAAATCGCTTCCAAGCCTCAATCTTAGTCACCAAATCCACAATTTGCCTTTGCCTTTGCCTTTACCTTTCATAGTCATCATTCCCAACCTTCTTTATAAAGGTTCATTTCCCTGTATCTAGCTGCATTTTAGCATTCAAAGTCACAAAAAAGGTTCATTTCACCATTGTCTTAAGTGCTTTAATGTATATTTGTATGGATATTAACTTTATTATACTATATATCGACTTCATATTGACATTCTCTATTTGACTTGCTTATTTGCATATCTAATATGTCATTCAATTTTAGTGAACAATGAACCATTATCATTCAACGGCAAGTGATTTGCAATTTCTTGACCGAATGTCCAATCGAAAGAAACTCTAGCTACAAAGGACAATGCAACACTTGCAAAATGCAAAATTACATAAGGAACTAATTGTAAAATTACATATATAGTTTAGGAAGTAAAATATTTTTTCAGCAAATTATAAACAGCTTTTGATAGTGTTGAGCAGATCGTAAATTTTTTTTTTGATCAAATTTTAAACTTTTTGGTTTTAAATTTAAAGAAAATATCATGTGTTATTTAAGAATTGCATAAAATTTAATGTAAAGTAACTTAAAATTATACATACGTACAATTACTTAAAATGTTAAAAAAAGAAAGAAAAACAAAACAAGAAAAAAGTGGTAATATGACTTACAAATAATGTTGTCAATTTTTTTTCCTTAAAATACATTCACATTTAGCGAAACACTTTTAAATTATTAAGTATGTATATAAAATAGATTAAGTCAAACTACAATAGAAAAAAGTCGATAAGAGTGCAAATATATTATATGATTTAAGGCATACTATCTGAAGTAATTTAATGTATATTTGTATAGATATCAACATTTTTTTACCATATATAGACTTCGTATTGACCTTCTCTTTTGACATGTACATATAAATGAGTAATGTTCTATTCAATTTGAATGAAGAATGGACCACTCTTAATAAATCAATTTCAATGATAATTGAATTTATTTGGAAATAAAGTTTAAGATTTAAAGCATACCACCATTATCTTAAGTGATTTAATGTAGCTAATTTATATGAATATCGACTTAATTCTACCATATATCAACTTCATATCGACCTTGTCTATTTGACATGTATATATGAATGAGTAACGTTTTATTTAATTTGAGTGACGAATGGACCACTCTTAATAAATCAATTTCAATGATAATTGAATTTATTTTCGAAATAAAGTTTAGTATTTAAAGCATACTGCCATTATTTTAAGTGATTTAATGTAACTGATTTTTATGAATATCGACTTCATATCGACCTTGTCTATTTGACATGTATATATGAATAAGTAATGTTTTATTCAATTTGAGTGACGAATGGACCACTCTTAATAAATCAATTTCAATGATAATTGAATTTATTTGAAAATAAAATTTAGGATTTAAAGCATATGCGACTCTTAATAAGAGTGGAGTGATCCATTGTTCACTAAAATCGAATGACACATTACATATGCAAATATGAAATTCAAATAGACAAAGTCGATATATGGTAGATTAAAGTCAATATTCATACAAATTTACGTTCAATCACTTAAGACAATAGTGGTATGCCTTAAATCCTAAACTTTATTTCCAAAATCAATTTAATTATCATTAAAATTGATTTATTAAGAGTGGAGTGGTCTATTGTTTACTAAAATGGAATAACACATTACATATGCAAATATGAAATTCAAATAGAAAAAGTCAATACGAAATCGATATATGGTAGATTAAAGTCGATATTCATACAATTTACGTTCAATCACTTAAGACAATAGTGGTATGCCTTAAATCCTAAACTTTATTTCCAAAATCAATTTAATTATTATTAAAATTGGTTTATTAAGAGTGGAGTGGTCTATTGTTTACTAAAATGGAATGACACAATATATATGCAAATATTAAATTAAAATAGACAAAGTCGATACGAAGTCGATATATGGTAGATTAAAGTCGATATCCATACAAATTTACGCTCAATCACTTAAGACAATAGTGGTATGCCTTAAATCCTAAACTTTATTTTCAAAATTAATTTAATGATCATTAAAATTGGTTTATTAAGAGTGGAGTGGTCTATTATTTACTAAAATCGAATGACACATTACATATGCAAATATGAAATTCAAATAGACGAAGTCGATATATGGTAGATTAAAGTCGATATCCATACAAATTTACGTTCAATCACTTAAGACAATAGTAGTATGCCTTAAATCCTAAACTTTATTTCTAAAATCAATTTAATTATTATTAAAATTGGTTTATTAAGATTGGGTGGTCTATTGTTTACTAAAATCAAATGACACATTACATATGCAAATATGAAATTCAAATAGACGAAGTCGATACGAAGTCAATATATGGTAGATTAAAGTCGATATTCATTCAAATTTACATTCAATCACTTAAGACAATGATGCTATTAAATTTATTGCTCACACCAAATCTAAGGAAAAATTTCTTTTGGTTGTTTGTAAGAATCCAATGCATCATCTAACTTGAATCTAAGTATAGGAGCAACATCAGTATGTAAATGCTTAAATTACTTTAAAATAAAATTAAAAAAGCAAGCATGAAGAACCCGTAGATTGGCCATATAGGCTTTTCATGAAAACAAGAAAATTCATGGTAGCAACAAAGAACTTTACACTCCATTTATTCAAAACAATTTGAAAATAGATCATAAAAACAAAAAAAAAATTGAAGGAGGATAAAAAATTGTTCTACATTATTCAAAACATGACTATTTATTAACATCCTAAGTACAAACCTACAAATGAAATGTCTAGATACAGTTACAATACTGTAGGGAAATAAACAAAAGCAACTTAGCAAATAAATCAAAAATTGAATTATAGAAAATCAAATGAAGCTGGAATGAAAATAAAATACATACAGTTGGGTAAGCATAGAGAGTAACTGAAGCAATATCTTGACGTTGTAGAGGGCGTAGCAAAGCAACGGTAGCTAAGAAGTTTAAGTGAAAAATTGGAGCCACAGGTCAGAGGAAGACAGAATTGTATTAAGGGAGAAAGCAAGTGCAATACAATAAATTGAAAAGGAAAGAGTACTATGGGTGATGGCTTTAAATACAAAACAGAGAAACCGGTTGAAAAAAATGGACTATAAGCAAATTAGCTTAACATAAACAAGGTCGATACGAAGTCTATATATGGTAGAAAAAAGTCAATATCTCTACAAGTATGAATTGAAGTACTTTTCATATATGCAATCACATATTCACTTATTATCATTAATTTAAATTGGTTAATTTTAGTGGTCCATTGTTCATTAAAATTGAATTACACATTACAAACGTAAATATGCAAGTTAAATATACAAGGTCGATATGAAATTGACATATAGTAGAAAAATTCAATATCCATGTAATTACCACACATATATATGAAATAAATTAAGTCGAATTATGATAGAAAAAAGTCGATAAACTTGCAAATATATATTAAAGACCTAAGATTGTGGTATTATCACACTAACAAATAATGTTGTTAAAATTTATCTTTTGTTCAGTTAAACGCTCTTACAATAGCACATATACATGTAAAATAAATAAGTCGATAAGAAGTCAAACTATGGTAGAAATAAGTCGATAAGAAGTCAAATTATGGTAGAAATAAGTCGATAAACATGCAAGTATATATTAAAGACCTAAGATAGTTGTATTATCATAATATTATTCACTTATTATATATACAGTTAGATATTATAGTCGATATAAAATTTAGTAATGAAAAAGAGTATAAATTGTTAAAACATTTAAGAACCTATCATATATGCAGTCACATAATAACATTTACATATTATTATTTTAGTTAAAAGGGACAAATAAGTGAGTGGTTCATTGTTCACTAAAAAATTGAATGACACATTACATATGTAAATATACAAGTCAAATAAATAAGGTCGATATGAAGTCGACATATGGTAGAATTAAGTCGATATTTATACAAATATACATTGAATCACTTAAGACAATGGTGATATGCTTCAAACCCTAAACTCTAATTTCAAAATCAATTCAAAGTAAGTGTTACATATTGAGTGAAGATATAGAGCTGGTGGCTTTGGCTTACCTTGTATATATTAGTTGGAAACCATGACAAAAGAAACCATATCATGCATATTAGAATCAACAGAATTTAGGAATAAATAACTTACCAATTGGCTTTCTTCTTCAACTAAAATTTCAACAAAACTAATAAAAATAAATAATTATTTGCTAAGAAAAAGGAAAATTTGTATTGTTAACAGTCAAACAGAACTACCTTAACAAATGTGCTCTTCCCAGAACCATTCTTATCCATCACGACATGAACCTAAATTCAATAAAAAGGAAACGAATTACTCAAATTTAAAAAGCCATATATAATACCCATATGAGCATTAAATTTTTTTAGATGGCTGACCTCTCCTTCATAGACAGTGAAGTTAAGAATCTCCTACTTAGATTCAGAAATAGCAGGAGAGAAATCTTTAACTTTATTCTTCTCGCCTTGATAGTGGGGGTTGACAGGGGAGTCAACGATGGAGGTAATGGCTTTGACTATGGGGTTGTGGATTGAGTGGGAACGGAGGGAGCGAAAGGCTTTGAGCTTGGATGAGACTTGGAAACTACAAATTGAAGCAAAAGGCGTAGAAGATGAAGATGGAGATGGAGAAGAGAGTGGAAGAGCAATGTTTGGGTTAAGGTGAAGAGATACAGAAGCCATGCTCTGCACTACGATAAAAGTGAACAAAGCAAACAATGGCTCCTGAACAACAGGAAAGGACTTTGCCAGTTTTTCTTTTTTTTTTGTATGGTGTTTTTTTTATCGGCTAGTGGAAGTTAACAAGTTAATGTTAGCCCTTTTTTAATAAAAGACAAGATAAGGGTCTAAAAGTGAAGTTTGATCACTGCAAGAGTCCCTTGAAGACAAATGCCTAAAAATAAATGAGAGAATACATAAAATAATAAAAAAAAAAAATTATAAAGACAAAATTGTCCTTCTACAAATTATGTTTTTTTTTTCAAAATTTGACCATTATTGTACCTTTTGTTAAATGGGGGACTACTAGTGTATTAGTTTAATAATATGGGTCCATACATTTTGTTAAATATGGGGATTACTAAAGTATCAAACCCATAAAGTATGATATGAAAAAAAACCTCACCAAACTCGTACCAAGGGGAAAGCTAGTCATACGTGTACGGAGCTCTTTGCACAAGCAAACAAAAAAGTCTTAATTATATGTGCTGGTTATATCCTCCCAGACAGGGTCCATTAATTAATTATTCATTTTTTTATATTACTGTTGAATTTTTGGGACAATGACAATTTGATGGTTTAAAAACAATACATAATAAAATGTATAATACTCTGAAATGCTGATGTTTATAGTTGGATAAAAGCTTCTATAATCTAATCAAAGTCAATATTTATGCTATAAAACTAAATAAAAGCTTAATATTGCTTGCAAGAATGAATATCTAATTGTTAAACATAATAAATATTAAACTTATTAAACCTTAAAAGAATAAAATTAAGTGTTATAAATTACTAATAAATAGATACTTTTAAACTTTGAAGAAAATGTGTCAACTCAAAGTACTATATATCAATGTTGTCCTAGTTGTTCTATAGGGTCTGCTGAACCATCTCTTCCTATATGATCACATTTGTGTCAAAAACAAGAATTATTTCATAGCTAATTGGTCCATTCTATAGTTAAATAGTACTCTGAAATATGCTAAACATGGACTATTAACATATAATTTAGTTTCCTTTTTAATACTTAAAAGCAATCAAAGTTTTAACTATCAACTTAGGTATTCCAAAACTCTACTTCAATTAAAATAACATATTCAATTATCTTATGTAAAACCTTTCCAAAACATGTAATACTAATTTGTTTATTTAGTTTTTGATAGAATTTAATACTAATTTGTTAAAACATGATTTTCGATACAATCTCCACACAACATACCCTTGGTTAAATCTCAATAATTGTGTTTAGAAAACTCAGAATGACAAATCGTAAAATGTCTATAAAGCTAGACATGTCAAGATTTAAAACAATATATAATTTACCCAATTCCAATCTATAAACCTCATGCCATATTCAGTATACTTGCAACTAGGTTTGAGGGAGCTTAAACCAACAACTATGTCCTTTCTGTTTACTGATGGTTCTATTAAATATTCAAAGAGGATAGTTGAGAATTATTGGTACAAGTGGACAAGCTAATTGTTCTTGTAGATTTTGTGGTACTAGAAATGGAAGATAACTTACCTAAGGGCAAAGAGCATATGATTCTTCTTGGAAGGCAATTCATGGCCACAACCAAGACAATTATTGAAGTCGATAAGAGGAGGTTGACAATGACAATTTTGGGAGAAATTGTGAAGTTTAAAATGTTTAAACCCTTGCATGCTTCTCCTATAACAACTATAAATAAGTGTGTTTATATTGATTCTATTGGCTCACTTTTTTGTTACACTCATTTGTAGAAAAATGTAGGTAACAAAGTTGAGGCTTCAAATATTAAAAAGAGGGAGAAAGAAAAATTGACAAAAACCAATTCGAGATGATGCCTACAAAGAATGCATTACACGTTCTAATAACAGAAACCTGACTTGTGAATTCTTTTATACTGGAAATAAGTTTTATGCATGCAATACTCATTTTAAATCTTTTTCAGGTAATATTAAGCCTTGTCTTGAGAAGGGGCAAGACAAAGGAGGGAACAAACCTCCTTAACCAGAACTAGCTCTATCTTACTAAGATGTTAAAGAAAGTGCTTGGTGTGAGATAACCTATCATATTCAGTAATACCTCTTCTTTTCTGTTTATTTTTCATTTTTTTGTTGCATTAGTATTCCTTCTCTATTTGCTACCTTTGAGTGCTTTTCTAAACTTATACTTGATTGGAAACATTGAGAAAAATGTTTAGTTTAGGTTTGAATAGGTGTCAATAGAAAACTTTTTGATATAAAACTATCATACTTTTGGTTAATTCATGGTGAATAATGGAGTATTTTATGCATGTTATGTTTAATTTTTTTTAACATTCTAAAAGTTTATTGAAATGATTAGTTCATAGTCATAATCTATAAATCATGCGACTAATATAAAAACTTAGTTGAACCCAAATTTAATATCCAATAATCAAATAGTGGAGACAACCTTGTGAGGTATTTGAACCTATAAAATTTATTTCTAAGAGATAAAGTAATATCTACTCTTTTAAACACCTTCTTTGTGATTCTAAATTTTTAGATAATCTCTATAGGTTTTACATTGGTTGTTAGTTTTTTATTTTTTTTAAATCAAATGAAGTTTATGTTGTTTATTTTCATAACTTTAATTGAATGACTTGAGTAACAATTGAAAATGGGTGTTTAATTATCTTTACTTCAGCTTTACTTCTAGTACATAAAGTTATATATAGGAATCTCTTAGACATAGAAGTTATTATAGCTACTTAGCAAAGGAATACTAAAAAAATGTGTGGTGTTGGAAAAAAAAAAAAAACTAGATATGTGTACAAGTAAAAATGTATGCATTTAATTATACAGTATAAAAAAATCTCAAATATTCAAAGTAGTAATGTGACTATTGCAAACTAGAAGAATCCATTGAAGTCTATGAATTTTCATATATCCATAGGCACATATTTAATATTGTTTGCTTAATGAGTTTGATTGAAATATGATATGAGCAATGTGTGTTGTTCATAATTTTAGTATCTGATTCCTTCCACGAGATCAATTTTATTGCATTACAGCTTTTATTATTTTTATGCATATACAAACGTATTTGCTTTCTTCTTTACTTAACATTTGTTCTCATATAATTTGTTGAGTGGTTGAACCCTTAGGGTCGATATGATATGAAGAGTGAATCATATGATGCTTGGATTCTAAGCGATCAGATTCTTGACATTGAGTTTAGGGGATTGGATATGAATATGATGGAGCATTGGAATATAAATGAATGATATGAATTTTATTTGCATGATAGACTTTGACACATCTTAAGAGGTTGAGCATAATTATGCATGAAGCTTGATTATGAATTGTAAAGAAACCAAAGCATAATAAATTTTGTTGATTTAAGTTAATAGTTTTGTTTGTTCGTAGTTAGTTTTAGTTTATTTTGTTTAGTATCATGTTTGTGCGTATCATAATTGGAAACCCTTACGAGACTATAACTCATTCACTATGACTACCTAGGGGTTTAAAAGCTTATTGCATATGCTAAACGCAATCGTGACAATCTATAGAAGTCATTTAGGTTAGTATAATTTAGTTTATTTATTTTTCTTTTAGATTTTTGGATCGCTTCAAATACTAGAGATTAGCAAGAAGATGGTTGGGGTTGTTGAGAGTTCCATACGTCGGAACAATTGCACATAGGTGAATTGAACTTCTAATCTAAATAGGTAACTAAGACCTAGAAAAGGGTGGATATGCCAACCCATGGAATCTTTTCGTGAGCTCTATTCCAACTTGGCCAAGCAGGCCTCAAGACATGAATTAAGCAAATAGCACAATAGAATAAGTAATAAAAACATGTTTGAATCAACACACCAAGTAAATAACAAGCATATAAGAAAGAACAATATGCAGTAAGTACACTAGTGATGATTGCCTCACAAGCACCTGTCAAGACTAGCAACATGTAATAGAAACACAATAAGCATATAACATGTGGATTAGGAAAACATTCAAGGAAATCAATAACAAATTTCCAATCACTTCAAGACCTCATATGTGGGAACATATTTGGTAATGATGATTGTACTATCAAAATATGTGATCATACATAACACAACATGTTACATAGTAAACCCACTTAGGCTCCATCCTAAGTGGTAACATCCACGAGTTGCTTAAAGCAACTACTCAGCAACAAATTCACTGAAAAAATAAATAGTTAATGCAACTCGATAAGGTAAAACGCTTATACCTCTATCAGTTGGGACTGCCTATCGTAACTACCTATGCCGCTTTTGCTTGTTGTCTACACAGCTACTGTGATCTAAGTAGATACAAGCTTGTCCCCGAAGCTCCATCACAAAGTGATGTGATAGACTACTAAAGGCTCATCTATCCAAAGACTATCATGCAAATAAGTTGCTATCTTACAACACCCAGCTGACACATGGTACACCGACACATAGGCTCCTCACCTATGCATAACACTGTAACCTAGCAACCCCCAACCGACACATGGAAAATTACTGTCACACTGTAACTCAAGATATTACTTAAGATATGTGGTTTTTCCTAGCTAGATCCACTCCTCGTAATAACAATACGTAAATACATTTGATTTACTGTTATTACGGTAACTCAGCTCTCATCAAATCCTCACTCAATATCACATTTTTTCACTCACTCTAATGTTTAAAATATGAGAGAGATTCATATATGATGTCATACATCCTAAGATATCCTGTTTCCTAAACCTGACACTCAAAAGGAAAACTGGACTAGAACGGACCAAAAATGAACTAGGGAAGCCTAGAAAGATATGGGCAAAGCTCCACCACTTCTCGGCCAACCAAAACAAGAGAGAATGGTGCTATTTAAAGAGGAAACGACACCCTCGCCGACTCCCCCTTGATAAGGTACCCGCGACCCACACAGCGAGAGAAAATGGGCAAAAAAACCTCATCGACCCCTTGCTAACCCCTTGCCAACCACCTTTGCAAACTCTCAACCAAAGAAACTCAGTGAGCCATCGAACCGAACAAGAATTAGCCCAAAAATTGAAAACGTCTAAAACTGACCGACTCACCAAAGAAACTGTATGGTTCTCCCAATTTCATTACGGTTTCAAAATTCTCACACAATGAGACAACTTTCTATCCAAACATATCCTTAAGATATGCAAGTATGTGCATTTTTTTATTGAACCAAAAACATGTCCTAAGTGAGTATGTGAAACTGAGCTAACAGTAATCAACCTTACAAAGGGACCGACAAATGCACTAAGTAAAATATAGACATCATGTTTTGCACAAGGGAATGCCAACACCAAAATCACAAGACTTACAATCTCCACCTTTGGCTCTCCGTAGCAAAACACTGCCCGACTCTAATATTGACATGTAATCTAAACATAATAAGTTCATGCAAGATGGTCCTAAGGAATTTAGTCCCATGAATGAATTCCGACATACAACTAATACACCCTCAACACACTGACTCCAGTACATCTATCTTGTTGTACTCCAACCATCTTGATTGTCCACTCCATGATCCAAGTTTGCATCTTTCACTAAGCTCCAAGCTCCAACTAAGCTTCACCCCTGTTGTGCTATCTTTAGCTACACTTGTATCTGCACACACAAACCAATACATACTCGTGAAAAGCAAACAAGCAGATATACAGTGTAGTCTAACACCAACTATCAAGTCACTACTACACAGGTGAGCACAAATAGGCTAAATAGACTTAACCTTAAACACAATAACAATAAACACAATCTACATGCAAAACAGAGAAGCAAACTCCCCCTAAGTGAACTTATATCAGGAAATAAAGATATAGTGCAAACTACACTCACTTCCCATGCAACAAACATAACCAATTGTATACCAAAACTTCTCCCCCTTTTTGACACAAAAAGTTAAAGGAACACTCCTATATGAGGGAGAGAAGGCATATAAGTATGCAACAATCTTATACACTCATACAACATAGTAGATAAGAATTAAAGCATACATCAATCAAAAAGCAACACTTGCAAACACGAACACAAATAATAGGATAAACACAAGTTACAACAACAAATAGAATGCACAGACCAATCAACAAATGTGTAGACATAAAACATCTCCCTAATGCAATATATAGCACCGAGCCCCACATCCATATGTGTTGTGGGAGGGCATAAGGGACTTCTTAATGAGCACAAGATACATCATTAGGATGGGCGGTCAAGTACCAATAGAACATAAATGTGTCAGTGAATCTGTAAGAAGAAGTTGACTAGGATTCCAAAATCTTCCAAGTACACACTCTTAATGGGTCAACTATCTCCCCCTAACCACACTTGGTTAGATTCGATCCTGCAACCTCACTCCATATTATGCACACACGTAAGGAAAGCCATCCTAGTCTACCAAAGAAAAACATGTGTTGTACAACCTAACAATAAATGCTAGACAAAAAATTACATGTAAAAGACATGCAACAGAGCACTTCAAAGCAAGAAAGTCGGCAAACACACAATATAATATGTGAAATAAGAGAATACAAACTATGCATAAAACATAACATATAACTATCCTATTTATACATAGTTCAAACAAAGTTGATGTCAAGAAGAGAAACCAAAGGAAGATCACAAAGTGTAGATAAAAAAAACAGGACAAACACAAACAAAAAAGATGCAACACAACACTCCCCAGACATCATACATTTGACGCACACCTCTCCCTCTAAATGTATGCATGTCAGACAGTAACAATATTATGCATCCTACACTCTTACAACTCCTTCTAAACAAATGCATCTAAACATACAAAATAAAAATTAGGAAAGCTTACTAAGAAAGTTACGAGAGACATAGCTCCCAATCTTACGAAAAACATGCTAGAAGGTAGTAAAATATACAATCACAAGAAAACATCAAAACATGCAAGAGAGAAGACAAAGATGACATCAAAAGAGATCATTGACAACACTCACATCATCGCTAGTTAAAAGAAGGAACTTGACTAACTAGTAAAAACACTAGTACAAAAACACCTCGTATCAACAATATAGAAAAATGCTCGACGTATTATTGACACAAAAATTCCTTTTTTTTATCACAAAATATGTTTTTTCTAAAATACTTTGTATCGCAATATAGAATAACACTCAATGTATTGTCGATACACAAACACAAAAACATATTTTTTTCAAATCACCTTATATCCCAATATAAAACTACACTCAATATATTGGCGATACAGAAATAAAATTTATAAAAACCAAATTCTCAAAACTCATATCTACGAATTATTAATACAGAAAAATATTCGACGTATTAATGATCATAAATTACAAAAAAGGTTTTTACAAAACAAGAGTTTTCAAGAACACAGCTCAGATTTTTCAAATAGACATTTAAAGAAGAAAATAAGGAAAGGAATGCTAAAGAAGAATACCAAAAAGCAAGAGAAAAAAACAGAGAACTAACATACTAGATAACAGAAGAACAACCTAGTAAAACAAAGGAGGTAAAGACTATATGACATGGCACATGAATGAAATTTTGATACTACATAATGTAATCAGATGGCGTGATGCTTATGCAAAAAGCAAAATAAACATACAATTAACACATGCGATTAGAAAGTGTGAATCTTAAGCAAGATAACACACAAGTCCAATAAAAATTATAGAGAAAATCCACCACATTTAACAATAGAGAAAAACATTTGATGTAATGTTAATACGAAAACTCTATTTTGAAAGAAAACTTAATCCAACACCAACTCTGCCTTGTATTCCAATATAGAAACACACTCAATGTATTGGAATACAAAAATAACATTAAAAAATTTTCACAAAATATCCAACTAATATTTAAATCAACTCCGAACCACTAATACAAAACAACACTGAACGTATTAATGGTCTAGGATTTTGTAAAATATTTAGAATGCTAAAAAAAATTCTCCTCAAATTCAAAAATTATTTTTATTACAAGTCATAACAACTAGTAGAGGATTTAACAATCATGCATAGCAAAAGATAAGACAATTAACACACTATGCAAAGCAAGAAGTAGAGAATACAAGATATGCAATAAACATACATCACATGCTTCACATAACAAACATCATGAAAGGAATATCATACAATCATAGATGCAATTTACATTTTACCTTAGAATGTTGATATAATAAGAAAAATGCATTTAGATGATATGCACAAAGCATATAAGAATGAATTGGAAAATAGGGAAGATGCAATTAACACAATGCACATAAATAAAAACCCTCACACAATAAACAACATCCCACTCTAGTAGAGACAAAAGGCACAACAAATAAAGGCTTATGTATGTAGATAGAGCTCTAGAATCAAACACCCAAGCAGTTAAGCATAAACAAGGGTGACCTACTCTGATACCAATTGGGAGTTCCAAACGTTGGAATAATTGCACATAGGTGAATGGAAAGCTTTTGACTCAAATAGGTAGCCAAGACCTAGAAGGGGGTGGATACGCCAACTCATGGAATCTTTTTATGAGCTCTATTCCAACTCAGCCAAGTAGGCCTCAAGATGTGAATTAAGAAAATAGCACAACAAAATAAAAAATAACAACATGCTAAAATCAACACACCAAATGAGCAACAAGCATATATGAGAGAACAATCTGTAGTAAGCACACTAGTGATGGTGTGCCTTAAAAGCTCTTGTCAAGGCTAGCAACATGCAATAGTAAGCATACAACATGTGGATCAGGTAAACATACAGTGAAATCAATAACATATTTCCAATCACTTGAAGACCTCATATGTGAAAACATATTTGGTAAATAATGATTGTACTCTTAGAATATGTGATCATACATAACACATCATGTAATGTGATAAACCCACATAGGCTCCAATCCTAAGTGGTAACATCCACGGGTTACTTAAGGTAACCACTTAGCAGGAAATTCACTAAAAAATAAACAGTTAATACAAGTCGATAAAGTAAAATGTCTATACCTCTATCAGTTGGGACTGCCTATCCGATTTACCTATGCTACTCTCGCCTGTTGTCTACATAGTTACTGTGATCCAAGTAGTTCCAAGCTCGTCCTTGAAGCTCCATCACAATGTGATGTAATCGACTACTAAAGGCTCATCCATCCAAAGATTGTCATGCAAATAAGTTGCTACCTGACAACACCCAGCCGACACACGGCATACCAACACATAGGCTCATCACCTATGCATAACGTTGCAACCTTGCAACCCCTAGCCGACACACAACAAACTATTGTCACACTATAATTCAAGAAATTACTTAAGATATGTGGCTCTTCCTAGCTAGATGTACACCTTGTAATAACAATACATAACACTCGATGTATTGTTATTATTGCAACTCAACTCTCATCAAATCCTTATTCAATCTCACATTTTTTCACTCATCCTAGTGTTTGAAATATGAGAGAGACTCCTCTATGATGTCATACATCCTAAGATGATACTATTTCCTAAACCCAACACTTAGAAGAAAAATTGGACCAAAACGGACCAAAAATGAACTGGGGAGGCCTGAAAATATGTGGGCAAAGCTCCCCCACTTCTTGACCATCCAAACACCAACTCTGACCCCTCGCCAAACCTTGTTAGTGACATACTTGCGAGCCACACGGTGAGAGAATATGGTAAAAAAAACCTCACCGAGCCCTCGTTAACCACCTACGCGAACCCTTAATGAGAGCAACTCAGTAAGCCACCAAACTGGACAAGAACTGGACAGTTCGACATGAAATAGGCCCAAAAACTAAAAACCTCTAAAACTGACCGATACACCAAAGAAACGGTCTGGTTCTCCCAATTTTAGACAGTTTTCAAAATCGCTACACAATAAGACAACTTTCTATCCAAATATATCATCAAGATATGCAAATATGTGCATTTTGTGATTGAACCAAAAAGTGTCCTAAGTGAGCGTGTGAAACTGAGCCAACAATAATTAACCTTACAAAGGGATCAAAAAATGCACCAAGTAAAATATAAACATCATGTTTTGCACACAAAAATGCCAACACCAAAACCAAAAGATTTACTGTTGTGATATGTGCTTGAAAGCACTAATATTCCCTGATTTATTGTACTCAATTGTAACAAATAGATTTAATTATAGCGCTTTTATTTAATTATTCACATAAATCTATCATTTTAGAATCACGGGTAAATTTTTGTGTAGTTCAAGTATTTTTAGCTTCTAAAAGATAAATAATATATAGACGCAAACACGGGACACTTGGAACACTTAAATAGCAACCTATGAGCAAAAAGAATTAAGGCATCTAAGCCTTAAATCAGAAACCAACCAGTATGCAAAGGTATGTATGAAGTCACGCACAATGAGTTCCGTAGTAGAAGAAAATGTGTGCCAAGGCGCACTGCTCTTGGCTTTCTGTATTGGGCATATTTTTAGCATATGCTACGGCAAGAAAAAGTGTGTTGAAACGAACTGGTCTTGAATTTTCAATATGGCATATTTTTTAGCCTTGTGCCATGGAAAACAAATTTTTTTTTATAGTGGTGTACCTATTTTTTCTAGCTACTCTTGATTCTGTACAACCCTTATATCTATTAAAAGTCCCTTATGTTTCCAGCATTATACACACGATTAGAGACAACTTTATACAAAACTTGTTGAATTTTTTAGAGCTTTTTCACATCTAAGGAGACAAGGGATACCAATCTTAGGACTTAAGACATAATAGAAGATAGAGGTATAAGTTTTTGGTGAAGAAAACATCATCCAATTCAATTTGCAGGTATTTAGATCTACTAGATTATTAGTGTAATTAGATTGTTCTTATTCTTCTCTCCTTATATAGGATGAATGCTAGATTTTTTTTTGTCTATGAATATTAATCTAAGCATGAGTAACTAATTTTACTATAAATATTTAGCTTTTATATTCATATTTTCTTAGATCTATTTTAGTGAATGTTTTAATTGCATAAATAAATAAATATTACTTTTTGATTAAGAGTCTTTAAATATCTATTCTATGAATGTTATGGGCCAATTTAATGTTCATAGATAGATTACAAAATATGGTAATTTATTTTTAAGAACATCACCTTTGACTTTATTTTGAAAAACTTAATCAAAGATTCAAATTGATTACTTATAGCATTGGTTTGAATGACATAATTTTTCTTGTTCACAATTTGATTGATTAGTTTATATACCCGATTCATAGGATATTTGTTAGTTAATCACAAAAAAAAAAATTGCCCGATTTGTAGAAATTTTCATAAACAAAAGGAAATCTAACAATCTTGATTTATATGATCATTCATGTTAATTTGCTATAATATTTCGATGTAAACATGGTCAACTAAGCTAAATATCTATAAGTCATCCATTGATTATTTTACAACCCTTTTAAGTTAGTTTTAAGTTAAATATTAATTATATTTTGTGATTCATTCTTTTTGCCATTATCATTTTTGTTCTCGCTTCCAATTTGATATACATTGTTTTAGTATTTTTAGGATTTTGCAAAGCTAAAAAGGTTAGAATCACTACAATTTTTTGAGAAATCGACCTCAAAAATTTACTTATAACTTGCTATAAGTGATTTGTAAACTTGCGAGTACTATAATTTGCACATTAGGTCATGAGAAGGTCAAATTCTTATTCATTCATGAACTAGAGCTTCCAAGAAGTTAAATTAAAACTTAACCATTCAAGCTTAAACAACAATGACTATTTGAAAGTGAAAAATCACGATATGAAAATAAAATGAAGAAAAACCTTAGTTTGGTACCTCAAATATTTCAAATGTTAAGAAGTGGAGATTTGTGCTTCTCTTCTCTTCTCTTTCCTTCTTTCTTTCTTCTCTTCTTTTTCTACCAACTTCTTCTTATTTCTAGTATGGCCGAATAGCCTTTCTAAAAAAAGTTGATGGCCACACGTTGGCCAATCTTATTTTCTCTCTCTTTTTTTTTTATTACTAAACTCATTAGTAAAATAAGGTCCATTAAGCCATTAGTCATACTAAGGCTCATTAATCTCATTAGTTATATTAAGGATCATTCAGCGCATTCGACTAAACAACCCACATTAACATTCTTGAATTTAGAAGAAAAATTTATTAGTCTCTAAGAAATATTTGAAGGTATCATAATATTTAATCATAATAGCAAGGCAAAAGTGTAATTAATAAAAATTTACAAAAAAATTTAGGTAATTAATTTTTTCAAAAGAAAGTACGGTCTCACAATTCTACAATGAAATGCTCTAATTGAAAATAGCACAAATTATAGCTTGAGGTTGCCAAACAAAGCGAAACCTCTAGTGTTGAATCACATAACAAAATAGTTTTTTTTTTTTTTTTTGGCTATTTAATATATTTTGTCATTTTAGGTTAATTCCCTTCCCATTCTAGTTGAACAACTATTTAATTAGACATATATTTAACTTGACTCTGACAAATAGGATCACCAATAGATAAACATTCAATCAATTGGATAATTATCTAATTAGTTAAACTTGTGTCCAACTTAGCTCCGGCTAGTAGGTTCACCAGATCAAAATCTGGTCAGTTGGACAATTGTCCAATTAGTTGAATTTTTGTTGAACTTGACTCTAGCAAGTAGGGTCACTGACCAATTAAAATTCGATTAGTAAGACAGCTGTCTAATTCTAACCAGTCAAATTGAAAAAATATTTAATCAAAATTCAATCAATTTATTAATAAAAATTAAGAGAATTTTTGTCATATTATGTAAAAAGTCAAGTAGAGAGAGATCGGCATCATAGCATATAATTTTTTTTTTTTTTTTTTTCAATCTATTCACAAAGATAACAAAAAAATAACACATGTAAGGTGAAATTGAATCCCACAAGGTTACTTTTGGCTAGACTTATTGAGGGAATTAAAACCATTACATAGTGGATATTTTCTTAACAAATTTGAAATTGAGAATAGATATGTAATAGATCGAATAAGTTGAGACAAAAAAAAAAAAAAAGAGCGTAAGTCATCCAAAATTAATATCAATTAAGAGATTTTGAAATAAATCAATGCGAATTACCTCTAATTTATTGAGACCTTAATTCTATTTCCACTATTTTTTTTATAAGTACTTAAAAGAATGAAAATATAGTTCACCTAGTATTTATCCTCTTTTCGTTTCAAGTCACATCTTCGAATTACACCACGTACGTTTTCATCTATACAAAAATAATAATAAAGGAATGAAAATTACTTCATTTCCCTATTTGCTTTCGTTCTAAGTAAACATGTTTTGTTTTGTTTTGTAATTTTCAAGTATTACATATGTTTCGTGCTTTTGTTTTAGTTTTTGTGCTGCTATTTGGAACTGCAATATTGAGAAATAGAAAGTTGATAGGAAATAAGTCTTAATTAATTACTTAATATTAACAAAATAATAAGGCCGAATATGCAAGTTTCTTGGCTAGAAGTCTCAACCTAGATAAGATGGAAATTGAGTCCGGGACTATTATAGCATGATTTTGCTAAAAGTGTCAAATGGATAAAAATAGCAAGTTTTTTGTCCAAAACGGTGAATCTTAGCTCCTATTTCCATTCTGACTTTACTAAAATACCCTTTCTTTGTTTGTCTTTGTTTAAAAAGTCTGTACAATTTACGAACATTTTTAAGAATTCTGTAAGTTTTATAGAATGGTTTTTCTTTTCAAAAGGATTTTTAAATTTCCCTTAAATACTTTTCTGTATTAAATAATTCTTTTAATTTAGAGATTTGTAATGAAATACTTACTTGTAATATAACCATGTTAATTTTACATTCCAGCTAAAGAGTACTTTATAAATTATTATTTGTAATATTTTCTTAGGTAGTACTTTTGTTATTTTCTTGATAATTAATATTGGTTCTATTGTTTCTTTTTAATAAAACTTTAAATAATTTACTTCTTGTTTTGAATTAGGTTGAGTATACCTAATTTTAAACATTTTGTTTAAAGCCTTCTTATAAAATATATTTATGGCTCTGATACCAAATCTTTTAGTTGAATTTGTTTTTAAGCTTCTGCTTATCTTTCGATATGTTCCTTAAATAAATAAAATTCAAAAATTAAGTTATCAAATTATTCTTCATTTACTTTGACAATTTTTTGTATAAAATAATTTCTTAAAATTTTTTCTACTAAATGGTCTATTAGATATAAAATACTAGAAACATAATCCGTATATTAATCTAAAAGATTGTCAAATCATGTAAAATTTTCTAGATAAATTTCATAGCATTTATTGTCAAAATATTGTTCTAAAAGTTCCATATATTTTCTTTCAAAATCTTTGATTTTAGTCATAATTTTCTTTTGCTTTTATTTACACTAATTTTTCCATAAAGAGGTAATTTAAACATTTATAGTTTCTGTTTGATTTTTAAGATCTAAATTTTCAAGTTCTTGGTCTATCCAAAGACTTAATTCTTGAATTTTTTTTATTTTTTCTATATCCATTTTTACTAATTTAAGGCTTGCTTCAAGATTCAAGTATTCTTTGTCTTGATCTTTTACTAAATTATATTTTTTTTCTTGTTTAGAAAAATAGTCAATTAATCCTTATAAATTTTCAATTATTTTTAACCTTCTTGTAATTCTTTTGAAGTTATATTTCATAGATTATTTGAAGCAAACAAGAGCTTATTTGAGGTAAATTGTATCTTTTATATTTTCTTGAGTTTTAGCATATTTTTTAATTTTACTTCTATATCAATTTGTTCCTAGTTTCCTTGTCATGTTATTATGTTTGTTTTTCATGAATCAATATATAAATTCAACAACATGAATAAGATTCATAAATATTAATGAAATTTAAGGTATACTAGTGATAACTCTATGAAAATAGAGTTATTATATCATTTTATACTTAATATTAACTTATCTAATTTAATAAATAATATTTTTGGGGTTAAAATATTAAAATAAGATAAGTTTTGAGTCAAATGGTAAAAATGGATGAAAGTATAATTTTTGGAAATTTTTTAAAATTTTTAAGAATTTTTTATTGATGTTTTAATGCAGATGGATGCGTATAGAAGTATCCGAGATGCACTTAGAAAAAATTTAGACACACTTGGAAGCCAACTAGGCACCACTCAAGCAACTCCACCGAATCACGGAGAGCGGTATGGCGCCCGCTCAACAACGGTCTGCGTCAACCTCTTCAGTGTGCCACGTGTTAGAATGGTGTTCATTTTGAAAATCGACGAATGATCCATGCGTCACCCCACGCAAGCCATGCCAACGAATCGAGGAGCGCCATATGGTGCCAACTCAGCAGACGGTCCGCCTTGCCCTCACGAAGCACGCCACATGTCCCGCGAGCACTGCTCCCATTTTCTCTGCACCACGTGTCACGATCTGGTTCGCTTCGCCTATTTTCCATGCCAAATGACGTCTTCTGATTGGGCAGCGCCTATTTTTAAATGATTTTCATGCAACCATTGATTTAAAAGCTGATCGAACAGTCCAAATTTTATCTGAGACATTTTTTAAGGGTTTTAGCCTCAACACAACACTAATTTCGAGCATAACACAAAATAGGAGTTTTAGAATAGTTTTTTTTAGTGTTTTTCACCATTTTTGAGCAAGAGGCAAAGATTTGAAATTTTTGGAGCAAAAAGAGACAACTTGGGTGCATTTTTTAAGAGATTCTACACAACTTTACCATTCAACCCCTCCAAGTGTAATCTTTATGTTTCTTATAACTATTTCTCTTGTTTTTATTATTTTAAAAATAGGTAGTATGAAGTAAAGATTTTTGTTCTAGAAATTTTAATGGAACCCATTCTATGAACATATTGGTTTAATATTTATTTAATATTATTAAAGTGTTTGGATTTTTTAATTTAATGTGCTTAGTACTCTTAATTAAATTGGTCATTTAATTATGTAATTTGTTAATTTTGTGTGTAATTGAAAAATTGATATGAAATTGTGAATATGCATTAAATTAGCATATGTATAATGAGGAAGAAATTTCTATAAATGGCCATAAACATGTGAACTAGATGTACATGGATTAGGATTAACATGACTATAGATATGTGGGTGATAATTATTTGAGTATAATTGATTAATAATCTTTACATTTTAGTTACTATTAATGAGACATGAAAAATTCATGAATAGAATGAGAGAAGTTAAATTCCTAAACTTTTCTTCATTGTGTAGTGAATATATGTTTTTTTTTTTTTATTTCTTTAATTAGTATAGTTTCATTATTTTAATTTGCCACTCATTTTATATAGTTTAAATAGAAAGAGAAAATATATATTTCGGTACTTAGTCATAATACACGCCTTAATAAGTTCCTCGTAGGTATGACAACCCTGTTCTTAAAAATAATTATCGCTTGTACATGACCCGTGCACTTGCAGATTTCGTGCCAACTAGTCTCTGACTGTAAACTAACATGTTTCTGAATATGGGTCCACCTCGTACTTTTACTTCTTAGTTATTTTCTTTTATTCCAAAGAATTAAGTCTCACTCCAAATCCAAGCTTATAGACCTCCTGTCCCTACCGACCTTGTTTGAGATCCGCACTTAACTTCCTATGATAAGAGTAATAACTTGGTTTGAAATTTTATGGTGAACTTTTATTCATTAAACATAAAATTTTACAAACAAGAAAACTAATAACCATGAAAGGTTTCTAGTTCTTATTCATTCTAAATACATAAATAGAGAATAAAAAATGGATAAGTGTTAAGTTGATTTTGTATATCCCCTTAACTAAAGAGAGTTCCCTTTTATAAAATAAGGATTCTCTATTTACATTAGTGGAATTATACTATTCACATAACTTTTCTATTTAGCATCTAAAAATGCCTACATTATTGACATTGCTGTCGCCAACTTTTGGGAGTGGTCCTTACATGAATTATTCTGCCGACACTAACTTTATGATGAGGCTGGGACCAAGTAAGGTTCTTTATCTCTAATGCAATAAATGCATTTGTGGTCTTTTGATTGTTTTTTGGAATAATAGCAAAACACCTTCTTAGTTTCTTTGCTTACTTCAATCTCATTACAATTAAAGTTGGTTTCATATGTGATTACTTTTTCACTATCTTCCTCGATTATAACCATATTACTTTGGAAAGTAATAATAATTTTACTGGTACTATAATTAACATTAATCTCAAAAGAGTTATTAATTCTTCTTATTATATGGTAAATTTGGCCTTATATATGTCCTCTTTCTATACATAGTTCCTCACACTACTACAAAAGTGACTTTTATAGGCAATTTTTAATTGTCAAGATAGACTTATCTAGATGGTTAAAAAAACTACCAAGGTATATAGTGTCGGCATAAGTACCAATTTATGTTGGCAGTTTTTAACCGCCAAGATAGACCAATCTATCTTGGTAGTTTTTAGTAAAAATTAATAAGAAAATTATACATATCTTGACACTTTTTACTAAAAATTGACAAAAAAATTGCATATATCTTAACACTTTAATAAAAACTGACAAGGTATATATACCTTGGCAGTGTTTAAATAAAAACTGACAAGATGCATACACATGCCTTGTCAATTTTTTAGAAAATTGCACATATCTAATCAATTATTTATAAAAGCTGACATAAAAAGTGTCTTGCATATATTAGATCCACATGCAACAAAATATTATAAGCATAGTAGATTGTTGTTGGGTTACAAAATAGAAAATATACAAAATATGCAATATATTAATACATATGCTATATGCCGCCAGCATATATAATAATATGCTACAAAAATAATTCAACATTGTTAACATTGTTCTAGATAATTCAAAATATAAATAATTTAAGCTTTGGCATGTGAAAATGTATCTAAAAGTGTGTATTGCATAATTGTATGAAATATAGACTAATTAAATAACCATATAAGGTGGAATATATATTGTCCACTCCGATTGCATTTTGTCGATATCCTTCTCCAAGTAATTATCACCTTCTCATTTAAACTACATAACTAGGAAAATAAAACACATATAAAACATGCAAATTCAATTAGTTAATTATGTTATACTCTACAATTAATTAAATTTGAAAGTTTAATTAAAGTTCAAAATACCAATCTAATAAATTAATTATTTTTACTTACCAAATCAACTATAGATGTATTAGGGTTGTCAACAATTGCTTTCATAAACATAAGCACAAAATATCCACATTGAACTTCATCATCTTAATGAGGACACTACACGTTGTAAAGTATGTATTAATTATAATACAATGTATACATTCACCACATATGTTAGAGGTCATACATCTTACCATTACTCTAATCCATTGTGGTAATGCCTGGCCCCTTTGTCGATCAAGATTAGCATTCATCATGACATACGCTTTATATTTAAAGATAAAATATTGTACAAGATTAAAGAAAATTTGAATACAAAATCATATTTAGGAAACTAATAAATTTTAGAAATATAGAAATTTCTTACTGATTGATAGTGCGTCAAAGATTAGGAAACATATCTTTCCATAAGGAGTCTAAATAATAGATTCGTTGCACAACTAGTGAAAGCATTATGAACTTTCTTTTCATGCACAACCATAGAGGAAGATTATATGTTATCAACATCACAGGTGAACAATGTCTACTATTTAAGGAACTATGAGGATTAATTCCATCTGCAGCAAGAGAAAGGCATAAGTTCCTTTCCAAGATGGGGAATCCATAGGATGGCGTAGCACTCCATCCTTAGAATTTTTTTTTGCATACCATGTCAACATTTTTGATATCTCATTGCTTTTAAACATTCTTAGAAATCAAGAAATGGGTGAAAAATACCAAAGAACCTTTGCTGGAACTCCTTCTTACTCGGTTCCATTCGTAGTTAATTTTCATTTTGATTCACCACACTCCAGACATTTCTTAACATCTTAATATTGTTTTCTATACAAGATACAATCATTCGAACAAGCATGAATCTTTGTATATTCCATCCCAAACTAATTTAATATCTTTCTTACATCATACAAGGAAGTGGGCAACTCATTTGTAGTGGGGAGTATCTCGCTAAATGCTGTTAAGAATTTAGTAAATCCCTTATCCGACACACCATGCTTGACTTTTAGGTTGTATAGTTTCACTATTGCAAACATCTTAGTGTAACTTGTGCAACCTGAATATAACAACTTTTTTGCTTCTAATAATTTATTGAAATTATTGAGGTCAACATTTTCTTCATCTTTCATTGCACGAACCATGTCAATAGTTTCATCTATGATATCGACAGCTCGATTCCAATGGATGAAAGTAGGTTTGGCTTCGCAAGGATCGATTTCACCAACCAACTCCTTTAATGGCTCACCATGCCAATGCCAATTTCTGTAACCTTGAAGAATACCGTATTCTATGAGATGATCTCTTATGTCATTGACATTATGATATTGAAAGTTTGTATAAATGACAAAAGGGCACCAAATAACATTCAAATCATCAGCATGGAGCCAAGCAAAGTTGACGAAATTATTTACTCCATCCATATACTCTTATGTCATTGATAATAATTAATGATCAAATAGTGTAAGAAACTTAATTTAAATTTACACAAAATATTCTATTCAGCAACTAAAATACCTGACTTCAAGGGTTAAAGTTCACCACAATGTATATGACAAGACTTGAGCTATATATCTTAAAGTTACTAAATACTATTCAATCAATTATGCTAGATAGTCGGACACATTAATCAGGAAAAAAGTCTGCTCCGCCTACACACACATATATGTATGTATGTATATATATGTATGTATGTATATATATATATATAGAGAGAGAGAGAGAGAGAGAGAGAGAGAGAGAGAGAGAGAGAGAGTTTCGATTGAGTAGGCGATGTCACCTTCTTTATCGTAAAGCGAAAAAAATTGTTTGTATAAAGGTTTTAACATTTGTCCACTTCCTAGTATCAGTGAGTAATAATCCATACATATATAGTGCTTTATGGAGGGGCTTATTTGCAGCATATTGAAAATATATAGCCTTACTCGTGAAATAGATCATGTTTGCTGTTATTAAATGTTTTTATATATTTAACAAATTATCAATGTTTTTCTGAAAAGAAATTTATCAATATTTCGCTTACTATAAAGAAAGTGACGTAGCCTACTCGATCGAAACTCCATATATGTATTAATAATCTTTTACCTACAATTTCTTTTCTTTTTTTTTTAATCTTTTTATCTTTGTTCCTAGAGGTTGACTGATGAGAATGTAGCAGCAATTATATATATATCAAACCACGAAAGAACAAGTACTACTATGATAAGATATTATCGGCCAGGGGGTTCAATTGTTATTTATCTTATTTTCCAGTATTAATACATAGCACAAACGACAAAGAATTAAGACCCCCTTATATATAAATCTATATCAGTATATAAAAAAATCTATCAAATTAATTATAAAATCTATATGCAGTATATGCATATATAAAAATCTATCGGCACAAACAAAGAATTAAATCTGTTAGCACAAGCAGCAAAGAATTAATTATAAATCTATGCGGTATATGCATACACGCAGAATATACAATATATGTACATCAACACAAACAGCAAAGAATTAATTATAAATCTATGCAGTATATGCATATACGCAAAAAATGCAATATATGTATATCAGCACAAACATCAAAGAATTATATCTATCACTATATATAAAAATCCCTTCATATCGCGAGGCGCTAGTTTTAATTCTTTTTTCTACAAAGAAGAGCTAGTTGCACACGTACTGAAGTTTTTTTTTTTTTACTCTGTTTCTTCTTCTTTGTTAGTTTTGATTTTTTTTTTTTTAATAAATAATTTAGTTAAAAATTGTACATTATTTTCCTTGACAACTTTTTGTAAAAAATTTAGTTTTGATTTTTTTTTTATGTAATTTAGTTGAGAATTGTACATTATTTTCCTTGACAATTTTTTGTAAAAAATTTAGTTTTGATTTTTTTTTTTATGTAATTTAGTTGAGAATTGTACATTATTTTCCTTGACAATTTTTTGTAAAAAATTTAGTTTTAATTTTTTTATGTAAATTATTTGAAAATTGTACATTATTTTCCTCGGCAGTTTTTACAAAACATTGTCAAGGTAGTTATTTTACATCTTAGTAGTTTTAAAAAGTTGACTAAATATTATACCTTGTCAGTTTTTAAAAAAATTGACAACAAATTTCTATCAAGAAATGCTACTTTTGTAATAGTGTCAAGATTAAATTCTTTTTCAGTTAAAACTTTTTGTCAAGGAACTTTTCTTTTCGCATTTGTTAATCTAAGTTTAATAAGGACTTACTAGTATTTCCTTGTTCTAATCCATTATTAAACTGAAACATCTTAAATAAATTATCTTGTCTGTATCCCTAATTTTTTTTTTTTGAAATTCATGATAGATTTTTTGAAACTTTTAGGAAAATAAATTAATTCCTATAAATCATTTCCTGGATATAAATTTTCTAGAAGTCTAACACGAAATGCCCTATAAACAAATACTGGATCAACTCCTTCTAAGATGTTAAATTCACTTCCTGGTGGAAAATCTTTTTCTGTGGTATAAAATTTCATATCATCAAAGTGTTCCTCAGTGGTTTTTCTAGCTAAATTGTACAAAATTAACCATTGTTGTTTTATTAGATTCCTATATCTTTTTTTTTCCCTTCTGAAGAATTATTTGTTGTGTTTTTAAAAATTATTGGCCTTGAAATATTTTTGAGATTCCTTAATTTACTAGTTTCATTCTGTTGGTTGTTGTACTATTTGAGAATAGTTTTTTGCTATCTCGGTTGGTGATAATAGTTTTGGGACTTTGTAATTAGTATAGCTTCCTTCTACTTCTATAGAATCCTATTATAGCTCTGCTTACCTCTGGCTAACTAGTGTAAATTTTTTGTTTTAGTCCATTGTATACTACGTAAAAAGAAATTGAATCTTCATTTTCAGCTTCATTTCTTTTTTCTTTTCTAGGTTTTTACTAAACTTTGGATTGTTACTACCAGTTTCCACATTTTTTTTTTTGGAATTTTAATTCATTTCTTTTCAATTGTTGTTGAAGATTCAAATTCTTTTCCCTTTGAATTTTTTAGTTCTTTAGGGTTTTTTGGGTTAATCATAGTACATTTACTATCTAAAGATTTTTTAAGATGTAATACCTCAAGTCGATCTTTGAGAATCTTGATTTCAGTCTCTCAAATCAGTATTTTCTTTTATTTTATCTTAATTTTTATGTCAAGAGGATTCATTTCTATCATTAAAAATATAGTTAGTAGTGCTAATTCTCTGGTCAAAGTATTTGCTAAACTATTGTTACTTCCTTGTAAATATTTTACATCAAATTTATAATGGTTAAACTGCATCTAATAAGTCTTCATTGTTAATAGTCTCTTACAATATTAATTCTTAAAAAATGTATAAAGTTTTTATTGTCAGTTCTAACAATAAATTTTGAACTTATAACATATATTATAAATTTCTTAATAGCTTTTTTGACAATTAAATATTCTTTTTTATTACTATGATGATTTAATTCAGGGCTTTGAAAATATCCTAAAGTAAATTTATAAAGATATTCATGTTTGTCAACTACCAACTACTCCCCAATATTCATGTGAAGCATCTGTTTCTATTATCATTTTATCACTGGTCCTTACACTACTACAAATTTGCCTTTATAGTGGCCGTCCTATAAAGTCCCGTCTTAAAAGAATCGAAAAAAATAGAACGTTCACGGAGCGTCGTAAAAAAAAAATTTATAGGACGGCCACTGACCGTCCTATAAAATTCTTTTAAGACGGCCTTTGACCATCTTATAAAATTTTTATAGGAGGGCCAAAAAATTTAAAAAAAAAAAATAATAAAATAATATAGGATGGCTATTGACCGTCCTAAAATAATTTTATAGGACGGTCAATAGCCGTCCTAAAATAATTTTATAGGACGGATATGTTTTTTTTTTTTAATTTTTTTTTAATTTTTTGGCCGTCCAGACTAAAATCTATATATAACCTGTACAAATTATAGTCATTCCAAGAACATAATTCAGATTCAGAATACAATATTTCATTCCGAAAACATCCATAATTTACATTACAAATATATGGTTCAAAGCTGCCTAGCTAGCTTTAATTTACACGTACAGATTATCATAATGTACAATAACATACTTATATATGAAACATATATACAATCTAAAATTCAAGAACTAGCTAGCTTTAATTTACATAGATTATCATAGTGTATAGTTAAATTACAGTAACATACACATATATATGAAACATACAAATAATCTAAGGATTAATTAAAACAAGCTACATACAAATTAGCTAAATGTTTGAAAGATAATTGTAGACGTACATACACCATTCTTGCCTTAGTGTCAGCAACTCTGTTGGTGTATACCGATTCTTACTTGAGAACTACAATACAATATATGTAAAATATGTTAAAGCTAAATAATATTACGTATTAACTTGAATATGCATACGTAAATAATAAGGTTTAAAGCTTACCGGTACATCATTTGTTTCTGCATTTTCAATAAATTTGGTAATATATGTATCTATGAATTTCATAACATAGTATCTACATTCATACGATTCTGGTTGTTTTGGACACTAAGTACAATTAAGAAAGCTATAGTTAATAATTATATAATTAATTTAATTACAAGCATATATAAAATTACATGTTGACATATAACTAAAACAATTACCTTAACGAGAATCCAATTTGGATTAATATTTGAATTTTCACGTTGACGATACCATGTTTGTAAAGCCCTGTTAATTATAACAATTGTTTCATTGCATAATACCCACATTTATAGGATTTAAGTTATTATAATAAACAAATAAGATGAACACGATTATATAAAAAATATTATCTAATATATAATATAAATATATGCGTGTTACCTTAACCAAATTCTTGTATATTCTTCATCAGGAGGTGATCCTTTAGAAGAATTGTAAGCCTTTATAAAATTGAACCATTGAAATTCACAAGTGAACGGATTAACAACAGTTAATGTCCAATGACTCCTACATATATGTTAGTATTTCATGTTATGATACTATATTAGCTAATGTGTTTAATGCATTGAATGTATTACTTACGATCTCCAATATGGAGCCATAAGACACATTGAACCTGTCATTGCATTGAACTTGTTCACAAGCAAGTTAACTTTGTATTCTTCATCATGATATGTGCATAAATATTCGGGATCTACAAAAAGAAAATGTCTCTCCAATTGGACATTTTGTCCTCTCCATTTATCAAATAATAACCTATTATTGAACGATGATATGCCAATTAGTGAAATGAAATACTCAAAATAAAGTATAGTTATAATTTTAAATATACCTGATGAAAATTTGTATATGAGGAAGCCAAGCCAACTAGAGTCACAAATGTGGACTATATCTTCCAGAGTTAATAAAATTGTTGTTGTTTCATACCCGAAAATCATTGGATTGCATGGAATCATACGATGGGAGTTATCACCTTCCATTTCCATATTATCCAATGCCCATCTTTGTAAAATTTCAATTCCATTATGATCTCCAACATCGCTACTCAAACTTGACAAAAAAATAACCTCCTTTCCTTTGGATGTATTTATACCTCTCTCTGGCACATCCTTACTAATTTGTCTTTGTTTTTCAGGTAAGGGCTACAAAATATAGTTATTAGTTAATTAATAATAACATATTATATTTATTTTAAAGAACATATATACAAACAATAAAATGAGTGTTGAACATATATTACCTGTCTTCTTAATATAACAAGATGTTTTGGCCATCTTACATGTTGATTAATTGCATCACCAACGTAATAAAGTTCATCTTGGACTGGATATGGAAGAAGTGCCATTGGTTGTGATGTAGTTAATACAAAAACTTTGAAGTTTTCTTCTCTTATTTCCACTGTATGAACCGTATCAGTTGGGTTGCAACGAGGAAAACAAGTGCCTTTGGCACAAACATTTGATGGGTCATCAATTGCCAAAAAGCACAACACTCCCTACATGTATGGTTAAAGAAAATTAGTAGAAAACATAAATGTAAATAAATGAGAATATATTATAAGTTTTCTAATTAATAAATTGACAATAAAAAACTTACATTTTCTATACCAGTTGGTGGGTGTGTGCTACCATGTGATGAGTTAGAGTTGGCATTTGAATGTGTAGGTGGAACATCCTTTGCAAACCTATCTGAACGTCCTGCATCCATTTGAACGTCCATGTCCATTTGAACGTTCATGTCCATCTGAACGTCCGTATCCACCTGAACGTCCATATTTTCACTTTCTCTACCTCTTCTAAGTGAGTTATCGTTCATTTGTTGTAATTTATCCATTACATTTCTCATTATTTGTTCTGACATTGCTTCAAAATTATTAGAATCTTCCTTATTTTGTTGCTGATTAATACGACTTTTTCTCCCAAAATAAGATGTAAGATTCTCTCTCTTTTCTAGCCCACGAACTCAACCTGAATGTTCTTCACCTAATGCCATCTCAAGTATATCATTCCTTCGACCTTTTTTTATTTCAAGTTCTCCGGTCTGTACCTTCTGCATCAATGTTTCCTATAAAATCCACAGCCAAAATATATTTTTTGTCATAATATTCGAATTGGATATAATAATTAAAGCTAATATTTGATTTCATAGTACAGTATTCTTACAATTTTTTCCAAAACTTCTTTTGTTTCATCTTTAAGTACTTGTCGTTGATCACTTGGTACGTGAGTGTCAAGCCAAGTCTCATGACGCTCCACGATAGCTCCAGGTCCTTTTTGCTTCTTCTGTTAAATAAATTTGAATATTATTTCAACAATCAAATAATATATATCAATCGACAATAAAAACCTTACCAATTTCTGTTTTGAACCACGATACCCAGCCTTACTCCCAAAATATGTGTGTTTATTTAACTTTGCTTTTTCTTGCATTTCTTTCTGAAGTTTTAGCACTTTTGCAGAAAGTTTTTGATTAACAAATATCTCCCATTTCTCTTTAGATATGAAGCTGTGCTTATGTGGTGGAGTATATAGTTGTTCAGGATCATCCAAATAAGGAAAGACGAATGTCCTGGCTAAATATGATTTGAATTTCCTGAACTTATCACCCGCATCAACTATATAAAAATGATATGTCATACGGTCATCAATCTCAAATGATTCCTACAATAAAAAACATAAGTATCATAACTACTATATAATTGTACACATAGAAAATCATATAGTATTAACTAAATAATTTCAACAGTAGTACGTACCAATAACGATTCCCAAATTTCTTCTTTACGAGACTCGGGCACTAATCGCCAATCAGTTATGGTGATATCAATGGTCGATCGTACCAAACTTCCGATAGCACTAGCCCATTTGGAACTTGTATCACCATATGGTACCCCATCTTCGTCAACCTCAACTACTATCCTCTCTCTTTTTGTTAATATGTTTGACAAAGTTGTCATTCCTCGACCTTTCTTCCTTTCTGTACTCTTTCCATGGGTACCACCTTCATTTCCTGAGTTAGAAGAATGCTCCATCAATCTGCATAAAAATTAAGTAACAATATGTGAGTTTACACCTAAGCATGACTTGTTCGAATGCATGAACAAGTTACTAAAAAGTAAAAGTACGCAAATAAAGTATATGAAAATTATCATGTATTTATTACCATGTGATTAGTTATAATAAGATGTAGGTACGATACTCAATAAAAGAAAATTAATAAAGTATATGAAAATTACCATGTATTTATTTATTATTAATCCATATGCCTTCGCAATTAGTACGCAAATAAGAAAATGATTCTTCATCCTCTGTGTCATCATCATAAACTTCATTGGGTATCTTGTTATTATCGCAAACCATTGAAGCCCGTTGAAACTCCTCAATCTCTTCATCTGTTTCATCATTCTCATCATAATAGCCTTTATTAGGAGGAGTAAGAACAATTGACCACTGTGGGTCTTCAAGGTCTCTTACATAAAACACTTGCTTGGCTTGGCTTGCAAAAATGAAACTATCTTCTTTATACCCAATTCTTTGTAAGTTTACCAAAGTAAAATCATTATCTTTGTCATAGCGAATACCAACCTTATTCACATTCTCAACCCAATCACACTTGAATACACACTTATTAAACTTGTAGTAATCCAACTCCCATATCTCTTGGATTACTCCATAATATGTCATTTCACCAGATATTGGTCTTTTATCCTTTGCAGTAGCAAATTGCATGTCTTGTGCTACTAAAGACACACCACTATTTTGATTGGTTCGGTTATCATCTATTTCCTTTGTATGAAATCTATATCCATTGATGATATAACCATTATATTTAAGCACATGAAACTTAGGACATTTTGAAATCCATCTAAGTGTTACAGAAATGTTATGATTTGGATCTCTGAGCTTTTGAGAAATTTGATTAAATGAGTATACTTAATTATTAACATATACAGAGAAAAAAATTCCTTAAATAATAGTTAGGTTTTAATATACTCACTTCATCACGTAGCCAGTACATAAAAGTACGATTATGTTCGTCAATTAACTATTTCTCTGTGCGTCTTGAATGTTTGTACTTGTCCTTAATATGTTCCAAGTGCTTCCTATAAAGTTATGTTCATTATTATAAATTGATATTTAATCACAAATAAAACTAAGTAATAAAATTTAGAAAATTACTCAAGATATGGTTGAACTTCATCTGTGTTTGATAAAACATGACGATGGGCTTGCTCCCATAATTTACAATCTACTAGTGCTTGTTTTCCAGCTCCTATGGATTGACCAACACCTTTTCTTTCTTTTGGAATTGTGTTTTTGGTAACGGGCAAACTTATAGAACTCATTGCTTCTTCAGCTATATAACATTCAGCTATACATCCTTCAAGTCGATTCTTATTTCTCACATATCCTTTTAATTCCTTCATTAATCGTTCAAATGGGTACATCCATCTCAAAAAGACTGGTCCACATAACTTCACTTCTCTTACTAGATGAATTGTGAGATGTATCATCACATCAAAAAATGAAGGCAGGCAACAATTGTTGCATCAAGACATGACAATCATGTGACTTCATCCCATATAACTTTTTGTCAGTCAAAGAAACCAAACTACTTATGTTGGATGAGTATCCATCTGGGACTTTAAGATTTGCTAATGTATTACAAAATGATTTTTTCTCTTTCGTCGATAAAGTGTAACATGTGGGGGGTAAGTAAGTCTTATTCGTGCCCACCTTTGGACTAATCTCAGTTCTTACACCCATTTTAATGAGATCCATACATTGACAAACACCATCTTTAATTTTTCTAGGAAATTTAGCAATGTACCGACAATGCTATCACACACATTCTTTTCTATATGCATCACATCTAATAGATGTCTAACATTCAAGAACTTCCAATATTCTAAGTCAAAGAATATTGATTTTTTTCTCCATGGAGTGCTTGTATCAACCTTATAATTTACTTTCCCACGTGCAAAAGTCGTCATCTCAACTCTTGCTAATATTTCACTTCCAGTTAAAGGAGTTGGTTGTGTTCCCTCCTCTTCATGTCCGTTAAAAGACTTAACTTGTTTTCTATAAGGATGATACCTAGGTAACCATTTTCTATGACCCATGTAAAACATCTTCCTTGAATGTTTTAACCTTAATCCCTGATACCCCTCACTACATACCGGGCAAGCATAATAACCTTTAACAGCATGACCAGAAAGATTCCCATAAGCAGGAAAGTCATTGATTGTCCACAATAAGATAGCTTTCAACTTAAATTTCTCAAGTCTGAAACTATCATACACATCAATTGCATCCGTCCACAACAACTTCAAGTCTTCAATCAATGGCTCTAAGTAAATATCAATATCATTTCTAGGTTGCTTGGGTCCAGATATCAATAAAGTTAGCATCATGTATTTTCTTTTCATACATAACCAAGGAGGAAGATTATATATGACAAGTATAACGGGCCAACAACTATACCGACTACTTAAAGACCGGTGAGGATTGATCCCATCAGATGAAAGTGCAAGTCTAAGGTTTCTAGATTCAGCGCTGAACTCAGGCCAAGTATAGTCGACATGCTTCCACTCGGGTGAGTCACATAGATGTCGCAACATTCCATCATTTTCCCTTTCCTTCGCATGCCATGTTAGATTTTGAGATGTTGCTGAATCTTGAAACATTTTTTTAAAACGTGGAATAGGTGGAAAGTACCACAATACCTTTGCAGGAACATTAACTTTTTCCTTCCCTGATATTGGATTAACTTTCCATCTTGACTTTTGACAATGCGGACATGATATGGAATCATTGTATTCATTTCGATATAGAATACAATCATTAGGACAAGCATAAATTTTTTCATAATTCATGCCCATTTCACGGAGGATCTTCTTAACTTCATTCGTTGATGATGGCAAAACATTATCTTCTGGGAACATTTCACTCAAAAGAGTTAGCAACTCATTGAAACTTGTATTTGAATGACCATGCTTACCCTTCCATCTATAAAGTGAGACCGATCCTGACAATTTTGTGAACTTATTGCATCCTTGGTATAATGGCTTTATAGCATCTTCCATAATATCTTGCATGTCACTCATATTATTTTCATCAAAATTGTCGTTTTCAAAGTTGTTAGCACTATTTGTGAAATCATTTTCACGTGGATTGAAATCGCTGAATTTCTCAGGAGGATAAACTTTTGAACTTTTCTTCTTAGTCTCTCCATGACGATACCAATTTGTATATCCACTATCAATTCCATTATGATAGATATGATTTCTAACTTCAACCACACTAAAAATTTTTAAATTTGCACACTTCAAACATGGACAACGAATTCGATCTTTTTCGGTTGAATTATCAGAAGCAAATCTCAAAAAAATTTCCACACCCTCAATAAATTTGACATTTGTTCTCTCCATAGACATCTAACTCTTATCCATCCTATATATCATTGTAAATTAATAAATTGACAATAGCTAATTTAAAAATAATTTACTTATCGAATATTAAATAAAAGTATATTACAAAATAAGTATTGGTTATTAAATTTCTTAAAAAAACTTTATAATATGTATATCATTTTATAAAGATTTTATAAGACATCCTATATATAATTGTAAATAAATATCGTGTCAATAATTAATTTAAAAATAAATAACTTGTTTAATATTAAATAAAAATATATTGCAAAATAAGTATTGGTTATTAAATTTAAAAAAAAAAATTATAATATGTATCATTTTATAAAGATTAATTTATAAGACATCCTATATATAATTGTAAATAAATATCGTGTCAATTATTAATTTAAAAATAATTAACTTGTTTATTATTAAATAAAAGTATATTGCAAAATAAGTTGGTTATTAAATTTCCTAAAAAAAATTTGTAATATGTATCATTTTATAAAGATTTTATATGATGATTAATAAGTGTCCTAAAAGAATTTTATAGGACGGACAATAGCAGCCCTATAAGAATTTTATAGGATGGTCAAAGGCCGTCCTATAAGAATTTTATAGGATGGTAAATAGCAGCCCTATAAGAATTCTTATAGCCGTCCTATAAGAATTTCAGAAACAGCCACATAAACATTTAACGAATAAATATGTTCATTTAAGACAGCCCTATATGTAATATTTACAAGAAAGTAGAAAACGTACTGCACATATTTTAGTTTAATTAAATCTATTAGTATACATTTATTTTAAATAATTTCCATATATAATATGTAATACAATCATACTAATTAATATGTTCACAAATAATCTGGTAGTATATCAGAAAAACCATACTAATTAATTAACATGTTCGAATAATACAAAATTTCAGGAAAAAAAAAAAGACATAAAAGAGATAAATAAAAAAAAAGGAAAGGCGAGGAACAACCTATTGGAGGAGGAGACACGGGTTGGTTTAGGGGAGGAGAAGGTGTGGGGCTGGCCGTGCGCAACGGACTGGGCTGGGTTGGAGGATGGCGGCGGCGCTCACGGTAAGGACGCGGTGGACTTTCGCGTGATACAGCGTACGTTTTCACGTGTTACGGTGTACGATTGCGCGGGTTATGGCGTTTTATGGGTCGTGGGGTTACCGGATGGGGGTTCAATGCGTTTGGCGGGTGGTGGGCGCGCAGTTGAAATGCACAGTGAATATCAAATTGGGTAAATTTTAGGGATTGATATTTCAGAAATGGGGGTAGAAAAAATGCTGTGAAAATGGGAATAAGTAAAAAAAATTTTACATACATTCTTTTAGGACGGCTATTAGCCGTCCTATATGTTGGTATATAAGACGGCAAATAGCCATCCTAAAAGAATGTATGTAAACTCTTTTAGGACGGCTATTAGCCGCCTTATATACCAACATATATTAGCCGTCCTAAAAGAATTTTTTTTAAGACGGCTATTAGCCGTCCTATAAAGTACCGCCTAATTTTTTCCATAATAACCGTCCTATATTTCTTAAACGACGGCCATATACATGTGACCGTCCTATTTGTTTCTCACTCTAAATTTGAAGCCGTCCTATATTGCTTATATTGTAGTAGTGTTATGGTATAATGCTGGTAAATCTTTTACTTGTACTTTTACTTTATACATATATTTAGTGTCTTAATTAGTCCACTGCCAAACATAATCTTTTTTAAGCTTTATTTGTAATGGCTTTTTCATTTCTGCTAACTTCTTTATATATGCTTCTACATATGTTAACAACCTAAAAAATTTTGTAATTAATTTTTATGTTTAATCATACTAGAAAACCTTTGTATATTATTTAAAATATGGGATTGTATATGATTTTTCCAACTTTTATTTCTAACCCTAAATATTTTATTTTTGTTTAAGCAATAACTACTTTCTTCTTTGATAGTATTGTTCTTGATTTTCTATATTTTTGTAAAACATTAATAATGTCCAAATAATATCTTGGTAATTCATTACTGAATACTAATATATTATCTGTGTATACATAGCAAAAATTATGATATTTTTTGAAAATATTATCCATGTATCTTTAAAAAATATTTTGTGATTGATTTAGTCTAAATGGAACAACAGTCTATTGGAATTATCTTTGTGGGTAGTTAAATGCTGTTAATTTTTATGATTCATCATTAAGTCTTATTTGCCAAAATTCACTTTTACAATCAAAACTTGAAAAATACTTATTACCTTTAATAAGTGATAATAATGCTTCTTTTTTTATAATAAATAATAATCATCAATAGTTTCTTTATTTAAAACTTTAAAATTTGTCACCATTCTCTTTTTCACTTTCCTTTTCTCAGCTTCTTTTTCTACTAAGAATATTGGACTAAAATGTGGTGAATTATTGAAAATATTTACTTATAATTTCAAAAGTTCTTCAATTTGTTTTTCAAATTCTTCTCAGTCTTATGGAGTATAAATCATTGGTTTAACTCTTATGATTTTTAAAAGATCTTTTAATTTTATGTTTGCTATTTCATTAGATTTATTAATATTTGGGTCTAATGAATATTTTGAACATACTATTTTTAATAGTTTTCTTATGCCTGTTAAGGTTTTATCTTCTTATATTTCATTTAGAAAGAGGTTTTGGTCAACCTCTATATCTAAAGAAATATTTTTTAAATATGATTTTTATTTTTCTATATCATCATCGTGTTTTCGCTTTTTATGTTGTGACATAAAAGTTGGTGATGAAATAGTTGAAGCTTTCCCGATTTTTTATATAAAAATAGTTTCGCCTTCTAGGGTTGTTCGACTTATTTTATCTAAGTATTGGGTAAATAGTTGGTATAAGTTTAAAAAGTTATTTTCTAATAAAATGTCAACTCCAATTTCTTGTTGATATATTGTAGGTATATGAAATATTTCTCCTCCTGTTAATACATCTGTGTCGTAGACTTTATTAAAATTTATTGTAGTATTATTTACTATTCTTACTACTCATTCTTTTGGTGATTATTTCCAAAGTTCTTCTGAAAATACATATTTACTAGCTATACATATACTTGCATCTGTGTCAATATATGCATATAAATAATAAATATCCTTTAAATTTTAATCCTATTTTTATATACGTACTGTTTGGATTTATTATGCTTAATAATTCTTCCATTAATCAGATTTAAAATCAGAGTCAAAATCAGATGCTTCTGAATCTGTTATTTATTCTTCAGTTTCTTCTGATAGATAGATACTAATATGTCATCTATATCAAATTCCTCTGATGGACAATAGTTTTTCTTTTAAGGTGTATTATATTTTCTTATTTTAAAATATCTTTGTTTATAAGGTTCTCTATTATATAGTCTTTTATAGTTTTGGAAGTTTTATTTTCTCAATTTATATTTGTTGAATTTTCTAAATTTTTTATGCTTTTTATATTTATTATAAGATCTTATATTACAACCATATTTTCTTGACATTTTAAAATCTCTTGAATCACAACAATTTTTTCATTTCTTCTTGCTTGTTTGGATTCTTTTCTTTCTTGACATTTGAGTATTATCCAACTTTTAAAACTTCTTATTTTTCCTCTTAATGTATCAGATATAGTTTTTCTATTCCTATAATTTCATCATTCTGTCATAATTTTAGCATTGTCATAATTTTAGCCGATAACTTGGTCATAGTTACTATTAGTTCCAAGTTGTGAGCCTTAGGAGTTCTCAAGGTAAGGGAGGTGTGGCTTCACTCATGTCGCACGTATGTTCTAAGTTCAACCCATACTCTGAGTAGTAAAGCTTCTTGATTGTGACTTTAACTGAACCTAGCTATCAGGTCCTGGGAAGGGCCATGGCTCGCTCCCGTGGAGTATTAGCATTGCAGTGTAGGGTAGTAGAGGAATGAGTTACTAAAGCTCATTCAAGTTTATAGTACTTAGATCTTGCAAGGTGTAAGTTGGCTACCAAGTCTTAAAGGGAGGGTGAGTGTTTGCTATAAAGACAAGGTAGGGCTCAGGAGCTCCAGGCTAAGATTGGAAAAATGAGTTGTTGAAGCTCATTTGATGTTGTAGCATCTGGATCTTAGCTAAGGAGTAAGTTGGCTACCAAGTCTTAAGGGAGGGCAAGTACTCACTCTTGAGACATGGTAAGGCTTATGGGCGCTAGGCTAAGATTGGTAGAATCAGTTGCTGAGGTTTATTTGCTGTTGTAGCACCTGGATCTTAGGTAAGGCATGAGATTCTAACTAAGTCTTAAGGGAGGGCAAGTGCTCGCTGCCGAGACATAGTAGGGCTCATGTGTGCCAGGCTAAGATTGACTAACTCTACTGATGACTTATTATTATGGGGTCCAAGGCAGATGTTGTGAGCTCTAGTTGACGAGCTATGATGTGACTACTACTTACAAAAATGTAAAGTACAATATGTATGGATGCCAAAACCGGCTACATAACTCTTATTCATTTTTAACCTCCTTTTTTTATTGTTGGTGTTGGTGTTATGTTAGTGTTGACATGGCCGCGTAGGACCTCACTGATGCACAAAAACTTGATAACCAAATTTTGTATTTGTAAAAGCTCACAAGTGCACAAGTCACTTATAGTAGGTGACAAATATACTCCCAAAATTGTCTCTCAAAGGAATTGCGGTGGTTTTTGAAAGAGTCAAATGTAACCTAAAACGTGACACTAAAATAAATCCTAAACACTCTAATCAAAGATTGGTGTGAAAATGGTTGCTAAAAGTATTAAAATAAACAAGAAAAATAAAGTGAATGTGTGAAAGTGTCGCTGAAATAATAAGATGAACGAGTATGGGAAATTAACTAGTTAACTAATCATGGATAGATTGATTCATGTGGTTTTCACAATTAAGCATGGAAAAGTCGAATTTAATGATTGTTTTCACTAACCCTAGAAAATCCCAAATCAATGGTGATTTTACCTTAATCAACTAATTAGCTTCTTTGATCCGGACCGTTAATTAGTTAATTAGCATTAAACTTAGGAAAATAATTTAATCACCTAATTTAAGACAAGTCAATACACTTAAATTAGGCTCATGCTCAAAATACCCCACTTCCACTCTTGAAACAAGCTCTTGATGTTGGATGATCATCTTCTTCAAGATTGTTGATGGAGCTTCAATGGAGGAGCATTAATGGAGTAATTTCTCTCTCAAAATGTGGAGAAGAAGAAGAAAAATGCACTATTCATGACCACTGTTCACTCCCTTGAAGAGTGTTAAAAATGGGTATTTATATGTTAGGGTTTTTTAATGTGTGTGTGTGTGTGTGTGTGTGGCTGAGAGGAAAAAATGAAGTCCGTGCACGCGGGCCACGGCGTGCCTTTTTTCATGCCGCGGCACAGCATGTCATTCTGAACTACGAACAAAAACAGAAACCTCCCCGTCGCAGCGCACAATAATCATGCCGTGGCGCGCAATGTATGTAAATGTATGTACATGGTATGTAAATGACTTTACATACTTTGCTGATTCTCTCGCCGCAGCACATGATTCTTTCGCCACGGTGCGCAATGTTTTCATGATTTCCTAGGATGCAACCCGAGAGCCTCTCGCCGCGGCATATGGTTTCTTCGCCGCGGCGCGCCTTGTATGTAAATGTATGTACATGGTATGTAAATAACTTTCCATACTTTGCTGATTCTCTCACCGCGGCACATGATTCCTTCGCCGCGGCGTGCATCTTTATGATGGTATGTAAATGACTTTACATACGTTGTACATACTTTGCTGATTATGTAAATACCTTTACATACTTTGCTGATTCTCGATGTAAGGCTTATATTTTTAAACACTTTTGCTCTCTTTTTCCACATTTCTTCTCAAACCTACTTTGATCTACAAAACAATAGAACATCCTCCAAAAAAAGATTATATCGAGAATAAATGCAAAATAAACACTTAAAAATATAACAAATAGTAGGTCAAAATAGTGTTCATCAAATACCCCCAAACCTACATTTTGCTAGTCCTCAAGCAAAACTAAAATCGAAAAGACAAATAACAAAACTAAAATTGAAGTTAACAACACTTGTCATGCTTTAGTTTCTTTCCAATTCATAACCAAAATTTTATACACAAATTTATCCAACATTTTAACACATCAAGGTTCACCATTTAGATCAATTTCACTTCACAAATCTAAATCCCAATAATAAAAGTGTATCAACATTGATTCCCCAAAACCTAGTGTCAAGAATGTGAATTCGTTTCAACTCTAGTCCTCACAAGAGTTACTCTCTAAATCACACCGATCTTATGGGTTCAAGCACTCATCAATGTCTATGCGAATAGAAGTTATGTAAAGAAATGAGCTAATAAATTCACATATGATTAAACAAGAAAGGCTCAAAAGTGTATAACATTGATCTCATGAAAGGAATCAAATGATAGGATTTACGAAGAAATCACATTACTAATCTCATGCATCAATTAAAATCCTCAAGCAAAAACTTTAAGTGTGCCATAGAATGAAAATGCTTTGACTTTAAGGGAACTTATTTCCTACTTCTCTCTTCTCCTTTTTTTTTTGTTTTTTTTTTATATTGTATTAACCATTCATACTTGAAGAACTTAGGGTCATAATAAACTTATTATCTCTTTTTTTAGACCCATGTACATATGCAATTTGTGAATGGCTACTTCTTAGCTCTTTTTGTGTTTGATATAGGAATTCCCTTGTATTTTTTTAAAGTCAAGCATGAATGAATTAGGCAAATACTTCAAATTTTACTCAAATCATTTAATCTAAACAATTCAATTAAGCACATGATCCCTCATTACATGTTTAAAATCCTAACATTCAATGCAAAAACCTATATAGATCATCTAACAATTTGAAATGATATGAAAGGTGTTTAAAAGAGTAGAAGAATATTTATCTCTCAGAATAAAATGTTAAGGGCTCAATAATATTCTCACAAGGTAGTCTCCACTATTCAATTCCTAAACACAGGATTCAGGTTCATCTCAGTTTGAACATCAAAAGCATGAAACACAGATTGTAAATTAAAACTAATCTTTATAACAAACCTTAAACATTTCAAAAATCAGATAAACAATGCACAAAGACTAGTTATTCATCCAAAATTGACTAAAGCATGAAAATGTTGTTTACCAACCAAAAATGCAAAATGCACCCCCAAACCTAAACTAAACATTGTCCTCAAAGTTTTTAACTACACAATAGTTCAGAAAAGAATTTAGCAATGGCAAACAGAAAACTAAATTAAACTTAACTAAATTAAAAGAAACGATAGATAATACCTAAAACGGTGGGTTGCCTCCCACCAAGTGCCTAGTTTAACGTCTTAGCAAGACGATGCTCATTCTTATCATGGAGGCCTCAATGCATCCTTGAAGTGCTTGCTTCCTCCTCTCCCGTTGCTCTTCTCAAAACAAGGCTTCATGTCACCTGAAAAAGACTTAAAACGAGTATTACATGCATTATAATCTTTTCCAGGATAGAAAAACTCAGAATCCAGGTTTCTAATTTGGGACCACTTGACATGGTCTTTGTAGGCATTGTCCTGAATTGAGTTTGTAAATGTTTCCTTCACCCTCCTATCTGTAGATGAAATAATAGTTTTATTGCATATACCCTGCTGCAAATGATTGTCAAAAATAGGTGAATCATTATAATCTAGAACAACACAATTATTAGCAGAAGAAATAGGAGCAATAAGTAAAGGGTTAAACACTTTGAAGTTTATAGTCTCTCCTAAGACTCTCATTGTCAATTTCCCTCTTTGGACATCAATGATTGTATTGGTGGTAGCCATGAATGGCCTATCGAGAATAATAGTGTGTTCATTGTCCTTAGGTATGGTGTCTTCCATTTCCATGACTACGAAGTCGACCGGTACAATTATGCTCTTCATCTGTACCAACAAACCATCAACTATTCCCTTGGGATATCGAATAGATTTATCAGCAAGGTGTAGTGACATATTTGTGGGCTTAAGATCCCTCAAACCTAGTTGCAAGTACACAGAATATGGCATGACATTAATACTTGCCCCTAAGTCTAACATAGCATTCGACACCATCTTATCTTCCAAAGTGATTTTGATATTAAAACTACCTGGATCCTTTAGTTTGGGGGGTAGTTTCTTTTGCAACACTACACTAGCTAGTTCTGAAACTATTACTTTCTCCTCATTCTTATACTTCCTTTTGTTGGAGAGTAGGGTTTTGAGAAATTTTGGATAAGATGGAATGTCCCTAATGATATTCAACAAAGGTAAGTTAATATTAACTTTAGAAAGTGAAGTAAAAGTTTCATGAAATAGTTTATCCTGATCAATCGCCTTTACGGGATGTGGGAGTGGAATCGGAGGTCTATATGGATTAGGTGACTTATGAAGGAATGGACGTTCAGTTAACTCTTCAAGGCTCTCCGTACACTTTATAGAAGGTCTTAGGACTTCAATGTCCTCAGTTTGACTTTCCTTGGGAATTACATGTTTCCTTCCTGTATCTCCTACGTCTATAAACAAATCATCAGAATGTTCAGTAAAATTATCGTTTAGGACCTCACCACTTTCAATGACTGTGATAGCATTCAATTGTTCAGGCATCTTCCCTTTATCTTGCTTGTGTACGTACTCAGTCAATTGTCCCACCTGAATCTCTATCCTTTTCATGGAAGCCTCTAAAGAACCTATCCTTTGATCATTCTTTTGATTTATTTCTTGACTCACTTGAATGAAGGAGTTCAAATTGTCCTCCAAACTTGGCTTGTTTGGCGGAGTGAGCTGTGGATTATTGTTGTTGTTTGGATGATGTGGAAAATTATTCTGAGCATAGCCTTGATTGTTATTTCCCTTCCAAGAGAAGTTGGGATGATTTCTCCAACCGGGATTATATGTGTTCGAGTAAGGATCATTCCTTGGCCTCGGTTGGTATCCCTCCATAGCATTAGCTTGCTCGTAACTTGTACCTACATTTTGATCACAAACAAAAGGACAAATATAAGCACCGTGTCCGTAAGTACTACAAATACCGCATACCTCTTGAGTCGGTGTGTTCTTGGAGGTGAGGAGCGCGATTTGTTTTGTGAGTTCCGCAATTTGCATCGCCATGTCGTTTCCCGGAGTTATCTCGTTAACTTCCATCCTCCGTCCTCTAGAGCTCTTTTGTTGGGAATTAGCACCCAACATCTCATATAGGTCATATGTCTCATCAGCGGTCTTTTCTCCCATTACCCCTCCTGCGGCATTATCCACATTAAATTGACACTGTTGTGTCAACCCGTCATAGAAGAATTGATTCTGGAGTTGCAAAGGAAAGTGATGGTGTGGGCACTGTATCAGAAGCAATTTGAATCGATCCCATGCCTCATGAAATGGTTCTCCATCCATTTGAGAGAACGTCGCAATTTTAGTCCTTAGGTCCGCAGTCTTTTGGTGGGAATAGAATTTTCCCATGAACTTGTTGAACACTGCGTCCCAAGTTGAAAGAGATCCAGGCGGAAGAGTTATAAGCCATGACTTGGCCTTATCTTTGAGCGTGTACGAGAAACATCTCATCCTCAGCTGATCCTCATTTAGCCCCTGTAGCGGAAAAGTCTGCACAGTGGCATAGAAATCACGAATAAAAGTTAGAGGATCTTCGTTAGGAATCCCATAAAAAGATGGTAACATATTAAAATGTATGTTTTTAATCTCATAATTTCGAGCTGCTGCCCCTAATGTAAGAAGTTGTAGTGCCAATGATTGGCCTTGCATACTCCTTCATCGTCATCTCTCTGTGTGGAGGTAGATGTTCTCCCATTGTCGGTTGTTGCTCGTCCTCCAAAATGTTAGCGTCGGATGGTCTCAAATGTGCTCGTCTCCTGTTGACGTTATCTATGAATGGCACGAGTGGATTTCTAAGAGATCTCCTACCGTGCATGCACAATAAAAAACAACAACAAATCAGAGCACCAGACACTATACCACTCCAACGAGTAACAAAAACACAAAATAAATAAAAACGAAGAAAATGACAAAGACTAAAAATTAAGTAAGTAAACTAAAAAGAAAACAATTAACAATTTCAAAAACGCCAATTCCCCGGCAACGGCGCCAAAAACTTGGTGCACAAAAACTTGATAACCAAATTTTGTATTTGTAAAAGCTTGCAAGTGCATGAGTCACTTATAGTAGGTGACAAGTATACTCCTAAGATCGTCTCTCAAAAGAATTACGGTGGTTTTTAAAAGAGTCAAATGTAACCTAAAACGTGACACTAAAATAAATCCTAAACACTCTAATCAAAGATTGGTGTGAAAATGGTTGCTAAAAGTATTAAAATAAACAAGAAAAATAAAGTGAATGTGTGAAAGTGTTGCTGAAACAATAAGATGAACGAGTGTGGGAAATTAGCTAGTTAACTAATCATGGATAGATTGATTCATGTGGTTTTCACAATTAAGCATGGAAAAGTCGAATTTAATGATTGTTTTCACTAACCCTAGAAAATCCCAAATCAATGGCGATTTTTCCTTAATCAACTAATTAACTTCTTTGATCCGGACCATTAATTAGTTAATTAGCATTAAACTTAGGAAAATAATTTAATCACCTAATTTAAGACAAGTCAATGCACTTAAATTAGGCTCATGCTCAAAATTGCCCAATTGAATTTAGAAAGCGTTTCTAAAACTCAATCCTAAAATATTCAATACATTCATAAATTAAATTGGCCAAAAGTAATTAATGAACATAAATGTTAAGAACAATGAACATGAAATAAATCACTTTAATATAAAATAATCCACATAAACAATCATCCATTCATGGTTACATTACTAAAATCCCACACAAAATGGTTTAACTACTCATAATAGAATCCAAATCAATATTTTCTATTACAGTTAGCATTCTATGAATTTTTAAAGAGAAAAGAGATTACACACAATAAAATACCCCACTTCCACTCTTGAAACAAGCTCTTGATGTTGGATGATCACCTTCTTCAAGATTGTTGATGGAGCTTCAATGGAGGAGCATTAATGGAGTAATTTCTCTCTCAAAATGTGGAGAAGAAGAAGAAAAATGCACTATTCACGACCACTGTTCACTCCCTTGAGGAGTGTTAAAAATGGGTATTTATATGTTAGGGTTTTTCAGTGTGTGTGTGTGTGTGTGGCTGAGAGGAAAAAATGAAGTCCACGCGCACGGGAAGCGGCACGCCTTTTTCCATGCCGTGGCGCAGCATGTCATTCTGAACTACGAACAAAAACAGAAACCTCCCACCGTGGCGCACAATAATCATGCCGTGACGCGCAATGTATGTAAATGTATGTACATGGTATGTAAATGACTTTACATACTTTGCTGATTCTCTCGCCGCGGCACATGATTCCTTCGCCGCGGCGCGCAATGTTTTCATGATTTTCTAGGATGCAACTCGAGAGCCTCTCGCCGCGGCATATGGTTTCTTTGCCGCGGCGCGCCTTGTATGTAAATGTATGTACATGGTATGTAAATGACTTTACATACTTTGCTAATTCTCTCGCCGCGGCACATGATTCCTTCGCTGCGGCGCGCATCTTTGTGATGGTATGTAAATGACTTTACATACGTTGTACATACTTTGCTGATTATGTAAATACCTTTACATACTTTGCTGATTCTCGATGTAAGGTTTACATTTTTAAACACTTTTGCTTCACTTTTGCTCTCTTTTTCCACATTTCTTCCCAAACCTACTTTGATCTACAAAACAATAGAATACCCTCCAAAACAAGATTATATCGAGAATAAATGCAAAATAAACACTTAAAAACATAACAAATAGTAGGTCAAAATAGTATTCATCACTCACCAAACACAAGGTAAAGTAAATTACAAGGAATAAAAAGAAAAAATGTGCAAGCTATCAAGACCATGCTTCCTGTTGATGTTTGTTCGCATCTTCTGGCCTTGGCGGATCCTCACATAGTAACAGTCTCGAGCCACCTTCTATTCTCCAAGGACCATTCCCATTCTCATCTTAGTTGGGAACTTCAGAGCCTGACGATAAGTTGAGGACACCGCCATGGCAGCATGTAGGAATGGAAGTCCTAGGATATCGTTGTATGTTAAGGGTGAGTCTACCACTAAGAAGTTGACCATCAAGGTTCTTATGGTATAACCCTCCCCACTTGTTACTAGTAGCTCAACCCTATGGTGTGAGGGGTTTCCTTGTGAAGCCGTAGAGTGGAGTACTAACAAGTCGGAGAGGACGCTAGAGCTTCATATGTTTCCAAGCATCATTAAAGAAGATGTCCATTGAACTTCTTATGTTAAACAACAACTTGTGGATCCTATTGTTGGACATTCGCAAAGTCATAACCAGTGCATCATAATGTGGGTGCACCAACCATTCAAATTCTTTTTTCGTGAAGACCAATTCTTCACCTACCAATCTTGGCTCTTTCCCCTTTTTAAGGGTCTGAATGATGCTGTGAACTTCTTGGCTTATTGAAAGCCCCCTTCGTATCATTGTTAGAGTCTCCACTAGTTGTCCTCCTAGAATTGTGTGGACCTCATTGAGAGTTGAGGGTCGCCACTCCTCTCTTCGGCGTATTGGATCAGCAAAGTGACTGTCTTCCTTTGTTAGGACAAAATCTTTGAGGAAGCCTCTCTTGATCCAATACTCAATTTCCTTCTTGTGTTCCTAGCAGCCTTCTGTGCGGTGTCCATAATTTTGGTAGAACTTGCAGTACAAGTCCTAGTTTCACTTTGCTGGGGTCCCAATGATTTCCCTAAGGGGATGGAGGATGCCCGAGTCTTAAACCTGTATCAATACTTGTTCCGTTGAAGTGTTAAGAGGAATGTATTTCTTGAAGTTAGAGCCCGGTGGTGGGCTCCCTGAATTCTTTGGAGCCATTTCATTCCTCACTCCTTGCTTCACTCTTTTGTCCTATGAGCTTTTAGGCACTTCTTCAGGCTTTTGCTTCTTAGGGAGAACTATGTTACCATCTTTATGGTGGCCAGCTATGTCTTTAACTATGATAACCGTTGCCACTATCTTGATCATGGCCTTGTAAGTTAGGCCAGGTAGTTTTGCTGCCAACCTATCCAGAAGGAACACATTTGTAAGCTCTAGAGGAAGGCATTGACAATGAGTGAGACGTGGCAATCTTCGTTCTGGATCTTCTCATTACTAAAGTGATCGAAGAAATCCTTGAGAGACTCACCTTCTCCTTGTATCACTCCTATCAGATGAGTCAGAGTTTTGGGTATCCTCTGCTTTGTTGAGAAGTGACTGAGGAACTGACTTACAAACTCTGCAAAGTTCCTAATAGATCCTGGTTCCAAGGTTATGTTCCAAACTCTAGCCTTGCATGCTAGTGTTATAGGGAACGCTCTACAACAAACGGCGTCACTATGAGCATAAAGGTTTACCTAATCTCAAAACATGTCAAAGTGGTGTAACGGATCAGTAGACCCATCATAAGCCGTTATAGTTGGCTCTTGAACTTTGCCCCAAAGGGGTTGATAAAGCTTCTTAGGTGAATGGGGCTTGAGTTGAATATGTGAAGTATTGCTCATGCGTATCGCCATTCAGCCTTTGCTCCATTTTATGGAGCCTGAACTACAAGTTCCCCATGGGTGGGGTTGGAGTGGGGTGATCGTCCACCGCTGGACCCTTTGATTTAGCATGGGAGGAATCAATGGCGCAGTCAGTGTATCTCTCTTGGCCAGAGCGTGCGCAATTTTTTGACTCAAGATTATTCCTCAAGTCTCTACGCTCAATGAGCTAGCGCTCTGGGCCAAGTTGGTTGCCACTGGCTAGGCTGTTGGTCGCTTGTAAGGGTGGTGGGGCATCATTTCCATTCTTGTGAAGGGGATCCATGTCCTCTGGATCCTAAATTCAAGGGCCAAGCCTGTTGTGGATTGGTCCTCTTGAGTTATGACTGACACTGGGTGCCAATTGATGGTCGTCTAGGGCATCAGACCCTGGAGGCCCGATGGTAGAAATTGCACTGTTGAGGGACCAAGTTGCCCTTGAGAGAAATTCTGGAACTCCATGAATCTGGTCATCATGTCTTTAGTCAACCTAACCTTTGTCCTAAAGTTGGCTTTTTGGTCTTTTTAGGAGGTGGCTAATCGCTCACCTGGACCTCAGAATGCTCCTTACTCCTTCGAGGAGCGGGACAGTCTTAGAAACTTAATTGAGAGCTCATTCTTGCTAGAAATAGATCGAATGTGGGATTAGTGGAGGAAATGGATCAAGAATATGATGAATGTGATGAAGAATACGAAGAACATAATGAATGTTCTTAAGTTTTCACTAGTTCGATCAATCCAAAATCCAAATTTCTTTCTAATAGACTGTGCCAGATATTGGAACAGATTTTTGTCCATCATACGTTTCCCTTCACATCGACTTGTATGTCACTAGCAAACCAGGTTAGGAGGCACGACACTATAGGCCTCTCCAATGCTTAAAATAGATTTGAACAATAATTTGAAATTCATAGAGGAATTTGAGAGCTAAGGTATGAGCTTCACGTACCTTTTTCGGTTTATAATGCCTTATTTATAGGAAAATAGGTTGATGAAATTTTCGTAAATAAGCAATATTAATTAATATTTATATTATTTAATAATAATATAAATATCCTACAATTAATGCCCCTAATTTAATGAATATTTATTTGACTATGCGCTGACTATACCATTTAACTTTTCTCTTAGTGATGTGGACCAATAAAATAATGTCACGCGTACATGGTTTATTTTTTACCTTACATTTTCTTTGAACAGCGTCTAACAATTAGACCCGTTCAAGTTCAACTACGGTAATTTAGACTCGTTCAATATTGAATGTCACCTAATTGGATACTGTTCAATGTTATTAGGATGTTATTTTTGTTATTACAATTTTTAGGGGTGTTATTTTTGGTAATTTTTCAAAAAGAATTTATGTATCTATCTATTAATATATATAAAAGTTTCAATTATATTTAAAATAATTTTAGAAAAAAATGATGGAATCCCTTACCATTTATATTTAATTTTAAATTTGAAATTTTTTTAGGTTTAATTATATGACATAACACCTTTCATATATAACGTTTCATTTTTAACCTTATGAGGAAAACAAATATATTCATTTTTCTTATAACGTAAATAAACATATAAATTTTAATGTTAGAAAAAAATTAACATTTTTTTTTTACTGAAAGATGTTAAAAATAAAATTAATTAAATAATTAAGTCATTTATATATCTGGAGAAAATTTTAAGCTAATTACCTTAAATATAAATACTTTTATAATATTAAGAAGTATATTTTCTAATAGATATATCAATTCTTTTTTACTTCTATTTTTTAGAGTTTATTAGAAAACAAAATCATGCACGCTTTAAAAATATTTTCAAAACACAAGAGCTTAATTGATAATGCTCATCATATTTATTTTTGATATGCATGTATGTTTTTTTGTTAGAGAGTTTTTACAATAATGAATCTTAAATTGACTCCAAAACTTGAGGTTAATTTTTTGTTCTTTAATTATTTGTCAATGTATCATATTAATTTTAAATATATTGTATAAATTCAACAAAGAAAAAAAATTAAGAAAAAATATGCTAATTCAATTCATGTACTAGCTAGTATATATTTATCTAAACAATTTTATACACAAGTTTTTACCTCAGATAATTTCAAGGTGTAGGTTTACTCTAAATTACATTCTCATTGAATCTACACAGTGAAAATAGAATTTAGATGAGCTAATAACTTGTGTACGAAAAATATAGAACTTTGTCCCTACATATAAACAAACGATCATGATGCTGAATGTTTTTATTTATGATATAGATGTTAGCATATTATAAAATTTGATTATGAATGATTCTTCCTTAAGTTAAAAAAGAAAAATTAAAATATAAAATTTGAATGAATGATTTAAAATACTGTTGTATGACGATAATTTTTTAATATTATTATTGTCAAAATAACTTTTATTATGTTACATCAAAAGTGTAAAAAAATATCATTTTATTTTTATTATTAATTATATTTTAATATCATAAAGTTATTATCAATAATATATTATTATTTTAATAATAATAATTTAAATTGTGATAATTTTATAAAAAAAAAAATTGGTAATGTTGTTTAAAAAAAATAAACAATAAGCATATTTAGGATGAGATGATATTATTGTAAAATTGTAAAGAAGGGTGTTGGATCCAGAGTAGATAAGCTTTGGCCCATGGTTAGAAAGATTCTTTTGGGACATTATAAAATCTTATTTCTTTTAGTATTTTTATTATTTGTTTATGTGCAGTTTATCGCAGTGTTTATTTTTTATTCGTTCGGGACTCGGAAGTCATGCTCCGAATCTGATCCATTGAAAGCAGGAAATCTAGTAGTAGTAGCCAAAAGGCTTCCACATTTTCTAGGAAATATTTGCTTCTGGAAGACTTTTATAAAGAAAGTTTAACGTAATGATATTATTATAATTATATTTATTTTATTATAATAAAAATATATAAAAATTTATTTTATTTTTATTATTAATTATATTTTCTTGTTATATAAAATTATTAATAATAAATTATTATCAGATTCATAAAATATTTTTTGACAAATCTAAGATATTAATGGTTTTTGTTTTATTTATATTATTTTTTTATAAAAAACTTATCTTTATTAGTTAGATAAATTAATTAACACATTATTTACAATGAATTAACAAAATTCAGAAAAAAAAATCTACATTCAAATATAAATAAGTAAAAATTAAAATAATAAATAAAACAAGGGTTAGAAAGAATCTAGCTGTTTAAGTTTGATTACTTTGTAAAAATTTTATTGAATAGTAAAAAATGAGTTGAGTTTTTTTTTATTATACAAGATGATAATTTTTAATTTAATGCTAGAAATAGTTTTTTTATTAAATATTACAAATAGATCATCATATATATTAAAAAATTTATTTTTAAATCATTTTTGAAATAGTATAATAAAAAAAATGTTAATAATTTTAATTTTTAACACAATATTTTTAAGATCAAACGATACTTTAATATAATTAAAATATATAATTTTAAGTGTAAAATATTTTATTTGGTTTGAAAAAAATAATTTCAAAAGAAAGTTAATTGGTTAGAAGAAGTAAAATTTTACGTTATCAAAAAATTGCTAATAAAATGTTATTATATTTGTGGGTAAGATATATTAAAAGAAAAAAATAAATAAATTTTTTGTGTTATAATTTGAATGTCAAATCTTAAATATGTTATATCTATCTTATGGTTAGATTTATTTCAAATGAACATTTATCTCTATTGTATCATAAATTTGTATTTTATTAGAGATAATTAAAGATTCAATATCTATCATATCTTATATTTGAAATTCATATTGTATATTGTAAACCCTATAAATAGGGTCTTTAGTAGTATATTATTGACAACAATAAAATGAGAATTACTTCTACTTGTTTGCTTTTCTCTCTACTTTTCTTCTCTTATTTCTTTAGTTTTATAACACGTTATCAGCACGATTATTTATTCAATACTTGTGGTTTTATACATGTGAAATGACATTAGCCATAATATATTACTAACTTTTGTAGTATAATGCCAGATCACAAAATTTACAAGTTTTTGAATCTTTGTATTCTTTATTATTAAACTTTAATCTTATTTTTATTTAAAATCTATCAAGATTTTTTTTATTTATTTATTGATTTAATTGGGTATTCTAAATCAATAATTTTTATGGTTTATTTGCCTTATAAATTTATTAAGTTGTTTGGTTTGTATACAAATATCTATAAATATTTATATTGTAGTCTTGTCTCTTCTTATTTCATTTTATTCAAAGATGGAGATCTGCAGGTATATTATTTGAGATTTAATAAATATCAATAACTTCTATAACAATCCTACAAAGTATGTATTTTATATTCTAATCATATGTTATATTATTGAAACAAGTAATAACTTGTTGTTTGTGATTGATAATTTTAACAATGGGTATGAGAGCAATTTTTTTCCATGTATAATTATGTTGCGTATTGTTTTTTTGGCAATTTAAAATTTTTGTAAAATTTAATTACTAAAAAATCGATATTGATTGAACCGATTTATGGTTAAAATTGTAACTAGAATTTTTTTATTAAATTGGGGTAAAAAGTTATCCGATGATACCTTAATTATACAATTATTTATTTATTTATTAAATTGTATGTATGGGTGTGCTTATCTTGATGTTTCTTTAAAAACTGATATGTTGTTAAAGTGATATATATATATATATATATATATATATATATATATATATTGCTATTAATGAATCAATATCATCAAATTTAGTGAAATAATAGAATATTAAAGTTATTTCTATCATTGATTGACATATGTAATTTATTTTCTTATAAATGATATATGATTCGTTTGTTGTGTATTTTACATATGGTGATTGTTTTGGGTTATTTCTTGTGAAACTATAAAACCTTATTTTTGTATAAAATTAATGTTATGTATATTTTATTTGCTTCCTTTAAAAAAAATAAAACAAAATTTAAGGTTAACATGCAGATAGTATAATTGATCTTTAAGATTTATGCTAATACTTTTAATAAGCTATATGTTATTACTTATCTTTAATTGCTTTTGATACTATATATATAATAATATGATATATGATAACCTTTGAGTCCTATTATTGTTATTCATTCCAAAATATGTGTACTAATTATTATGATTGAACTTATTGGTTGAATTAATCATCAAATTAATTTACTTAGCATTGGATTAATTCATACATGCATATGTATTACATAAATTAATTTTTAATTTGATTTTTTTATTTTAAATGTACAAATAAAAATTATAAAAAAAAGAATAATAAGAAGAAGTTATGTATATGACTCTTGATTATATGATTTCGATTAATTATAGTTTTCGGTAGCAATATGCAGGAACATGGTATATGACTTTTAGCTGTGGAAATTGATTAACAAATTTTGATGTTCTTAAATTACTTGAATTTACACATCTCATAATATTTAGTATGTGGTTGCATAAATAATAGGATCTAAGGGAGTTCTGTCTAAGAGGCTAGTTCTTGAAAGTCTTTGTGTCACTAGTCTTTCCTAGGAACGTTGCTCTGTCTAGGAACGTTGCTCTATGGTTTTCAAGGAGGACTTGCCCTACCATTCTTTCTTAGGGGCACTCTTAGTGAATATTAATTGTATTATTACATTGCTAAAGTATTCCAAATTTTTTTTTTACATATGTAAGAAAATAAGGGATTTAATTATTCTCTTAAACTCAAAAATGTAATATTTTAGAATTGTAATATTATTGATTGAGAGCCCACAGGCTATAAAGCTAATAGAAATATATATTTGAAATTATGAAATTTAATATTTTAGAATTACATCTATGTCATTGATTAAGAGCCCACAAGCTATAATGCTAACATAATATATGATGAAATATATTCAGTACCTCGTGTATGCTATTAAGTACCAATATTGTGAGCAAAATTGACATCATAAAAATATTTATATATTATTTTATGAATAAAATATGTTATTAAAATAACAAGATAATAGCATCTATATAAACAGTATATATCTTAAATATGATTATGGATATAAGGGCATTTTGATTATATGATCCTTGAAATGAATGTCATTTGATGTTAGCATTGAATTGAATATAATGAAAGAAGAAAAATATATCTTGAAGGATTGCAAGTGATTAATTTGATAATCACTATCCAATCTTAATTATTCAAGATTTTTAAGTGCTTAATATCATTAACCTTTTATTTGAAAAACTTTGAAAAAAAAGAGGTTATTCAATCATATATTTTATTGAGAGCCAAAAGAAATATATACATATATCTCGTGTATGCTTACATAGCAACATTGAGAGTGAAATTAACAACAGTTATAAATTTTTCATATATTATCTTTACAAGTAAAATTTGCTCATAAAATAGCAATAGAGAAACACACACATATATTTAAATATTATGTGCTTGTATAAATTATTAAGAAAATAAAGACATTTTGATCATATCATTACTAGAAGTGAATATTATATAATGATCATGTACTTGGTTTAAACTATTGTATTAATATTGTCAATGTGGTAGTTATTATTTTATTATATTATTAAAAGCCCATATAAATAAATAAAATTTATTTTGAAGTTGTTATATCATGAAGTATTTGAGCTCAACTTTTATAATGAACCATGAGATTTCACAAAAGCAGAACAATATTTTATCAATATTATCTGTTATATATTCCCCTTTTGATATTGATGGATAATGATGGATGAAAAAATATAAAGTGAGCTTGTAACTATTGTCTATTAATTTAAATGCAGAACACTTATGTGTCTCAAAGACAATGCAACAATATTTATTATTGTTGAATAATTTATAAGTTAGCATAATTTCCTGTATAATCCAATAAAAGGCTATGAAGAGCTAAAGTATAATTAATTATATTATATATAATTGTGCTCAAATTTCTCACAGTTGACGAGAAATTTAATATTTTGAATATATTTAGCGATAGTGACATTCGAGACTATAATCAAAATATAATATAAAATGTCACAGATAGAAGCTTAACTTGAAAAGTCTTTCGAAAGATCAATCTTATGATTAAAATTGTACGGATGATGCATATATTGGTTTAAAGTATAATGCCACAAATACATGACTATAAGTCAATATTTGGAAAGCTTCTTCCAATATATATCGCAAATATAAAATAAATTTTTGATAGATAAAGTTTGAATAATTATCATGAAGAATCAAAATTGGTTCACTATGCAATAGAAAGTTAAACGGTTGTGGACAAAAGTACAAGTCTTTCTTTATTCAGTAACTATATATATTACATGTTCCTAAAGCAAAATGAACTCACTATATTTGACAAAAGTTGATAGTGAATCTCATGCCTCTGAAAAATCATATATTGTGAAAATAATATTGTCAGCCTTATCATGGAACATGATATATTTTGGGTTTAATTTAACCCATAAATTTATTATTAATTTTTTTTAATTGCAACTTACATTAGTGGAAAAATAAAGTTACTTTAATCATATTGCATAGACTCAACACATTATATGGGCCCATTAATAAATTTAAAAATATGTATTTTGAGTTTCATTTATATTGAATCCTTTGAAGAGTAAGCAAGCTTATTATATAATTTTGATAAATAAAAATAATTTTCATCATTAAGGGGAGAGAAAAAAGTTAATGGCATAAAATTACTTAAAATGCATCCATTTTATGGAACATAAGGTTCAGAAAAATACTCGATAACAGAGTACTATATATTGTCGATGCTTTTAGATAGTAAGAAGTTCAGTTGTAAAATGCTCAAGCAATTATTGAAGTCCCTATAGGACAATGAAATAGTAGCAAATATTTATAATTTATCTAAAGCTTGCTAATTATATTGGTGCAAAAAATAATATTATTATTGTTGGAATAAAAGAGTTAATACTCTAAGAAATGATATCGAAAAAGATTATAACTATTGACTCCTATAGAGTCTCAGGTACCTAATATAAAATAATATCATTTTGATGACGGGAGGAATAAAATATTAATATATTAATATTATACAACATATTTTCTTTCATTATCTCTTTAATAAGTAAGAGATGATAAGGATCCTGAATAAAGTTAAAAGTTATTAAATGTCGACAAAGAAAAGTATTGGCCAAACACAAAATACTATTTCAGGCATATATCCATTCACTTATGTGTAAAGTGAAATAGATATAGTATGAACACCTGAGATGTTCGTTAGATATTTATAAGAATTAGTTATCCAAGTGCCTAGAAATGTAAAATGTGTTGAAAACACATGAATTTATATAAAATAGATGAGATTGTGAGATACAAAATTTTACTCCCGTATGTATGTAATGACTTTAAAATGTGACTGATGCTCACATAATATTATTTATATATAGTTACTGATTTGAATAAATTAATAGTATTTATTGCTTATAAAAGCATTAACTTCAAATACCATTTATTGTTATGATAATTCATAGGCATGTATTATTAAAATAATGTGAATGACTACATGAGTTCTAATATTATCTTCTGCATTCATGTTAACATTAAAATTTAATATTTTTGCAAGCCATATGACTTTGTTATGGATACAAAGCATGTTAATTATTTCATGTGCTCTTAAAAAAGACATGGCAAAATAAGTAATTATCTTAAAGAGAGATAAACTTATTGATTAACTTTTTATGGATAAAACTTATGCACATTATATATCCAGTTACTATTTGGTTGCAATATATAAAAATTATCTCATATTGTCCTTCATTTTATAATCAGTTAGTACCATTAATAAAATAATTGATGCTCAGTGTATTTATTAACATTGATAAATGTTATTAGATCATATACAAATATTAAACCTTTCAGAAGAAGAAAATAATGAATTTTATGATAAATTGGATATATTAATTATTATTATTACTACAATATGTTTCATAAGTGCAAGGTTTCTAATGACTGACAAAATAAGTTATTTTGTAAACTAACATGTACCTTACAAATTAGTATTTAAATGTACTATTGTTATTGAAGTAACAATATTTAGCCTACAACTATGAAATTGTACTACATATAAAGTCAAGTGACTACCAAGTAGGCTCACTTGATATGAGTTATTACATTTACTTCAACATTTGAGAGATTGCAATAATGATGTTAAAATGTGCCAATTAAAGGGACATTTCATGTTGAATGATTGTTATCATCAGGGGAAGCATATTTGTATACCCGTTGTACTCTTTTTCCTTGTCACGGTTTTATCCCACTGGATTTTCCTGTAAAGGTTTTAATGAGGCGACTTAAGTGGATTGCATGAGAATAATGTACTCTTTTTTATTTTGCTAGTTTTTGTCCCATTGGGTTTTTCTAGTAATGTTTTTAACGAGGCATATTCTCAATGCATTTGACATTCAGGAGGAGTGTTATAATTTGAATGTCAAATCTTAAATATGTTATATCTATCTTATGGTTATATTTATTTCAAATGAATATTTATCTCTATTGTATCATAAATTTTTATTTAATTGGAGATAATTAGAGATTCAATATCTATCATATCTTATATTCGAAATTCATATAGTATCTTGTAAACCTTATAAATAGATTCTTTAGCAATGTATTATTGACAACAATAAAATGAGAATTACTTCTACTTGTTTGCTTTTTTCTTTACTTTTTTTCTCTTATTACTTTAGTTTTATAACACTTTGATAAATTTTATAATAATATAAGATATATAAGTTGGGGTTTATAAATAATGAAAGTTATATAATTGCACAATTTTAAAATATGACTATTTTTTATATATTTAAAAAAAAAAAAAAAGTAGACCGGACTATAGTTCAGAGTAACCTTCACCATCCCTAATTATTACTATAATAATAATAATTTAAATTATAACATTAACATTTAGTTAATTTTATCTATTTTAGTTTTCAATACCTGTAGTGTACAGCATAAATATATGCGTTGAGAAGTAAGATATATTTAAAAATTTCCAGGTTGGTTCTTGTGATTATTTTTAACAGGGTCAGCAAAAGTAATTATGGATTGTTGGCCGAACTCATTACAATGTGCTTTTATATATTACATTAAATTTAGGTATTTAATCTTAAATATAATATATCTATCTTATAGTTAATTTATTTGAAATGAAGACTTATCTTTATTATATCATAGATTTGTATTTAATTAGAGATAATTAGAGATTTAATATTTATCATATCTTATATTCAAAATTTATATTGTATCTTGTAAATCCTATAAATAGGGCATTTAGCAGTGTATTATTAACACAACAATAAATGAGAATTACTTCTACTGTTTGCTTTCTCTTTACTTTTCTTTTATTATTTTCTTTAGTTTTATAACACGTTATCAGCATGATTGTTTATTCAAAACTTGTGATTTTATACATGTGAAATGACCTTGACCATAATATATCACATATTTTTTTTGTAGTATAATGTCAGATCACAAAATTTACAAGTTCTTGAATCTTTTTATTTTTTATGATTAAACTCAAATTTTATTTTCATTAAAAATCTATCAATTTTTTTTATTTATTGATCGTTTTAATTAGGTATCATAATCAATAATATTTATGATTTATTTGCCTTTTAAAATTTATTAAGTTGTTTAATTTATATATCAATATCTAGATATATTTATATTGCAATTGACTTTTAAAATTTGTTAAGTTGTTTGATTTATATATTAATATTTATATATATCTATATTGTAGTATTATTTTTAATAGTTTTAGATATCACATCAGGTTAGAAATTTAACAAAGTTAGAAAGTTAATAAACTTTAAAAAGTAATCTCATATACCATATTATTTTGATAAGCCAACAAACTCTGAAAATGTTTCAGAATAAACTTTCTTATTTTATCGTAGACTAAAAATTATTTAAGATTAAAATTCAATATTGGTACGAAGATAAATATTATCTAATAATAAATTTTTTGGTTAAACTTAATGTTGTGGTTATCAATAAAATTTGAAACTAATTTATTCAAAGATACTAAATATATTGTTTGTTATTAGCAAATCTAATTTTTGTTTTTTATTTTCCTGCTCAATATATTGCAATTATTTGATAATATTATATATAAATATTTAGAAAATATATTTATGAATATAATAATAAATATATATTTAAGTTTATCAATATAAATATTTATTATTATTATTTTAAAAAAATTACAAATCTTGAATATTTTCTACTAAATGAATAGATAGAAATGTTCAATTACTTGCCTTTATTTTAACTTAATAATTTATTATTAGTGAATGATATATGTAGCATGCATATATGATAACTATATTAATTATTAAAAAAAAGGTTGAAAATAACTTTTAGAATGTAATGTCCTTAGTATTTTACTTTAATAATATTCATTTGGTATTAATTATGAATTATATGAAAGTTATTTACATGTAATTACATCATATATTCAAACTCATGTTTTTTCATTTATTGATAATACTTTTTCAGTATTGATATAATTTACAATCACTTAAATAAATTTTTATGATATAATTATAATTTTTTTTGTATCTATTTATTTAAGTTTATTAATTAAACACACTTAAATTTTGGGTTAATTTTTATACTAAATTGATATTATTATTTGTGATATTTTAAATAGTAAGTAAATGTACTAAAATCTTATGTTTTGGTAACCCAAATAAACTTTTTAAGTGTGTGGTTCCTTAAATAATATGATCTAAGGGAGTTCTGTCTAAGAGGCTAGTTCTTGAAAGCCTTTGTGCTACTTTGTCTAGGAAGATAGTTTTTAACGAAGCCTTGCCCCACCATTCTTTCATGAGAGCACTACTTATGTTGATATATTGCTAAAGTATTCTAAAAAATTTACATATATATATATAAGAAAATAAGAAATTTAATTATTCTCCGGAAGTCAATAATGTAATATTTTAAAATTACATCTATGTTATTGATTGAGAGCCTACAAGCTATGATGCTAATAAAAATATATATTTGAAAGTATAAAATACAATATTTTAGAATTGAATCTATGTTATTGATTGAGAGCCCAACAAAATTGACATTATAAAATATTTATATGTTATTTTATGAGTAAAATATGCTATTGAAGTAGTAAGATAATAACATATTTATAAATAGTATATGTCCTAAATACGATTATGAATATAAGGACATTTTGATTATATGATGCTTGAAACGAATGTCATTTGATGTTAACATTGAATATATATCTTGAAGGATTGCAATTGATTAATTTGATAATCACTATCCAATCTTGATCATTCAAGATTTTTAAGTGCTCAATATTATTAAGAGTGAAATTAGCAACAGTTATGAATCATTCATATGCTATATTTACAAGTAAAATTTGCTTATAAAATAGCAATAGAGAAACACACATATATTTAAATATTATGTGTTTGTATAAATTATTAAGAAAATAAAGACATTTTGATCATATCATTACTAGAAGTGAATATTATATGATGATCATGTATTTGATTTAAGCTATTGTGTTAATATTGTCAATGTGATAGTTACAAATTTATTGTATTATTGAAAGCCCATACAAATAAATAAAGTTTATTTGGAGTTATTTTTATATCATGTACTTGATTTAAGCTCCAATTTTATAATGGACTATGAGCTTCCACAGAAGCAGAACAAGAGAATATTTTTTTTTTTTGCTAGAGAACAAGAGAATATTAATTAAGGTCCAATATTTTATCAATATTATTCAGTATATATCTCTTTTTGATCTTGATGGATAATGATGGATGAAAAAATATAAAGTGGGCTTGTAACTATTACCTATTAATTTAAATTGTGAATACTTATGTGTCTCAAAGACAATGTAACAATATTCATTATTGTTGAATAATATATGAGTTAGCACAATTTCATGTATAATCTAATAAAAGGCTTTAAAGAGCTAAAGTATAATAAATTATATTATATTATATATAATTGTGTTCAAATTTCTCAAAATTGAGAAGAAACTTAATATTTTGAATATATTTGGCGATAGTGATTTTTAAGATTACAATCAAAATATAATATATAAAGTCACATATAGAAACTTAACTTGAAAAGTCTTTCAAAAGACCAATCTTATGATTAAAATTGCATAGATGATACATACATTGGTCTAAAGTATAATGCCACAAATACATGACTAAAAGTCAATATTTGAAAACTTATCATCGCAAATATAAAATAAATTTTGATCGATAAAAGTTTGAAAATTATCATAACCAAAATAAGTTATGAAGAATCAAAATTAGTTCAGTGTACAATAGAAAGTTAAACAGTTGTGGATCAAAGTCCAAACCTTTATTTATTCAATAACTATATGTGTTACATGTTCCTAAGGCAAAATGAACTCATTATATTTGACAAAAATTAATAGTGAATCTCACGCCTTTGAAAAATCATATATTATTAAAATAATATTGTCAGCCATATTATGAAAAATGATATATTTTTAGGTTCATTTTAACCCCAAATTTCTTAATTGCAATTTCCATTATTTGCGAAATAGAGTTGCTTTAATCTTATTGCACCTACTCAACATATTGATATGAGCCCACTAATAAATTTAAATACATGTATTTTGAGTTTCTTTTATATTGCATATATTGGACCCTTTAAAGGATAAGCAGGCTTGTTAAATAATTTTAATAAATAAAAATAATTTTCGTCATCAGGGGAGAGAAAAAAGATAATGGCCTGAAATTACTTAAAATGCATCAATTTTATGGAACATGAGGTTCAAAAAATTATCGATAATAGATTACAATATATTTTCGATGCATTTAGATAGTGAAAAGTTTAGCTGCAAAATGCTTAAGCAATTATTGAAGTCTCTATAGAACAATGAAATGAAATAGTAGCAAACATTCATAATTTATCTAAAGTTTGCTAATATTATTGGTGCAAAATTAATGCTATTTGTTGGAATAAAGGAGTTAACACTCTAAGAAATGATATCGAAAAGATTATAATATGGCAAAACAAGTAATTATCTTAAATATAGATAAACTTATATTGATTTACTTTTTATGGATAAAACATATGCACATTATATATCCAGTTATTATTTGGTTGCATGATATGAAAATTATCTCATATTATTCTTCATTTTATAATCAATTGGCACTAATAAGATAATTGATACTTAATGTATTTATTAACATTGGTGAATGTTATTAGAACACATACAAATGTTAAATCTTACAGAAGAACAAAATGATGAATTTTATTATAAATTAGATATATGAATTATTAACATTACTGCAGTTTGTTTTATAAGTGCAAGGTTGCTAATTAATTTTGTAATGACTGACAAAATAAGTTATTTTGTAAAATAACATGTACCTTATAAATTGGTGTTTAAATGTACTATTGTTATTAAAGTAACTACATTTAGTCTATAACTATAAAATTTTTTCATACGGGACAAACTAAAACAGCAACATTTTTTCTTCTTATAAGGAATTTTGAGACTCAACTTATCATTCACTATAATATATATAATTTTAAAGCCTTGATGCACAAATTTTGTATTAATAGCTCGCATGTGCACGAGTTACGTAAGCAACAAATATATTTCCAAAGTCGATCTTTCAAGGAATTACGATAATTCTATATAACTTTTCACTTTTCTTAAAAACTTAAACAACTAATTGAAAATGGAAAAATAAACTAAATACTTTATCAAGATCGTTGAAGAAAAAACCTTAAAGAAGAACGAATATTTGAATAACGAATCAACTTAAAATGAAATAAAAAAAGTTGTAAAATCAATAGAGAAATTATGAAAAGTTTAGCTAGTTGACCATACTTGCTTCAAAATATTTAGGTGAATTAAAGTAAATGAATATATAAACTCAAATTATTAGATTTCATTTAAATATGAAAACTCCATCAAGGATTTTTTTTTGTTAACCAACAAATTAATATCCTACGATCAGGACAATCAATCAACTAATCGATTAAATTATACCCAAATAAATTTCTACCATTTAAATCAATGAAACGGTCTAGTCACCAATTTAAACCCCTATTCAAGTTGTTTAAGTTAGGTCTATATGCATGTCTACAACCTAATTTTCATATATTCAATCTATCTTTGAAGAATAAATGGCTACTAAATTATTCATAAATAAATCTTGCAACAAAACCTTGAATCAAGAAATAATTTATATTTATTTAATTATAAAATTATTCACCTAAACAATCTAAGCAATTATGACAAAAAAGCTAAATCCACATAATTAAATTAGACAAGCATACTTAGATTAACATCCATGATCAGATTTAAACAAGAATTCATCCTAGAAAATAGAAAGAAAAAGAATCAAAAAATTAAAAGATTCTCAATAGATCTAAATACCAACAATGGATTGGATGATGTTTCCTTCTTCAAAAGTGTGTAATCTTGATCTTCAAAGGGTTCTTGAATATTTAGAAAGACTTCTCTTCTCTTTTTGGATGTGAAAAGTGTCGTAAAAGTTGCTCTAGGTTTGTTTTAAGTCTCATACATGACAATGAACTCTTGGGCCTCTTTTTTTAAAAAATAATGTTAAGAATTTGGAGTACCAATTTTGGTACACAGGCGGCAGCACACATTTTTCTCCCCCATAGCACAGCTCAAAAATTTCCCCATAGTGTAAACTCAAGATGCTAATAAGTGCTTGAAAAGCACTAACATTTTCAAGCACTAACATTTCTTGATTTATTGTGCTTAAATTGCTAAAAGTAGATTTGTTATATCTCATTTATATGATTATTTTCATAAATCTATCAATTCGGAATTACGTATATGTTTTAGTGTATTTTAGGTGTTTTTAGCATCAAATGAGTTGAATAATGCAAACACACAAAGACGGAACACTTACGGCGCTCGGATCACAATTTATGGGCAACACGAGTCAAATTATGTAAGCCGTACATAACGAGCCAACACATATGTAAGGGGTACATGTGATGAATCGAAAGACAACACTCGCTGCGGCGAGGAAAATGTGTGCCGCGGCGAGAACCTCTTGGGTTTTGACCATTGTTTCCAATTTATTGTTGTGCCACGAAGCATCTATTCCTAAATCAATCAGGATTCTATGTAACCCTTACACCTATAAATACCCCCTTAAGAGTCCCTTTTACACACACTTCAATTTTGTGAATCAAAAAGAGGCTCAACCAGATTTTGGGAGCTTTTCCACACTCAAAGAAGCAAGGGAATTAATTCTAAGGATCCAAGAAACTATTGAAGATTGACGATCAAGCTTTTGGAGAAGAATGACATCCAATCCAATTGTGGTATTTAGATCTAGGGTTTCTTTTTGTTATAGAATTTACTTTTTTTCTTGTTACTTCTTTGAGTGTATGTTCAGATGAATTTGTCTATGAATTTTAATATGAACATGAGTGGCTAATTTTATTATGGATGTTTAGTTTGTATTCCCATGTTTGCTAGAACTGTTGTGGTGAATATTTTTATTGCTTTGAAATAAATTAAATTATCTTTTGATTAAAAGCATGTTTAGATATTTAATTGTGAATTTTCATGGGCCAATTTGAGATTCATAGTTAGGCTGAAAAATATTCGAGTTTGGTTTTAGGAACGTTACCTTAACTTTACTTTGAAAAACTTAATCAAAGCTTCAAATTAATGACCTAGTCATGTCATTAGTTTGATTGACATATTTTCCTTGTGCATAATTTGGTTGCTATTTGATATACTTGATCGTAGGATATTGTTTAGTTAATTAACAAAGAGAATTACTCGATTGTAGGAATTTTCATAATTAAAAGGAAAGTCAGTAATATTTGTTTATTAGAAAGTTCATGTTAATTCACCATAACATTTCGATGCAAGCATGGCCAACCAAACTAAACGTCCATACATCCTCCATTGGTATTTGAAATCTTTTGAGTTAATTTAGAATTTGTGTAATTGTTTTTGTTAGTTGTTCGATACCATTGATCTTGCTCACAAATCCACTTTGTTTACAGTTTTATTAGGTTTAAAATTCTAGTTATTTAGAGTTTTAGTATTACTAGAATTCTATTTAATTAATATTTTAGTTGCTTTAGGATTCTATTAGATTAAGAAAAAGGTTGTTTAAAACCATTGCAATTCTTTGAGAGATCGACCTCGGAGGTTTGCTTATCACTTTCTACAAGTGATTCGTACACTTGTGAGTACTATAATTTTCACATTAAGTTTTTGGCGCCGTGGCCAGAGAATTGGCGTTTTAAATAACTTTCTTTTTAATTTTTTAGAGTTTCTAAATTAGATTTATTTATTTATTTACTTTACTTTTATATTATTTTTTATCTTTTATTCAAAAACACAAAAAAAATCTAAAAAATTAAAAAATCAAAAAATAGTGCTTTTATTGCAATTTCTCTACTGCCTTGATCTTTGTTTGCTTTTTATTTGTGCATGCAGGGTAGGAGGTCACTTAACAAGGAACTCACTCCCTTCATTGACAACATTCATAGGATCAAACACCTATCAAGGAAACTAGATAATCAAATTCAAGAGGAAGAAGACCAACAACAATTGCAAGCAGTAATAGGAGACAACATGGGTAGGCAGATGATGAATAAAGAGTTTGCAAGACCTATCATTTGGACTGCCACTTCGTGCATTCAACTAACAGAGGCAGCTAGGAATTATGAATTGAAAAATATTCATTATTCCATGCTTCCCTCCTTTTACGGTATTCCTAATGAGGATCCTTTAAATTTTATGCGTGAATTATATGCAATTGTGCAAACCTTTCCATTGCAGGGACTTAGTGAAGATGAACTACGGATGAGGTGTTTTCCTTACACTCTCAAAGATAGAGCTAAGTCTTGTCTCATGACATTGGCACCTGGTTCTTTGGCCACTTGGGACGCTATTTATATCAAATTTATGGATAAGTTCTATTCCAATCAAAAAACGTCTAACCTAAGAACCAAAATTGCTACTTTTTTGCAGATGGAAGGAGAACCCTTTCACGAGGCTTAGGACAGGTTCAAATTGCTCTTGATACAATGTCCACATCACCACTTCCCATTGCAGTTACAAAATCAGTTTTTCTATGACGGATTGACATTACAGTGTCAATTCACAGTTGACAACATTGTAGGAGGAGCTATGGGTGAGAACATAGAGGATGAAACTTATGAACTTTTTGAGATGTTGGGAGCCAATTCCCAACAAAAGAGCACTAGAGGAAGAAGAGCTGGAGTCCATGAATTAGGCTCCAACAATGAAATGGCCATGCAACTTGCTGAGTTGACCAAACAAGTGCAACTTCTCGCTACCTCCAACATGAATCAAATGCCAAAACACGAGGTATGTGGAGTTTGTGGTTCTTATGGACATGGGGCTAACATTTGTTCTTTTGCAGGTGATTCTTATACAGGTGCTAATGAAGAGGCAAATTTAATGCAAGGGTACCAACCTAGACCTTGAAATGACCCTTATTCTAATACCTACAATCCTGGATGGAGAAATCACCCCAACTTTGCTTGGAAACAAAGTAATAGCCAACCATTTGTCCAAAATCAAACACAAGGCCAAAACATTAATTGACAATTTCCACAAAATAAACCGACCGTAGAGGAAACCTTAAATACTTTCATGCAATCCTATTGTGGAAGGATGGACTCTATGGAATCATCAATAAAAATAGTGGAAATACAGGTGGGGCAACTAGCTGAACAAATGCACAAACAAGAGACAGGAAAGCTACCCAGTCTACCCGAGCAAGCCAAAGCTATCACGGTTCTTCGGAGTGTTAAGGTCGTTACAAAAGTTTTACCTAAAATTTCTAGAGAATTACCTTATAGTGCAGGTAACATAGAAGATTACAACACAGTTTCTAAGGAATTGGGGGAAACAAGTGACAATCATGACGAGCCTTCAAAAGCAACAATTGGAGAGTCATCTAGCTCCCCTAAATTACACAAGTTATTAGAGCCATACCGACCACTAGTACCATTCCCACACCGTTTAAAGGACAGTAAGCAATATAAGCAGTTTTCTAATTTATTTAACATGCTTTCAAAAGTGAATATTAATTTGCCTCTATTAGATGTAATTAGAAACGTACATTTTTATACGAAATTTTTCAAAGAACTAAACACTAAGAAAAGAAGGTATGACCTTAATGAAAGAGTCATAGTCTTTGAAATTGCTAGTGCAGTGCTTCAATGAAACCTACTCCCTAAGTTAAGAGATCCAGGTAGTTTTATCATTAATATCACTATAGGGGATAGGAAAGTAGCTAAGGCTATCCTTAACCTAGGTGCTAGTATAAATTTGATGCCTTACTCTATTTTCTTGCAGCTAGGTTTGGAAGAGCTAAAACCAATAACCATGCCCCTTCAACTTGTGAATAGATCAGTTCAATATTTGAAGGGCATGGTTGAGGACTTACTTGTACAAATAGATAAGCTAATCATACCTGTTGATTTTGTGGTTTTAGATATGCAGGATAACCCATCTTTGGATAAGGAGCATACAATTCTTTTGGGTAGACCATTTATGGCCACTACCCAAACCATCATTGATGTCTAAAGTGGAAAGTTGATAATGACATTCTTGGGAGAGACTGTACATTTTAAGGTTTTTGATTCATCTCCTTACCCATCTATATCTGTTATTGATGAATGCTCATTTGTTGAATGTCTAGATCCCATTATTCATGATACTTTTGTGCAAGATAGATTAAATGATAAATTAGAGGTAGCACTTATAGTTTGGGAGGTAGATGATATTTTAGACTTTGAGGCTAGGGAGTACAATGATCTTTTAGACAATGCCATACCTATAGATGAAGTTAGTACACCCTTCGATTTATTAGATATCCCACATGATGATGAGATTGCTCCACCTGAATTAGAACTTAAAGAACTACCTAAGCATCTGAAATATGTATTTTTGGGAGAGCATGATACTTATTCAGTTATTATTTCATCTACACTCACCCAAAAATAAGAGGAAAAACTAGTTAGAGAGCCTAGGAAGTATAGAAAAGCAATAGGATGGAGTATAGGGGACATTAGAGGCATTAGTCCAACAATGTGTATGCATAAGATCAATTTGGAGGACAATGTCAAACCTGTTAAAGAAGCACAAAGGAGACTAAACCCAATCATGCAAGAGGTTATTAAAAAAGAAGTTTTAAAACTCCTAGCAATAGGAGTAATTTATCCAATTGCTGATAGTAAATGGGTTAGTCCAGTTCATGTAGTACCAAACAAATCTGGAATAACCGTGGTTAAGAATGAGAAGGATGAATTAGTGCCCACTAGGATAATTACGGGTTGGAGGATGTGTATCGACTTTCGAAAATTGAATTTGTAAACCAAAAAGGATCACTTCCCCCTTCCCTTCATTGATCAAATGTTAGAAAAACTAGCTGGCCATGATTTCTACTATTTTTTGGATGGTCTTTCAGGTTATTATCAGGTACCCATTGCTTCGGAGGATCAAGAGAAAACAACATTCACATGCCCATTCGGTACTTTTGTTTTCAGGAGGAAGCCATTTGGACTATGCAATGCACCGCCACCTTTCAGAGATACATGATGTTAATCTTTTCAGACATGGTGGAGAAATTCATTGAGGTATTTATGGATGACTTTTCTGTTTTCGATAATTCCTTTGATGATTGCTTGCATAAATTAACTTTAGTGTTAGAATGTTTCATTGAGTGTAATTTGACACTTAGTTCGGAAAAAAGTCATTTTATGATCCAACAGGGTATAGTTTTAGGACATGTAATATCTAGCAAAGGAATTGAGGTAGATAAGGCTAAGATAGATTTAATTGCAAAGTTGCCTCCCCCTACATCTGTTAAGGGAATACGGAGTTTCCTAGGACATGCAGATTTCTATAGACGGTTTATTAAGGATTTTTCCAAAATAAGTCGTCCAATATGTAACCTACTTTCCAAAGATACTCCATTTGATTTTAATGATGATTGCCTTGTTGCCTTCAATACTTTGAAGGATACTTCTGCACCTGTTATTGTGGCTCCTGATTGGTCTTTACCATTTGAGATCATATGTGATGCATCTGATTATGCAATAGGAGCTGTTTTGGGGTAAAGAGTGGATAAACATTTACATGTTATATATTATGCTAGCAAAACACTCAATGATGCCCAAATTAACTATACCACCACTGAGAAAGAGTTATTGGCTGTTGTGTTCTCACTTGATAAATTTAGGTCTTACTTGGTAGGAACTAAAGTTATTGTTCATTTGGATCATGCTGCGTTGAGATATCTATTGTCTAAATCGAATGCTAAGCCTAGACTCATTAGGTGGGTCCTACTTTTACAAGAATTTAACCTAGAGATCAAAGAAAAAAAAGGTACTAAAAATGTAGTAGCTGATCATCTGTCTAGGTTAATTTCTGAGTATGAAACTGTTAAGGGTGAAAGTAAGGACACAATCATAGAAACCTTCCTTGATGAATAATTGTTTATAATAGGTCCAAATCCATGGTATGTTGACATTGTGAATTACCTTGCTAGTGAAATTTTGAGACCTAACATAACTTTTCAAGAAAAGAAAAGGTTTTTCAGTATTTGTAGGCAATACTTTTGGGATGATCCCTATTTGTTCAAGATATGTCAAGATTAAGTGTTTGCCTGAAGAGAAACATGAGAGCATCCTAGCTTTTTGCCATGAACTACACTACGGGGGCCATTTTGGTGGTAAGAAAATGGCCCTAAAGGTATTACAATCTGGATTTTATTGGCCTACTTTGTTTAAGGATGCTAACATGTTTTGTATGAGGTGTGATAGATGTCAAAGGACCGGTAATATTGACAAATGTAATGAAATGCCTTTGACATCGAATATTGTAGTCGACTTATTTGATGTGTAGGGAATTGGCTTCATGGGTCCGTTTCCCCCATCTTTTGGTTTCACTTATATTTTAGTCGCAGTCTACTATGTATCAAAGTGGGTAGAAGCGATACCCACTAGAACTAATGATGCTAACATTGTTGTTAAATTCAGCAGGTTTGGAACATCGAGAGCGATCATTAGTGATGGAGGCAGCCACATTTGCAACAAGCTTTTTGATGGGCTTTGAAAAAAGTACAACATTTCTCATAGAGTGGCTACTCCATACCATCCTCAAACTTCGGGGCAAGTGGAAGTGAGCAACAGACAAATCAAGGGAATATTGGAACACACAGTGCGCCCCTCAAGGAAGGATTGGTCAGTTAAATTGAATGATGCCTTGTGGGCATATCGTACAACGTATAAGGCACCCATTGGTATGAGCCCCTACTAGTTAATATTTGGTAAAGCATGTACTTACCTGTTGAGCTAGAGCATAGAGCTTATTGGGCGATTAAAGAGCTCAACATGGACATGACAAAAGCTGGGGAAAAATGGCTACTCCAACTAAGCGAACTTGAAGAAATTCGTGATGAAGCTTACGAGAATGCCAAGATCTACAAGGAGCGCACTAAGTGTTATCACGACAAAGGGCTCATCAGTAAGTCTTTAGTTCCTGGAATGAAAGTTCTGTTATATAATTCATGTTTGCATTTGTTCCTAGGAAAACTACATTCTAGGTGGAGTGGACCGTACACAATTGCAAATGTATTTTCACATGGAGTGGTCGAGTTGCTAAATTCCAAAACAAAAGAACCGTTCAAAATGAATGGGCATCATGTCAAGTCGTACTTGGATGGAGACACCAACATGAAAAGCATAGAAACCATACGCCTCCAAGATTCTTAGACACGAGAGCGGCCACGTCTTGCTAAGACGTAAAACTAAGCCCTTAATGGGAGGCACCCATTCGGTATTGTATTTCGTTTCTTTCTTTGTTCATTCTTTCTTTCGTTCTTTTCTCTTATTTTTGTTTTTAAAAGTTTTTCATGGCAATGAGGACATTACCCCAATCTTGGTTGGGGGTGAATGCATTTCCCATTTTCAAAAATTTCAAAGAAATAAAAAATTTTAAAAATTTTGTGTGTGCCGCTGCAGGGAAAAATTGTGCCACGGCGAGGAAGTTTCTGTTGGAGGATGAATTTTTAAAAAAATTTGTGTGCCGCGGCAGGGAATATTTGTGCCTCGGCAAGCATGGTTCTATTTTGGGACACATTTTTGAAAATTTATGCGTGCCGTGACGGTGAAAATTTGTGCCGCGGCGTGATAGTTCCTATTTTGGGACACATTTTGAAAATTTGGTGCGCGCCGTGGCAGGAAAATATTTGCGCCACAGAGAGAAACGTTCTGTCTGCCCCAAAATTGTTCTTTGCCGCGGCGGGGAAAAAAGTGTGCCATGGTGCGCCTCTAAAAATTTTGAGAAAAGGGGCACTCGTGAATTCAAAATCCATTTCACCCATAATTTTCCCTCACTTTCCCACATTTTCTCCCAAACACTCTCAAACACCCTCTCACTTTCTCTCCAATTTTTTCTCAATTTCTCACCAAAATCAAAACTTTACTCTATGTTTTCTTCATTCTAACATTGCTATCCAGCATTCCTCTATCAATTTTGAGAGATTTGCTCAAAAAAATCAAGAACCTCTTCATCTTCTTCAACAAAACCTAGGGTTTCAAAAAAATTGGGGCTTTCTCTTCAAGGTTTCAATTGAACTCCAAAGAGGTAAATTTCTTCGCAATTTTATTTTAATTTGGTAATTATTTTCTAGAATTTGTGAATTGTATTTGAATTTTTGGATTTAAGTGATTTGAATTGGATAAAACGGGACTAATTTTTGGGAGATTTCTGAATTTTCTGGAATTAATTGTTAGGTGTGAAATTATTTGAGTAAAAAAAATTTTATGGCTCCAAAAAGAAAGGCCAGAGAAGGTATTCGTTCAAAAGGGAAAGGTAAAGTGGTTGAGGAACGAAATTTTGATGCCTCTCGGTTTGTTTGTCGAGAGGCACAAGAGCGGTACGAGGGTGCCGCTAAAAGAAATAAAGGGTTTGTTAATGAAAGGGGGTTAGACTTTGGTCAAGTGGGACTAATGGGCATTTCCGATAAGGTTGAGGCTCTAGGGTGAAGAAAATTTGTACACACCCCAAAAGCGGGTTTGAGTTCATTGGTCTGAGAATTCTATGCGAATGTCCCGAAAGCTCAGGATGGAATGGTATGGGTAAGGAGTGTTGAGGTCCCCTTTAATAGGACGGTTATAAATTCATACTATGGGTTGAGGGATATTCAAGATAGTGGGTATGAAACCTATATAAAATAGGTGGATTACGATGAGATTATAAATACCCTCACCGATGGTTATGCGGAGTAGGAGTATAAGGGAGACATGGTCAATATTTTTCAAGCTAAGCACCTTAGAACCCATTCCTGTATCTGGCAGTATTTTGTGTGTTCTAGATTAATGCCAACCCAACATTACAGTATTGTCGATAAGGAGCAGGCAATTCTGCAATATGCCATAGAGACCAAGCGTTCAATTGATGTAGGGATGGTTATCCAACAACAGGTTGTGTACTCAACTGAGCATCACAACCTAAGTTACTTATTTCCCCAACTGATCACTACCCTGTGTGTCAAACACGGAGTCCAATATGACATGGGTGAGGTACTATTACAACCGGGTGAAACATTGACCTTCGCTTATATGCAACACCTAACCAGTGGTACCAAAGTGGGACAAGGTAGTAGGAAGGGTGATGGTACCTGTTACAAGAACGCTACCACAAAAGACAGGTTGGTGAACTTGGAAGCAAGGGTTAATAAAATACAAGAATACCAAACTCAACAGCAAGCTTGGTTCAGTGACCAAATGAGATATTCACACGAATACCAAGCTCTACTCCACAAAATGATGAGTTTCCAGCTGACACAAAGCGAAGTGGACCTTACCCAGTTCGGCAGCATTTGGGCCTCGATTTTGTCTTCAGACCACCGGCGAACTAACCCAACGACGATGAGCAACTTGATGATATGGAGGACTAAGCCTCCCAATTTTAATCTTTAAATTTGGATTTGAGTTGTGATACACACATTTAGAGGTTTCATGCATATATCTTGCGAACTAAATGCTACATGATGAAAAGGGCGAGGAATAGTGAACCGGAGCGTAAGTGTAATGTACACAATCTCATACGAAAGAGGGGTAACTTCTCTCACTTTTTACTTAATTTCTTTTGTTTTTCTTTGAGACATTGAGGACAATGTAGAAATTAGGTTGGGGGTGGAAAAAATATTCCATGAGCATGAATTTAGACCAAATTTTAAATTTTAACTTTTGTGGATCTTTCATTTGAATTTTGTTAGGATAATATCGAGTCCATTTGAGTCAATCCGGAAGTCTATGATATTAATGTGATTGTAATAACGGTGACATGTGAAAGAAATTAAATTTTTACCTAAATGAAGAGCACAAAAATGTTAGATTCATTTAGTTTGAGGATTTTGTGGTATATGTGGTAGTTTGTTTGGTTAGTATCGCTATGTTTGGTTTGTGTAGTGTATGCATGTTCGTGATATATTTTAAGTCTCAACGAACTCCAAAACTTTCTTGAAAACCCATTAAGGCGAAATAATAGAATCAAAAATACCACTTTGAAAGTGATTTAGGCCATCTTTGGACCGTTTGAACTTTTCAAGCCTCCCGGTAATGTTTATCCATAGTGACACCCGTGAACTCAATATACATATATACATTGTACTACCCTTAGTGATAAGAGTACTCAATGTAATACTTGGTTTTCATGAATAGTTGAATTGAAATTGTATATGTCTTGCTATTAATTTTTTTTTTTAATAAAGAGCAAGAAAAGTAAAGAAAGAAAATCAAGCAAAAATTCAAGGGACATATGGAATTTATAAAATAGAAGGATGAAAAAGAACATTTGGGTAGAAAAGTTGAGTAAGTTTGTGAAATAAAAAGTACTCTTATCCTACCAAGAAGAATTTTCCCATACTTTCATAACCACATACCTTAACACAACTTTACGAGCTTAATAAGTCATATTGATTCAAGATAGTTTTGATTTCTATATTAGTAGAGATGGATTTGAAAAGTGAGCCTATGGAGTTTGTGAGTGCAATTTTCACTCATATTTTACGTGCACAATTTTGAGATCTAAAATGTAATCTATGAATATCTTGCATGGCACAATCCGATAGTGTAACTAACGGGCTTGTGGTTTGATTGTTTGTTCAAAAGTCAATTACGAAAATGGGTTTGATATTTGAACTGTTTTTGAGCTTAAGTGATTTTTAACTATTTCATATGCCATTCGTTATTAACAATTTTTGAGACATATGGATGGATTGATTATAGTATGTTTAGAGTCTTTAATAGTTTTAAGAGTCGTATGATGTTTGTGGGTGTCATCACTAAAAACCCTCACAAGACTATAACTCGTCCACTAGGGCCACCTAGGGGTTTAAAGGCTTGTTGCATATGCTAAATGTAACCGTGACAATCTACGAAAGTGATTTAGGTTAGTATAGTTTATTTTATTTGTTTTTGTTTTAGTTTTAGATCGCTCCACTTGCTATAGACTAGCAAGAAGCTAGTTGGGGGTTGTGATAAGTGCTTGAAAAGCACTAACATTTTGTGATTTATTGTGCTTAAATTGCTAAAAATAGATTTGTTATATCTCATTTATATGATTATTTTCATAAATCTATCAATTCAGAATCACAGGTATGTTTTAGTGTATTTCAGGTGTTTTTAGTGTCAAATGAGTTGAATAATGCAAACACGCAAAGACGGAACACTTACGACGCTTGGATCACAATTTACTGGCAACACGAGTCAAATTATGTATGCCATACAGATGAGCCAGCAAATATGTAGGGGGTACATGTGATGAATTTGAAGACAACATGCACCGCGGTGAGGAAAATGTGTGTCGCAACAAGAATCTCTCGAGTTTTGACCATTGTTTCCAATTTATTGTTGTGCCGTGGTGCGCCTATTCCTAAATCAATCAGGATTCTTTGTAACCCTTACACCTATAAATACCCCCTTAAGAGTCCCTTTTACACACACTTCAATTTTACGAACCAATAAGAGACTCAACCAGATTTTGGGAGCTTTTCCACACTCAAAGAAGCAAGTGAATTAATTCTAAAGATCTAAAAAACCATTGAAGATCGACGATCAAGTTTTTGGAGAAGAACGTCATCTAATCCAATTGTGGTATTTAGATCTAGGATTTCTTTTTGTTATAGAATTTACTTTTCTTTTTGTTACTTCTTTGAGTGTATGTTCAAATTGAATTTGTCTATGAATTTTAATATGATCATGAGTGGCTAATTTTATTATAGATGTTTAGTTTGTGTTGCCATGTTTGATAGAACTGTTGTGGTGAATATTTTTATTGCTTTGAAATAAATTAAATTACATTTTGATTAAGAGCATGTTTAGATATTTAATAGTAAATTTTCATGGGCCAATTTGAGATTCATAGTTAGGTTGAAAAATATTAGAGTTTGGTTTTAGGAACGTTACCTTAACTTTACTTTGAAAAACTTAATCAAAGCTTCAAATTAATGACCTAGTCATGGCATTAGTTTGATTGGCATATTTTCCTTGTGCATAATTTGGTTGCAATTTGATATACCTGATCGGAGGATATTGTTTAGTTAATCAACAAAGAGAATCACCCAATCCTAGGAATTTTTGTAATTAAAAGGAAAGCCGGTAATATTTGTTTATTAGAACGTTCATGTTAATTCACCATAACTTTTCGATGCAAGAATGGCCAACCAAACTAAACGTTCATGCATCCTCCATTTATATTTGAAATCTTTTGAGTTAATTTAGAATTTGCATAATTGTTTTCGTTAGTTATTCGACACCATTGATCTTGCTCACAAATTCACTTTGTTTACGGTTTTATTAGGTTTAGGATTCTACTTATTTAGAGTTTTAGTGTTACTAGAATTCTATTTAATTAGTGTTTTAGTTTCTTTAGGATTCTAATTAGATTAATAAAAAGGTTGTTTAAAACCATTGCAATTATTTGAGAGATTGATCTCGGAGGTTTGCTTATCACTTTCTACAAGTGATTTGTACACTTGCGAGTACTATAATTTCCACATCAAACGCGTCTGCTGCAGTACACATTTTTTCTGCCTCGACGCGCACTGTTTGATTGGCCCTCTTCGTAAAACTTGTGGGTTGGCTACCGCGGCACAAAAACTCCACCTTGGAACACGTTGTTTGTAATCCCCTTGTATGAGCCCCTAACACAGTGGTTGATTCTTAATGTAAGGCATGCCTTAGTTTCTTTTGTTCCTAGGGTTCTATTTGAGTATGCCAAGTGTTGTTCTAAAGCTAAAAATACTTGAAATGCATCAAAACATACTCGAAAATTTGAAGAGATAGACTTGTATAAATAATTAAGTAAAAATGATATAATCAAACCTATTCATCTCAAATAAGCACATTAAATCACAAGATTTGCGTGCTTTCAAGAGTTATCATAACCTCCAACCAACTTCTTACTAGTCTCTAACAAGTGAAGCTATCTAAAAACCTAATAGAAGAAATAAATAGACTAAACTATGCTAACCTAAATCTCTTTTATAGATTGTCACGATTGCATTTAGCGTATGTAACAAGCCTTTAAACTCCTAGGTGGCCCTAGTGAACAAGTTATAGTCACGAGACTATAAACATTCTAATAACAAGTTATTAGAATGTTTATAGTCTTGTGACCCATAAACATTCTAATAGGCAAAAACTAAAACAATTCTAAAATTCTCAAATCAACTCATGCATTCGTCTAAAAACTTATTCATAGCATATGGCATACAAAATAGTTAAAAATTACTAAAGCTCAAAAAGAATATAAACATTAATTTCATTTTTCGTAAATTCGCACTTGAGCAACCAATAATCAAAAACCTGTTATCACAACACCGGATTGTACCATTCATGACATTCATAGATAAATGTTTTCAATCTCAAGATTGTGCAAATAAAATATGGATGCACATTACAATCATAAACTCTATAGGCTTACCTTTCAAATCACTCTCTATTAATATAGAAAACACACATTACTTTGAATCAATAGGCCTTTATTAAGCTTATCACATTAGGCTAATGTATGGGGTTATGAAAGAACGAGAAGGTTAGTCTTAAAAAGTAAGAGTACTTAAACATTTTTAGATTAGCACAATCATTTTAAGTTCTCTAATAATTCACATTTTCACCCAACTTTTCTAAACATTCGTTTTCTCACCTGTTCCTTTTAAGCTTCCATGCATCTTTTAAATTATGTTCCATTTTCTTTCCTATTTTATTCTTATTATTGTTATATACATATATATATATATACATACACAAAAACAGAGTGAAAACAAGCCACAATGGAAAAAATGATATCATGCCACAGCACACAAGTTGTTGGACACACAATGGAGACAGAAAGGTTCAAGCCGCTGTGTAACTTTATCTGGGTTGTGGTGTTAGATGCTGAGTATCAAACCCAAGAACGCTGAGCTAGGGTGGAGGAAAGTTTAGGTCGCAATGCGCGTACTTTTACTAGTGATCCAAATGCCTTGGGCCATGACACACATTTATTCAAGCCGTAGTGCCCGTTCTTTTCCTATGTGAGAGATATGCTAGATTTCCAGTTTCCTAATTGGACTACAAGTACTTGTGAGAAAAGTCTCAACTCGATGAACAACCAAGTCTAGGTGATAAGGACACCTAAGGACTCTCCCCTCTCGTACAACCAGTGAAAAGTAAATAACAATTAACAAGTAATTTGCAGAATAAACAAATAAGGCAGATAACAGAAAATAAGGTAAATGTAGTAAATGCTTTCCAATCTTAGTATATACTATATATGTTGTCATATATACCATGAATACTTAGATTGTACTAACTCAAGCAACAGATCAAGCAAACATAATGATATAACATGGTAAACCCACTTAGGCTTCAATCCGAAGTGGTAACATCCACGAGTTGCTAAAGACAACCACTCAATAGCCAAATTCATTAAAATGAATAAACAGTTATACAAACTCGATAAGGAAAGTCTCTGAATACCTCTATCAGCTAGGGACCACCTGTTCTAACTGCCTAGGGTGCTATCAACAGCTGTCTCCATAGCTACTTTGATCCTAATTGGATCTGGCTTACCTCCAAAGCCACACAACCACGCAGTGTGATGCTAATACCTGCAATCAGTACGTGTGTACAACAATATATGCAATTTCCCCAAAATATGATTTTAGAATAAAATATATCGTATTAATAATACAAAAACACACTTTACTTATATTGAAATATACTCGATGTATTGTTATTACGGAAACTCAGTTTATAAAGAGTTTAATAAACTCCACTACCTCCACGTAGTTTAACATAAAAAAATACTCGATGTGTTAAAATATTATGAAAGAACCTTTTGAAAATATTTAAACTCTAAGTATACAAATCACTTTTAAATTACTAATACAAAAACACACTCAACGTATTAGTAATACGAAAAATAAAATATTTTTCAAATATACCAAAATATATTTTTTATACGTTATAAAATATGCAGTGTAGGAAATATGTGTGAAAGATGTAAAAGAGAGGATAAGAGATGTGTGTAGAAGGTTTAATTGATAAGAGAGATAAGGGGGTATTTATAGTTGATTTTTTAGCTTCTAGAACCATCGCTGACCCTTGGCCAACACCTTGCCGCGTACCTATGCAAGGCTGCTGACCACCTCACTACCTCATGCAAACCCCCACAAGATGTTAGCGAGGTCCAAAGAGTCACAGTTCCAATTTGTGCATGCTCACTAACCCTTTGCCGACTAGCTCGGCGAGCCACTGGCAAGACCTATGTGAAAACCTGACGAGCCGCTAAAAATAAGCTTTTTTAAGACAAAAATTCACCAATTAAAAAGCCATAAACACCCACCAACTCAGGGAAACACATGCAAGTTAAACACATTTTAACATACAATAAATATACTCCCAACTACCTCGTAGTATGTGTATCGTACAAACATACAATAATGTTAAGATCTACATGAGTGTGTGCAATACTAATCAAAACCAAAACATCTTACATAGAGGTAGACAAAACCACTAAGTAAAATAAACAAACTCCACGTTTTGCATACAAAAACGCCAACAAAGACATAAAGGGACTTACAATCTCCCCCTTTGTCTTTCCGTGGCAAAGCACTGCACAACCTATACAAGGTAAGCATTAAACACAATATATTTATGCAAGATGATCTAATTAAGTTCATTCCCATGAACAAACTTAGACATAGACAAAACACCCCCAACAAAACTACACTCCAAGTGCGTTCATCTTGTAGTTCTTCATTAATTTTCATTGATCAACACATTTGTATTGTTACTAACACTAGCTCCAAGTGAGCTACATAGACCAAAAACTACATTTGTAACCTGCACACACAAAATAAACATATACCCATGACCATATCATGTAGAACTATATGTAATCGAACCAAATAGTATCATTTTACCCTTACACAGGTACACATTGATAGGCTAAACACAAGTATTCAAATAAACTCCCCTTCACTTTATGCAATGCTCCCCCTAAATGCATGCAAATTAGATAAAATGATGTGATGCAAATTGACCACGTAAAACTATAAGTATACAGGATGTGTACAAGTAATAAGTATTTAAAGCTAGAGTGTCAAACCCACAAGAAAAAATATAATTAATAGCAAAGTAAAAAGCAAATATTATTATCACTATTTGGACGATAAGAGATAAAAGCTAAAATTACGAAACTAAACTAATCCCAATAAAGAACTATATATGAGGGAGATAACCTAGGTAGTCATTAATCCCCCAATCTCTTAAGCATGTAAATCCCTAAATTCCTCTCCAAACAATTAAAAACAAATTATATGATTAATTGACTCTAAAGTAGGCATGCATTCATCTCTAAAGTAAACTACATACAATATAATAAGCTAGCCTAATAACACTCTCATGCTAATTAGATTAAATCATTACTCTTGAAGAACATCAATCATGAATAACATACATACAAATCATATCTCTCAGCCTAGAAACTATGTGTGCTATTTGATCAAGACAAACATATAAATACTTCTCTCAAAGCTACCTATATTCCTCTATAGTTTAATTGATGATCAAGCAATTAACAATTCAAATCAGATCAAAAAATATAATTGAATTTTGTAATTAAAAGAGAGGATATAATTTAGATCAACACATGTTAGAAAATTGGGTTCATTAGACCCCTAAATTAATAAAAAATTAGCTAGACATGATGTTCATTAAATCTAGACTTACAATTGAAGAAAACATTAAAATTTCTAGAAGAAAGAACAATAAAAATAACACACTCAATCTCTTGATGAATATTACCCAATCTTTAATGCTTCTAATCTTGATCTTGTTCTTCAAAATTTTTCACTACAATCTCAACCAGACTTGTGGTCTATGAAGGTTGATCTAATTATCAAAATTTATGTATTTTTCTCTCTACAATTCTCTATATTTATCTACTCCTTCGTTTAGGACTCTAATAATGTATTTATACGTACACACAAAACCTAGGCATAATAGGATTTGGTCAATATTGGGATGCTAGAAAACAAGTCTAGAAAACAAACTTTACGTGGGTCGCAGCTTAAAACAATCATTGTCGTGGGACAAGTTTAAATTTGGAGACATAATTGCAATCTGAGAGGTCACCTCGCTGCTCAAAGTACTTCACATCGCGGTGTTAGTTGATTTTTAAAATTGCACATATTGATCCGAGAGGGTCAGGCCACAGAGCCAATAGGCTTAAGCAGGGGAGCGAGTGCCTGTGCGCCAATTTGCCTGTCTTGCACCACACATGACATGTCACGTGACATGCATATTTTTTCGTTTAAGCCAAAAATACTTGAAATACATCAAAACATACCCGATAACTCCAAAAACAATATTTCTGTAAAAATTCAATAAAATGAACATAATTATTTCCTAAATCTTGATTTTAATCTCAAACAATCATGGAATAATTGCGTAATTTAGACGTGTATCACAAACCTATACTCACATCCCACATATAGTAGAAAACAAATGTAAACATGTTGCAACATTAAACTTGTTCTCCTTTTTGACACAAAAAATCAAAGGAATATCTCTATATGAGAGAGAAAAGGCATATCGTATGCAATAATCCTATAAAATCATGCAACACATGTAGAGAGGAAAGTAAAGCATAAGTAAAGGAAAAAGAAACAACAAAATCAAAACAAAAGTGGAACTAAAAGACAACAACTGCAACTCAAGGTGAGAGGTAGACACCAATAGCCTTTCTTAGAGTTTAAAATCTAAGAGTGTCTAAAGGTTTTGTGAACAAATTGGCTAACTAAAGATCAATACTGATATGTTGCAACGAAAGAGTGTTTGACTCCACTAAACCTCTAATGAAATGGTGTCTAATATCAATGTGTTTGGTCATTGAATGTTGAATACATTTTTTTGAAGTACATATGGTACTAGTGTTGTCATAGAGAAGAACAAGGTCTCTTACCAAAATACTGGAGTCCTTCAACATCTGTTTAATTTAGGGAAGTTGAGAACAACACAACCTGGCTACAATACACTCTGCCTCAGCCGTAGAAAGGGAAACTGAACTTTGCTTCTTATTGTGCTAAGAAATCAAAAAATTACCTAAGTACAAACAACCACCAGAAGTACTCTTTTTGTCATCGTTGCACCCAGCCCAATCTGCATCTAAATACCTAACCAATTCTGTAGTAGTATCCCTCGAATACCAAATACCAAACTTAGACGTGCCACTGACATACTTGATAATCCTTTTAACCTTAGCAATATGAGATTCTTTAGGATAAGCTTGAAATCTTGCACACACTCCAACATTGTCAGAGATATTAGGATAACTAGCAGTTAGATAAAGAAGACTGCCAATCATACTTCTATTTAACGTTTGTTCAACCACTTTTTTAGAGGGATCTTGATGAAGTTTAACAAAGGTACTCATAGGAGTACGATCAGGTTTGGCAGACTCAAAGCCAAGTTTTTTGACAAGTTCTTTAGCATACTTAGCTTGAGGCAAAAAGATACCATCTTGGGATTGTTTAACATGAAATCTCATAAAGAACTTTAATTCACGAATTAGAATCATCTCAAATTTACTTTGCATAGTGAGAGCAAACTCTTGAGCCATATCGTCTTTTGTCGAGCCAAAGATGATGTCATCAACATAGATATCGGCAACCAACACATTACCATTGCCACATTGTACAAACAATGTTTTATCACCACCACCTCTTTGAAAGCCTATATTAAAGGGAAAAGAAGTAAGTCTTTCATACCAAACACAAGGGGCATGATTTAATCCATAAAAGGGGTTTCTTATGTCTCATTACATGATTTGGAAAGTGAGTGTTTTAAAATCCTTTAGGTTGCTCAACATAAACTTCCTTTTTGATTACACCATTCAACAAGGCACTCTTAACAGCCATTTGGTATAGCTTAAATCCAAAGTAACAAGCCAACCATTTAATAATCTAATAGATTCAAGACAAGCAATAGGAGCAAAAGTTTCTTGAAAGTCAATGCCTTCAATTTGAGTAAGCCTTGAGCAACAAGTCTTGATTTATTTCTGGAAATAACTCCATTTTCATCTTCTTTATTCTTGTAAATATCTTGTGCCAATGAATTTTTATCTTTCGGTCTAGGAACTAGATACCAAACATCATTTCTTTGAAACTGGAGTAATTCTTCTTGCATGGAATGAGTCAAAGTTCCACCCTGTGCACCCTCACTGACCCTTTGCCGACCACCTCGACTAGCCACCGCGAGACCCTGGTGAGCCACTACAAATAAGTTTTTTTAAGGAAAAACTTCACGAATTAAAAACCATAAACACCCATCAACTCAGGGAAACACATGAAAGTAAAACACATTTTAACATGCAAGTAAATATGCTCCCAATCACTTTGTGGTGTGTGTATCATACAAACAAACAATAGTGTTAAGATTTATGTGAGTGTGTACGATACTGATCACAAGCAAAACATTTTACATAGAGGTAGACAAAAAACAAAGTAACATAAACAAACTTCGTGTTTTGCACACGGGAACGCCAACAACGACATAAAGGGACTTACAGGATACACAACTTGAACCTTAAATCACTTAGCCTATAAATAAACCTCTTTGCAACCAAAGAAAAGTATTCAACATTTTTCCACTACTAACCTAGGTAGCAGTTTAGAGTGGAGGCAAATCAAGAGAATGATGGAAGATTGAAAGATTTGGGATTGATATTCACCAAGAAATTGGGTGTGTCTCTTATTTACCTTTTTATTCTATTTGTTTTCTTGTAATTTATCTTTGTTTTGGAATTTAATTGACTATGTTTATGTATAGCTAAACTTTTTGTTAGAATTCTCTTGACCTCAATTTCGTTATACAATGAATTGATTTGTTTTTCCATCCTTTGTGATTTATGTTATCTCAATAATCTGTTCTTACTACTTTCAATCAAGTTAGATAATTAGGTGATGAATGTCGAGAGACCATTTAATTATTAGTTATGATTAATTGAAATTAGATACTTTATTTAATTTGATTATTATGCCATTAATTGTCTAGCTAACAATTATACCACAGGGGCAATTAGGTAGCTTTGAGAGACGTATTTAATTCTTTGTTTTGATTAAATAACATGCATAGTTTTTAGGTAGAGATGAGTGATTCATATGTATGTGGTCCATAAATATAGTCATAATGAGTAATATGCATTCTAATTAGCATGATAGGTAGCAGGGGTAATTAGATTAATTATTACACTGCATGTAGTTTACTTGAGAGAGGAAATCATACTAGTGTAAAGCATTGGCTCAAGTATCATATTAGCAAATGACTTAACACTCCCGGGTTGTAGGTCACTAAACCATTACTGTGCGGCATCATGTAATGTGGCTGCAAAGGATTTACACCACATCGCCTCTCTTTTATCACGAGGCATATTGATGGGAGCCATTGTCGTTTTGAAAAGAAGCACATGGGCAATCGGCTCTTTGGTTGGTTTATAGCTCTGGAAATTCGGTGGAGTGAACTTTTTAGGAGGCTTACTCAACTCGATCTCATCTGAGAAAGACAACCAATTAGTTGTTTACAAACCTTATCCAAATCTGACTATGCTCTTCCTGCACTTTGTTTTTTAACTTGTTCTTCTAGTACCGTCAATTTCTTTTACCCCATTAGTTTTTCTTCAAGAGTTACACTAGCTTACTCTTTTGAGGTCACTAGTTCATTTTCTTTGGATGTGTTCTTCGGATCTAGAAAGTCATAATTACGAGTCATTTGATTGCGGGACTCCTTTTCGTGTTCAGCAATAATTCGTTCGATTTCATCATCTCCTTCATCACTACCAGCTCCTATATTTCTTAAAACTTCAGCTTCTTGAGACTTTTGAAGTCCTCCTGATAGCGCTTCTACTTGTCTCTTTAACTCAAGGTTTTCTTTTTTCATTTCATCTTTCATTTCAATTATCGACCTCTGTATTTCCAAAAGTTGTTGCAACCATTGTTCTAGGGAGTTGACGTGTTGAACTTCTACTTCATCCATTCCGACATTTACATCATGCAAGCTCAATTCCACATGCTCATCATGGCTCTTAGGTCGATTTTGATCTACAACTCTGGTTCCAACCATTTTGTTGGGCTAAATCTATAAGGTATCGTCTCAACCGTCTTTCTTGATAGGATTATTATAGAAAACTAATCTAATCTTGTTGTTTAAGGGGAGCAAAACAAACTGTTGTGTATAATTTTCTTGTGCCCCACGGTGGGCGCCAAAATGTTGGGAGATAGATCAAGTTTACGAGAGAGAGTAGAGAGATAATAGAGAAAGTAATAAATGATATGATTAATATTGGCAGCTTAATGGCCTTTTATTGAGTATTTATAAGTGTTACATTTTTAATGGAGGTACATTTGTAATCTATATATAAAAACATATACAACATAGAATGAACAAGTATGTGGTCAATTTTTGGGTCCAAAACAAGTCGACCTATTCTTTGGGTTTATTACATACGACAAAAACTAGGCAGCAATACATATCACTAGGGTTAGCATGCTCGATCTTTAGGTTGGTAGGTTAAGGCATCATCCGGATACTAGGTCGGTGTCTAAATAGGTAGTTAATCTTATAACTCTTGAAGCTACAACTAAGAGGAAACACCTTCTATATGGCCAACATATGCAATAGACTACCATAATTCACAACCACCCCCACAAGAGGAAGAATCATACCATGAGAATAACTTCAAATCTTATATGGAAATGATGCAAAGCTTCATAGAAAAATGTAAATGAGAGAAATAAGTGGAGAAGTATGATCATGAGATGGGGGACCAACCAAGGGAATTATTTTACAACCTCACCCAAACACAAGGCTCTTTGTTTGGTGATAGAAATATCAACCTAAATATAGAGGACAAAGAGCCCAACCATAAGGAAACATCTAATATGGGTGGAGTACATGAGATATAGAGAGCATGGAGGATCCTAAGCAAGTAGTAAAAGATGAACCCAAAGACAATTTTGAAGAGCATATAGTAGTTGAAGAGGAGGAAAGAGAAGCTCCTATCAATGTAGACATACCAATATAAATTTTTAGAGGACTTTATTTTGACATACATGATAGGGAGATCACTTTAAGTATCAAGAGTGAAAGAGTTACTTATAAGATATATCTAGACAGACCTTCCTAGAGAAGCTGATGATTTAGACAGTGAGCTTGAGGAATGCAAGCTCAATAATAAGGCTCCAACTGTTGTGTTTAATGTCACATTTGGGCAAGAATTTGGTGTTGGAAGTTCTCAAATTCTGAAAATGGGTCAAGAAAATCCTACAAAGAGGAAAAGGGTTTGGAACCCAAGAGGAAATAATGATGATCTTGGCCCAACAGCCATAAAAATCATCAAGTGATTGTTTATGTAATACTCTGTGTATTATCCACCTTGATGGATAACGGTTGTCTTGTCAAATACCTAAAATGTGACGCTTCGTATGTATTATCAATTTTGTTTGTTTGTTTGAGGGAGACAATGGTGACCACATGGAGACATAAAGTTACTGAGACTATAGCATCCTTGTGGGAATTTTCTATTCCCTATTAATTTTTATGTTGTTTCCTTGTGTGTTTGTCACATTGAGAACAACGTGCAATTAAAATATGGGAGAGGAAACTCTATTCTCTACTTTTGTTGATTTTTTTCAAATTATTTTTATTTTTAGGATACTTTTAGTCATAATTGGGTAGAAATTGATGAACATGTGAAACATAAATACATATATGTGTGACATGAAATTTATGAACTCAATGATAGAATTGGCTGTCATGACTAGAATAAGAAATGTAAAATGTTTATTATGATACCTACATTAATCTTGTATATGCTTGGTAGTGTTTGATTGTTTTGATTCAATTTTATGCACACGCTCATGATTGATATTAGTGGCCTTATTGGGAGAAAATTTTGTGTAAGTTATTGATGCAAACCTAAGAACACGATTCCTACGACCCACAAACAACAATGATTTGAGAACCACAAGAAATACGGTCTAAGACCCGTCACAAAATTAGCATGCAATTTCTAAGCACAAAACCAGATTTTTGGTAGCAATAACTTACCTTAACATATGGATATTACACACCATGTAATAAGACGAGAAGAAACGCTACAAAGGGATGCAAATCCTTTGATAAGTTTGGGTTGCAATAAGCAAGGAGCTCTTGGGCTCTCAATTTTGATTTGTCAATAAAAATTATCATTAATGTCAAAAAGTTTCATTCAACTACCACAATTTGTCCTTATATAGCATACAAACAAAAACCTAAAGTGGGAAAGGATCCCAGCCATTGGATTTGATCCAATGGTCAAAAATTACATAAAATCATAATGTGTCGCGGTGGGTAACATATGTGTGCATTGGCGAGGAAGCTTCGAATACAAATTAGAAGTAGGTTGGCCGCAGCGGATGAAAGTCTATGCCTCAGCAGGGAACCCTGACATCCAATCTGAGACCATGCCGTGGCACACACACTCATCCACATCTGCGTGCTTGTTTGCCTACACTTGCGCTCACGTCTGCCCAACAATCCTAGCCAAATAAAGAGTCTTGTGCTGTGGCACCCCAAATGCATGTCGCAGTGTGCATGTCTGGCAATGTGTCCTAACCAAAACAGAATGTTGTTCGCTGCGGCGGGCAAAATTACATGCCGCAGCACAGCTCCAAATTCTGAATTTCCACCATTTAGCTTGACACATCCATGCCTCACTTGTTTGCACATTTGCTCTTGTTGTGGTGTGCCTCTTTGCACTAATATTTCACCCCTTTCATGGCACAATCCTTGACACGTGTCATGCCTTCTTTGTGATGCAATTTGGATCGTGTCATTCCCTCCCTCTTCAAAAGAATTTGTCCTCGAATTTGGACCTTCATCACGGAGTAAGTTTTGTAGTCCATCCTTGTTATCCTTGGCATCATAATGGTCCTGTAAGAAAGAAAAGTTAGAAAATAAACACTCTCTCACCTTATTCTTTTCTTCTTTTTTCTTGGTATGGCCATTCTTCTCTTTGGGCTCTCCATTTTTTTCATTCTCTTTCTCTCTTTCTCTCTTTCTCCCCTATTTTTAATTCTCAGATGATCTTCAAGGACTTCCTTCAAAAAAAAGGGTACAAGAGTTATGTTACTTCCATCCTTTTCAAATGAGTACCTATTTCTAAACCCATCATAGGTCACCCTTCGATCATATTGCCAAGGTCTACCCAACATCAAATGTCCAACCTGCATTAGTACCACATCACACAATACAACATCTTGATATTTGCCTATAGCAAAAGAATACTATCACTTGATGTTCTACCTTCACCTCGCCTTTATCATTCAACCATTGTAGTTTATAAGGTGTAGGGTGTTCAATTGTGGGTAATCCTAACTTTTCAATTAGGGTAGTACTAGCAATATTGGTACAACATCCCCCATCAATTATTAAGCTACAAAATTTTCCATTCACATGACATTTGGCATGGAAAATATTTTCTCTTTGTGGAGCCATGTCACATTCTTGTAAGTGATCCATTGGCGTTCCCCTCACCCTAAGCAATTCTCTCGCAACAGGACCTATTTCCTCCTCACTAGCATCTTCCAATGGTGGCATCTCCTCATCTTCACTATCATCATCAGTTTCAACCTCCCCATTGGCTTGTGTGATCATTGTTCTCTTGTTCGGACATTGGGACGCGATATAGCCCTTTCCAAGACAACGAAAATAGTTAACATCACTATTACGCTTAAAGGTCTCAACTTTTCCTTTATCCTTACTAGCCTCCATCTCTTTGCCCTTGTAGGCTTCAAATTTTGTCTTGGAGCTAGTTCCCTCATCTTTCTTACAATCTTGCAACCAAGGTGTTGGAGCAATTGGCTTTTGTGGTAGTGACCGATTACTTCTTCTCTTGAATTGGCTTTCCACTTTAATTGCGATGTGGACCATGTCTTCCAACTCTACATAATGATGAAGCTCCACAACATTGGCAATTTCTTGATTTAACCCACTTAAAAACCGAGCCATTGTGGCTTCTCTATCCTCCTCTATGCTAGCCCTAACCATGACCACCTCCATTTCTTTGTAGTACTCATAAATTGATCGAAAGCCTTGATTGAGTCTTTGTAATTTTTGATAAAGCTATCTGTAGTAGTGGTTAGGAACAAACCTCTTCCTCATAATTGCTTTCATATCCTCCCAACTACTTATCGGTCTTTCTTCGTTCCTCCTCCGACTAACTACCAACTGATCCCAAAAATTCAATGCATAGTAAGTAAACTCAATTACCGCTAACTTCACATTTTTCTCTTTGAAATAATTATGGCATTCAAATACGTGCTCCACCTTTTTCTCCCACTCCAAATATAGCTCCGGGTCATTCTTTCCTTGGAATGCCGGCATTTTCATCTTAATGCTTCCTAAACTCTGATCAACCCCATCATAGGGCCGAGGTGGTGGTTTCCTAATTCCTCCCATACCATGTCCTCCTCTAGGCCCATGCCTTCCTCCTAAGGGTATTCTCCCTTCCTCCTCATCATAATCCTCTTCAAGCCTATCCTCTTCCAACTCCTCCTCAACATAGGCCCTCCTATTAGGCCTCCTAACATTGGGAGCATAATGCAATGCCTCTTACTACAAGTTGGCGATAGTTGCCTCTTGTCTCTTCATACGCTCATTCATTTTCACCATGACGGCATTCATCCGTTCCATGGATTGTTCTAACGTCCTCATCATAAAAGCAGTGTCGGGCCTTTCCTCTGAACTATTCCTGTCAGACATTCTTAAAAATGACTAACACAAACAAACAGTTAGCAATTAACAAAAATTAAAATTTCACTCGTTTACCTCATGTGTTTAACGCTCAATTTTGATTGCCTAAGCGCTCAAAGCCCTTTAGCAAACCAAACCGTCCAAGTTTTTCCAAACAATTGTAGAATTTTCGTTCTCACCAAATTGTAGTTTGCAATATCCAATGTTAAGCACAAAGGAAACTAACTCGAAGTGTTTTGAAACTCTAACTCTATGAATTTGGGAAAACAAGTTCAATAAAGCAATTTTAAACTCGCAATAACCAAACGAACAAAATAACGATCCGTTAAAAGTGTGAATGATACTTTAACGAGAATTTTGTAAAAATTCTTGGAAATTGAATCTCCAATCTCACTTTTTTTTTTGGAAAATAACAAAACTAACACCCCTCAAAACTTTTAATAACAAAACTAGCACCCCTTATGTTTAAACTTATATTTTCACAATTAAAAAAAATGAATAATATGTCATTTTTCTTTGAACACCAATCCAATTAGAATTGAACAACGATAATTTAGACCCGCTCAATATTGAACGTTCAAATTGAATATTGAACGTTCAATATTATTGGGGTGTTAGTTTTGTTACTATAAGTTTTAGGGTTCTATTTTTGGTGATTTCCCCTTTTTTTATATAATTTTGAAAATATCTTCCTTTTTCTTTTTTTTTTCTTTTTTTATAAAATACCTAGCGAGATATTTTTATGAGATATTTTCTCTTCTCTTTTTTTTAAAATCCAAGAGATATAGTTTTGCTCCAAATTTTCAATACGAACAAAACACGAGAGATTATCACAATACCTTCTCTTTTACGAAAACAAATTTAGAAAAATTTTCGATACAAAAAACTCTCCAAATTAAATCAGAATAAGAAGGACACAACAACACCAATCAGATTAATTCTAGAAAATGCAATAAACAAGTAGAAAATTGAAAGAAACAAGTAGGAAAATGAAGAACATAGAATTTTTTTTTTCAGAATTTTCTTCTTTTTATAGAAATGAAAATGACAAAAATAAAGATAAAAATCTGAAATCACAACCTAGAGCTTTGATACCAAATGATGCAAACCTAATAACACAATTCCTACGACCCACAAACGACAATAGTTTGAGAACCATAAGAAATACTGTCTAAGACCCAACACGAAATTAGCATGCAATTTATAAGCACAAAACTAGATTTTTGGTAGCAATAACTCACCTTAACACATGGATATTACACACCACGCAATAAGACGAAAAGAAACGCCACAAAGGGATGCAAATCCTTTGATTAGTTTGGGTTGCAATAAGCAAGGAGCTCTTGGGCTCTCAATTTTGATTTGTGAATAAAAAATATCATTAATGTCAAAAAGTTACATTCAGCTACCACAATTTGTCCTTATATAGCATACAAACAAAAACCTAAAGTGGGAAAGGATCCCAACCATTGGATTTGATCCAATGGTCCAAAATTACATAAAATCATAATGTGCCACGGCGGGTAAAATATGTGTGCCATGGCGAGGAAGCCCAGAATACAAATTAAAAGTAGGCGGGCCGCAGTGGATGAAAATCCATACCACAATAGGGAACCATGGCATCCAATTCGAGAGACTTGTGTCACGGTGGCCCAAATGCATGCCACGGAGCACACGTCTGGCAATGTGTCCCAACCAAAATAGAATGTTGTTCGCCACAGCGGGCAATATTACATGCCGTAGTGCAACTCCAAATTCTGAATTTCCACCATTTAGCTTGACATATCCATGCCTCACTTGTTTGTACATTTGCTTGTGTTGTGGCATGCCTTTTTGTGCCAATATTTCACCACTTTCATGGCACAATCCTTGACACATGTTGTGCCTTCTTTGTGATGCAATTTGGGTCGTATCAGTTTTGCCATATAATTAGGTCTTTCATGCTTTAGAATCTATTTGATAACCCCTAGAGGCAAAATCCTAAATAGTATTTGGCTTTAGAAGTAATTTAGGCTTTTATTTGAATTGATTGAGCCTTTCAAGACAACCTTTTATATGCTATTAGTCACCCATTTGAGACTACATAGACATTTCCAATTCTTTAAGCAACATTTTGAGCCTAATCGATAAAATGGAAAATAAAGTGATAGGATACACTGTAACATCAAATTGAAAGCTCAATTGTAGTTTACACATTGCATTAGAAATAGAAAGCAAGCTAAGGTATGTAATGAGCTTAAATTTCACCATTCATTTACCCCCACCTAAGCCTAACATTACAAGCATGTAAAGCCCATTGAGATCTTTAGTTAAATGTATAATTTACATTAGTGGAGAGGGGTGTGAAAAAGAAGACTTATAAAAACTGTTCTAACACTTAATCCATTGGCATGCTCATATAAGTTGATTTCATGAGTACATTGGGTGAAATCAGGTGCAGCACACACTCATGAATCAATTCATTAAAAATATTGCATACACTTGTATTAATGAAATGTTGATTAATGAAATTTGAACCTCTTTGTCATAGGATTGTACAATCTTTAAGGGGAGTAATTTTAATTAAAAAAGCATTTATAAGAGGATATATGTTCATAAATATGCTAACCACATTTGGCTAGGGTTTTGTTCTTTAAAAGTTTAGCTTTGGCTTTGCTTGAGGACAAGCAAAGAGTTACATTTGAAAGTGTGATAACTCTACAAAAGTAGAGTTATTTAGCTACTTCCAAGCTAGCTATTTTCTTTGTTTTGGACTCAATATGGTTAAAATGGCTTAATTTATGTTCAATTGTGTCAATGTAGGTGGAAGGACGGCAAACAGGGTGAATATGAGCCACAAAAAAGAAAGATATCATGCCTCATTTGAGCATTTATATAGGCCATGACACACAAGTTATTGGATACACAATGGAGACAAAAAGGTTCAGGCCACTGTGCTCAATGCTAAGTATCAAACATGAGAGTGCTGGTTACGGTGGAGGAAATTTTGGGCCGCAACGTACATTTATTCATCCCACAGTTCATGTTGTTTTCCTGTGCGAAAGATATCCTAGATTTTTAGTTTCCTAGTTGGACTACAATTGCTTGAACCCTAAATCACTTAGCCTATAAATAAACCACTTAGTAGCCAAAGAAAAGCATTCAACATTTTTTCACCACTAACCTAAATCTTGAGAGAAAGAGGCAGCAGTTTAGAGTGAAGGCAAATCAAGAGAATGATGGAAGATTGAAGGATTTGGGGTTGATATTCACCAAGAAATTGGGTGTATCTCTTCTTTACCTTTTTATTCTATTTGTTTTCTTGTAATTTATCTCTGTTTTAGGATTTAATTGACTATGCTTATGTATAGCTAAACTTTTTGTTAGAATTCTCTTGACCTCAATTTTGTTATACAATGAATTGATTTGTTTTTCCATCCTTTGTGATTTGTGATATCTCAACAATTTGTTCTTACTACTTTCAATCTAGTGAGATAATTAGGTGATAAATGTCGAGAGACCATTCAATTATTAGTTATGATTAATTAACGTTAAATACTTTATTAATTTGATTATTATGCCATTAATTGTCTAACTAACATTTATACCACAAAGGTAATTATGTTGCTTTGAGAAGTATTTAATTGTATATCTTGATTAAATAACATGCATAGTTTCTAGGTAGAGATGAGTGATTCATATGTATGTGGTCCATAAATGCGATCATAATGAGTAATATGAAATCTAATTAGGATGACAGGTGACAGGGTGATTAGATTAATTATTACACTGCATGTAGTTTATTTGAGAGAATAATGCATGCTAGTGTAGGACATTAGATCAAGTATAATTAGTACATTCTGCAAGGATACGGGAGGTGTACAAATGACAAGTATTTAAAGAATGAGGGTTGAACCAATAGGAAAAAGTATAATTAATAACCAAATATCCATTTCAATATTAACACAACTATTTGGATAACAAGAGATAAAAGCTAAAATTAAATAACTAAACTAAACTTTAATAACTCAAAACGCAACAAAGAACTATATATGAGAGATATAATCTAAGCATTCGTTAATTTCCCAATCTCCTAAGTATGTGAGTCTCTAAATTCCTCCACAAATAATTAGCAACGAGTTATATGATCAATTGACTCTAAACTATGCATGAATTTCTCACTCTCAAGTAACCTACACACAATATAATAACCTAATCACATTTTCATGCCAATTAGATTAAATCACTACATATAAAGCATGTTAATTATGGATCACATATATACGAATCGTACCTCTCATCCTATAAACTATGTGTGTTATTTGATTAAGACAAACATATAAATACTTCTTTCAAAGCTACCTATATGCCTATATAAATACTTCTTAAGGACTAATGATGTTCAAAAAATCCAGATTTATAATTGAAGAACTCATTACAAAATATAGAAGATAGGAAAAGTACATACTCAATCTCTTGAAATTATCACCATACTCTCTAATCTTTCAATCCTTGCTTTGATGCTCCAATGATTTTTTAGATTTTTCTGTCAAAAGTCTCTGCTGGAATTTTGTTCTTGAAGGTTGATTATAACTATAATTTTATGATTAACTCTTTATGATTCTATATCTTTCTATATTTCTATATCTAGGTTTAGGACTCTAACAATGTATTTATAAGAACACACAAAGACCTAGATACAATAGGATTTGGTTCCAATTGGGATGCTGAAAATTAGGTTTAAAAATTGGACAAACTCTACATGGACCGTGGCTCAAACAATCCACCACTATGGTACATGTTGAATTATGGGAACACCGTCGTAACCCTAGAGGTCACCTGCACGGCTTAACATACTTCATGCTGCGGCGCGAGTTTATCTTCATAAATGCACAATTTGATTTGAGAGAGTTAGGCTGTGGCACGAGTGCTTATGTGCCAATTTGCTTGATTTGCAGCACATGTGTTGTGTCATGTGACATACATATTTTCTATTTAAGCTCAAAATACCTGAAATCGATCAAAACATATCTGGTAACTCTGAAAACAATAATTGTGTGATAATTCAATAAAATGAATATAATTAGGTCCTGACTCCTTATTTTAATCCCAAATAGTCATAGAATAATCGGGTATTTCAGACGTGCATCATAACTCCCAACTAGCTTCTGGCTAGTCTCTAGTTAGATAAGCGAAAAAATTAAGCCAGAGATTAAGCATGAATAGAATAAATAGATTCTAAACTAAAATTAGATTATTTTCGTAGATAGTCACGATTGCATTTAGAGTATGCAATAAGCCTTTAACCCCTTGGTGGCCCTAGTGGACGAGTTGTAATCTCCTAAGGGTTTGTAATGATGATACCCACAAACATGTGACTCAACTAAAATGAGAGATAAACTCAACTAAACTGTAACTAACCAAATATCAATTCTCCCAATTTATCTCAAAACGTACAGTTAAATCCCAACACATAGATGATTTAAACATCACTTTTAGTCAAACATGATTTAAACATTAATATCACCTTGTGCTCAACTCTTAAGCATCCATTCAATCCATTAACTCTAATTTTTGTATTACACATTCTCATATAGGACATTCATAAAACATTGTTATTATTTCAAGATTATAAAGATACAATGAACATGCACCTAATTACAAAATTAATATGCTTCTTTTTTAATTCACTCTTTACCAATATTGGTAGCCACTTTACCTAGGATCAATACGTTTTTAATAAGGTTATAATGTAAGGCTAAGGTATGGGGACATGAAGGAATAGAAAGGAAAATCAAAACAAGAGACTTACTTACTTGTGAGCACAAAAATATACATTTCTTAAAAATATCAAGACATCAAGCCTATTCACATACAATTTAATCTTTTACTTTATTCACCCATCTGTAACTGGCTTGTTCTGCCAACTTTGCAATTTATCATTGCAACTCTTTGCACAATTTTTTTTCACTATAACCTTCTCCTTTATCACCGATGTAAGAATTTTTATACAACCCCAAACCTATCATATTATATATTATCATTTTGAGTTGTATTTCCTTTCATATTTTTTCAACTATGTGTGTGCACATGCTAAAGTCTCTTGAAAATATTAAAAGGTGGTTAACGAAAATAAAAGACATGGCTTATGTGGTTGATTATAGTAGATATGGCACAAAAATTTGGCTACATTTATTAAGGCTGAAAAGGCTAACTAGTGATATAATTTTTGTGGTTGCTGAAAGGCTCAAACGTTCTAAGAATGGCCTAGATCACTTCCTAAGCAAAGTCTACCCTATGATTTCGCTTTGAGTTCATTTAGAATAGGTTCTAGAGTTTGTTGAAATTAACATGTTCATAAAAATTCATGCAAATTAGGGTCCAAATACTCAAATTAGCATGCTTTCATACCATAAACCACAAGAATTTCATACAAAGTTCAATGCATATCTAGATCAATTTTTCAACTAAAGCAAGTTTAAATTTCTCTAAATGTAGGGTTTAATTATCATTTCATTGATTCATGTTTGAATTGACTATGGGTAATTATCCTACGAAGAGCATAAGTAAAAAACAAACAAAAAAAATTGCACATGCAAAAATTAGAAACAACACTTTTTCCCACCACTAACCTAAGATGCACATTATCCCTAATGTGCTATGCTATGCGTAAAGAGGACAAAAGGGAAAATAAAAAGTTACCCTCTCTTTTAATGATGAAGTGGTGCTATGTACTTCGTGGTTCATAATTGTTCCATACCATCATGGCTGATATGTCTTATTTGTTGGAGCTTATATGCACCTCTAGTTGTCTACTACTCACCAAAAACATCATTAGATACAGTGTGCAATGTTAAAGCAAAAATAAAAAATCTAAACTAATGCTCGGGTTTGGGGTGTTAATGCATGCAGGCTGTAGCTTAGGTGATTTCACGCCACGACGCGCGCAAGTGTGTATTTCCCACTTTGCAACCCGAGAACCCTTTGTTGCGGCCTAACTTTGTGGGCACTGCGACTTGCTTAGTTTTTTTGTTTTCCAAATTCAACACAAGAGCATGGAGCTGCTTCTTGACATATTGAGCGTTGCGGCCCAACCTATAAAACTCAAAATTTTGTTAGCAAACAAAAGTTAAACTATATTCGACATGCATAAATTAAAATAAATAAACAAAATAAAATGAAAATAAAAGCAAGCAAAAATTTGTTGGGTTGCCTCCCAATAGTCGCCATGTTCTATGTCCTTGGCTAGACAGACCTATAATGTGGTTATTTGGGGTCTAAAATATTATAATAATTGATCAGCTTCCAAAAATAGTCCCATTTTTGGTTGACACTACTTGCATTTTTGTTGACCAAGTATGTGTGTTCTTGAATGACTATGGCTTTCTCTTTGTTATGGCTTTTGGATATCCACATTTGTCTATATTTGTTTTTCTTTTTCTCATTTTTCTTTGTCTTCTCAACATCAATGTTTCTTTCTTGCACTTGAGTGGTGTTGACCTTCACTTCTTCATTATTTTTGAAAAGTATAGGGAGTGTCCAAATTCTTAGACTTTGAAAGTGATTTAATCGTTATGAACTCTCAAGATTAGCTCGCCTTTCTCCACATGTATTAGTGTCCTTCTAGTGGCTACAAAGGGTCTCTCAAGGAAGAGTAAAATCTCCTTGTTGTTCAAGTGATACGCATCTAAACTAAGCGATTATTCTATATTTATTAGGGATTAAAATGAGGATATAGGACCTAATAGTGTTTGTTTTATTCATTTATGACACAAATATTATTTTTGGAGTTATTGCGTATGTTTTGATGTATTTCAGATATTTTGGGCTTAAACGAAAAAAAGCACATCACGCGACACACATGTGATGCAAAATAGGCAAATTGGCACAAACGCATTTGCTCTCCGGCCCAAGCCTATTAGCGCTGTGGCCAAACCCTCTCGAATCATATTGGTCATTTTTGAAGATCAACTTGAGTCGTGGCGATGGATAGGTTGAGCCGTGGCGGTGATCTCTCGGGTTGTTCCAATGTTTCCAAATTTTAGCTTGCATGCAGTAGTGATTGTTTAAAGTTGCAATTCGTAGACATTATGCAAATTTTGGACCTATTTTCCAACATCCAAATTATAACCAAATCTTATTGTGCCTAGGTTTTCTGTGCGCTTATAAATACATTGTTAGAGTCCCAAATGGAACAAAAAGAAAAATAGAGAGAACTTTGTGTAGAAATATATAGAGAATTTTAGAGGAAAAAATACACGGAGTTAGATCAACCTTCATAGACCACAAATCTAGCAGAGATTGTAATACAAAATTCTAAAGAACAAGATCAAGAGTGGAAGCATAGAAGTTAGAGTAATATTCATCAAGAGATTGAGTGTGTTATTTCTTTTCTTCTTTCTTCTAGTAATTTTAATGTCTTCTTTAATTGTAAATCTAGATTATTGAACCTCATGAGTAGCTAATTCTTTTCTTAATATAAATTTTCTAACATGTGTTGATCTAAGTTATCTACCCTCTTTTAATTTCAATGTTCAGTTATATTATTTGATCTTAATCTAATTGTTTAATAATTGGGAAGGAATTTAAGGATTCACATACTTAGGAGATTAAGGGATTAATGATTGCCTAGGTTATATTTCCCATACATATTCTTTAGTGGTGTTAGTTTATTTTGTAATTTTAGCACTTATCTTTTATTGTTCAAATAGTGATAGTAGTATCCATATTGATACTCTGTTATTAATTATACTTTTCCTATGGGTTCGACATTCTTTCTATAAATATTTATTAATTGTGCACATCTTGTACACTTGTGACTTTTTGTTGTTGTGTTTTTGGCGCCGTTGCTAGGAAAATTTATAATTATTAATGAATACTAAATTAGGTTATTGGTATCACTAATTTGGATATTTAATTTTCATTTTAGTATTTTTGTTTTATGCCTAGGTTGACAAGTGAAAAGTTACTCCCTCTAGATCTAGAAATTGAAAGAATTATACGTCAACTAAGAAGGGAACAGTTAGCACAATAAACTAGGGATATGGAAGAACACGGGGATCAACGAGCTTTGGTTGCTCCCAAATCTCTAAGGGATTTTACAGTCCCTTAAGTAAATGAAGCCTAATCAACAATTGCTAGACCGGGCATCAATGCTAACAACTGTGAACTTAAACTAGGAGTCACTGAAATGGTGCAAGCCATTCAATTTGGAGGGTTGGCTCATGATGATCAAAATTCACATTTGGCCTCATTCTTCGAAATCTATGATACCTTTAAGATGGTGTTTCAGATGATGCAATCCGTCTTCGCTTATTCCCATTATCATGAAAGGATAAAGGTAAGGCATGGCTACAATCATTACCAGTTGGTTCTATCACTACATAAGATCAACTAACTCTAAAGTTTTTATCTAAGTACATCCCACCATCAAAGACTATGAAGCTAAAAAATGACATCACATCTTTTTAATAGCTTGATGGAGAATCGTTTTATGAAACTTGGGAACACTTCAAGGAGTTTCTTAGAAGATTCCCACATCATGGCCTACCCACTTGGCTTCAAGTTCAAGCATTTTACAATGGGTTAATGGGCTAATAAAGGACAATTATAGATACAGCAGCAGGTGGGGCCTTAATGGTTATGACTAAGAATGAAGCCTTTGCTCTATTGGATAAGATGGCTTCAAAAAATTGTCAATGGCCAGTTGATAGGTTTAACCATAAGAGAGTAGCTGGAGTGACAGATGTAGAAACCCTAGCAGCCACACAAGCACATACATATATAAAGGGAATAAGTTTTCACCTACCAACCTCATCATATAACAAAAACACAAAAACATAAAATTAAAGTCCAAATTAGTAATACTAATATCCTAATTTGATATCCGCTACTAATAATAAATTTTTCCAAAAAGGGCACTAAAAACTTGACCATGCTAACCGCAAGTATACGGACTTATGCAAGTCATAAGTATTAAAAGAATGAGTTTCAAGCCCATAGAAAAAAATTATAATTACTAAAAAAGTACCAATTTGAATATCAACACTACTATTTGGACAACAAGAGATAAAAGATAAAATTAAATAACTAAACTAAACTTCAATAACTCAAAATGCTGCAAAGAACTATATATGAAAGATATAATCTAGGTAGTTGTTAATTCCCCAATCTTCTAAGCATGTGAATCCCTAAATTCCTCTCCAAATAATCAGCTATAAATTATATGATTAATTGAATAAACTATACATGCATTCCTCTTTCAAAGTAAACTACACACAATATAATAACCTAACCTAATCATACTTTCATGCCAATTAGATTAAATCACTACTCATGAAGCATATCAATTATGGATCACATACATACAAATCATACATCTTAGCCTAAAAACTATGTATGCTATTTGATCAAGACAAATATATCAATACTTCTCTCAAAGCTACCTACCTGCCTTTATATTTTAATTAGTGATCAAACAATTATTTAACAATTCATTCAGATCAAATAATATAATTGTAAATTGCAATTACAAGTGGGGAGATAATTTAATTCAGCATATGTTAGAAAATTGGGTTGATAAGACCCATAGATTAATAAAACTTAGCTACTAAAGATGTTCAGAAAATCCAGAATTATAATTGAATAACTCATTACAAAATATAGAAGATAAAAAAAGAAGTACAAACTCAATCTCTTGAAGATTGTCACCCTACTCTAATTTTTCAATCCTTGCATTGATGCCCCAAAATTCAAGGTCGTAATTACAAAGAATTAAATAGGTATAAAAAAAATATAATGTCAAATATCATAGGATCATAACAAGATCAAAAGGAAATCTAATAATAAAAAGTTATGAATGAAGACTTGGAACAATAAAAGTATAAGTAGAATACTATGAGATGTCATGATAAATAAAAATAATTCATTAAAAATCTACATAAGGTCAATATATAGGCGAACTTGTGAAATACCAATAAAGTAAAAACAAATGAATTTCTAGAATTTGACCAAACTCAAGGTCTCAAAGAAGAAAGGTTATAAATAAAATTCATATTCAAGGAAATAAGATAGGTAGATATCAAATCAGAGTAAGGACCGGTATGAGAATCTATATACAATTCTCAAATAATCTCAAGCATGTCATACTACCGCAACACAATTCAAAAAAAACCATTATAATATTTTACTATCATGCATGAATCTTTTAATCTCTAATTTCTACTACTATATAACATAGGACACTCGTGCTTGTGACCCAATGATCTTGTCAAGCTCCAAGCTATCTACTGCTCGTCGTCTGAAAAAGTAGAAAATAAAGAATGAACTTTCGCCCAATAGAGTTACTCCAAATATAAGTTAAGCAATCAATATCGTCAATATAATCAAATACAAAATTGGTCATGAAATATATATATATATATATATATATTTGACTGCTTACAATAAATTGAACTAAATAACACCTTGCCTTAAAATTTTAACTTAAACCAAACAATTCGTAAGAAATCAAAGTCCGTAAATTTTCAGTTCAGAAGTAAACTAAATAAACTCATAGGATGAGAATAAATCAACCTTTTTATATGTAAAAATTCAAATTCATCTCGGTTAAACATACTAGTAAAGAATCGACATGTAAAACATACATTCACATACCTTTGATCTCTCGTTTTGTGATCCATAACGAGTTGTCACGTGTCCCAGGACTATGGCTCTTATACTCACTATCCCGTGTCCCAGGATAGACCATCCCATGTCCTAGGATGTAGTCTCGTGTCCCAAGACTATGCATAAACCTCGAGGTACAACCCTCAGCCTTATCACATTGATCTCAAGTACATACACCAAAAAATACTCCCCTAATATTTATAGAACAAATTACATAATACCACATCTTTGCAACACTTTAAGCCATAATTCAAATGCTTTTATTCACATATTAGTACTATACATATAACTTAAATTATTGCACGTTTAAAACTTTTGTTGCAAAACAAACATTAAACTCATTAAAATTTTGAAAACTTTTACAGACTTAGTCATTATCATATTTATTCATAAAAATTTTAAATCTCAATTATAATATTTAGTATATTAAAATAACATGTATAAAACAAATTTAAAATAATTCTATCTAAAGAACTGTCCATTTGAACTCCGACTCCTATCACAAAATTTTCCTTCTAAGGAGCCAAAAAATTTCAATTCCTATTAATCAAAATGCCGTAACATAAATATTTTATATTTCATCAAATTGTTCCCATGACCCACAAAATTCACAAATTTGGATAATTACCCAATTACACTTGATAGACCAAACATAAGGTCATTATTTTCATTAAAATTATATACATTAGAACTCCCTTTTAACCTAAACATGCCCTTTTTTTTTCATTTCCTTTGACCATAGTCAATATTCGTAATTAAAACTACATTTAAATTAAATTAAAACTTAACTTATTTCTTAGTTTATTAAAGAAACCAAATTACCAACAAAACTTGTATCCATTATAACTTCTTAAATTCAAGTCTTATATATATATAATTTTTTTTCTTGATGTCACAATTAAATCTAAGAATAAAATATTCATGCCTAAATAAAGTATCACATTAACTTTAAAATATAATGTACTTTCAAATCCTAATAATATAATCATGCATGATATAATAATTATCTCTAATTTCTTATTAAGTAAAATAATTAACTATTTTGGAATTAACAAAATTTATAATTTGAAATTTCCAAAAGAGGTTCAAAACACTTTAAAATAGTCAATAAATAATATTTTTGACATATACCCATACCAAAACCCAAAATTTAACATAATTGAGGCATAAAAAGACTTAAATTATCATTTTATTATAATAATTATTTTTAATCTGAAAACAATTAAAAAAAATTCATATATATAAATTGTTTAAACAACATACAAGTATTTTTTTTTATAAAAGGTTGTGCCTAAAAGTTTTCAGTGGGTGCACCGGGACATCCCAACTAGGTTGGCACCTCCTTAGCACCTTCTTCATTAAACCACTCAACTACTAATATTATTAAATATTAATAAAATTAAGCATACAAAATAAAAATTCTTAACAAAACCTGTAATTAGGTTTGTTGTTAGCATCTGAATAAATGAAAGAGCTAGCGAAATGTGGGGCATTCCACCACCAAGTCGCTGTACATAAACTAGGAGCCCTAGAAGCTAAGCTATCAGCTGCAGCATTACCCTCACTATAAATATGTGAGCAGTGAAACTCCATATGGGTAATTTTATCTAAACAATCAGTCCAAGCAGAATGCCATCTCCAAGGAACCGAAGAAGACCGAGTCTGAAAGAGAGCGACAACATATCGTGAGTCTGATTCCAACCAGAGACGCCTCCACCGAAATGTATATGCATACTTCACTGCATAAATGGCTGCCGCTAGTTCTGCTTCAAAAGCATATGATACTCCAAGGGGAATACAAAAATAACCCTTAACAAATGATCTGGAAGTTTGAAAAGTACCTGCACAACCAGATAATCCTGGTGCTCCAAAAGCTGTACCATCTGTATTGACCTTTATCCATCCGGAGGGTGGAGCCTTCCAATTAACCTCTATAATCCTTAGAGCCCGTCTTGGGATGCCTGTTATTCGAAGCCGCCTAAATACTTGTAGATCATCCACAGTATTTCACATGCAACCACTTTTTGAAAGACTCGCCTCGCGGATAAAACGCCAAACTGTGGCAAAAGCCGAACTCAGCATCGTCCTCTTATTGTTAAATCGATACTCATTTCTAGTAGTCCAAATCACCCAAATGACTGAAACAATTCCTGCTTTCCATAAATTGGCGAGTTGTGATCCAAATTCCATTGCCATTGCGGTCTTCCATAGGTTTAGGATCGAAGAGTCTGTACATGGTCGTTTTCCAAAGAAGAAGCATATGAAGTCCCAAAGCGCACTTGCAAAATGACAACTTAAAAAAAGATGTGACAGAGTTTCCTCTTTGGATCCACATAACGAGCAACGTGAAGGAAACGATTGTCCCCTCCTTTTTAATTGACAATCCGTTGGAAGTTTATTCTGAATAGCACGCCATAGCAAAATAGAACGTGAGGGCGGTATATAATGAGCCCAGATGGCCTTACCCCAAATCTTGCGTTCCCCAACCACACGTAGTGAATCATAAGCTTCACTGGTTGTAACAACTCCCTTAAATGAGTGTGTCCAAACTCTGATGTCCGAACCAATGCCAACAACTATTGACTGATTTTTGAGGCAATATCTGGATAAGAGTCTTTGAAGGATTGCGGCAAATTCCAACAATCTTCACGGATGTAGTCCCCCACTAGTGAATGTATAGGAGGGTCCATTGGTGGATTATCTATCCTGTCAATTAGTGGAATACCTAATCAATTGTCTGTCCAAAACTTAACTGTAGAATTCCTTCCAACTAACCACCTGGACTCTTCCAAGAGGGTTAAATAGTGAGGTCGCAAACCAGGCCAGACTGATGAGCAGATATAATAGTTCCGTGGAGAGCCATTTTTTGTTAGATATCTGCTACGTAAGTAAAGCATAGTGTTAGAGCTCCTTGTGATTACCCTCCTTGCGAACTTTCTTAACATGGCCTCATTTAGGAGACGAATATCCCGCAAACCAAGACCTCCTTCATCTATTGGACGGCAATAGTCTTTCCAAGCCACTTGAATCTGTTTGATTGTATCAGTCTTTCCTGACCAAAAGAAATTGTGAATGATTTTTGTTAGGTCTTGAAGGACTGTTTTTGGCCATTTATATATCTGAAACAACATACAAGTATGAATTCAAAGAACTCTTAAAATCTTAAATCACATTCATTCTATAATTTTGGAAATATATTATAAAATTTACATGCATGTGTTCGAGAACACAAAATTGAGTAAAATTTATAACATTATATGAAAATCTATTCAATAAAAGTCAATTTTTATATATTAATTTTATCCATGGCTAAAGAAAAAATTAGTGTCAAAGTTTCTGAAATTTACCTTAATCTATACCAAATTAAGGAGGCTTACAGAAAACCTAACTTCTCTTTTCTTCTTCTTTCTCCATTTCTCCTTTATTCTCATCTTCCTCTCTTCTCGCCTCCTCTGCATTAATTTTTTTTTTCTGTTCTTTTCTTTTCTTTCTTTCTTTCTTTCTCTCTTTCATTTATTTATTTCTTTCTTTTATTTATTAAATGGCTCGTTTGGGCTTTGCTTAATTTATTTATTTATTTTTTTTTTATTAACCACTTCCCAAAAACGTGGGCAATTTTTGGCTTTTTGTTTCTATTCTTTTTTTACTAACAAGTAAATTACTAAATTACCCCTTTTAAAATAAATGTATATAAAATTATAAATTTACCCCTCAACAGACAAATTAATTACAATTCAATACTTAAAATATATTATTATTATTATTTTATTTGAAATTTGAAATTTGGGTCTCACAAAAGTCTGCTAAAATTTGGTTCTTAAAAGTTGACTACAACTCTAATTCTATGATTCTATATCTCTCTATATTTCTATATTTAGCTTTAGGACTCTAACAATGAATTTATAAGCACACACAAAAACCTAGACACAATAGGATCAGGTTCCAATTGGGATGGTGAAAATCAGGTCCAAAAATTGCACAAACTTTACACGAGCCGTGGCTCAAATAATTTACCATTGTGGCACAAATTGAATTATGGATACACCATCGTAACTTGAGAGGTCACTACCAAGGCTCAACATACTTAATGCTGCGGTGCGAGTTGATCTTTAAAAATATACAATTTGATCCGAAAGGGTCAGGCCGTGACTCCAATAAGCTTGGACTGGGGCACAAGTACTTGTAGGCCAATTTCTTTTCCTTGTACCACTTGTTCTATGTCATGTGATGTGCGTATTTTTTGTTTAAGCTCAAAATACCTGAAATCTGTCAAAACATACTTGGCAACTCCAAAAATAATAATTGTGCGATAATTCAATAATTAAACATAATTTAATTTTAATCCCAAATAGTCATAGAATAATCACGTATTTCAAATATGCATCAGATTCTTTCAACTCTTTTGTGTTTAATTAGCTAGAGTAAGTGTTGGATCAAATATTGTAAATATTGTACTCTTATTCTTATTATTTTTATTTTTACTTATGAATTTTTCTTAGCCTAAATAGTTTAGTGTAACCGTAGTTCAATACTCAAATTCCTACTTGGAAAAGTCTCTTATTTGCACTATGACTCCTAATTTAATTACAATTGCTTGTAACCAAAAACTCTTAGCCTATACATAGACCTTTTAGCAACCAAGAAAATAGATTCACATATTCCACCACAATCTACATAATGGAGAGAAAAGATACAGCAGTTTAGAGAATGAGGCAAATGAGGAGGATTCAACATTGAAGATGTTGCAGTTTAGTTCCACCAAAGTGACAGTTAAAGTAGATTGATTTCCGGAGTGGCAATGGAGATTAGTTTTATTTTTCTCTACCCTTTTGTGTTAATAATTTATCTTGTATTTTACTCATTATTTTCAAATTTTGTTAAATATTTTATGAAGCTAAAATTGTTGTTAGAATCCTATTGAACTTACTCATTATTTTCAAATTTTGTTAAATATTTTATGAAGCTAAAATTGTTGTTAGAATCCTATTGAACTTGATCATTTTATATAATAATTTAGTTTGTTCTTCTATTCCATTGTAATTAGTTTTTCAATTATATTATTCAATCTGGGTTATTTTCAATTAATTGTCTAATTAACACTTATATATAGAGACAATTAGGTAACTTTGAGAGAAATATCTATTTGCTTGTCTTAATTGAATAAAATACATAGATTCTAGGCTAAGGGGTACGATTCTTGTGTATGTGATATATAATTGAAGTTCTTAATGAGTAATAATTTAATCTTATTGATATGAGAATTTGATTAGGTTAGAATCCTATATAGTTTAATGTAATTATAGTTTGGTACTAAAATACGTATTAATCAATCCTCGTAGGTACGAAAACTCTTGTTTTTAAAATACTTATTACTTGTACACTAACCTATACACCTGCAAATTTAGTGTATTACTTGTATACTAACCCGTACACTTACGAATTTCGTACCACACCCCCAACCTAAATTGAACAATGTCCTCATTACCAGTGAAAATACTAAAGAAATAGAGAAGGAACACTAAACTACTATCAAATGAGTGTCTCCCATTAAGAGCTTAGTTTAACATCTTAGCAAAACATGGATGCCATTGTGGTGCTAAGGATTGTTCACTTAATGTTTGCCTTGTTATGTCCTCCATCCAAGTAGGGCTTCACATGATGCCCATTCATATTGAACATTTCTTGTGTTTCTGGATTCAACAACTCCACCACTCCTTGTGGAAGGACTTGGGAAATTATGAATGGTCCACACTTCCTTGATTGCAACTTTCTTGTAAACAATCTCAAACGAGAGTTAAGTAAAATATCTTTCATTCTAAAAAGAAAATACGAACTTGACCCATGTTGTGATAGTGCCAATTGGGCATTTGGAAGACAAATTGGAAGTAGCCCTGACAGTTGGAAAGATGAAAGAACTCTTGGATGAGGAAACTAAAGGGTACCATGAGATGCTAGATAGTGCCACACCTTTAGAAGACTATAATACACCTTTAAACTTGTTTAATTCTCCACCTAGGGAAGAGACCACTCACCCTAAGCTAGAGTTTAAAGAATTACCTAAGCACTTTAAAGTGTTTTTGGGAGAGGGAGAGACTTATCCTATTATTATTTCATTTGTATTAACCCAAACCCAAGGGGAGAGACTTGTGAGGGAACTGAGGAAGTTTGGGAAGGCTATTGGGGTGGAGTATTGGGGACATTAAAGGTACTAGTCCAACTATGTGTATGCATAAGATTAATTTAGAGGACAATGCCAAACCAGTAAGACAGGCTGAGAGGATACTAAATCTAGTCATGCAAGAGGCGGTTAAAAAAGAAGTTCTAAAATAGTTAGAAGTAAGAGTCATTTATCCAATTGCTAACAATAAGTGGGTTAGTTTGGTTTATATCGTACCTAAGAAATCAGGAATAATAGTGGTCAAAAATGAGAAAAATGGTTTAGTACCCACTAGGACAATCACAAGATGGAGATGTGTATATACTTTAGGAAGGTAAAATTGTTTACTTAAAAGGATCACTTTTTCCTTACATTCATTGATCAAATGTTAGAAATATTAGCTGGGCATGATTTCTATTATTATTTTTTATGATCTTTTAGGTTATTATCAAGTATCCATTGCAATAGAGGATCAGGAGAAGACCACATTCACTTGCCGATTAGGGATTTTCGCTTTCAGGAGGATGCCATTCAAGTTATGTAATGTGATAACTCTGCAAAAGTAGAGTTATTTGTTCACTTCTGAGCTCATTATTTACCTTGTTGCGTGCTTAATACCACGAGAGTTTGAATAGTGCAAACTGTACCATCAATCAGTTTTATTATGATAATACCAATACCAGTAATCTTCAAAGCATGATCATCATATACATAACCTCATGAGATTAGTTCATATTTGTGGAACCACTGTTTCTAACATGTCACATGCCATGTTGCTCCAGAGTCTAGTAGCCAAACAGTAGAAAATTGCACTTTGCCTCCAACCGCAGTTGTAGTCTCGCTGTATAAAACTTCATCATTATTAGGGGTACTTGCTGCATTCCCTTGAGCATTTAATGGCTCAGTATCTCCATTCTTCTTTTTACTCCAACAATCCTGCTTGATGTGCCCTTTCTTGCCACAGTTGTAGCACTTGAATTTTTTTCATATTTCTTGATTTTGATCTACCATGATTCTGACTCCCACTAGAGCCACATTTTGTTGATCTTCCTCTCATCACCATCAAAGCTTCTATTTGCTGCGAACATACTTGTCTATCTTCTTTGTTTTTACACTGGGTTTTTCCTTATAAAACAGCAGCTGTAATTTTATCAAAGAGTACATAGATCGAAAGGATGTTGTTTGGCATGTTAATAATGAGTTCATCATACAAATTAGGTAGACTTTGAAGTAGAAGCTCTGCACGTTTATCTATATCTATTTTGTAACCCATCGATGTAAGTTGCAAAAATAAAGTATTCAAGGAGTTGATGTGGTAGGTCAACGATGTGGATTCTTCCATTTGAATAATGAAAAATCTTTGTTTTAAGAAGATCTTGTTGTGAATTGAATTGGCCTCATACAATCTTGTTAGAGTATCCTAAATCTCCTTTGTTATCTTGTTTTCTGCCACACTAGATAACAATCCATTCGCTAGTGCTAAGTGTAGATCGAGAATCGTGTTGCCGTCCATTTTGTTCCACTTGCCATCATCGATGATCCTAGTAGACCTATCCTTAATTGCTTCCAAGCAATTATTCTTCCTCAAATTACCATAATCTTTATTTTGCACAACAAGAAATTATTACCGTTGAATTTCTTAACAATGAACTTTGTTGTTGTTGTTATCATTTTGACATGCTTCTCACTTAAACTAGCTCTCACTATTCACCGTGAACAATAAGAGTATATGTGAATAGTACTCGTGAACAATATCCTACAGTCAAAGCTCTAATATCATTATCAAGAAATTTATGGGTTGAAGCTCATGTACAATCAAAGTGAAATTAAAAGAATGAAGATAAAATATACACAAATATTTACATAATTTACCCAAAAAAATTACGAGCTACTCTATGAACAAAGGCTAAAAGAAGTTCACTACATTGAATGATTTACAACCTCTCTAAACACAAGAAGAGAACAAGATACATCTTTCTCTTATAATAAGAGAAAATAATTAATCTCTTTCAAAATGAAGAAAGAACTATTCTAAGTGAAGAAATATTTTACACGCATATAGTTTTGTGTTTGGAATATTAGAATGCTTAGAATACTTGAGATTTTGGGATGGAATACTTAGATGAACAAATGTGCTCTCTATTTATAGAAATTTTAATTTACTATTGCAACCATCATTATTTATTTCTTCTTTTTTCATTTTCATATACTCCAATTGCCATCAACTTTATATACTCCAACTGCCATCAACTTTATTTGCCTTCTATACATACCATTTATTAATTGCTTTTTATCATCTATTTTTATGAGACTATTATTTTTAGCCATGTGAAAAAGGCTTAAACTCTTACATTTAATTACATAAATTTTTGGTTTTTTTTTTGCTATGTTAATTGCATCACTTTTTGCAACAACAAAAAAATAAATGTTTTTTAATTGAAAAATCGCACTCGGGTTAGAATATCGCAAGTCTCACGTAGTTACTTTTGGAACTCGTAGGCTTTTTATTTTGTTTTCCTTTATCGGTAACGAACATGCATCTAATCCAATTTTTAATATATCTAATCCACCCTTTTTCTAAGTGGACGGCATCACACTAATGAACAGAAGAGATGCCCATGATTACAATCTGTGTTCCTTTTACTGATACCATATATCGAATCGGATTAAATTAAACTTCAACTTATGGATATATTGACTTAAAATAATATTGTGATACCTTTCTAAAAGACCAACCATATTTGGAAAAAAAAAAAAAAAAAGACAGACAAAACTGAAAACATAAATAAAATAAAAGATTAAAGAAAAATTAACTTAATTTATTTGGTTAAAATTTTATAATAAATTAACTTAATGGATTGTATTATGATCTTTCTTTCTTTTTTTTCAATTTGGACCCTTACAAAACCATTTGGCTTAACCAGAACATTGATTCTCATTCTCGCGGTTGGTAATCATATTTATATTTTAGTACTTATTATTATTCAAATTTTTAAGTAATACTTTAAAAGTATCTAAATTTTTAAATTAATATCTTTTTTACAAAAAAAAAAATCACATACATATTACATAATTAAAAATAAAGGGTAACTTGATCATTTTAATTTTTTTATTATTACTCTTTATAATAGTCTTGTAACTTTAAATAAGGACTAATTTAGTCTAGTAATTCAAAAAATCACAAAACAAAAATTAAAAAATTAAATAAAAAATAAAAACTCTATATATTTATTTTCTTTCTCATTTTATTGATATTAGTTCTTTTTTTTATTTTCCTTTCTGAGTGAGTTTTTTTTTTTTTTTTTGGAAAAAATTTAGATATAAATTTTATTTAAGAAAACTAAATATTGTTAACTCTGATACCAATTTTATGTAGAACAAGAGGAAGATATAATAAATGAATTGGATTTAAAGATTTAGACAAATAAGAAAATGAACAAACAACAAATAATTGGAAAAAAATTAATATTGTATTCAATTTATTTTGGCAAGTGAAATAAATAAAATATTAAGTTTTATTATTTAATTTTAATAATTTTTTATTTTACTCCTAAAAATTCTTAATTTTTAAAATTTAAATTTGACTGATAACTTTTTAAATTACATAACTAAATTGTCATCCTAAAAATTACAAGATTAATGTGACATGAAACGTAAAAAATAAAAAAAATTAAGATGACAAAATTATATTTTATTTTTTATTATATAATATGCATGTGATTAATTTTTAGTCAAAAATATATTAATTTAAAAATTTATATACTTTTAAAATATTATTTAAAAATTTAAATAATAATAAATATAATATATATATTGTAGAAAAGAAAAATGTAATATTTGGTTATGAATATTTCACTGAATTGTTTTGTTTTATACAGATTACATGAATTTATAATAGAAATAAAACGATAGGAAAAGATATTAATTAAATACAATAATTTCTACCATATTGGGAATGATCTCTATCATATTAACATTTTATTTACTTTCCTATTTCAAAATTAATCTCAACACTCCCCCTCAAGCTGGTGCATAGATGTTACACATGCCTAACTTGTAAAGAACTTTGAGAGCACCCGACTGGACACTCCTTTGGTAAGAATATCAGCTAATTAATCCTCTGACCAAATCTTTGGTAATTCCACAGCCTTTTCATCTAGTTTTTCCTTAATGAAAAACTTATCTACCTCGACATGCTTTGTACGGTCATATTGAACTGGATTATGAGCTATATCATATGCTGTTTTGTTGTCACAATACAACTAAATTGGTTGTTTTGAAGGGTAGCCTAAATCATGTAAGAGAAATTCCAACCATAATGCTTCACAAATTCCTAAGGCCATTCCTCTGTACCCAGCTTATGCACTAGATCGTGCAACAACATTTTGTTTCTTGCTTCTCCATATAACTAAGTTCCCACCTACAAAAGTAAAGTATCCTGAAGTTGATCGCCTATCGTCAACTGCTCTGGCCCAATCATCATCGGTATACACTTTAATGTTTTCCTTGTCTGTGCATTTAGAAAATAGAATTCCCTTTCTTGGAGCAAATTTTAGATACCTCAAAATGTGCATGACTGCATTCATATGTTGCTCACCAGGATTATGCATAAACTGGCTAACGATACTTAGAGCATAGGTAAGATCTGGTCTTGTGTGAGCTAAGTACATCAACCTTCCAACAAGACCCTGGTATCTACCCCTATCCACTGGTACCTGATTTGTCTCAAAACATAACTTCAGACCCTCTTCCACTGGAGAGTCAGCTGGTTGGCAAGCTGATATACCAGTTTCATGTAGTAGATCTAAGGCATACTTTCTCTGAGATAGAAAGATTCATTTACTTAATATAGATACTTCAATTCCCAAAAAGTATTTTTAGGGGCCTAAGTCTTTTATTTCAAATTCCTTAGACAAGTATTCCAGCAAAGCTCTCATTTCTTCTGGGTCGTTACCTGTGACGATCATATCATCCACATATACAATGAGTGCAGTAATTTTCCTATGTTGCTTCTTTAAAAATAATGTGTGATCTGAATTGCTTTGTCTGTAACCCAAGGTTGTCATAGATTTGGTAAATCGTCCGAACCAAGCTCTAGGGGACTGTTTTAATCCATAGAGCGATTTCTTCAACCTGCACACCTTTTGATTTTGTCTTTCTGTTACCATACACCCTGGTGGGAGATCCATATAGACCTCTTCAGATAATTCACCATGTAGGAATGCATTCTTCACATCAAACTGCTGTAACGGTCAATCAAAATTTGCAACTAAGGATAACAAAACTCGTACTGTGTTGATTTTGGCTACTGGTGCAAAAGTTTCACTATAGTCAATTCCATAAGTCTAAGTATACCTTTTTGCCACCAATCTCGCTTTAAACCGTTTGATCGTTCCATCAGCTTTGTATTTCACAATAAAGACTGGCTTTTTTCTGTGGGTCGGTTGACGAGCTCCCAAGTTTGGTTATTCTGCAAGGAGGCCATCTTTTCATTCATTGCAGCTTTCCATCTTCGATCATTTAATGCTTCCTGCACACTGTTAGGTATAGATACAGTAGATAATTGATTGACAAATGACTGATTTGATTTTGACAAACGATATGTAGACATATAATGGTTCGTAGGATATCTTACCTTACTAGACAATTGAGGTTCATATGTAGGTTTTGGAATACTTCTGGTGGGACGTTTTGGTAACTGTCTCCTAGATGACTCAGGCATTATACAAGGAATATTCTCAGACAACAATTGGTTTGGTGTATCAATTGTGAAAAACTCAGGTTCAATTTCAGAAGTTTCTTGGCTTTCAGAAGTTTCATTCCCACTTAGATCCAAGTTTCGATTACTAGATTCCATCTCATTCACTTCTATGTTTATTATGTTGTTGTGTAGGGCATTACCATCACATCAAAGTTTTGATCACTTGGATTCAAATCACCTACATTTGAATCAGATACTTCCACCACATCTTCCTCAAAGTTGTATACAAGAGTCTGAATTTCATCAAGAGACTCCCTTTGAAAGTTAGACTTAGAAAAATACATAGTATCTTCATGAAAGACAACATCAATAGTGATAAACATTCGTTTAGTAGGGGGATGATAACATATGTATCTTTTTTGATGAATTGCATATTCGACAAAGACACACTTCAAGGCTCGAGGCAGTAACTTACTACATTGGTGTTTGGGAAGATGAACATAGGCAACACATTCGAAGACATGAGGGGGTAGGTTTGAGACTATTGGAGCAACGATAGCTTCTGTAAGTGTTTGGAAGGGTATTTTGAAGTTTGTAGAACTCAATGGAACACGATTGATGAGATAGGCAGCAGAGAGAAAAGCTTCACCCCAGTAGCATAAAGACATGTGAGCCTCGAGTAGGGAAGCACGAACAACTTCTAACAAACCTCTATTCTTGCGTTCGGCCACACCATTCTGTTGAGGTGTATTCGGACAAGTGGTTTGATGAATTGAGCCATGAGAGTCCAGAAATTGCTGAAGTTCAGAACTATGGTATTCTCCACCATTATCACTTCGTAACACTTGTATGCGAGCATTGTACTGTGTACGAATGGTGTTATAAAGCTTCTAAAACAACAATGTAACCTCTAATTTGGATTTCGTCAAGCATAACCAAGTCATTCGAGTAGAATCATCTATAAAACTAACGAACCAATGTTACCTTCCTAATGTGGGACCTTTAGATGGTCCCCAAACATCAGAGTGAATGACCATAAAAGGAACTGAACTTTTGTGTAGAATTAATGGAAATGAAGTACGATGACTTTTTGCAAGTTCACACACATCACATTTGAAAATAGAAATATCCAAATTTGTAAATAAGCTGGGAAACGACCTTTTTAAATAACGAAATGAGGCATGTCCCAAACGGCGATGCCAAAGCCAGATCTTAGTGATCTTCTTTGGTGAACCAGCTCTGCCTACTGCAAAAGCTTGTTGTAATTTGCTAGAAGTTTTTGACTCTAAGTCCAAGTAATACAAATTTCCTTTCTTAACACCAGAGCCAATTGTTTGTCTTATTTGAATGTCCTTGAACACACAATAATCAGGCCAAAAAATAACAATACAAGATAAGGTAGTAGTGATTTGAGAGACAGACAGAAGGTTATAATTTAAAGTGGGAACAACTAACACAGAATCAAGATGTAAAGTATTAGTAAGATGTGAGGACTCTTCCCCAATAACCGGGTGGTATTACCATTGGCCGTAGAGACACAATTTTGGGAGGATGGGTTAAGGGTTGAGACTTGTCGAACATCAAATGTTATATGATCGTAGCACCAGAATCAATTATCCATACACTATTCAAAATAGGTGTAGAAATGTTTAGGATCTTACCTCCAGAGTTTGTAGCGGTTACTAATATTGATGACGTAGGAGTTGCTTTGTCTTCCTGTGTTTGAGCGACAACTGTAGTAGAATGCCGCTTGTAGTGTTGATGTCATATTGGGTCCAACCAATTTTCAAAGTAACGACTTTTGGAATTATCTGTGTGATTGCAATGAGTGCATTTGTATGTAGGTTTGCTAGAATTAAATGAACCTTTTGACTGAACAAAAACTGGTACAAATTTGGTTTCGGATGATTCAATGCGGTCACTCATCCAATTTTTTGTTTTGATATCCCTTTTTTTTGTTTTGTTTTGTTTTTTATTTTTATTTTTTTTATTTCCTCTCATTTTTTTCCTTTTTTTTTTTTTACTCTAAAGAAGTCTCTACTTCAATTTAGAGACAAAACAAAAAAGGATTTGCCAAGCTGGTGGGTGCGGCACTTGTTGGGTGCAGCAAAACTGGACGCGGCGCTGGTGGCGACGAGAGCTAGGTGCGGCGCTGGAGGCGAAGAGAGCTAGGTTCGGTGGCGCGATTGGGGTCTCGAGGGATTGGGTGTCGCAAGCCAAGTAGCGTTGGTTTCGATGGTGACGGGATAGGTGTTTGTTTGGGGGCTGTGGGTGGCGCTATTTTTTGGTGACTGTGGTTGCAGGTTTGGAGGTCGCAAAGGGTGGCACGACGAGCTGAATGGGTGGCGATGTGGGGGTCGCGATGTGGGTTCTGGTGTGGACGAATCTGTTTGGTGTTCGATGGTTTTGTGGTCGAATCTGTTTAGTGTTTTATGGTTTTGGGTGGTGGACAAATCTGTTTTGGTGGTGAACAAATCTGGGTGGTGGACGAATCTGAGTGGTAGTGGACGGTGTTTGGTAACTGTTTAGTGGACGGTGGATGAAGGTGGATGGTGGATGGTGTTTGGTGTTTGGTGGTTTTGGGTGGTGGAATCTGTTGGATGATTTTTCTAATTTTTGTTTTTGGATTTACATAACATTAATCGACTTTAATAATATATAGAAAAGAAGAATGTAATATTTAGTTCTAAATATTTCACTGAATTATTCTGCTTTATACAGATTATATGAATTATAATAAAAATAAAACGATAAAAAATGATATTAATTAAATACAATAATTTCTACCATATTAATATTTTATTTACCTTTTTATTTTAAAATTAATCTCAACATACACACACAGTCTCCTAAATTCTATTGTCTAATTTGTTTTTTATTTTATATATTAAAAAATTCCTTTGTCTAATCGAGCTCACAAAACATAACAATATATAATATATATCTACGACAAATAAGTACTATAACCCAGGCCAACAAGTCCAATCACAAAGTGACCATTAGGTTTTGTCCACAACTAACTTGATAAACTATAATAATTATTTTTTTTATAGTTTTCAAATTAATGTCCACAGTTGGTTAAAGCAACATGCCAACATGTGTCATTTGGATAATATTTGGACCCATTAACATCTAACAAAACGACACATAATAAGTTCGGTCACATCTCATTACGAAGGTTTATGAATATAAATTAAAATAAATTTATAAAAATATTTGGTATCGTTGAATACATCAATTTATTTTCAATAAAAAAAAAAACATTAATTTATATAATTTTATATTTAATTAATAATTAATATTATTTAATATATACAGTAAATTAAAATATATATAACATTAATCCAAATTTATAGATCGTGACCGCACTTAATATGGTAGCAATTGGCTCGATTTCAAGATATATATACCAAATTAAGGGAAGGGAAAAGAATGATCTTGGTGGAATACTATGCAAATGTGATCCTTAAGTGATGCCATTAGTGCGGTAAACTTTTCTACTGGAATGAGTAATCGCGAAAAAAATTGGAATAATTCACTCATAGGATAATTCATAATTCTATGGAGTCTTTCTAGTTGATCCAAGTTGGAAAATTTTTTAAATTTAATTAAATTCATATTTAAGTTTTTAAATTTTTAAATTTTAAAAGTTAGTTCTTAAATTTTTTAAATTTTATAATTTTGTTCTTAAATTTTTAAAAATTCACACACAAGTCATATCTTTGATGCTAAAAAAATATATTTTAGAATGAAAATTTTAAAACTTAAGTATAAATTTAATTAAAGTTTAAATAACAAAGCTATAATTTAACATATTCCTTATCATATCTATAAACTAATTTTCCTACAGTTTTACATAAATCTTTTATATATATTACTTATAATTTCACTAATTTTTATGGAAAATAAAACATATTTTTGCAAAATCAAGTATTTCATTACGAAAATAAAAATAGTATAATTTAGTTTAACTATTTAACATTCATCAAAACAAATAATCTATATTTTGTACCGTAAAATTTGTTAATTTTGAAGATAAAATATTCAATTAAGTATATTATTCATTATTTTGCAAAAACAAAAAGGTGTATTATTCAATAGGACTAGGAGGGATACTTACCAATCAAATTCTCCAGAACACAAGTTGAGAATCTCTACCCACCCCAGAAACAATTGCGGCTCGTTTGGTATGTCTATTGGATAAGAAAAATATAATTATATTTTACTAAATTATATAAAATTATATTATATTAAATTTATATCATATTTGGTAAGTTATGGGACTAAATAACTGATGTACTATACAATATTTGGTGATATCCTAATATATAAATCGAAAAAGTTAATAAATCTTATATTTTTACATGTTATATTTTTAAAAATATTAATTATTTATTTTTATTCACAAAAATAATGTATTTTGCTTTCATTGTATTTAAGTATATTCTAAATTAAATTTCGTTACTTTTAATAACATTATTTATTTAGTTCTTTTTATTTCTTTTTTGAGAATTTTTATTTTAAATATAAAATTAATTACTATTAATTTTTAACTATCAATTAGATAACTGAATTATAATAATATACTTACAATATCAAAATAGTGTAGGAAGTTTATAAATATGTCCGTAGAAACTAAAATAAATAGAAAGTAAAAAAGTGTAATAAATAATTTTTTAAACTACATTAACTCTCATCTATTTGACACGCACAAGCAGGTTTATTATAATGCATTTCGGTGGGCCGGTACTTTTTTAATGCTCAAGTTTTATCAAAAATATTTTAAATTGACCATATTTTTAAATGATTCTAGTTTAATATTCATGTTTTTCAAATGGTTCCAATTTAGACCGTTTTAGGGCTTAGGGTACATTTTTTACTATTCATTAAATTGGGCAGGGGTATATTCGTCATTTTATTCCCTTATTTTAAATCAGTTATTTTTTTCAATTATTTTTCAGAGAAACAAAACAAGACTTTGAGTGGCGTCGTTAGGGCATTTGTGTTTAACAAATGAAACGAAAAATGCACAATCTACATCTAGGGTTCTTCGGGGTTCACGCGATTGCATCTAGGGTTCTTCGGGTTCTTCTAAAACTAGTCTTCGTTGTTTTTTAATTTCTCAGAGGAAATTGTGCAGTACGAAGGTCAAGTGGCGTTAGGGCATTTGGGGTTTAACAGGGGAAAAGAAAAACCCCGATCTAGGGTTCATCTTCTATCTAGTCTTCATCTTCTATCTAAGGGATTTTGGAGGCCAACATTGAAATTAAACACAAATTGAAGAAGCCTAGAAGTATATATTGTAGAGGATTGACAAAATAGAATTCCATGATGAAAGCCTCGAATTGGAAGAGTTTGTGGTAAGGCCATTGGGTGGATCACAATCATCATACTTAAGACCCTCTCATACGTATAATTTTTCCAAAAAAATTATCAAATTTTTATCAATATAGTTGAATTTCACAAGGCAATACATGCTATTTTTTTTTTTTTCAATACTCTGTTTTTCTGTAAAATTGGTATTGAGGTAGATTTTATTTTTTAATAAATATTTGTTTGCCCAAACTTAGAAATATTGAAGTAGATATGTTCACATTTTTTATTAAATGGGGCTGATTAAATTGGAATAGTCATTTTATCATCCCCAATTTAATGAAATCAGAATATGGTTTATTTGCTTTTATTTCTAGGACCCTTCGAAAAAACCTGTTCGACAAAAAAAAAAAAAAAGACGATACATGCTGTTTTTGTTTGTTTTAATACTCTATTTTTTATTTCTTTTAGATTGGTTTAATCAGACTATGTTTGTATGTTTTAATGAAATCAGAATATGGTTTTTTTGTTTATGGTGCCCTTTGTCTATGTCTAATCACCAATTAAGATTTCAATTTATTTTTCATTTATATCTTCATCTAGGGAACCCATGCCTTCATAACCTAATTGATATTGGAAAGATTATGGTGCCCTTTGTCAAATGTATTCAAATTCAATCCCCATGTCTCAAACTCAAAATGGGTGTTTGTCGTTTGAAATAAATGAAAAAATATGTTAATCGACCTTTTTATTGGTATTAGCAAGTTAAGGTTTGTTTAAGGATTTTATACTCAAAATGGGTGCTTGTTGTTTGAAATAAATGAAAAAAATATGCTATTGGACCTTTTTATTGGCATTGTCAAGTTAAGGTTTGTTTAAGGATTTTAAACTCAAAATGGGTGTTTGTTATTTGAAATAAATGAAAAAAATATGTTAATGGATCATTTTATTGGCATTATCAAGTTAAGGTTTGTTTAAGGATTTCAAACTCATAATAATATGTTACCTTGTATGTAATTAAACTAATCATATCTAAAATATTTTCACTTAATTTGATTGGTACTAGGGGCAGAGCCATAAAATTTTTCTAAAGGGGCTAAAGTTTTAAATTTTGATTATGTCATGAATGTAAAATTAATTTTTTCTTTTAATATAAAACGGTTATTGAAATAAAAAAAATATAATGTAATATACAATGTACATAATTTATTAAATGTTGTTTGCGTGGCCTTTTTCTTTCTTTTACTCATTAGAAGTGAATAATTTTGTCATCTAAGTAATTTTGTCATCTTCAATTTAGTCAGATCTTTTGAGTAATTACTTCACAATGGAAATGTATATAGGAGGAGGTTTTGTTATTGAAAATAACAATAGGTATTACAGAGGGGTTATTTGCAATATTGTGATTATTGTATATGTGCTAAAATGAGTAAGCGGACCTTAAAAGTCATGTATTTGCACCTTGGATTAGATTATGACAAATTAAGGTTTTTTTGGAGGACTTCTAAAGTTAATGATGATAGAGGTTTGCATGAAATATTAGAAGATTTAGATGCAAAAACGGTGGGTGAGATATGCCCTGTAACATCTACAAGATTGGTGTATTTATATATAATTGAACTGGAGTTAGGAAATGATGAAAATGAGGATACTGATGATGGTGATGAGAATGTTGCTAGTGATTTAAAGAAAGAGTACATGGTTGAAGGTGCAAGTGCAAATTTACATGCAGATCTGAATGAAAATGAGGAATTTGAAGAAAATGAAGATGTATTATCTGTGGATGATGATAAAATGTATTTTATGGAAGATCTCAAACTTGTTGTAAGGAGGGCTGTAAGGTATTATCAAATAAGATTTGGAAGAAAATTATTTAAGATAAAGAACATGAAAGATAAATTTAGAGTAATATGTGCAAATAAGGATTGTAATTGGGTTATGATAGCAAGTAAACAAAGTGGTGGATGCAATAGTTTTATTATCACAAGATGTCACAAAGAAGATGAACACATGTGTGAACGAAACTATGACATGAAGCAATTGTTTAACAGTAAGTTTATAGCACAAGATTTTCTTCCTATTTTTAAAGAAAATCCAAGTATTAAATGGAGAGATGTGCAAGAAAAGATGAGAGAGAGGTATCACATAGATATAACTCAAAATCAAGTTAAAAAGGCAAAGATGAAGGCAAGGAGTATGCTTCATGGATCTTATGAGGAGCAATATGAATTATTGGATACGTATGTTCATGAGTTAAAGAGAACTAACCCAAATACCAACACAAAATTTGTTACTTTTAAGGGAGATGATGGAACTGATAGGTTGTAAAGGATTTACGTATGTTTTGGTGCAATGAAAGAAGGATTCAAAGAAGGTTATAGGAGGTTCATTAGATTGGATGTAAGTTTTTTGAGGGGTCCTCATAAGGGAGTGTTACTAACTGCTATTGCATTAGATGCAAACAATGGTAGATATCCACTGACATATACTGTAGTTGAAGGTGAGAATAAAGAAAGTACTCATGGTTTTTAAATTTGCTAAAGAATGACTTAGAATTGGAAGAAGGTGACGGATGCACAGTTATTTCAGATGAGCATCTTGGTATTTCTTCAACATTGAAGGATATTTTGCCTAAAGTTAAACATAGATTTTGTGTGTGGCATATACTTTAAAATTTCACAAAGTATTGCAAGGGTTCAAGTATTTCTCTTTAAGAGCATTTTTGGAGGTGTGCTAAGGCAATTTGACATAGGAATGAAAAAAATTAAATGATGGAGATCCTAAAGCTTATGAATGGCTATCTAATAAAGAAAATGAGGGGTGGTGCAAAGATTTTTTTAGGTAACTCTTGTGTCAAACTTATATTTTCTTTAATTATTAATGACTAAGTAATAACATTATAATACGTCTGTTACTTATGTGTGTATGCAAGTTTGAATCTTTATGTGACATGCAAACAAATAATATGTGTGAGTCATTAAACAGTGAAGTTAGGCATACTCGAAAAGAACCAATATTCACGATGTTAGAGTCCATTAAGAGAATTATTAGAGACATATGGACTGATAGGAGGGATTCTATAAGTGGATGGCGTCATGAATTCGGTGACAATATATATTCGAGATTCCTCACTGCCAAAAATGGAGCAAAGGATTGCATTGCTAAGCACAATGGAGGAGGATTGTTTGAGGTTCAATTTGAGCTTAAGTCAGTCGTTGTTTTGGACTTGCCAAACAGAAAATGTGGATGTAGAAGTTGGGATTTAACAGGAATTCTATGTAAACATGTCATGAGGTGTATTTTAATGCAAAAGGAAGATCCAATGACATATGTGAGTCCCATATTAAAGAAAAGAGATTTTGAAGTTACTATGCACCAATCCTGTATCCAGTAGTAAGCCCCGAATTTTGGCCATACCATGAGAGTGAAGAATTCAAAATTAATCCAACTGTTTCTATGTCCAAAAGTGGAAGACCAAGATCAAGGCATAAATCATATCAAGAAAAATATAGTAAGAAGAAACCAAATCAAGTGAAGCAAGGGAAAGATGGTGAACCAAGCCAACTGAGGAGATTTGGGCAAGAAAAAACTTGCTCTATATGCAACCAAATTGGTCACAACAAGAGGAGTTGCAAAAAAAGACAAAATCAACCCACTAGTGAGGTAAAATGTTTAAATATTTTTAAAACTGCTAGATATAATAGTAGTTAGGATTAAACTGTTAACATGTGTTACTTATTTTTATTTTTTATAAATTATCTCTAATATGTTATTTAGTAGGTTCAATTAAACTCTTAATGTGTAGAATTTTATTGAATTGTTTAAATTGTGTTGAACTGTTAAACTCTATTAAACTGTGTGATTAAATTACATTTTTTTACTGTGTGATTAAATTGTTAAACTGTGTGATTAAATTACATTTTTTTTACTGTGTGATTAAATTGTTAAACTATGTGATTAAATTACAATTTTTTTACTGTGTGATTAAATTGTTAAACTGTGTTTCAGTTTAATTACCGTGTGAATATTGACCAAGAATATTTTTGTGTCAAACTGCTAAAATGTGTGATTAAATTGTGTTAAATTGTAATTCTAGTATATTGCTATTAAACTACTGTCAATTGTTAAAACTATGTTCAATTGCTAATATGTTACACTGTCTTACATTGCTATTAAATTGTGCAATTTTTTTGTTTGCAAATATTGAATTTTTGGAATATTTGATTTTTTGGACAGTTTTGTAATTGTCCAAAATGGTTATTAAACAAAATACAGTTTCTGTGTAAAAATTGAATTTCTGGAATGCTATTATTTACATGCTATTTAATTGTGCAGCAAAACTGAATGTTTGGACAGTTTTATTACTGTCCAAAACTGCTTTTAAATTGTGTAGTTTTTGTGTTTGTAAATACTGAATTTTTGGAATACTGTACTTTATATGCTATTTAATTGTACAGCAAAACTGAATGTTTGGACAGTTTTATTACTATCTAAAATTGGTCTTAAATTGTGTAGTTTTTGTGTTTGTAAATACTGAATTTTTGGAATACTGTACTTTATATGCTATTTAATTGTACAGCAAAACTGAATCTTTGGACAGTTTTATTAATATCCAAAATTGCTCTTAAATTGTGTAGTTTTTGTGTTTGTAAATACTGAATTTTTGGAATATTGTTATTTACATGCTATTTAATTGTGTAGCAAAATTGAATGTTTGGACAGTTTTATTATTGTCCAAAACTGCTCTTAAATTGTGCAATTTTTGTGTTTGCAAATATTGAATTTCTAGAATACTGTTATTTACATGCTATTCAATTGTGCAATAAAACTGTGTTAAACTATGTCCTACTTTGTTATGTTAAATTTTTGTTAGGATACATGTGACTGGTTCATGCTCTACTGGGCCGTATAGTGAAACAACATTTATGTCAACATAAAAAAAGGCAACTCTCTTAAGATTTTAATTTAGCACTTCTATTGAATTCAAACTCATGTATTTTATTTTTAATAATGTATTATAGATACAAGCTGAGGAGGTACACCCAATAATGACCCAAGAAAGTCAAGTTCGTTCAAACAATATGGATCCCATTACACTCCAACCAAGCGAACAAACTCAGATGGTCAGGCACATAAAGGGGAAGGCTCGACACGTAAAGCACAATATTAAATGTGTAGCAAGTCATTCAAAGATGTACAAAACTGTTAGAGATTGCAGCAAATTGTTAGGGTAGAAACATACAAAAATTTGTGATTATGGGGACTGATGTAAATTCATATGAATGTTTTAACGCTTTTTTAGGTTTAACTGGCTAAACAATTACTTGTAAGACATACAATAAATGTTGTGTTTAACTGGTTTATCAAAATAGTTGGTGTTTAACAGATTCAACTTCATTTTGGTTTAATATGATAGGTTTAATATTATATGACAAGTTTAATATTAAAAGGCCCAAGTTTTATATTAAATGCATGTGGTTTAATATTATATGATAGGTTTTATATACATTGTAATGCTACATGCATATGAACTTAACAAAGTCTACCAAATGGATATTTTTAGGAGACTTCACAAACTTTTATTAGCACATACATATGAACTGAATATCGATAGTTTTTATACAGAGTTCATAACAACTACAAAATTGAGGATTCGCCTATTATCCTCCACACCTCACCTTAAACCATAAACAGATCATTTAAAAAAAAAACACACAAACACAACCATGTAGCAATTAAAATTAAATACACAATATTATTTTTTTTTTCTTCAATTTTCCAATATCTTCCTTCAGTTTTTCATTTTCTTCCTTTAATTTTTCATTTTTTTTTCTCTCTTTTGTTCCTCAATCATGTTTACGCAATTAAGCAAACAATTTATAATTACACCATATCTATCGAAAAGTGCATTATCATACCATCTAAAAAAATCACAACTATATCCTCAAAATGATTGAACTCTTCCATTTACGTTTCTGTAAAAAAAATTACAAAATTCATAATAACAAATTGATATATATTAACAAAAAAAATAACAAACAAAACTTTTTTTAATACTTTACTACAATTTAACTATACTGCAAAAAATAAGTACATAAAATCACAATTTCACAAAAAAAATGTATAGTTAAAATTAGCAAAAAATTTAACAGAAAAGACTGCAGTATCAAACTGTTCAATATAAAATCCCAAAAAATATTCAAAATTTTCACAAAAAAGTTGTGCAGTTAAAATTAGTCATAAAATTTAACAGAAAAAATTGCAGTATCAAATTGTGCAATAAAAATTCCCAAAAAAATCACAATTTTAAAAAAAAAAATTGTGAAAATCAAATTAGTAAAAAATTTAACATAAAAAACTACAGTATCAAATTGTATAGTAAAAAATCCCAAAAAAAATTCAAAATTTCACAAAAAAAAAAAAAAAAATGCAGTAACACTTAAACAAAAATTTAACAGAAAAATTGCAGTATCAAATTATGCAATAAAATATCCCAAAAAAAATCACAAATTTACAAAAAAAAAAAAGAAAAACTCTACAGTAACCTAAACAAAAAATTAACAAAAAAATTGCAGTATCAAATGTTGATTAAAAAAAATCACAATTTCCAATAAATTAAATCAACAGTAACTCAAACAAAAAATTGAATAGAAAAACTGCAGTATGAAATATACAGTAAAAAACATCAAAAAAATTAACAATTTTACAACAAAATTGTGTAGTAACTCAAAAAAAAAAAAAATCAAAAATTTGCATTATCAAATGTGCAATAAAAAAAACCCCCAAAAAATTGTAATATTTGATAACCAAAACTGTGCAGTTTGTCCCTGCTAAAAATTCACGCTTAAAATGTATAATTACTATGCATTTTAGAACACAATTTTTTTTTCATAAACTCACTCTATAACTGTGCAGTAAAGAACATAAAAAATAAAAATTACAGTTTCACTACAAAACTCTTCTTAAAACTATGTAGTAAATGAATTTCACTCACCTCTTTACAAGTGTAAAACCTTTTACCAGGATTCTGCAGTGTCTATGAACAAAGTAATTTTGCAACTCTCCCACAATAGCAAATAGGAATAGTTTCATGGGATGTGGTCCTTATTTCTTCCATTGAAGGATGATTACTTGATAAGCTTAACAAAGAAGAAAAAAGAAACTGAAGAAATCTAAAGTAAATTGTTTTGTGAATCTGAAAATCCTTTTATCCAGTAAAAATGGCTGTCAAATAGCCTTAGATTGTTATTTGAGACGAAATGGTAAAAACTGACAAAAATAACCTTGCCCTAATGTTAAAATCTAACCTTTATTACTCAAAATTCAAAACCAGAACCATTTTAAAAACATGGGTACTAAATTAAAACCATTTTAAAAACATGGGTATTAAACTAGAACCACTTGAAAACATTATCAATTTGGGGTACTTTTGATAAAACTTGAGTACTAGAAAGTACCAAGCCCCATTTCCATTGCTTAAAGTTTTATCCGTCGACACTTCAATACATGTACTTTTTGTGCCAAATGTTGAACTCAGCTATACTATCCTACAACTTAGTACAAGTCAACAAACATGTCATTAGTAAGCGGATGAAATGTTAACCCACCTGAAATCCCTTACATTGACATTACTAAATCTATCCATTTATTATATGTGTATGAAAACAGTTTTTAAAATATTACATAAGCATCTATCCGTTTATTATATGTGTATTTGTTTTTGGTGTGTTGTTAATAGTTCATTATTTTGTAAAATGTTCATTATTTGTTGTATACATCAAATGACTAGATGTATTAAATGACATGTTAATGTTTGATTGAATATTAAATTGAGATGGTGATATGTTGCAATAATTGTAGGTCCAGTTACCAATAGAGGCAAATATAATTAAATTTAGAGTGTGTTTATTAATCTGTAATGGGAATCAATAGTGAGAGAAGACCCAACTTAGTAAACAATCAAGTCTAGGTGACACAGACACCTAAGAACTCACCCATCTCGTACAAGCAACAAAAAGCAAGTAACAATTAAGAAATTACAGAAAATAAATAAGGTAGATATCAGACAATAATAATAAAAGAAGTAAATGATTTTCAATCTTTCTTTATACTATATATGTTGTCACATATACTGTGTATACTAAGATTGTACTAACTCGAGCAGCAGATCAAGCAAATACATTGATGTAACGTGGTAAACTTATTTAGGCTCCAATCCTAAGTGATAACATCCATGAGTTGTTTAAAGCAACCACTTAGTAACGAAATTTATTAAAGCAATAAACAGTTAATACAGACTCGATAAGATAAGACTCTGAATAAATCTACAGTCAGGGACCACTCATCCTAATTGCCAAGATTGCTATCACCAGCTGTCTCCACAGCTACTGCAATCCTAACTAGATCTGGTTCACGTCTAGAGCCACACCACGAAGTGTGATGCTCATGCCTGTAGTTAGTATACGTATACAACAATATATGTTGTTTTACCCAAAATATGATTTTAGGATAAAATACCTCATATCAACAATATGAAAAACACACTCGACAGATGTTGATACGAAAACTCCACCTCATAATAACAATACAAAAATACACTAGATGTATTATTATTACTAAAACTCTATTTAATAAAATACTTTTAACAAACTCCACCACCACCTCATATCTAAATACAAAAACAACACTTAATGTATTGAGAATACGGAATCTCCTTTTCAAGTGAAAAACCACCTCTAAATCACCAATGTGGAATAACACTCAATGTATCGTAGTACAGGAAAAATATATTTTTGATAAATTTTTTTTTACATAAAATAAGTTTGATGCAACACAAATTAGCTCAAAGAGTATGAGAAAGGGGGATTAAAAAAGTTTAAAAGAGAAAGGGGGATTAAAGAAGTGAAAAAGGTGTAAGGAGTAAGAGAAAGGATGGGATGCTTATAGTTGGTTTTTCAACTTCCAAGACCCTCACTGACCCCTAGATGTGTAACCCCGCAAGGCTTTGCTGACCACCACAACGAACCCCCCGCAAGATGTCAGTAAGGTCCAATTAGTCACAGTTCCACTCTGTACATAATTGACGACTTTTGCGAGCCAATTGGCAAGACCTCCATGAGACCCCGGCAAACCAACCAAAATAAGTTTTTTCAAGGAAAAATTCACCAAATAAAATGCCATAAATACCCACCAATTTAGGGAAACAAATGCAATTAAAAACACATTTTAACATGTAATAAATATACTCATAAACATCCAATAGTGTGTGTATCATACAAACATACATTAGTGTTAAGTGCTACGTGAGTGTGTCCGATACTGATCACAAGCAAAGCACCATATAAATAGGTAGACAAAACACTAAGTAAAATAAATAGACTTCGTGTTTTACACACAGGAACGCCAACAAGGATGTAAAGGGACTTACAGGACTTACAATCTGCCCCTTTGGCTTTCATGGAAAAACACTACACAACCTATACAAGGCAAGCATCATATATAATACATTCGTGCAAGATGATCTAACAAAGTCCATTCCCATGAACAAACTCTACCACAAATAAGACACCCCCAACACACCTACATTATAAGTGCGTCCTTCTTGTAGTGCTCCATTCATCTTCATGAATCAACACATATGTCTTGATGCTAACACCAGCTCCAAGAGAGCTACAAATGTCAAAAACTACATTTGTATCCTACACACACCAAATAAAAACATACATGTTAACCTATTATGTAGAACTATGTGTAATCTAACCAAATATTATCCTGTGACCCCTACACAAATACACACTGATAGGTTAAGCACAAGTAGTCAAACAAACTTCCTCCAAATTCATGCAACACTCTTCTTGAATGCATGCAAGTTAGATAAAAAGATGCAATGCAAACCTACACTCACATCTCCAAAAGTAAACAAATTATGCATCTTACAAACTTCTCCCCTTTTTTGACAAAGAAAGTCAAAAGAACACTCCTATATCAGGGAGAGAAGGCATACTATATGCAATAATCCAAAAGTAGCAAGTTGACCAAACATTTGGGCAAAGGAATTAGAAGACTGAGGCAGCTGAATGTCTGAATCTCTGAGCAGGGCAACAGTGCTCACACTAACAGAGTGAATCTGGGAACGATTCACTCTAGCAGAGGGCTGAATAGAAGGTCGAGAACCAGTGGAATGTAGAGAGCCATGTCGAGTATGCTTAAGACACTCCATTCTACTAACCCTGTCATTAATGTTGAACAACATTTGTCGATAGAGTCTAAGTTTCTCACGCTCTTTAGTAAGATCTTCAAGTACCTTGTCCAACTACTGAGTCAAAGCATCCACCTTTGCAGTAAGAGAGACAAACTCTAAAGATTGAAGAGGAGGAATAGGAAGTGAAGTAGAAAGGGTAGAATGAGAGGTACTCTGAGAAGAAGAGGAAGAAGGTTAAGAGTTTCTCGAAGAAAGTCGTGAAGCTTGAAGGGGTTTGATAAAAAGGGGAGTACGACCATATAAAGAAACGTTAATTGCATCGCCAAAGTTAGATAGCGAGTAATTAATGAAGATAACGAAGAGTAGAAGAAGAATGAGAGAAAGAATGAAATATGATGGTCCTAAAGTTCATACCAGCAAGATCTATAGACTTACCATCAAGAATGGCACAAAGAAAGTGTCTCCTGGCATTAGGCACAGAAGAAACATGAGTGCAAGGAAAGATCCAAGTAGAAATGACTTGCAAAAGCAAGTGTCCAGGAGAGTACCTGTTAAGAGATACAGTACCCCCAATGAAAGTGTTGTCAGGCCCAACAAGTTTTGGCAGTCATGTCATCCTAATTTCGAACTCTAAGACGCTCAAGATCATCAAAAATATTAGAAGCAGTAAGATTTTCATACTCAAAGGGAAGAACGAAAAAAGAGGGATTTTTCATGTTCATAAGAGATAAGAGGTCTAAGATATTATCTCTAAAAAAAGATGACTTCACATCCCCTTAGAGTGAAAGAAATAGAGAAGCAACGAGTGCAATTAACACGTATCGTAAAATAGAAATCTACAACAAAAGTAGGGTCACAAGAGTAAGCAAGATAGCCAAGAAAAGTAAGAAAATCTTTCCTAGATAGTAAAACACTCCTCAATCTTCAAAGCACGCTCACACAGACAAGATGGAGACTTCTTTGGTTGGAAAGCAAAACCACTGGGCAAAGAAGAGGGACCAGCTTCATCTTATGAAACACAGGATCTTTTAGTCTAACTAGGCATTTTGAGAAAGAAAGTTGGGTAAAAGTGTTTAGAGGTAGATAAAAGTAGTTTAGAAGGTAGTAGGCAAAGGTAATTAAGGGTAGGAAGTGTTTAGAAAATTATGTGCTTTGAAACAAATGAGGAAATGGGGTTTAATAAGGAATTTGTACACCTCCTTGACCCCTTGCTGACCCTTTGGGAGGGGATCGGCAAGGTACCCGCGACTGTGTAAAATATAGCCTTGGTGAGACCTCAGTGAACCCCCAATGAACTATCAGTGACACTTGATGAGTGCTCGAAAAGCACTAATATTTCGTGGTTTATTGCACTTAATTGTTTAGAAATAGATTTATTATTTGTTGTTTATTCGATTAATTTCATAAATCTATCAATTCAGAATCACGGGTATGTTTTAGTGCATTTCAGGTATTTTTAGCGTCAAACGAGTTGAATAATGCAAACATGCAAAGACGGAGCACTTACGGCGCTCCGATCACAAGTTACGAGTAAGACAAGTCAAATATGTAAGCCTTACGTAACGAGCCATCCCATATGTAAGGGGGTAAATATGAAGAAAGGAAAGGCAATACGCACCGCGGCGAGGAAAAGGCATGCTGCAGCGGGGAGCTCTCGGGTTTTGACCATTATTTTCAGAATTTGTGTTGCTCCGCAGAGGGAAAAATGTATGCCGTGGCGCGCCTATTCCTATTGAAATCAGGATTTGTGTAAACCCTTACATCTATAAATACCCCCTAGACTCCCCCTTACATACAACTCGAATACAACTTTTACACACAATAATTTTGCGACCAAACAAGAGATTCATTCAGTTTTAGGAGTTTCGCCACACTCAACAAAGCGAGAGAAACCATTCTAAGGATCCAAGGAAGCCGTTGACAATCGAAGATCAGGTTTTTGGAGAAGAACGCTATCCCATCCATAAACGGTATTTCGATCTAGGTTTTCCTTGTTGTTATAGAATTATATTTTCTTCTTCTTTCCTTGAAGTGTATGATCATATTATATTTGTCTATGAATTTTAATATGAATATGAGTGGCTAATTTCATTATGGATGTTTAGTTTGTGTTTCCATGTTTGCTAGAATTGTGTATGGTGAATATTTTATTGATTTAACATAAATAAATTACCTTTTGATTAAGAGCATGTTTAGATATTTAATTATGAATTATCATGGGCTAATTTGAGATTCGTAGTTAGGTTGAAAAATCTGAGAATCTAGTTTTAGGAACGTCACCTTAACTTTATTCTGAAACACTTAATCAAAGCTTTAAATTAGTGACTTAGTCATAGCATTAGTTTGATTAGCATTTATTTCCTTGCGCATAATTTGATTGCTATTTGGTTTACCCCGACCGTAGGCAGTTAATTAGTTAATCAACAAAGAGATTTACCCCGACCGTAGGCAGTCTCGTAATTAAAAGGAAAGCCGGTAAAATTGTTTATTAGAACGTTCATGTTATTTCACCATTACTTTTCGATGCAAGCATGGCTAACCAAGCTAAACGTCCATACATCCTCCATTGATTTTTAATCTACCTGAATTGATTGTTAATTTGTGATATTGATTTTGTTTAATTGTTCGTATCATTGTTCTCGTCACAAAACAAACACTTTTTACAATTTTACTAGATTTAGGACTCTAGTTACTTAGAGTTTTAGTTTCACTAGAACTCTATTTAATTAGTACTTTACTTTCGTTAGAACTCTATTTAGATTAAGAAAAAGGTTATTTAGAACCACTGCAATTCCTTGAGAGACCGACCTTGGAGGTTTGCTTGTCACTTTTCTACGAGTGATTCGTACACTTGCGAGTACTAAATTTATCACATCAAGTTTTTGTACACCCCAACAAGGATGCTCTGTGAGCAACCCTAAAGATAAGGAGAGAGAAAAACCTCAAAAAATTTAGAAAAAAGACAAAAAAAAATTCTAAGGAAATTTAAAGTAAAGAAGGAATAATACAAGGAAAAAAATATTTAGAGAAAAACATAAAATATAGAAATAAACATATATAAAAAATGCTACAAACAGAAAAAGAAAAGAAGAAACAACTCACATTAAACAGACTTACACCCGCAAATAGTGCAATCAAACTGCATCCCTCTGTCTGAAAAAGAAGTGATGAGGGGCAACAAGAGCAGAATGTAATCTCTGGTCCATATGAGCATGAGGAGTTTGAACCACTCAAGAGTTCTTAATTTTAGAAATTCTCGAATGACTAGTCGAATGGTCATACATGCAACTAGGAAGGCTTTTAGAGAATTTTTTTCCTTTCTTCACTATGTCACGAGTGCATAATACACCCAAAAATAAAATGCTCAAACGAACCATAGTAGGTACATTCTGATAAGTTATAATGAGAAAGCCGAGGGGGAGATCTCCTAGTAATACTCCAATAATATTTTGGGTACTGGTTAGCAAGGTGGCCAATAGTACCTCAAGAATGACAAGAACAAATCAAAGAATGAGAAGAAATGGGTCTCTGTCTCTGAAGAGTGACACAAGGAGGAGAGGAGTGGTAGAAGTCACAGTGAGGTCTGATATGACCATGCTCACCACAGTGGTGACAAAAGAGGATGAATCATGTAGGTAGTAGTAATAGATTGTCATCGACATGAAGAGAAGAAGAAGCAACAGGTGAGATGTTCACCCTACTAGAAGAGACTGGCTAAAATGACACCTGTGACTTACCTTTTACTGCAACTTTACCTTTACCTTTGGCAGCAACAATCTTGTGAAGAGGGTTTTCTACAATAGGTCTTATGAAGAGATGAGTAATAGTAGAAGTAAGAGCAATAGTGAAAGCAATAGCAGTAGAAGTTGTAGACTTAAAAAAGAGAGAAGCAAAAGCAACAATAAAAGGAGAAGAGGCTGCACAACCATTGTTAGTAAAACCAAGCTCGCTTCGATTACCGGGGGTTTTAATGCCAACGAAGATCTCATCAAGCTTTTGTGTACCCATCATAAGTTTCTTAACAATGGTCCTAGAGTGTTCCAACTACTTTTCTAGGTTAGACTGCTTTGCATTCAAAGCAGTGAGTAGGTCATCCTTTTCACTAATGAATGCCTCAAGAAATCTAGCAAAATCCAAATTTTTAACTTTATCTTGAAGAGCTAATAGCTCCTCATCCTTTTCAGACAAGGCATGAGCAAGATATGCCTTTTCGATTTCCAATATTTCAACCTTCTTTCTTAGAAGTGAGATTTTTTCAATATTATCATCAGACAAATCTAGACTCACTATTTGCTAATCTACTTCATCCTAAAGTCTCTTCAAGGTTTGCTCAAGAAACCTCATTATTGATTTGTTAGACTCTGCTGTAATAACCATATCATTGAGCCTTTTTTGCATAATCTCACATTTCTTAGAGAGATCATCTCTGTCCTGGATGTGAGTAGACTGATTATTATCAAAATCAACTTTGAGAGCGTTCAGCTCTTTTTCTTAATCCTCAAGGTTGTTTAAAGCCTTCTTTCGAGCTTTTTAGGTCTTAATATGCTCCATGAGCATTTCATTGTAAGTATCCAAGAGCTCATCATGCTCATCCTTGATGTGTTAAAATGTGTACTCGCAAGTGTACGAATCACTCGTAGTAAAGTGACAAGCAACTTCCAAGGTCGGTCTCTCAAGGAATTGCAGTGGTTTTAAATAACTAACTTTTAATCTAAATAGAGTTCTAATGAAAACAAAACACTAATTAAATAGAGTTCTAGTGAAACTAAAACTCTAAGTAACTAGAATCCTAATGCTAATAAAACTGTAAAAAAGTTGTTTGTTTTTGGTAACGAGAACAATCATACGACAATCAAACGAAAACAAAATCGCAATCAAATAATCAATTCAATTAAATCAAATATCAATAGAGGATGTATGGACGTTTAGCTTGGTTGACCATGTTTGCATCGAAAAAGTATGGTGAGATAACATGAACGTCCTATATAAACAAAACTACCGGCTTTCCTTTTAATTACGAAACTCCTTTTGGCAGGGGTAGGTCTCTTTGTTGATTAACTAATTAACTGCCTTTGGCGGGGGTAAATTAAATAGCAATCAAATTATGCGCAAGGAAAACATGCCAATCAAATTAATGCTATGACTAAGTCACTAACTTGAAGCTTTGATTAAGTGTTTCGGAATAAAGTTAAGGTGACATTCCTATAACTAAATTCTCAGATTTTTCAACCTAACTACGAACATCAAATGGGCCCATGAGTATTCATAATCAAATATCTAAACATGCTCTTAATCAAAAAGTAATTTATTCATAAATCAATAAAATATACCATACACAATTCTAGCAAACATGGCAACACAAACTAAACATCCATAATTAGACTAGCCGCTCATGTTCATATTATTATTCATAGACAAATAAAATATGATCATACACTTTAACAAATAGAGAAGAGAAATTAATTCTATAACAACAAGAAAATCTTAGATCTAAATACCGCTTATGGATTGGATGACGTTCTTCTCCGTAAGCTTTATCTTCGATCGTCGTTGGCTTCCTTGAATCCTTAGAATATTGTCTCTCGCTTCGTTAGAGTGTGGCAACGCTCTCAAAACTGATTGAATGTAGTGTTTGGGTTGCAAAATTGAGAAGAATGAGAGTTGTGTACGAATTGGTCGAGTTGTATGTAAGGGGGACTCTAAGGGGGTATTTATAGATGTAAGGGTTTCTGTAAATCCTATGTGCCATAGGAATAGGCGCGCCGCGGCATGCATTTTCCCCGCCGCGGCGCAACACAAAAATTGAAAAATATGCAAAAACCCGAGAGCTCCCCGCCGCGGCATGCAATTCCCTCGCCGCGGCGCGTGTTGCTTTGCTTTTCTTCACGTTACCCCCTTACACATGTGATGGCACATTATGTAAGGCTTACATATTTGTCTCGTTTAGCCCGTAACTCGTGATTCGAGCGCCGTAGGTGCCCCGTCTTTGCGTGTTTTCATCATTTGACTCATTTGATGCTAAAAACACCTGAAATGCACTAAAATATACCCGTGACTCCGAATGGATAGATTTATGAAAATAATCGAAATAATAATCATAATAAATCTATATATCAATCAATTAAGCACAATTAATCACGAAATATTAGTGCTTTTCGAGCACTCATCAATCCTCATCAAGAAATCTGGATGATTGAGAGATCATATTGGGAGGATCAACTTTGGTAACTATAAAGGCTATAAAGTTACTTTTATCCTCTTTTTAACTACGACTACTATCCAAAATAGTAACCTCTACTATCATGGCCTTCTTGCCAGATTATCATTCCTTTAAGCAACACTGAGCAGCAATGTGTCCAAGTTTTCCTCACTTGTAACACATGACCTATCTAGTCTGACACCTAAACTTATATTTATCTTTATCTTCCTCTAAGTATTTAACTTTGACTAGAGCTTTCTCGTTTAGATTTACTAGGAGCGTTCTTTTTGCTCTTGAAGAGTTTCTTAAACTACTTTGCTAACAAAGAAAATTCTTCTTAATCCAAGCTGAATGAGTCATCACTATCAACAGTGTCTTTACTTTTACATTTGTGAGTCTTGGTGGTCTTTAGAGCAAGACTCTTCCCTTTATCTCTTTTGGGAAGGAGGCGGTGAATTTCAAAAGTTTGGAGATCTTCAATGATCTCATTGACTTTAAGGGGTTCTCCTTTGAAAACTGTCTCTATAGAAATAACCATTTCACGAAAAAGCTGAGGCAAGCTACAAAGAATCTTCTCAAGTTGAAGTTCTTCGTTAATAGGACTGCCCAAGTTGTAGGAAGTATTGATGACGATAGAGAAGCAACCGTAAAAGTTATCAAATGTCTCATCTTCCTCCATCTGAAGAAGTTCATAATCTCTCTTTATTCTCATAGGCTTGAATTTCTTAACATCAAAGGTACCCTCATGCATTATTTCCAAAATATCTCAAGCTTTCTTGGAAGTAGTGCAAGTAAAAATTCTTCGATACTCTTCAAGGGTGACAGCTCAGGTAAGTGTGTATAGACCTTTACTGTTCTAATCGCACTCATGACTTTCTTTTTTAGTCCATTCCATCATGGGCTTGGGAACAACTATTCCATCTTCAAGAGTTTTTATAGGAGGCATCCAGCCATTCTCTACTTGATACCAAACATGGTCTGACCACAGGAAAGCTCGCATCTGAGACTTCCAGTAGGCATAATTATGCCTAGTTAGAAGCGGAGGTCTACCTACACAATGATACAAACATTTAAGGACTCACCCATTTCTTACAAGCAACAGAAAGCAAGTAACAATTAAGAAATTGCAGAAAACAAATAAGGCATATTTCAAACAAAAAAGGTAAAAGCAATATGCTTTCCAAGCTTTGTATATTCTATATATGTTTTCACATATACTATGTATATTAAGATTGTACTACCTCAGGCAGTAGTCAAGCAAACACAATGATGAAACTTGGTAAACCCATTTAGGCTCCAATCCTAAGTGGTAACATCTACGAGTTTCTTAAGATAACCACTCAACAGCCAAATTTACTAAAAGTAATAAACAGTTAATACAGACTCGATAAGTAAACTTCAAATATCTCTACAAGATAAGGTAAGACTGCTTAGGCTGCGATCACAAGCTGTCTCCATAGCTACTACGATCCTAATTGGATCCGGCTTACCTAAGAACCATTTCACCACCACGTAGTGTGATGCTAATACTTGCGATCAATATGCGTTTACAATAATATATGCAATTTTGCCCAAAATATGATTTTAAGATAAAATACCTCCTATCAACAATACGAAAACACACTTGATGTATGTTGATACGAAAACTCCACTCTGTAATAACAATACCGAAATACACTCGATGTATTGTTATTATGGAAACTTCATTTGATAAAATATTTATAACAAACTCCACCACCACCTCGAATTTCAATACAGAAACAACACTCGATGTAATGAGAATACAGAATCTTCTTTTCAAATTATTTCACAAAAATCTCCAAGTGAAAAACCACATCTGAATCACTAATATGGAACAACACTCAACTTATTAGTGATATAGAAAAAATATATTTTTGATAAAAAATGTTTACGTAAACCAAGTTTTATGCAAACACAAATCAGCTCAAAGAATATGAGAAATGGGAATTAAAGAAGTGTAAAAGGTGTAAAGAGTAAGAAGATGGGGTATTTATTGCTAATTTTTTAGCTTTTAGGACCCTCATCGGCCTCTTACAGTGCACCCTCTCAAGGCTTCGCTGACCATCTTAGTGAATCCCTTGCGAAATGTGAGTGAGGTCAAACGAATCGCAGCTCCATCTTGTGCACACTCTCTGACCCTTCGCGGACTACCTCGGTGACCCACCAACAAGCCAATCAAAATAAGTTTTTCAAGGAAAAACTTCACCAAATAAAATGTCATAAATACTCACCAACTTAGAAAAATAAATGCAAGTAAAAACACATTTTAACGTGCAATAAATATTCTCCCAACCACCCCGTGGTATGTGTATCATACAAACGTACGTTAGCTTTAAGTGTTACGTGAATGTGTGTGATACTGATCACAAGCAAAGTATCGTACAAAGAGATAGACAAAATACTAAGTAAAATAAATAGGCTCTGTGTTTTGTACACGAAAATGCAAACAAGGACACAAAGAGACTTACAAGACTTACAAATAAGAATAGTAATGAACATGAATCGAAATGGGGAGGAAAGTGTATGTAAAATTCATTCATTTTATTTATGTTTACTAAATAACTATAAATAATTAGAATAAAATTATTAATTGACTTAAATGTCTTTTTAAAAGTAGTATTGTAGAGAAAGAAAATAGAATTCTCATTATTGTTGTGTTTACAATACAATGCTAAAGACCCTATTTTTATGATATGTAAGATATAATATGAATTTCGAATGTAAAATATGATGGAAATTAAATTTTTATTTAAATACAAATTTATGATACTATAGAAATTAAATCTTCATTTGAAACTTCAAATAAAACTTAAAGTAAACCTAATCATAAAAGAGATAATATCAAATTTAAGATTTGATATATAAATTATAACACTCCCTCTGGATGTCAACAGTATTGAGAATATGCCTCATTAAAAACCTTATTAGAAAAACCAAGTGGGACAAAAACTAGCAAAGGAAAAAATAATACATTGTTTTCATGTAATACGCTAAAATTGCATCATTAAAACCTTTCTAGGAAAATCCAATGGGACAAAACCCTAGAAAGAAAAAAAAAATATAACGCATATACAAACATATTCTCCCTGATGATGATAATCATTCAACATAAGATTTTCTTTAAATTGGCACATTATAACACTACTATGAAAATCTCTCAATTGTTAAAGTAAAGATCATAACTTATGACAAGTGAGCCTACTTTGTTGTTACTTGACTTGTATGTAGTACAACTTTTCAATATTCTATAATTATAGGTCAAATGTATTTAATTCGATCACATGTTAAATTTAACTACTTGCAAGGTAGATGTCATTGTTCTACTAAGTAACTTGTTTTGCCAATTATCATAAAATTATTTAGAAACCTTGCATTTATAAAACATATTGCAATAATGATAACATACATTACAAAATGTAAAATAGTAATTCATATATCTAATTTATTGCAATATATTCAAATAAAACTTGTCATTTTGTTCTTCTTTAAATTAAACATTTGTATATGTTCCGAGAACATTCATCAATTTCAATAAATATATTGAGTATCAACCATCTTACTAAATGATGCTAACATATTATAAAAAGAAGAACATTATAAGATAATTTTCATATCGTGCAACCAAATAATAATTGGATATAATTTTATATATAATATGCAAATGTTTTATCCATTAGAAGCAATTCAATACAAGTTTGTTTCTCTTTAAATAATTACTTGTTTTTTAATATTTTTAGGAGCACATAAAATAAATTAACATGACTTGTATCCATAACAAAATTATGAAACATTTAAAAATATTGAATTTTAGTATTAAAGTGAATGCAATATATATCTATTAAAATTCATGTTTGTTTTAATAGTACATGCTTATAATTATCATAACAAAAAATTGCATGTAAATGTAGTGCTCTATTAATTTATTCATATCAGTAACTATATAAACCAATATTATGTGACTACTAGTCACATTTTAAAATTATCTTATACTTGCGAGAGTAAAATTTTGTATCTCACAACCTCATCATTTTTGAAATAAATTCATGTATTTTCAACACATTTTACATTTTTAGGCATTTGAACAACTAGCATTTATAAATATCTAGTAAACATCTCAAATGTTCACATCATATCCATTTCACTTTGCTCATAAGTGCATGTAATATATGCCTAAAATAATATTTTATATTTTGCCAATGCTTTGCTTTGTTGACATTTAATAACTTTTAAGTTTATTAAAAATTCTTATCATCTCATGCTTATTTAAGAGATGCATAAAAAAATATGTTGTACAATATTAATACATTAGTAATTTCTTTCTCTAGTAATCGAAATGATGTCATTTTATTTTTCAAGTACTTGAGATTCTATAGGAGTCACAAAGAAAAAAAATTTATTATCATTTTTTCGAGCATTAACTTCCTTTATTTTATCAAAAATTATATTATTTTTGCACCAATATAATTAGCAAGCTTTAGACAAATTATGAATATTTTGTTGCCATTTCATTTCATTGTCCTATAGGGACTTCAATAACTGCTTGAGCATTTTGCACCTAAATTTTTCATTATCTAAATACATTGCTAATATATAATACTCTATCATTGAGTAATTTTAGGAACTTTATGTTCCATAACAATTGATGCATTTTAAGTAATTTAACTTTATTACCTTTTTTTCCTCCTCCAAATGGCATAAACTATTTAAGAATCTAGCTTATCCTTTAAAGGGTCCAATATATTCAATAATAAATAGATAAAGAAACTCAAAACACATATATTTAAATTTATTAAATAGCTTATCTTAATGTATTAAGTCGGTGCAATAAGAATAATGCAACATAATTTGTCACTAATGTAAGTTGCAATTGAGAAATTTTAATAATAAATCTGTGGCTTAAACTGAATCGAAAATATATATTATTCTCATAATAAGGCTAATAATATTATTTTCATAATAAATTATTTATCAATAATTTAGATGCTGGAGATTAACTATCAATTCAAATATAATATGTTCATTTTACCTTAGGAACATGTTACACATATAATTACTGAATATGAAAATATTTGGAGATTGGTACACAACCATTTAACTTTCTGTTATAGAATGAACGAAATTTGAATCTTCCATTATATACATCTCACTTTGCGCATCACTGAAAGTAATATATGCCTAAAATAATATTTTATATTTACTCAATACTTTGCTTTGTCAACATTTAATAATTTTTAAATTTATTAAGGATCCTTATCATCTCTTGCTTATTTAAGAGAGGCATGAAAGAAAATATGTAGTACAATATTAATATATTAATATTTTCTTTCTACAAACTCTCTCTTCTATCTCTTTTCTTCTTCTTCTCTCTTCCTTTCTTTCTTTTTTTCTTCTGCTTCTCCTAACTCGTCATCCTCCTCTACTCAAGGGGAAGGATGCTCTCCTTAAGGAGTGTCTCTCTTTGGTGGATAATTTTTTTTCTTGTATTTTTCTTTCAGTTTTCTCCTTTTGGGAGAGTTTTATTTTATAAATAATCTTTTGCTACTATTTTTTTGTTGTTTTTCTATCATAACTGACCCTATGAAAGTCAAATCTAGTGTATTTTCATATATAAGATGGTTGGACGCTTCTACAAATCCAATAACTGTAAAGATTTGACAAGATGCAGAAACTTTATTCAGTTTAAAATTTTACTAGTACAAAGCTTCAAGTAGCATGTTTGGGTTGTGGAGATGTAAACAGTTGAACAAGATGAAGAACCTCATATTTTCTCCATGTGTGTAATATATTTTTGTAGTACTTGAATATGTATTGGTGAGTTTCACCTCTATATATGATTTTTTGTTGTATTGTTTTAGATTCGAGTATTAATGAAATATCACCTATTATAAAAAATATATTTTCTTTCTCCCATAGTCGAAAATATGTCATTTTATTTTGAGTAAATATATTTTTCTACAACCAAACTATGGGGTTTGTTACAAATATATCACCAAACATTTTTGTTACTTCCATACCACTAAATGTTTTGATTGTAACAAATTTACCATTGACATTAAAAACCTAACGGGGTTTAACGGGAAAGCCACACGTGTGATGCATGTGTGACTCTAATATCCTTAAGTGCGATGCCCTCTGTTACACCAAAGCTTACTCTCCCAAGTCAGAGCTTTAAACCTACCTTAATCTCCCCATCAATCAACCCCATAATCAGATACCACTTCATCTTCTTGGACCAAATTATCATTTCCCCCTAGAGTCTGCATTATCAGCACACAACCTGTCATCATCCAACTCTTCTTCAAAGGCTCTCTTTTAACTCGACGAGATCAAAACCAAGAGATCAAAGTATGATTTCTTTGAATCGAAGGGAAAAAACCATCACCATCCTAAACATGACTTCACCTAGACTGAGAGAGGGGAGGTCCGTGTAGAGAGTGGGGTGAACACTACAGCGCCACCACCTCCTCCTCTGATGAGGACGAGTAGCTCGAAAAGTTCTAGAACCCATATGGGTGTCAAGTCAAATTTTGGATCACTAGTGCGAGCAAAGTCAATTGCTACAACTAAAATTGTAGCTTTCCTACCACCTTATTTAGCTCCACCAAAGGATGTGACGAGTACTAGTAAGTTGGAGAAATGGGAAGATTCGTCAACAAGTTACAAGAACCATGAGATCTCAAAAATGAAGATGGTGGTGAGGCACAAGGATCTCAAGGAGATTGTGGATGCCATTAAGGAAAATTTCGAGAAGGCAATAGAGGCTGGCTATTAGGTCTCCGAATTGCTTGAGATCTAGTAGAGCTTAGCTTGATAGCAGTTTCAGGTAGCTTAATCGTATTACTAATTACTTTCATTTTCTTGTAACTAGTTAACGAAAATTTTGTTCTTCAAAATGGGGTTGATCGATAGGGAGATTAGAGTAGGATTAGAGCTCTGATTTGAGAGGTTAAGCTTTGGCGTGATAGAGTGCATCGTACTTAGGGATATTAGAGTCACACGTGCATCGCAAGTGTGACTTTCACGTTAAACCCCGTTAGGTTTTTAACGCCAATGGAAAATTTGTTATAATTGAAAAGTTCGGTGGTATGGAACTAACAAAAAAAAGTTTGATAATATATTTGTAACAACTCTCATAGTTCAATGGTAGAAAAATCTATTTACTTTTTTATTTTTCAGGTACTTGAGGCTTTATAAGAGTCAAAAAGAAAAGTTTTTATATCATTTCTTAGTATGTTAACTCCCTTTATTTTATGAATAATTGTATTATTTTTGCATCAATATAATTAGCAAGTTTTTGGACAAATTATGAATGTTTTATTGCCATTTCATTTCATTATCCTATAAGGATTTCAATAACTGCTAGAGCATTTTGTAGCTAAATTTTCATTGTCTAAATACATCAATAATATATGGTACTCTATCATCAAGTAATATTCTAAAATTTATATTCCATAAATGGATGCATTTTAAGTAATTTCATGTTATTATCTTTTATTTCCCTCTTTCTAATGGCGTAAATTATTTTTATTATCAAAATTATTTAAGAATATAGCTTATCTTTCAAATGGTCCAATATATTCAATAATAAATAGATAAAAAAAAAACTCAAAACACATATATTTAAATTTATTAATTGCCCATCTCAATGTGTTAAGTAATTGTAATAAGAATAATACAACTTAATTTTGCCACTAAAAAAAATTAAAATTGAGAACTTTTAATAATAAATTGGTGGGTTAAATTGAACCAAAAATGTATCATGTTCTCATAATAAAGTGACAATATTATTTTCATAATAGATGATATATCAATAATTCAGAGGCGTGAGATTAACTATCAATTCAAATATAATGTGTTCATTTTGCCTAAAGAACATGTGACACATATTATTACAAAATAATGAAAGATTTGGAGTTTCGTTCATAATCATTTAATTTTCTATTGTACAATTAACCAAATTTGATTCTTAATGAGTTAATTTTGTTTATGATAAAAATTTAAGCTTTTAACTATCAAAATTTATTTTATATTTGTGAAAAAAATTAAAAGAATATTTTCAAATATTGACTTCTAGTCATATACTTGTGGCATTATAACTTTATACCAAAATATGCACAATTCATACAATTTTTATCATAAGATCAGTCTTTCGGAAAACTTTTCAAGTTTAAGCTTTTATTTGAGAATTTAGATATAATGTAATTATATTTTACTTGTAATCTCAAATACCATTATTAGTAAATATATTCAAAATATTAAATTCTTAGTCAACTTTAAAAAATTTCAACACAATTGTATATAATATAATTTATCATACTTTAGTAATTCAAAACCCTTTATCAGGTTATAAATGAAATTATACAAACTCAAAAAATATATCATTCAATAATAATGAGAATTGTTGGATTGTCTTTAAGATACATAAATATTCATCATTTTATTTAATATGCTATAGTTATAAGTTCACTTTATATTTCTTCATCTATAATTTTATAGATGTTTATTATCCATCAAGAACAAAAGAAAGACATATGCGGTATAATGTTGATAAGGCCTTGGACCTTAATTAACATTCTTTTACTCTGTTTCTATAGAAGCTCATGATCAATAATAAAATTGGAGTTCAAATACGTCATGACATAATAACAACTCTAAAATAAGTTTTATTTTCTCATATGAGAACTTTTATTTTAATAATATGATAAAGATTAATTATGATACTACCAATATGAATACAATAGCTTAAGTCATACACATGATCATCAAATAACATTGACTTTTAGGAATAATATAATCCAAATGTCTTTGTTTTCTTAATAATCTTTGCATACACATAATATTTATATATATACATACATAGTTGCTACTTCATGAGAAAAGTTCATTAGTAAATATAACATATGAATGGTTCATATATATTGCCAATTTTACTCACAATATTGCATTATAAACATACACGAGATTTTAGCATATATTTCTCTTGGCTCTCAAAAAGAAGAAAATATACGATTTTATGATGTCAATTTCGCTCTAAAAAAGAAGACCTATTTTTTTTCTTCATATATACTTTTTCAAACGAAAGTTTAAAATATTGAGTCGTTTAAAGATCTTGAATGATCACAATTAAATTTGCCATATAATACTCATATTTGAGCCATTTAAATAAATAGTTATTATTATTAATCACTAGTAGTCCTTCAACATAGAGGTTTTATTTTTTCTCTGATTATATATATTTTAATGTTAACATCAAATAACATTCATTTCAAATATTATATAATCAAAATATTTTTACATCCATAATCATATCTACAGCATGAAATGTTTATATAGAGGTTTTATCTTATTACTTTAATAGCAAATTTTACTCAAAAAACTAATATATATTATATTTTATTATGTCAATTTCGCTCTTAATATTGCTACTTAATAATATACACAAGACATTGATCATAATTTATCATATATTTATGCTAGCATTATAACTTGTAGGCTCTTAATAAATGACATATATGCAATTCTAAAATATTGCTCTACACAATTTCAAAAGAATAATCGAATCCTTTTTTTCTTCTTATAACTATGTAAATTTTGAAAAATATTTTATCATAACAATAATAACGATGTAGTAACATAATTAGTATTCACCAAGAGTACACCTAGGAAAGAATGGTGGGGCAATATCTCCTTAAAAACTATCATTATAGACAAAATTATGTTCTCAAGAAAGACTAATGGCACTGAGCCTTTTCAACAACTAACCTCCTATAGAGAACTCTCTTAGATGTTAATATTTCATGCAACTACATACTTGATAATATGAAATATGTATAATATTAATAATTATTAGTAAAATTTTTGGTTATATTAATATTAATAAACTTGAAAAGATCAAACATAACTTTTTTACATATAATTCGAACAAAATCACGATAACATATTCAAATATTAAGCATGAAAGACATTGCAATCAGCATGTATACAAACAACTTTTTATTTTTTAGGTAATGTAGTTACCATATACTCTAGAGCTATAGATGATAATGGGAATAAAAGTAAAAGGCGTGCTCCATATTAGTAACAATAAATATTTACATTTATAAATTTAAATATATATTATATTCATAAATATATTTGCAATATATTAAATATAATATAATCAAATGATTGTAATATATTTAGCAAAAAAATAGTAAACCAAAAAAAGATTAGCATATATTGCTAATATCTTATAATAAAATTAATGTTCAATGATCTATTCACGATTACAACTGTGAACTTAACTAAAAATCTATAACTTTACAATATTTATTTTCATAACAATATTAAATTTGAATCTTAAATATAGTTAAATAATTATAATAATTTTCTAAAAATTTAACTAACCATCTTTTTATAATAATAACAATTAAATAAAAATATGTATCAATTATATACAAATTATTCATAAAATATAGTGTGTGTGTGTGTATGTGTGTGTGTGTGTAAATAATAAAATATATAGTTAACAATAAAATAAAAGAGTTTGATTTGAGATTTTTTCAAGATTTATAGCTTTTCAACATGATGTGATATATGAAATTACTGTTGAGGAATCAAAGTTACTGAATACAACACTATAGTATAGAAATATGTAGATATTCGACACATAAACTAAAAAATTTAACAAATTTAAAAATTAAATAAATTATAAATATTATTGATTTATGTTGCTCAATTAAATCGATAAAAAAATTTAAAAAATCTCGATAGATTTTGAATGAAAATAAGATTTGAATTTAATCATAAAAAATAAAAAAAAAATTCAAGAACTTATGAATTTTGTTATCAACGTTATATCACAAAAAGTTTTGGGGCAAATTATGACCAAGATAGGGGTGAAAATTTCTGATACAACCTGACACGAAATTTTTTTTAGTAAGAATTGATCAATAATTTTTTCATGTTCTTAAAGGTTTTGTTATTTTTTACTATTATAAATAGGCAATACGAAAAAAAATCGAGTAAATTTTTTCATGTGTCAATTGACACGAAAACTCAACACGAATAACACAAAACGAACATGGCACAGACATGGCTAACACGACACGATTGCCATCCCTAAACCAAGGTCATTTCACATATAGAAACCATAAGTCTTGAAAAGATATTATCATGCACATAATATTGTTGTAAAACTAAATAAAAACAAGAGAACAAAAGTAGAGAGAGCAAATAGAGAATTAATTCTCATTATTGTTATGTTTACAATAGATTACTAAATACCATATTTATAGGATAAGCACCTGGACATATAAAGTTTTTATTGGTTATAACTGATTATTTCACCAAATGGGTTGAGGTTGAACCATTGAGCAAGATTCGAAAGGATGAAGTTATTCAAATTATTTGTGCAAAGTAATTTGTAGATTTGGCTTGCCCAAAAAAATTGTGACTAATAATGGTAAGCATTTCACCAGTAGTAAGATAAAAGAGTTTACTTCAAAATATGGAATCAAGCTCTACCATATATCCCTGTACAATCCTCAAGCAAATGGATTGGCTGAGTCATTAAACAAGCTGATTGTAGATAGTTAAAGAAAAAGTTGTAGAGTTCCAAAGGAAAATGGGTCAAAGAGGTTGTTGGTGCCTCGTGGGAAGTAAGAACTAATCCTGAAGGTGTCACTAACAAAACACCATTCTCTTTGGTGTATGGAACTGAGGCATTAATACCTATTAAGGTAAGGGTATCTACCTTGAAATCAAATATATGAGAAACTACAATAGTTTGGAAAGAGTTCACGACTTGGTTCTTGCTGAAGAGCTACATGACCAAGCCCTTGCTAGAATAGAAGAGTAGAAAAGAAAGGTAGGTGCGTACTATAGCAAGGTAGAACATTTCAAAGTGTTTAGGGTTGGAAAATGAGTTATAAGGAGAGTTTTTCCAAATATAAAGGAGTGGTTGGTTGAAAAGCTAAGATAAAATTAGGAAGGACCATATCAAATACTTGAGGTCACCCTTTAGGAGCGTTTATGTTGAAAAATGCAGTTGGTGTGCTTGAAGAAATGAGTTGGAATGCCAGGGATCGAATGAAATGTCACTTTTAGTTTAAAAATTTAAAGAAATTTTTACTTTGTATAAGGCACGTTAATAATTGAATGTAATTAAATGCATGAAAAAGAACCAGGTAGAGTGCTCAGGTTGTCACTTTTATCTTCATAATTTAGTATTCCCAATTCTAGGTAAAAGGATTCATGAATAATAAAGAAGATACGAGTTGATCACCTCAGTCAAGAACCAGGTAAAGTGCTCAAGCTGTCACTTTTATTTTGAGAATATGTTATTCCCAGCTTTAGTTAAAAGGGAAGCATGAATAATGTTGCTCAAAATGGTGTATAAGATTTTACGTAAGTGCACGTGTCGTAAACAAGTAATATAATGATAAGAAAGATCGTGCTGAGGCAGATTGAAATACAAGAAAATATCGTAAAAATTAACTATTAAAATCAATATTTGGTGTTTTTGTGTATCAAAATAAAATAAATAGCACGAGAAGAAAAGAGTAACAATACTAAAACAAAGTTCAATAAGAATGATATCAAGAATTGCAAGTGGATAAATCAGTTAGGATTGCAAATGTGACAAGTGATGTAGACAGACTGTGTTGCTACAGCATTGCTGTAGCAATGTTGTGGCAAAGTGCACTAGTAACTAGAATTGCGAAAATTACAAAGGATTCTTCCGAATCTGCAATGTTTATATATTCTATGACTCAATGAAACATATTTTTATGCACAACTGAATCTAAGAACAACGTTTCATGCAAAAATTCTCTTGTGTTATGTGAGATAATTATATATTCCTATATTAATTTCTACACACTATTCTAGCTTCATCCAACTTAAATTAACCTTTCCAGAATTAATTTCAGTTTAATATCCTATCAATTGTTGATCAAGCAATCAATAAGAATAAATCAATAAATTAAGCATCGAATAACTAGCACCCCTTGTCAAGCAAAGCACAAAGTCTACATACACTTCCACATCCACAACCCTAACTGTAATAAAATTAGCCAATCATATTTATGAAATCAAGTATCAATTCATTCATATTCAAAATCAAATCCATTGAGTTATAGAAATTTGAAGGACAATAAAAGAATAATAGAAGAAGGAATAAATTAATAAAACCCCCTTTGATTAAATCTCAATAAATTGGATTCCATATCTCTAATTGTCTCTTGCTTTTTTCAACGATTATCCTTGCAAATCAAGCTTTCAATTGGTCTCTTTTCAGATCCCCCTCGATGCTCTATTCTTGCTGTTCTTCCTCAGATTTTCTGCGTGATTTTTTGCCTAAAAATTTGCTTGCTGCGTGATGCTCTCTTCTACCTCTTCTTCTCTGCCAAATTGCTGCCAAATCTGTATCTGTAAATCAGCCACTGTTTTGTGTATCAAACCCTAGGTTTAATTTGGGTTAAGCTCCTCGTGTTAAGTCCCAAAATTGCCCTTAAAAAGGTGAGTCATTAGATGTCCAAAATTGTCCTTTTTTTGAAAGTCAATGATGAACACTATTTTGACCTACTATTTGTTATATTTTTTAGTATTTATTTTGCATTTAATCTCAATATAATCTTGTTTTGGAGGGTATTCTATTGTTTTGTAGATCAAAGTAGGTTTGGGAAGAAATGTGGAAAAAGAGAGCAAAAGTGAAGCAAAAGTGTTTTAAAATGTAAGCCTTACATCGAGAATCAGCAAAGTATGTAAAGGTATTTACATAATCAACAATGTATGTACAACGTATGTAAAGTCATTTACATACCATCACAAAGATGCGCGCCGCGGCGAAGGAATCATGTGCCGCGGCGAGAGATTCAGCAAAGTATGTAAAGTCATTTACATACCAAGTACATACATTTACATACATTACGCGCCGCAGCTTGATTATTGTGAGCCGCGGCGGGGAGGTTTCTGCTTTGGGTCGTAGTTCAGAATGACATGCTATGCCGTGGCATGAAAATGGCGCGCCTCGGCCCGCGCGCGCGGACTTCAGTTTTTTTCCTCTCAGCCACACACACACTCACACATTCAAACCCTAACATATAAATACCACATTATACCTCTCCCAAACACAAGTTTTTCACAGCCAATTTCTTCCCTACCTTAGCTGCTACTACAGCAAGGGTTTTCCACCCAAAATCAAGAGGAGACCCTCCATTGTTGAAGCTACTCCAAGGATTTGAGAAAGAGGATCAATCAAGTTCAAGGATTTCGAGCTAGAGGATTCATTGGGGTATCTTTAGTTGCATATATTTTTCTTCTCTGATTTTGTGGTTTGCCTCCATGACTAAATTGATTGACACCAATTTAGTTATGGTTGGCTAATTTATGTAATTGGGATGTTAGTCTTGCTTCCAATGATTGGAAGAACAATTTTGTAATTTAATTATATATGATTGGATTTATTTCTTGTTCATGTTCTTATTATTTTCTGATTGTGAATTAATGGTGGACCAAACCTTAGTTTGTAGTTAGAAAGAATATTTTAGAATTAGGCATTAGAAACGCCATCTTTGCTTAATTGTGCATTATGAACAAGAGCCTAAATTGATTGCATTGATTTGTGTTATTTTAGGTGGTTATAATTATTTCCTTGAGCTAATTCCAATTAGTTAAATAACGGTCCGGATCAAAGAAGTTAATTAGTTGATTGTAGTGAAAGTTGCCATTGATTTGAGATTTTCTAGGTTTAGCGAAAAAATCATTAAATCCAACATTTAATTGACTGCATAATTTGTTTTTGCCATGAATGGATAGCAAACTAAGATTCCCATTTACATCCATCATCCTCCCCTTGGTTGTGATTACTTTTATTTCCATTTTATTTTAGTTTTTTTAATTTAATTCCGAATTTACAATCTGTCCTTCAACCGACAATTGTTAGAATGTTTAGGATTGTTTGTTCGACTAAATAAGAAAATAAATAACGTTTTAGAACTACCGCAATTCCTTGAGAGACGATCTTGGGAGTATACTTATCACTCATTACAAGTGATTCGTGCACTTGCGCGGTTTTTTATAAAATACAAAATTTGACTATCAAGTTTTTGTGCATCAGTCAATATCAGTTTTTATTATTTATATCACTCATTCCACGCTGTTTTCCTAGTGTAGTGTTGCTGCAGCAATGTTGTGGCAAAGCTACAGCAAAGCTGGATTATGCACTTTTTGTTGTTTTCTTTATCTCCTACAAAGGGCAATGAAAATCTAATGAGTGGACATCAAAATATAACTCTCTCTAACGAATTTCATGATTATTTTGGATTTATTATCAAAGATTTTACTTAAATATGCAAATTCCACAAATACTGTATAAATGATTATAATGTGTAAACATTCTCAAATGAACAAGCAAGTATTTATGAATAAGAGCTAATAATACTCTAATAAATTAGAGTTATCAAATAATAAAGAAGAAACAAGCATATCACCTTGGTTAGGGACCAAGTAGAGAGCTTCAATTGTCACTTTTACCTTGAGAATATGGTATTCCCAATTCCAGGTAAAAGGATGATATGAATAATAAAGAAGATACGAGTTAATCACCTCTGTTAGAAACAAGGTAGAGCACTCGAGCTCTCACTTTTACCTTATAAATTTGGTATTCCTAAATTCCAAGTAAAAGTGTAGCATGAATAATAAAGAAAAAACAAGTTGATCACAATGGTTAGGAACCAAGTAGAGAACTTAGGCTGTCACTTTTACCTTAAGAATCTGGTATTCCTAATTCTAGGTTAAAAGGATGGCATTAATAATAAATAGGATACAAGTTGATCACCTTTGTTCATTACCAGATAAAGAGCTCGGGCTGTCATTTTACCTTGAAAATTTGGTATTATCAATTCCAAGTAAAAAGGCATGAATAATTAAAAAAATAAGTTAATCACCTCGATCAGAAGCCAAGTAGAGTGCTCAGGCTGTCACTTTTACCTTGAGAAGCTGGTATTCCTAGTTCCAGGTAAAAGGATGGACTACATAATAAAGAAGATATGATTTGATCACCTCAAGCAAGAACCAGGTAAAGTACTCTGGCTATCACTTTTATCTTATGAATTTGGTATTCTCAATTCCAAGTAAAAGGATAGCATGAATATTAAAGAAAATACAAGCTTCAAATTATCAATGAAGGCTTATGTTTTCATTTATATATTGTAATAAAAAGAGGATTACAACAAAATGGCCACTACTACTCGTAGTGCCAGCAAAAGATAAACAACACATTTACTTTAAGATTAATAATAATAATATAAAGAGATGATTTGGATAATATTCGATCAAGGATGTCTATTGACTACACCAGAACTGTTAGGATTAGGGTTATTGGGTTGAGGACGTATCAACGAATAAAGTTCATTTTTTTCCCTTTGAAGCAAACATGGAAGGAGATTGGGTCTCTCACTTCCAAACCCTCCTTAACATTCTGAAAAAGACTCCACACCCTGTGAAAAACGTTTTCCCTTTGTTCGCAATAAAAGTTTGCCTTATGGGTTTCATGATTGATAAAATTAGCACCATGAAGGAATGCTTCACTATCCTCTGGTGAAAGAGAGTTTCACAACCAACAAAAATCTTGATACATTGTTGTAAATGCATGATCACAAATTATCAATGTTCAACCATAAACAATCAAACTTGACTAGAAATGAATTCACCCTTCGTGCATATGTTTTTCTAGCCTATAAAGTTACTCAATTTGAATTGTTTTTTCTCGTGTTCTAGGTCAACATATAGCTATGTGATATCTTCTTGAAGTCTTAAGTCCTCTATCTTTAGAGATCGTCTTTTCGGTCGAACAGATCGATCACTAACTATTATGTTCAAATGAATGAGAAGATGCAAATTAATAGCACAACAAAATCTAAGTGCAGAAATGAAATATGGCAATCTATTTGTGTCTTAATGCTATTATCTATACTGGTGTGAGTAAGGCCCATAGCGTTTTTCTCATTATTTGAAGTTAAACAAAAAGTTAAAGTAAGGTGAAAATTATAAATATAAGGACAAATGTCAAAAGCCTAAATACAAATTTTTCAAAATAAGAAATTGTCCTTACAAAAAGAAATTGAAACAAGGCATCAACTATGAAAAACTTGAAAATATAAATAAAGATTGAGGGGGTGCAGCATTCTCAGGAGCACAATCAGTTGGCGGGTTTTGGTTGTTAATCTCCTCATTTGTACTCTCACCATCTTTACCTTCTCCTCCTAGATCAATTATAGGAGAACCACCCACACTAACAATCGAGTGTGGGAGGAATGCCAAGATTTCATGATTTTAATAGCTCATTTTGTTCTTTGAGCTGATTTTTGAAAAGAATCCAAAGCTCTGTTATAGCCTTTCTGCCCCCACTCTAGTGATTGTTGGTGAATGGCCTCAACTTCTGGCCAGACTCCAACAACCTGGGCTTGATCATGCTCCTCTTCATCTTTAGATATTGCATAACCACTTTGTCTCTCTTCACTAATTTTTCATCGAGACCATTCTCAAGATGAGCGATATTCACATTCTTATGGTGAATGCTAGCCTTGGATGCCTTAATCTCTTCCCACAATTTTTACAACTCCTTAGATTGTCTAGAAAGTTCTTTCTTTTCTTAATAATTGTTTAGCATTAAGGAGTGCAAAAAAAAAAAAAAAAAGGAACGACATGAAAGTTAATGACCTAATAATGTTGTAGTAAACTGAAAGAAGAAAGAAAGAAAGTTTTACCTTGTGATGGCACTACCTTCGTGACTATTTTTTCAAAGAAAACATCTGTCAGTCAAGCTAGTACACTATAAGGAAAAAGGCTTTTAGGTACAGTTGTTAACCGTATCTATAGGCTTTTAGGTACGGTTGTCTTTTAGCGCGTAACCGTACCCGTAGCCCGTGTCGCTATAGGTTGACCTACGGGTACGGTTGTTAACCGTACCCGTAGAGTTTTAGGTACGGTTAACAACCGTACCCGTAGGGTTTTGTAACCGTACCTAAAACCCTACGGGTACGGTTGTTAACCGTACCCGTAGAGTTTTAGGTACGGTTAACAACTGTACCCGTAGGTATTTGTAACCGTACCTAAAACCCTACGGGTACGGTTAACAACCGTACCCGTAGGGTTTTAGGTACGGTTAACAACCGTACCCGTAGGATTTTAGGTACGGTTGCGTAACCGTACCCGTAGAGTTTTAGGTACGGTTAACAACCGTACCTAAAACCCTACGGGTACGGTTGTCTGATTTATTACATGGTTTTAGGTACGGTTAACAACCGTACCTATAGGTTAAAATTTTTTTTTTTTAATAATTTTTTTCTGTGAATATATTTTTACCTGTTTTTATCCCTGCTCACTATATTATCAGAATTTAATCAGACATTTATATACATATCTCAACAAGCATACAAATATTCTATTACAATTATGCATATTAATGCGTCGTCATTTCAGTAAATTAAAATACATAGCTAATGTCACTAACCTAATTAAATTAACTATATATACATACAAGTTAAATCTAACTAATATATATCAAAATGTAAAATATTTAATTGTCTAACTTGTGCTTTCAATACTATCAATAAGGAATTGACATACTTCTCTTCGACAAACATCAAGTTCTTCTCGGGTGTATGTTTTCTTTTCTGCAAACTAAAAAAAAGGTAATTAGATATATATATAGTTATAAATAATTAGGAAATACATGATACTTAAAAATTTATGAATACAATGATGTAAAAAAATTACTAGCTAAATAATTGTATGTACAATCATAAATATTTTGTTAACTTACTAGTAGTGATCGAGACTTTCTTGGTTGATATATAATATCTCTCATATATCTCATCACAAAAAAACCACATTCAATGCTATTATTTTGAATAGGTGCCTACACACATATATAAAACATAAATTGCATAGTTAATTAATTTGAATAGTTTATCTAAATAATTACTTGTAATTAAAGATGTACAGGCATATAATAAACGATAAATTAATATATACTAACCTTAATAGGCCGGAAAGTAGGTGGTGGCTTAAACGAACGTGTTATAGTTTGGTACCATCTAGAAAAAGCACTATAATATCGACATAATAAATAAACATTATTCATATTCAATCATCCATGATTACTTAATTAGAAATAATTTAAAATCATGTTAATCAAATATATTAAGTTAATAATACCCAATGATCATATCTTGAAATCTTTGTGGTGGACTGTTTCCAAGTGAATCAAACCACTCAACAACACCACTATATGGATGGATCACCCCAAGCATCCAATGATTTCTACAATTAATTGCAAATGATTGTTATAATAAGGACTTAACAAAATTAGAACATAAGAAAAGTATATGTATATAAAATACTCACGATAGCCAATAAGGAACAATAAGTCTTTCATTCTCTTCTACTCCAAGCATTCGTTCAATGAGAGCATCGATTTGATCATCAAGAGTAGGGCTCCATTGATTTGATATAAGTGCAGGATGCAGAAAGCGATATAATTTGTGATTTTTTACATTTCTTGTTAAGTGATCAAATAAAATCCTATACTTAGAAAAAAATATAATTACTATATTTCGTAATATTGAAAAAAAAAACTTATAAATAATATAAAAAGTTTAAATAAATGTTACCTCTCATATACTGCAATAATTGTTGCTTGTAGCCACCCAACAATACATAATGGCATTATGTCTTCGCTCCTAACCTCCAAGGGCTCCTCAATGCCCAATGCGTCTATGACATTAATTTGAAATGATTCACCATTAGCTATCATATTATTGCATGCATACATTGTCATACGTTCAATGGCACCTCCATCACCTATACATGGAATATCTTCAATTCTTTGAACATGAGAAGTGACTTTTTTCTTTGGCTTCATTTGCTTTTTGGAGGCCTACGCTTAACAACAAATTATGTTATATAATATAATTAAAATTGCAGATATCAGCACATGAAATAATGTTAATGTATGCTAACCGAATCATTTTGGGTGATTATCCAATTTTTAGGCCAAGCTACCATACATCCTTCAGCTTGTCCAACACACATCAACTCATCTCCAATTGGAATTGGCAAAAATTCTTCATTTTTAAGTGACTTCTCAATACTAACTCGTGCATTATACTTACCAAGAAGCATATGATGCACTTTAGCATATGGGTCACTAGTTTGGTAAACTTTACCCTTAGCCACAATGTTGTCTAATTCATCCAAAGCTAAATAACATGGACTTCCCTACAATTGAGATGAAACCATATTAGCATTGCTTACAATGAAATATGTTATACTTGTAATTATATGTGATGCATACCTCTAAGTCATTGATAGGAAATGTTGAAATTGTTGGAGGCATAAAAGTGTTGCTCTCTTGAGTGATACCTGGACTTTTTGACTTAAGTGCTTCATTCTCAGCCCTTAACCTGATATTCTCTTCTAAAAGTTGTTTTTCCTTGTCAACCTTCCCTTTACCTTTGTTTGGCTTTATTGGGTTCTTCTCACGTGTGGGTGTGTGATATCTCTTAAGTATGGTAACCCCATAACTAGCACCTCTAACACGTCCAGGATGTTCTTTTGTTTGTAACGATTGACCCAATATATCCTTGTGACCAATGGGTATAAATTCTCCCGAATGGCTCTTTCTTTCATAATCTTCCTGCAAATTAAGTAATCACTATATAAGCTTAACACATGATAATATGAATGTAAGTTATAATCAACATATTTTATGTTAAACTTAATTCATTTACCATCAATTCTATTGCTTTTTGGGCAGCTTCATTAATTGGAACTCCATCTCTAGAATGCGTGTGCTTCCAAGTAATGTGTCTACCTGGGATAATTCCATCCTGAAAATTGGTTTTCTATAATAATAGCAATTATCTAGATAGATAAATGTTATATATAATCACATGAAATCAGGCACTTCATACAAGTTGTAATACCAATGACTCTTCGGTATTTGCAATACTTCTTCGACCAGTATAATTTACGTACACTAACTGTTCTCTATTTTGTTTGGACTCTTTGCTTATATCCTACAAAAACTAACTTGTATCAGTAAAACACTTTATATATGTATATATATAGTATGTATTCAATGTAATTGATTTATATGTCATTACCTTAAAAGTGTCATTTTGTGTCCACTCCACAAACCAATCCCATTGTTCTTGTGTAATAAAATCATACTTTTCGGGGGGTGTTCTCAACAAATCTGGAAACTCAAGATTAGGCACCACGTGCTCTTTGTATAACTTATGCTTGTATTTCCTCCACATATCACCCAACTTCTTCATGGTATATACTCGTGCTATGTCTGAGTCGATATTGGGAAATATAAAAGTTGTCTACATAAAACATGTACACAATATTTATAACCATGCATATATTATGATAATCATTGAATTCAAGTAGAATAAGCAAAGAAAAATTATTACTTACTATCACATCCTGCCACAAAAGTTCCTTGCAATCGTGAGGCACATCCGTCCATACTTTGTAATTAATTGGAATTGAAGATCGTGCTAATACCCCCAAATAACTAATGAAATCATTAGAATTTTGTCCAATAGGTATGTTTTCTGAATTAAATAGTACGGATGTCCTAATCCCTTCACTTCTTAATTTCACTAACTTATTCATTTGGGTACGACCTCTAGTTTTCTTCACCGTACTACCACTTGAACGTTGAGACAATTTCATCCTGCAATATCACACACATTTTTATAAGTACACATATAATATCATGTTTAATTAACAACAAAATATATTAAGAAATTAATTAAATTAAAGTATAACTTACAAATACATAATGAGTACTACATTATTTTTCTTTGTCATGTACAATCCACGTTCCTTCACACTCAATTCGACAGTAATCAACATTCTCATCTTCTTGTTGGTCTAACATGTTACTTTCATCTAACAATGTGACAACCTCCTCATGCTCCATTACGATGTCTCCTAATACGTCAATATTAAGAGTGTCATTATAATCCCGACGAGGAGGAGTTAAGACATTCCACCATTGTTTCTCTTGAGAATCATGAATGTAGAAAACTTGTTTAGCTTGTGAGGCCAAAATGAAAGAGTCATTAACATGTGACTTCTTATTCAGATCAACCAATGTGAAACCAAGTGCATCCTTCTTTATTCCATGTTTGCTATCCACCCAACTACACTTAAATAAAGGAATTCTAAACTTTACATAATCTAGATCCCATATTTCATCAATAACTCCATAATAATGAATGTCTCCTTCAATAGGTTGCATATCTTTGGCACTTGAAAATTGCATAGTTTTTGCAATTATAGAAACTCCACAATTTTGGGTAACACGATTGTCACTTCTATTTTTTGTTTGATAATGGGTCCCATTTATAGTATAACCATGATACTTAATGACATTAAACTTCGGACCTTGTGCTATCCATCTCAATTCTTCAGAGATATTACAACTTGTTCTATTCAATTCATTTGCAATCTAAAGCACAAAATTACCACATTTAACTCATTAGTAATTAGTAATAAATATAATGAATTAAATCTATAATTGACTAGTAAATACAACTTATAATTCACTTACTTGAGCTTTCAACCAATATATAAATGTTCGATTATGTTCATTTAATATCCATTTTTCTCTCTTATTTTGGTTTGTATGACGAATAAGCTTCATATGTTTCCTACAAAAATAATTGATTTGTGTCAAAGTAAGATGAACATTTAATGATTAGAACAAAAAAAATAAAGTACGAGGAGTACACATACTCGATATAAGGTTGAACTACTTCCAAGTTGTTCAAAACATTACTATGTGCTTGTTCCCAAAGTGCACGATCAATAGAATCAACCCACCCACCTTTATCTGGCTTTCCGGAGATGCTCTCACAATTTAAGTGCTTAATCAAGTCAACTGAAAGACCAATTGGTTTTACTCCAATTAAAAATTCAGAACAAAATTCTATTGCTTCCTCTGCCACATAACACTCTGCCATGCACCCTTCTGGACGATTACGATTACGAACATAACCTTTAAGTACACTCATATGTCTTTCAAAAGGGTACATCCACGTTAAGTACACAGGTCCACATAACTCCAACTGTTTTGTAAGATGCACTGTTAAGTGTATCATTATGTCAAAGAATGATGGTGGAAAATACTTTTCAAATTTACATAATGTGAGCACAACTCTTTTTTGAATTTCTTCAAGCCTTGTAACATCCACAGACTTTTTGCATATATCATTAAAAAACGTACACATATCTATGATTGCACTCCTAACATCCTTAGGCAACATACCACGTATTATAACGGGTAATATTTGTTGTATTAAAGTGTGACAATCATGAGACTTCATTCCATTCAATTTCCAATTTGAAGTGTTAACCAAAGACTTTATATTAGAGGAATATCCAGAAGGAACTTTAACATTGGATAGTGCTTCCATAAAATTTTTTTTCTCCTCTTTAGACAAAGTAAAACACGCTGGAGGAAGAAAAGTGCGACGGTCCTCAAATTGAGGATGCAACTCTGGACGTAACTTCATGTCTGCTAAGTCCAATCGAGCACCTAATCCATCTTTTGTTTTTCCAGGAATATTCAACAAGGTGCCAAGAATACTATCACACACATTTTTCTCAATATGCATAACATCAAGAAGGTGTCTAATTAGCAAATGTTGCCAGTACTCTAATTCAAAGAATATTGATCTCTTCCTCCAACATATTGAAGTATTTAAAAGTTTTTGTTGTTCTTTTGATTTACCACGAGGAAAAGTTATTCCTTCAACTTCTTTTAGAATATCAGGTACAGTTGGTGGTAATGGAGCTTCATTATATTCTTGTGTTCCATCAAAACATCGTCTTTGATTTCTATATTTATGCCCAAGTGGAAGGAATTTGCGATGACCTCTGTAACACATTTTATGAGAATGGGCTAATTTATCCGCATATGTGTTTGTGCTACAAACTGGACAAGCAAAATAGCCCTTCACAGCATGACCAGACAAGTTACCATATGCAGGAAAATCATTTATAGTCCACATTAGAATTGCCTTTAAGGTGAACTTCTCTTGATGATATGAATCAAATACTTCAATGCCATTATTCCATAAAATTTTTAAATCATCTATTAATGGCTCTAAAAACACGTCAATATCATTCCCTGGTTGCTTAGGGCCTGATATCAACAATGTTAGCATCATGAACTTCCTTCTCATGCATAGCCACGGTGGGAGATTATAATTGACCAACATAACGGGCCAACAACTATACTTAGTACTCATTGAGCTATACGGATTGATACCATCAGCTGCAAGTGCAAGTCTAAGATTTCTGGGCTCTGATGCAAATTCAGGCCACTTTTCATTGATGAGGTTCCAAGAACGAGAATGTGATGGATGTTCTATTTTACCATTAACAACCTCTTGAGCAGCATGCCATGATAAATTTTTGGATGTATCAATGCTTCGAAACATCCTTCGAATACGTGGAATAGGTGGAAAATACCACAACACCTTTACAGGTATTTTTTTTGATTTTTCATCTAATCCAAATTTGGACTCTTTCCACCTTGATTCCTTACATATAGGACATTCACGTGCATCTGTATACTCTTTCCTATATAGTATGCAGTCATTTCGACATGCATGTATTTTCTCATATCCCATACCTAGCTCATTAAGTGTTTTTTTAACATCATACATAGAATGAGGTAATTTATGATCCTCAGGCAACATATCACCTATTACAGTCAGAAGTTCTTTAAAATACTTATCAGGTATTCCACACTTCGCTTTAATATTGTACAATGTGACTAATGCAGAAATCTTAGTGTACTTCTTACACCCATTCCATAACGGTTTTTCAGCATCCTCTAAAATCTCATTAAACTCTTCACCCAACATATCGTCATTCAAATTATCTTGCACTGCATCTAACATTTCATTAGTATCAACAAAAGCTTCTTCACGCTTTCTCTTCTGTTGTGTAGGGGACGCATTGGGAAACTCATTACTATTCTTCATAATTTCTTCCCCATGCCAAAACCATATCTTATAACTTTTGTCAATACCATGTTTGAATACATGATTTCGAATTTCCATAACATTATGTCCTTTTCGGTTCCCACATTTCAGACAAGGACACTTAATTTTTTCATGATTACTTGCATTATTAGCAGCAAAAGTAAGAAAATTTTCAAGCCCTTCACTAAATTCATTTGACCTTCTAGCCATTGACATCCAAGACTTATCCATTTAAAAACCTAATTAAAGATATATATATATATATATATATATATATATATATATACACATTATGTCAATGAACATATATAATATTGTGAAATAACAAGTGACAAAAATATTAAAAAAAAAGAATCAAATAATATATATATACAAATACAAACAACATTAATTTAAGTAAAAAAAAAAAAAAAATATATACAAGTTATACAACATTAATTCACCTACAAGTTCTAACATTATATACAACATTAATCGCACTATGCATATGTATATAATTTTTTCCATGAATAAATATACAATAATATATAACATTATAAATAATTAATAATAATAAACAAAATAAAATAAAAAAATTAAAACATATATATATATATATTAACGGCAACTACATATATGCACTACAAAAATTTTCATGAACAAATATAAAATATGCATGAATTATAATATCATAGCAATTATAAATAAATAATGATAATATTTATTTTTAGGCAAAAATTCTCAAAACATATATTCAAGGCATATAGCAAACATGGGTAATAGAGATTATGAACTAATTAAGAAAAAAATCAAGTACATTACTCAAAAAAGCACAAAAAATACATACTTTGAAGGAGAAAAGTTGATGGTGGCGGAAATGGAGGTCAAAATGGCACCTTTGGTGGCTGAAATGGTGGAGGAAAAAAATAGAATTTTTCGGCTGAAATGGGAGAAAAACTAGGCGGCAAATGGTTCAAAACCGTACAACACGGCGGCGGCGGCAGCACTCACGCCGTCGGAAAGCAGCCGGCAACGAAACAGGCAGGCGAAACCGGTCACGTTTGTGTGGGAAGGGGGGGCGGCGCTGGATATTGTGGGACAAAGGGTGGGCTCGGGTGGGGAAGAAAAGAACAATGTGTGGAGCCCGTGTGGATGTGGAGACCTAATTAAAAAATTTGACCTACGGGTACGGTTGTTAACCGTACCTAAAAGGATACAGGTACGGTTAACAACCGTACCCGTAGGTTAACAACCGTACCCGTAGGTTAATTAAAAAATTTGACCTACGGGTACGGTTGTTAACCGTACCTAAAAGTCTACGGGTACGGTTAACAACCGTACCCGTAGGTTAATTAAAAAACTTTTAGGTACGGTTGTTAACCGTACCCGTAGACTTTTAGGTACGGTTAACAACCGTACCCGTAGAGTTTTAGGTACGGTTGTTAACCGTACCCGTAGAGTTTTAGGTACGGTTAACAACCGTACCTAAAAGTTTTTTAATTGACCTACGGGTACGGTTGTTAACCGTACCCGTAGAGTTTTAGGTACGGTTAACAACCGTACCCGTAGGTCAACTTTTAGGTACGGTTAACAACTGTACCTAAAAGTTTCCGTAATTTTCCGAAAAAGTTCCGCGTTTTGGTTCACTTTTAGGTACGGTTAACAACTGTACCCATAGGTAATTCTTTTACAATATACGGGCAACCGTACCTATAGCTATTTAGGTATTGTTGTTATCAAATTTTTAATTTAACAACCGTACCTATAGGTATATTTTGTTGTAGTGGTATAAGAGAGATGTATTCATCTAACACTTTTTAATTGCATAGGCTAGACCTCAGCATCTGATTGGGTTCATGATTTCCATCAGTAATAGCATTGTTTCCCTTGGGATCTTGATAATTATTAAGGTTTGCACGGGGAGAAGGAGGCAAAGCCTCATGAATGATAATGTTTTGAGCGTCATCATGAATGACAACATTTTTGCTTTTCTTGGGAGGAGGTTGTGTGCTCAACCTCTTATCGTGGGAGAGGAACACTATTTTCCCTCTTAGGCTTGCTAAGAGGTTTGGAAGAACCAGCCACTTTATATTGCTTCAACATCTCCATAAAATAGAAGAGATCAAATTTCATGAATGCAAAAATCGAAATAGAAAAAGGAAGGTTATTAAAAAAAGTGTAAGGTTTAAAAATCGCATTATATTAAATGTCGAACCAATACTATCGTCAGGAACTATCTTGAAGATGGATCCAAATTCATGAGTGGGAGCTCGTGTGCAGGCTTTACGAATACTTCACAATTGTTTTGTATGATGTCTTTAAGGATGGTGGCATTAACCTCATTCTCATCAAACTAGCATCATTAAATTGGTCAGTGGTAACTAGTTGATTCCAATGAGTGGGTATAATTTTGAATGGAGAATAATCTAATTTTTCCTCTTAACTAAGGCTCGAAGGAAAGAAAACTGAGCTCTTCAACAAATATTTGACGTCGCTCCATGATAGATTTTCAAGGAACTACCATCTAGCCAATCCCTTTTGCAAAATATATAAAAGAAGCATTGTTTCCAATATCTTTTGTTGTTAGGGATTACAACATTTAAACCACAATCCCACTTTGTAGAAATGTTTATTCAACCTAGGTTTGAATGGCTCATTTTTAAGGCATAAGCTTCACTAAATTCAACCATTTCCATTAAAACTCCAAGTTCTTTACAAATAAGAGTAATACAAAGTAAATACCTCCATTCACTTGGAAGAATTTTGCTTGAAGAAAACTGTCTTAAGAACAACCTTATAAAATTGGGTAGTGAAAATCTAGTTGAATATTAGATTAATAATTAGTTTATTTGTTAGTGTTGAAGATTATTATAATTAGGAATATTAGATAATTATTCTAATATTTTCCTATTAGTTTAGGAGTCTTATTTAGAGTCATGTTAGGATTAAGATTTTAGTTTATTATCACTATAAATATCAATGTAGTCCTTCAATATTGTATATGAATAAGAACTAGAATGTCTTTATTTGACTTTTTAATTCTCTTCTCAACTTACTTTGATTATCTATTATTTTAGCTTCTACATTTATTCTTTTATCTATTTTATATTTATATTTGATTCCGCTTTATATTTTAACATGGTATCAAAGAAATGTTCGATCTTGAACATGTTTTTCTATTTTCTATCATCTGCCATACATATACTTCTACTGTCATTGTGGTCTGCTTCAGTTTCTCTACTTCATTCGGTTGCTAGTACTCCTCATCTTCAGTTTGATTTCTTCTAAAGGTTACTGGTTGGTTCTTTGGTTTCGTCATTCATCAAACTGTCACCGTTGTTGCGCCGTCGTTCACATCAACCTCACGGCTTCACAATTGTTGGTATCATCTATTTTCACCGTTGTTGTCGCTATCGTTGTCGTTAACTTCACGACCGCACGACTTTGTAGCCACATTTTCTAGAATGATCAACCGATCCACCGTCATTTTCTAGAAAGATCAACCACTTGTTGTGCGCTGTCATTACCAATTCCAAATCCCACCAGCACTAAAGCACCTTTGAGGTTTAACATCAAGTACAAATATGTATGTTGTAATTGTCCAAGCTGAATATAGATTATGTTCAGCTTGAGGGGCAGAGTTTAATATTAGATTAATAATTAGTTTTCTTGTTAGTGTTGAAGATTATTATAATTAAGATATTAGATAATTATTCTAATATTTTCCTATTAGTTTAGGACTCTTATTTAGAGTCCTATTAGGATTAAGATTTTAGTTTATTATCATTATAAATATCAATGTAGTCCTTTAATATTGTATATAAATGAGAACTAGAATGTCTTTATTTGACTTTTTAATTCTCTTCTCAACCTACTTAGATTATCTATTATTTTAGCTTCTATATTTATTCTTTTATCTATTTTATATTTATATTTGATTTCGCTCTATATTTTAACAAATCTTAGATTAAACCATAAGGGATTTTCGTAAAAAGTAAACATCCTGAGGATCGCTATTCTTAACGTTTGGGTCTAGAATTTGTATTAAAACGTCCTCAAAAACATAATAGGTTCTCCAAAGGCATTGCTCATCAAAAACGAGTAACTCACAAAACTTTTGAGTAGCTCACCACCCTTTGGTATGGTGTGTCAGCTCCCCTTTCCCTTCTTTTTTCTCCAAACTTGAGGAATTGAAATCGTTTTTATGTTAGTCAAAATTTTTATCCTAATAAGGGCCACTGAAGTTTTAGAAATAACAGAGGGATGAATAACCCTAGTTGAAGGACCGAGAATTTCAAAAGGATGAGTGTCAAATATATGTAGGAAGATTTAGAGGAGTTTGAATAGTTTGAATATGACTAAACGATCGAACGTAATTAGAACTATCATCTGAGCTAAACGATCGAACAGAAGCACTTGGAGGTGCAAGTTTGCCAGTTTGTTCTTTACTCATCCTTAAATTTGGATTCATAAATAAAGAAATATTTTGAAGATAAATTGGAAAGGGGCAATTACATGTAAGATGAGGATAAGGCGAGAGTCAAAAGAATTGATGAACTGCCTAAAAAGAAAATGAGACGAAGGTTAGAATCTATAAATTGAGAAGAATATAATTTAAAGCCGGATTAAAAAGACCTTACAACATGCAAAGTGATATAAGTAAAACTTGAAAAAATTTAAAGGAAAATTTTGGGTTATATCTTTATCGGTGCGAACTCCACATCGATCAGTAAGCTCTGGCTTTTCTCAACCCCTGTAGTGGCAAATGATACTAAGGTTGTTATACAACATTGGAAACAAATAATGGTTACTTATGCTGCAAATGCCAAGATTTATCTGTTAATGTTTATTTATGGTAAGGGAACCTATGTTAAGAGGAGAGGCCTTTGTGACTCTCTAGGGCTCTTTTAGATACTCAAACCCCCTCGCTTGTCATGGGTTGTGTTCGAAATCCTTCTTTGATTCCTAATCTATGGCTCCCTATTGCACCCTTCCTCAACACAACCCCGATCAACATCCGCTTTTGCTTACTACTTTCACAGTAGAGCCAAGGGGCCCAAGGTTTTTTCTGTTTCTTGGTATGGGTTTTAGCACCCTAGTTTTCATAAGCAAGTACGTGCCATCTAGCCTGTGCTTGTTCAAGCTACCCTATGGGAATTCTTATTAGTAAACTTAAGGCTTTTTAATTGGCTCTCAAGACCTGGAATAAAATCGTCTTCAAAAATTTAGATCAAAATATTATAACAGCTTTGACTACACTTTTCGATATTCAGCAATGCTATAATTATGACTCTTTCTTCGAAGATTTGCTCCCATTGGAGTCTGATGTCCATGTTGACTTAGATAGATTGCAACATTAGCAAGATATTTTTTAAGAGAAAAGATCTAACTAAAATGGCTAAGGGTGGCAATAGAAACTCTACATTTTTTTACTCGCTTATTTGTCTTTTAAGGACTCAAAAACCTTTGATCCATTTGGAAATTAATGGAGAAATTACCCTAAGATCCAAAGACGATAGCTAGACATATTTTGGATTACTATGAGTATCTTTTCTCAACTCAATCGGGTAGAACTACAAACCTTACATTCATTGGGTCAATGGTACCCTCCTTGGTCACCTCTGTAGATAACGGTAATTTATGACATATACCATCATCAAAAGATATAAGTTCTACAGTTTTTGACGTGGACCCAATGAGTGCCTCTAGGCCGGACAACTTTACAGGTAAATTCTTTCTACAGTGCTAGGATATTATTGGTACAAATATTGTACGAGCGATTCAGGGCTATTTTAAAATAGGTCAGATGCACCCAGGGTTGAACTCCAATTTTTAATCCTTATACATAAACACCGCAAGCAAGCTCTATTGATCAGTATAGGCCTATTGCTCTAGGCAACTTCATGTTTATGTTAATAACGAAGATTGTTGCAAGTCGCCTAGGACACATATGCTCTCAAATTCTATCTCAAAATCAATTTGGATTCATTTCGAGTTGAAACATTGGTGATTGTATGGAGGATGCTTCTGAATGTTTTAACTCAAAATTTACATTTGCAAGGCTTTTGATACCATGCACTAGGATTTTGTCTTACAGGTGATGCAGTGCTATAGTGGTGTCCGATAAGGGAATCCCTTGTCTCCACTATTATTTTGTATTCTTGAAGATTTTCTTAGCAAGTATCTTGGGAAGTTGGTTGATATGGGATACTTACTCATAATCTCTTCGCCATAGGAACTCATGCACCAATGCACTTTTTATATGTGGATGATCTTCTAATTTTTGGTCGAGTATGTGAGTCAAAAATCCAGGTTCTATATGAGGCTTTTTCTCTGTATGGTCATCTTTTGGATCAAATAGTAAATTTAGAAAAATCTCTTGTTTACTTTGGCAATGGTTTTCCACCTAAAAACATACCATCGTTATGAGATATAGCTAAGATGCGTATTGGGGGCTCATCTTTGACTTACTTGGGCATCAATATTTTTCAGGGGGCCCAAGAAAAAGTTGGTTTCAAAGTTTAGTCGATAAAATTCGTTCGAGAAAAGAGATATGGAAGGGGCAGATGATTTCCTTGGTAGGATGTTTATACTTGATATCTTTGATCATTCAGAGTATGTTCCTCCACTCCTTTTAGATTTATAAATGGTCAAAAACAATCTTAGAAGAATTGACAAAAATGATTTGCAAATTTTTTTTTGGTTGGGAAAGACATATACAATTAAATAGGTTTAAGCTATTGGAGGAACTATTGTTGTCCATTGGAGGAAGGAGATCTTGGTTGTGGGACCTCAGTCTCTTAAATAAGGCCATGCTAAGAATCATCACAAGGAACTCGGACACTTTTCTTTGCTTGAGCAGCCGGTGCCTAGCTGGAGATCTCCATGGATATACTATGTCTGCTTGTCACTTTGGCCTAGTTTACGGCCTCATTATTCAACCCTCTTAGAGGAGTTTTGATGGCTAGTTGGAAGGAATTCTGTAGTAAGATTTTGAACTACAATTGGTTGGGAACTCCTCTAATTGAAAGGATGGATAGCTCTTTAGTGGACCCACCAATACACTTGCTAGAAAGGGATTATCTACAAGAGTATAGATGTCATATGTTGCAAACCTTTGAGGACTCCTATTTGAACATTACCTTGGATATTTGGTCAAAAATTGTTGGGATTGATATGGACACTAGAGTTTAGACAAATTCAATTAAGGGAGGTGTCACAACTAACAAGGCCTATGATTCACTACCTGTGGTAGGACAATGTAAGAGTTGGCGTAGGGCCATCTAGGCCCTTTTTATATCGCCCTCAGGGTCTATTTTGCTCTGGCATGCTATTTAGAATAAACTTCCAATGGATCTCTAGTTAAAGAAGTGATATGACCCAGATCGCACCGCAAATAAAGCACGACACGTATCAAGGATGAGTCCAGGATAGGAGTGAAGAATTAGCTCAAAGAGGCATGCCACAACATGAGCAAATGTGCAAGCACATGAGGCATGCACATGTCAAGCCAAATGTTGGAAATTCAATTTTTGGAGCTGCACCGCTGCATGAATTATATGCACCGCGGCCCAAGACTTTCTGTTTTGCTTGGGGATTTTGGCCAGGGGTGAGCGCCGCAACATGCATTTGGGGCACCGCAACACAAGACTTTCTGTTTGGCTAGGAAGGTTGGGCAGATGCGCCCGCAGAATGGGCAGACGTGCGCGCAAGTGTAGGCAGATGTGCGCGTAGAGTTGGAAAGAGATACGCGCCGCGGCATGACTTTGGAGCACCGCAGCACCAGTCTCTCGGATTGGATGCCAAGGTTCCTTGCCATAGCATAGATTTTCATCTGCCGCAGCCCGCCTACATTTAATTTGTTTCCCAAGCCTCCTTGCTACGGCACAAATAAATTCCCCGCCGCGGCACAAATTGTAATTTTGTAATATTGACCATTTGATTAAAAACCAATGGCTAGGATCATTTCTACCTTTTAGGTTTTTGTTGTACTCTATAAATAAGACCATTTGTAGCAGCCAAATGCAACTTTTGTTCATTAATGATAATTTTGATTCTCCAATCAAATTTGAAAGCCCAAGAGCTCTTTGCTATTTGCAACCCAAAACTTATCAAATGATTTGCATCCCTTTGTGGCGTTTCTTTTCTTCTTAGTGCGTGATGAGTAATATTCATGTGTTGAGGTGAGTATTTTGCTACCAAAAATCTGTTGTTGTGCTTAGAAATTGCATGCTAATTTGTTGTTAGGTCTTGAACCGAATTTTTTGTGGTTCTCAAGTCTTGTTGCTTGTGGGTTGTAGGAATCATGTTGCAGGGTTCACATCATTTGATATCAGAGCTCTAGGTTGTGACTCTAGATTCCTATCTTTATTTTTGTCATTTTTGATTCCATAGCAAACAAGAAAATTACTTCAAAAAAAATCTTTGTCCTTCTATGTTTCTACTTGTTTATTGCATTTCCTAGACTAATTTGAGTTGTGTTATTGTTTCCTTCTTATTTTGAATTGATTTGGAGAGGTTTTCGTTTTGAAAATTTTTCTAAATTTGTTTTCGTAAAAGGGAGGGTATTTTGGTAATCTCTCATGTTTTGTTCGTATTGAAAAGTGAGAACAAAACTATATCTCTTGAATTTAAAAAAAAAGTGAGAGAAAATATCTCACGAAAATATCTAGTGAAAATATCTCGCTAAATATTTTTATTTAAAAAAAAAAAAAAAAAAGAGGATATTTTCAAGAATTATATATAAAAAATAAAAAAAAAAAGAGGATATTTGACGAATCGTTCTTTGTTTGTTTACATTTTATGAGTTTGAATTTGCTAAATTGACCTTGTTTCCAAAATTCATAGAGTTAGAGTTTCAAAACACTTCGAGTTAGTTTCGTTTGTGCTTAACTTTGGATATTGCGAACTACGAATTGTTGAGGACGGGAACTCTATAATTGTGTGGAAAACTTGGACGGTTTGGTTTGCTAAAGGGCTTCGAGCGCTTGGGCAATCAAATTTGAGTGTTAAACACGTGAGATAACGGGTGAAATTTCCAATTTTTGTTAAGTGCTAATTGTTTGTTCGTGTTAGTTGTTGTTAAAAATGTCTGACATGAATAGTTTGGAGGAAAGACCCGATACCGCTTTTATGATGAGGGCGCTACAACAATCCATGGAACCGATGAATGCCGTTATGGTTAATATGAATGAGCGGATGGAAAGGCAAGGGGCAACTATCGCTAACTTGGGGCAAGAGGCACTGCAAGACGCTCCAAACATTAGGAGGAGTTGGATGATGATAGTTTTGGAGATAATTATAATGAGGATGAAAGGAGGATACACTTAGGAGGGAGACATGGTCCTAGAGGTGGCCATGGTAAGGGAGGAATGAGGAGACCCCCACCCCAACCCTATAATGGGGTTGATCAGAGCTTAGGAAGTATTAAGATGAAAATGTTGGCATTTTAAGGAAAGAATGACCCGAAATTATATTTGGAGTGGGAGAAGAAGGTGGAGCATATATTTGAATGCCACAACTCTTCCGATGGAAAAAAAGGTAAAGCTAGCGGTGATAGAGTTTACTAATTCTGGTGGGATCAGTTTGTAGTCAGTCAGAGAAGAAATGGGGAAAGACTGATAAGTAGTTGGGAGGACATGACAGCAATCATGCGGAAGAGATTTGTTCCTAACCCCTACTACAGAGAGCTTTACCAGAAATTACAACGACTCAATCAAGGATTTCAATCTATTGATGAGTACTACAAGGAATTAGAGGTGGCCATGGTTAGAGCTAGCATTGAGGAGGATAGAGAAGCCACAATGGCTCAGTTTTTGAGTGGGCTAAATCAAGAAATTGCCAATGTTGTGGAGTTTCATAATTATGTGGAGTTGGAAGACATGGTCCACATGGTAATTAAAGTGGAAGGGCAATTCAAGAGAAGAAGTAATCGGTCACTACCACAAAAGCCAATTGCTCCAACACCTTGGTTACAAGATTGTAAGAAAGAAGAGGGAACTAGCTCCAAGCCCTACTTTGAATCCAACAAGGGCAAAGAGATGGAGGCTAGAAAGGATAAAGGAAAAGTTGAGACCTCTACTCGAAATCGTGATGTAAACTATTTTCGTTGTCTTGGAAAGGGGCATTATGCATCCCAATGTTCGAACAAGAGAGCAATGATCACACAAGCCAATGGGGAGGTGGCAACTGATGATGACAGTGAAGATGAGGAGATGCCACCATTGGAAGAAGCAAGTGAGGAGAAAATAGGTCCTGTTACGGGAGACTTGCTTATGGTGAGGCAAACATCCATGGATCACTTAAAGGAATGTGACATGGATCCACAAAGAGAAAACATTTTCCATTCAAAATGTCATGTGAATGGCATAGCCTGCAGCTTAATCATCGATGGGGGTTGTTGTACCAATATTGCTAGTACTACCCTAATTCAGAAGTTAGGATTACCAACAACTGAACATCCCACACCTTATAAACTACAATGGATGAATGATAAAGGTGAGGTGAGGGTAGAACATCAAGTGATAGTATCCTTTGCTATAGGAAAATATCAAGATGTTGTATTGTGTGATGTGGTACTGATGCAGGTTGGACATATGATATTGGGTAGACCTTAGATCGAAGGGTGACCTATGATGGATATAGAAATAGGTACTCGTTTGAAAAGGATGGAAGTAATATAACCCTTGTACCCCTTACCCCGAATGAAGTACTTGAAGATCATTTGAGAATTAAAAACAAGGGAGAACAAGAAAAGGGAAAGGGAAAAGAAAAAGGTGAAGAGTCCAAAAAGAAGAGTGGACACACCAAAAAAAAGGAAAAAAAAGAAAAAAAATGAAAGAATGTTTATTTTCTAACTTTTCTTTCTTGCAGGACTATTATGATGAGAAGCATAACAAGGATGGACTCCAAAACTTACCCATGATGAAGGTCCAAATTCGAGGTCGAATTCTCTTGAAGAGGGAGGGAATGATACAACCTAGATCGCGCCACAAACAAGGCATGACACGTATTGTCATGCCCCAAAATTGAGTACATGAAAAATTTAAGAAAATAGATAAAATTTGAAAGAAAATTATTAGTTTAGATCATTAATTATAAAATATCAATTTAAAATGATTCAAATCAATTAAATATAATTTGAGTACCCTTGAAATAAATTAATATTTATAAAAACACAATTAAACCTTTAAAATAATTTATAATCCAAATAGCTACAATTATTTGATTATATATATCAAATCAAATTAATCTCAACCTGTCTACTCAATATACAGAATAACAAATTAAAGTAATGAGAGTAAAGGAAAGACCTTTTCAATGAACTCTTTGGAAGTACGCACCTCCCGTTCAAGTCACAACAGTGCGCATAACCACTACCTAATCTGTAAAGAGAAAGGGGAAACGGGGTGAGCTACCACTAGCTCAGTAAGAGTATACTCCATGCACAGTTCTCAATTAAATCAATGATACATGCTACATTTAAAAATATTTCATGCATGTCCAGTAATAAATCATCAGTATATCAGTAATGGGGAGATTTCATTTTTCAAACCCAGGCATACCTGTACTTCCTCACTTCCAAAACCGGATGGAGTGTACATTCCAGGTACCCCATGCATGCTCATACAATCATAATCAAATATGAAATGTTTGATATAAACTACTCATGTATGCTATGCCAAATCCATATGTATTGGTCAACTTCGAAATACATGGGCACGTGCACGGCCATCCTCCGAGACGCACGTGGGTCCACCTCCGAACCCACGTATGGTCATACTCTGAAATACATATGGCACATGTATTGGTCAACTCCAACGTACATGGGTCCTATCCTTAAGGGTCCTCGTCACATGGGTGGTCCAACTCCGATACCCATAGACGGAAACAAATACCAAGACCCAAGACGGAAAACTCCGAAATACAATGGGGGGTCCAACTCCGAGGCCCATGTGCGGTCTAATACCAAGACCCATGTATGGACAACTCCGAGATACATGTGAGATGTAATGCGTACCTGTAGTCCATCGAAAAGTAGTCTGCTGCATCCAGTAGCCCCGGGGTACCATATCTCCGCAAGACATTATACAGGTAATACTCCCCATAAAATAATTTAATGATGCATGCATAAAAGTCAGATGCCATATAAAATATTTTAATACCCATATTTCATAATCTCATATATACAAATAAAATATTTCCAAATGGGTATGTTAATTATAACATCATTATCAACACTTTTATAAAAATATTTATAAACGTGGCATCAATTTTAGTCATTCAATTATCCATAATGATGCATGATATTTTCATAAAAATAATGCATGAAGAAAAAGTGGAGTAATAACCCCTACCTTAAAAGTCCGCTCTCAAACCAACCTTACCCTCAAACTTGCGAAAATGACTCTTATGCATCCAGGCTTTCCATCTGGACACTACTTTTCAGATACATTCTAAGATATCCACCTAGGTGATCACATAAAGCACTCTTGTCAAAGCCATGATGATGACAGCTCTTACAAACATAATAATACACACTTGTAACCAAGTACCAATACATGTCCAACTGTACTTACAACAAACACGTTGGCACTATCATATACCAAAAACAAAAGAAAAGCTCATGTTATTATATTATTCCCGGCCCTTAATAATTCATGAGAATTAATGAGTTTTTCCTAAAGATTATAAAACTCTTGACGAGATACCAAAAATCGTAGTCTCATAAATACAAAGCTCGACACAATTCTCTCTTTGTTTTATCTTCTTATCAAACTCGAAATCATATTCTCATTATCATGCCTACTAATGAAAATTTATAATACACAGAAAAATCCTAAATACAACAGGAGATTTCTCAAACAATTAAATCAAAGCATAGAAACAAGAGTACTAATTTCTTAACTAATCTTCTTTCAGATTATCTAAACAAACCAGAAAGTAACAAAGACATAATCGTGCTTCAATTTCATAAAGAACAACCAGAAGCCAACCCTTATCTTCCTCAGATAATCACCATTGCAAAACCAGCAATAAAACAAGAATAAAGTCAGAGAATATCATATTCATCAAACAAACTTCTTGGGTATCAATGAAGGGTTTATACCAACGCCCATATGCAAATCAGAAAATCAAACCAAAATACAATACCACATTATACATATACATACATCTTCCACTATATTACCTGAATTTCACAATTTTGGCCAAGGGTGGAGGAAAAGGAAGTCGGTAATGGTGGAACGACGGTTAGATGGCATCCCACGAATAGCAACTGGCTGTTTAACGCTGGCTTCTCGGTGTTTGGGTGTGGAAATAAGGTCACGGCGAGGAGGACGACGGAAATGGGGTATGGCGTCGGTGAGCTCGCGTTGGAGACAAGGGAGCTAACAGTCGTTTGGGTAGCGAACGGAGTTAGCAGCTGGGTTGTTTGTCGAGCGAGGTGCCCCGTCGGGGGAAAGGCCGACCGTTAAGGGCGACGGCGTCGATGAGGCCAACGCCTCCCTCCCTCTCGCGCGCGCGCCGTCAAAGAGCTTCTCACGAATGGTTTCGCTTGGAAGAGAAGAGAGGAGGTATTGGGTATATAGGGTTTGGGGTGGAACTCTTGGGTGGAGGTGGAAGGACGATGGCGAGGAGTTCGGCGTCAGTGAACGGTAAGGAGGACGGCGACATCAACGCCTCTCTTCCTCACTCTCTCCTCTCTCCCTCGCGCGCCACCAGCCCAATACTTCGTGTGGCTGGAGAAGAAGGAAATTGGGATGTAAAGAGTTAATTTGTAAAATGACCAAACTGCCCTTGGCCTTGACTTTGAAAAGTTTAAAAGAGTAGGGGCAATTTGGTAATTCACACAATTTTTTCCAAAATTTTTTTAAAAATCAATATAAAAATTAAATGAATTATTTTTAAATCATTTTAAAATTTCTATAATTTAAATTTCTAATACCAATGTATTTATTAAATTTAATTAAAAAAATACAATTTAAAACACTAAATTTAATACATAAATTTAAATTATTTTTCTGAAAAATAATAATTGAGATTGGAGTCTCACACCTACCAAGGACGAGTCCAAGATAGGGGTGAAGAATTAGAGCAAAGAGGCATGCCATAACATGAGCAAATGTGCAAGCACGTGAGGTGTGGATGTGTCAAGCCAAATGTTGGAAATTCAATTTTTGGGGCTGCGCCGTGGCATGAATTATATGCACCGCGGCCTAAGACTTTCTGTTTTGCTTGGGAATTTTGGCCAGAGGTGGGCGCCGCGGCATGCATTTGGGGCACCGCGGCCTAAGACTTTCTGTTTTGCTTGGGAATTTTGGCCAGAGGTGGGCGCCGCGGCATGCATTTGGGGCACCGCGGCACAAGACTTTCTGTTTGGCTAGGAAGGCTGGGCAGATGCGCCCGCAGAATGGGTAGACGTGCGTGCAAGTGTGGGCAGATGTGTGCGCAGAGTTGGAAGGACATGTGCGCCGCGACATGGCTTTGGAGCACCGCAGCACCAGTCTCTTGGATTGGATGCTAAGGTTCCTTGCCATAGTATAGATTTTCATCCGCCGTGGCCTGCCTACATTTAATTTGTTTCCCAAGCCTCCTTGCCGCGGCACAAATAAATTCCCCACCGCGGCACAAATTGTAATTTTGTAATATTGACCATTGGATTAAAAACTGATGGCTAGGATCATTTCTACCTTTTAGGTTTTTGTTGTACTCTATAAATAGGACCATTTGTAGTAGCCAAATGCAACTTTTGTTCATTAATGATAATTTTGATTCTCCAATCAAATTTGAGAGCCCAAGAGCTCTTTGCTATTTGCAACCCAAAACTTATCAAAGGATTTGCATCCCTTTGTGGCGTTTCTTCTCTTCTTAGTGCGTGGTGAGTAATATCCATGTGTTGAGGCGAGTATTTTGCTACCAAAAATCTATTGTTGTGCTTAGAAATCGCATGCTAATTTGTTGTTGGGTCTTGAACCGAATTTCTTGTGGTTCTCAAGTCTTATTGCTTGTGGGTCATAGGAATCGTGTTGTGGGGTTTGCATCAAGAAGAGGGGACAATCTTTTCCTTCTGGTTGCTCATTATGTGGTGCTGTGGAGGAAAATATATCTCATCCTTTTTTGAGTTGTCATTTTGTAGGTGCTTTTGCGCTCTCTGGGACCTTTTATGCTCCTTCTTTGGAAAACGATCGCATACAGACTCTTCTATCCTTAACTTTGGGCAACCACAATGGTAATACATTTTGGGTCATAGCTTTGTATATTATGGAAAGCAGGGATTGCTTCAGTCATTTGGGTAATATGAACAGCCATAAATGACTATCGATTTGATAGCAGATGGACAATGTTGTGTTCAACTTTTGCCACAGTTTGACAATTTATTCGTTAGGCATGTTTGTCACATAGTAGCTCCAGGGGAAATACAGTGTACGATCTTCAAAGACTTAGGCATTTTCAAATACCAGGCATCCCACGACTGGTTCTAAGGATTATAAAGGTTATTTCGAAGTGCCACTCTCGAGATGTATAAAGGTAAATATGGATGCTGCAGCTTTTGGGGTGCTAGGTTTATCTGGTTGGGTAGTATTTTTCGAACTTCAAGATCGTTTGTTAAGAGTTGTTTTTGTATCCCGCTTGGAATCTCATCTGCTCTTAAGGTAGAGCTACCAGCAGTCATTCATGTAGTGATGTATGTATATAAATTTGGATGGAAGCAACTTTAACGTATGTTGTTACTCTTTTTCAAACTCAATTTTTCTCGGTGCCTTGGAGATGGTATTCATCTTGGGATGATCGTTTAGAGAAAGTTACTCATCTTGGGATGATTGTTTAGAGAAAGTTACTCGCATAAAATTTCATTATTCATATATTTATTAAGAGAATAATACTACTGTTGATAGTATAGTCTCTAAAACTTCTCATTTTTTTAAAACAACTTGATAATAAGATGTCTTATCTTTTACTAGTTTTTTCATTTTATCAGATGCTAAAAGCAAACTCAATCATAATTTCATTAAGAATTGATTTGTATTTTTTTCTTAATATTTAATAATAATAGTTAAAAAACTGCATAAAAAATATACTAAAAAAATGTCAATTTAGTTAGAATATCAACGTGTGTCCACTAAAGCAATTAGTAATAATCTTTCATAAAAAAAAAAAAAAAAATTATATCAAATGAACAGGGACGGTGCATATAAAGAAAGGGAAAAAGGAGAAAGTAGACTAGGGTCCTTTATATTGCGGCTTGTACCTCAAATAGGGTACAATGCGTGCTCTATTGAGTCCAATCTACAACAATGCGAAGATGTTGTCATGTTTTTCTTGTCTTCTCTGTTTCTACTTTGCTTCATTAAAAAGAGGGCAATCTAAAGCATTAAAGAAAGTGATATATATTATTATTAAATAATGTAATTATTAGATAAAAATGTTACTTGAAATATAGTTTTTTTAATTAATTATAATTATAATTTATTTATTTAAATAATGATGCCTCTTGAACATAAAAGGTTTTCGTGGTTTTTTTTTTTTTTTTTTTATCTAATGATAAAGATGAAGAAATTTGAACCAGAATTCTTAAATGGTCCAAACAATTTACTTGTTCACCCCTAGTAATAGCAATATAAAAATATATGCACCAAATTTAAATTCCACAAATTAAAATAATAATAATAATAATAACTTTGACACTAAATGCCTTTTTTTTTTTTTTTTTTGGAGAAGATTAAATACCTTTTCTTTTGTGCCTCAGTTTTTCACCATTTATTGTGACCTCAAGTTTTATTTTTTAACCATTTCAAATGGTACACATATATTTTTTACAACATATATATATTTTTTTAAATCATATATTTTTCACATGCATTGTACATATGTATTTTTTTTATAATTTAAAACAATATATTTTTCAAGAAATTAAAAGTAAAATTAATTAAATAATATAATCATTTTTAAATTAAAGGATTTAAAAAAAGAAGAAATTGCTGGTTATTAAGAAAATATTTACACAACTTTTCATATTTTTTAATATATATTTTCTTATAACATATAAATTATATGTTTTATGCATATTTAAAAATATAATGTACATATATATTTTTTTTAATATAAAAATAATTTTTTTAAAATATAAAATAATTAAATATAAAATAATTGAATAAATAAATCATATAAACATCTAATCTACAATTCTCCAAATTCAATATATATTTACGTTAAAAGAATTTGACAAATGTAGTTAAATGAAATCGTCAAGAAAGAGAATATGATAAATTGAAAGAAAGAAAAAAAAGGAAAATTTAAAAAAAAAAAAAAACTTTAAAACTTACCACAACAGCATTCTATAATTAGTAATAATATTATTCAACAAAAAAAATAATAATAAGTAATAATATTAAAATGGGTCTAAGTAGAACTCAACAATGTTAAAAGAGTCAAATAATCATAATAATATCCAATTAAATGAAAATAATATAAAATGATGACCAATTCTTTTAATAATAAAAATATATAAATTAGTCATAAAAATTAATATTATAACTATAAATTTTAAGAGTTATATATTTTTTTGAATAATATATATATATAAACCATAATATACTAGTAAATTAGTACAATCTAAACCATATTTTAGTATTAAATGAAACTTGTTGGTTTTTTTTTTTTTTTTTTTTTGTAAAAAACAAAAAAATAGTACTATCAAAACTTATAATAACAAAAATATCACTCTTTATATTTAAATAATGTATTTTCACAATTAAAATATGACTTTTAAATCATTTTCCTTTAAAGGTCGTTCAAATTAAATTGTGTCAATTTAGATTTATTCATTTTTAGACGTTTAGTATTAAACGTTCAATATTAATATAGTTCTAGTTTCATTATTATAAATTTTAAGAATATTATTTTTAATCAAATGATTCAACCTATGTAATCAAATTAAAACTTTTTGTTTCTTTTTTATTTTACTTATTTTTTAATGAAATTGTAATTGCTGTTAAAGAAAATATCGAGCCTCTTATTCGTTCAAGTTTGTGAATGACCATCATTTGAACCTCCTTTAAGAGTGAGGTTTCTTATTTTTTGCAAAGCCATCGACTTGAAAATTGTGATTGATTTTGGGATTGTCACATGAATTTAATGGAGAGATCTCACTGATCTGTTACCATAATAAATATTTCTATTTTCATAAAAAAAAATTATAAAAAAGTGTTAGGATTGACTATTTCCAAAAAACCAAAGCTTATAAGAGGCGAGTAAAATTTCATTTCTATTCTTTCAATAAAGATAGAGTAAAATAATAAGAAACTTGTACACTAGAAATTAAGATTGTTTATTATTTAACATTATGTAATTGTGTTTAGATCCAACTTGCCAGGCTGACAAATTTGACAAAGGAATGGATCAATCATGTGGAAGTTACGCGGGAATATTGCTTGTTTAATCAAATAATGCAATAAAAAAAAAAAAACAAGTAAAGTAAAGATTAAAAGAGAGAGTCGACCAATTCGATAATTGCTATCGCATTCAGTTTCGATATTATAACTTATACATAAATTATATATAAATATATATATTAATTTATATATACTATAATATTTAAATATATGTACAAATAATATATTATTTTAAAATTAATTTAATTATATACAAATTATTTAATAAAAAAACAGTATTTATGCACAAAACCATTAAGAATTAAATAAGTGTAAAACGTGACACTATTTAACAAAAAAAAAAAAAAGGTGATGCTATGATATTATAAAAATAAGTAGAATATTATTTTTTTTGTAACATGACTTTTAATTTTAATATCATATTAAAATTTACTTAAAAATTGATATATTTTTTTTTTTTTTTAACATGACTTTAACTATTATGAAAATAACTAACAATATTTTATCAATAATTCACTACCATAGAAATTCACATACGAAAATGCAAAATCTCCGAGAGAAATGGAATTATAAAATATTAACATTAATATTCGTATCCCTCCCCCTCACTCTCTCATATCATATTTAATATTTGTATAGACTAAATTAATATTTGCAGGTTGGATAAGAATATTATTTGTCTTGTCACTTGTGAATGGTTCACATGGCCAACTTATTCATTGTGTACAGCAAATATTAGAGGCCTTTTTGAAGCGTGAACCAGCTGCAATAATTAGATTAACATTATTCTTTTTGTTTATTTAGGTCTTTTGATAATAATTTTATTTCTTAATTTTTAATTTTTTTAAATAATTTTTTAATTAAGTATGTTTGATAATGATTTATGATTTTAATTTTTATATTTTTAAGGAATTACCACCAAAATATGAGATGATTTATAAATCTTTAAAAATAAGATTTTTCAATCAAATTTTTTATTTTTTATTTTTGACTAAACATTTTTTCTAGAAAGTAAATAAATTCTTATAACTTTTGTATAATTAAGTATTAGAAGAAAATAATTAAAAACTTAAAATTTATTAAAAAAAAATCAAAAAATTTCTTTATTTTTAAAGTTTTGGGAAAAAAAATTAAAAAATAGAAATCATTACCAAAAAATTTGAAGGCAATTTTTGTTTTTTTTCTTGAAAATCATTAAATAGAAATTATTATCAAATACATTTGTGATTATTTTTATAAAAGAATCAGAAATCACGAAATTAATTATTTAATCATAAATCATAAATTATAAATTAAAATTATTATCAAACATGCCCTTAGTAAAAAAATTATGTAAGTTTTATACATCAAGTTTTGTAAGATTCAACTGAGAGTAAATTATCTTGATTTTACAATAAATTGTGTGTATAATAAAATGAATAATTCATTTTCAAATTATACAATTTCATGCATGTTCATTCATTTTCGTAAAATAATTTTACAAATTAATGTGATGCACATGTTTGTATACTTGAATATAATGAAATAGAAGTATTTACATTGATTTTCATTCAAAAGAATTAGGAGTATATATAAATTACATTTCATTTATTAATACTAACTAACTAACACCTAACACCTAACATTTATTACTCACACACCACATTTATTACACACACTAACACTTCTCCCTCAAGTTGGCGCATACATATCAACCATGCCCAACTTGCTTAGTGAGTCATAAAACGCCTTCTTGAAAACTCCTTTGGTGAGCACATCTGCAAGTTGCTTCTTAGTGGGAACAAAAGGGAAGCTAATGAGTTTGGCATCTAACTTCTCTTTTATAAAATGACGATCAACCTCTACATGCTTAGTGTGATCATGCTGTACTGGATTTTGTGATATATCAATGGCTGCTCGACTGTCGCAATACAATTGCATAGTATTTTTGAGTTTGAAACCCAAATCAAATAGCAAACTTCTAATCCACAACAATTAACAAACCCCATGAGTCATACCTCTATACTCAGCCTTAGCACTAGATCGTGCCACAACTTTCTGTTTCTTACTTTTTCATGTAACCAAATTACCTTCCACAAAGGTGAAGTAACCCGATGTTGACTTTCTATCTGTAATACTTCCTGCCCAATCTGCATCTGTGAAGCCACAAACTTCAAGAGAATTGTTATGTTTAGAGAACATTACTCCTCTCCCTGGAGCCGACTTTAAGTACCTTAAAATTCTCACAACTGCATCCATGTGACTCTCACTCGGGTTATACATGAACTGACTTACCACACTTATCACATATGCAACATCTGGTCTAGTATGTGCCAAATAAATTAGGCATCCAACCAACCTCTAATAGAGAGCTCGATCAATTGGTACTTGATCTGGATACTCTGCTAGATAATGGTTTTGCTCAATAAGAGTGTCAATAGGTTTGCAACCCAATATACCTGTTTCAGTTAATAAGTCAAGAATGTACTTTCTCTGACATAGAAAAATTCCTTGGCTCCCCCTAACTACCTCAATCCCTAAGAAGTACTTCAGTTCACCCAAATCCTTTATCTCAAACTCAGAGGCTAGTTGTCTCTGTAATTTATCCATCTCAGCAACATTATCTCCAGTAATTACCATATTATCCACATAAATTATTAGAGCTGTTATCTTCCCTTATTGATGTTTGAGAAACAGCGTGTGGTTTGAATTACTCTGTCTGTAGCCAAGCTTCTGCATGAACTGTAAAAACCTTCCAAACTAGGCTCGAGGGATTGCTTGAGACTATACAAAGATTTCCTCAATTTGCATACAAAATTACCAGGAGAATTAGTTACATACCCAGGTGGAAGACTCATGTACACCTTCTCGACTAACTCTCCATGAAGGAACGCATTCTTAACATCAAACTGTGGAAGTGGCCAATCTAGGCTAGCAGCAAGTAAAAGCAGAACCCGGATAATATTCATTTTGGCAACAGGAGTAAAAGTCTCATCGTAGTCTACACCATATGTCTGAGTGAACCCTTTTACTACATGGCGAGCTTTATATCGATTTATAGATCCATCAGCATTATGTTTCACAGTAAACACCCAACGACAACCAACTGCCTTCTTGTCCTGTGATGGAGGTACTAGTTGCCAAGTATCATTTTTCTAGAACGCCTCTATCTCTTCATCCATGGCCTTCCTCCACTTTGGATTTTCCAACGCATCCTACACTTTGTTAGGTACTGATACAGCAGATATTTGATTTACAAATGATTTATATGACTTAGACAATCTTTTAGTGGACATGTAGTTGGCTACTAGATACTTTAATTTTGCATGTATATTTGGTTCATACCTTTTGGCTGGTTGAACCCAAGTAAACCTATTTGGTAACACATACTGTCCGACATTAGACTCAATGCTATTAGTATTAGTGGGTGTATATACCTTAGATGAGTGACCTTTATTACCAGGGAGTTGTTGATCAAGGGTAGGAGAGGGAACAGTTGTGTCTTCATTTTGATTTTCAGTGATTGGATCTGGTGCTTGGATACTTGAAGCATCTGCTTATTCTACTACTGAATTCAACAGCATAAGAACCTCAACTAGACCCATCGAAATATCTCCTAATTGCGTTACTTCCACGGTTCTTTCCAATTCCTCCCCTTCACCATGATATAGCTCTTCAAAATATGAATTCCCCCCTTAAGAGTAGTATCAGATGAGGAAAAATAGCTCATATCTTCAAAGAAAGTGACATCTATAGTGACATAATACTTTCTTGTACTCTTTTTGATATCCTCCATAACCAACAAACACACACTCAATTGCTCGGGCATCTAATTTAGACCTCTGATTTTTAGGAACATGGACAAAAGAAACACAACCAAATACACGGGCAGAAAGATTATGAAATGATGACAGGAATACATGAGATGCGAGAACCTCAAATTGGATTTGTCCGTGAAAACTAGATGGGAGACGATTGATGAGATGGGCGAAAGCTTGTACAGCATCGCCCCAAAGAATTTTGACATATTAGCACTAAATAGGAGAGCACAAGTCATATCAAGTGACAATTTTTTCTTTTAGACACCCTATTTTGTTCTGGTGTTTGTGGGCAAGTAGTTTGGTGAACAATTCCATGTGTTTGAAAAAAATCTTAAAAAACACGATTCATATATTCTCCCCCATTGTCAAAATGTAAGACTCTAATGGTGTTATTGTATTGTGTTTGAACACGAGTACGAAAATTTTGAAAAGCTTGAAAAACTTCATCTTTGTTTTTAAGAAGACCAACTCATGACAATCGTGTACAATCATCAATAAACGACACAAAATACCTCATACCCGATATAGTAGGCTCTTTAGACGATCCCCAAACATTATAATTAATTAATTCAAAAGGAATTGTACTTCTATTAAAAACACTTAGAGAATAAGTAGTACAATGACTCTTGGCTAGCACACATGTATTACAACGTAAAGCAGATTCACTCACACCAATAAATAGAGTAGGCATAGATTTTTTCATAAGACTATGAAAATTTTTAATCACGGATCAAATAAGCCTAGAGGGGGGTGAATAGGTTATTTTCAATTTTTAACAAATATTAAATGTGTAATCTAATCACAACGGCCAGACATGCAATCGCGTGTAAAGATAAATGCAGAATAAAAAACAACACACGATATTTTTAGGTGAAAACAACCTAGGCCACAACAATGACCTAAGAGGAAAACCACCGGTCCACCGGACCACCTAACTATCCACTATGAAAATCAATGTTCAATTACAACCATAGAGTCCAGAACTACCCGTCGCAGATAGATCCCCCTTTCTGTAATTTACTTACGAGCCGTCGCTCCTTTCACAGCCTCCAATAGCTAGATGTCTGGATCCAGACCAACGTTCCGATCTACTTGAGTCACACAAGATCAATCGAACCCGTCACCTTCGGTAATTTCGAGTCACACGAAATACCGAACACCTCACCTGAAACGTTAGCACAATAACACAAGTGCAAAGTGTGTCCTAGAGCGGATTTAAACAATGAACAATCCTAACTGGCAGATTCAACAGCATACGATGTAAAATCTAAATCAGCTAGCAAAATCTAGAACAATCATATAAAGCTCAATATCATGAAAGATGAAGAGAAGAAGTTAAAAGCACAAATCAGATATATAAATATTAGATCAATGTGTTTCAAGTTGTTGAAATATGCACAAACTAACCTCCCTTATATAGAGTCCAACTTTTACTTCAAATAGGATTTACAATTTACTATAACTCTACTCATATCAGGATTTAGTTCTCAAAAGAATTCTTCTCATACAATGATTCTATTCACATCAGGATTTATTTCTCACAAGAATTCTACTCATACAAGGATTCCACAATTAAAACAATTCTGCGCAAATAAGAACTCTATTTTCACAACACTTTTATTCACACAAGGATTCTACTTTCTTAACACTTCTACTCATACTAGAATTCTGTTTTCTCATTAAATGAGTCAAATTGGTAAAAGTAACACATGGGTCGAATACACAAAAAGAGTTTGAGTAGGAATATAATACTGGCTCGATCGATCGATAGGCTGTCTCGATCGATCGAGACCTTCTCGATCGATCGACACACAGAACTCGATCGATCTAACTCAAACAGAGAAAACCCGGATCGAAGTTGTTCTATACTCGATGGTTCGATCGATCGATCCAATTTCTCGATCGATCCAGTCCAAACAGAGAGAATCTAGATCGAAGTTGTCTCAGGCTCGATCGATCGACCACTCGATCGATCGAACAATACTCTCGATCGATCGACCAACATGTGCACATTACATTTTTCGTTACGATCCATACTAAGTGTCATGCTCAATTGTGTGAAGATGTATGCATGATATAATATTATACCTGTCATATGGGCGTTGCAAGCTTGGTGACTCCATCATCATGTATTGTCTGATTAATCGGTGAATTCCTATTCTAGATTACAATCAAACATTTTGTCCACGAAAATTGCCAATACAAAATAAACCTTACAATCTCCCCCTTTGGCATTTTCGTGTGACAAAACCACTCTCTCACTACATAACGCTCATAGTTATAATATCATTACATCAATTACATAGTGGACTGTCTATGATCTGATGGACCATCTTCGCTTGATACTTGATACGCTCGGTCCACTGAAATTAGACAAACAAATAGCACACAAATTTGGCTTGAAAGCCTCATTGTTTATTAGTTCAGTGTACATAAAGATACGAATGAAATGTAGTGTATGTGCAACATGAATCTTTCTCCCCCACAACTAATAAATGCAACATCTCCCCTTAAATCCAATCTCCATAGCAACATGAATATTTCTCCCCCTTTTTGTCATACGAAATTGACAACTCATAAAACAATTATTGAAGTGGGCTAAAAATGCAAATGAGATCACACATGTATATGTCCAAAGCATGTAGGAGGAATTGCATAAGTCAAAAGAAGAATAGTGAAATATGTATGCAATGACTCCCCCTAAGTTCTCTGACTCTCTAGACGAAAAAACAAATTTAAAAAAGATTTTTTTTTTTTTGACCAACAAAGCAATAAACTCATTTAAGACTAATAAGCATACAACCAATTGAAAAATTATTTTTGCTTAAATTTTGATCATTCATTGTATTAGCAAAATAAATAGATTACACAAGCATACTAACACATATAATGACATATTGACATTCACTTAAAGTAGTATACAGTGTGAACTCCACTTGTATTTCAATAAATTCATTTATGACCAATTTTAAGAGACTCAAAAGAAAATAATTTCATCTATCATGCTAAATCATAATTGAGTCTTCATTCTTACACAATGAAATATGTCTATCAAAAGAAATTTCTTAAAAAAAAAATTTCTTTTTGCTCTTTCTTTTTGTACATGCCAAATAAAATTTCTCAACTAAATTTATATTTTATTTACCATTTTTTTTAAACATGTACGAGCCATAAATCTAATATGATGACTTTCACACTAGTTATGAGGTAGCCCTCTCCGCTCACTACGGTAGCTTCACACATCATAGTAGGTAGCCCTCTCAATACTAGTTATCTCCCTAAGATGAAATATTTTAAAAAATAAGAAATAGAACTCAATATAATTTCGCAGTCAAGATTAGCTCAAGTCTTAGAGTCTTTCAAAATTAATCGTAAATTTCATCGATGACATACATGAGTGTTCAGTGGGTGTGTGCATAAGTTCAGTCAATAGTGTCATCACATGTGAAAAATGCAAGTGTGTGTAAAATTTTGAATTGTTGCATTACATATACAATGAGAATCAAAATAAGCCACTAAAGACAAGGTTGTATAAGTATAGGCATTATTTGAATCCAATACCTTGTAGGCCTTTTTTTTTTTTTTTTTTTTTTTAATTAATGACAAAAATCTAACAACAAAAACAAAATAAACATATGAAAATACTCACCTAGGGTCATTTAAGCACTCAAACAAAGTACCTAGGTGGTCTAGCAATAGTGATCAATTGATAGGAAACATGCAATCTTTCCTAACCCAAATTTTCATGAATTTTGATTTCTCTATGTTTTTGGGTTGAGACTTAATTGCATTAGGTTTTAAAAACATACTCTTAGACTCATCTTTCCTATTCAAATTCAACATATGCATGGTAGGATGATAATTATGAGTTCTATACCTATAAGCATGAAGATGATCATTAAATCGAAGAGCATTCACCAAAAATCTACACTTAGGTAGAATATGGCCTTTTCTACCACAATGATGACAAATAGGCACAAACTTAACAGTTTTAGTTACTACAGTTGTAGTGGGTGTTTGTGCAAAATTAGTAGCAGTAGAAGTAGAGTTAGAAGACCTTACAAATGTAGTTTTTGAAGTAGAAGGTGTACAGCTTTCATCTAAGAATCCAAGTCCACGTGTATCACTGAAAGGCTTACCAATGCTTAACATCTTGTCTAGTCGTTCAGCTCCAATAGTTAATCTCTTCACTGTTTCCTTTGATTGCTCCAATTCTTGCACAAGCTTTGAATTTTCCTGTTTGATACCTGCAAGACTCAAATTCAACTTGTCAACATGCTCAGACAATTCAACTTTTTCTTTTTCTAAAACTGACAAATTAAGATCTTGAGAATTGATTCGTTCATTCAGCTTTGTTACAGTTATGAGTAGTTTTTCTTTTTCTTTTTCTTTCTTGCATTTAATTAAATCAATAAATAATTCTTCAAAACTGTTTGCATTAAATTTAGCAAGAATATGTCTACTTCCCTCATCATCTGAGTCAAGGTCAGACTCACTGGAGTATTCATCAACAGTTGCTGTAAAAGCTACGTAGTTAGAGTCAACTTTTTCTGAACCATTAGCTTGGTCTTCATCACTTTCTGTGTCACTAAGGGTAGCATTGAAAGCTTTTCTTGTCTTCTTCTTCTTGTTGGCACACTCAGCTGCAAAATGACCAAAACCATTGCATTCAAAACATTTAGGTCCATTGGGTTTAGTTTTCTTACCTTCTGAACTCATTTGCACGAATTCTCTTCCCTTACGATCTCTTGATTTTTCTTTAATCTGTAGATCCTTTCTGTTGAACATTTTCTTGAGTTTTCTAGCTAGAGTGAGTAGATCTTCATCTTCTATACCATCATCACTATCACCATCATCATCATTGGTAGTTTTAAGAGCAATACCAATGTTCCTTTTGGGTGTTCGAAGATTCATCTCAAATGTTTGAATTGAACCAACGAGTTCTTCAATCTTGATGGTGTCAATGTCTTTGCTTTCCTCTATTGCTGTAACCTTTGCTTGAAAGCGTTCTGGTAGTGAGCATAAGACTTTTTGAACTAACCTGCGTTCATCAATTTTATCTCCAAGATTTGAAGAAGAGTTAGCAATATCACATAAATTAGCATAAAACTCAGAAAACATTTCATCCTCCTCCATTCTAAGATTTTCAAACTTAGAAGCTAGCATGCGAAGTTTTGTTCGTTTAACTTGGGACGTGCCCTCATGGGCAACCTCTAAAGTGTCCCAAGCAGCCTTAGCAGTTTCAATATCAGAAATACGTCGGAATTCATCCGGCGACACAGCACTAAAAATAGCATTGATACCCTTTTGGTTCCATCCACTACCAATCTTATCTTGAGAAGTCCAATCTATTCTAGGTTTAAGTGTGACTACATTATCCTTGGTAACCGTAGGTGGTTCCCAACCATAAAGCACAGAGTTCCAAACACTTTCATCTAAGGAACGTAAAAAGGCTCTCATACGAGCTTTCCAATATGGGTAGTTAGACCCATCAAAGTAAGGTGGACGGGTTGTAGAAGAACCCTCTCTCAAATAATCCATAATAAGGTCCTAGGCAACACTAAGTATATCTAGTGACCCGCTCTGATACCAATTGAAAGTTTTTAATCACGGATCAAATAAGCCTAGAGGGGGGTGAATAGGTTATTTTCAATTTTTAACAAATATTAAATGTGTAATCTAATCACAGCGGCCAGACATACAATCGCGTGTAAAGATAAATGCGGAATAAAAAACAACACACGATATTTTTAGGTGGAAACAACCTAGGCCACAACAATGACCTAAGAGGAAAACCACCGGTCCACCGGACCACCTAACTATCCACTATGAAAATCAATGTTCAATTACAACCATAGAGTCCAGAACTACCCGTCGCAGATAGATCCCCCTTTCTGTAATTTACTTACGAGCCGTCGCTCCTTTCACAGCCTTCAATAGCTAGATGTCTGGATCCAGACCAACGTTCCGATCTACTTGAGTCACACAAGATCAATCGAACCCGTCACCTTCGGTAATTTCGAGTCACATGAAATACCGAACACCTCACCTGAAACGTTAGCACAATAACACAAGTGCAAAGTGTGTCCTAGAGCGGATTTAAACAATGAACAATCCTAACTGGCAGATTCAACAGCATACGATGTAAAATCTAAATCAGCTAGCAAAATCTAGAACAATCATATAAAGCTCAATATCATGAAAGATGAAGAGAAGAAGTTAAAAGCACAAATCAGATATATAAATATTAGATCAATGTGTTTCAAGTTGTTGAAATATGCACAAACTAACCTCCCTTATATAGAGTCCAACTTTTACTTCAAATAGGATTTGCAATTTACTATAACTCTACTCATATCAGGATTTAGTTCTCAAAAGAATTCTTCTCATACAATGATTCTATTCACATCAGGATTTATTTCTCACAAGAATTCTACTCATACAAGGATTCCACAATTAAAACAATTCTGCGCAAATAAGGACTCTATTTTCACAACACTTTTATTCACACAAGGATTCTACTTTCTTAACACTTCTACTCATACTAGAATTCTGTTTTCTCATTAAATGAGTCAAATTGGTAAAAGTAACACATGGATCGAATACACAAAAAGAGTTTGAGTAGGAATATAATACTGGCTCGATCGATCGATAGGCTGTCTCGATCGATCGAGACCTTCTCGATCGATCAACACACAGAACTCGATCGATCTAACTCAAACAGAGAAAACCCGGATCGAAGTTGTTCTATACTCGATGGTTCGATCGATCGATCCAATTTCTCGATCGATCCAGTTCAAACAGAGAGAATCTAGATCGAAGTTGTCTCAGGCTCGATCGATCGACCACTCGATCGATCGAACAATACTCTCGATCGATCGACCAACATGTGCACAATACATTTTTCGTTACGATCCATACTAAGTATCGTGCTCAATTGTGTGAAGATGTATGCATGATATAATATTATACCTGTCATATGGGCGTTGCAAGCTTGGTGACTCCATCATCATGTATTGTTTGATTAAACGGTGAATTCCTATTCTAGATTACAATCAAACATTTTGTCCACGAAAATTGCCAATACAAAATAAACCTTACAGACTAAAAGACGGATGCCCTAAGCGATGATGCCATAACCAAATTTCACTTAGCTGGTCAGAACTTGAAGTCAAAGCGGTGCGGGACTGGGCTCTTGGTTTCTCCCCTGCGTAGTTTTAATCCAGACAAAACAATCTATTCCTCAGATACCCTCGACCAATTATTTTCCTGGTAAGAAGATCCTGAAAAATCACGTACAAAGGATAAAAGGTTACAGAACACTTAGACTCAGTATTCAACTGTGGGATAGATATTAGTGATGAGATAAATCTGGTACATATAAAACATTTTGGAGCTGTAAGGTTGGGGTAATACGAACTGGCCACATCTCTAACATAAGAAAAGCTTCACCATTAGCATTTGTAACATAAGACACTGGTGGGGAAGACAAGTTAGTAAAATAAGATTTATCATAAGCCATATGATCAGGTGCACCAGAATCAATAATCCAAGTATCAAATCTAACAGAGTGAGAAACATTTGAAATCATACCAATCTTACCACGACCAGCTATAGAAGCTGTAGGGTTACCTCCCATTGGCGTATAATGATCTTATCTAGGTACTCCATAAAAATTTAGTATTGATGACTTTGGTTGAATAGTTAGGCTAAATATTTCATTGGTCTTGAAATCCTGATTTTCTTTCGAATCTTCCATTGAAAAAGACAATAATAATATGCAGAGAATAAAAGTTTTTTTTTTAAATTTGCTAACTAGACAGTTGACTTGACTGCTGACTGTGTCTATTGACTGGATTGCTTGAAATGGGCTTGGGCTGGATGTGAGGAATGAGAATGGGCTGCTGATGAAGTGAATGGGCTTAAATTAGGCTTGGGCTTAGATCAGGGGGCTAGAAGTGTGGGCTTGGTCTTGATGGGCTAGGGTTTTCATATGTGCATATGGTTGAGCTAATGGGCTAGGTGTTTCATATTTGCATATGTAAGAGATGAGGATAGGAGGCAACAGATCTAAAATTTGAGGGAGCTCAGGTGGCAGCAGGCGGAGGGACAAAGCGCGGAAGAGGACAAAGTGCGGAAGACGCTAGGCCACGTGGTGACTAGTCTGCGGACGGCGTTGGTGAGGCTGGTGACTGGTCTACGGACAGCGTTGGTGAGGCTGGCGACAGATCTGGAGACAGGCGTTGACGGCGCGCGGAAGGAAAGGAGAGACAAGCGCTGACGGCGCATGGTGCACGGGTGAGACAGAGCGCAGACGGCGCTGCTGGACTGGTCGGACAGCGCTCAGGTGAGACAGAGTGACGCGCGGCAGCGCTGACGATGCTACGGATGATTGCCAGTGGCTGCTCGGAGAACGGACTGAGCCGTGAGACGGTAAAATTTTTTTTTTTTTTATTCTGCTCTGATACCAACTTGAATATAATGAAATAGAAGTATTTACATTGATTTTCATTCAAAGGAATTAGGAGTATATACAGATTACATTTCATTTATTAATACTAACTAACACCTAACACCTAACATTTATTACTCACATACCACATTTATTACACACACTAATATATATGAAATAATTTTACAGTCAAGAACTGCACTGCCGTACTTAAGTGAAAAAACTAGCTCACCTAGCTTATCAAAATAACTAGATATTGGGGGGAGGGGACTTGGACGGCAAAATAACTAGATATACATGACACTATTTTATTAGTTCATGTCACATTTGAAGCATCCATTGGGTACGGTCCTCAAATATTTGAATTCAAACATAATCATTTATGGTAATTATCTTTGAACTTAATATGATAAAATATATTAATAATTTGATATAAACATATATGTAATGTCATTAATATTAATATCTATTATTTGGAAAATAATCTAATATAACCCCCTTTTAACTAATTTTATTCTAATATAGATACCCTATTTGTATTTTTATACTTGAAAGGGCTATCTTATAATAAAAATAGTAAAAATGGGTTAAATTCGCCTATTTTTCAATAATATATTATTTAATTAATGTAATATTACAAGATTACCCCTCATTCAAACCTTAAAATAAGCTCTACATTTCACCTATTACCGTACGTTCTCTAAGCAAATTCTTATCTTCTCTGCTATTTCAGTTAAAACTTTATGTGAGAATTCACTTAGGCATTGAAATGAATACGTTCTGATTGTTTATTAGTCCATTTTAGGCTCAATATGGAAAGAATACAGTAAAAATAAAAATTGGCTTCAACATAAACTTTTGTGATTAAACATAATTACGTGTCCAAATTTCTTTACGTTTTGAACATATGTTTAAGATTTGGTTATTATGCTTGTAACTGATCTCATATGTATTTGTATATTAGTGATAATTAATTTATACTAACATTAAGAAAGAAGAATCAACAGAAGAAGAAAGGAAGAGGAAGAGGAAGAAGAAGAGGAGGCTAGGGTTTTTATTGAACCAAAATTGTGCACTTAACATATTACAAGCAAGCCTTTTATAGGCAAAATAAAGAGACAAAAGGAAATTACCAAAATAGAGAAATTACAAAAGGAAGTTACTAAAATAACTTTACAATGAAGATATTACTAAAATAACCCTATAAAAAATATATTAATTTACTCTAATATCCTCCCTCAAACTCACGATGCGGTTGCAAGAAGCATCGAGAGTTTGTCAATTAGAAAACGAAAGCGTGAAGTAGGATGTGACTTAGTAAAGAAGTCTGCAATCTGCAAAGAAGAAGGAACAAAAGGCAAGATGATGGTGCCTTGTTTGAGGTGTTGACGAGTAAAATAACAATCGATCTCGATATGCTTGGTGCGTTCATGAAAAACGGAGTTGTGGGTAATCTGGATAGCACTCTGGTTGTCACAATACATAGGAGTGTGATGAGAGAGAAAAACACCCATATATGCTAGTAGCCAACGTAACCAAACAATCTCTTTGGTAGTAGATGCCATTGCACGATACTCTGCTTCAGTAGAAGATTGAGAAACAACAGTTTGCTTCTTGCTCTTCCAAGAGATAAGAGAATCACCCAAAAAGATACAGAAACCAGTGACAGACTTACGATCTGTGGAATCACGACCATAATTAGCATCAGAGTATGCACGCAGCTCTAAGGAAGATGTTGATGAAAATAAGAGACTCTGAAAAATTGTACCCCGAAGATACCGCAAAATACGTAGAACAGCTGCCCAATGAGTGGTAGTAGGAGAAGCAACAAACTGACTAACAATATGAACAACATAAGCAATGTCCGGACGAGTAATAGTAAGGTAAACCAAACTGCCAACAATAGTTCGATATAAGGTAGGATCTTGCAAAGGAGTGCCATCCGAAGGAGAATATTGAACATTGTACTCACAAGAGGTATCAAAAATTTTAGTATCAGTAAGGCGAGCACGCTCAAGAATGTCAGCAGCATACTTAGATTGATAGAGAAGATAACCTTTTGGAGAGAAGGCAACTTCAATACCCAAAAAATACCGTAGAGAACCCAAATCTTTCATTTTAAACTGACGAGCTAATTCTGACTTTAGCACTGCAATCCCATCAACATCATCACCAATAATAATCATATCATCAACATATAAAGAGAGCAAAATATGACCTGTAGTGGTATGCTTAACAAAGAAAGCATAATCGTGATCACTAGAAGAAAACCCAAACGAAGCAATAACAGTAGAGAATTTCTCAAACCATGCTCAAGGTGCTTGTTTTAGACCATATAAGGCTTTTTGAAGCTTGCAAACTTCTCCATGATTATGTGGTACACCAGGCGGGGGAACCATGTAAACTTCTTCATGCAAATCACCATTCAAGAAAGCATTTTTAACATCCATCTGAGATATACGCCATCCATGAGTAGAGGCAACTGCAATAAGTGTGCGAACTGTAGTCATTTTTGCAACAGGGGCAAAAGTCTCTTCATAATCAATACCACTCATTTGAGAGTATCCCTTTGCAACTACTCGAGATTTATACCTTTCAATAGACCCATAAAAATGAAGCTTAATTTTATATATCCAACGGGAACCAATAGCTCGTTTACCTGGCGTTAAAGGTACTAAGACCCATGTATTTGTTTGATGCAAAGCAGTAAGTTCTTCAACCATAGATTGCTGTCATAGGGGATCAAGAGCTGCCTCTTTATAGAATAAAGGCTCAAAAAGACAATGAAAAGATGCTAAAAATATAGTAAAAGAAGTGGAATAAGACGAGTAAACAAAATCTGGTAGTTTAGTAGACTTACGAGTGCGCTGAGGATAACGAGGAGGATCCACAATTCCAGGAGGAGCTTGGGCAACTGCAGTAGGAGGGGAAGTATCAGAAGTGTCAAGCTGTGTTGTACCAGTATCTTCAGTACGAATCCTGCGAGAATATTGAATAGGAGAAGGGACTATAGGATTAGTAGATGAGTCAGAATTAGTAATTGGAGGAACTAGTGGAGAAGAACTATCAGTATGGTCAGAGAAAGGATCAATATGACTAAGATCTGACTTGGTCAAGTTATGAATTGAACTAGGAATAGAAAAGAAAGGTATATGCTCAAGAAAGATAACATGACGAAAGACATATAGTTTTTGTGAAGTTGGATCAAAACAACGATATCCCTTTTGCCCTTCACCACAACTAAGAAAAACACAAATGACAAAACGTGACAATAATTTGGTACGTTCTACATGAGGACGAAGGACAAAATAAGTAGAACCAAAGACTCTCAATGAAGAATAGTCAAGAGGATGTCCATATAGTTTTTCAAAAGGAGACAAACCTGAAGTGATGGATGATGGAATCTTATTGATTAAGTTGACCGCAGTAAGAACTGCTTCTCCTCAAAACTCACTAGGAACAAAAGATGACAACAAAAGAGAACGAGCAGTTTCAACAATGTGCCTATGTTTCCTTTTAGCAACACTATTTTGCTCAGGAGTGTCAGTACAAGAAGTTTGGTGAGTAGTTCCATATAAAGCAAGCAAATCACAAAATTTATTAGAAGTATATTCACGACCTAGATCACATCTAAAGCACTTAATTACAGTAGAATATTGAGTTCTTACTAGGGCTCTAAAGTTATTATAAATATCAAAGAAATTAGAACGACGTTTCATAAGATATACCCAACAAAAACGAGTGTAATCATTAATAAAAGAGACATAATAGCGAGACCCTTCTTTGGAAACAACAGGAGAAGGTCCCCACGCATCAGAATGAACTAAATCAAAAGGTGCAACAGAATAAGAAGTACTTCTATTAAAAGGTAATGCAGAAAGTTTTGCAAGTTTACAACCACTACAATCAGAAATATCATGAGCTTGCAAATTTCCTAAGGTTCCATTAGAAGCTAAAAATCGTAAACGAGAAGCTGAAACATGACCAAGACGTGAATGCCATAAATAAAAACTAGAAGATGAAGGACACAATCGAAAAGAGGAAAGATCAACATTAGGAGCTGCAAATACTGGTAATCTCAGCTCATCCAAAACATATAATCCCCCCTGCCTACGGCATGTCCCAATCAGCTTCTAGGATTGTAGATCCTGCACATGACAAGAAGTAGAAGAAAAAGACACTGAGCAACCAGAATCACACAATTGACTAACAGATACAAGGTTTAGTGAAAGCTTAGGAATATAGTAAACATTATGAAGAGACAAATGAGAATTGACAACAGAACCGACACCTGCTAATGACATAGGAGTACCATCAGCAGTCATGACAGGCACAGATGATGTAGGACATAAAGAAACAAAAGATTTTGACTCATGAGACATATGGTGGGAAGCTCCAGAGTCTAAAACCCAAGTTGAGGATGACATACCTGAGGAACTAGAGAGGGACTGACCTATCGTAAAAGAGGCAGACATGGCATGTGGTTACGAATCAATAAACTTTTGAAACTGCTCGGTGAGGGCAGCCATTGAGAAAAAAAAAACAAAACAAAACTTCCAGATTTCCAAAACAGACAATATTGCAGTTCAAACAAATATCCAAAAAATTATTAGAATCAGAAGAAAAAATACTTATTTGATGTGAGGAACAAACTATGTCTGAATTTACAGTACCTTCAATAATCCAAGCTCCGATACCATGATAATTAATTTATACTAACATTAAGAAAGAAAAATCAAGAGAAGAAGAAAAGAAGAGGAAGAGGAGGTTAGGGTTTTTATTGAACCAAAATTGTGCACTTAACATATTACAAGCAAGTCTTTTATAGGCAAAATAAAGAGACAAAAGAAAATTACTAAAATAGATAAATTACAAAAGGAAGTTATCAAAATAACTTTACAATGAAGATATTACTAAAATAACCCTATAAAAAATATATTAATTTACTCTAATAGTTAGAAAATATGAACACATAACTATTGTTTGTTGAACATGTCTATCTATCATGTACATATGTTATTAATTATGAATATTTTTCTTGGTCATTTGATAATTTAAATGGCCTATATGTTTGAGTTGAAAACATGGACACACGATAAAATTATCAAATGAATTTGGACAAGTGCTCAAATAAACATAGAATATTTTTGAACATATTGTTCACTTACTATTTTTATATATTTTGTATAGATTCATTTATTGGTAAATAAATAAAGAACAAAAAAAATAAATAAATAATAGTAACAACTTCAATACTTTATGAAATTAATTGCTTAAGTGCTATTTTACGTTAGGTATGATTATAATAATTAAACTAATTTTAGGATGAACTCTCTTTCTTCCTCGCTTAATTTTGGTGTACAAATTAATCATGGTTTACACATTTACTGTGATTAAATTAAATAGTTTGTTATACCATGTTATGCATGTTACAATTGACTGTTGTACAGTTATACAGTGGTACAATTGTACACTGTACAACAATATACAGTAACATTTTTCGAAAATTGAGGAAACTTTTCGCAAAATAGGAATAGAGTTTTAAAGTGTCAAAATCTTCATAAATGTGGGGGCATTCATGAAAAATGTCTTTTTATTGAAAAATGTGGTTTCTATATTCATTACTCATAAGTTTATGATAATTTTAAGTGGCTATAAATAAGGTTTGACACACTTTAGGTTTTAGAGAAAAGCGTTAATGTCTTAGAGTTGCAGATTTTCTAATCATTGTTCTTAATGGTTCGTTTTGTTTAAGCATATTAATTTATTTTAATCACAATTAAACATCATTTGTGGATCTGTTAGCTTTTTTAATTGTGGTCTGCTTAAGAGCTGAAAAATTCTAAAGAAGCAATGATAACTTGACAAACTACAACTGGAATTTCAAGGACATGTGGGAAATTATTAATGACAGCACACTTCATATATACTTCATATTGGACATATTTGTCTTTACAAACTACGTAAATAATGTCAATTAAGAACTTCTACCCAAACAATAATATTATAAAACCCTCTTGATAGTTGATATAATATTATGTATATATAAAGAAATTACAGTTTGATCAAGTGGTTGACTTTGTGATATAGTTACATGTCTTAATTACTATTTTTTTTATATAAAAAATTTGTCAAACTACAGAAAATAAAATAAATGCTTTGATGTTTATAATAATAAAATTAACATTACAATAATATTGAACAAGATCTAATTTATTAAAATTTAATATTAAACAAATTTAATTAATCTGAATATAAAAAAGTTATTTTTATTTTATTGAATTGTTTAATTTTAAGAATTCTATTTGTTCTTCTATAAAAGAAAAAAAAAACATATTTTGTTTTTTTAGTGGTTGTTTGCACAATAAAACTTAAGAATTTTAATAAAAAATAGAAATTAAAGAAAAAGAAAAAACAGATATTGCTTTCATTGCCAATTTTCTAAAAGAAGGTTGTAAACAGTGTTATCAATGGAGCGGGCTGGAGTCGTGTTTAAAATTTTGTTCACAAGGGCAAGATGAATAATCTCCACTAGCAATTGTAAGTGACATACTTCCATATAATTCATTACTATTTTATATAATTTAGAAATGGAAGCTATGTCACTTACAACATTTTACACATTATAATATTAGAAATAGGAGCAAAATAGGATAAAAAATTACAAAATTAATAACATTAAATCATACGAATGAGTTTGCTCCTGTTCATCATCTTTAGAAATTAGTACTAGAAATTGAATAACGCATCTCCACTATGTTTCTCAAAGATGGGTAACAGATACATCATTCATGTGGTCTTTAAGGATAGTGAAGTTGAGAGAGCTCATTTATGTGATTCTAATGTCATATATCTTAAAATTTTCTAACTTGTAAAATAAAAAAATTTAAAATTGGTTGACCAAAAATGATAATAAAAAAGAATTGTAGTGTTCAAATTTAGTTTTAAAATGTTAAAATAATATGATAATTTTGTTCCTTTTAAAACTTTATTATTACTTTAGAATTTTTTCTTAATAAAATAATATTTAACTATTAAAAAAGTAACTAAAATGTCTCATTTTATTGAGATAGTGAGTTAAATGTTCCTTATGAAAAGAAAGTGACTAAAGTGTTCTAGTGATACAAACAAAGTAGCTCCTAAAATAATTAATCCTTAAACAATCAAGATTTAATTGTATTTCATAATCTCCCTTTATTTATAAAATTTCATTTTTAATCTTCCTCATGAAAAAATATATGTTCATTTTTCTTATAAAGAAAATGAACATATATTTTTTTTGTTAGAAGAAAATGAACATATATTTTTTACTAAATAGGATTAAAAATAAAATTATTTAAATAATTTTATCATTTATGCACTAGGGAGAAAATTAACTCTAGTTCTTTTACATATTCAAACAAACTACATATGGTTGAACTAGCTATTTTCTTAAATGAAAGATTGTAGCTAGTAGGCCTCAATGGGGGTATTGGACATCCTAATTAGGTTGACACATTCTTAGTACCTTTTTTATTCTACTTTTTAACTATTAGTATTATTAAATATTAAGAAATGATTACAAATTAATTCTCAACAAAATCTATAATTAGGTTTGCTATTAACATTCAAGAAAATAAAAGAACTAGCAAAACATAGGGTATCCTACTACCAAGTCGCTGTAAAAAAATTAAGAACCCTAGCGGCTATACTATCAATTGCAACATTACCCTCTCTATAACTATAACTATGTAAATAGTGGATCTACATGTGAGTAAGTCTCTAAACAATTAGCTTAAGCTTAATACCATCTCCAAAGCACCGAGAAAGAACGAGTCTGAAAAAAAGTAACAACATACGCCGAGTCTGACTCTTTCCAAAGCTGCCTCCATCCAAATTTATATGTATATATCACCACATGAATGGTTGCCGCCAACTCTGTCTAAAAAACATATGAGATTCCAAACAAACTTAACCCTTAACAAATGATCTTAAAGTTGAAAAATATTTACACAACTAGATGAACTTGGTGCCCCAAAAGTCACACTATCCACATTTACTTTAATCCATCTCGAGGGTGAAAACTTAGACATCAAACTCAAATAACCAGCTTAGCTATAATTTTTTTTTTTACCAATAAATTATAACTAAATTACGTATAATTCATTTTTTTTTTTATCAAAATAGTTTAAAAAATAAGATAATTATCACACACTCATATTAACATGATTTATTTATTGGCTTTGGAGAACCCCTAATTTTAAAAAAGTATATATCCATTCAAAGTTAATAAAAATAGTTTAAGGTTTAATATCAAAATGCATATTATAACCTCATATACATGTACTTTGTTATTAAAAAAAGTCTATTATTTTTGTACTGTACATTTAGATGTACTTGCCTTTTAAGACTGTAACCCGAGAGAAATCTAACAGTACCTGAGTAATATGCGCAGATAAAACCTGAATCACAAGGCTGGAAACAATAGATATGTTTTGCTTAGTACGGATGGAATAATCATGTATTGGGATTCGTTAAACATTTATAAATTAATAAAATATTTATTATGCTTTTGGAAAATAAATTTTTAATAAATATAATTAAAAAAAGGTTTGTTATTGGGGTATTGTTCTAGGAAAGTAGATCATTCATACTGGATGCATATCTTGATGTCCTACAAGACTTTGTCTAGGAATATCTTCTTCATTGGCCTACCTTTTCTTTTCTTCTCATGTTAATACATTGTGATTTGCCACTACTCTTTTTTTTTTTTTTTTTTTATTATTAAATAAAAATCTCTCTCTATCTCCAGTACATTACAGTCGATCCCAAAATATATAATATAAAATTATAACCTCAAACAATTCAATCTATATATCCAACTTCACAGCCTGTCAATTAAGCCTGAATTATTAAGGACATGATTATGATTTTTTTTAGTGAAGGGGATTATTGGGATTATTTTGCAAGTGAGAGAGAGAGAGAGAAGATTATAACTGGATTTTGCCAACCAAGAGATGTATTTGCTGGTTAAACGGTGTCAAAGGAATCTTCTCCGAAATCATCTATCACACTTGAGGGCAGAGTTTTGCTCTTGTCTACTTCTTAGTTTGCTCCGTCACTGTTAATTAACTACAGAATGTTTCAGCCTTTGGTTGCATAGTACTCTTCAAACTAACTTTTGGGTTTGTTTTGAACTTTAAGATCAATGAGCCTCTTAGTTGAAATTTGCAGGCCAAAGCACTTCTTTTATTTCAGGTGAGAAGTTGCTTTTCAGTTTATCAGCTTAATTTTGAGACTCTTGCTTTGTTATTTTCATGCAGAACTGTGAATCAAATTTATTTGATATTTAATTAGTACTCATTTTCTCCTTTTTCTTTACTTTTTTTATTTTTTTCAAAATATGAAGTCTTATATATATATGATAAGAAACATGAGCAAGTGGTTAAACTTTTTGAAGAGAAATTTAGAAAGAAGAAACACCATTATTTGATTTAGAAAGAAAAAGAGAGAACTCACATGACATATATTGTCTCACTATTGCCCACATCACCATTTCCTTTTTCTTGATTGAGTACTGTTATTGGTTCACCTCCCTGTGCAATTCAGAGCCATTCTTTTTGTTCACCTCCTCACTCAATAAACCCAAAAGCCCCTGTTTTTACTTGTTTCTCTTTTCCTCGTATAAAATTAATTCGCTAAATAAGACCTATGATGTCTTAATTTTTTTTTTTACTTTTATCAATTTTCTTTCGTTAGATTTATTTTCTCAACTCTTTAATTTGCACAAATCTGTCTGACTAAATATGTTAAATTTGATACTTAAAAGACTAAATCTTAAGAAAAAAGTAATTTTATGATTAAAATTTGACTTGTACTCTGAAATTTTTACATGTTTTATGATTTTGAGCTAAATTTATTAAATTCGAAAAGTTAGGAACTTATTCTAATGAAAAAAAGTTAAGAAATCATCGATAAAAGCTATGGAATTCAGCAACAAACTGTGAGTGAATCTAAGCTCCACTACCCAGATGTGAGGATAAGTACATTGTACATTAATTAATTAACAATATAATACATCTTGATTTTTATTGGCTTTTGGTGCATAGAATTTTTTTTTGGGGACAAGTTGGTGCTTCGATCTCTGATTTAGTTGTTTCAACTAGAACCTTCTCATAGTGCTTTCACATCTCGACTCCACTTAAAACCAATAAGATGATAAAGAATAGTAAAATGTATACAAATTAATAATTTATATATTTAATTTTTCTCTTTTTTTGTTCAATTCATTTGTATATCATCTCTGTTCCTCTAAAATCCAAATGTGTGCTTAAAGTCTATATTTCTTTTGTTATAACTTCAGGTATGGGAACCAAAATTGAATTCTACATCAATTTCAATAATCTATTAGGAACCACTTCACAAAATAGCAACAACTTTACTACTAGTAGAACTAGCACTACTGTGAATGGTGTGGATAATTGGGACTATTCTGACAACACCGAGCACAAGGTGAAAAAGTATCAGAAGACTACCAGATTGGGTGACAAGATCCACACTTCGATCAGCAGAATGCTTGAGAAGAGGAATGTCGATTCAATCAAAAAGACAATGCAAATACATGAAGATATCTTTAAGCAACAGGTAAAGAAACATTTGATATCTTCCTACGACCTAAAAGAACGGTATGTTTTCAATAAAAAATAGGTTTTATATTGTAAGAAAAATAACACATATTTTTTTCTTAAAATGTTAAAAATAAAACTATATATATTAAAAGAGTTATCAAAAAATTATATTACGAAATAGACTTATACTTATTTTGTTTCTTTTTAATATATTGAATGCTTGTTACTTCAGTATGCTATTGATATCCTTTTATATATATATATATATATATATTTGAGCCCTCAAACTCACCGTGCCCATAAATAGCATTCTATTGAACTATTGAATCAACCATAAATCAAAACTTAACAAAAAAAATCAAGAACCAATAAAATACAGAATTTAAGTATTTTGGTCCCCAAATTACACGGCTTAATTTACTAAAAAAGATAAAAATATATATATCTACTATAAACAAAGTTGGTACAGAGAATAATTACAACAAGAACATCAATAAAGGTAAAACCTAACACACAAAAAATCAAGGACCCTAACACTAGCTCTTGAACCCTCACAAACTCAGAAAATGAACCAAGAAACAAGAGTCACAAAGATGGAGAAGAAGAGATTGCCAATAGTGCAATGATGTTAAGAAGAGAACAACTGAATGAGTGCCCTCCAATGTGAAATAACATCATGCCCCTCAGCCCATAAGCAACTCAAAGTACAAGGCTTGAAAAATTGATCACAAAACAGCCCAAATGCTCATAGCACGGCCCAAGGACCCAATACATAATATATTGCATGAAGTCATGTATTAAACACAATTCACTAATGCACATATTTGAATACACTACACATTTAAAGAAATGTCATTTTAAATCTCAATTCCCATCTCCAAAACTCTCCCAGTACCATATTGGTACATTATTAACAATCTCTACCACCAGACTACGCATGCAATGCATATATATAGTTTACCCTTTTTAGACCTAATGCCTAAACATGAGACACCCTAATCAAACTCGAGCAATACTTAAATTTGATTAGTGGTATTAGTTTTATGAGCATATCACAGAGGTTTTTCTTTGTGGAAACTTCATTCATTTTAATTAAATTTTGTGTTACTATATCCCTATTTGCCTTTTAATATCTACATACTTAGATCTTGAGTGAAATATGAGATGTTTTAATAAATAAGTTGGCAAATTGATTATCACAATAAATAGTAACAACATCACCATTAAAAATGTCAAGTTGTTTTGTAAAGTCTCTTAACCATAGGGCTTCATTGACTATGTCAGTGCATGCAATAAACTCAGCTTCTATGTAGATAATGCAACCACAGATTGCAAGTTTGCCTTCCAAGATACAATATTTCCATAAACAGTAAAGATAGACCTTGACAATGATCTTCTCTTATTCTTGTCTCTTGTAAAATTAAAGTCCGCACAAGCATTCTTCTTAAACAAATAAACCAATATTTATAGTGCTGCTTAAATATGTTATGATCCACTTAACTGTTTGCCAAACAGTGAGCCTTACTAGAGTTAGACATGTACCTTCTAACCATAATAACAACATTTGCAATATTTTGTATAGTACAGACTATGGCATACATAAATAAGTAACCCAACAACATTAGAATAAGGAACTCTATTCATATGCTTCTTCTCTTCTTACAGAGCAATCATGAATAGATAACTTAATTTTAGAATCTAAAGGAACACTAATAGATTTGACATCAAACATAAAAAACCTTTACAAGGTAAGACTATTGAGAAAAATACAAATCACAACCAGTTCTAATAATGTCCATGGCTAAAAAAAAATTAGCATGTTTCAAATCTTTCATTTAAAACTCCTCACATTGTTTTAATTTTAATATGTCAATTTTAGACTTATTATTACAGGCAATTAGCATGTCATCAACATATAACAGTAGGTAGACAAACAGAACTTGACACATTTTTCAATTTGAAATAAACATGGTTATCATGATCACATATTTCAAACCTCATACTTATTATTACAGGAAATTAGCATGTCATCAACATATAACAGTATACAAACAGAACTTGACACATTTTTCAGCTTGAAATAAACATGGTTATCATGATCACATATTTCAAACCTTGTTTAAATCATATAGGTGTCATATTTTTTATATCATTGCCTAGGAGCCTATATTAACTCATACAAAGATGTTTTAAGAAACATATAAGGTTTTCATTGCCAGTTTTAACAAACCATTCAGATTACAACATATAAATTTTCTCATCTAAGTCACTGTGTAAGAATGCAATTTTAACATCCATTTGTTCAAGTAGCAAATCATTTTGAACAAACATAGATAACTGAATTCTTATAGAAGTGAACTTAACAATTGAAAATATTTCATTAAAATCAATGTATTGTCTTTGTGCAAATCCTTGTGCTACTAACCCCTTTCATTCCTTACTTTCTTTTAAATGACCATCTATAATCAAGTACTTTGATATTCTTAGGTCTTTTAACAAGAATCAAGTCCTATTTTTATTTAAGGAATTAATTTCATCATGCAAAGCATTCATCCAATTAGAAGCATCAGAGGAATTCATAGCATTTTTAAAGGACATAGGTTCAGAGTTATCAATATCATATGTAACAAATAGGTAATAAGCAATCAAATCAACTTGTTCAATTTTAGAAGCAATTAATGAATCAATATTCCTTGTTGAAGCCAAAAAGTAGTCATGTAGTTCAATTAAGCTACCGTAAGGAATTGTAGGCTCCTCGGTAGTTCTATCATCATCACTAATATCTGCTTTACTAGTTTTCATATCATGGGATTGAGGTTCAGAAGGTACCTCCACCTCATTCTCAGAATTGCATTTATGAGAGGATGTGGCACCTTCCTCCTTCTCAATTGTAGTATCCTCATTAACAGGTAAAGTAGGTTTATTATTTAAATCACATAAAATTGGGGTTCATTAAAGATTAAATTCCTACTTAATATACATTTCTTAAGTGACCTATATCCTTTCACACTCAAAGGATAACCAACAAAGACACACTTTAAGGACTTAGCTTGCAACTTACCTTGACTAATATGATCGCAATGTAACCAAAAATCCTAAGGTTACTATAATCTATAGGTTTACCTGTCCAAAGCTCCTCAATTGTTCTTAAATCTATGGTAATAGAGGGACATCAATTGATAAGGTAATTGCTTGTGCTAACACCCTATGCCCAAAACTATTTTGGCATACCAGACAAGGATAACATACATCTAATTCTTTCTAAAATGGTCCTATTCATCATTTTAGCTAATCTATTTTGTTGGGGTATACCTACAATTGTCCTATGTCACCCAATCCTTTTGTCCTTGCAATAATTGTCAAAGAGTTCATTGCAGAACTCCAAACTATTATTAGTCTTAAGTACTTTGACCTTACTATCCTTTTGGTTTTCAATTAGGGTTTTCCAATGTCTAAAGGTATCAATGGTCTCGTCTTTTGTTTTAAACATGAAGGTCCATACTCTTCTAGTATAGTCATTAACTAAGGCAAAAAGACCTACTACCACCCACAGATTGTGTAGGAGTAGGCCCTTACATGTCAGAGGGTACATAATCTAGTGCATGTGAGGAAGTATGCTAACCTATAGAAACTTAACATTGGTTTGTTTACCAACGACACAATTTTCATAAAACTTTAAGTTTCCTAAGGGTTCACTACCTCACTACCTAAGGCACCCTATTTTCCCTTTTCAATTAAACCTTTCTCACTTACATGTCTTAACCTCCTATGCCACAACAAAGCACTATTTGATTATGGAACTGCTCTAGACTTACCCTTAAGTTCTAGAGTAGAACCTTGTAACCAATACAAACCATTTACCTTGACTGCCTTAAATACAAATAAGGAACCCTTTAAAACTCACATCACTCCATCCTCAATCTTAACATTAAAACTAATGACATCTAAGGTACTTAGTGAAATGAATTTCTCTTTAATTCAAGGTGTACCTCATATCTTTAAGTACTCTAACTGGTCTGTTTCTAAGTAACAATTTAACAGAGCCTATACCTTAAACCTGGCACTCGTAGTCATCTCCTAGAATTACTTTTCCACAATCAACTTTTAGATTACTAAACTAGTGCCTAAAGAGTGTCATGTGAAAGGAACAACTTGAATTTAAAACCCAATATGTTTCTAACGTAGTGGAGCTTATAACTAGCACTTCAGAGCTCTCATAACCCTCAGAAACTAAGATTGACTCACTATCAGTACTAGACTCCGGTTTCTCTAATTTTTTACCCTTCCTAAGTGGGCACTTATTCCTATAGTGACCATCTTTCTTATAGTAATAGCACTTAACATGTTTCTTTGATCATGACTTATATTTTTTTTTAGATTTACCTTTATGGTTCTTTTCTCTCTTTTCAGTCCTACCCCTAACAAGAAGGCTATCACTCACATTATTCTTATATTTTATTGCTAAATCCTTAGACCTAAGGTGAGAAACAACAATATCAAGTGTCAAATTATCTTTACCATACATTATGCCAAATTTAACGTCTTTGTACTTATCAGTTAAAAAATTCAAAAGAGTAATGACTTCAGTTTCATTTTCTACTTTATGATCAAAATCATCTAAACTAGTTGTTAATCTTTAAAAATCAATAAGACTCTGCTCAAGATCTTTAGAGGAATCCATTTTAGAAGAGTAAAAGTAATGCTTAAGATGCACTTTTCCAGTTAGAGTCTTAGTAAGGTAAAGAGAGTCGAGTTCAGATAAAACTTCTCAGCGATAGGTCCAATTAAAGAGTATTGCAAAGTAGGACTTTTTTTCAATTTTTCTTATCAACCTCGGTGGCTTTTTCAGGCACAACATCAAAGTCAATAGCACCATGCACATCTTATTAAACCAATAGGGCCTTCATCTTACGTTTTCATAAAACGTAATCGCCTGTGCCATCAAACAATGTTATTTTGTACTATGTATTCAAGATTAATAAAAAGAGATAAATAAGGTAAAAGAAGGAGAAAAAGATAAAGAAACCCTCTCTTCGAGTCACTGAAGTACAAGGGTCAAGTTCTTCATTGGAACCCCAAAACCCTAGCAAACCCTAAGTCTCTGAATCACACAAGAAACTCAACCCAAAAACCAAATATGAGAATCTTGTGAGTTCGAAACGCTTTGATGCTAGTTCAAAGGCCAAACAACACAAATACCTCGCTCTGATATCACTTTGTTACGATTTCAAGCCCTCAACTCACCAGAATACCAACAAATAATAATTCTATCGAACTGTTGAATCAACAATAAATCATAACTCAATAGAAAACATCAAGAACCAATAGAATATAGAATTTAAGTGGTTTGGCCCTTAAATTATATGGCCTAATATATTAAAAAAGGTAAAAATATATATATCCACTATAAACAGAGTTTGTACAGAGAGCAATTACAACAAGAACATCAATAGAGGTAAAACCTAACATATGTAGAGTATCAAAGACTCTAACACTCGTTCTTGAACCCCTCACAAACTTAGAAAACAAACCAAGAAACAAGAGTCATAGAGATGGAGAAGAAGTTAATGAGAGTAGGTCGATGACATTGAGAAGAGAAGAAATGAATGAGTGCCCTCCAAAACCATAGCTGTGAAGTGACGTTCATTCCCCTCGGTCCATAAGCAACTTAGCGTACAAGGCTTGCAAAAAATGATCACAAAATAGCCTAAATGCGCATTGCACGGCCCAAGGGCCCAATACATAATATACTTCATGAAATCATGTAACACACTTCACTAATGTACATATTTGACTATACTACACATTTAAAGAAATGTCATTTTAAATCTCAATTCTCATCTCCAAAATACTCCCAAAGTAGCATGTTAATGGTACATAGAGTATATATATTTAGTTTATCTACACTCTGTAAATTATGTATAACATGTACATATGTTATAAACATATTTTCACATTTTGTACAACTAACGTATTATTTTAAGATAAATTCGATTATGTGCATATTGTACATGCAATTTAAGACTCGAATTCATTTTTTATATCAATTTGATATTTTATGTTTCCATTTCTATATCAATAAGGTATTTCAGTTGATATTAGTTAAATCTTAATGGAATAAGTCATTCAAGCAATTGAATTAGGTGATTAGTTTTTTTTTTTTAATCAAATTCATTAGAGAGGGTTGGTCTTAACTCTTATGTGCCAATTTCGTGCCTTATTTTATCTAAATTTAACATAAATATAAATTAAAGTACTTAATTAATATATAACTAAATTCATAAAATATCAAATTTATAGAAAAGAAAACTTAAAGTAAGGAATTGAAAGTAAATCTTAACTTTTAGTAGTTTTACATTGTCATCTTATAGAGCCCAACTTCAACATTGTCAATGTGTAACTAGTTTTTGGATGAAGAACACATAGGTAAAATATTTTTTTTGCAGGTAAAGGAACTACATAGGCTGTACAATGTTCAAAAGATGCTGATGGGTGAAATTAAGCAGAGCAGATTCTGGAACATTCCAATGACAAACTCAGATCATGTGAACCATTCTCATCAGTACTTAATCAAATGGGAAAACTCTTCAACACAAATAACTTCAGGGGCTAATAATTTAAATTTCCCAAGCTTAAGAGATGACCTAAACTCAAGAGAACATAGTGGTAGTTGCTCAGGAGACAATGTCAAGATTTTAAGAGGCTTTGATCTTGAAAGGCCTGCCCCTGAATTCGAACAAAATATAATCTCAACTGGCATCAGTGTAATTGATGAAGATCATCAAACAGGTCCAAGCTGTCAAGTGACACTGAAAGAGAACAACAAGATGAGTATAGAAGCTGAGTTTGGTGATGATATTGATAGTACTCGTGAAGTAGAGTTGACACTTAGTATTGGAAGTAGTAGTTTGAACAACAAGAGAAGTAAATCAAAGAATAAAGAAAGTATTAAAGAGCTTGACTCATCTGCCTCATTTAAAACAGATAGAGGGGGAGATTGTAGTGACCCAAATACACCAATGAGTAGTTCAAGTGCTACAATATTTGACCAGCAAGATAGAAAGCAACCCCTTTGGCTTTTCCATGGTCTAAAACTCAAATAGTATTATTAATAATGAATTACGTCTTCAACTTAATTGTTTGTTTTTTATGTGTTTTTTTTCTTTTTTCTTTTTCTCTTTCTAATTTACACGGACAATGAGTTTTTGTATAATAGGATTCAATGCCATCCAGAGATTCTAAGTTACTTCTACTTTTCATGAGCCGGGGGTCTATTACTGTTGGGATTGTGGATCTAAATATCATAATATTCTTGATACATCACAATATTTTTACTTATTAAGGAATATATATGTACGAAACATATAAGATACTTATGTCTATATCTTAATAAAATTTAAATGCTCCTAAGTTTTATAAAAAAATCATCAGTATCGATATGCATATCCATGTTCAAATTTTTTTTAATACATTTTTAACATATGTTACACATTTTCAATATAGTTTTTCTTATATAATTTTTTTTATAAATAAAGAAAAGATTTCACATTATAAAATAAACTTTGAGAGCTTACAATAAACATGTGTTAAAAATGTTATATAAATTAAACATATGTTTAACATTGCGTTCAATATTTGTTCATTACGTTATTAAAATTAAATACATGTTTAACATTACGTTGAATATTTGTTCATTACGTTATTAAAATTAAACACATGTTTAAAAATTAAGGATCTTTAAAAATAAAACTTTATTTATAAAAATAAGTTATCTTATGCGCTTAATTCTAATGCTTGAGGGGGAAATAAATCACTATCTACCATCACACACTACTACAATTTGGGCAATATAGGTCAGCTTATAATTTAGAGTGAGAAATAAATAAGATAGTCTCAAGTTTATGGTTGTTCTATAAGAAATATAAGATTGCTATTACGAAAAAAAGTAGACAAAATTTTATAAAAGATTATTAGCGGCCTTAAAAAAAAATTCTTTTAAGACGGCTAACACAAATTTTTGGTTCGGAAGTTTTATTATGCCCACTCAGTTAAGACTTAAGAAAAATATCCGTAGATTTTCCTCTTTCTTCTCAAATACACGTAACAGTCTCTCACAGTTTCACCGATGGATCACCCACGCTCCACCGATTCCACCAAACACAAGCACTTGTAGAACCCAGAACCATCACATTCACATACTCATCGCAAGAAGAGGCGTAGAAAGCCCAGTAAAACTCAAAAGGATCATATTACTAGAATCTCATCTTTAGACTCAAATACCTCTAGAAAATGGGTTTTCTCTTCCCACCATTCTTCCAATTCCTTTGAATGTACTAGATTCAATACCCAAGTTTTACTTTCTTTTCATATTTTCTACCATTCAATAGTCTGGGTTATTGAATCATTAGTTTTGTTTATCTCTTAGTTCGGACCATGTTAATGTTTGGATAAAATTCAACAATTGAAACTTGTTTATATGAATTTTGTATTGGGTTTTGTGGATAAGGTAGAAGTGGTTTCCTACAATATATTGGGTGTTGCAACTGCATCAAGACACCCATATTTGTATTCATTACAAGAAAAAGTGGCATCTAAGACAAAAATAAAATTTGTTCTTGAAAGTAACACATCTAAAGACAAAAATTTAGCATTCGGCCTTGATGATGTTAACAAAAAATTTGACTAATAAAAATAAACAATGACAAAAAATTAAGACAAAATTTTTGTGACAAAATAATTATTAAAAACAAATCTTAAATTTGTCATTGTAAAGTTGGCAGCAATTTCCCTCCATAAATTTTCAACGTAAAATTTGTTCTAAAACATGAAAAAATGGCGGGAAATTCCCATAAAGAAAATCACAAATATTAAAGCAAAATTGACAGTATATTTCGGACAAGTTTTTTGTCCTTAAAAATCTTAAAATTTGGGACAAAATATGGTAGACTATTAATGACAAAAATTTTGTCTAAAAAACTAATAAAATCATAATATAATTTTGTTCGATTTTAGAGAAAAAATATTTACCAATAAATATGGTTAAACAATATCATAAATATTTGAGAATTTTTTTTCCACAACAAGTAAATGAAATTATTAAGTTATTTATAAAATAAAGTAAATTGATATCTATTTTTATAAAATAATGATCCTTTATAATATTTTTTATTATAAATTATTATATTGTATTTTTTAATTAATGTTTTATATTGAACACTTTTAAAATATATTCTTATATTACATATCGGCTACATTAATAAAATAAAATAAAAAATGACAACAAATTTATGTATTTTATAAATATAATTATTGCTAAGGTCATAAATAATAATGATATTAAGTCTATTATTTATTATATAAATGAAATTTTTTTAAGTATATTATTTTTTCAAATATAAAATATATAATCATGTTCATATTATTTATTTATATTAACTTGAATCATATAAATATGGGTATTATATTATGAAATAATTGTTATAATTAACAGGACCTTACAAACATTGCATCGTCAACGTAAAAATTCAAATATTAATCCTAATTGGATTCCTATTAAGGTAATTATTTTAGTTAGTTTTTAAAAATTTTAATTATTTTTTATGTTTGTAATTAAATTAATTATATAATTATTAACTATAGCTATCTTAATTGTACTTAATGTCTAAAACAACTCGAATCGTATGAATGTGGGTACTATGTTATGAAAATTATGGATACATATGTTACCAAATTTATTGGACATGCAGGCACAAATGATGTACCAATAAGCTTTTTCCTTATTATTTATGTATGAATATTCAAGTTAATACGTGATATTATTTATCTATTATTTAGCTTTAACATATTTTACATATCTTGTATTGTAGTTCTCAAGTAAGGATTAGTACACACCAATAGAGTTGCTGACATTAAGGCAAGATTGTGTATGTATGTGTACAATTATCTATCAAACAATTAGCTAGTTTGTATGTAGCTAGTTTTAATCCTTAGATTGTATGTTTCATATATATGTATGTTCCTATAATTTAACTGTATATTATGGTAATTTGTGTAAATTAAAACTAGGCTTTGAACCATATATATATGATGTAAATTATGAATTTTTTGTAATGAAATTTATTCTGAATCGTATTTCTGGAATAAAATTCATTTGTACAGGTTATATATAGATTTCAGTACTGAAAAAACACAACAAAAAATTTAAAAAAAAACTTATAGGATGGCTAGTGGCCGTCCTAAAAGAATTTTATAAGATGGCCAGTAACCATTCTATAAAATTCTTTTAGGACGGTCATTGGCTATCTTATAAGATTTTTTTAGGACGGTCAATGGCTGTCCTATATGATTTTTTTAGGACGGCTAATATAAGATTTTTTTAGGACTACTACGAATTTTTTCCATAAAAAATAGGACAATTAGTGGCCATCCTAAAAAATTCTTATAGGACGGCTACTGGTCGTCCTAAAAGTATTTTTTATAAGGCGATTAGTGAACATCTCTATTTTTTCGATTCTTTTAGGAGTGACCGTCCTATAAGACTTATAGGACAGTTAGTGGCCGTCCTATAAAGGAAAATTTGTAATTGTGACAAATGATGTTATTTTTAAGGGAAAATAAATCATTGTCTAATTTTAATGTTAGTTTTTTTTTTTCTTTAGCTCTGAATGTTATGCTATTTTAAGACAAATATATTACAAATTTTGTGAAGTAGGTTAGCTGTTGACTAACTCTCCTTAAAAGTTTAGTAAAATTAATTTGGAGTCATTTTTGAAAGAGATGTGGAATATCTATTAAGAAAGCGTTGTCCCATAATATTTATTTGATATTTTTTTATTTAATAATTTTTTTTTCTTATGCCTTGTCTCTTGTTACTCTTTTTTTAAGAAAGAAAAATTGCTCACTTGATATTTTTTAATTTAATAATTTTTTTTTATATTTTATTATATCTTATATATCTTTTAATCTATTATTCTTTAATAAAAAGGAGAGTTGTCTCATCAATTATGCTATTTATTTGACAAAAGTTGGTTTGTTGATTTTATTTTTATTTTTATTAATTTTAAAGCCTTTTTTGGTTAGTTTATGGGAATTTCTTCCTTAGTTATTTATTTAACAATATATTTTATTTGATGATTTTTTTTTAATTTTGTCTTTTATTTCCAACAATCAATATATACAATCATTCGTCATTGTACATTTTGAAAAGAAAAAAAAAAAAAAACAAAAGAATACCCACCAACTCCCTTAAAAAGTGACGGAGCAATAATAAAAAAAAGGTAAGATGATGAGAAATGAAAATAAGAGGTAAGGTAAATCATAGAGTTTTCGGCAAAAATAGCATAGATTCTGATTGCAAATTAGTATTTCCATAACTAGCAAAATCAATAACAAAACTGTGCGTTTTTGTTACCCATAATTTATGTAGATTACATTAATACCCTTTAGGTCTAATAAACAACTACAAACAAACTAGAAAAGAGATCTGCCGCGCTATTTTGCTTTCACCATCGCCCTTTTTTACGTGATATACAGAATCAGCATATAAAAAGATTGATTTTCACACGATACTGTCTCGCAACAAAAGATTGATTTCATAAACAGGAAGAAAATCAAATTCTACAATTCTTGCAGGAATTATGATCCAAAATCTAGAAGAGACAGCTTCAACTAGTAAGATTCATCGACTTGTTACGTATGCAAAAATTGAATGTATATATTTTTATATGTAATCCATGCAATAATTTTGTTCTACCAATACCTTTTTGTATTAATCTGCTTCCTATTCATTAATCGTGTATCAGAGATCATGCATTTTTACAAGGTATTCGAGGTATGTAACTCTTGTTACATACCTGTTACTCTTATATGCAAACTGGTATAACTGTTAAATATATTATTAGATAGTGTTACATACCTGTTAATCTTGCATGTAAACATATGCAACAGTTTAGATAGTGTTATCGTGTACATGAATTTTTCACATTTTGTTTTGACTGTTATAACACAGTTTACATAGTATGTAAACTGTGTTACATACTATGTAAATAGTTTACAAACCATGTTGCAGTTTGCACTCCTGTTTACAAATAGGTATGTAATTAGTTTAAATTGGTATGTAAACTAATTACATACCAGTTTGCATACTATGAAATTTTGTTACATAGTATGTAACCTATTTACATACCTGTTTTGTATTTATCATTGTAATATACCGTTTTACATACCTGTTTTGTACTTATCATTGTAATATACCGTTTTACATACCTGTTTTGTACTTATCATTGTAATATATAACAGGTGACCTAAAGTTTGAAACACTACTTATCCATAGTGGAAAATGGATATTTGAAAATGGAGAGGATACTTATGTAAATGGCATTCCAAAGGGAATATGTATAAAGGATGTGACCATGCTGCAATTGAAAGAAGAAATATGTTCTGCTTTACACTATAAAGGAGATGTCAATATCAAAATGAAGTGTAAGGGTGTTCATATAGCTTTAACCATTGTGGATGATAAGGATGTGGAATACTTCCTGAAAGTTAATGTAGGCCAACAATCTGAGGAATATAACAAATTGTATGTAGTACATATAAAAAAGCAACCATTCCAATTTTTGATAAGTCAAACTTCAAGTGCAGAATTTGTAACTGCAGATACAGATACAGAAATTGAAACTGAGTCGACAACAAATTCAGAAGATGATGAAGGGTTATATAATGGAAAAGTGTATAAAAGTAAGGAAGAACTCAAGTTATATGTCTCAACATTGGCCATAAATAGAAGATTTCATTACAAAGTTAGCAATTCCAACAAGAAAACCATAAGGATGAAATGCAAGGATGATAGGTGTTAATGGAAGCTTGCCTCAAACAAAATTGGTGAATCTAATGCATTCAAGGTAACAACTTATGTTAGAGATCATACATGTTCACAAATTTATAAAGATCAACGTGGAAAACATGCTCCTTATAAATACGTAGCGAAAACATCAAAGACATTTACCGAGATACCAGTCTGCAATTAAGACCCAAGGATATCATTTCTGACATCAAGAACAAAACTGGTGTGCAAATCACATACAAGAGGGCAATTATGAGAAAAAGAGAAGCAATAAGAAATGTTAGGGGCGATCCAAAGAATTCATACATGAAACTTCCAGGGTTCGTCTACATGTTGGAAGAGGCTAACCAAGGTTCTTACATAGAGATTAAAACAAACATTGACTCCAACTTCATTTACGGATTCATGGCAATAAGTACATGCATTAATGGGTTCATAAATTATATGAGACCTATAATAGTAGTAGATGTAACATTTCTAAAGGAAAAACAAGGAGGAGTATTACTTGTTGTTGTAATAAAGGATGGGAACAACCAGGTATGAGGTTATATTTTTCAATTACCATTTTTAATATTGTTTTATTTTCACCTTGAGTATGTAATACAATTTACATACTGTAAACTATTTACCTACCATGTAACACAGTTTAATAGTATGTAACTACTGTACATATTATGTAAACTGTGTTACATAGTCACAGTTTAAGTCCATAGTATGTAAATTGGTATTAAGTCATCTTGGTTTTTTGTTGCTTAGAACTCATGCCTTAGTTTGAGCATGTAATACATAATACATATAAGATTACGATAGTATGTAAACTATGTTACATGCTATGTAATAGAGTTTACACAGTATGTAAATCCTGTTAATACTATGTACATTCGTTTACATAGTATGTAAACCCGTTTACATACTGTGTAAACTCTATTACATAAAATAGGTAATGGTTTACATAGTATGTAATAGAGTTTACACAATATGTAAACTGGTTTACATACTATGTAAACGAGGTTACATATAACTAATGATGGTTTAAATACTATGTAAACGAATGTACATAGTATGTAAACTGGTTGACATACTATGTACATTCATTTATAAATGAAAATACTAATAGTTAAATATATTATGTAATGTAGATTTACCCAATTGCATTTGAGTAGTAGATGGGGAAACCCCAAAAGTATGAAAATGGTTCTTTAGAAGACTAAAAATGCTTATTGGAGAAAGGGAAAACTTGGTCATAGTCTCAAACAAAAATCCAACAATAAAATCAACAATCAATATTGTATTTGAAAACAAGGCACACCATTGTTATTGTTACTATCTGTTGCACGAAAACCGCAAGCGCACGGGTCGTGTACAAGTGATAAGTATTTTTAAGAACTGGGTTGTCGTACCCACGAGGAACTTATTATGGCGTGTACTAAAATTAAGTACCGAAATATATACTTTCCCTTTCTATTTGAACTATCAAAATTTAGTGATTCATTAAACTAAATAAAATAAACTAATTAAATAAATAAAAATCTAGGAATTCAATTTCCCCCATTTTACTTCCATGATCGTTTTTATATCGTATTAATATTGAATTAAAATGCAAAAATTATCAATCAACTCTACTCAATTAATTATCACCCACATATCTATGGTCATGTAATTCTAATCCATATAAACCTAGCCCACATGTCTATGGTCATCTAAGCATACATGGGTCATTAAGTACCTAGAGTTTAAAAAATGATCACATACAAAATAATGGAAATTTCTTTCTCATTACATATATGCCAATTTAATACATGTTCATAATTTCATATCAATCTTTCAATTGCACACAAAATTAACATATCACCTAATTAAATGGCCAATTTAATTAAGAGCATTAATCACATCAAATTGGATAATTCAAGCATAATAATAATAATATCAAATAAAAATTAAACAATCATGTTCATAAAATGGGTTCCATTAAAATTCCTAGAACAAAATACTACTCCATAAGTAAATAATTTAAGAACTAGAAATTCAAGAATAAAAACAAAATCAAAACATAAAGAAATACAATTAAGAGAGAAATTTATTACACCCTTAAGAAGAATTCCCTCAAAAATTGCTTCTTGATGCTCCAAAAGTGCTTCCAAACTTGCTTCTAGCTCCCAAAATGGAGAAGGAGCTCCAAAAACCTCTAAAAACTGTGAAGAGAAATGGAGGCTGAAAAATTGTGTTTTGGAGAGGTATAATGTGGTATATATAGGGGGAAAGAAATGGGAGACGCGTTTTAGGGTTTCTGGGCAATTTTGGCACCTCCCGCCGCGGCGCAGGTTTTTCCCGCCGCGGCGCGCGTTGAATTGTTGGCTCGTTGATTCAAAACAGAAACCTCCCCGCGGCGCAGGTTTTGCCCGCCGCGGCGCGCCTTGTTTTCATGATTTTCCAAGTGCAACCCGAGAGCCTCTCGCCGCGGCACAGGTTTTTCCCGCCGCGGCGCGCCTTGTTGTAATGCGCTGTAAATGCCCTTACAGAGTATGTTGATTCTCGATGTAAGGCTTACGTTGCTAAGCCCTTGTTTGTCCCCCTTACATAATGAATGACATCCAATGTAAGGCTTACATTTTTAAGCACTTTTGCTTCACTTTTGCTCTCTTTTTCCACATTTCTTCCCAAATCTACTTTAACCTACAAAACAATGAAATACCTTCCAAAACACGAAAATAATAAAATAAAATAAGAAATATTAAGCATAAAAATGATATAATAACTCTATTTTCATAGAGTTATCACACCCCCAAACTTAATATTTTGCTTGTCCCAAGCAAAACCAAAATTAAACTATACTAACCTAAATCACTTCCGTAGATTATCACGGTTGCATTTAGCATATGCAACAAGCCTTTAAACCCCTAGGTTGCCCTAGTGGACGAGTTAAAGTCTCGTGAGGGTTTTCAGTGATGATTCCCACAAACATCCAACTAAAAGAAAAACTAAAACGACAAATAACAAAACTAAAAATAAAAACTACAAACTTAAGTCAATAAAATTTCTCATGCTTCAGTTATTTTCAGTTTAAATTGAAACTCATACATAGATTCATCCAATTATCTTAACACATTAAGGATTCATCATGCAAATCAGTTTCGCATCACCAGTGCATACTCCAATACTAAAAAAATATATATCAACATTGATTCCCCCAAACCTAGTGTTAAGAATCTAAATTTGTTTCAACTCTATTCCTCACAAGATAAAAAATTCACTCTTAATATCACACTGATCCTATGGGTTCAAACACTCAACAAGGTATATGCGAATAGAAGTTATGTAAAGAAATGAGCTAATAGATTCGCATATGATTAAACAAGAAAGGCTCAAAAAGTGTATAACATTGATCTCAAATAAAGAAAGGAATCAAATGATAGGATTTATGAAGAAATCACAATCTCATGCATCAATTAAAATCTTTAAGCAAAAATTTCAAGTGTGCCCTAGAATGAAAATGCTTTGACTTTAAGTGAACTTATTATTATTATTATTATTATTATTATTTTTTTATTATTATTATTTTTTTTTTATGTATTAACCATTCATACTTGAAGAACTTAAGGGTCATGATTTTTTTTTTTTTTTTTTTTTTTTTTTTATTGACCCACATACATGTGTATTTTGTGAATGGATATAGGAATTCCCTCATATCTTTTAAAGTCAAACATGGATGAGATAGGCAAACACTCCAAATTTTACTCAAATCATTTAATCTAAGCAATTCAATTAAGCATATGATTCTTCATTAGATGTTTAAAATCCTATCATTCAATGCAAAAACCTATAGAGATCTTCTAACAATTTGAAATAATAAGAAAAGTGTTTAAAAGAGTAGAATAATGATTAACTCTCAGAATAAAACGTTAATGGCTCAACAATCAACTCACAAGGTAGTCTCCACTATTTGATTCTTAAACACAAAATTTGGGCTCATCTCAATTTCAATATTAAAAAGCATGAAGTATGAACTATGAACAAAAACCAACTATTACAATTAACCTTGAATATGTACAAGAAATCAAACAAAACATGTATAAAGATTCAGTTACTCACTTTAAATTAGCAAGAAAGCATGATAGTTTTATATAAAAAAGTTTTTATTGGACGACCTATTTGTACCCCCAAACTTAAACTAAACATTGTCCTCAATGTTTTCAACTACGCACATGTTCAGAAAAGCATTTAAAAGGAACAAATAGAAAAATTAACTAAACTTTAAGAAAAAGAAAAATATTACCTAAAATAGTGGGTTGCCTTTCTTTCGTATGAAATTGTGTCGTTATTCGTTGTGCTCCGGTTCATTGTTCCTTGCTTTTCTCATGAAGATTTTATGTGTATGAACATAATTTGAACCTCAAAATGTATACAACACAATTCACATTCAAACCCAATTATTAATTATAACTAAGTTAAATGAAAATATAAAAACATCACACAAAGTTAAACAATCCAAAATAAAAATAAAATTAAAGATAAAAATAAAGGAAAATAAAAGAAAATAAAAAAAATGAAAATTAGTCCAAAATGAAATAAAATAAAACCAAATAAAAATTACAATTGGGAGGCTCAGTCCTCCATATTTTCTTGTTGTTCATTGTCTTCCTCGGGTTGGCTCGCTGGCGGTACAAATGTGAAATCATGCCCGGGATATTGTGGAGGTGGTTGAAATTGGGTGAGGTCTACTCCACTTTGTGTCAGTTGGCAACTCATCATATTGTGGAGTAGGGCATGGTAGTCATGTTGATATCTCATGTGATCACTGAGCCATGCTTGTTGTTGGATTTGGTAATGACGCATCTCTTGTTGACATTGATGCATCTCATTGACTTTTGCCTCTATATTTATCATCCTATCTTTGGCGGAAGCTGTCCTTGAAGATTCACTCTTTCTGCTTCCTTGCCCAGCCTTTGACCCACTAGTCAGGTGTTGCATGTAGGCAAAAGTCAATGTCTCAGCCGGTTGCAATAGGACCTCGCCTGTGTCGTATTTTACTCCATGTTTGACACATAAGGCGGTTATGAGCTGGGGAAAGAAATAACTGATGTTGTGATGCTCAGCTGAGTACACAACCCTTTGTTGTATTACCAATCCCACGTCAATTGACCGCTCGGTCTCTATAGCAAACTGTAAAACAGCTCTTTCCCGATCCACTGTACTGTAATGCCGAGTCGGCATTAATCTTGAGCAAACAAAGTATTGCCAGATTCGGGAATGAGTCCTTAAGTGCTTCGCCTGAAAAATATTTACCAAATCTCCTTTGTATTCCCACTCACCGTATCCATTGGTTAGGGTGTTAATGACTTCTTCGTAATCAACCTGCGTTAAGTAGGTTTCATACTCACTGTTCTGTACATCCCTCAACCCATAGTACGAGTTGATCACCGTCCTATTGAAAGGGACCTCAATGCCCCTCACCCAAACCTTTCCTTCACGTGCCTCCGGCACATTAGCATAAAACTCTCTGACCAGCGAACTAACCCCCGCTTCCGGGGCATAGGCAAATTTCCTCCAACCTAGTCTCTCAACTATGTCGGAGATTCCCATCACTCCCACTTGACCAAAGTCCATTCCTCTCTCATTTATGAAACCCTTGTTTCTTTTGGCGGCACCTTCGTACCGCTCTTGTGCTTCTCGGCTTACAAACCGAGAAGCATCGTATGTCCGATCTTCCACTACTTTCCCTTTTCCTTTGGACTTACTACTTTCACCAACCTTTCTTTTTGGTGCCATTTCAATATTTAAACCCACTAAATTCAATCAATCAATCCTAAATTCCAGAAATTTCACAAAAAATCCCAAATTTTGTGCCCTCTTCTCCAAAATATTCACTTAATCCAAAAATTCAGAAAAATTTCACAATTTCCAGGAAATAAATACTGAATTGAAGAGAAAAGTGACGAATTTTACCTTGTATAAAGCAATTGGAGTGTAGGAACAAAAAGCCCCAAATTTGCTCTTGAAACCCTAGTTTTGCAATTGAAGAGGAATTGGATTTTTAGTGTGATTTTGATGAGATTGGACTAGATAGGTGTTAGAAATGATGAAATGATGAAATGGTGATGAAAAATTTTGAATTTTGGTGAAGATTCGTGGGAGAAATTGAAGAGAGAAGTAGAGAGAAAATGAGAGAAAAGGAGAGAAAATGTGGGAAAATGAAGATTGTGCCTTTTGCCCGAGCGTTTTCTGCCCAGTTTCATGTGCGCGCCGCGGCATATAATTTCCCCGCCGCGGCGCGGTTGAAATTTTTAAAATTGTGCGTGAAACAGAAAGTCCCTCGCCGCGGCATGCATTATACCCGCCGCGGCGCGCACCTGTTTTCAAAATTTGGCTCGTCAGGCAGAAAGTCCTGCGCCGCGGCACAAATATCACCCGCCGCGGCGCCCAATATTTTTGAAATTTTTTTTTTTTTTTTTTTTTGTTAAAACTAAACAAATTAAATAACAGATAACAAAATACATAATTAACAATACATAATTAACTAAGGATGTTAGGGGTAAGTAAAATTTATTATTCGAGTTAGGCTAATCACATAGGTAATATGAAATGCAATGTAAACATAAAAACTCAAAATGAAGCAACTAATGACATAAAGGAAATAAAGGATGAGAAAAACTCCCTTACAACTTGAAGCTTTAACATTTTGATTTGTGTCACCTCCAAGCTCCAAGGCTCCTTATTATTATCCTACAAAAATCAACAAAATCTATTAGTAGTACTTTAAAAACTTGGGTTGCCTCCCAAGAAGCGTCACGTTTTAGGTCCTTGACTAGACCTTCCTTGACCATATCAAGGTGGATGGTATAAAAAATATTCCATGAATAACCGTTTAACGGTTTTCATGTTGGTTGGATCAAGGTCATCAATGTTACTCTTAGGGTCCCATGCCCTCTTCCTCCTTTTCGAGGCACCTAGACCCATCTTGAAAAAGTGGAAGTATCCAATACCCAAGTTTTGCACAAAATCCACATAAAAGGGGTCGGTTGGAACTTCCATTATGAACTTACACTCCACAAGCTCATCTTCCTTAGGAGTCTCATTTTGCTTCTCTTGAGCTACTTCATGATTTTCTATGTCATCATTTAGATTTTCTTCCACTTCGTGACCAAATTCCTTTTCAAATTCTTGATTTTCACTCACCACTTCTTCATCATTCCTAACAAAAATTTCATAGCCATGCTCGGCTATATAGTTCTTGATTAACTCCTTCATAGAAGGCTTCTTTTCTTGTGGAGGAGGTGATGGTGGTTGCATATAAGTATTCATGGAATTCGAAGACCAAGTAGAATAATCATCCTCTTGATTATAGCTCCAAGAGTAACTATGTTGACTCCCCCAATCCGGATATTGGTGGTAGGAGTGTGACGGCTCCGGATCGGTGTAAAAGTTATTGTAGGTGTGTCCCCCTTCATTCCATCCGTAAGTTTGCAACGGACTTTGTACGGCACTAGTATCTACGAAAGACCTCAACAATGAAAGATGGTAATGTTCTTGTATTGTGAGATCCCTCGAGGTACTATTCCAATCAATACTAGCTATGAGGTTTCTAGCCTCCTCAAATGTCATCCGTGCATCCTTGAGACTTTGATATTCAAATGGGTCCATCACCTAACAAACAAAACTCAAGAAAAACATAAAATGCAAAAAGTAAAAGAAAATATAGAAAAACCTAACTAAACAATAATAAAAAAAAAAAAAAAAAAATTAAACAAGAAAAATCAACCAAAAAGCTAATAAAAATAAATAAGATAATAAAAACAAATCAAACGAAATAAACTGAATAAAATAACAAAAACAAAAACAAATAACAAATCAAATAGATATTTTTGAAATTTTTTAAAATTTTTAATTTTTAATTTTTTTTTTTAAAAAAAAAAAAAAAAATTTTTGTTCAAATTAGAGGAGAAAGCCTTGTATCAATATTAATCCTAATACACTATCAAGTTCCCCGGCAACGGCGCCAAAAACTTGTTGCACGAAAACCGCAAGCGCACGGGTCGTGTACAAGTGATAAGTATTTTTAAGAACTGGGTTGTCGTACCCACGAGGAACTTATTATGGCGTGTACTAAAATTAAGTACCGAAATATATACTTTCCCTTTCTATTTGAACTATCAAAATTTAGTGATTCATTAAACTAAATAAAATAAACTAATTAAATAAATAAAAATCTAGGAATTCAATTTCCCCCATTTTACTTCCATGATCGTTTTTATATCGTATTAATATTGAATTAAAATGCAAAAATTATCAATCAACTCTACTCAATTAATTATCACCCACATATCTATGGTCATGTAATTCTAATCCATATAAACCTAGCCCACATGTCTATGGTCATCTAAGCATACATGGGTCATTAAGTACCTAGAGTTTAAAAAATGATCACATACAAAATAATGGAAATTTCTTTCTCATTACATATATGCCAATTTAATACATGTTCATAATTTCATATCAATCTTTCAATTGCACACAAAATTAACATATCACCTAATTAAATGGCCAATTTAATTAAGAGCATTAATCACATCAAATTGGATAATTCAAGCATAATAATAATAATATCAAATAAAAATTAAACAATCATGTTCATAAAATGGGTTCCATTAAAATTCCTAGAACAAAATACTACTCCATAAGTAAATAATTTAAGAACTAGAAATTTAGGAATAAAAACAAATCAAAACATAAAGAAATACAATTAGGAGAGAAATTAGTGAACCAATGAGAAGAATTCCTCCAAAAAAGTGCTTCTTGATGCTCCAAAAGTGCTTCTATCCTTGCTCCTAGCTCCCAAAGAGGAGAGAGCTCCAAAGAAGACCAAAAACTGCCTAAAAAAATTGTCTTCGGGTAGTGTAGTGTTTTAGGGTTAAAATTGGTCCAGAATAGATCTGAACCGTTCGATCAGGATTGAAAATTGATGGCTGGGATGAAAAATGGCGCTGGCCAATGAAATTGTGACATTTGGCAGGTCAAACAGGCGGAGCGAATGCAGACGCGACACGTGGCACGCGCTGGCGAGGGACTCGGCTGGACCTGCTGAGCTGGCGCGACGGGATTTGCTGGAAGCGGCTGGCATGCTGCGTGGACTGGGCTTCTAAGTGCATCCCGAATAGTGCTAATTTAATCCAACTGCACGAAAATAATTCATAAAAAATCCAGAAAAATCCCAGAAAATTTCCAAAAATTCTATTTTCATCCCTTTTTATCAATTCAACCAATAAATAATTTTAGTTTAATATTTTAACCCCAAAACATTAATTTATTAAATTAAACAAGTAATATTAAGCATAAAAACGATATAATAACTCTATTTTCATAGAGTTATCACTATCACATGAAACAAAACCTTGTGACTAACTTCCATAACAAAGCAGTTAACAAATACTTCAAGCTAGCAGCTTATGCTTAAAATGAAGATGAGTTCAACAAGAATGCAAATATGATATATGAGGCATCCAAAATAACAATGAAATACTTACTAAAAGCTGATTTATCTACATGGGCAAGGATCAAATGTCCAACACCAATAACAAGGTATGATTTCATGACATCAAACAACGTTGAACACATAAATTCAGTTTTGAGACATGCTAGAGACACCCCTGTTACATACTTATTGGGAGAAGTACTAGATATGATCCAAAATTGGTTTGCAAAAAGAAGAATAGCTGCAACAGGGATGGGGATACTTACAAAATGGGTAGAAGATGAGATTGCCAAAAGAAAAATCAAAGCAGAACAAATACAAGTGGTTGACATTAGCAACCGTATATCACAAGTGAAAATAGAAAATGATAGTTATATTGTACACCTTGAAGCTAAAACATGTAGTTGTGGTAAGTTTCAAGCACTACAAATACCTTGTACACATGCAATTGCAACATGCATGATAAGGAAGCAACCAATAGAATCCATGTGCTCAATATACTACCACACAAGCACCTTGCAACTTGCTTATGAAGCTCCAATATACCCAATAGAATACGAAAGCAATTGGAACTTACCATCTTCAATAAGAGATGTCTTAGTATTGGCACCAGTTGTACAAGCAAGTGATGTCATGTCACAAGAGAAATCAATAGGAAGGTTAAAGAAGAAAAGAATGCCCTCACTTGGTGAGTTTCAAGAATTGAAAAAGGCAGCCAAAAGAAACAAGTCTAAAAAAACAACAAATGACAAATAAGACTTTCCTTTTGTATTTTAGGTCATACTATTCCTCAATGAGTATTACATACATTTTAAAACTATGTAATAAATTTTTACATGATACTATGATTTCAATTTCTTCTTTCCGTGCTATGTTTTACATTTTTATTATTAAAAAGTTATATTATTACATATCAAAATAATAAATAGGTATTCATATATTGTGCATACTATGTAACATAGTATGTAACGCTAAATACATTGTATGTAAACTCAATTACATAATATGTAAACTGTTATATAGTATGTATATTAGTTTACATACAACAGGTAATGGTTTACTTATAATGTAACAGTGTTTACATAGTATGTAAATTAGTTTACATACTATGTAAACGGGTTTACACATTGTGTAAACTCTGTTACATAGTATGTACATTAGTTTACATACAACAAGTAATGGTTTACTAGTATGTAAACTCGTTACATAGTATGTACATTAGTTTGTAAACTATGTAAACCCAGTTTACATACTATGTAACACAGTTTACATACTGTATAAACTCTGTTACATAGTATGTATATTAGTTTACATACAACAGGTAATGGTTTACATAGTATGTAACAAAGTTTACACACTGTGTAAACTGTATTACATAGTATGTAAACCAGTTTACATACTATGTACATTAGTTTACATACAACAGGTAATGGTTTACATAGTATGTAAGCTATTGAACAATACATGGTGTCTTATATGTTTTATGTATTACATACTTAAGCCAAGTCACGAAACCTAAACAAAAGTGGTACCAACCATAATACCATATAATCAACATTTTGAACCTTAGATGGTGGGGTAAGTAACACTTATACATACGAGTGCAAAATATGCTGCCTCTTGTCATACAACACAGTAAACTATGTACAACATTATCCACAAATGAAATTAATATATTTCAAATGAATATTGTCATTACATAAAAAATGAATACATATATTTCAAATGATGGATCTAACATACCATCATTACAAATAAATTAGATACAATACCTACTTCTAATTTTTACAATAGGAATAGAACCAATCATGTCTAGTGTCTATCCACGAATAAGAAATTCAGCAAACTTCAAGCACCAAACACCACAGTCATGACTGCACATTTTAAAAATGAGTAAACAAACAGTATCAAAAGTTCAAAATTAAAAAATAGACAAAGAGAAAAAGTATACGTATTTACTTACTAGTTTGCTTGGGGACACCCTCAACAACAAAAATAGGCTAAGCTACATAAGGATCAGGCTGAAAATCTTTGCCATAACCATGGTATCCAATCGTGTACAGCAAAATTGGAATAACAATTCCTAAATGACTATATTTTTCTTTCACATTGGGTGTGTTCAATGAATCATAAATTTAATAAATCTTTTATATAAATAAATTACACAACACACCCAATGGTTACCATCAATATTGATTGGAACATATAACTTCTCCAATTCCTTCAAGTCCTCAGCCCATAGCTCAACCAAAGAAGGTGCACCAGTAGCAAACTCAAACAAATATTGGTCAGCACTAATTATAATAGACCGTAGATTTCTTTGACACTTAGAAACTAATCTCGAACATTCCTCCTAAAAAAAAAAAAAACATCAACTTCCAAACAACATCAGTTACATACATGTATGTTACATACTCATGGTGAGTATGTAATCTGATATGTACACTGTGTTACATACATGATCTCTTATATATAAATTGTATTACATACTCACCATGATATGTAAACTTTGTAACATACTTGATCTCTAATATGTAAACTGTGTTACATATTCAAGGTGAGTATGTAACAGAGTTTACATACTATGTAAGATATTACATACACTGAACAATACCAAAAAAAGATTATAAATTATACACTGAACAATGTCTCTAGAGTAGTATAGGGCTTCAAATCAAAAGTGTCTGGATACCTAGCCTTCTATGCTCGAATCTCATATAAAATGGCATCCATATGCTGCAATAAAGCCGGTAAATTCATGAGTAAAATATACTACAAAAATAAATAAAGTAAATGCTATAAAATATATTGGTTGACAACAAATTACTGAATAGGTTAAAAATGAAACATTAAAACTTACTGTACTATGTAAATTTTCAGCTCCACTTTTCAATGGAGCAAAGAAATACTCCTTACCAACAGCCAAGTCACGATATTGAAGCTTAATAGGTTTACTACAAATAAGAGTAAAAATTAAAAAAGCTATCAAAAATCAATAATAATAATAATAATAATAATGCAAATAGAGTTTAAATAAATCAATAAATATACATACGGTGACTGTCTCCTCATCTAATTTGTAAAATTCTTTTCCCAATCAACAGGTAATGGTTGATATGAGCAAGAGGGACGCTCCAAAATTTCATCATCATCACATATATCTGAAACCTGAGCTGAAGTAGCAACACATTTAACTGAATCAGCTTCAAGTCTGCCATATGCAATAGGAATACCCTTCTTATCAGGGCACAAATGTGGACTACAAATAGCTCTTGAATGTTTAATTTTTCTCTTATCTCTCTCCATTACAAAAATATATATAGCTTTTGAACAATGAAATATAGGATCAAACCTTAATTTAGAACTAGATCTATACAATTCTGAAAAATGATCTAACTGATCGAGAGTATTGCTATCAAAATTGGGGTCAGAAGAAGCTGATGGAGATTTGGTAACAACAATCTGAGAAGATGCAAATTCTACCCCAAGATCGAAAGAAGGCTTATCTACATCATCTGCTTTACTTGCCTTCCCATACGTATCAAACTTTTAGGAGGCATAGGTGTAAAACAAACATTTGATGGAGACCTACTAGGCCTGGTTGTCTGCTGTGACTCCAAACAACCAAATTTAAAAAATGTAATTAGTTACGTAAATATTTGAATTAGTTGTAAGCTCAAATACTAACAAAAAAACATACCGACTGAGATAATTTTGAAGCAAATATGTTCATATTTGCAAGCAAACCATCAAGAAGTTCTTCTTGACGGCGAAACTTTTCATCCATATATGCTTGATGCTTCTCAAACTTCTCATCAATGTATGATTTTTGCTTCTCAAACTTCCATCGATATAAGATACCATCTTTTCCAACAAGCTTTCTAAGCCATCTGAATTATCCTTTAAACCTTCGTCAACAGGTTCATAATTATCTTTCAAACAATCCAATTTTTGCTTCAATAATGACTCATCAACTGGTTGTTCTTGGGATTCATCCCTCTGACTTTGACACATAACAATGTCGTCAAAATAAATAGCTTCAACGTGGGAGAGAAGAGATCTAAAACAAGGAGCATTATCGTGGGAGAGAACAGTGTTCACACGAAGCTACAAATAACAAAACACAAAAATAATTACATAATAAACATAACCAACTACACTACTACATGTAATTCGTCTTACATACACCGTACATTCTGTGTGAACTCTGTTACATAATATGTAAATCCGTTTACATAGTATGTAAACCCTGTTTAATAGTATGTAAACAGAGTTTACATAGTATGTAAACTGGTTTACATACAATAGGTAATTGTTTACACAGTATGTAAACTCTGTTACATAGTATGTACATTAGTTTACATACTATGTAACAGAGTTTACATACAACAGGTAATGGTTTACATAGTATGTACATTAGTTTACATACTATGTAAACTTTATTACATACAACAGGTAATAGTTTACATAGTATGTAAACCAGTTTACATAGTATGTAACCAAGTTTATATACTATGTAACAGAGTTTACATACTATATAAACGAGTTTACATACAACAGGTAATGGTTTATATAGTATGTAAACTCTGTTACATACTATATAAACTAATGTACATACTATGTAACAGAGTTTACATACTGTGTAAACCTTGTTACATATTATGTAATAGAGTTTACATACAACATGTAATGATTTACATAGTATGTAACAGAGTTTACATAGTATGTAATGTAAACTGGTTTACATACTATGTAAACAAGTTTACATACAATAGGTAATGGTTTACATAGTATGTAAACTCTGTTACATAGTATGTAAACTAATGTACATACTATGTAAACTAATGTACATTGTATGTGAATTGGGTTACATACTATGCAAACTGATCCATTCTATTTTTGCCGCTTGCTCTAACAAGTTACATAAAAACTTATATACTCATATAATCCATAAATGTAACCATAAATCTACAAAACAGGTTAACCAATTATTATCTGATATGAAACAACAGTTAGTATATGTTACACATCCAACAATTAAACACAATTCTTAAACATAAATTATATGCAATGAAGATCATGTCTTGCAATGTATGTCATGAGAAGAACCCGTGGCAGTAAACATAATTTACCTAGTTGTTGGAACCTAAGTGCATTCTCTAAGAAATGTAAGTCACTAAACATGTTAATCATAATGTGCAACAAAATATAAACATCCAAAGTAAGTTAAAACCAAAAGGAGAAATATTGTCAGAAGAGGATATTATAAGATCAAAATAAAAGGAAAATAAAATAAAATTAATAAAATAAAAGTTACTTGGGTGTTGCTACAGATTGTTGTTCTAATCTTAGTCTTCCATATTGTCATTTCCAACGTTTTCATCATTCACTAGCATCCTAAAATTGAAGTCACCTCCTTCATATGTTGAAAAATGGGGCAATTGGCTACAGTCATAGCCATAGTGCGTGAGGTGAATTTGCTACTGGATGTTTAGAGCTTGCATGCAGTCAGATTGGTATTTCATGTGTTCACTCAGCCATTGTTGTTTTTGTTGTGCTAGATATTCCTTCATGTAGATGTTGTCCTATTGGAGGGCATGTAATTGCTCTTTCATTGGTGCCTTGGATGATGAGGCTGTGGGCTTTTTGCTAGGTTAAGCGGCCTTGGAGTCACTTGAGAGGTTGTGGAGGTACATAAGGGTGAGTGGATCTCCAAGTTGTATCAATATTTTACCCTCTTTAGTTTGGATGCCAGCTTTGGCACATAGGTGGGTGATGAATTATAGGAAGGCTTATCCAGACCGCAATTTACTTCCACATAGCTTGATCTTTTCATGTATTACAACTCCTACATCTATTGTCTTGTAAGTTTCAATGGAAAATAATACGAATGCCCTTTCCCATGTGATAGTGCTATAATGAGAGGTGGGCATCAATTTTGAACAAATAAAATACTGCCACATATAGGCATGGTAGGTGAGACCTTTTGCGTCAAACTCCTTAGGCTCTTCACTATTTTTTTTTCCACATGGTTCCCTCTACTGTTAAGGTCTGAATTACCTCGTCATAATCCACATTCTTGAGGTACTCCTCATACCCACCCGGTCCATACCTCTTGTTAGAACATTTGTTTATTGTATCGGCATCAAAGGAGACCATTTTATCCCTAATTTTAATCTTGTTATTCACTACTTCGGGCACATTAGCAGAAAACTCCCTGACTAGGCTCTCCACACCTGCATATGGGGTTTTGATGTAATATTTTCACCTAAGGGTGGCAATTGTGTCGTGTTAGTTGTATTTGTGTTGGGTTTTCGTGTTAGTTGACACATTAAAAAATTTACTTAATTTTTTTTCGTGTTGTCTATTTATAATAGTAAGAAACAACAAAGCCTTTAAGAACATGAAAAAAATATTGATTCTTACTAAAAAAATTTGTGTGTCGTGTTCGGATTGTGTCAGAAATTTCCACCCTAGGGCCTCTATTTTATTAGTTACATTATGGTAAGGGTGCACATCAAATTCTAATCCCCTTTTGGGAATTCAATTCCTATGATATGAAGTTTCCTTACGGAAATGCTCTTGAGCTTCGAAGCTCACAAATTTTGTCCTATCATACTCTTTACTAGTCATGGGTTTTTTTACCCTTATCAACGAGTTTTCTCTCAGGGGTCATGATTAACAGTGGTAGCTTGGTATACCAATTGAATTAAACTGGCAATCAAAGAATTTTAGTTATATAATCAGTCAATTGTCAACACACTTCACAATGACAAAAGTTACACCACACCCTAGATTTCTTATACTCCACAATTTTGGGTTTAAACCTTATCCAAAAATTTCCACAATTCTCGACAATAATTATCTAGAAAATTACATTACCAGCCAAGAAAAAATAAAGGATTCACTTGAGATTTTGAGTTGAAGAATATGAAGAGGCAAATCATAATCTCTTGTATAGTTAAATTGTTAAGATATCTTAAAAAACACAAAATTATACTCCAATAGTGATTAGGATGTTATCAGTGGTGAGAAATATGATTGATTTCTGTGAAAAAGTTGAGATTTTGTACTACTGGTTGTGGCTGTGTTTGGGTAGAGGTTAGGAGGGAGTTGGTTTTAATTTTGAAAAATGATTTTTTGTTCTAGATTCATACGTGAGTGGGTGTTTTGTACAGTTAAAATATTCAAAGGGCTGCTGCACATAAAATTAATCACTACAGTGCGCTTATTCTTGTATTCCTAGTAGTACAACCTAAGAATATATCAACACGACCACATTATTATACCACTGCAGCTAGATATATGTCCAAAATATTATTTTACGATCAGAGAGGCTAGAGTTGTGACTAAATGTATTCCACGCCTCGACTCACATGATTTTAACAAATTTGCAATTTTTTCAAATGAGGGCATTCTGTCGCAGCCCAAAGTATTGACTGCCCCAGTTTAGATTAAAACTTAGGAATTTTGTTGAACTATCAAAGAGCATGATGTCACGACAGTGACTTATGAGGGGTCGTGACTCAATTTGTTCGACTCACAATATTTTTTATTAAACAATGGATACATTTTATAATTTAATGTATTAAATAAGGATTGTAACTATTGACAATGGATTATAAAAAATGGGTATTATATATAAATATTTTTTATTATTATCAGTTTTCCATTTAAAATTCATAAAATAATATATGAAATTCAATAATATAATATTTTTATCACAATAGACATGTTCGATAACAGTCAACAACATATAACAAAGGTTAGTACTAATATAAGTACACAAATGGTGTAAATAATTACACATTACACAAGAAAAATAACTTTTGACTCTCAAGTTTTCATATACAACATCCAAAACCAAGGCTTCTAAGATCATCTTGTTGGATTTGAAATAAATATCAAATAAAAGGGACATTTTTTAGCTTATGATGGACCACTTGATGGTTTCTCAACATAAACGACCCTAAATCGATCCATTTCTTTGCTCATGATTCAAATAAAAATATGGGAAGAATACTCTCCTGTAAAATAATACAAACATACTTACTATTAAAAATTAATATTAATATAACAAAACATATAAAATTTTAATGAATTCATAAGTATTGTTATTTGATTGACTTACAAGGAAGTATACTATTGGATAATGTTAATTTATTATTAAATAATAATCCAACTAAAGAATATACTTACAAAACGGTCTTCCAAATATGGTTAGTGTGGATTATGATGGTGCTAGTGAAGAGATTTATCTTTTATGGAGTGATGAGGTTGATCTTCCTATTAGATTGGTTTCACTTTTTTCATTGAGTTTGAAGTTACAAATTCTTTTACTAGATTGTTGTGAGTATGATTTGGTGTATATGCTAATTTTGATGATGATATACTAAAATTTCAGATGGAGTCTATTAGACAAAGATTAATGCTTTGTGATAAGGCTATGTTACTTGGGGACTTTAATGATTTCATTTCAATTGTATAAAAAGTTGGTTGAATTCGGTTGCAAATCTCCATGTTGGCTTTTTAGGATTTCATTCATGATGCTAATATGCAAGACTTGAGATTTGTGGGAATATGATTACTTGAAATAATAAAAGAGGAGGGGAGGCAAATGTCCAACAAAGGAGTGATAGAGGCTTAGCTATTGATTCATGACTTAGAGCTTTTCCTCAAGCTGTTGTTCATCATTTATATGCTACAAGTTTGGATCACAAAGCTTTGTTGTTGTTCCTAGATAATTTGGCTCATTATGAGAAAAAACAATTTACTTTTGAGAAGAGGTGGGTGGACATTAGAGAATGTGAGGAAGTTATTTTGTAGGCTTGGGATTTTCCAATTTTAGGATCTATTTGGTAACAGTTAAAGTGGCAAAGCACACAGTGTCGAGAAGCTTTAATTACTTGGAAAAGATCCAAAGTAAGACAAAGTATCTTAAAGCTTGATGCCAAAGTAAGACAAAGATATGGCCCCAGTGTGCATTTTGGTCATATACCAAAGTGAAGTAATACTACTAGGAGGAACTTATTTACCAAAGTAAATGAAAGATTTTTCGAAATGGACCATCCAACCCTCCAAGTGACTATATAGTGAAAAAGACCAAGTTAAAACCCAAATATTTGATGCACAGGCTCGATCGAAGATAAGATCATCTGCATATAAAAAGTGTGTTAGCAAACGAGTGCCTCTGGGTGAAGATATAGGGAGAAAGCGCCCGATATTAACCAAAATACCAAGATATCTATTCAAGAAATCTTCAGCAATACAAAATAATAGCAGAGACAGAGCGACCTTATGTTGGATACCTCAAGACTAAGAGAAATAACTCATTAGTCCAACCAAGAAATATTTCATCGAAGCTAAAGCTCTGTATCACCTTTAAAATAAAATCTAGTGCATTGTATCAAAAACCTTGTGAATATCAATTTTGAGAGCAACATTACCCTCTAGCTAGAGAGCTACATTGCTTTAAAGCATTCAGAAACACTTGCCATACAATCATTGATGTTTTTTAGAGAAGTTCCAACTCAGTGAACAACCAAATATAGATGATAACGACACCTAAGAACTAACCCCTCTCATACAAGTAGCAGAAAGCAAATAATAGTTAACAAGTAATTTGCAGAATAAACAAATAAGACAGATAACATACAATAAGGTAAAAGTAGTGAATGCTTTCCAATCTTAGTATATTACATATATGTTGTCATATATACCGTAGATACTTAGATTGTACTAACTCATGCAACAATTCAAGGAAAGATAACAATATAATATGGTAAACCCACTTAGGCTCCAATCCTAAGTGGTAACATCCACGAGTTGCTTAAGGCAACCACTTAGCAGCCAAATTCACTAAAAGTAATAAATAGTTAATTCATATTCGATAAGGTAAGACTCTGAATACTTCTATCAGTCAGAAATCACCAGTCCTAACTACCTTGGCTGCTATCACCAGTTGTCTCCACAACTACTTCGATCCTAATTTGATCCGACTCACCTTCAGAGCCACACCAACATGCAGTGTGATGCGAATACCTACAATTAGTATGCGTGTACAACAATATATGAAATTTATCCAAAATATAATTTTAGGATAAAACACCTCGTATCAATACTAAAACACACTTGACGTATGTTGATATGGAAACTCTATCTCGTAATAACAATATAGAAATACACTTGATGTATTGTTATTACGAAAACTATATTTTTTAAATGATTTTAATACACTCCCCCACTACCACGTAGTTTAGCACAAAAAAATGCTAAATGTATTAAAACTACATAATCACCTTTTGAAAAAAATTTAAACTCCAAGTGAACGAATCATCTCCGAATTACTAATACAAAAACACACTCAACGTATTAGTAATATGAAAATTAAAATATTTTTTAAATACACCAATGATATTTTCACATGTTATAAAAATACATAACACCAAATATGCAGTGTGAGAAATATATGTGAAAGAGCTAAGAGAGAGAATAAGAGATGTGTGTAAAGGTGTATCTAATAAGAGAGAGGAGGGTATTTATTGTTGATTTTTCAGCTTCTAGGACCCTCGCTAACACCCCACCACGGATCCCCACGAGGCTCACTAACCACCTCAAAAAATCCCCTCGAGATGTCAATGAGATCCAATAAGTCACAATTCCACCCTGTGCACACTCGTGGATCCTTCACCGACCACCTTGAAGAGCCACCGGTGAGACCTTGGCGAGTCACTCAAAATAAGTTTTTTCAATGCAAAACTTCACCAAATAATAAGTCATAAATACCCACCTACTCAAGGAAACACATGTAAGTAAAAACATATTTTAACATGCAATAAATATGCTCCCAATCAACCCATGGTGTGTGTATCAAACATACAATAATGTTAAGATTTAAGTGAATGTGTGCGATACTAATCACGAGCAAAGCACCATACATAAAGGTAGACAAAAATAATAAGTTAATAAATAGACTTCGTATTTTGCACACAACAACGAACAAAGACACAAAGGGACATATAGGACTTACAATCTCCCCCTTTGGCTTTCCGTGAAAAAATACTGTACAACCTATACAAGGTAAGTATCAAACACAATATATTCATGCAACATGATCTAACAAAGTTCATTCTCATGACCAAACTCTAACATAGACAAGATACCGCCAACACACCTACACTCCAAATGCCTCCGTCTTGTAGTGCTCTATCGATCTTGATGAATCAACACATCCGTCTTGATGCTAACACTAACTCTAAGTGAGCTACAAGGTCTAAAAACTAAATCTGTAACCTACACATACAAAACAAACACATACTCATGAGCGTATCATGTAGAACTATGTGTAGTCTAATCAAATACTATCAAGTTACCCCTAGGTACACACTAATAGGCAAAAATACAAGTAGTCAAATAAATTCTCCTTGATTTCATGCAAAACTCCCCCTGAATGCATGCAAGTTAGATAAAATGATGTGATACAAACCTACACCACATCCCACACAGTGCAGAAAATAGACGTAAACATGGTGTGCAACATACAAACTTCTCCCCCTTTTTGACCTAAAAATTCAAAGGAACACCCCTATAGGAGGGAGAGAAGGCATATACTATGCAATAATCCTATATACTCATGCAACACTGATGCACAAAATCTTGATAACCAAATTTTGTATTCATAAAAAGCTCATAAGTGCACAAGTCACTTGTAATAAGCCACAAGTATACTCCTAAGATCATCTCTCAAGGAATTTGCAATGGTTTTAAAATGTTAAATGTTTTCTACATTGGTTACAAAAAAAATTAAATCCTAAAATTCTAACAAAAGTTGATTGTGGGAACGGTTGTTAAAATTATAAATTCTTAAAACAAGTAAAATAAACCAGTGAAAAGTTCGTCGAAATAATATGATGAATGAGTGTAGGAAATTAGCTAGCTAACCATTCATAGATAGAATAATTTATGTGATTTGTACAATTAAGCATATAAAGTAGGATTTGTTGATTTTTCCATTAAATCTAGAAAATCTCAAGTAAATGGAGATTTTTCCTTAATTAATTAACTGACTTCTTTGACCTAAATTGTTAATTAATTAATTACCATAAATCCTAGAAAAAATAGCTTAATCACCTAATTTAAGACAAGTCAATGCACTTAGATTATATTCTTGTTCAAGAGTGCTCAATCAAACAAAGATGATGTTTCCAATGACAAATTCCAATATATTTTCTAATGTTCATAAACTAATTTGATCAAGAATAATCCATAAACAAAGATATGAAAATAATGAACAAGAAATAAATCACTTTAATCCAAAATAAACCACATAAATATTCATCCATTCATTGTAACATCACTAAAATTCCACACAAACATGTTTAGCCTTTCATAACAAAATTCAAATCAAAGGTTTCTATTACAAAAGACATTCTAAAGAATTATAGAGAGAAAAGAAATTAAAAAAAAAAAAAGATACCCCACTTCCACTCTTGAAACAATCTTCTAAATGTTGGATGGTTACCTTTCTCAAGAATCTTGATAGAGCTTCAATGGAGGTGTTTCTCTCTTTAAAATATGGGGAAGAAGGAGATTTTGGCTATTATTCACGCTAGGTTGTTTGGGGAATTTTAGAATTGTATTTATATGTTAGGTTAGAAGTGAGGATGAATGTGTAATTTTTGGTCACGCATAGGGGGTTTGAGTGGCTACTGGAAATGCGGGCTGCAGCACACATATTTTTCTGCTGCGGCTCGAGATGATTTTCTGGTGTTGGTATAAAAACCCGAGAGGTAGGTGTCGTGGTACACAATTTCTTTTGCAGCAGTGCAAAGTGATTTTTGGTTCCCATAGTAAAAACCCGAGAGTGAACAGCCGCAACACACTTATTTTCCTATCATAGCATAAGTTGATTTACAGGTCCCAATATAAAAACCCGAGGCTCTCTTTCCATGGCAAACAAATTTATTTGCCGCGACGTGCCTTGTACATTCCCTTTACTTAATTGTTGATTCCCAGTGTAAGGGCTTACATGCCTTACCTCTTATTTATTCCCCCTTACACAGTGAATGTCATTTAATGTAAGGCTTACATTTTTTACCTCTTTTTACTCCATTTTCACTCTCTTTGACCAATTAAGTCCACAATTCATTCCAAACTTATTTGGACCTACAAAACAAGAAAATATCCTCCAAAACATAACAAATAATAGGTCAAAATAGTATTCATCAAATACCCCAAACCTACATTTTGCTAGTCCTCAAGCAAATTAGAACTAAGGAAAAAACAAATAATAAAATTAAGAACTTAAATCAACAAAATTTGTCATGCTTTAGTTTCTTTTCAATTTATAATCATGAATTATGCACAAGTTCATCCAACATTTCTACACATCAAGGTTCTCCATGCAAATTAGTTTCGCTTCACAAGTCTAAGCTCCATTACGAAAAACATATCAACATTGGTTCCCCCAAACCTAGTGTTAAGAATCCAAATTTGCTTCAACTCTATTCCTTACAAGATTTACTTTTTAAATCATACTGATACTATGGGTTCAAACACTTAACAAAGTATATGCGAATAGAAATTATGTAAAGAATGAGCTAAAAGGTTCGCATATGATTAAACAAGAAAGGCTTAAAAAGTGCAAAACATTGATAGCCATGCTAGACTGATTTCGAGGTTTGAGACGCTCAAAATCATCAAAAAAGTTAGGGCCAGTAAGATTTTCATATTCGAAAGGAAGAACGGGAAAAGAAGGACTTTTCACGTTTGAAAGAGATAAGAGATCTAAGATATTATCTCAAGAAAAGGTAACCTCACGTCCCCTTAAAGTGAAAGAAATGAACAAGTGACAAGTGCGATGAGCACGTATCTTAGAATAAAACTCTACGACAAAAGGAGGGTTGCAAGAGTAAGCAAGTAAACAAAGTGAGATCCAAGAAACGTATGCAAACCTTTCCTTGATGTGAGAAAACTCCTCAATCAACATAGCACGATCACAAAGGCAAGAAGAAAACTTCTTAGGTTGGGAAGCAGAACCACTAGGTAAAGAAGATGGACCAGCTTCATCTTAAGTAACAAGGGATCTTTTGGTTCGAAGAGGCATTTTGTGGAGAGAAAGTGGGTTAAAAGTGTTTAAAGGTAGATAAAGTTAGTTTAGATGGTAGTAGGCAAAAGTATTTGAGAGTAGGAAGTGTTTAAAAAATTATGTGGTTTGAAACAAATGAGGAAGGGGGTTTATATAAGGAATTCGTATATCTTACTAACCCCTCACTGACCCTTTGTGGAGGTTGTCGGCTAGGTACCCATGAGTGTGTAAAACACAGCTCCTGCGAGACCTCACCAATCTCCTAACAAATGGTTGGTTAGACCTTAGCAAGGGTGCTCGACGAGCAACTCCAAAGGATGAGGAGAGAGAAAAACCTTAAAAATTTAGAGAAAGTCACAGAAAATTTATTCTAAACATATTAAATTAAAGGAAAAAAGATAACAAGGAAAATAAAGACAATTAGAGGAAAACATAAAATACAAAAATAAACACAAACAAAAAATGCTACAAAAAGAGAGAGAAAAGAAGAAATAACTCAAAATAAACTAACTCACACCTGAAAATAGTGTGATCAAATTGCATCCCTTCGTCTAAAAAGAAGTGATGAGGGGCAACAGGAGCAGGATGTAATCTCGGATCTATATGAGAATGGGGAGTATCAACCACTCAAGATTTTTTAGAAAATCTTGAATGACCAATCGAGTGATGATACATGTGACTAGGAGTTTTGCCTTTTATTCACTATGTTGTCGGTGAATAATACACCCAGAAATAAAATGCCCAAACAAACCATAGTAGGTACATATTGAGAAGTCAGAATGAGAAGAGCAAGGGGAGATATCCTTGTAGTACTCCTAGCATATCTTATGGCTTGGATAACTCCTTAAACAATAATTCTGGTTTTTTATAAAAGGCAAAATCCTAAACACAAAATGGTGATAGGTAAAACAATTCAAGGTAGAAGTTTGGGGTGGAGGCTATAGGCTAAATGACGAAGATTGATGATTAAGGTGGGCGTGTAGCTAAAGTTTGTGGTGGTTAAGGGGTGTAGTTGGTGGTTGTTTTGATTGTGATCACTTTTATGAAAAAAGGGGAGGGCCGTGGCTGATATGGTTGATTGTGGGGGAAGGCTGATTGTGTTGAAGGTTGGTCTGAAAGGTTAGGGTGAGTATAGGTTGTAGATGGTGGTTATTATGAGTAAGGGTTGAGGAATGTAGATGGTAGTAGAAGCAAAAGGGGTCGCTTAACAAAAGTAGGATAGAGGGAGGTATGAAGGGCTTGATATGTGAGGGAGAGGAGGGTGATATGCTACGAACCCTAAACTGCAATTTATGTGTGCATCGAATCATAAACAGATAGCAGACCAAGAAAAATAATAAAAAACACAAAAATGGATTGTAGACTAGTAGTGTGTAGGTAGACAGCAGATTCCAAACGTAGTTGATGTGGCAAGTTACTAGTTCATGTCGGTCACCTTAGTTCTCTATTATATAACAAATTTTTCTTCCATTTTATAATTGGGTTTAGGTTTCTACAAATCTTCTAATTTATTATTGTTTTTTCTAAAATAACTCCAAGTTCTCTAATTTATCAAAATTTATAATTTCATACTCTAAAGTTGAAAAAAGTGTCGTGCAAGTCTTTTACTTAAACCTTCGAAGCTGTTTAGTACCAGAGAATGTGTTTTAAGTCATTTTGTTAGTAAAAAAGATGCTAGCCTGCTAGACAAGGATAAAGTTAACTTTCTACAAAAAATTTCATTAAAAATAACAGATTAACACATATGATACATACATATTTATATTTTTTGATAGACATATATGATGTAAAAATTATAGTACTTGCACGTGTAAAAGTTACTTGTAGCAAGTGATAAGCAAACTTCGAGGTCAATCTGTCAAGGAATTGTGGTGGTTTTAAAACATGTCAATTGTTTTTTAAAAATTATTTGCAAAAGTAAATTCTAAACACTTTAATAAAAGCTTGTTGATGTAACGGTTGTTAAAATTGTAAAATCGTAAAACTAGTAAAATAACAAGCGAAAAGTTTTGCCGGAACGGTTTGATGAAAGTCTGTGGGAAATTAGCTAGTAAACTATTTATGAATGAAGTAGTTTATGTATTTTTACAATTAATCAAGTAAAGTATAATTTATCAATTCATTTCCAACTTAACCCTAGAAAATCCCAAATCAATAGAGATTTTCCTTTAATTAACTAATTAGCTTCCTTGATCCGGACTGTTAACTTGTTAATTCATCTAAACCCCTAGGATAATATTTGAATCCATAATTTAAGACAAATCAATACACTTAAATTAGGTTCATGCTCAAGAGTGCAAAAATAAGCAAATATGATTTTTCTAATGCTTAAATCCAATATGTTTTCTAAAATTCATAAACTAAAATGATCAATAATAATCCATGAACATAGATATTAAGAACAAAGAGCAACAAATAAATCACTTTAATAAAAACTTAACCACATATATATTCATCCATTCATAGTCATTTTACTAAAATCTCACACACAAAAGTTTAGCTACTTATAATAAAATCGAAATCAATGTTTTCTATTACAATAAGCATTCTTAGAAGTTCAAAAGAGAAAAGAAATTACAAGCAATAACAACACCCCACTTCACTCTTAAAACAAGCTTCTTGAGGTTGGATGGTCACCTTCTAGCACGAAATTTGCAAATGCACGGGTCGTGTACAAGTGATAAGTATTTTTAAGAGTGGAGTTGTTGTACCCATGAGGAACTTATTAAGACGTGTATTAGGACTAAGTACCAAAATGTATACTTTTCCTTTCTATTTGAACTATAGAAAATGAGTGACAAATTAAAATAATGAAACTAAACTAATTAAAGAAATAGAAAAAAATAGATTCACTACACAATGAAGAAAAGTTAAGGAATTCAACTTCTCCCATTCTACTCCCATGAATTTTCATGTCTCATTAATAGTAACTAAAATATATAGATTATTAATTAACTCTATTCAAATAATTATCACCCACAAGTCTATGGTCATGTTAAACCTAATCCATATAAACCTAGCCCACATGTCTATGGCCATCTAAGTATACATGGGTCATTAAGCACTTAGATTTTAAAAGAGATTACATACAAAAATGGAAATTTCTTCCTCATTACACATATTCCAATTTAATGCATGTTCACAATTTCATACCAATTTTTCAATTGTGCACAAAATTAACAAATCACCTAATTCAATGGCCAATTTAATGCATGTTTACAATCATCTTCATAGAATGTGCTCTGTTAAAATCCTAGAATAAAATCTCTACTCCATACTACCCATTTTTAAAACAATAAAAACAAGAGAAAAAGTTATAAGAAACATAAAGATTACACTTGGAGGAGTTGAATAGTGAAATTGTTATGAAGAATCCCTCCAAAAATGCTCCAAAGTTTCCTCTTTTTGCTCCAAAAACCTCAAACCCTTGCCTCTTACTCAAAAATGGTGAAAAACTCTAAAAAAAAAATGATGTAAAACCGTTCTACCCAAATTTGGTCTTGTGTTGAGGCTAAAACCCTTGAAAAATGTCTAAGATAAAAATTATTTAAAAAATAGGCACTGCCCAATCAAAAGATGACATTTGGCACGGAGAAACACGGAGGCTAGCTCAAAACAGATTGTTGAGCTGGTGCCACATGGTGCTCCGTGATTCGCTGGTGTTGCTTGCATGGCTTGATACGGGACCATTCGACGATTTCCAAAATGAACACCGTACTAACGATGATCGGTTGCTGAGCTAGTGACCCACGTTGCTTTGTGATTCATTAGGTTTGCTTGAGTGGCGACCAGCTGGCTTCCACGTGTGTCTGGATTTTTCTAAGGGCATCCAAGATACTTCTATTGTCATCCATTTTTATTATTTGACCCAAAACTTATCTTGTTTTAATACTTTAACCCCAAAAAATTATTTATTCAACTAGACAAGTTAATATTAAGTATAAAAATGATATAATAACTCTATTTTCATAAAGTTATCATCTTCCTCTTGATTCTTGATGGGGCTTCAATAGAGAATCACTAATGGAGGATTTCTCTCTCAAAAATGTGGAAAAGAGGATTTGTGTCACTATTCACGGCTATTGTTCATGCTTGGTCTTAGAGGGTTTGTAAAAATTGTATTTATAGGTTAGGTTAAAAGTGTGGAGGAGTGTGTAAAAAATATGGGCATGTAAGTGTCGTTTGGGTATGTGGGCTGCAGCACACGTTTTCTTATGCTGCAACGCTGGGTGAAAATCTCGGTTGGTAGAAAAACACGAGGTTGTTCCGCAGCAGCCCAAGTTTCCTTCTGTCACGGCGTGAGGCTAAAAATAGGAGGTGGGCCACGGTACATAGAATTACCTGCCACGACGCGAGTTGATTTTGGGACCCCATTGTAAAACCCGAGAGTTCACCATCGTGGCACACAATTTTACCTGCCGCGGCACAAGGCTGATTTTTGGCTCCCGTAGTAAAACCAGAGAATGAATCACTGCGGCGCACATATTTTCTTGCTGCAACACAACTTGTTATACATGCCTTGTAAGTGTCCTTTACACATTTGCTGATTCCTAACGTAAGGCTTACGTTCTTTTACTCCTTTTTATCCCCCTTACATAGTAAATGGAATACAATGTAAGGCTTACATTTTTTAGCTCTTTTTGACCACTTAACTCCACTATCATTTCACACTTGCTTGAACCTTCAAAACATGAAAATACTCTCAAAATCAAAGTAATATCGAAATAAATACTTAAAAAGTAACAAATATTAGATCCAAAATAGTGTTATTCAAATACCCCAAACCTGCATTTTGATAGTCCTCAAGCAAAACTAGAATTAAAAAGACAAGTAACAAAACTAAAAACTTAAATCAAGAAAACTTTTAATGCTTTAGTTTCTTTTCAATTTATAATCCAGAATTATGCACAAGTTCATCCAACAATTTAACATATCAAGATTCACCATATAGATTAGTTTCATTTCACAAATCTAAGCCCTAATACTAAAAACATATCAATATTGATTCCCCCAAACCGTGTGTTAAGAATTCAAATTCACTTTGACTCTGATTCTCACAAGTTTCACTCTTTAAATTACACAGATCCTATGGGTTCAATTACTCAACAAAGTATATGCGAATATAGGTTATGTAAAGAAATGAGCTAATAGGTTTGCATATAATTAAATAAGAAAGGCTCAAAAAGCGCTTAACATGGATCTCATGAAAGGAATCAAATGATAGGATTGACGAAGAACTCACATTGCTATTCTCATGCTTCAATTAAAATCATTAATCAAAATTTTCAAGTATATGCCCTAAAATGAATAAAAATGCATTGACTTCAAGAAAAAAATTATTTATTTATTTATTTATTTTTCTTGATAACTATTTCACCACTTAAGGAACTTTAGGGTCAAAATTATTATTATTAATTTTTTTTATGACCCATGTACATATGTATTTTGTAAATAGAAAATTATGGTTCTTTTTGGTATGTGAAAATCCCCATATTTCTTTTAAAGTTAAGCATGAATAAAATAAGCATACATGTTAAATTATACTCAAATCATTTTATCTAAGCAATACAATTAATTATATTGAGTCTTCAGTAAATGGTCAAAATCCTAACATTCAATGCAAAAACCTACAGAGATCATCTAACAATTTGAAATAATAAGAAAAGTGTTTAAAGGAGTAGAAAAATAATTATCTCTCAGAATGAAAATTTAAAGGCTTAATAATTATCTCACAAGCTAGTCTCCCCTATTGGACTCCTAAACACAATAATCGGGTTCACCTCAATTTCAACATCAAAAGCATGAAACAAAGATTGCAAATTAAAACTAACTTTTAGTGAAAACCTCAAACATGTTCAAAAATCAAACAAGGAATGCATAAAGACTCGATTATTCATCAAAAATTGACCAAAAGAATGATAATTTTGTTTCAAAAAGTTTTTATCGGATCAATTTGCACCCCCAAACCTAAAAAAAACATTGTACTCAAGGTTTTCAACTACACAACAATTTACAAAAGTATTGAGACAGAGCAAATGGAAAACTAACTAAACTAAAAGAAATGATAGATATTACCTTAAACAGTGGGTTGCCTCCCACTAAGTGCCAAATTTAACATTCTTAGCAAGACAATGCTTGAAGCTAAGGAGTATACACTTCAATGCCCTCCATATCCCCATTGTGAATGACTCCCTCCAAGTAAGGCTTCACACGGTGTCCATTCACTTTGAATGTTATTTGAGTCTTTGGATTTAGCAACTCAACAGCTCCATAGGAGAAAACTTCAACAATTTGGTATGGCCCATTCCATCTTGATCTAAGCTTTCCTAGAAAAATTTTAAAATGAGAGTTAAATAAAAGTACTTTCATTCCAGGATAGAGAGACTTACTAATGAGCCCTTTGTCATGGTAACGCTTGGTGCGTTCTTTGTAAATCTTGGCATTCTCATAAGCTTGATTCTGAATCTCCTCAAGTTCATCAAGGTGAAGCAGGCATTTCTCTCCCACTTGTTGATAGTCCATGTTCAATTGCTTAATTGCCTGATATGCCCTATGCACTAGCTCAACGGGAAATGGCAAGCCTTTCCATAAATCAACCGGTAATGACTCATTCCAATAGGTGTTTTCTACGCCGTATGGTAAGCCCATAATGCATCATTAAGCTTTGAAGCCCAATCCTTCCTTGAAGGTTGTACTGTATGTTTCAAAATACCCTTGATTTGACGATTACTAACTTCAACTTATCCGAATGTTTGTGGATGATATGGAGTAGCCACTTTATGAGTGATGTAATACTTGTGCAACAACCCATCAAAAAGCTTATTACAGAAGTGGCTCCCCTCCATCACTGATTATCACCCTCGGTGTTCCAAACCTACTAAATATTATATCCTTCAAAAACTTCACAACACAGTTAGCATCATTAGTTTTAGTGGATATAGCCTCTACCCACTCGGACACATAATCAACAGCAACTAAAATGTACTCAAATCCAGAAGAAGGGAAAAAGGACCTTTGAAGTCAATTCCCCAAACATCAAATAATTCAACAACTAAATTAAATGTCAGAGGTATTTCATTACGTCTACCTATATTCCTCGTTCTCTGATATCTATCACATTTCATGCAAAATTTTTGAGCATATTTAAATAAAGTAAGCAAGTAAAAAACTAGATTGAGTACCTTAATGGCAGTTCTCTTACCATCAAAATGTCCTCCACAGTGAAGCTCATGACAAAAGGCCAAAATGGTTGCATGCTCCTCTTCCAGTACACACCTCCGGATGACTTGATCCTAGCAAAGCTTGAACAGATATGGGTCATCCCAAAAGTATTGCCTGCAAACATGAAGAATTTTTTTCCTTTCCTGAAAAGAAATGTTAGGCCTCAACAAACCACTAGCAAGATATTTTATGATGTCAGCATACCAAGGGTTTGGGCCTACAAAAAAACAATTTTTCATTAGAAAAAGTCTCAACAATATTAATTTCTTTGTCACTATCAGTAGTGTCAAAGTCAGAAATTAACCTAGACAGGTGATCGGCTACTACATTTTTAGTTCCTTTTTTACCTTTGATCTCTAGGTCAAATTCTTGTAAAAGTAAAACCCACCTAATCAATCTTGGCTTTGTATTCGGTTTACTCAACAAATATCTCAAAGCCACATGATCAAAATGCACAATGACTTTAGATCCTACCAAATAAGATCTGAATTTATTTAAAGAAAATACAACAGCCAAAATTTTTTTTCCAGTGGTCGAATAGTTAAGTGTCATTAAGAGTTTTACTAGTATAGTAAATGACATGCAAATGCTTATCTACTTTTTACCCCAAAATAGCCCCAATAGCAAAATCTAAAGCATCACACATTATCTCAAAGGGTAATGACCAATCAGGTGCCATGATAATAGGTGCAGAAGTCAATTTTTCTTTCAAAGTAGTAAAAGCAATATGGCAATCATCATCAAACACAAAGGAAACATCCTTAACCAAAAAATTACAAAAGGGATGGCTTATTTTAGAAAAATCTTTAATAAATCTACTATAAAAACTAGCATGACCTAAGAAGCTCATAATTCCCTTAACATTAATGGGAGGTGGCATTTTAACTATCAAATCAACTTTTGTCCTAGGTACCTCAATACCTCTTCTACAAATGACATGTCCTAGTACAATGTCTTGTTTAACCATAAAATGACTCTTTTTCCAACTAAGTGTCAAATTGAATTCAATGCATCGTTCAGGCACAAGAGTCAAGTTATACAAACAATTATCAAAAGAATTTCCAAAAAGTGAAAAATCCTCCACGAATACCTCAATGAATTTCTCTACCATGTCTGAAAAGATAGACATCATACATCTATGAACTGTGGCGGGAGCATTGCATAAACCGAATGACATCCTCCTAAAGGCAAATGTCCCAAATGGGCATGTGAACGTGGTCTTCTCCTGATCTTTCGGAGCAATGGGTACTTGGTAATAACCTGAAAGACCATCCAGAAAACAGTAAAATGCATGCCCTGCTAAACATTCTATGATTTGATTAATAAAAGGAAGAGGAAAATGATCTTTCTTCGTGTACAAACTGAGTTTACAAAAATCAATGCACATCCTCCAACCCGTAATCATCCTAATGGGCACTAACTCATTCTTATCAATTTTAACAACGGTGATTGCAGATTTCTTAGGTACCATATGTACCAGACTAACCCATTTGCTATCTGATATAGGATAAATAACCTCCACTTCCAAGGGTTTCAAAATTTCAATTTTTACCACCTCTTGCATAATAGGGTTAAGTCTCCTCTGTGCTTCCCTTACCGGTTTGGTATTATCCTTTATAATGATCTTATGTATACACATAGCGGGACTAATACCTCTAATATCACCAATGCTCCAACCTATGGCTTTCCTAAATTTCCTAAGCACTTTCACAAGTTTATGTTCTTGGGTTTGGGTTAAAGTAGATGAAATAATCACTGGATAGGTATCTCCCTCTTTGAAAAACACATATTTCATATGCTTAGGAAACTCTTTCAATTCAAGATTAGGTGGAATGGTTTCCTCCTTAATTGGTGTCTTAGGTAACTCTAAGGGTATACTAGGCACAACTATAGGTTCGGCATATCCAACAATTCAAGGTACCCCTTAGTCTCCTCATCTAAACCCTCTTTACTAGTATTAATAGTTAAGGCATACTCAAGTTTATCTTTCATCTCATCGTACAAAAAGGTATTATGAACAAAAGTATCAATATGATCAATATAAGAACATTCATCAATAGTGGAAATAGAAGGTAAAGGAGAAGAATCAAACTAAAATGAACAGTTTCTCCCAAAACTGTCATAGTCATGCTTTCACTATGGATATCTATAATAGTCTTGGTAGTGGCCATGAATGGTGTACTAAAAAGAATAGTATGTTCCTTGTCCATAGATGTGTTTTCCTACATATCCAAAACAACAAAATTAACAGGTATAATAAGCATATCTACCTATACAAGCAAATCCTCAACCATCCCCTTTGGGTATTTAACAGATCTATCAGCTAATTGAAGGGACATGGTTGTAGGTTTCAATTCTCCTAAACCTAGTTGCAAATAAATGGAGTAAGGAATTAAGTTAATACTTGCACCTAAGTCTTGCATAGGTTTTACCACTTTCTTATTTCCCAAGGTGATGCTAATGATAAAACTACCGAGATCTTTCAATTTTGGTGGTAAATTTTGTTGAAGTACTGCACTTGAAATTTTAGATACAACAATTCTCTCATTCAATCCATACTTTCTTTTTCCTAGTATTCAAATCTTGGAAAAATTTAACATATGAAGGCACATTCCTAATCAAATCCAACAAAGGAAAATTAATTTGGACCTTGGAAAGCATATTAAACAAGTCAGAGAATTGGTTTTCCTGTTTATCGTCCTTGAGATGGTGTGGAAATGGTATAGGTGGTCGGTAAGGCTCCAATGTTTTGTGCAATTGTGGGGGAGTAGATGATTCTTCAATTGCTTCCTTGGAATGTTCATCAAGCTTGTCCTTTGTCTCACCACCTCCTTTTGGTATTGCATTATCTCCTTCCATGTTTCCTACACTAAGTGATAAATCATTAGAAATTTCAGGTAAATTTTTATTGACTGCCTTACCACTTCAAAGGACTGTAACCGCCTTTGCTTGCTTGGGTTCGCTAGGCAACTTCCATTTTTCTTGCCTTTGGAGATGCTTTGCTAATTGGCCACCTTGGCCTTCAACCCTTTTCATGGAAGCCTCCAATGATTCCAACCTTTGATTGTTGTTCATGTGATTATCTCAACTCACTTGAATAAAGGAGTTCAAGTTATCCTCCAAAGTTGGCTTGTTTGGTTGAGTTAGTTGCAAGTTGTTGGAACGGTTGTTTTGAAAATGATTCTGAGCATAGACAGGGTTGTTGTTTCCCTTCCAAGAGAAATTTGGATGGTTTCTCCAACCAAACTTGTAAGTGTTAGCATAAGGATCATTACTTCATCGCGATTGGTATCCTTCCATTACGTTGGCTTACTCTTGGCTTGTACCTACATTAGAATCACAAACAAATGGACAAGTATTAGCACCATGTCCATAGGTACTACAAATACCATATACCTCTTGAGTTGGTGTATTCTTGGAGGTAAGGAGTACAATTTGCTTAGTTAGCTCCGCAATTCGTATTGCCATTTCATTACCCGAAGCTACTTCATTAACTCCAACTCTCCTTCCTCTAGCACTCTTTTGTTAGGAATTATTACCCAACATCTCATACAAGTCGTATGTCTCAATTGTAGTCTCTCACCCATAGCTCCTCCTGCGGCATTATCCACAGTGAATTGACACTATTGTGTCAACCCGTCATAGAAAATTTGATTTTAGAGAAGTAGTGGAAAATGATGGTGTGGGCATTGGATAAGAAGTAGTTTGAACCTATCCCACGCCTCATGAAAAGGTTCTCCATCCATCTGTGAAAATGTCACAATTTTTGTTCTTAGGTCAGCAGTCTTTTGATGGGAATAAAAGTTTCCCATGAATCTGTTGTAAACTGCTTCCCAAGTTGAAAGAGAACTAGGTGGAAGAGTCATAAGCCATGACTTTGCTTTTTCTTTGAGTGTGTATGGGAAACATCTCATCCTCCATTGATCTTCATTAAGCCCCTGTAGCAGAAAAGTCTGCACAATAGCATAAAAATCAAGAATAAATGTTAGTTGATCTTCATTAAGAATCCCATAAAAAGAAGGCAGCATAGAATAATGAATATTTTTAAGATCATAATTTACAGCCGCTTCTCCCAATTGGATGCAAAAAGTTGCAGTGCCAATGATTGGCCTTGCATACTCCTTCATCCCTATTTCTCTAGGTGGAGGTAGAGGATCTCCCATGTTTGGTTGTTCTTCTTTCTCCAAAATGTTGGTGTCAAATCGTCTCAAATGTGCTCTCTTTCCAATTAACGTGATCTATGAAAGGTGCTAGTGGATTTCCAAGGGATCTCCTACCTTGCATACACTATAAAAAACAATAACAAAATCAAAGCACCAAACACTAATTGACTCCAAACAAGTAAAAAGAAGGCAACATAGAATAATGAATATTTTTAAGATCATAATTTCTAGCCGCTTCTCCCAATTGGATGCAAGAAGTTGCAGTGCCAATGATTGGCCTTGCAGACTCCTTCATCGCTATTTCTCTAGGTGGAGATAGAGTATCTCCCATGTTTGGTTGTTCTTCTTTCTCCAGAATGTTGGTGTCAAATCGTCTCAAATGTGCTATCCTCCTATTAATGTGAACTATGAAAGGTGCTAGTGAATTTCCAAGGGATCTCCTACCTTGCATACACTATAAAAAATAATAACAAAATCAAAGCACCAAACACTAATTGACTCCAAACATGTAACAAAAACACGAAAATGAAGAAAATCACAAAAACTAACAAATTAAGAAAATAAACTAAAAATAAAACAAATAAACAATTTTAAAATGCCAATTTTCCAACAACGGTGCCAAAACTTGATGTGCAAATTATAGTACTTGCAAGTGTACAAATCACTTGTAGCAAGTGATAAGCAAACTTTGAGATGATCTCTCAATGAATTGCGGTGGTTTAAAAACTTGTCAATTGTTTCTTAAAAATTATTTGCAAAAATAAATCCTAAACACCATAATAAAAGCTTGTTGATAGAACGATTATTAAAATTGTAAAATCGTAAAACTAGTAAAATAACGAGCAAAAAGTTTTGCCGAAATGGTTTGATGAAAGCATGTGGGAAATTACCTAATAAACTATTTATGAATGAAGTAGTTTATGTAATTTTTACAATTAATCAAGTAAATTAAAATTTATCAATTCATTTCCAACATAAACCTAGAAAATCCCAAATCAATAGAGATTTTTCCTTAATTTACCAATTAGCTTCCTTGATCTGGATTGTTAATTGGTTAATTAGCATAAACCCCTAGGAAAATATTTGAATCACCTAATTTAAGATAAATCAATGCACTTAAATTAGGTTCCTACTTAAGAGTGCAAAAATAAGCAAAGATGGTTTTTCTAATGCTTAAATCCAATACGTTTTCTAAAATTCATAAACTAAAATAATCAATAATAATCCATGAACATATATTAAGAACAAAGAGCAAGAAATAAATCACTTTAATAAAAAATTAATCCCATATATATTAATCCATTCATAGTCACTTCATAAAAATCCCACACACAAAAGTTTAGCTACTCATAATAAAATCGAAATCAATGGTTTCTATTACAAGAAGCATTTTTAGAAGTTCAAAAGAGAAAAGAAATTACAAGCAATAACAATACCCCACTTCACTCTTGAAACAAGCTTCTTGAGGTTGGATGGTCACCTTCATCTTGATTCTTGATGTAGCTTCAATGGAGGATCACTAATGGAGGATTTCTCTCTCAAAAATGTGGAAAAGAGAGTTTGTGTCACTATTCATGGCTACTGTTCACTCTTGGCCTTAGAGGGTTTGTAAAAATTATATTTATAGGTTAGGTTAAAAGTGTTGAGGAGTGTGTAAAAAATTTGGGCCTATAAGTGTCGTTTGGGTATGTGGGCCGCAGCATACATTTTCTCCTACCGCTGCACAGGGTGAAAAGCTGGGCTAGTAGAAAAACCCAAGGTTGTGTAAAACTAGAGAATGAACCACCGCGGCACACATATTTTCCTGCTGTGGCCCAACTTGTTGTACATGCCTTGTAAGTGTCCCTTACACATTTGTTTGATTCCTAACCTGAGGCTTACGTTTTTTTACTCTTGTTTACCCCCCCTTACATAGTAATGGACTAATATGTAAGGCTTACATTCTTCAGCTCTTTTTAACCCCTTAACTCCACTATTCATCTCACACTTGCTTGAACCTACAAAACATGAAAATACCCTCCAAATCAAAGTAATACCGAAATAAATCATGAAATACATACTTAAAAGCTCACAAATATTAGGTCCAAAATAGTGTTCATCAATATATTAAATGAAATAATTTTTAATTAAAAATTACTAAATTTTTTAACAAATTCTTTAGATCAAACGTAAGTAAAATTTTCATTTTCTAATGCGTGACTTTGGATGTATTAGACAATGGAAATGTTGTTTAAGCTTTATTAAAAAAAATTTATTTGAGTTTAAAAAAAAATTCTTAAAAAATTTGAGTAATTTTTTCATTTAACATTACTTTTTTACGTATATACATAAAGAAAAATATAAATATGCATGTGATATATATGCTATTATCTTATATTTAATAAAAATATTGATGGAAAATTAATTTTCTCTTTAGCTAACACCTTTTTCACAATGGGTAGTAAAATGACACATTTTTTTATAGACAAAGAGAATTAAAAACACATTTTTAAAATTTTTTTTTTTTATAAAAGGTTGTAGCTAGCATTTTTCAGTGGGTGCACTGGGACATTCCAACTAGGTTGGCACCTCCTTAGCACCTTCTTCATTAAACCACTCAACCACTAATATTATTAAATATTAATAAAACTAAGCATACAGATAAATATTCTCAACAAAACCTGCAATTAGGTTTGTTGTTAGCATCTGAATAAATGAAAGAGCTAGCGAAAGATGGGACATTCTACCACCAAGTCGCTGTACATAAACTAGGAGCCGTAGAAACTAAATTATCAGTTGCAGCATTACCCTCCCTGTAAATATGTGAACAGTGAAACTCCATATGGGTAATTTTATCTAAACAATCCGTCCAAGCAGAATGCCATCTCCAAGGAACCAAAGAAGACCGAGTCTGAAAGAGAGCAACAACATATCCTGAGTCTGATTCCAACCAAAGATGCCTCCACCGAAATATATGTGCATACTTCACCGCATAAATGGCTGCCGCTAGTTCTGCTTCAAAAGCATACGATACTCCAAGCAGAATACAAAAACAACCCTTAACAAATGATCTGGAAGTTCGAAAAACACCTGCACAACCAGATAATCCTGGTGCTCCAAAAGTTGCACCATCTGTATTGACCTTTATCCATCCCGAGGGTGGTGCCTTCCAATTAACCTCTATAATCCTTGGTGCCCGTCTCGGGATCCCTGTTATTCGAAGTCGCCTAAGTACTTGTAGATCATCCACAGTATTTCGCATGCAACCATTCTTTGAGAGACTCGCCTTGCGGATAAAACGCCATACTGTGGCAAAAGCCGAACTCAACATCGTCCTCTTATTGTTAAATCGATAGTCATTTCTAGTAGTCCAAATCACCCAAATGACTGAAACAATTCCTGCTTTCCATAAATTGGCGAGTTGTGATCCAAATTCCATTGCCATTGCGGCCTTCCATAGGTTTAGGATCGAAGAGTCTGTACATGGTCATTTTCCAAAGAAGAAGCATAGGAAGTCCCAAAGAGCACCTGCAAAATGACAACTTAAAAAAAGATGTGACATAGTTTCCTCCTTGGATCCACATAACCAGCAACGGGAGGGAAACGATTGTCCCCTCCTTTTTAACTGACAATCCGTTGGAAGTTTATTCTGAATAGCACGCCATAGCAAAATAGATCGCGAGGGCGGTATATAATGAGCCCAGATGGCCTTACCCCAAATCTTGCGTTCCCCAACCACACGTAGTGAATCATAAGCTTCACTGGCTGTAACATCTCCCTTAAATGAGTGTGTCCAAACTTTGATGTCCGAACTTATGCCAACAACTGTTGACTGAATTTCTGAGGCAATATTTGGATAGGAGTCTTTGAACGATTGCGGCAAATTTCAACCATCTTCACGGAGGTAGTCCCCCACTAGTGAGTGTATCGGAGGGTCCACTAGTGGATTATTTATCCTATCAATTAGGTTAAACTATCGGAGGGTCCACTGGTGGATTATTCCAAACACATTTTTTAAACTAGGTTACTAAACAACACGTTTTGCCTAAAAGTGTGTTCTAATTCTTTTAAAAGTTTCAATCAAATTCAATAGTCTTTTTAAAGAAAAATTTGGAATTTTGAAAAACAAAACATAAAAAGGAAAAGCATTGGAAATAATTAAAAATAAATTTTAAAAATTAAAAAAAAACTAATAATGTAAAAATAATTAAAAAAGCATATTTAAAAATTTTATTTGGAAATTAATTAAAAAAAAAAAAACTACAAATTTTGGTGTTTCTAAAAACATTATTTATTCACTAGATTTTTTGTTTTTTCAAAATTCCAATTTTTAGGCTTCCATTTAAATAAGTTATGATTTTTTTCATTTTAATTCTGAATTAGTTTTGATGTTTTTTTTTATTTATATTTGAGTAGCTACACTACTCATACACGCATCACTGGAATATGAACCTCAGACCTTTTACATGCTTATGTGGGCAACATTCGGTTGTTTGCATTTTTAAAAGTCATTTTTTAATATATTTATTTCATAATTTTAAAATTGCAGTTTGCAATTTATTAAACTATTCTAGAGATATAAAATTTATAATATGTATAATACTTTTGTATTTTGATGTATTTGTAATATTTAAATATAACATATTAAAAAAATGTATTTATTTATAATTTTATTAATAATTTGGTTTGGTTCTGATTGTAACAGATTATAAAATATGTAAATTTGAATTCGATCTGACCATAACTTTGAAATTCTTAGATGATATTGGATTTGTTAATTAAGGCTGGATTGATCGGATTATTTGTTCACCCCTAATAATTAACATGATGACTTTCTGCTTTGTTGTAAAACTACTCTTCTCTTATTTAAAGAATCCAAAATGTAAGCACTGTGAACCCAAATAGGAAAGGCTTGATGATATGACACATGTCATCATGCAAGTACATCTAGTGACTATTTAGGAAAAAGAAGTCAAGAAGAAAAGTCTTGATCAAATACAAACAAGTGAAATATTACTTTAAGTTTTGGGAATCTCTTGTGGTTCAGGTGGTAAGACTCCTAATTCCCCCATCAGGAACCCAAGTTCGAATCTCACTCGGGTGTGTGAGTATATTTTCTCTTTATTAATAAAAAGGAAGGAGACTTAAGAGCAATTTTAAAAATAAAAAAAAAGTGCAAGGAAAGGACTACCTTGGGGCCCCTATATAGTAGCTTTCCATTGTGATGTATCTTATTTATGTTATCTACTTTGTAAAATTTGAGTAGTTGTAAGCTGTCTTTGCATAAGTTTCCAAAAAAAGTGAAAGGGTAACTTGTATTGGTGCATATGGAAGGATTCAACTAATGTACTGCATTTGGCTTTGGCAAATAGTGGATTGAAATTGATTTGGCATGTGAATTTAAAGGTCACACACTATGACCAAGAACCCCATTAAAACCCTCGATGTATTTTTCTTCTTCTTTTATGGTGATTTGTGTGTGTGAAATCGCAAATTCAAAAGGTTTTTGTCAAGCGAAGAATTAAATGTTTCTCAACAAACTGGTATCAGAGCCATCTTCAAGGTAACAGGGGAATTCAATCACTAGGTTTTCTTTGAATTAAGATTCTTGAGGTTGGGGAAACTGAGATAAGTTTTTGGGAAAGTTCTTGAAGCCTCAACACAATCGGCACCATGAAGTATGAAATAGAAAAGTTTGATGGCTTAGCTGATTTTTCTCTTTAAAAGAGAAAGATGAAAAATATACTTATCCAACTAGAGGTTGATGGAGCCTTAGAAGAGGATTTCCAACAGATACGAATGAAGATGTAAAGAAGACTAAGATGAAGAAAGCAAGCAATTGTATTGAGCTTTACTTGGCTGATAATGTTTTGTGGCAAATTGAAGATTTAGGGACTACAAAGGAAATATGAGGTAGGATGAGCAAACTATAAAATCATAAAACTCTATCAATAAAATCTTTATGAAGGAGAGATTATTTGGGTTTATAATGGATCAAGCAAAGCATTGAATTACAACTTTCTTGTCACCCATGCTATTGACAAGAAAGTTGATGAGGAAGATTAGGCCATCATCTTAATGAATTACTAGAGGTAATAGTGAACTCAAGATGCCATAACGCAGGTAGGAAAGACCTAAAACTAGATTTTTTTTATTTCATCGTGAGAGAGTCCAAGACCAGGCATACAACTGCGACAAGATGATAGGAACACATTAGGACTGAAACCTCTCATACGAGCAACAAAAATAAACAAATAAGAAAATAACACATGTAGAAGCAAATATAATCAAGTACAGAAAAATTGTAAAAGTTTTCCAATCATAGGAAAATCTTCATACATTGGAACATACTTGAATAACTCTATAATTGTAAGTGGTGAAATCCATGAGTTACTTAATGCAACCACTTGGTAACAAACAATTCATTAAAATAGTAAATTAATAGTAAACAACCTAAAGATATATGCTAATACATCTAACAGTTGGAACCATGCTCAATTGCACCTAAGCAGCCCTCATCTGCTATCTCCACAGTAATTATGATCCAAAGTTGAATCTAGCTCTCCTCCAAAGTCCCACTACCACGTAATGTGCTATAGACACCAATGGTTAATTCAGTGTAAACTATGGCAAATCTCATGCACATGTACCTAGCATATAAATCTATGCCCAAAAGGGTTTTAATTCATTAATTAAGAAACCCCCAAAAAATGTGTTTAATCACTAAAATTGTTTTTCTTGCTATCAATAATATGACAAACTCAATATCACGAATTATTAATATGGAAAAGCACTCAACTTATTAATAATCTGAAAGTAGAAAATAATTTTTTCTTAATGAAAATTTTAGTTTCAAAATGCAAGAGTTTATTCATGTTTTCTAATTTCTTAAAGAATTTCAAAAAGGGGGTATTTATAAAAAATCCTTAAGCTTTCGGTGAGTTCACTATCATATGCAGTGAGGCATTCAACAAGGATAATAGCCATCAGCCTCGCTAACCCTTTCGTTGTCGCCTCGCTAACACCTCGTTAACACAACAACAAGCCTCTAGAAGCACTTGGTGATCACTGCACAAAATAACAGTTTAATTTCCAAAAATTGCTCAAGTTGATTTTCTTCAAATACCTAATCAGTAAAAAGCAAATGCACAAAATAACACAACTTAGTATGCTAGCTATATACTCCAACCACCTCGTGGTGCGTGTATCATGAAATAATACAAAGTGTCAAGTTTTATGTGAGTGTGTGCAATACTAAACCATCAATATAGTACCTTACATAAAGGTAGACAAAAATACTATGTAAAATAATATACTTTGTATTTTGTACATGGAAATGCCAACAAAAGGCTTACAGGATGTACACATCATTTAAATATTGGAAATTAGAACACAAGAATGGAAGAACTTAGGGACTCAAATGAGAGACATTTTTCTAGGGGAAGAACAAAAAAGAGAAACAATAACTTGAAGGGAAGAAAACAATCAAGCTCAAATTCCAAGAATATCACTACAATGAAAAAACCAAATTAGGATGGCCATTGACCATTTTATAATTGTTTGTCCTATAAGAACTCAACATATAAGATGGCTATTGATCGACCTACAAGAGGTTTTTACAAGATGGCTACTGAACGTCCTGTATGCTTTCTTATTGGATGGTCAATGATTATTCTATTTTATTGAAGCAACCATCCTATATGAATTTAAAAAGACAATCAATGAGCATCTTAGAAGTTTATATAAGATGAGCACTAACCGTCTACGTGTTTAATTTTTTCCTTTTGATGCATAAATAATTTAGTTATTGAATTGGTTTCATTTTTAGCCCCTCACAGTGATAAAAATGTATGTTCTTTTTTTTTTTTCTAATACTAAAAAATATAAGTTTATTTACGTTATATGAAATTCTATGTATGAAAAGAGATTATGCTATATAATTAAACATAATTTTTTTATATATATAATTTTAGATATTGATTATTTTCAACTTTATTAATAACTATACACATAAAATCTTATACCTCAAAATTTTAGAATTTATGTTAGTATCATATTCAAGTTCTCAAATCAAAATGGTCCATCATTCAAACACACATGTATATATATATATGCTTGGAAAACATATACATATATACTTGAAAAATTAATACATGAACCATTCAAGTTAATTAAAGATCATAAACTATGTAGATTATCTTAAGTACTATTTAAGTTCTCAACCTTGCACATATATATATAAGAAGTTTATGCGTCACAAATGCTATAATTAGTAAGTTAACATACACCAATATATATATTACCTTGCTTAAGTCCATCTCATCAATGATTGATATACACATAAAAATATACACTATTTCCTCAACGGCTCGAACTCCTTTAGTATGTATTGATCCTTATTTGAGAACTACTCAAGACAATGCATGATATATTTCAATGGTACAATTAATATTTTAAAGATAAATAATTGAGAAATATTTCACATATACATAAAAATATATACATAAATATATAATTTAGGCTTACCAGTATATCACTTGTGAATGTATTTCCAATGCATTTACTGATGTATATATCCATAAATTTTAAAATATAGTATTTACGTTTGTAACATTCATGTCGAGTTTTGAACACTAAAATTAAAAAATTTGGGAAAATTATTTTTGAAGAAAGGAAAATTGGAGAGATAAATTCATGTTGTTTTGGAGAAAGGAAAATTTGGGGAAAATTATTTTCTTAATTTTCGAACTTATTTTTTAAGACCACATTTTGATTGTGAGAAATTATGGAACCTAACCGAAAAATTGGAGAGAGTATTAGGACTAAGGGGAAGGGCAAAATGGTGGAAGACAAGAATTTTGATTCCTCTAGGTTTGTAAGTAAGGAAGCCCAAGAGCGGTACGAGGGTGCTGCCAAAAGAAATAAGGGCTTTGTAATGGAAAGAGGTCATGATTTTGGAGAAGGTAGCTATCCGAGCATAACTCATAGAATTCAAGCTTTGGGTTGGCAACGATTTGTCGAAGAACCTGAAGCAGGTATTAGTTCATTAGTTTGGAAATTCTACATGAATGTCCCGGAAGCCCAAGATGGAAAAGTATGAGTGAGGGGTGTTAAAGTCCCTTTCAATAGATCAATAATTAATGCTTACTATAGATTGATGGACATTCATAAGAGTGAATATGAAACTTACTTAAAAGAAGTAATCTATGAGGAAATCGCAAACACCCTCACCAACGGTAATGTGGAATAGGAAATAATGGGAGAACAGGTGAACACTTTCCAAGCAAAATATCTAAGACCTGTCTTTCGAATCTGGCATTATTTCATGTGCTCTAAATTGATGCCAACCTGGCACTATAGTCTTGTTGATAGAGAAAGGAGAATTCTATAAACACAATAGAAACAGGAAGGTCTATTGATGTTGGATTAATCATTCATTAGAGGGTGGTGCACTCAGCTGAGCACCACAATTTGAGCTACTTTTTCCCAAAACTGATCACTGCCCTTTAGGTCAAAATGGTGTCCAATATGACACAGGCGGATTACTTTTGCAACCAGTAGAACCCTTAACTTACCCCAACATGAGGCACCTTACTATTGGGAATAAAGGGGGACAATGAATTGGAAAGGGTATTCAAACTTCTTCCAAGATCACTATAGCTAAGGATAGAATAGGAAACTTGGAAGAAAAAATGAATAAATTGCAAGAATACCAATGCCAACAACAGGCTTGTTTGTGTGAACAAATGAAATATTCACATAAATATTAAGCATTACTCCACAGGATAATGAGCTTCCAATTAACACAAAGTGGAGAAGACTCGATTCAATTTGGTAGAATTCCTAACTACTCTGGTCATGATTTTGTGTATGTGCCACCTAAAGACCAACCCGAAGAAGAAGAGAAACATGATGATATGGAGGATTGAGCCTCCTTTCTCCCTGTTATGTTTTACATTTTCTTTAATTTCTTTTCTTTTTCTTTATTTTTTCTTTTATTTCTCTTATTTTCAATTTTTCTTATATTTCTTTTTTTATTTATGTACTAAGACTATTATTTTTTCTATTTTTAGTTGAGTTCTAATTTGACTGTTGAGTTGTGATGCGAAATTTAGAAGTTTCACTTATCAATTTGAGAGCTAAATGCCAAGACATGAGAAAGGCAAGGAATGATGAAACAAAGCTTAATTGTTTATGCACACAATGACATACAAAAAGGGGGTAACTTTTTCCGTCTGTAACTTAATTTCTTTTATTTTTCTTTGGTATATTGAGGACAATGTAGAAACTAGGTTTGGGGGTGGGAAAAAATATTTCCATGAGCATGAATTAGAACCAATTTTTCATTCTTTGTTGGACTCTTATTTGATTTTTACTAGGATAGTGTTAAGTCCACTCAAATCAATTCGGAAGCCCATGATATTAATATGATTGTAATAACAATGACATGTAAAAAATATTGATTTTCACCTAAGTAAAGAACATAAGATCATTAGATTCATCTAGTTTGAGGCTTTTGTGGTATATGTTGTAATTTGTTGGGTTAGTGTCACTACTTTAGATTGTTATAATATATGTATATTCATGATATATTTCAAGTCTCAACAAATTCTAGAACTTCTATGAGAATCCATTGAGGCAAAATAATATAACTACATATTACTTAGAAAATGATTTAAGCCATCAATGGACCGTTTGAACTTTTCAAGCCTCTCCATATTGTTTCATCCACAGTAACCTTTTTTAAGCTTAATTAGGATATAGTTTAACTATAGAAATTTCTTTCTTAAACCTACCATAATCTACCACTATGAGCAAAAAAAAATTATAAAAAAAATCTCATTGTCCCACCCTTATTGACAAGAGTACTCAATGTATCACTTTTTTTTTCAATGGCATTTAAATTGGAGGGAAGTTATATGTCTCTTGCTCACAAAAAATAAAAATAAAAAAATGAGCAAGATAAATAATGAAAGAGATAAATTAAGCAAAGGTTAAAAGGAAATATAGAGTTTATAAAATAGGAGGAAAGAAAAGAACATTTGGTTAGAAAAGTTGGGTGAGTTTGTGAGTTATTGAAAAACTTAAATTAGTGATATTACTCTAAAAATGCTAAGTATTCTTATCTTTTTAAGAATAACGTTCCCATTCTTTTGTAACCCCACACCTTTGTCCAACATTACAAGCTTAATGAAGTCCTATTGATTCAAGGTAATTTTGATTTCTATATTAGTGGAGATTAGTTTGAAATGTAAGCCTATGGAGTTTGTATGTGCAATTCCCATTCATATTTTATTTACACAAACTTGAGATCTAAAATGTAATCTATGGATGTCAGGCATGGCACAATCCGATAGTGCAGCTATTGAGTTTGTGGTTTGATTGTTTGTTCAAGAGCTAATTACGAAAATGAATTTGATGTTTGAATTGTTTTTGAGCTTAAGTGGTTTTCAACTATTTCATATGTCATTTGTTAATAACAATTTTTGAGACATATGCATGGATTGATATGAGCATGTTTAGAGTCATTAGTAGTTTTAAGTGTCTTAGGATGTTTGTGGGTATCATAACTGGAAACGTTCACGTTAATATAACTCATCTACTAGGGCCACCTAGGGGTTTAAAGGCTTGTTGCATATGCTAAATGCAACCATGACAATCTACAGAAGTGATTTAGGATAGTCTAGTTTAGTTTATTTATTTTTCTTTTTTAGTTTTAGATCGCTTTACTTGCTAGAGACTAGCAAGAAACTGATATTCTGTGCTTTAACTTATTGAATTGTATCAAATAAATTTGATTATAACTCTTTTATTTAATTATTTGCATAAATCTATCAATTTGAAATCACGGTATGTTTTGTTTATTTTAGGTGTTTTTAGCTTAAAAATAAATAAAAAATGCAAACACTTGAAGCACTCAAATATCAACTTAGGAGCAATAAGGACCATGGTATGTAAGCCTTACAAGTGTAACCAACCAGCAAGTAAGGGGTACATATGAAGACTCAACAAACAAGGCGTGTCGTGGCGTTTAACCGTCTGGTTTGTTTATGGGAAAGAGAATTCAACCTGTACCGTGGTAGAAGAAAATGTGTGCCACGGTACACTGCTCTCTGTTTTTATTACTAGGTGTGTTTTTAGCCTTATACTGCAGTGGGAAAAAAAAAATTCAATTTACGATTTATTACGAAACTTATTAGGTTTTTGGAGCTTTTTTACATTCTAATAGGCAAGATAACCAATTCTAAAAATACAAGAAGCCATTAAAGATTGAAGATCAAGCTTTTGGATAAGGAAATGCCATCCAAACCATTTGTGGTATTTAGATCTAGGATTCATGCTGTTATTAGAATCTTGCTTTTTCTTCTTTCCTATTTAGAATGTATGTTGAATTGAATTTATATATGAATATTAATTCAAACATGATTGGCTAAATTATCGTGGGTGTTTAGCTTATGTTTTCATGTTTGTTAGACTTGTTATGGTGAATAATTTGATTGCATAAAAGAAATAAAGATGCCTTTTGATTAAGAGTTTGTTTAAATGTTTATTTGTGAATTTTCATGAGTCAATTTAAGATTCATAAATAGATTAAAAAATCTTAGAATTTAATTTTAGGAATGTCACATTGATTACACTTTCAAAAACATAATCAAAACTTTAAATTGATGACCTAGTCATGACACTAGTATGATTGGCATGTTTTCCCTTGTGCATAATTTGATTACTATTTAATATATCCGATCCGTAGGATATTGATTAGTGAATCTCCAAAAAAAAATTACCCGATCCGTAAGAATTTTCGTAAACAAAAGGAAAGCCGGTAATCTTTATCTATTAGTTGGTTCATGTTAATTCACCATATTATTTCGATAAAAGCATGGTCAATCAAGCTAAACGTCCATATATCCTCCATTGATTGTTGTCAACCTTTTTTTGAGGTAGTTTAAGTTCGAAATATTGTTTCCTCTTGTTTATTTGATATCCTTAATTTAGCTCTCATGTCTAATTACAGTTTTAGTAGTTTTTGGATTTTAGTTAGTTAGAGTTTTAGTGGTTCTAGAACTCTAGTTAGTTATTCTTTTAGTTGTTTTAGGACTCTAAACAAGTTGAAAGAGGATTACTTAGAACCATTGTAATTCCTTGAGATATCAACCTCGGAGGTTTGCTTATCAATTGATTTCTAAGTCAAATTCTTGTAAGACTAGGACCCACCTAATGAGTCTGGGCTTAGTATTTGGTTGGGTTAATAAATATCTCAAAGCAGTATAATCGGAATGCCCAATAACTTTAGTTCCTACCAAGTAAGACTTAAATTTATCAAGTGAAAATATAACAGCTAGAAAATCTTTTTCAGTGGTGGAATAATTAATCTGGACATCATTGAGTGTTTTTCTAGCATAGTATATAACATGTAAATGTTTATCCACTCTTTGCCCTAAAATAGCTCCTATGGTATAGGCAGATGCATCGGACATAATCTCAAATGATATAGACCAATTAGGTGCCATAATTATAGGTGCCGAGGTAAGTTTGTCTTTCAAGGTATTGAAGGAAAATAAGGCAATCATCAGTAAAATCAAGTGGAACATCTTTGGACAGTAGGCTACATAAAAGATAACTTATTTTGGAAAAATCTTTAATAAACTTCCTATAGAAAACTACATATCCTAAGAAACTCTTAATCCCCTTAACAAATGTAAGGGGAGGTAATTTAGTAAATAAATCTATTTTAGTCTTGTCTACCTCAATTCTCTTGTTAGATACAATATGTCCTAAAACTATACCTTGTTGGACCATAAAATGACTCTTTGCCCAACTAAGTGTCAAATTGAACTCAATGCAACATTTTAGAACCAAAGTCAATTTATGCAAGCAATCATTAAAGAATTACCGAAGACAAAAAAGTCATACATAAATACCTCGATGAATTTCTCCCCTATATTTGAAAAGATAGACTTCATGCATCTTTGAAAGGTGGCGGGTGCATTGCATAGTCCAAATGGAATCCTCCAAAAGGAAAAAGTACCGAATGGACATGTGAATGTCATCTTCTCTTGATCCTCCGGAGCAAGAGGCACTTGATAATAACCTGAAAGACCATCTAGAAAATAATAGAAATCATGTCCAGCTAGTCTCTCTAATATTTGATTAAGGAAAGGAAGGGGAAAGTGATCCTTTTTGGTGTACAAGTTCAATTTTTGAAAGTCAATACACATCTCCAACTTGTAATTGTTCTAGTGGGCACTAATTCATTCTTCTCATTCCTAATCACAATTATTCCAGATTTCTTAGGTACCACATGAATAGGGCTAACCTACTTACTATCAACAATTGGATAAATTACTACTACTACTAATAATCTTAGAACTACTTTTTTAACCACTTCTTGCATGATGGGATGTAGTCTCCGTTGTGCCTTTCTGTTGGACTAATCCCTCAAATATCCCCTATACTACATCCTATTGCTTTCCTATACTTCCTAAGCTCCCTTACTAATTTATCCTCTTGTTTTTGGCTGAGTGTTGAAGATATAATAACTGGATATGTTTCATTCTCTTCCAAAAATACATACTTAACATGCTTAGGTAATTCTTTAAGCTCTAGCTTAGGTGGAGTAGTCTCTTATCCTAATGGGGCATCTAATAATTCTAAGGGTGTACAAGTATCTCATATGGGTGTAGCATTGTCTAAAAACTCACTGTACTCCTTAGTTTCATCATCTAAGATTTTTCCTTCCCATCCAATTGGATGTGCTACACTTGTTTTATCCTGCACAAAAATGTCATTAACAATAGAATCCAAGCAGTCAAAAAATGAACATTCATCAATAATAGATATAGAAGGATAAGGAGAAGAATCAAATACTTTAAAATTCACAGTCTCTCCCAAGACTATCATTGTTAACTTCCCACTTTGGACATCAATTATGATTTGGGTGGTTGCCATGAATGGCCAAAATCAACATGCATGATAAGCTTACTTACATGTACAAGTAAGTCCTCAACCATGCCCTTCAGATATTTAATAGATCGATCCGCAAGTTGAAGATACATGGTTGTGGGTTTTAATTCTCCCAAACCTAGCTGCAAGAAAATGAAGGATCAAGCATAGCCTTAACAACATTCCTATCCCCATAGTAATATTAATGATAAAACTACCTAGATCTTTTAACATTGGGGGTAGGTTATATTGAAGCACTACACTAGCAATTTTAGATACTATTACCCTTTCATTAAGCCTATACCTTCTTTTCTTAGTATTTAATTCTTTCAAATTTTTTTCATAAGAAGGTACATTTCTAATCACATCTAACAAAGGCAGATTAATATTCACTTTATAAAGAATGTTAAATAGATTAGAAAACTATTTATCTTGAGAACTATCTTTTAGGGGATGTGGGAAAGGTATCAGTGGTAGTTATGGTTTTGATGACTTGTGTAATTGATGAGAGATAGATGACTCTCCAATTGTTTCCTTAGAGGGCTCATCATGTTTGTCACCTATTTCCCCCACTTCCTTAGAATTTGTATTGTCACCTTCCATTTTACCTACACGATATGGTAAATCATTAGAAATTTCAAGTAAACATTTATTAACCACCTTACCACTCCAAAGGATTGTGATAGCCTTCGCTTGTTTAGGTTGACTAGGTAGCTTTCCTATGCATTTGTTTAGGTAGCTGCCCTACTTGGACTTCCACTCTTTTTGTTGACGCTTCCATAGAGTCCAACTTATGTTTAGTTTGTGCGTGGCTGTCACTACTAGATTGTATGAAAGCAGTCAAGGTTTCCTCTAATGTTGGTCTATTGGGTTGATTTGGTGAAAATAGTTAGTTCATGTTTTTGCCTCGTGTTTGGTTTTGGGCAAAAGGTTGGCTATTGTTTTGCTTCCAAGAAAATTTTGGGGTAATTTTTCCATACAGGGTTATAGGTATTAAAAAAAGGGTCATTCTTAGGTCTAGGTTGGTACCCTTGCATTAAATTAACCTCTTCACTCGTACCTACATAAGAATCACTTGCAAAAGAACAAATATTAGCCCTATGCCCATAAGAACCACAAACTCCACATACCTCTTATTTTGGCATTTGATGCACATTTGTGGTAATGAGGAGTTGCACTTGTTTAGTCAACTCTATAAGTTGCATGGCCATCTCATTATTGGAGCCTAATTCATTAACTCCAACTCTTCTTCCTCTAGCACTCTTTTGTTGGAAATTAGCTCCCAACATCTCATAAAGCTCATATGTTTCTTCTATTGTTTTCTCACTCATATCTCTACCTACAGCGTTATCAATTGTATATTGATACTGTAGTGTAAATCCATCATAGAAAAACTAGTTCTACAGCTATAGCGGAAAGTGGTGATGTGGACATTATTTCAAGAGTAACTTGAACCTATCCCAAGCTTCATGAAAGGCTCTCTTTTCATCTGCAAAATAGTAGCAATTTTGGTTCTTAGGTTACAAGTCTTTTGATGGGAATAAAACTTACCCATAAACTTGTTATAAATAGCGTCGCAAGTAGCCAAAAAACCACATGTCAATGTCACGAGCCAAGACTTAGCTCTATCTTTGAGGGTATAAGAAAAATATCTCATCCTAAGTTAATCCTCACTGAGACCTTACAGTGAAAACGTTTGCACAATCGCATAGAAATCATGAATAAAGTTTAGAGGGTCCTCATTAGGAATACCGTAAAAGGAAGGAAGTATGGAATAATAAATATTTTTCAATTCATAATTCCTAGTTACCTCTGTCAGTTGAATACGTGATGTGGCAGTCCCAATGATAGGCCTTGCAAATTCTTTCATTACCATCTACCTAGCCATATTGTCTCCCATTATCGCTTGCAATTAAGGTTCGTCTACTTCCTCTTGAATATTAGTATCCAGTTTCATTGAAAAGTGTTTGATCTTATGAATGTTATTGATGAAGGGAGCGAGTTCCTTATTCAATGATCTCCTACCTTACATGCACCAACCAAAAGTAAAGAATTTCATAGCAAAGTGCAGTACTTTCAAAATGAAAAATAAATTTTTTTTGTATGAAAAATAAAACGCAATAAAAGCAAATAAATAATAAACCTAATATAGAATCTCCAAAGAGTTAGAAAAAAAATTTATTTTAAAAGTAAATTCTCCAACAACGGTGCCAAAAACTTGGTACGTAAATGTTAGTACTTGCAAGTGTACGAACCACTAGTAGCAAGCGATACGTAAACTCTGAGGTTGATCTCTCAAAGAATTATAGTGATTTTAAATAATTATCCTAACTAAGTAAAAATCCTAAAAACTAATAGAAAAGCAATAAATCAAATCACAAAGAGCAAGAGCGAGAGCAAGAATGAACAATAATTATGGAAAACGAACTAAGAAAATAATATTCCAAACTTAAACAATCTCAAAAAGGTTTATAACAATAAATACAGGATATATGGACGTTTATTTTAGTTGACCATGCTTGTAGTGAAATAATATGGTGAATTAATATGAATGAACTTATAACTAAAAATTACCATCTTTCCTTTTCTTTACGAAAATTCTTATGGATCAGGTAATTTTCTTAGATGGTTAACTAACTAATATCCTATGGATCTAGTATATTAACTAGCAATCAAATTACACTCAAGGAAAACCATGCAAAATAATCAAATGCCATGACTAGGTCATTAAATTGAATCTTTGATTAAGTTTTTCACAATTTAGTTAAGGTGGCATTCCCAAAATGAAATTCCCTGATTTTTCAATCTATTTATAAACCTCAAATTGGCCCATGAAAAACCACAAATAAACATTTAAACAAACTCTTAATCAAAAGGCAACTTTATTTATTTTATGCAATAAAATTGTTCACCATAATAAATCTAGCAAACATGGCAACACAAGCTAAACACCCATGATAAAATTAGTCACACATATTTAGATTCATATTCATAGACAAACAAAATCTACATACATTCTAAAAGAGAAGAAGAATAATAAAAATCTAATAACAACAAGAAACCTAAATCAAAATAACACAAATGGTTTGGATGATGTTTTCTTCCCCAAAAGCTTGATCTTCAATATTCAATGGCTTCTTGTATCCTTAGAATTGGTTCTCTTGCCTCTTAGAATGTGACAAAACTCCAAAAACCCAATTAAGTTTCGTATTTGATCGAATGTGACAAAACTCCAAAAACCCTATTAAGTTGGAAACCTAAAGGGATATTTATAGGTGTAGGGGTTACACAAAATTTAAGCTCCCAAAAATTGTACGTATGTCGTTGCACCTATTTTTCCCCACCGCCACACAAGGTTGAATTTGAGCGCCATAGTAAAAACAGAGATAAGTGCTCCATAGGTCTCAATTTATTCTGCCGCAACACATGTTGAATTCTCAATTCCATATAGAAACTCAAGGGTTGTACTCCGTGGCACACAATTTATTCTACCGCGACACATGTTGTTTGTTGTGTCTTCATGTGTACTGATGAGTGCTCGAAAAGCACTAATATTTTGTGATTAATTGTGCTTAATTGTTTGATATATAGATTTATTATGATTGTTTATTCGATTATTTTCATAAATCTATCCATTCGAAGTCACGGGTATATTTTAGTGTATTTCAGGTGTTTTTAGCGTCAAATGAGTTAAATAATGCAAACACGCAAAGACGGAACACTTACGGCGCTCGGATCACGAGTTACGGGCTAAACAAGACAAATATGTAAGCCTTACATAACGAGCCATCACATATGTAAGGGGGTAAGCATGAAGAGAAGGAAAGCAATTCGCGCCGCGGCGAAGAAACTTCGTGCCGCGGCGAGGGTCTGAACAGCGTATGTAAATGTATGTACATACCATTTACATACCGTTACATACAAGGAGCGCCGCGGCGAAGAAAACATATGCCGCGGCGAGAGGCTCTCGGGTTGAATCCTGGAAAACATAGAAACATTGCGCGCCGCGGCGGGATAATTGCATGCCGCGGCGAGGAGCTCTCGGGTTTTTACATATTTTTCAGAATTTGTGTTGCGCCGCGGCGGGGAAAATGCATGCCGCGGCGCGCCTATTCGTAGGGCACACAGGATTTGCAGAAACCCTTACATCTATAAATACCCCCTTTACAACACAACTAAAAAGAACTTGACCAACTCATACACAACTCTTCCTCTTCTCAATTTTGCGACCCAAACACGACATTCAATCAGCTTTGAGAGCGTTGCCACACTATAACGAAGCGAGAGATACCATTCTAAGGATTCAAGGAAGCCAACGACGATCGAAGATAAAGCTTACGGAGGAGTACGTCAACCGATCCATAAGCGGTATTTAGATTTAGGTTTTCCTTGTTGTTATAGAATTAATTCATCTTCTCCATTTGTTAAAGTGTATGATCATATTTTATTTGTCTATGAATAACAATATGAACATGAGCGGCTAGTTTCATTATGGATGTTTAGTTTGTGTTGCCATGTTTGCTAGGATTGTGTATGGTGTATTTAATTGATTTATGAATGAATTACTTTTTGATTAAGAGCATGTTTAAATGTTTGATTATGAATAATCATGGGCCAATTTGGTGTTCGTAGTTAGACTGAAAAATCTGAGATTTTAGTTAGAGGAACGTCACCTTAACTCTTTTCCGAAACACTTAATCAAAGCTTCAAGTTAGTGACTTAGTCATAGCATTAATTTGATTGGCATAATTTCCTTGCGCATAATTTGATAGCTAGTTAATTTACCCCGGCCAAAGGCGGTTAATTAGTTAATCAACAAAGAAACCTACCTCGGCCAAAAGGAGTTTCGTAATTAAAAGGAAAGCCGGTAGTTTAATTCATATAGGACGTTCATGCATATCTCACCATACCTTTTCGATGCAAACATGGTTAACCAAGCTAAACGTCCATACATCCTCTATTGATATTTGATTTGATTGATTGTTTGATTGCGATCTTGTTTTAGTTTAATTGCTCGTACTTTGTTCCCGTTACAAATCAAACACCTTTTTACAGTTTTACTAGCTTTAGGATTCTAGTTACTTAGAGTTTTAGTTTTACTAGAACTCTATTTAATTAGTCTTTTATTTTCATTAGAACTTTATTTAGATTAAAAAGTTAGTTATTTAAGACCACTGCAATTCCTTGAGAGACCGACCTTGGAAGTTGCTTATCACTTTACTACGAGTGATTCGTACACTTGCGAGTACACATTTTAACACATCATGTACCCCTTACATACATATTGGTTTCTAATGTAAGGCTTACATACATTGATACTTGTTGCTCCTAAGTTGATATTTGATTGCTTCGTGCATTCCATCTTATCGTGTTTTCATTATTTAACTCTTATGATGCTAAAAATACTTGAAATACACCAAAACATACCCTTGATTCTAAAATAATATATTTATGCAAATAATTAAATAAACTCATTATAATTAAATCTATTTGTTGCAATTAAGCACAATAAATCATGAAATATTAGTGCTTGTCAAGCACTCATATGACGGTAACTGGAAGGGGCACAGCTGTCGAAGCTGAGAGTAGAGGGTTATGTAAGTGTTTTATGTGTTTTGGGTTTTCAATCTCGCATATGCTGGTTTTGTGTTTTGGAAAGACATTTAATAACCGTGTGATGATTATTAACCATCAAAAGGAAATACTTTTAGGGACGGTTAATAACTGTCCCAAAAATTCTTTTCAAAAAATAATGCCAAACCATCCCAAAAACACCCATTTAGGGATGACCAATTTTTTTCAATTTGTAACCATCCCAAAATCCCATTATAATATGAAGAAACCTAAGCATGTGATAGAAGGTCCAGAAAATTTTTGAAGATATTTTGGACACACCAATAGAAATTACCAGAGGGTTTCACTTTGCATATAAAATAGGGATATCACCTTGAGTATTGATAATGAAAGGATTACCTTTAAGATTTTTTTAGACAAGAACCTTCCTAGAGTACCGATGATGACTATTGGTTTGATTTTAAGAGTGAGCTTAAAGAGTGCAAGCTCAACAATGAAACTCCATCTATTTTGTTTAACTTAGCCTTTGGGAAAGAACTTGGTGTTGGAAGTTTTAAAATTCTGAAATTGGGTCTTGATGCCTCAACTAAGAGGAAGAGGGTTTTAAACCCAAGAAGAAATAATGATGATCTTTGTCCAACAACTATAAAAACCATCCAAAGGCTGTTTATAGAATACTATGTTTATTATCCAACTTGATGGATAATGTTGGTCTAGTTAATGATCTTAAATGTGATGCTTGTTAGGAGTCAACTCATGGAATTAAAATTTTATGTGTATGTTACAGATTTTATTAGTTTTCTTTGTGTTATGTTTCAGGTGAATAAAGCAAAAGAGGTGACATTGGTGCTTACATGGACATATTAAGTGTGAAGGCTGTGGCATCATTGATGTTCTTTAACTTATACAATGTGCAATTCAAGTGTGGAAGAGGAAACTCCGTTCTTTTCTTTTATGATTAATCACCATTTTTAATTTTTTTAAGATATTTTTAATATAAATTGGGTATCAATTGATGAACATATGGAATCAAAATGCATGTATGCTTATATGAAATCTATGAACTCAATTATAGAATTGGTTGTCATGACTAGAATAAGGAATTAACATGTTTATTGAGATACTTACATGAATCTTATGTATGCTTGCTAGTTTTTTATTGGATTGATTCATTTTTATGCAAATGTCGTTATTGATTTTGGTGTTCTTATTGGGAGAAAATTTGATGTGAGTTATGATAGTTGAATAGATCTTTCACGCTTTAGAATCTATTTGATCATCCCTTAATGCAAAATCATAATTAGTATTTAGCTTTATAAATGATTTAGGCCTTTATATGAATCAGTTGAGCCTTTGAAGCTAACCATGATTTATGTTCTTAGTCACCTATTTGAGCTTAATGAGATACATTCATTTCTTTAAATCACATATGAGCCTAACCAAAATTTTGTATTACGTTTACCCTTGCATTCTAATCTTGTGTGAAAATATAGTCATGTAATGTGCTATAGAGTAAGGTATAATGTAATGCACCCTATTATATATAAAATAATAATAATAATAATAATAACTCACAACACCATCCCTATGAACAAAAAGAATAAATTAAAAAAAAAATAAGTTTGTGGGTGTTGTGAAGTTGCAAAAAAATGTGGAATAAATGAATGAAAAATGAAGTGATAGGGTGCACTAAAACATCAAATTTAAGCTGAATTGTAAGTTGCACTTGCATGAGGAATAAAAAAGCAAGCTATGGTGAGGAATGAGGCCAAATGTCACCACTTATCTACCCCCACCTAAACCTAATATTACATGCATGCAAAGCCCTTTTGATCTTTAGCTAAATGCATAATTTACATTAGGGGAAAGGGGTTTGAAAAATAGACTTATGAAATGTGTTCTAAGACTTAATCTGTTGGCATGCTCATATAAGTTGATTTTATGAGTGCATGGGATGACATCATGTGCAGTACACACACACACACGAGTCATTTCATCAAAAATCTTGCATACACTTGTATTGATGGAAAGTTGATTGATTCCATGTGAACCACTTTATGATATGATTGGACAATCTTTTAGGGTGATAATTTGTGTTAAATTTGAATGTATTAGAGAAAATGTGTTTCTAAATATTCTACCCATATTGGTCAGTATTTTGTTCTTCATTATTTAGCTTTGGCTTTGCTTGAAGATAAGTAACGAGTTAGGTTTGGGGTGTGATAACTCTCATAGAGTTATTTAGCCACTCAAGCCAACTATTTGTCTTCTGCAATGTTTAATGTCTTAAAAATGGCTTAATTTATGTATAATTGGAACAATGTAGGTGAAATGGTAGCAAAAAGAGGAAAAATAAGTCAAATGACCAAAGTTGTGCAGTCAGGACATAATTGCTACAGGAATACTGTAGCAAAAGTATGGGATAAGGCATAGACAAAGTTGGGCTGCAACGAATGTCCCAAAATGAAAATCTGAAAGCACCAGGCCTTGGCGCACATGATTTTAGGCCACGGTGCACGTACTTTTTAGGCAATCCAAGTAGTTTAGGCCACAGTGTGCACTTATTTGGGTCACAGCACTCGTTGACGTATGCATTAAATATGGCTAGAATCTCTAGTCTCCTATTTGGACAAGTTTCCTACTTGAACTATAATTGTTTGTAACCTAAAAAACTTAGCCTATAAATAGACTTCTTAGCAACCAATCAAAGGGCTTCACCACATATTAATGATTCAAGATTTGTAAAATACTTGCTAGAGCTCAATAATATTTTTCCACAAAAATCAAAATTTTATCACACAAAAAATTCAACTCAAAAGTTGTGAAATAAATGAGAAAGGAAGTGGGCATTTATAGTTGCTTTTTCAGCTATCAGTACCCTCGCTAACCTCTTGCTGCCTCCCTAGACGAGGTCTCATTGACCAACTTAGCAGGCTCCCTATGGGACATCAGCAAAGCCCAATGAGCCATAGTTCACCTTGTGCACACTCGCTGATCACCTCAGTGAGCCACCAACGAGGACCTAAATGAGGCCCTTGACAAGTCACTAAAAAACAAAATTTTTAAGGAAAAACTTAGCCATTTAAAAATTCACAAATACCCACAAGTAGAGAAAATCAAATGCAAGTAAAAACACACTTTAACATGCAAACTACATGCTCCTAACCACCCTATGGTGTGTGTAACATACAAACATAAAAAATGGTTTAAATCTACGTGAGTATGTACAAAACTGATCATCATAAAAATAAAGTACAAAGAGGTAGACAAAATACTAAGTAAAATAAAACAGACTCCGTATTTTGCACATTTAAATGCCAACAAAGAGTTAAAGACTTAAAAATTCTCGAAAATCCCATCAAGTAGTTATCATACATGCGACTAGGTGTGCTCTTAGAGAATTTAGTGATTTTTTCACTATGTCGCCAGTGCATAATGCACCCTGATTGAAAATGCTCAAATGAACCACATTAATTACATCTTGAGTAGTCAAAATGAGGAAAGTGAGGGGAGATCTCCTAGTGCTACTCCAAACATATCTCAAACACTAGTTGGCAAGGTAGCCAACAGTACAATAAATATGGAAAGTACAAGCAGGAGAGTTAGATAAACTGGGTGTCAGTCTTTAAGGTGTAACACAAGAAGGAGAAGGGAAGTTAGAAGTGTCTGCATTAATTCTCACCTGGGGATGAGAACTTCTCTCACAATGAGGTCTAGTATTCCTATGCTTACCACAATAGTGACAAGAGAGAATAAAGTGTGTAGGTAGTGGCAACAAATTGGCACTAGCACAACAAAAAGAACAAGCAAGAGGTAACGTGTTCACCTTACTAGAAGACACTTGTTAAAACAAAATCTGTGACTTACCTTTCCAACAACTTTAGTTTTATCGTTAGCAACAATATTCTTTTGTTGAAGATCATCAATTATAGGTCTAATGAAGAGAGGAGCAGCAGTAGTAGTAGTAAAAACTGATTTGACGAAGTGAGAAACAAAAGGTAGTAGTAGAAGGAGAGAGAGTAACAACACTATCATCAATAAAACCTAGCCCGTGTCTATCACTAGAAGCCTTGATTCTAACCAAAATCTCATCCAACTTCTAAGTACTCATCAAAAGTTTCTTAACAGTGGTCCTAGAGTCTTCCAACTCCTTTTCAATGTCAGACTACTTTCCAATCAAAGCAGTGAGGAGGTCATCATTTTCCTTAAAGGATGTCTCACAAAATCTGGCAAAACTGCCTAGATTTTTAACTTTATATTGAAAAGCTAACAACTCCTCATCCTTTTCAGATAAGGCATGAGAAAAATATGCCTTTTTACTTGCAAGAATCTCAACCTTCTTTACTAGAAATGAGATTTTCTCAACTTATTATTCTAATAGATCTGGACTAACTATCCGTTGATCTTATGATCTTTGAAGACTCTTTAAAGACTTCTCAAGAAACTTCATTCTTGATTTATTAGCTTCAACCTCAACAACCATGTCATTATCTCATATCTGAATAATCTCACATTTCTTAGAGAGATCATATTTATCATGGTTGTACGTAGATTTTTTCTTTTCAAGATCAATTCTTAGAGCACATAGCTCTTTCTCTTTGTCCTTATAGCTATCCAAAGCCTTTTTTAAGATTTTTTTATCTTGATGTGTTCCCTGAGCAACTTGTTGTATGTATCCTAAAACTTTTCATGCTCATTCTTATCAAGGAATTTGGAAGATTGAGAGGTCATAGTGGAAGGATCATTTTTAGTTGTCATAAAAGCAATAAAGTTGTTTCATCCTCTTCTAAACTACAACGATCTGATATTGTAACCTCTGCCAATGTGGATTTACTTTCAGATTCTTGCTTCTTCAACCAACGCTGAATAACCATATGTCCGAGCTTTCCGCACTCATAACATCTGATCTGACCAACTTGACCTCTAGACTAGAGGTCCCTCATCCTTCTTCTTCAGAGTCTTTAACCCTGGCTCTTGAATTTCTCAACTAGAGCTTTCTTTCTTTAATCTTCCTAGAGCGTTCATTTTTCTCTTAAAGAACTTCTTAAATTGTTTGGCCAACAAGGTAAACTCTTCCTTATCCAATCTAGATGAATCATCACTTTCAACAAGGGTTCTTTCATTTCCATTTTGACTCTTAGTAGTCTTTAGTACAAGGCTCTTTCCTTTACTAGTTGAGTGAGTTCTTTAGGGAAGTAAGTAATGAATTTGAAAAGCTTGGAGATCGCCAATGATTTCATGAATCTTTAAGGGTTCTCCTTTGAATGCAGTTTCAATGGAAATCAATTTTTCTTTGAACTGCTGCAGTAGACTATAGAGAATCTTTTCAACTTGTAGTTCTTCATCTATTGGATGACCCAGATTGTATGAAGTGTTAATAATATTTGAGAAGGGGCCATAAAAGTTTTCAAAAGTCTCATCTTCATCCATCTGAATAAGGTCATAATCTTTTTTCAATCTCATCAACTTGGACTTGTTTATCACAAAGGTACCCTCATGAATTATCTCAAGACTATCCCATACTTCTTTAAAGGTGTTGTTGGCAGAAATCTATTAGTATTCTTCTGGTGTGATGCCCTGGTGAATGCATTCAGACTTTTGTTGTTCCAATCGCACTCTCTACTTTCTTCTTCGATCCACTCTATCATGGACTTCAGGACAACAGTTCCATCCTCTACGAATTCTAGTAGGCATAGTTATGCCCATGTCTAGCTATATTACCTCATTCACCAGAGTCCATCCTAGTGGAAAGTGAGTTTGTGAAAGTACGAGAAAATAAATTAACATCAAAGTAGTTAAGCCCAAAAAGGGTGATTAGCTCTGATACCAATTGAGAGAGTCCAAACTCGATAAACGACCAAGTCAAGGTGATACTGACACCTTAGAACTCGCCCCTTTTTTACAAACAATAGAAACAACACAGATAATAAGAAAAATATAATAACATAAAAATAATAAGACAAAAAAACATAAATAGAATAAAGATATAAAATCTTTTCAATCATAATATGATCTTTATACGATTGTACATACGCTAAAGATATAATAATTGTACATAGCAATATAACGTGGTAAACCTACTTAGGCTCCAATCCTAAGTGGTAACATCCACGAGTTTCTTAAGGCAACCACTCAGTAGCCAAATTCACAAAGAAAAATAAAAGTATAACTTGATAAGGTGAAATGCATATACTTCTTTCAGTTGGGACTACCCATCCTAATTACCTATGCTGCTTTCCTCAGCAGTCTCCACATCTTCTTCGATCCATAATGGATTCAACTCACCTCTAAAGTCACACCACCATGTAGTATGGTACAAATATTTGTGATCAAAAAGTGTAAATCTTAAACAAGATAACACACATGCCCAATAATGATTTTAAGAAAATTTGCCTTATATCAACAATACAAAAAAATACTTGATATATTGCTGATATGTTAACTTCGTTTGGAAAATAATATCTCCAACTCCAACTTTGCCTAGTATATATTGTTTAGGTTGTGTAGTGTTTTGTCATAGAAAGCCAAAGGGAGAGATTGTAAGTCTTGTAAGTGCTTTTGTGTCTTTGTTAGCGTTCTCGTGTGCAAAACACGAAGTCTGTTAATTTTACTTAGTGTTTTGTCCACCTCTATGTACAATGTTTTGCTTGTCATCAATATTGCACACACTCACGTATTTTTTAATACTAATGTATGTTTGTTTGATACACACACCACTGGTTGGTTGGGAGTACATTTATTGCATGTTAAAATGTGTTTTTACTTGCATGTGTTTCTCGGAGTTGGTGGGTGTTTATGGCTTTTTAATTGATGAAGTTTTGCCTTAAAAAACATATTTTTAGTGGCACATCAGGGTCTCACTGAGGGCTCGGCGAGGTGGTCGACGAATGGTCCACAAGTGTGCATAGGGTAGAGCTGTTATTCGTTGGACCTCACTGACATCTCATGAAGGTTTACCTGTGGTGGTCAGCAAAGCCTCGCAGGAGTGCGCAACAAGGTAGCAAAAAGGGTCATGGAAGCTGAAAAATCAATTGTAAATACCCCCTCCTCTCTCTTATTTAATATACCTTTACACACATCTCGTGTCCTCCCTCATACCTCTTTCACATATGTTTCTCATACTGCATTTTTTGTGTTGCATATTTTATAACATGTGAAAAATATCTTTTGGTGTATTTAAAAAATATTTTATTTCTCTTATCACTAATATGTTGAGTGTGTTTCGTACTAGTAATTTGAAAGTGATTCGTTCACTTGGAGTTTAAATATTTTGAAAAAGGAGATTTCGTATTTTCAATGCGTAATGTTGTTTCTGTATTGAGATACAAGGTGGTGGTGTAGTTTATTAAACTCATTTAAAAAATAGAGTTTCTATAATAACAATACATAAAGTGTATTTCTATATTTTTATTTTGAGATAGAGTTTCTGTATCAACATAAGTCAAGGGTATTTACGTACTGTTGATACGAGGTGTTTTATCCTAAAATCATATTTTAGATAAATTGCATATATTGTTGTACACATATACTAATTGCAGGTATTTGCATCACACTACATGGTGGTGTGCCTTGGAGGTAAGATAGATCCAATTAGGATTGAAGTAGCTATGAGACACCTGGTGATAGCAACCTAAGCAATTAGGACAGGTGGTCCCTGACTAATAGAGGAATTTGGAGGCTTACCTTATCTAGTCTGTATAACTGCTTATTACTTTTAGTGAATTTGGCTGTTGAGTAGTTCATTAAGCAACACATGGATGTTACCACTTACGATTGGAGCCTAAGTGGGTTTAACAAGTTATATCATTCTGTTTGCTTGATCTGCTGTATGAGTTAGTACAATCTAAGTATGCATAATATATGTGAAAACACATAGAGTTTATACTAAGATTGGAAAGCATTTACTTCTCTCAATTGGTATTAGAGTTAGTATAACCTTGTTAAGCTTAACTGCCCCAGTGTTAATTTATTTCTCGTACTTTTCACACACACTCACTTTTCACTATGATGGATCTAGTGAAGGAGGGAACGTAAGTAGACCTCAACTTCTAACTTGGCATAATTATGCCTATTAGAAATCTCAGATGTGAGCTTTCTTCTGGTCGATGGGAGACCGTGTCTGGTATCAGGTAGAGAATGGATGGACGCCACTTACAAAAACTCTTGAAGATGGAATACTTGTTCTTAAGCCTATGATTGAATGGACTAAGGAAGAAAGTAGTGAGTGCGACTGGAACATTAAAGGACTATATGCATTTACCCGAGCTATCACCCCTGAAGAGTATCGGCAAATATTTGGTTGCACCACTTCTAAGGAAGCTTGGGATATTTTGGAAATTACACATGAGGGTACATTTGCTATAAAGAAATCCAAGTTAATGAGAGTGAAAAGGGATTATGAACTTCTTCATAAGGAAGAAGATGAGACCTTTGACAACTTCTAAGGTCATTTTGTTGACATCATCAACATCCTTATAATCTTGTTCGTCATATTGATGAAGAACTTCAAGTTGAGAAGATTATGTGCAGCTTGCCTCAGCGTTTCTGTTATTGCTATTGAAATAGCATTTAAAGGAGAACCTTTGAAGATTAATAAGATTGTTGGAGATCTTCAAGGCTTTGAGATTCATCACCTCCTTCCTAAAAGGACGTTTTCTAATGATAAAGGAAAGAGTCTTTCTTCAAAACCACCAAGACTCAAAAAGGGAAAAGTAAAGTCACTGTTAACAATGATGACTCTTATAGCTTGGATGAAGAAGAATTTGCTTTATTAGGAAAGCAATTTAAGAAATTGTTCAGAAGAAAAAGAAACACTCCTCATAAATCTAAACAAGTAACCAAAGAGATTCCAAGACCAGAGTTGAAGACTCAGATGATGAAAAAAGAGACCTCAATCTAGAGGACAGACTAGACAGTTCAGGTGTTACGAGTGTGGAAAACTTAGATACATTGCTGCTTAGTGCCAGTTAAAAGGACAATAATCTGGCAAGAAAGCCATGGTACCGAGGTTACTATTTTGAATAGTAGCCATAGTTCGGAAGAGGAAGAAAGTAATTTTATAGAATTTATGGCAACTAAAGATGATCCTCCCACTACGACCTCTTAATCTTCTAGATTCCTCAATGAGGACGAGCATGATGAGCTCCTAAATACTTATAATGAACTACCCAGGGAACACATTAAGACCAAGAAAGCTCAAAAGAAGGCTTTGAACAGCCTTGAGGTTAAAGAAAAAGAACTGAATGCTCTCAAAGGTGATTTTGATAATAAGCAGTCCACTCACATCTAGGACAGAGATGATCTTTCTAAGAAATGTGAGATTATGTAACAAAGGCTCAACGACATGGTATTGAGGCAGAGTCTAACAAATCAAGAATGAGGTTTCTTTAGCAAACCTTGAAGAGACTTCAGGATGCAGGCGATCAGCGGCTACTTAGTCTGGATCTATCAGAAGATGATATTGAAGAAATCTCACTTCTAGGAAATAAGGTTGAGATATTAGAAAGTGAAAAAGCATATTTTGCTCGTGTCTTATCTAAAAAAGATGAGGACTTCTAGCTTTTTAAGACAAAATACAAAATTTGGATAGTTCTTCTAGATTTCTTGAGGCATCCATTAAGGAAAAGGATGACTTACTCACTACTATGAATGCAAAGTAGTCCGACCTTGTGAAGGAGTTGGAACACTCCAAGACCACAGTTAAGAAACTTCTGATGCGTACTCAAAAACTTGATGAGATTCATGTTGGGATCAAGGCTCCTGTTGAAAGATGCGAACTTGGTTTTGTCGAAGGTGGTTGTGCAGCTTCTTCTCGTACTACTATTGCTTCTACTTGTCAAATGCTTCTACTATTGCTCTTGCCTCTACTATTGCTCATATTTCTACTACAGCTTCTCCCTTCATCAGACCAGTTGTAGAAAACCCTCTTCACAAGACTATTGCTGCTAAAGGTAAAGGTAAAGTTACTACAAAAGGTAAGTCGTAGGTGTCGTTTCAACCAATCTTTTATAGAAGGGTGAACATCTCACCTCTTGCTTCTTCTTTACATTATGTCGGTGACAATTTATTGCCACTACCTACATGCTTCATTCCCTCTTGACACCACTGTGGTAAGCATGGGCATATCAGACCTAACTGTGAGAAGTTGAGCTCTCATCCCCGTATTAGACTCAGTGTAGGCATTTCTACCACTTTCTCTCCTCCTCATATTACTCCTTGGCGACAGAGACCCAGTTCTTCTTGTTCTCTGACTCGTTCTTGTCATTCTTTTCGTACTGTTGGCCACCTTGCCAGCTAGTGTCCAAGATATGCTCGGAGTACTACCAGGAGATCTCTCCCTCGCTCTTCTCATTCTAACTTCTCAAGATATACCTATTGTCATTCGTCTGAGCATTTTATTTTTGGGTGTATTATGCACCAACAACATAATGAAGGAAGGGAAAAACTTTCCAAAATCCCTCCAAGTCGCATGTATGATCACTCAATCGATCATTCGAGAATTTCTAAAACAAAGAACTCTCTAGTGGTTCATACTCCTCATGCTCATATGGACTAGAGATTACATTCCTCCCCTGTGGCCCCTCGTCCGTTCTTCTTTAGATGAAGGGTTTACAGTTTGATCACACTATTTTCAAATGTAAGTCAGTTTGTTTTAAGTTGTTCCTTCTTTTCTCTCTCTATTTGTAGCATTTTTCGTAGTCATTTATTTTTTTATTTTGGGTTTATCTCTAAATGTTTTTATTTTCCTTGTACTCTTCTTTCTTTAATTTAATGTGCTTAAAATAATTTTTTTGTGATTTTTTAAAAAGTTTTAAAGAAAATTTCTCTCTTCACCCCTTTAGGTATCTCTCCGGGCACCCTTGTTGAGGTCTCACAGACCATTTGCAGGGAGTTCATTGAGATCTTACCAAGGTTGTGTTTTACACACTCATGGATACCTTACTGACCCCCTCTTCAAAGGGTCCACGAGGTGTATAGATTTCTTATATAAACCCATTTTTTCATTTTTTTCAAACCATAGAATTTTCTTTTAAACTACTTTTATCTACCTTTTAATACTTTTACCCCTCTCCAAAATGTGCCATCAAACCAAAAGATCCTGTGTTACTCAAGATGAAGCCGGTCCTTCTCCACCTAGTGTTTCAGTTTCCCAACCTAAGAAGTCTCCATCTTACCTTTGTGAAAGTGTTGCTGTGTTGATCAAAGAATTTCCTATTTTCCAGTAAAAGTTTGCTTACTTTTCTTTGCTATCTCTTTGTTCACTTGCTTACACTTACGACCCTTCTTTTATTGTTGAGTTTTATTCTATGCTACGTGCTCATCGCACTCATTGTTTCTCTATTTTCTTCACTTTAAGGGGACGTGAGGTCACCTTTTCTATAGATAATGTCTTAGACATCTTATCTCTTCCGAATGTGGAAAATCCATCTTTTCACATTCTTTCTTTTGAATACAAAAATCTTACTACTCTTAATTTTTTTAATGATCTCGAGCATCTCAAAGCTCAAAACTAGTCTAACATGGCTGCCAAACTAGCAGGACTTGACAATGCTTATACTGGAGGCATTGTACCTCTTAATAGTTCTTCTACTAGTCGCCTTCTTTAGCAAGTCGTGTATGCTTGAATTTTGCCTATACTCATCTCTCCTCTATGCCTAATACCAAGAGACACTTTCTTTGTGTCATTCCTGATAGAGAGTCTATAGATCTTGTTGGTATGATCTTTAGGACCATCATTTTTTATTCTTTCTCTTCTTCTTCTTCTACTTTTCATTATCCTTAGTTAATTACTATCTGGGGACAATTTATCTTTGGAGATGGAATTAACATCACTTTGTTTAGTTGTACTCCGCTTTCTATCAGAAAACTTAAGGGAGCACACCTTTCTTTGAAAAACTCTGAACCTTTTTCTTCTTTTTCTCAAAGTGCCTCTCATTCTACCCCTTCTACTTCTTTTCTTATTCCTCCTCCTCAATCTTTGGAGTTTGTATCACTAAATGCAAAAGTGGATGCTTTGACTCAACGGTTGTCTTATTAAAGAGTAAGAGGAACACAAACTCTATAGATAGATGTTGATGGCTCTTATGACAGGATGAGTAGAATTGAACGTCTCAGCAAACCCATCATGACTCTCCACGGTCCTCTGGTTCTCGACCATCTGTTCAGCCTTCTAGTAGAGTGGATCATTCCCAAATTCACTCTATTGGGGGGAACACTAGAGCCTTCCTCAGAGATCTAGACCTTTAGTTGCCTCAGTCTTCTGATTCCTTTGCCCAGATGTTTGGTCAACTTGCTAATTTTGGTGCTAAGTTACCTGACCTCTTTCAACCTTCTTCCCAACCTATTGACCGTAGGGAGTCTAGCATAAGTTCTGAGGGTGACCTTGATAGAGATAAAGGGAGAGGAGAATCATGATTTCTTTGTATTTTCTTTTCTTTCAAATGTAATAAAAACTTTGAATTAATAAATATTGATTTCTTGGTTGTATGCTTACTTATGTTTCTCTTACTTATGCTTTATTTCCTCTCTGCATGTGTTGCATGAGTGTATAGGATTATTACATACTATATGCCTTCTTTCCTTCATATAGGGGTGCTCCTCTGACTTTTTGTGTCAAAATGGGGAGAAGTTTGTTTGTTGCACAACGTGTTTACATCTATTTTTTATTTTGTGTGGGATGTGAGTGTCGGTTTGCATCACATCGTCTTATCTGACATGCATGCATTCAAGGAGAGTGTTGCATGAAGTCAGGGAGAGTTTATTTGACTACTTGTATTTAGCCTATCAATGTGTACCTGTGTAGGGGTAACATGATAGTATTCGATTTGACTACATATAGTTCTACATGATACGTTCATGGGTACGTGTTTGTTTCGTGTGTGCAGGTTACAGATATAGTTATTGGACCTTGTACCTCACTTGGACTTGTTGATAGCATCAAGATGGATGTGTTGATTCATGAAGATAAATGGAGCACTACAAGACGTGTAGGTGTGTTAGGGGTGTCTTGTCTGTGTCGGAGTTTGTTCATGGGAATGAACTTCTTTAGATCATCTTGCATGAATATATTATGTTTGATGCTTACCTTGGTTAGGTTGTGCAGTGTTTTTTCACGGAAAGCCAAATTGGGAGATTGTAAGTCCTGTAAGTCCTTTTGTGTCTTTATTGGCGTTCTCATGGGAAAAACATGAAGTATGTTTATTTTACTTAGTGTTTTGTCTCCCTTTATGTACGTGTGCTTTGCTTGTGATCAGTATCGCACACACTCACGTAGTTCTTAACACTAATGTATGTATGATACACACACCATGGAGTGGTTGGAAGCATATTTATTGCATGTTAAAAAGTGTTTTTACTTGCATGTGTTTTCCTAAATTAATGGGTGTTTACGAATTTTTAATTAATGAAGTTTTTCTTTGAAAAACTTATTTTTAGTGACTCACGGGGGTCTCCTCGAAGGTTTCGCGAGTTTGTATAGGGTGGACCTGTGACTCGTTGTATCTAACTAACATCTCGCAAAGAGTTCGCTGAGGTGGTCAGAGAAGCCTCGCGGTAGTGCTCGACGAGGTAGAAGAAAGGTTCTAGAAGCTGAAAAATTAACTATAAATACTCCCTCATCTCTCTTATTAAATACACCTGTATACACATCTCTTATCTTTTCTCTTACCTCTTTCACATATATTTCTCACACTACATATTTGGTGTTGGGTATTTTATAATGTGTGAAAAATATTTTTTAGTGTATTTGAAAAATACTCATACGTTGAGTGTGTTTCCGTATTAGTAATTTGGAGGTGATTCGTTCACTTAGACTTAAATATTTTGAAAAATGAGAGTTTTTATTTTCAATACATTGAGTGTTATTTCTGTATTGAGATATGAGGTGTTGGTAGAGTTTATTAAACTCTCTTATAAACGGAGTATCTGTAATAACAATACATCGAGTGTATTTTCTGTATTGTTGTTACAAGGTAGAGTTTTTGTATCAACTTACGTAGCCTATATTTTCGGACTGTTGATATGATTTTTTTATCCTAAAATCATATTTTGAGAAAAGTGCATATATTGTTGTACATGCATAGTGATTGTAGATATTTGCACCACACTGCGGGGTGGTGTAGGTCTAGAAGTGAGCCAGATCTAGTTAGAATCGAAGTAGCTATGAAGACAGCTGGTGATAGCAACCTAGGTAGTTAAGACAGGGGTCCCTGATAGAGGTATTCGAAGGCCTACCTTATCGAGTTTGTATTAACTATTTATTACTTTTAGTAAATTTAGTTGCTGAATGCTTGCTTTAAGAAACTCGTGGATGTTGCCACTTATGATTGGAGCCTAAGTGGGTTTTCCATGTTATATCGTTTTGTTTGCTTGATCTGCTGCATGAGTTAGTACAATTTAAGTATCCACAGTATATATGATAACATATATAGTTTATAACTAAGATTGGAAAGCATTTATTGTTATTACCTTACTATCTATTATTTGTCTTATTTGTTTCTTCTATAATTTACTTGCTAATTGTTATTTGCTCTCCGCTACTTCTACAAGATAGGCAAGTTCTTAGATGTCATTTTCACCTTGTTCACCAAGTTAGGACTTATCTCATATTGAATTTGGTTCAAATTTTTTATTATTCTAATAAGATTAAAAATTATAAGAAAACTTATAATATTTTCAATAACATCGGGTTGAATAAGGTAAAAAAAAATTAATCAATAAATGTAAATAAAAGTTTGGGCCAATTCAGGCTAGTTTGTGCCAACACTAATTGTTTTAGTTTGGGTTAGGGCATGTAGTTTATAACATAAATTAAATTCGATTTGAGTTAAGGTTGACAGATTATGAGATAAATTAAATTTGGGCCAGCTCGAATTAGCCCAACTCTCGTGAATTGACACCCCTACTAGCAAGTCATTAAAACTTGAAAAACTTAACTACTTAAAAATTCACAAATTTCACCAATAGAGAAAATCAAATGCAGGTAAAAACACAGTTTAACATACAAACTACATACAAACATATAAATTGTTTAAAACTATATGAATGTATTCAACATTGATCACCAATAAAATACCGTATAAAGATATAGACAAAAATATTAAATAATAGACTCTGTATTTTGTACATACAAAATTTAATAAAAACTTAAAGAACAATAGGTAACATTCGTCATATAATAATTTGATAGATAAAGTACTACTCAGAGTATAAAATAGCGGGTGATTCTAGTGATTATCTTATTTGTTGACAAATAATATACAATTAGATTGATTCTGCCACATAAATATTTACTATATATGTATTTTAACAAATTTTGATTTTACACGTGTTGTGAGCATGTCACTAGTTGTAGATAGCAATATAGCATTACTCATGTTGTTATATGCGGCTGTAATTCGCAGCTGTATGTGTCGTTTAAATAAAAAGTTAAAAGATTATGAAAATTTATATTTATTTTTATGAGTTAATATTTTTTATTTATTTTTATTTTATTTATTTATGTTCATTTACTTATTTTTAATAAATTTAAAACTATTAATAAAAAATAACAATTAATACCTAAATTAATAATATAAGACTTAAATTTGACAAGCAAAAATAAGAATAAATAGACTATCTTAATTCTATTTTTATATTTAAATTATTTATATTATGAGATATGATGTAATTATTTAAAAAAATAAAAAAATATATTTATATTTAGATAATTTTAACACGTAGGATGATATAATTTATTTGAATTAAGAATGGCATTTTTCGAGCCCGGTCTCATCTTGATAGGGGTTTGTGTACTAGCTCCTTTTTAGATGCTTGGAATCAAGTTTCTTGTTGTACTCTTCCATGACATAATTCTGATCATCACCCGCTACTGCTTTGGTTCGCTCCGTTTGGTCAACTTCAGTTCACTCTAGCCCCATGGGGGTAGTAGTTGGCAAACTCAAGAATTTAAAAATGTCTTTAAAATCATGGAATAGGGAGATGTTTGGTAATCTCAACCGCAATATCGAGTCAGCTAAGTCTAAGCTGGTTGATATTCAAAAAAGATACAATGATGAGAATTTCAACAAGGACATTTTTCAGCTTGAATCTGATGCCATGGTTGATCTTGATAGGCTTTTTAAACAACAGGATACCTTCCTCAAAGAGAAGGTCAGATTAAAGTGGCTTAAGGACGGCGACAGGAATACTTCTTCCTATCATTCTATGTTTCGTCGTTTAAGGGCTCAAAAGCCTCTAGTCCATTTGGAGATTGATGGTGATATTTGTCATGATCACGATGCTATTGCAAGTCAAATTGTGGGATATTATGAGAGGATGTTTTCAGAGACGATAGGGGGGATCCTCCAAAACTTTTAGGTCATTGATTCAGTGGTTCCAAAGTTGGCTTCTTAGGAGGATAACATTTCCTTGAGGAAAATTCCTATTAGAGTGGATATAAAAGCCATAGTGTTTGATATGGATCCTATGAGTGCTTCTGGCCCATATGGCTATACTGGTCGTTTTTTCCAACATTGCTGGGATATTATAAGTTATGGTGTTGTTAGGCAATACAAGATTATTTTTGTACAGGGACAATGCATCCCAGGCTCAATTCTAGTTTTGTCATCTAGATACCTAAGGTTGATCATGCCAGCCGGGTTGACCAATACAAACCTATTGCACTTGGAAATTTCATGTTCACGATTATCACGAGAATAATAGCTACTCATCTTGGGGTTATCTACTCTCGTATTCACTCTTCAAATCAATTTGGTTTTATTCTGTGACGCAGTATTGGGGATTGCATGGCTGGGGCATCTGAGTGCTTCAATGCTTTGGATATCCGTAGTCGTGGTGGAAATATTGCTCTTAAATTCAATATTTGGAAGGCTTTCGATACGACAAGGTGGGATTTTGTTACTGAGGTAATGAGGTGTTTTGGCTTTGATGAGGTTTTCCTTGGTTGGATACATGGTCTTTTTACCTCTACAAGAATCTCTATTCTCATGAATGGCTCCCCTAAAGGTTATTTCCCTTGCTCTAGAGGGGTGCGACAAGGTGATCCTTTATCTCCACTGCTTTTTTGCATTGCAAGTGATTTTCTTAGTAGGTATCTCTCTATCGTGGCTGTGGATGGTCGGCTTGCCCATATCTCTTCTCCTCATGGTATTATAGCTCTTACCCATTTTCTTTATGCAAACCATTTGATTATCTTTACAAGGACTAGTTCTCTAAATATCCAGAATATCTCTGATGCTCTTCAACTTTATGGTGTTTTACCGGGACAGTTGGTTAACTTTGAAAAGTCAAGCATATATTTCGGCAAGGGGGTGTTGAGAAGTAGAATTCAGTCTATTCAAGAGCTTTTGGGTATGCATTTGGGTGGTGATTCTATGAGTTATCTGGGGGTGACTCTTTTTTGGGGTGCCCCATGATGCACAAAAACTTGATAGTCAAATTTTGTATTTTATAAAAAGCTCGCAAGTGCACGAATCACTTGTAATAAGTGATAAGTATACTCCCAAGATCGTCTCTCAAGGAATTACGGTGGTTTTAAAACGTTATTTATTTTCTTATTCAGTCGAACAAACAATCCTAAACATTCTAACAATTGTCGGTTGAAGAACAGATTGTAAATTCGGAATTAAATCAAAAACTAAAATAAAATGAAAATAAAAGTAATCACAACCAAAGTGGGGATGATGGATGTAAATGGGAATTTTAGTTCGCTATCCATTCATGGCAAAAACAAATTAAGCATTCAATTAAAAGTTGGATTTAATGATTTTTCCACTAAACCTAGAAAATCCCAAATCAATGGCAATTTTCACTACAATCAACTAATTAACTTCTTTGATCCGGACCGTTAATTAACTAATTGGAATTAGCTCAAGGAAATAGTTATAACCACCTAAACTAACACAAATCAATGCAATCAATTTAGGCTCTTGTTCATAATGCACAATTAAGCAAAGATGGCGTTTCTAATGCCTAATTCTAAAATATTCTTTCTAATTACAAACTAAGGTTTGGTCCACCATTAATTCACAATCAGAAAATAATAAGAACATGAACAAGAAATAAATCCAATCATATATAATTAAATTACAAAATTGTTATTCCAATCATTGGAAGCAAGACTAATATCCCAAATACATAAATTAGCCAACCATAACTAAATTGGTGTCAATCAATTTAGTCATGGAGGCAAACCACAAAATCAGAGAAGAAAAAGATATTAAACTAAAAATACCCCAATGAATCCTCTAGCTCCAAATCCTTGAACTTGATTGATCCTCTTTCTCAAATCCTTGGAGTAGCTTCAACAATGGAGGGTCTTCTCTTGATTTTGGGTGGATAACCCTTGCTGCAGTAGCAGCTAAGGTGGGGAGGAAGATGAGTGTGAAAACTTATGTTTGGGAGAGGTATAATGTGGTATTTATAGGAGGAATGAAGTGGAATACGCGTTTTAGGGTTTCTGGGCAGTTTTGGCACGCTCGCCGCGGCGCAGGTTTTTGCCCGCCGCGGCGCGCGTTGAATTTTGGCTGTATGGTCGAAAACAGAAACCTCCCCGCCGCGGCGCAGGTTTTTGCCCGCCGCGGTGCGCTATATTTTCCTGGAATTCAAATCGAGACAGAAACCTCCCCGCCGCGGCGCAGGTTTTTCATGCCTAGGCGCGCGTTTCTTTTGTCTTATATGTAACCCTTACATAGTCTTTGACTCCCAATGTAAGCCTTACATTTTCTGGTTTTTGTTACTCCATTTTCTCTCTTTTTCTGTCATTTCAATCCAATATTCTTCAAGAGTACAAAAACCTACAAAACACATAAATACCTTCCAAAACACGAAAATAATAAAATAAAACATAAAATGAATGCTTAAAAACATAACAAAATATAGGTCAAAATTGTGTTCATCACCCCACATTGATGATGGTTCCAGGGGTTGGCAGATCTGGTTAAAGTTTGTTTGGACTCTTGGAAGAGATTATCACTTTCCTAGCAGGTCGTCGTTGCTTGATTGCATCAGTTATCCAAAGTACGTTCCTACATTCTTTTCAAATTTATAGATGGCCAAAAGCAGTTCTTGATGAGCTTACTAAAGTCACTCAAAATTTGTTTTGGACTAGCCATATGGACGAAGTGAAATTAGTTCAGGTTGCCTGGAGAGATTTTTGACATCCTCTTATTGAGGGGGATCTTGGTTTGAGAGATTTGAAAACTTTAAATGAAGCCATGTTGTGGAGATTTTCTTGGCGGTTAATTAAAGGCACCTCTCAAACCTTGTTGTACTTACGGAGGCAATTTCTTGATAAGAATGATACTCCTAGAGGGTATCATTTTTTCTCATCCATTTGGCCTAGCGTGAGGACCCATTTTCTAGCTTTGATTACCGACTCTCGTTGGTTGATAGGTACAAATTCATCGGTACATTTCTGGATGGACAATTGGTTGGGTTCACCTCTAACAGAGAGAGTTCCTGAGATTCCAGTTGATATACCCTTGAATGCTTTTGTTGGTCAATTTCAGACATTAGATGGTTGGTAATTGCTGCAAAATTTTGTTGACTCTCATCGGGATATAGCCATGGATATTAACTCAGTAGTTGTAGGTACAGAAGATACTCAGGTTTGGTCCTATTTAGCTAGAAGGGATGTTTCCACACATGATGCTTATAATTCTATGAGATCAATAGGGCAAGTTAAAAGTTGGGGTAAAGAAGTCTAGACCCCATTTATTCCTCCATCCCGCTCTATGCTTTTTCGGAGAGTCATTCAAGCAAAGGTTCACACTGATAATGCTGTCAAGAAGTGGGGTCTTTCCTTTCCTTTACGTTGCTTTATTTGTGGTAGATCAGAGGAAACGATCTCTCATCTTTTCTTAATGTGTCCTTTTGTTGGGGCACTTTGGGACCTTATTGCCTCTTTTTTTGGTTTGTGCCCCCGCACCGACATGTCACTTTTGGAGTTGTGGAGGGATGCTATGGTTAGAGATCTTGGACCTCAAGTTCACAATTTATGGAAAATAGGCATTGTCTCGATTATTTGGGTTATTTGGACAACTAGGAATAATTGTTGCTATGATGGGATTGAGATTCCTTTACGTTCCTCTCTTTCTACTATTTGGCATTTTATTAGAGAAGCAGGCTTAGTCCAAAGTGGTGCAATGCGAAACACTTTGAATGATTTACAGATACTTAGTCGCTTGCGAGTTCGTGGCATACCATCATGAGCCCCAAGGGTGATTGAAGTTAACTGGCATCATCCTCCTTCAGGTTGGTTAAAGGTAAACACAAATGGGGCTTCTTTTGGGGCACCTGGTCTTTCATGTTGTGCGGGAATTTTTCAAACTTCTAGACCTTTTGTCAAGGGTTGTTTCTGTGTTCTTTTAAGGGTTTCCTATGCCCTTGAGGTTGAGCTATTCATGCAATGAAATATGTAAACAAGTTTGGTTAGAAGAAGATTTGGTTACAGCCTGACTCTATTCTGCACTAGATCTCATATGGTGCCATGGCGATGGCTCTCATCTTGGACAGATTGTTTGGCTCGAATTGCACACATGGACTTCCACTATTCTCATATTTACCGAGAGGGTAATTCTGCTACTGATGGCTTGGCTTCCAAATCTCCTAGTTTTTGTTATGCTACTTGGTGGTGGGATGTACCATCTTTTGTGCACCACTTTACTATTTTTGATATGGTCGACAGACCTTCTTACAGGTTCTGTTGATGCTTTGCTCTGTACTCATTACTTTTTATTTATTTAATAATATTTGTGGGTGGTTGGAAAATGAAGAGGGTGCTAAGGATTGCTTTTCATTCTGATGGGGCATCCTGGTACGCCTACTGATTCTAATCTCCCATTTGCTTAAAAAATAAAAGTGGGGATGAATGTAGTTGAAGGGAAATTTTTTTTACTAAAGTTGTTTGTCATTGTGATAGTACCCCTATATTACCTCTGAAGTTTAAACATTCATGATGATTGAATTTTTTCTACCATAGTTTAACTTCAATTCGACCTCATTACTGCACATGCTAAGGGATATTTTAAATGTGTTTAACTGTACATGTATACATTTGAAGGTGATAATTTGACAAAAATGTTTGGTATTATCATATTACCCCTATATTAGATCTATAATATTAAATTGCATGCATATCGACTTATTTCTATCACAATTTGACTTCATATCAACTTTTTTTTAAACCATAAAGTGCAATATGTATGTTTGTTAATATCATATTGTCATTTATGATAAGTTTTCACATAGTTGCATGTAATTGGACAATTTTAATACTAAAAAAATACTTCACTTAGATTGCTGTTGGATACATTTTCACTTCATCATGCACTTAACTTGAGAAGTAAGTATATTTTTTTGTTTTTCAAAATTGGTTTGTACAGATTAGAGATGGACAGATTGAGTGCACTCATAATACATGGTGAGAGGGTAGAGTTAGAAAGTAGAAAGGAGTATCATGGTGGAGAAGGTGTTGTAACAAAGTTACGAAAAGGGGATGATTACCATGACTTAGAAGATAAGTTATACAGGAAATTGAAAATTAATAAATGCAAATATGGATTGTCAATTCAATACTTCTTTAAGAATGATGTACTCTTTCTTGTTGCAATATGTGATGATGAAGATTTGGATAAATTTATGACCTTGCACTTCAAAGACAAGCATAGTAAGACTATAATGTATGTTTCTATTAACATGACAGACACTGAACATTCCACCTACAAAGCAAGTAATGTTAATGGGGGATGTGAAAATACAATTTTTTTTAATGAAAGTCATAATCACGTTTCGAGGAAAATCGTGGGTGGAGTTACAAAAGGAAATATAATTGATAGTAATTATTCAATTGAGAAGGGTGGTGGTGAATTTGTTGAACTTTGATTGCCTGTCGACTAGTCGCAACTTCACTTGACTCCTTATGATTTAGTTATAAACGTGGAATTGTTGCACTCTATAGGAATACCAAAGAATGAATATTTTGATATAACTAACAATATAGAGAGAACAATTGACGAAAGTCCATTACTAAATGTAACAATAGATGAAGGACATATAAGTTCATGCTCACCAACATGTCTAGTGAACCAAGTTGAGAGACAAAATGATGCAAACAATCTCGTTGTCCCACATTCAACAACCTCAACAAAAAATGAATGTACAGGCTCCAACATGATTTTGGAAAATTCAAATGTTGAGCTTGGATTAAGTGTTGGATAAGTTCTTGACTCTAAATCTCATCTTATTATAGAAATTGGTATTTATGCTATGAGAAACCAATTTGAGACAAAAACTTGCAAAAGCAGGAGGAGGTTGCACTAATTAAATGTGTTCACCAAAATTATTGTTGGAGGATAAAAGGTAACAAGATGCCGAGATTACAGGAATGGTTTGTATATCGTAGTCAGTTTCCCTTAAAATGAGGAGATCGTTACCTTATAGAGGATTCAGAATCAATAACAATTTCTAACATGTCAAAATCATTAAAGTTCAGAGTGCTTAGGATAAATGCTTATATGTTGCAGGTACGAACATCCTTAATGCTTAAGTAAATATTTCTTTTCCCTAAACATAATTATTATTAAATATTAGTTTATTTAATATGATGCAATTCTATTTGTTGATATTCTTAAAAATATTATTAAACCAAAAACATTATTTATAATATTGTAATATAATGTTATCAGTATATGACGTTGTAACGATTTTTTAAGAGCCCATTTAATTGAATACTTTGACACATAGAAGTGTCAATTAGCATACATAAGTTTCAATTTATTTTTATAAGTGTTGATTTTATTGGATGGTTCTTAATTAAATTTTTTAATTATACGTGCATAATGTACAATTGCATATTTTTTGTAATACAAAGACTGAAATATATAAAACTCACAAGTAATTCATGGAGACATTAGTGATGAAGTCAATTGATATTCACAAGATTCCATGTAGTCATACCATAGCTATAGTTAGATATCAAAATATTGATGTTCACTCATTGGTTGATAATAAATATATAGCTGAGTGTTATTAATTTCTTATTTTAAGCCCATTTTTCTAACAAATGATCATGGTGAATGGAAAGTTCCTAAGAAAATACCAGACTTAGTGAATGAACCCCTAGCACGAAGAAAAAATCAGGTATGCAAAGGAAACACCAAGTTCGATCTCGTGGTGAGGAGATTAAGAAGATTACTCTTTGTAGTAGGTATCAAAGACCTGGACATAATCGTACAACGTGCAATGAAGTCATGCAAATGATTGTGGAATCTATACCATTATCCTTGAATTAATTATTTTGACTTTAAGTGAAGTTGTAGGTTATTGATTCACCAATTAATTTATTGTAATTGTTGTTCAATTTTAATAGAAATCATGGTTGTGTAATTATGATTATCATTAAGTATTTATGTAGCCAATTTTTTTCTCTATTATATGATATAAGTCTTAATTAGATTAATATTAAAAGATTTGTGTAGATGTATATGCATTAAACACATTACATACCATAGTTATGTTTAGGAAACACAAAGGTCCATTTATTCAGAGATAAACTTCACTTCTAAACTAAAAACCCTTTTTAATTTGATACAATCAAATGGCTATTAATTTTGAAGTGAGGACTATGTATAATAGGAGCCATGAAAGATCTTCCATATATGTAACTTTGTCAAATATGTAAATTTAAAAAATAGCAGTCACTAAATTCCTATACCATAATATTTTATCATTTGTTATTTTCACTTACCTCTTGCATATGACAAAAGTTATAGACTTAGCAATGAGCATATTAATAATTAAATATTATTACAAAATATATATAATGGTGTATCAAAATTGACATTATTCGACCATATTTTGACTATATATCAACTTCAAATATTGGCATAGATCTATTTGTAGTACTGAATCAACTTAAATGGGATTACATGAATGTATATGGGGATGTTTAAAAACAAGTAATCTCATGACATAAAATATTATAACAAGACTACATATTGTTAGATTATCATGACATAGACTATCATACTACAATGTATTGAGTAATTAACACTAATAAAAGGAGTTCATTAAATTTTACGTATCATATAACATCTTCAAAATAGTGGTATGAAATAAATCCTAAGGTTGTGCTCTTTATAGCTTAATCATGTACGACATTTTAAAATCCCTGCAAGATAGGTGAAAATAGACAAGTTTGTGAATAAGAAGCAGTGAGTGTAATTAATAATCACATATGTTGAAAGTACCTCTCACAATTGTTATATGACATATTGTTCCAAAAATTTTACGTTTGTTCATAATATTTTATACTGAAGAGTGTCTCTTATGATCATCCAATCATTTTCAAATTGTTCTAGTTCCTTCTCATTATCGTAGTGCTTTCTTCGTAATGCAATTATTCTTGACCTTTCTTTTATGACTTTTTTCTTAATCGATTCAAGAAAGTTACAAATAGTTTCACATTCATCCATGCTTTCCTTTATAGATTTTATTATATTTTGGAAGATCACATGATCTTGAGAGATTTCATTATTTAGAAAAGTGAATACATACCACTCATTTATCCTATCAAAAATGTTTGCAAATTCTTGTACATTTTGTTGCCATTGTTGAATATGATATGTAGTCAAATTTTTTTCAGAGAGGTACTCGAGTAGCTAGTTTTCAATTTCTTTATAAATCTTAACTTTATTATACCAATTACTTAGAAAGTATCTCCAATGCATTTTCTCATATACTAGAATTGTATCTAATTGTAGTATAATCTCCAACGACTTTAAAACTTATAATGATTAATTCCATCATATATATTATCTTAAGAGGAATGTCAATGATTTCGATGACATACTTTTTGGCTTCATTCATTCGTTTGCTTGGAAAATATATGGATACTACCAGATAATTTAAATCATGTAGAGGATGAACCATGTTTTTAGATAAAAGTTGAAAGTTGTTGAACTTTTCATTCAAAATATTTAATCTCATCTCCTGCATCCCAATACACCAAGTGTTATATGTTTATAAAAAATTTCCAACTTCAAATATATGTTAGTACTTACACCAAGTATGTACTATTATTAACTCTGTAATTCCAAATTATTTATATCATAATTGTTTTTCACACAAAAACTGAAATAGGCATTTCAAACCATATGAAAATGAAAAGAGGAAAAACTTATTACCATAAATGGATAAGTGAAGCAACTTGTCTATGAATGTATATTCGAATGTATGAAGAGATAACTTATCATAGTTTTCGTTGGATCATTTTTTTAAGTAAACCATGATTCATTTCTTCTGTCTATCTTCTATTCCCACAAATAGATGTACTAAACAACAATGGCCACTATAACCTTGAATTGGTAATACTTATAATAAGAAAGTTTGAAATCATTTATTAAATTGTTAACGATCTTGATGATTGACCATTTAAGACCCTTTTACATTTTAACACCTAAAGAAGTAAGTGTTATTTATTCCTATTGTGTTAAGTGTGGTAGTAATGATTACCTCTCAAACCCCAAGCATTGTTTATCTTACAGAAGTCAAATCCTACTTAATTCATGCCTTGGAATTTAATATGATAGAGTTTGAGTTACATTAAGTACAATCACATTTCAACACCTCATTTACTCTGAATAAATATTGAATTGATGTTAATGATGACATACTACTTATAAAAGCTTGTTTTGTCACCAATTAAATAAAAAATAAACTTGTTATTTATTATTATTGTAATGCAAAATACTAAAATATATTAAATTACATGGATATTCTTAAAATATTAATTACAATTCAAGACTAAAATACAATATAACGATACATGTTAGTAATACATTTTTGAACTTACACCATAATGTAGTCCAAAATACTATTAGCAACTTTGACTTAATCTGACCATATTTCAACAATTTTGTATGCAGATAATCTATTTTTCCTACCACATAAATAAGGGTTAGTTGAATGAATCTATTACTGATAAATTAGAGACTTTACAACATAATGAAGTTCAAACTACAATTAGTGTTGATCTAGTTCTTTACAAAAATGTATGCATATCGACTTATTCGACCATATTTCGACTACATATCGACATAATCTATTTTCAATATAAAACAGATTATATCCAACATTACAAAAACCTAAAATGAGTTTCTATTCTTACTCCAACGAACACAACCATCTAGAATAACATCAAAACAACTGTATGGTAATCATAAAAAGGTGATATAAGTAGGTCATTGTCTCTGGAATGAAACAATTCATAGCACATCTTCTTTCTAAAAAAAAGATATGTCTTCATGCTTAATATAAATCAATGGATTGCTTGTAGCTCAAAATTCAATAATCTTTAATGCATAAATTCCACAATCTCTACTACAAAATAGTTAATTACAATCAATCATTGTAAACATATATTTCACAGTTTAAATATAAAAGGTAATTATTAGAAAGGACATTAATTTACAAGTAGGCTGTACTCACACATTTTACTAGGTTGGTGCTTTCTCCCTTTCATTTCAGAACAATTTCCAAGGTTTCTTAAATTTAAAGTTTCGGCCATGCTGATTTGTCTCTTACACTATACACTGGTTCATGAAATCAGGAAACATCTTACATAATGTTTGCATTTTAATGGGGCATCTCGAATATGTGATGGAAGAGAGTCATAAACATGTATCTCTTACGACACAAGATCAAACTCTAACACATCCAATGATCGCTGAAGGATACAATCCCATATAGGCTGACGAATTCATACCAAGGCCGTCCAAAATCAGGAACGGCTCCCAATACATAATTTGTTAGAGTTATATCAAAAAACTAATCATACCGTTCATTCCTAGCTTCTACCCTAACCTATTCATCTTTATGACTCATTAATCGTGGCTGTAAATAGTTTATAATGAGAATAGCATAAGCATGGAAGTATTATATTAACATTCATCTTTAGATATTGGTAACCTTCACATGACTTTAAATAAGAACAAAAAAATAATTTGTATGTACCTATTTATAAACAGAACATTTTTTCTAAACAATTCAATAATTTTGATAACAATCAAAGCAAACCATGTATTTAGATAAGAATTATCTATGGAAAATAAAGTTTTATATTTGTTAATTTAAATGTGTTAAAAAGGTCAAAAAGCAAATCTAACAAAATATACTCTTAATTTCTGTTTTAGTTTATATTCTATGTTAGCCTATACATGGATAGGATCACTCACAAAAAAATAGTAGTTCATTGTTAACCATCCTTTAAGACGAAATTTTGTAGGCATACATGTAACTTCTTCCTCAGTAACCAGAGATCATAGTCAATATGCTGCAAGGTACATATATTCTTATTACCAAACTCTTCATTCTATAAAAACATATATAATATAAAATTTTAATATATTCCAATACATCTTGCTTTGCAGGTGGAAATTAATATTTACTGAGTTAAACAGGTTGGTTTCATTTTTTTAGAAGAAGATGAAACTATACAACATTTGTTGTCCATTTACTTGGGCAACCAACATTGATGTTGTCCCTAATTCATATTGTGAAAACTTCTTAATTAATAAAAATGAAATTTAACTAAATAAAAATAAATATGCAAAATATTACCAAAAGAGGCGTATGAGATCCTATATAAAAATTTCATTACTTACACCATACTAGACGATTATGTATACAGGCAGGTTATGAAATGAAGATATTTGTCTAAATCTACATTCTTGTGTATATTAAAGTATTGACGGGAGCATCCATCAATCTCATCCTCAAAGGACTTCATTATTTTTTATGCCTTCCTCTTCCTTTCATTCTTCTTGTACACCTCATATGGTGATCTCAAATGTGTACCAACAGATCTGTGCTTTCTCATGTAGTATTTGTTTGTTTATGTTGGACCAGACACAATCATACATGAATCTGGATTGCTTATATGGATGTCCTCTGATTTTTTCTCACTACAATTCTCTATTTCATATCCATGTACTGCTAAATTCATGTTTTGTAATTCCACCTCTAACATTAATGCCTAAAGACATTTGTCCTCTTCATCGAACCACTTTCTGGAGGTCTCCACATTATCCTCAATATTAACAGTCATATCATCATTTTTAGAAATTTCTTGACCCTTGGCAACATTGTCACCTTCTCCACTATCTTCAAGCTTTGAATCCTCATCCTCCATTTCATGCATTAGCTCATCTTCCAATTTATTATGATGTTCATATTTACTACCCAAACTTACTCCTTCAAATTTATTTGGCCATATATCACACCCAATATTGATGCTAGGGTTGAGCATCCAATCAATCCAACAAAATCAAAAAAAATTGATTCGATTCGAAATGGTGGATTGGTTTCGAATCGAAGTCGGATCTGATTCGGATCAAATTTTAACTAATTTGATTAAATTCAGATTTATATTCGAATTAAAAAAATTTAAATCAGTATAAATTCGATCCGATCCGATATATTTAATTATTATTAATTTAATAATATATATATATATATATTAATATTAATATACATAATAATTTAACATATATTAATTATTATATACACTCAGAAGTCAGAATAGAAGCACGGGTAGTACTTGTTTGTTGAGACTCTCAAGTATCGATTTTGCCACTCTATGTCTGCCGTATATTACTCTGCCACTCTGGTACTACTTTTTTTTTTTATAAAAGGTAGTCTGGTTTTGGTCTGGTATATATAGAAAAGGAAAGAAAACATGAAACCTAACCCTAAAATTTCTCTAGCCGTTCTTCACCTTGAGCAAACCACAAAGCATCCACAGGAGGCGGCCGTTGTTCACAAAGTAGCCACAGGAGCCAACCGTCATTCACTAGCAGCAATTGTTCACAAAGTAACCATAGCAAACCATTGTCCTCTCAGAGGTAAGATGCATCCATAACAAGCAGAAAAAACATTGCTAGCTAGTGCTTAGTAGTTAGTTGTTCTATTTTTATTTTTTATTTTTTATTTATGTATTGTTAATTTCAAGTAACTAGTTACAGTTAGCTTGTCAATATTTTACATCTTTAGTTAGTTAGTAATTAGTATACTAATTTATATTTTACTTCTTCAATTTTGGGACTATCTTGTAATCAGACTACTTGATCTCCTTTTCGTTAATTGGGTTAACCTCCAACACTTGGTAGGGAATGTTGAAATAATCCAAAAATGCTGAGAAAATAACATAATTCAACAAAGAACATTAATCAACATTTGAACTTTGAAAAGAATGTCCATCACAAGCAAAAACATTATTTACCAAATGCATCTCCATATTACCAAGTCAAAATATTACATAGAACAACGAAAGTTTCCACCAGAACCTTCAATTCCAAAGAGTTTAGGCTCACAACCAACTATTACTTTATAAATAATTTATTTGGAAGCTTTTTTTTTTTTTAATGTATTCGAAATTTTATGTTAAAACTTTGGATATTTGGAGCTCACATTTGTAATACATGTTAAACTTTTTTAATAATGATGGCTGAGCTGAATTTGTATGGATAATAGTTTTATTATAAAATTTTGTAATTTTTCATGTTATATACTAAAATTACGAATTTGGCCCCATTGATAATCCATTAAAGCTGTTTCAGGAACCAATTTGGAAGAGGTGATCATCCAACTCCAAGAAGGGATTGCAAGAGTGAAAATAGAGGTATCTCCATTATTTGTAATTTCTTTTCTCTGTTGGATTTTAAGAATGCTATTTGTAATAAAAAATATTGATTTAGATTTTATTATGAGTAGCTAAACTTATTGTGTGGGATTTAGTGATGCTTCCAGGACTGGATGAATATTGTTATGATTTTATTTAGATTAAAGTGGTTTATTTCTTGTTCAATATTATTAATATCTTTGTTCATGATTAATCTTGATCATGTTAATTTATGAACATTAGAGAATAAATTAGAATTAAGTATTAGAGATATCATCTTTGCTTAATTTAGAAATCTTGAACAAGAACCTAATCAAAGTACATTGATTTGTCTTAGATTAGGTGACTAATTTGATTTCATAAGAATTTATGCTAATTAATTCATTAACGTTTCGGATCAAAGAGGTGAATTAATGAATTAAGAGAAATTCTCCATTGATTTGGGAATTTCTAGGGTTTATTAAGAAAAGTTAATAAATTTAACTTTTTGTGTTTAATTGTGAAATTCACATAAAATATTTCATCTACGATTGGTTAGCTAGCTAATTCCCATACTATTTCATTATATCACTTTGGCTAAATTTTTGCTCATCTATTTTATCTGCTTTGAGATTTTACAATTTTAACAACTGTTCCATCAACAAACTTTGTTAGAGTGTTTAGGATTTACTTTTGCAAATAATTTTTAAAAAACAATTGACATATTTTAAAAACCACCGCAATTCCTTGAGAGATCGACCTCGGAGTTACTTATCACTTGCTACGAGTGATTCGTATACTTGCAAGTATTATAATTTGTACATCAAGTTTTTAGCACCATTGTCGGGTAATTGGCGTTTTTAAAATTGTTTATTTGTTTTCCATTTAGTTTACTTTCTTAATGTGTTAGTTTTTATGATTTTCTTCGTTTTTGTGTTTTTGTTACTTGTTTGGAGTAATATAGTGTCTGATGCTTTGATTTTGTTGTTGTTTTTTATTATGTATGCAAGGTAGGAGATCCCTTGAAAATCCACTAGTACCGTTCATAGACAATGTTAATAGGAGGCGAGCACATTTGAGACAATTTGACACCAACGTTCTGGAGGAAGAAGAACAACCACCAAATATGGAAGATCCTCTACCTGCACCTAGAGAGATGGCGATGAAGGAGTATGCAAGGCCAATCATTGGCATTACAACTTCTTGCATCCAATTGGGAAAAACGACTAGAAATTATGAGCTTAAAAATATTCACTATTCTATGTTGCCTTCTTTTTATGGGATTCTTAATGAAGATCCACTAACATTTATTTGTGATTTTTATGCTACTATGCAGACTTTTCCTCTACAGGGGCTCAATGAAAATCAATTGAGGATGAGATGCTTCCCATGCACACTCAAAGATAAAGTCAAGTCATGGCTTATGACTCTTCCATCGGGTTCTCTCTCAACTTTGAAAATTGCCTAGTCAACCCGAGCAAGCGAAGGCGATTATAGTCCTTCGAAGTGGTAAGGTAGTCAATAAAAATTTACTTGAAATTTCTAATGATTTACCACTTATTGTAGGAAACATGGAAGGAGACGATGAAATATCTAAGGGAGATGATGAGCTCAATGCCAAGAATGTTGAATCTTCCAAGGAAACAATTGGAGAGTCATCTACTACTTCTCAATTGCACAAAACATCGAAGCCTTACCGACAACCAATACCATTCCCACACCGTCTCAAGGACGATAAATAAGATAAGCAATTCTCTGTTATCTTTAATATGCTTTCAAAAGTTCAAATTGATCTGCCTTTATTGGATGTTATTAGAAATGTGGCTTCCTATGCAAAAATTTTCAAAGATTTAAATACTAAGAAGAGAAAGTATGGATTGAATGAGAGAATTGTTGTGTCTGAAATCTCAAGTTCAACCATTCAACAAAGTTTACCACCAAAACTAAAGGATCCCAAAAGTTTTAATATTAACATCACTTTGGGAAACAAGAAACAGGTAAAAGCTATGCTAGATTTAAGTGCAAGTATAAATTTAATGTCGTATTCAATTTATTTACAACTAGGTTTAGGGAAATTGAAACCTACAACCATGTCCCTTCAATTAGTTGATAGATTTATTAAATACCCAAAGGGGATGATTGAGAATTTACTTGTACAGGTAGATAAGCTGATTATACCTGTTGATTTTTGTTGTGTTGGATATGCATGAAAATCCATCTATGGACAAGGAACATACTATTCTTCTTGGTAGACCATTCATGGCCACTACCAAGACTATTATAGATATCCATAGTGGAAGCTTGACTATGACAGTTTTGGGAGAAACTATTCATTTTAAAGTATTTGATTTCTCTCCTTTACGTTCTATTTCCACTATTGATGAATGTTCTTATATTCATCATATTGATACTCTTGTTCATAACACTCTTTTGCATGATGAGATGAAAGATAAACTTGAGTATGCTTTAATTGTTGATACTAGTGAAGAGGGTTTAGATGAGGAGGAGTTTGATGAGGAGACTAAGGGATATCTTGAGTTGTTGGATAGTGCCGAACGTATAGTTGAGCCAAGTATACCCTTAGAGTTACTTAAGACCCCATCTAGGGAAGACAATACTCCACTTAAGCTTGAATTGAAAGAGTTACCTAAACATCTTAAGTACATGTTTTTGGGAGAGCGAGATACCTATCCGATCATTAATTCATCTACTTTGACCCAAACCCAAGAAAGAGAGCTAGTGAAGATACTCAAGAAGTATATGAAAGCTACAAGGTGGAGCATTGGTGACATTAGAGGTATTAGCTCTGCTATGTGTATGCATAAGATCATTCTAGAGGACAATACCAAACTTGTGAGAGAAGCCCAAATGAGACTTAACCCTATTATGCAAGAGGTGGTGAAAATGGAAATTTTGAAACTCTTGGAAATGGGGTTTATTTATCCTATATCAGATAGAAAATGGGTTAGCTCGATACATGTGGTACCTAAGAAATTTGGGATCACCGTAGTTAAAAATTATAAGAATGAGTAAGTGCCCACTAGGATGATTACGGGTTGGAGGATGTGCATTGATTTTTGTACTCTCAATTTGTACACAAAGAAAGGTCATTTTTCTCTTCCTTTTATTGATCAAATGCTAGAACGTTTAGCAGGGCATGATTTTTACTATTTTTTTGATGGTCTTTCAAGTTATGACCAAGTACCCATTGCTCTGGAAGATCAGGAGAAGACCACATTCACATGCCCATTCGGTACATTTGCATTCAGGAGGATGCCATTCGGTCTTTACAATGCCCTACCACATTCCAACGATGCAAGATGTCGATATTCTCATATATGGTGGAGAAATGTATTGAGGTATTTATGGATGATTTTTCAGTTTTAGAATTCATTTGATGATTGTTTGAATAATTTGTCTCTTGTACTTGAACGTTGCATTGAAAGTAACTTGACCCTTAGATATAATAACTAGATTGCCACCTCCCATTAATGTCAAAGGAATTAGAAGCTTTCTAGGCCATGCAAGTTTCTATATGAGATTTATTAAAGATTTTTCTAAAATACGTCATCCTTTATGTAATTTGTTAGCTAAGGATGTTTCTTTTGTCTTTGATGATGATTGCCTCACTACTTTTACTGCTTTAAAAGAGAAATTGAATTCTGCACCTATTATCATGGCACCTGATTGGTTATTACCCTTTGAGATAATGTGTGATGCTTCAGATTTTGCTATTGGAGCTATTTTAAGACAAAGAGTAGATAAATGTTTGCATGTCATTTACTATGCTAGTAAAACTCTTAATGACGTCCAACTTAACTACTCGACCACCGAAAAATAATTCTTAGTTGTTGTGTTTTCTTTAGATAAATTTAGATCTTATTTGGTAGGATCTAAAGTTATTGTGCATTCAGACCATATGGCTTTGCGGTATTTATTGAGTAAACTGAATGCTAAGCCAAGATTAATTCGGTGGATTTTACTTTTACAAGAATTTGACTTAAAGATCAAGGATAAAAAAGGAACTAAAAATGTTGTAGCTGATCATCTATCTAAGTTAATTTCTGACTTTGACACTACTGAAAGTGACAAAGAAATTGATGTTGTTGAGACTTTTCCTGATGAACAGTTGTTTTCTGTAGGTCCAAACCCTTGGTATGCAGACATAGTGAATTATCTTGCTAGTGCTTTGTTGAGGGCTAACATTTCTTTTCAGGAAAAGAAAAGATTTCTACGTGTTTGCAGGCAATACTTTTGGGATGACCCGTATTTGTTCAAACTTTGCCAAGACCAAGTCATCCAGAGGTGTGTGCCGAAAGAGGAGCATGCAAGCATTTTGGCCTTTTGTCATGAGCTTCACTGTGGAAGACATTTTGGTGGTAAGAAAACCTCCATTAAGGTACTTCAATCCAATTTTTATTGGTCTACTTTATTTAAAGATGCTTATAATTTTTTCATGCATTGTGATAGATGTCAGAGAACTGGGAATATAGGTAGACGTAATGAAATGCCTCTAACATATAATTTATTTGTTGTGTTATTTGATGTATGGGGGATTGACTTCATGGGTCCTTTTCCCCCTTCTTCTAGATTTGAGTACATTTTGGTTGTTGTTGATTACGTGTCCAAGTGGGTAGAAGCTATACCCACAAAAACTAATGATGCTAACTGTGTTGTGAAGTTTTTGAAGGATATAATATTTAGCAGGTTTGGGACACCGAGGGGGGAGGCACTAGTAGTTAATATTGATGACTAAATACATGGGGGTTTTCCTTTCTTAAGATTAACTTTTAAGAATGAAAATAATTTTGTTACTTCAAATGATGTTTTAAGGCCTTTATTTTTGCAAAAGTCATAATTAAATGACTGCTAGCTTTGTAATTATACTTAATTCTATGGTTGCTAATTTTAGAAAGATCAAGTTCTTTAACAACAACGACAGCAACAAAAGAATATTTGTGGCAAAAAGGAATAATATGCATAACAAGAGAGTATATTAAAAACAAGAGAGACCTATGCTATGATTATGAAACGAATGAAAGATATACATCATAATTTATTGACCTGGAAGTAAGAGACCCTTAAAAGTAGTTATTTGATCAATGCCTAATTTTATGCACCACCTGCCTCAATATTGCACACTTCCTGAACCAACAATGACAAAGCTTTAGAAAAAAATCTTGAAAGTTAAATGAAAAGTCTTGTTTATTTTTTTATAAATATACTTCCTACTGCATAGGATTGTTCATTCCCTTCTTTTCTAATTAGTCCATCCATTAATGGATTCATCAGTTGAATAGAATGTAAATGAAATATATTTCTTATTAATTCTTACCTCACAATAGAGACATATATAAATTACAAGAGTCCTAAATAAATTAGAATCCTGTATAACCTAGAGTTTCATTACAGATAGACACATATTAATTATAATATATTATACATTAATTACACTACTCACTCTAACACTTCCCCTCAAGTTGGAGCATACATATCAACCATGTCCAACTTGCTTAGTGAGTCATAAAATACCTTCTTGGAAACTCCTTTGGTGAGCACATATGCAAGTTGCTTCTTAGTGGGAACAAAAAGGAAGCTAATGACTGTGGCATCTAGTTTCTCTTTTATAAAATGACGATCAACCTCTACATGCTTATTGCTATCATGTTGTACTGGATTTTCTGATATATCAATGGCTACCCGACTGTCACAATGCAACTGCATAGTACTTTTGAGTTCGAAAACCAAATCAAGTAGCAAAATTCTTTTCCACGGCAATTAACAAACCCTATGAGCCATACCTCTATACTCAGCCTCAACACTAGATCGCACCACAACTTTATGCTTCTTACTTTTCCATGTAACCAAATTACCTACCACAAAGGTGAAGTAACCCAATGTTGACCTTCTATTTGTAATATTTCCTGCCCAATCTGCATTTGTGAAGCTACAAACTTCAAGAGGATTGTTGTGTTTAGAGAACATTACTCCTCTCCCTAGAGTTGACTTCAGGTACCTTAAAATTCTCACAACCGCATCCATGTGACTCTTATTCGGGTTAGGCAGGAACTGACTTACCACACTTACTACATATGCAACATTTGGTCTAGTATGTGCCGAATAAATTAGGCACCCAACTAACCTCTAATAGCGAGCTCGATCAATTGATACTTGATCTAGATACTCGAGAATGATTTTGCTTAATAAGAGTGTCAATAAGTTTGCAATCCAACATACCTATCTCAGTTAGTAGGTCAAGAATGTACTTTCTCTGACATAGAAAAATTCCTTTACTCCCCCTAGCTACCTCAATCCCTAAGAAGTACTTCAGTTCACCCAAATCCTTCATCTCGAACTCAGAGGCTAGCTGTCTCTGTAATTTATCCATCTCAATAGTATCATCTCCAATAATTACCATATCATCAACATAAATAATTAGAGCTATTTTCCTTTGTTGATGTTTTAGAAACAGCGTGTGGTCTGAATTACTCTATTAACCAACCTTCTATATAAACTATGAAAACCTACCAAACCATGCTCGAGGGGATTGCTTGAGACCATATAAAGACTTCCTTAATTTGTATACAAAATTACTGGGCGAAGCAGCTACATACCCAGGTGGAAGACTCATGTACACCTCCTCAACTAACTCTCCATGAACAAACGCATTGTTGACATCAAACTACAGAAGTGGCCAGTTTAAGTGTGTGACAAGTGAAAGCAGAACTCAAATAGTATTCATTTTGGCAACCAGAGAAAAAGTCTCATCGTCGTCTACACCATACGTCTGAGTGAACCATTTTGCTACAAGGCGGGCTTTATACCGATTCATAGATCTATCTATGTTTCACAGTAAACACCCATTGACAACCAATTACCTTCTGTAATGCCTCCATCTCTTCCTCCATTTTCTTTCTCCATTTTTGGTCTCCCAACGCATCCTGCACTTTGTTAGGTACTGATACAGTAGATATTTGATTTATAAATGATTCATATGGCTTAGACAATATTTTAGTTGACATGTAGCTGGCTATTGGATATTTTGATTTTGCATGGATATTTGGTTCATATCTTTTGGTTGGTTGACCCCAAGTAGACCTATTTGGTAACAAATATTGTCCAACACTAGACTCAATGCTATAAGTATTAGTAGTTGTACATACTACAGATGAGTGATGCCTGAGGGAACAACAATGTATTTCATTTTCATTTTCAGTGAGCGAAACTAGTGCTTGGATACTTAGAGCATCTGCTTCTTCAACGACTAGATTCAATGGGTTAAGAATCTCAATTGGACCTATTGAAATACTAGTAGGTGATTCTTCTAATTCCTCCCCTTCACCAAGATATAGTTCTTCGAAATATGAATTCTCCCCCTAACAAACAGTATCAGGTGAGGAAAAATAACTCATGCACTCAAAGAAGGTAACATCCATAGTGACTAATACTTTTTGGTCTGTGGATGGAAGCACTTGTACCCTTTCTAATAACCTCTATAACCAACAAACACACACTTAATTGCCCGGGCAAGAAGATTATGGAATAATGACAAGGATACATAGGATACATGAGATGCGAGAACCTCAAATATGATTTCACGGACACTAGACGGGAGATGATTGATGAGATGGGCGAAAGCTTATACAGCATTGCCTCAAAGATATTTTGGCATATGAGCACTAAATAGAAGTGCATGAGCCATATCAAGTAAATGACGATTTTTTCTTTCGGATACCCCATTTTGTTCTAGTGTTTGTGAGTAAGTAGTTTGGTGAACAATCCCATTTGTTTTGAAAAAATCTTGAAAAACACGATTAACATATTCTCTCCCATTATCAGAACATAGGATCCTAATGATGCTATTGTATTGCATTTGAACAAGGGTATGAAAAGTTTGAAAAGTTGAAAAAACTTCATCTTTGCTTCTAAGAAGAGCAACCCACAACAATCTTGTGCAGTCATCAAAAAACGACACAAAATACCACATACCCAATAGAATGGGCTCTCTAGATGGTCCCCAAACATTAGAATGAATTAATTCAAAAGGAATAACACTTTTATTAGAAATATTGGGAGAATAAGTAATACGATGGCTCTTGGCCAAAACACATGTCTCATAATATAAAACAGACTCACTAACACCAATAAACAAAGTAGGCATGGATTTTTTCATAAGACTAAAAAACGGATGCCCTAAGGGGCGATGCCACAACCAAATTTCACTTTGCTTGTCAGACTAGAAGTCACTGCAGTGCAGGTTTGTGCTCCTAGTTTCTCCCCTGTGTAGTTCTGATCCAGACAGAACAATTTTCCCCTCAGATACCCTCGATCAATTATTTCCCTGGTAAGAAGATCCTAAAAAATCACATACATAGGATAAAATGTTACAGAACATTGAGACTCTGTATTCAACTATGGGACAAATATTAAGTGATGAGATAAGTCAGGCACATATAAAACATTATGCAGTGGCAAACTTGGAGTAATACAAAGTGACCCCTTCCCTAAGATAAGAAAGGCCTCACCATTAGCATTCATAACATAAGACACTGGTGGGGAAGACAAATTAGTAAAATAAGATTTATCATAAGTCATATGATCAGATGCACCATAATCAATAATCTAAGTATTAGACCCAACAAAGTGAGAAATGTTTAAGGCCATACCAATCTTACCACGACCAACTATTGAAGCTATAGTAGTATCTCTACATGTCATAGGATGATCCTGTCAAGTCACCCCATAGAAATCTGGTTCTTGGACTACTTGCACCGCAGCTGCTTTCATTTTAGGACGATAATTTTGCCTTTTAGGTCTCAGGTGTGGGTTCAATTTCCAAGTCTCTCGATTATGCCCAACTTTATTGCAATAAGAGCATTGCGGACGAGGGCTATTGGCAAAACCTGGTAGAGGTCCTTACTGGTGAAGTGGAACTGAAATCTGATGCTAAAGGAAAGGTGCTTTTGTTTTGGCTTGAATGGCAAGACTAGATAATTCAACCTGTGCCTGATTAAGACTTTCCTGTTGAGATTCGTCTTTAAGGATATATGTAAAAGCTGTGGTCAAGTTTGGAGGGTCTGACATTCAGAACAATTCGCCCTTGGCACTATTATGTTTGATATCAAGACCTCTTAAGAATGCATGAACTCGCTCAAGCTCCTTTTCTTTCTAGTACCATATAAAGTCCTCTTGATTTTTAATTTTGCACGGACGTTTTTGATCAATTTTAGCCCATATATTCTTCAATTTGGTAAAAAACATATACACTAGTTGCCCATTCTGTTGCATGCTAGCAGCTTTGCACATTAATTTGTAGACCTGTATAAAGTCAGATTCATTAGTGTAGAGGTCTCCCAAAGTCTTCCATATAGCCTCAACTGTGTCACACTCTTCCACCATCTGCAGTACATCATCGGTGATGGCTCTAAATATAATCGACATTACGAGGCTATCATCATCTTCCTACTTAGTATAAGCCTCCACATCATCTTCATGAGGAGCCTTGATTGTTCCAGTCACATGTCCCATCTTGTGCATCCCACGAAGATAAATGAATATAACCCTTTTCCATTTCTAAAGTTGGTACCATTGAGTTTGGTACCATCGAAAGAGCCACCTTTTGAACTCTTTACAGAGACTTCAAATTTTGAAATTTTAGCTGTCTTAGAACTTTGATTTTCTCTTGAATCTCCCATTGAAACAGACAATAATAATATGCCGCAAAATAAAAGGTCACTTCTTTCTCTCTTTTTGTTTTTACCGTTGACTAAGTTGATGAGAAGGTGGATTGGACTTGAGAGTGGGCCTTTTTTTTTTGGAATATTAGTGGGCTGTGGGCTGATGCACAAAAACTTGATAGTCAAATTTTGTATTTTATAAAAAAGCTCGCAAGTGCACGAATCACTTGTAATGAGTGATAAGTATACTCCCAAGATCGTCTCTCAAGGAATTGCGATGGTTCTAAAACGTTATTTATTTTCTTATTCAGTCGAACAAACAATCCTAAACATTCTAACAATTGTCGGGTTGTAGAATAGACTGTAAATTCGGAATTAAATCAAAAACTAAAATAAAATGGAAATAAAAGTAATCACAACCAAGGGAAGGATGATGGATGTAAATGGAAATTTTAGTTCGCTATCCATTCATGGCAAAAACAAATTAAGCATTCAATTAAAAGTTGGATTTAATGATTTTTTCGCTAAACCTAGAAAATCCCAAATCAATGGCAATTTTCACTACGATCAACTAATTAACGTCTTTGATTCAGATCATTAACTAATCAATCGAAATTAGCTCAAGGAAATAATTCTAACCACCTAAACTAACACAAATCAATGCAATCAATTTAGGCTCTTGTTCATAATGCACAATTAAGCAAAGATGGCGTTTCTAATGCCTAATTCTAAAATATTCTTTCTAACTACAAACTAAGGTTTGGTCCACCATTAATTCACAATCAGAAAATAATAAGAACATGAACAAGAAATAAATCCAATCATATATAATTAAATTACAAAATTGTTCTTCCAATCATTGGAAGCAAGACTAACATCCCAATTACATAAATTAGCCAACCATAACTAAATTGGTGTCAATCAATTTAGTCATGGAGGCAAACCACAAAATCAGAGAAGAAAAAGATATTACACTAAAAATACCCTAATGAATCCTTTAGCTCCAAATCCTTGAACTTGATTGATCCTCTTTCTCAAATCCTTGGAGTAGCTTCAACAATGGAAGGTCTCCTCTTGATTTTGGGTTGATTTTGTGTGGAAAAACCCTTGTTGCAGTAGCAGCAAAGGTGGGGAAGAAGATGGTTGTGAAAAGTTGTGTTTGGGAGAGGTATAATGTGGTATTTATAGGAGGAATGAAGTGGAATACGCGTTTTAAGGTTTCTGGGCAGTTTTGGCACGCTCGCCTCGGCGTAGGTTTTTGCCCGCCGTGGCGCGCGTTGAATTTTGGCTCCATGGTAGAAAACAAAAACCTCCCCACCTAGGCACAAGTTTTTCATGCCTAGGCGCGCGTTCCTTTTGTCTTGTATGTAACCCTTACATAGTTTTTGACTCCCAATGTAAGCCTTACATTTTCTAGTTTTTGTTACTCCATTTTCTCTCTTTTTGTGTCATTTCAATCCAATATTCTTCAAGAGTCCAAAAACCTACAAAACACAAAAATACCTTCCAAAACACGAAAATAATAAAGTAAAACATAAAATGAATGCTTAAAAAAACATAACAAAACATAGGTCAAAATTGTGTTCATCATGGACTTAGGGTTGAGAGGAATGGGCTAGGGTTTAAAGATGGAGGCAGATCTGAACTGGTGGAGGACAGGCGCGGGAGAGACGGCGCTAGACAGGTACGGGACCGACCGGGTAAGACAGAGCGAGACAAGAGCAGGAGAGACGGCGCTGGGCAGCCGGGAGAACGGTGCGGGAGAGACAGTGCTACTGAACTGGCTAAACAGGCAAACGGCACGAGAGAGACAAAGCAAACGCGCGGCGGCGCTGATAGGTGGCGACGATAGAGGCATATATAAATTACAAGAGTTCTGAATAAACTAGAATTCTGTACAATCTAGAGTTTCATTACAGATAGAAACATATTAATTACAATATATTATACACTAATTACACAACTCACGCTAACATCATCTGTGCGGAGAAACAAATAAGTAATTAAAAATAGGTTATTATGTAAAATCTCATTCTCCTCGTTAAATAATACTTGTTTACAAATAACTAGAATTTCGATGAAGTTTGTTCGAACCGACATCTTTTACAGAGCTAAAATAATTCACTTACTATTCTCTCAAGCAAACGAACTTGATTACGTGCTTGTTTCAGGGCAGGAATATGAAAGATGAGAATTTATAAATTGTATGATTAATACATAACACAAATTATCATATCTTGTAATGGGGTTAAAGCATGCATTTTAACATACAGTCAAACTAAATTGGAGGCAACCTAAAGCAAATAGTGACAAGAAGCTATTCTTAATATGATCAAACAAACATATAATAAATTTTCATATTTTAAGAATAATAAGAAACAATCACAATAACTATATGCATGCAAGCCGGCCCAACATTTAGGAGGGTTTGATTTCTCAGAATAATACTTTTATATTTGAATAGGCCATCAGTATAGTATCAGTAACTAACCGCATAATATTTAAAGACCATCTTCATCTATAAACAAAAGTAGTATCAATTTAATTAATGACCTACCTACTTATTACAAACCTCTCTGCATGCAATATTAAAATAAAGTAGGCCTTAATTTTCAAGTATAAGCTGAACAGTGGAAATTCATTCAAATGCTCATGGTTAATTGTCATATTCACCACTTCTGTGAGAGGCATGAAACGTTTGTACCAATCAACATCTTCCTTCACTACAGCTTTCAAAGTAATTTGAAGATTCTCAGCAAACTGTAGGAGATCTAAAATAGCATTTGCTTCATTCCCATCTACTGGTGAACTCCTTTGAACAGCAGATTGGACCTTCAGGGGCAAAAAAATCAAAGAGTTGGAGTGCTAGATAATTCATAAGAAGAAAAACAAACCACAGATAAGTTGAAGCTTCAAAATAGGGAAAATAACTTATATAAAAAACCAATGATCATTTATAAATAACACCCTGAACATCAATGCCATTGAAATCGAAACAACAACCCAATCCAATCCAATCCGGTTTATCAATCTCCACCCATATATTTCTATTACGGACTTATCCATAAAGTGGGCTGCACCAGAATGGGAACAATATGACTTAGCCCATTAAGATAGATACATAGCGCTGCATAATACAACATCTTGTCATGTTGTGCAAAGTAGGAATATGGGTTGTCTTTTTTACACTGGTAGAGAGAATATGGAGACAAAGAGCAATGGGTTGTTTATACTCTCTAGCCACAAATCAGACAAAGAAAAGACTTTAAATTCGTACTTCAGATCGACTCATTTCTAGTGCTTTCAATTGACTCAATGCCACAATACATCCAACTATGTGGCAGCGCACACCATAAAAGTAAATAAACATATAAGCAACAAAACAAAGAGAAAGAGCGAGTGAGAACATACGAAGGTTCAAGATCTCGGTGGATAGTTGCTTCAAATTTGTGCTCGTGCAAATAATTCATTCCCCATAAAATTACATCATAGTGAACCCCATAAGAGTAAGAGTGGTAAATAACTCAAATCATATAAGAATTCGTATTTTCTTTGGACGTAATATTTCCATTATTACAAGTCAAGATTAGGCACGATAATTATTACTCACAGCAGCATAAAATATTTCTGAACAAATTCAACATTTGAGCTAGGAGGGGTATTTGTCTTAACTGCTAGCAATATCAAGCCCAAACTTTACTACTCTATTGGTTTTAAGGAAACTTTCCTTTTCAAATATGCACACAAGTCTCCTTTCAATAATAATGGCTCAAAAAAGCATAATCTTAATGATATTCAAATAAAAGACAAAACATATATGTTGGATATTATGAAAAATAATTTTTTTTGTTGGCAAAACGCTAGTTTAGCATGTCCAAGTAGATGGTTACAAACTTTTGTCATACATGCTCTCATATCCAAATCTAATTAAATGAGAGATTTCCCACAAAAAAAATTATGTGAATAAAAGTAAAAAGATATCCACGAGTTCATTACTCATAACTAATGTTTGATCAAATAAATTAAAAAAAAAAAAAACAAAAAGAAATTACGAAAAACAGGGAATCCAAGATATATGCAAGGGATTGACATGATAAGAACTTGAACTGACGGCCCTTTTCGAAGAAGACAACAATTGATTAAAGAGAGAGAAAAAAGTTGCCTTGTTCGATGAATACGACTAGTTTAGTTGTGGTCAATGATGAACGGCAAGGAGGCGACAATTTTCTTCTTTAAATGAGTGAAAATGGTTTCGAGGGACGGGGAGGAACTGAATACGAGCTTCAAGACAATGGGTTTTGGTTAGGGCTTTTGGTTATGGTTTTTCTTTTTCTTTTTTCCTTTTTTTTAAATGCTCGTATGTACTGGTTGTTACAGTGAATTACTCAAATAGCAAAAATTTGAGTAAAAAAACCTTTTAGACTTAAATAGCACTTTTTAGACATAAAACGGTGAGTTTCATTTATATAATATATATGATTTTTACCAAAATATCCATTTATCTGAGTATTCGTAAAAACCTCGCCATTTCCGTGTTTCCTTCAAAGCTTATGGATTTGTACATTCACATTTTGTATGTACAGGTTACATACATATTTATTTTGTATGTAACCTGTACATTCACATTTTGTATGTACAGGTCATGTGAATGTACAGGTTACATACAAATTTATTTTGTATGTAACCTGTACATACAAATTTATTTTGTATGTAAATTTATATGTAACCTGTACATACAAATTTGTATGTAACCTGTACATACAAATTTGTATGTAACATTTACATACAAATTTGTATGTAACCTGTACATTCACATTTTGTATGTAACCTGTACATTCACATTTTGTAAGCTGTTTAAAACAACAATAATATACAAACAATACAATGCATTTCATGTGAATGTACAGGTTACATACAAAATAAATTTGTATGTAACCTGTACATACAAATTTATTTTGTATGTAAATTTGTATGTAACCTGTACATACAAATTTGTATGTAACATGTACATACAAATTTGTATGTAACCTGTACATTCACATTTTGTAAGCTGTTTAAAACAACAATAACATACAAACAATACAATGCATTTCATGTGAATGTACAGGTTCACATTTTGCAGGAAGAACAGTTCGTATGTACAGGTTACATACAAAATTATTTTGTATGTAACCTGTACATACAAAATGTGAATGTACATAAGCTGTTCTTCTTCTTCTTCAAGTGGGTTCAAGTGAATGTACAGGTTACATATAAAATAAATTTGTATGTAACCTGTACATTCACATGACTTCATCTTCATCTTCATCTGCATCTTCAATTCTTCACCTGCTCCACTCTTTCCTACATATATCAAACAACAAAAAGCTTCAAATTACACTAAAAAACAGCAAGAAATAAAGAAATCACAATTAATTTATATTAAAATTTAAACTTATAGGATTTCATACAAATCAGGAACACAGAAGAAGCGAAAGCGAAGAAGAAGAAGCGAAGAAATCTTCATCTTCAATTCTGGAAAACAGAAGAAGCGAAGAAGAAGAAGAAGCGAAGGCTGGGTTAAAAGTGTCATTTATATTTTACCAAAACACAACCGTTTTGCTATATGAGGAAAAAAATCAGTTTTCGTTGGAAAGGTCTCATATCAGGGAATTAATACCTGGTTGTTACCTGTGCATAACTGGCTACAGGTTTATTTTTTATAAAAATTCACTACAAGGTACAAAAATGCAGTCTGCCATCTCTTAAGATGCATTTAAGACAAATGTTAAGATTGATACACTATTTTGAAGGGCATATGTCTTAAATGTACCTTTAAGAGGGGCAAACTGTACTTTTGTACCGTAGTGTAATTTTTTTTTTTGTCTAAATTAGACCCTTAACCAGCTGAGTAACCGGTTTTTGTAATTTGTATTTAAAGCCAACATTGAGTCTCCTAGCTTCAGATCCAGAGACACTGAGCATTGTTTAGCTTTGCCTACATTGATCAACTGAAAACCAGTAGAATTATTCTTCTTATTTCAATTATTTGTTCACAAGTTGAAGAAGAAAATGACTAGTGAGGAGATATGTTGCGTGGTGACTGGTGGAAGGGGTTTCGCGGCCAGACATTTGGTGAAGATGCTCATCAGATACGAAATATACTCTGTTCGAATCCCCGATTTACCCGCTATCATCGATCTTGAACCGGCTAAGAAAAATGGAATCCTCGGCAATGCATTACGGGTTGGTCGTGTTGTTTATATACCCACTGATCTTCGGCATAAAGATCAAGTGCTTAAAGGTTATTTTGTAACTCCCTTTTTGTTTAATCTTAGTGAACAATGAAAGAATTTATGTAATTTTGTGATTGGGTTTATCTTTTTGTAGCATGTGAAGGGGCTGAAGTTGTATTCCATATGGCGGTGCCTAATTCGTCCATTAACAATTATCAGCTTCATCATTCGGTCAATGTTGATGGTAGGAAGTACTAAACTATATTGCCATTTGTTCCTTCAATGCGATTTTTTTTTGGGGTTTCCATTACATTGTTTCTTAGATTTAAAGATTTTATTGAAATTGAACTATAATGTTCAAGAACCAAGAATGTTATTGATGCTTGTGTTCAAGGGAAAGTAAAGCGACTAATTTACACAAGCTCTCCAAGCGTGGTCTTTGATGGGGTCCATGGAATTTTGGATGGGGAAGAATCATTGCCTTACCCAACAAAGGTACTAATTCCACTTAACAAGAATTTAATTGATTGCATCAGTGTTCTTTTTTTGACTTGCACATTTAACTTGGCCACAATATAATGTTAAACAGATATGCATTGAACTGATAAAAGTATTGCCACTTGTGTATTTATATGGTACTTGCTATAGCTTTCATTGCCGCCGTCATCATCAATATGAACAAAATGGTTCCACTATCTAACATACCTTAAAGGGTAAAGTTGATGAAGTTATAGCTGGTGAACAGAGGTCTAATTAAGATAAAGTTTAAGTCATAGTCATCAATTTGTCTACCATGACATTTAAGTAAAAGGCTAGCTGATATGTGTATTCCATTCAATTGTGCAAATTGCAAGGATAATTGTTCTCCATCATTAACTTGTTTATATTGTCAGTGTCATGCAAAACAACAGATTGTTCTTTTATTTTATTGTGATTGTGAAGTATAGATTCATGCATCAATATGGTTTGATAATTTCATAAACTTTTTCAGCACAATGACTACTATTCAGCAACAAAAGCTGAAGGAGAGGCAATGATAATCAAGTCTAATGGTGTTAATGGTCTTGTAGCATGCTGCATTCGACCTAGTAGCATTTTTGGCTCGGGTGATAAGCTGCTGGTCCCTTCTTTAGTTTCAGTTGCCAAAGCAAGAAAATCTAAGGTACATTGGTTTGTTTTCACATTTGTTTGATTATGAAATTCTTTAATAACATTTATTTTGTCTGGTTTCTTCTCCATATTCAAATGGTCAGTTCATTATTGGTGATGGCAATAATGTGTATGAGTTCACGTATGTTAAAAATGTGGCACATGCCCACATGTGTGCTGAGCAAGCTCTAGCTTCAGAGGAGAAAGTTGCCGAAAAGGCTGCAGGGCAGGTACCATTTTACCTCTTTTGTAAGTTCTACTATACCAGTTATTCATATATTCATTGCTTGTTTAATTCAAATTTCAGTACAGTAGTCTGGTCATTCTGTTTACAATAAATGAAACATAGACTTCATCTGGTGTGTGGTTCACTGCTGCAGTGATTAAACAGTTTATGTTTTTTTTCCATAGGAATATAACATATCCTAGACTCCTAGTTTTTCATTGCATTTATTTTTCAGTTTCTCTATAATATGGCTTGTGGAATAAGTAAAGTGATTCGTCAGTGCTTGTTATTATATTTTATTTTCGTTTTGCCTCCGAATTAAATTTCTATGCAGGCCAAGGATCAAGATCCCTGCCTTTGTTATAATGCCTATTGCACATATGGTCTAATTGGTATATAAGCTACTTGGCCCTTATGGGATGTCGATTCCCCAGTTGACACCTTCAAGAGTTAGACTCCTTTCATGCAGCAGATCATTTAATTGTTCAAAAGCAAAGGATAGACTTGGCTACACACCAATTGTTCCACTTCAGGTTTCACAACATTGTTTGTTATTGACATATAACTACTATATGTGGTTTTTAATATATATTTGTATATTTATCGACTTTTTTCTACCATAGTTCGACTTCATGTTGACTTTTTTCTACCATAGTTCGACTTTATCTCGACTTTTTTCTATCATAGTTCGACTTCGTATCGCTTTTTTCTACCATAATTCGACTTCATATTGACTTTTTTTTATCATAGTTCGACTTCGTGTCGACTTTTTTCTATCATAGTGAGTGCCATAAATGAACCAGCTTAGACATCAAGCTAGCAACTTCAAATGCCAAAAATCTAATAACAGATTTTTTTCAAAACAGCCTCATGCTTTCTTGAAGTCTTCTTGTTTTGATCGTAAATTTATAATTGCACTAAAATATAATTCTTTAAGATGATAATATTCTAACAAAAAGAATTGGAAAAAAAAATCTATCTTTTTGGTGGCCTAAGTCTAAGAGTAAATAAATTATTTATAATTTTTAATTTTCATACATCCAATATTCTAATTCCCATTTGAGTTATGGAAAAAAAATATTCAAGAAATTGTTAGACCCCTAATACGTTTAACGTATGTGCGCAGAAAATAGGAGCAAAACAACCCTTCCATATATGTGTTATTTTTCATTCTCTATTATTATTTATATTTTCAGTATTATGATATTTTAATGTTTGTTTTAGTGGAGTCTGTTATTTCAATTTGGACATTAAGTTTGTTACAAGTAGTGGGAGGTGTTTGTCCACGTATGATTCTGTTAGATAATGGGTATAAGTAGAAAGAGGAAACTTGGGTTGGTCATGAAAATATTGTGAGACTATTTTCCTTGGGAGAGTCACAAGCCTCTCTAATAGCTTGTATTTTCGATTATTGTTTTGCAATAGAAACTCAAATTTCCTATAACTAACAGTTGGTTCACATTTCATTATAATTTTGTTAGTTCATAACAGAAATCAACTAAGTTCAATTTGATTTTTTGCTAACTATATCCAATAATTACAATTTAAAGCACATAAATGTGAGGAATAAAAATTAGAAGAAATACTTTATAAGCAAACAATTCAAAAAAATACATGCCAAAATTGTGTAAAAAAATAGAGAAACTTAAAAGCATAAATTCCATATTAAATTTGGTCAAAATAATTTACATCCAAAACAGTTTACAATTTGCTGAATACTGTTTAAAATAGTTTACAGCCTACTAAAACATTTCATCTACATCAAAATATAAATAAATTACATCAAATAATCCAAGGTGATTATGATGGGTTCGTCACACATTTGACGTGGCGCTTCACACGTTTAGCTTTCCTTTTTATCTTTGTTTCTTTCACACATACAATATAGACTTCACTTGAATCCACCTTAAATAAATAAGTCGATATAGAATCGAACTATGGTAGAAAAAATTCAATAAGCGTGCAAGTATACATTAGAAACCTAAGATAGTGGTATTATGACACTAACAAATAATATTGTCAAAATTTACACTTAAAGTACATTAAATTTTAATTAAACACTCTTACAATAACACAATTACTTGTAAAATAAATTAGTCAATATCATGTTAAAGTATAGTAGAAAATAGTCGATAAACATATAAATTTACATCTAAGACTTAAGATAGTAGTAATATGACCCTAACAAATAATGTCGTTAAAATTTTTCCTTAAATACATTCAACTTCAATTAAAAGCTCTTACAATAACACATATGCATGGAAAATATATAAATCGATATGAAGTCGAACTATAGTAGAAAAAAGTCGATAAGCATACAACTACACTTTAGAGATCTAAGATAGTGGTAATATGACCTTAACAAATAATGTCGTTAAAATTTTCCCTTAAATACATTCAACTTCAATTAACAGTTCTTACAATAACACACATGCATGTAAAATATATAAGTCAATATGAAGTCGAACTATAGTAGAAAAAAGTTGATAAGCATGCAACTACACTTTAAAGACCTAAGATAGTGGTAATATGACCCTAACAAATAATGTCGTTAAAATTTTCCCTTAAATACATTCAACTTAATTAAAAGCTATTACAATAACACACATGCATGTAAAATATATAAGTCGATATGAAGTCGAACTATAGTAGAAAAAAGTTGATAAGCATGCAACTACACTTTAGAGACCTAAGATAGAGGTAATATAATCATAACAAATAATGTCAGCCAAGATTTCTCTCCAATTTAGCACATAAATTTGGAAATGAATAACGAGAGATCAGCTCATCCTTAGAATTGGAATCTATTCGTCGTTTCTCGAGACAAATTCAATTGAAGAAAATGATGTATTCAGACGAAAAAGATAAGAAGAAAGGAGATAAAGAGGTGAAACTTGTTCCCATAGAGAAGCGAAGTTATAGCCTTTGGAAATGACTCCCCCCGATTTGTGAAGGTTGGTGGGAAGGTTAGCCTTAGTCGCCATTTTCTTAAAATTCAAACTCAAACTGTCACACACGCCACCCATCAGTTCCCACTTCCACTTTTGTACATTCTTGGCGTTGCTATCCATTTCCCCTCTTTCTCTATCTGAAATTCTAAGAAGAGTCTTTCTTCTTTCTTTCAATTTTTATTTATTTATTTAGCTTAAGTTGAGTTTACCAGTTACTCAAGGTTGAGAATTGGTTGTGAGACTATTTTTGACAAAAATTCACTATAGGATACAAAACTGTATTTTGTCACCTCCAAAATTCTATTTAAGACAAATGCTTTATTTTGAAAGTATGTCGAATTTATATGTCGTCTAAAAAATTGTCTGCTCTATTATTGACATGACTTCACGCCCCCAAAAATTTCAGAGATCCGAGTTCATTTTTTGATTGGATCACTTGAAAAAGTGGCAACAAATGGAAAACAAATTGAAACTTCAAGTGAGAGAAAAAAAAATAGGTTTATTTTTGAAAAAACAACAAAAATAACATTCCTCAAAACATGTATTAACAAAAGTAACACCTCTTGTATTCAAACTTAAAATTTTACAATTAAAAGAATTATTGATATATCGTTTTTTTTTTAACATTCATTTAATTAGAATTGAACGACGACAATTTATACCCGTTCAATATTAAACATTTAATATTAACGTTTAAATCGAACCTTTAATATTATTACGGTGTTAATTATATTATTATAAATTTTATATATGTTATTTTTAATAATTTTCCATTATTTTTTCAAACTAACGTGAAAGCAGGGTAAAAAAAGATTCGGTTGGAAAGAGATTTCGTAGCGGTATAAACAAATTATAACAGAAATCTCATATGCAGTGGTGGGGCACACAGTAGTATATAAATGGCCTCTGTAGAAATTAGAAACAAACACTACATCACCAAAGCAAACAAAGAACTCAACAAGAAAATCAAGAAGAAGAAAAGTTACACACATTCATAAGTCACAACAACGCTCAGTCGTCTTCTGCTTCAGCTTTAGCATCTAGCTCGAGTACTTCTGGCGCGATCTGTTCAACTCTTCCTCCTAAGGAATGTTGCAAGGGCATCAATGGCCTCGATAAGGTCATTCTTCGCGAGCCTCATTTCATTGCTCAATTTCTTCATTCCTGTAAATTCTTTGCTGTTTTTTGAATCACGTTGTGTTTCTTGTGTTTATTTATTAACTCCGTCTATATTCACTAGCGATTCAGTTTCCGTTACTTGTTTGGAATGTGCCTTCTTGTTTTTGAAATGATGTTGCTGTGAAAGATTTGTTTCGCAAATTTAGTTTCTGATTTTCGAGTTTTATGTGGTTAGATCTGTTTCGATGAAGTTCTTTAAAAAGGTTCTTTCGAGATTTTCAGTTTACTTGAACAGTGAGGGGATGAGGATGAATTTTAGTCTTAGAAATTGTTCTTACAAGGAATACCATGCTTTCTTGACACTTCCGACATGATGCTTATTTCTGAACGCTAAGCAAAATTAGCATCTGTTTACGCTCTATTGTTCTGGATTAAACCGTGTTCTGTAAGTTATGTGAATTGAACTGTGCAAAAAGAGTTTTAGAATCTGTTAGATTTGGTAGTAGTCTTTGTACTTGATATATTCATCTCAATTGCTATTAAAATGAGTTTTCTATCGCTAATGCGACTGATTTAGGTGTAACCTTGAACTGCGACTGATTTGGTCTGGTTTTAGAAGAAATGAAGAACAGGCAGAAAGATAAGACAATAATCTTTAAGATATGAAAAGTTGCCTAAACATTAATCTAATACACTTCAGAGGGAAGGCAAGAAACATCAAGATTTGAAGCTACAAAATCTTGTGGAAAGTAACATTTCAGAATCGACTCGTTAATTAGTTTCTATAGTGGCTTCTCTTACTCTTTTGCTTGCGGGACCTATTGCATTTATATTTGTGTCTCATGTTGCAAATTTGTTTGGTTGTTATAGTGTTTATATGTGTTAGGCACCATTTCCTTTTGAGCTAGTTTTTGGGAGTAAGTCCCGGTCTATTTAATATGGTTATTATAACTTATATTTTAGTTATAAGTTATATTTTCCAAAACTAGTAATAATAGAACCAAAACTATGAGTTTTAATTATATCAAAATTAGATAAATTACATAAATGCTCTTCAAGGCTAATAAATAAATATACAAGAGCTTCAACACCTTCTTCGGTGACATCATTGGAGCTCCGGTGACTTCATCGGAGCTTCGATGACCTTGCCGAATATATATAAAATGTGTTACATACTATATCAGAAGTGTATGTAACACAAGAACGTTGAGTTAAAGGATGATACAGTTTTCATTATAAAAAAGAAGATGTGGCTCACAAGCGAGAGCGTCAGAGAGACAAGTAATAGCTTTGATCTAGCTGGTCATTGATAATTTTGTAGCCTTGAAGTTTGTTAATTTGATTTTTTTCCCTCACATTACTCTCAAGGTCAGAAAAATCTCAAAAGCATTATTATATTTTTATATTGATGTTTATTATTATTTCGGAAGCTATTAGGGAGGAGGGAATGATATTATGGTGAAGGAAACTCAACTAACTAGCCATCAGAATCTTATTTGATTTGACACAACGATGCCTTCTTTTCGCATATCTTTACAAATTTTAAACTCCACTCCGTTGTTAACTTAAATATAGGCAAGATTGTTAAATGCCCAGTAAAAGAAAGGTTGATAATGCTAAATTCCTCCAGAGAATCAGCTTTATGGGTGACTAATTGTCTTTTTTGTTTGTGCAACTATTAAAAATAGTTTCAGAAGCCATTTCAACATAAACCAAAAAAATTTTTCTTGAAGATACACTTAGTGTGCTTTCTAAACCTGAAAACTTAGTGACAAATTTTTATGTTTTATTACAGGATCTAAGTTAGCTTTGAGAAACCTTGGATTAACTTCACCCCTAAATTCAATCTGTTCCCTTCCTCTACATTTCTCTTAGGCGGCCACTTTTTAGGTTAATGTGTTACATATTATAACAAAGGTATATGTAACGTGTTACACACAATGACAACAGTATATGTAACATATTACATACAACAGCGAAAATGTATGTAATATGTTACATACAATAACATAGGTGTATGTAATGTGTTACATACAAGACATAGATGAATGTAACATTCAACAGAGATGTATGTAACATATTATATATAACAGCAGAAGTGTATGTAACATGTTATATACAACCACAAATGTGTATGTAATGTGTTACATATAAGACAGAGTTATATGTAACAAGAATGGATATATATATAACATGTTACATACAATAATAGAGGTGTATGTAATGTGTTACATACAAGAATATGTGTATGTAATATTCAGCAGAAGTGTATGTAACATGTTACATACTATAACGAAATGTAATATTTAGCAGAAGTGTATGTAACATTTTACATACAACCGCAAATATATATATAACATATTATATGCAATGATAGAGGTGAATATAATTCACTCAGGAATTTGTTCAAACACATAGTAAGCACTTGGCAGTAAAAAGAGATGAATATAATGAGTTTCAAAAATATCATTCAAAAAAGTTAAATGCATTTTTTAAAAAACATTAGCAAAATATTAGATTTTTATTCTCTTCTCATAAGCAAAATTCTTTAGTTTCCTTCACTCACCCCTTGATAATTTCTGAAAGCTAAGAGAGACTAATGGAGCTCAAATCTGCAGCAAGAGCAATAGTCAATCCTGTACATGAACTCTTAGAGTTGGTATCTCTAGGTCCTTCGTGGGAATTAAATATATTTTCCTAACGATTCTCTAAAATTGTCTTATATCTTGTATCATCTTGGACCCCATGTTTCTTGCCTTCTCCGATATCACTAGTATTTTGCTAACTATTCTCTTAAGCTTTTCTTCTAGATTGTGAGTGTTAAGGAAGATGAGAGAGAGATGGCTAGCAAGAAGACAAAACTGCCAGCGCCAACTAGCAACGCCAACAATGAAGGTTGGGACTAAGAGTAAAGAAATAAAAGAAGAGAGAGAAAAGTAAAAAGGATGATAACTGATGAGCAATAAATATGCAAGAGAAGAAAAACAAAAACATATACATATAAGGATAAAAGCGTAAACTTAAGTAGTCAAAAACGAGGTTGTATCGCGATTTTGGATAAATTGCAATACAGTTTGAAATTAGAGAAATTCTTGGTAATTAATTCTATCAGAGCAAGGTTGTTAATTGTTAATTTGTAAGTAATATGAGAATTGGATCCAAGTCCACGCTGAACTTGAGGGTGGGTATTGCATTTGTATTTGGGAGTAAGACTCAACCCATTTAACAGGACCAACATACTTAATGAATCAAAAAATTGTGAAAAATCAATTGGTATAAAGTTCATGTACTATTGCCGTAACCTATCCAGCATTTGCAGAAATGATCTGGTGAACCTTGATTCCTTGACTATAAATTTTAAGGCGGATCATAGATCATTGATATTTGTAGCACTTTTTTGACACGAGTGTCAATATGGAGTTGGTTACATGTTTGATGAAACGTTAATGTTTGTGCTTTACTGGGGAAGTTGTACTCATGTATATGTGTTTGGACGAAAATTTGCCTTCTTCAGTAAATGTTGTTTTTTTTTGGGTAAGGTCCACATTTCTTTTTCCTGATTTGAGTTTGACAAATAAAAGTGCAAATCATAATAATAAAGTAGAAAACTATGTATATTAAGCGAATTTGATCTTTTGACTATGTTTTTTTTCCCCTCATGAGAAGGTTGTCCCTATAGAAATGTGACATGTTGGTTCTCTTTTAGTGAAATTATGGAATTAATAATCAATTTCCTGCATCTTATTCGCCTTAGTTGCTTTTGCTTATTTGTGCTTTTGCTAGTGAGTAACAGATTGTTTGAGAAGTAATCTTTTCTGAAATTATGACCTACAATTGTTGGTAATATTTCTTATTGTTTACTCTTTATGCATCTTAGCTACTTAAGGTTTCTAGTTTCAGTGACGTAGGCTTAACACTGAAAGTGCATTGTTCATTTTTTAAATAAATATTTTGAGTTTTCAGGTTTATCTGTACGGGGGTCTTTTGACATCTTGGAAGAATGAGCACGGGGATGCGTTTTATATTTGTCAGCAAAAAGGTGCCATGCTACTTAGTACTTCAGTTTACTTGCATTTTTCATTCACTATAATTTCAACTAGTGGGACGTATTCTTTTTTATACTAAGATATTCTGCAACAAACAAAAGTTATTATTGTTCCTTTAAGGTAAAATTATAATTTAGTTATTATTTTGTAGCATTTTCATTATATACACAACTATGTTGCTATAAGTTGTCTCTTTCCTTTTTGAATATTATGCTATTTTTCTAATTTTTATATGTGATTAATGTGTGGGAAAGTATCATTCAGCACTCCTGTGATTGGGTCTGTACACAGAGGATTATTAACACCCTCAAAATTTTCATTGACATTCACCGAGATTGGGAATCCAATAGGTTAATTGCATATTTCTCAAGCCTTGAGTTGTGCTTGATATAATCCATTATTCAGAATTGGTTGTTAATATTTTTCCCTTGAGGTTTTGAGTCCTATGTAGGCTTTTATAAAATCTGAGTTATGATTTTTAAATAGTTGAGAATCATCAGGAACCTTCCTACCATTGTCTTTTCCCTACCCTTGATTCTTCTGACTTATTTCTTCTTACCTTAATTCTTAGTCTTTCACTATTTCTCCCTCTCTCTGTCTCTCTCTCTTTTTATTTTTTTGATCTATTGCAGGCTGATTTTAATCCTCCCAACGCAATTCATGGTGAAATTCCAATGTGCTTTCCTCAAGTATGCACTTGTTTTCGAATACCCATTTTTCTGCTTTAGTTGCTTTTATCCGAGAAGTAATTGTGCTCCGTGCATGCAGATTTCAAATATTGGTAATCTGGAAACCACATGGATTTGCGAGGAAAAAGATTTGGAGTCTGGATTGTGATTCACGTCTCCCAGCACCAAAATCCAGCATTTCTTTTAGAGAAAAGTGTCATGTAGGTGCTTTTTCTTTGGTAAAAAGTGATGTTTAGTCTTTTACTTTACGAAATGTATTCATTAGTCTTTTTGTTTATAAAAAAATAGCCAAATAAAGACTCTGTATTCGTGATTAATATTTTATTATTAAAATATTTTAAGCTAAAATATTGAAGAGAATAAATTTATCATTTTATACATATTAAAAAGAATAAAAATAAAAACCAAAATCACAATATTTATTAACCTAACATCCCTAAACCATAACCCATTAATTCCCTGCAACACCTTTCGTGAACTGCTTCTATCAATCTCTAATAGTGATTGAATCTCTAAGAAATGACAGAGACTCTTAAAGAAGATATTAAAGAATTTGTTTTTAGAGGAGATCGAATATCACCAATATATGGTAAGAATCTTTTGCTTTCTTCATTGTATTGTCTTCTAAACAATTAAAAAACAACAAAAAAAGTGAAATTTCTTTGGTTTTCATGCGAGAAGAAATGAATTTTTGTCATTCTTTTTGTGATAATATCGACTGGTCTCTCATCTAGTTTTGGTTTAATTATTGTTCCTGCTTGTTTGTATCGAGTTTCTTGCCTTCAATATTTTAATGATTGAGGTTATATAAGTTGTGCAAGTTGCGCATTTTGAGTGTGTTATATTAATATTTGTTTTAAAATTTTTAGTGGTCTCTAAGTGACATAAGTTTTCTATACTTGTAAATGTCGGCTGTTGAAAAAGTTAAATTTTTAAACTTTTGTGATTGTATTGTATTGAATGAATTTGTAGTTAGGTACAATAATTAGGTGTTAACTTCATTCCTTTTTGTCTTGACATGTATTTTAGATCCAGGAGATAAGTATTTCAATATGAGGTTACAAATAAATGGATTTTTTGTAGAAGACAGTATTGGGAACCTTGAATATAATGAGAGGAGGTTGGACTTTTATGACTATTGCCAAATGGATAGAATGGATTTTTGGAGGATAAAAAAGTTAGTAATAGATTTGGGATTGACAAATAAAGAAGTTAATGTTTATTATAGGATACCAAGAACCTTTGACAATAGCGGATTAAGAGTCATAAGAGATGATAAAGATGTGAATCAATTGGCCAATTGCATTTCAATAGCAGATAAGGTCATAGATGTGTATATTGATGTTATACATGAGAGTAAAGGAAAAAATGAGAACAATGCAGTGGAGATTAACATGGAGAAAGAGGCTGCAGTTAATGAAGATGAAGAAATATGTGTTGGACATGATAAAGAGGCTACAGTTAATGAAGATGAAGAAATATGTGTTGGACATGATAATCTACTAGAAGAATATATTGGAGAATTGGATGATGTAATTGAATAAGACTATAGACATGAGGTTAATATACTTTAAGAAGAATGAGTTGGTTAGGGACACAATTGAATTGAGTATTGGGATGGTTTTTGAAGATGTGGTAACTATGAGATTTGCCATTAAATTATATGCATTGAGGCATGGTAGAGATATTAAGTTCAAGAGGAATAACAAAATCAAAATTGAAGTATTTTGTAACAATGAGAGTTGTAAAAGGGAGTTGTTTACTAGAAAACAATTTGGAACTAAAGTGTTTATGATTTACAAGAGTCACAGTGAGGAGGAGCACACTTGTAGAAGAAATCATGGGTTAAAAAATCTAATTAGCAGCACATTTATAGTTGAGAACATGTTAGATTTCTTTGTGAATGAACCAAAGGCAAAATACAAAAGAGTTCAAAATGTTGTTCGGGAAAAGTTCAGTGTTGAAATAACCAAACATGTGGTCAAGAAGGCTAAAAATAAGGCTAAGGAACTAATCCATGGAAAATACCAAGACCAATATCCTAAACTGTTTTCATATGGTGAGCAGCTTAAGATTACCAACCCTAGAACTACAATTGTACTAAAAAAAGAAAACGATAAAAATGGTGTTGTAAGATTTATGAGATTCTATGTTTGTTTAGGTCCAATTAAGGAAGGATGGAAAAGAGGTTGTCAAAGACTTATAGGACTAGATGGATGTCATTTGAAAGGACATAATGTAAGCATCCTTCTATGTGCTGTGGGTGTTGACGCTGAAAATGGGATATACCCTTTGGCTTATGCTGTTGTTGAAACTGAGTCAAAGAAGACATGAAAATGGTTTGTTAAAATTTTGTTTAAGACTTGGAAATTAGTACAATCATGAGTGATGAAATGAAGGAAATAATATCAGCAGTAAAGTCAGTTGTACCTAACTTAGAGCATAGAATATGCATATGGCATATGCATAAAAACTATGCAAAGCAAGCAAAAGGAGATAGATTGAGCACTTACTTTTGGGGGTTTGCAAAAGGTACAATAATACCTCAATTTGAGCAATGGATGCAACAATTACAAGTGAAATCAGTAAAGGCTCATGAATGGTTATCTTCTAAACCATTAGAGTCCTGGACAAAGTCTCATTACAGGTTACGATCTTTTATTAAATACATACTTTACATTATCATTTAAATATTTTAAATAACGATTATTTATTCTAATTTGTATGTCTTTTACATGTAGTAGGACTACATCAGTTTGTGGTAATCAACTAAATAACTTGTGTGAGTCTTTCAATTCAAAGTTATTGATAGCAAGAGAGGAACCAATTTTAACCATGCTTGAAACAATAAGAATTTATTTAATCGATAGATTCAATGCTAAGAAGATGATTTGGCAAGATAGAGGTACCCAATTTCAAAGAAAATTATGGACATAGTCACAGAGAACATTAACTTGTCCGCTTCTTGTAGTGCTAGGCATAGTGATGGTTACTTGTGTGAAGTGCAATTTGACTTAACTAAGAAAGTGACTGTAGACTTATTGAATAGGAACTGCACTTGTAGGGAATGGGATCTTTTTGGCATACCATGTATACATGCCATGAGGGTCATCCTTACTAGCTAAGATGATCCAATGAATTATGTCAATTCAGTTTACAAAAGGCAAGCATTTGAAAATCAATATAGGTAATTTCGTTAACATTTCAAGTTTTTTCAAATTTAGTATCTATTATATGAAAATTAACATTGCATATGTTGGTTTATGTTTTCAAAGTCTCATTATCAATCTTGTGCCTAGTTAGCACTTTTGGCCAAACTCAAATGAAGTTAAAACTAAAACACTTAATCCTCCTTTGTACAAGAGAAGTGAGAGACCCAAAAACACTAGGAACAAGTCATCTTTTGAGAAGTTGTGAGGAAAAAAAGTGCACCTTCAAACATTCAAACGGGTACATTAGGAGAGCCTTCAAGGTTAAGAAAAGTGATGAGGATAACATGTGGGTATTGTAAAGAAATTGGTCACAATCAAAAAGGGTGCAATATGAAGAAGTCAGATGCAATTGCACAATCTGAAGTAGTTGTATTTTTTTTTCCATTCTATTCTTTATCAATAAATTACATTAGTTTGTTTTATGGATTTAATGTGCTTTTTAATTTGTAGCAAGTCCAACTTGAAATCCTGATTCCATCATGCTTTGAGAGCAAAAGAAAGAAAACCAAATAAAAAAGGATTAGGCTTGGTATGAAGGATGTCATAAGCCCTAACAAGCTTCAAAGGACACACTAAGCTATGAAGAAGGAGACACTAAGCTGTTTAACAATTGTTTCAAATTATATTTTGAAGAAATGTTTTGAAAGTTATTTTGTGTATTTTGATACTTTGTAACTAGGATATAAATTTGTGAATTAATAGATACACTGTTGTAAAGCACAATACGTAGGTACAACACATAGTTATAGTGTTTTGACCGCAACAAAAAGAGGAAAGGTAATTTGAATGTAATTGTTTCAAACTATATTTTGATGAAATGTTTTGAAAGTTATTTTATGTATTTTCGTACTTTGTAACTAGGATATGAATTTGTGGATTAATAGGTACACTGTTGTAAAGCACGACACTTACGTGCAACACATAGGTACGATATTTTGACTGCAACAAAAATAAGTAAAGTAATTTGAATGTAAACAACATTGCAATTGTACTCTTTTGCTTAATCACATATAGATTTTAATAATTAAATAATGTTAAGAAAATATCAAATATCATTCCTTAGCACTTTTTTTTACAAACAAATGGACTCAATAACACATTTTTTAAACTAGATTACGAAATAACACCTTTGTGTAAACAAAGGGACTAATGTGGCTCTTTATCCAAATAAAAAAAAGTATTATTTAAATTTTAATTTGAATAAAATGACCACTTTACCCTCTTTTGTTTAATTTCATGTAAATTTTAATAATAAAATAATGTTAAAAAAAATATCAAATGTCCTTCCTTAGCACTTTTTTTATAAACAAATGGACTAAATAATACATTTTTTAAACTAAGGGACTAAATGATACCTTTTGTATAAACAAAAGAACTAATGTGGCTCTTCACCCTTTCTTTTATTTGCTTGATCCTTGTGTCTTCTGAAAACGATCATAAGTTCTGGCCTCATGAGTAAGTTGAGAAAGATATTTCGTACAATTTTTCCAGAATTTAGATTTTTTTTCTTTTTCTTGCCCTTTTTGTTCCTTAATCCAGAATTTAGTTATTGGTTCTTTCAATTATGAGTTCTCTTAAGTCCTACCTTTTTAAGCTCTTTACTTCACTCCCTCCCTTTTTTGAAAAATTCAATGACTGCACTATCAATAGTTTCCTTACTCAACTTTTTATGTTCAACAAAGCTATGAGTTCTGACTGTGTGTGCTTTAAGACAAGTAGGGAATCTAGAGCCGACTTCTCGTATCCTAAATACCAACAAAAATGGGAAGCCATTTACATTCACATTTGCATATCACACATATATCTCTATTCCAGACATTGGGTAAGTCATATCTCTATTCATGATTCTTGTTGCTAGTGATGTGTGTGTATCAGTGTATCTTATTGTCATACCGGCAAGTCGAAACCATTTTTCTTCAAATCAAATTTTGTGATTTAAGTTGTGGAAAATTCTTGACTTAAATTTTAGAGTAAAATTGTAGCACATAAACTATTGTAATATGGTCTTCTTTGGAATTTGATACGAATACAATTTCTTGTATCTAAAACTAAGAATAACAAAAATAATTTGGAGAAATGGTAGATTTATTCGAGGGAACTTCGACCACCCAATAGTTTAATTCGAAGAAAATCGACCTCTCAATTTGACATAACAAGTCAATAATTTAATAAAAATCTAGACAATCTTTCATTCGTATAAAATACATACTTATACAAGGTGTTCTTGGAATAATAAATCACCCACTGCCTTAAAACTAAGCACAAAATAACTTCTACCTCAACTCCACTGCCACTAATAAATTAATTGTTAAAATAAAGGGATATTATCTAACTAAAAGCTACTAATTTGACTAACTCCTATTTTTAATTAAATAATTAAATTACAAATAAAATAGAATTGTAACTTTCCATCCCATTTAAAACACTCTTGTCCTCAAGGGTGGATTTATGATAACAATATATTTTCTTCACTTCTCCCTCCTCTTCAATTTTTAATTAAACGCAAAAGTAAATTGAACATTTCTTGAAGGTGCTCCTTTGATTCAACTCTAATCATCTCCAATTTGAAAGCATCTTCCTTCGACAATAAATTGCAATGATGCTTACATTCATGTTTGACAATAATTCTTTTCTTTCTTTTCTTACCCAATTTCGCAATAACTATTTCTTGGTTGCTTGCAAGATAAAATTTTAACACTAGAAATTATTAATTCTACTTTGCATTGTGCTTGTTGAAAACTTGAGTTGTAATAAATCTTCAATCTCTTCTGAGGGCAGCAAAGCCAACTCATTATAATTTTGTTAAACTCCTTGAACATTAACAAAAACTGCAACATCATTACTTTGATGGGGATTTGTAGCTTTCAATGAAATTGAAGAATTTTTAGCATCACTTTTAATGTGTTGGATTAAAAACTCCAATTTTGCTTCCCACTTATCCAACAGTTTATCAAATTTGATCAAAAGTTCATTTTGATCAACAATCAAAGACTGTATAATTTGACATATGCTCAAATCGTTGTTTCATTGCTATGAAGCCTTCTTGCTTGTATTTTGATACCAGATGATACGAACACAAATGTTTTTATCAAAAATTAAGAATAAAAAAAAAAGAATTTAGAGAAATGATAGTTCCAATTTGACATAATAAGTTAATAATTTAATAAAAAAGCATAGGGTTGAAACCTCTGCAGGAACAGTCCAAAGAGAGTCAAACTTGGAACCTTCTGAACAAGATGTGACAAATCATGAAGAAAGAAATATTGATGAGACACAAGAACAAAGCTACTCACTGGTGAGGGACAGAGTTAAAAGAATCTCAAAACCTGTGCTAAGGTATGGGCATGCTGACTTAATAGAATATGCATTAAGTGTAAGTGAAGATATTGAACATATAGAACCAAGGACATACTCAGAAGCTGTGAAAGGTCCCAATGCAAATGAATGGTTGCTTGCAATGAAAGAAGAAATAAACTCTCTTATGAAAAATGGTACATGGGTATTAGTGAAAAACTCTCCAAACTCAAGGGTTGTGGGAAGTAAGTGGATTTTCAAGAAGAAGGAAGGTATTGAAGGAGTTGAACCATCCAGATTTAAGGCAAGAGTAGTAGCACAAGGGTACACACAGAGGGAAGGGATTGACTACAGTGAAGTGTTCTCACCCGTAGCTAAGTATACCACAATAAGAATACTGCTCTCTCTGGTCACACAGTTTGATCTACACTTGGAACAAATAGATTTCAAAATGGCATTTCTTCATGGTGAACTTGAAGAGACAATCTTCATGAAACAACCAGAAGGATTTGAGATTAAAGGAAAAGAAGACCATGTATGCTGGCTTAAGAGATCACTATATGGACTGAAATAGTCCCCTAGACAATGGAATAAAAGGTTTGACACCTACATGTAGAAACTGAAATTTGTTAGGTGTGAATATGATACTTGTTTTATTTCAAGAAAAATAGGGATGGAAACATGGTGTACCTACTTCTGTATGTGGACGGCATGTTACTTGCAAGCAAGAAATTGGAGGACATATGGCACTTCAAGACACTTTTGAAGTCAGAATTTGAGATGAAAGATTTAAGGAATGCTAAGAAAATTTTGGGTATGGAATTGAGAAGAGAAAGGAAGCTTGAAAGGTTGTATGTTTCTCAGCCTAATTATATTGAGAAAATACTAAAGAAGTTTGGGATGTTTGATTCAAAACCTGTCTCAACATCTCTAGCTCCTCATTTCAAGTTTACCAGTGATTAGTGTCCAAAAACTGAGGGAGAGAAGGCTCAGATGAAAAATATATCCTACTCAAATGCTGTGGGGAGTCTGATGTATGCCATGATTGGATCAAGACCTAACTTAGCACACACTATTAGTGTAGTAAACAAGTATATGGAAAACCCAGAAAGACAACATTGGGAAGGGGTGAAGTGGATATTTAGGTACCTAAAAGGTACATCAAAGCTAGGCTTAGTCTATGAACAAAGAGATGTAAGCACAGGTTGTATTGTTGGGTTCACAGATGCTGATTTTGCTGGTGATCTAGATAGAAGAAGATCAATGACAGGATATGCTTTTACACTGTATGGAAATTTGGTGAGTTGGAAAAGTAACTTACAATCTGTAGTGTCACTTTCCACAACAGAATCAGAATACATGGCATGTGCAGAAGCTGTGAAAGAAGCAATTTGGATTAAAGGGCTGGTGGAAAGATTAGAGTTATGCAGAGATGCTATAGTAGTGTACTGTGACAACCAAAGTGCGATCTACCTTTCTAAGAATCCTGTATTCCATGAAAGGACCAAACACGTTGATATGAGGTTCCATTTTTTAAGAGATGTGATATCTTAAGGCATGGTGAAGGTGGAGAAAGTTTCAACTGAAGAAAATCCTTCAGACATGTTAACTAAGACACTAAATCCTAGCAAGTTCTATCATTGGCTTGAACTTGCTTAAGGTCACCAATACTTAAGGTCGAAGGTGGCTGGAACTAGTGTACAGAGTCCGCTATTAAAACTCAGGAGCTCAGTTTATCTCAAGGTGGAGAATTGTGAGTAAGTTGAGATAAATGCACTGGAATTGTATCACATGGGAACTAAAAGACATGTGGTATTAAACACTCAGGAAATTACCAAGAAGGGCATATGAGTTTGGTCAACAAACTCACAAAGAAAAGGATTCTTGATCCTCTATAGATGAGTCACTTATGAAGCTGGTTTGAGGCCTTTATATATAGAGCCAGTTAGTTAAATGATCTGCCATTTGTTATTAGCTTTAAAAGATCAAGTCTTGTAATCTTTTCTATTCTTGTAAAAACTAAGTGGTTAGCTTGTAGTGAGTTAGAAACTTCTTTGATAGTGCTAGCAAAGAAACTGCATGCATGTTTGCAGTTCTTCTTTGATTATTATTGGTTCAATAGAAGGTGCACATTACTACAAATTGTAATGAATTCTTCTACAATTAGTGGATTGGGACTGTGCCTGGTTCCCGTGGATGTAAGCCTTCATTTGTGAGGAAGAACCACATTAAAACCCTGTATGTTTATTCTCTTTTAGTGCTGTTATATTTCTTGTTATTGTTCATTTATATATATATGCATTGAATTGAGTTGCAAAGGTAGTTACAGAATTTGGAATTCCTAACAAAATTAATTGTTAAAATGAAGGAATATTATCCAACTAAAAGCTACTAATTTGACTAACTCCTATTTTTAATTAAATTACAAATAAAATAGAATTGTAACTTTCCATCCCATTTAAAACACTCTTGTCCTCAAGGGTAGATTTATGATAACAATATATTTTCTTCACTTCTCCCTCCTCTTCAATTTTTAATTAAATGCAAAAATAAATTGAACATTTCTTGAAGGTGCTCCTTTGATTCAACTCTAATCATCTCCAATTTGAAAGCATCTTCCTTCGACATTAAATTGCAATAATGCTTACATTCATGTTTGACAATAATTCTTTTCTTTCTTTTCTTACCAAATTTTGCAATAACTCTATTTCTTGGTTGCTTGCAAGATAAAATTTTAACACTAGAAATTATTAATTCTACCTTGCATTGTGCTTGCTGAAAACTTGAGTTGTAATAAATCTTGAATCTCTTGTGAGGGTAGCAAAGTCAACTGATTCTAATTTTGTTAAACTCCTTGAACATTAACAAAAACTGCAACATCATTACTTTGATGGGGGTTTGTAGCTTTTAATGAAATTGAAGAATTTTTAGCATCACTTTTAATATGTTGGATTAAAAACTCCAATTTTGCTTCCCACTTATCCAACAACTTATCAAATTTGATCAAAAGTTCATTTTGATCAACAATCAAAGACTGTATAATTTGACATATGCTCAAATCGTTGTTTCATTGCTATGAAGCTTTCTTGCTTGTGTTCTGATACCAGATGATATGAACACAATTGTTTTTATCAGAAACTAAGAATAACAAAAAGAATTTAGAGAAATGATAGTTCCAATTTGACATAATAAGTTAATAATTTAATAAAAGTCTAGACAATCTTTCATTCATATGCAATACGTGCTTATACGAAGTATTCTTGGAATAATAAACCACCCATTACCTAAAAACTAGGCATAAAACAACTTCTATCTTAACTCCACTACCACTAATAAACTAATTGCTAAAATAAAGGGATATTATCTAACTAAAAGTTACTAATTTGACTAACTCTTATTTTAAATTAAATAGTTAAATTACAAATAAAATAGAACCGTAACATAATTAAACAATGATTATTTAGATTTAATTCCTTTGCTTACTGGTTACTGTAAAGCCTCAATCTTTTTCAGATATTTTGAATGGTATTGGTTGATTTAGATAGTCTTGGATATCCTCATAGAAGACAATTTTTTTGTTGCAAATCTGAATGGTCTTCCTTGGAATTAAACATGGCATAGTTGCATGTGTCCTGTGAAATCCGAGTAGAAGGATAGGAGATTATGGACCATTTTGACAACATAAAGAATAGGGAACGTTTTACTGACCAAGGCCATTCTTTAACATTTGAATCTGAAGAAGTTTAGGATGTGATTCCTTTTCCTGCTGTTTTTTGTTATTGTTGGCATTTTAGTAATGTTTTCTTTGGTAATTAGGTGGACAATATATATCTCAACACTCCAAATAAAATTGCAATTATTCACCATCACAAGAATATGAAATATGTGATACACAAAGGACTTCCAGATGCTGATATTAGAGGCATTGTCCCACATTGCTTAAGTATGATACTAATGTAAGGTTTATAAGTAATCATGAGATTTAGCTACCTTGGAGGTTAACCTTTTAAGGAGTGAATAGCTTATGTTGCTTATACACTATATAAAATTTACTACTAGTCAGTACTGAACATTTAATCTACTTATCTACAATGCCTAAATTTTATTGAATTAGTGCAAAAGAGAGCCAAAAAGAAGAAAAATATCTGATTACATTTTGACTGATGCAGTGGTGTGGAATCCCTGGAATAAAAAACAAGGCCATGGTTGATTTTGGAGATGACGAGTACAAACACATGCTTTGCGTGGAGGCTGCTGCTATTGAGAATCAAATTAAACTGAAGCCTGGTCAAGAATGGAAAGGAAGGATGGAGCTCTCAGTTGTTTCTAGTAGTTATCATAATGGACGTCTTGATTCTGGAAAGGTTCTCGGAGAATGCTAAAAGAATCATAAAATCTGATCTCCTATACGCTAGTTGTATAGGTGATTTAGTTTACAATCAATTAATGTTCATGCTCTAATGTTTCTATCTATGTTCATGCTTTCTTTGACAAAATTAGGCAGCCACCGACAGCTGTAAATGAAGAAGAAAATGTGGAGCAGCTTGCACCAGCTGGAGAAGAAGGAAAAAAAAATGGAATTGCTGAGCTCATGGCTTATGTCAGCAGAGCCATTTCCTTTCTATTAATAGAGGAAGAAGATCCAGCAGAAATCCCATCCTAGCAAAAGAAAAAGAGAGAAAAGAAAGAAAAAGAAAAAGATATTTTATTTGGGTGTATTGGGTTTTGGGGTTTGTGAGTTGAGTGTTGTATTTTAAACACTATAATATTATCTCTCATAGTGAAAGTGAGCTACAGCAACTCCATGGAGTAGCCCAGTTAATTTTTGGGGTAAACCACGTAAAATTTCTTGTGTGTTATTTCCTTATTCCTACTTTACTTTATTTATTGTTTTGCTTCCCCGTAAATCTGGTTGTAGGAATTTACCAATTTTTTCCCAACTGGTATCAGAGCTTCAAGGTTGTGAAATCCTTGTACAGAAAATCACATTGTGCAAAGGTTACTATTCTTCAAATAGTAACAATTACTGTACAAATAGTGGAAGTACTATTCAACAATCATTAAAGTAAAAGTGAATAGTAAAAGTCAAAAGTTGAATAGTAAATTTACAATTCACGTCACTATTCACACATCATTAATTTGCGATAGTGATTTTTTGAAGTTACCAGATGTGAGTGGGAGCAATGGCAGGAGATGAAGGAAAAGTTAAGATCGAGAAATTCAATGGGTCAGATTTTGGTTTCTAGAAAATGCAAATTCAAGATTATCTGTACCAGAAAAATTTGCACAAACCTCCAACAGGAACAAAACTAGAAAATATAAAGCAAGAAGATTGGGATCTTCTTGACAGGCAGGCGCTAGGAACAATCCAATTTCAACATTGCAAAGGAAACGACAACGGCAGGTCTAATGAAAGCCTTATCAAATATGTACAAAAAACCAACTACCTCAAATAAAGTACATTTGATGAGAAGGCTATTCAATTTGAAGATGTTAGTAGTAGCGCCAGTTAAAGATCACCTAAATGTTCTTAACTCTACTCTAACACAGTTGAGTTTAGTAGGCATAAATTTCGATGACGAAATTCAAGCCTTGATTCTCTTGTCCTCTCTACCAGAAAGCTGGAATGACACAGTGACAGCAATAAGCAATTCCTCAGGAAGCACGACGATGAAATGGGATACTGCTCGTGATTTGATTCTAAACAACGAAATTCGTCGAAAAGAATCTAGTGAGGCTTCATCTTTTGCCTTACATACAGAATCTCGAGGAAGAATGTTTGAGAGAAGCTCAAGCAGAGGAAAGTCTAAGTCTAGACGAAGTAAGTCAAGATTTAGCAAAGCAAACTTAAATTGCTAGAATTGTGGACAAAAAGGACATCTCAGAAGAGACTGTCGAGCATCGAAGAAAAATAATGGTGCAAAAGAAACAGCAAATATTGCTGGGGAAATAGGTGATGCTCTTATCTTGAGTGTCAATAGTCTGATTGAGTCCTGGATTTTGGATTCAGATGCATCATTTCACTCTACCTCCTGTTGCGAAATCATGGAAAATTACACCGGTGGTGATTTTAGAAAAGTTTATCTAGCAGATGATGAGCCCTTGAAGATTGTGGGCAAAGGAGATGTTCAAGTGAAGTTACCAAATGAGACTGTGTGGAAGCTGAAGAATGTGAGATATATTTCAGGTCTTAAAAAAGAATTTAATCTAAATAGGACAGCTTGACGAGGAAGGTTATTCAACAACCTTCACAGATCGCACATGAATATGGTTTTAGCTCATGAAAATAAAGTAGGTACCCTCTATGTGACCTCAAATAGTGGGAGCACTATAGCAGTCATGGACGTAGATAAAAAATCAAATCTGTGGCACCAAAGGCTTGGTCATATGAGCGAAAAAGGGATGAAGGTACTCCTGTCAAAAGGAAAACTACCAGATATGAAGTTGGTGGAAATTGGTTTGTGCAAGGACTGCATTCTCGGCAAATAGAAGAAAGTTAGCTTTTCAAAAGTTGGAAAAACACCGAAGTCAGAAAAGTTAGAGTTGGTTCACACAGACGTGTGGGACCTACTCCAATTAATTCCCTTGGAGGCTCATCGTATTATGTCACCTTCATTGACGACTCAACAAGGAAGGTTTGGGTTTATTTTCTGATAAATAAATCAGAAGTCTATGATGTTTTCAGAAAATGGAAAGCTATGGTGGAAAATAAGACTGGCTTGAAAGTAAAGTGCCTAAGGTCTGACAATGGAGGAGAGTACACAGACAGAAGATTCAGAGACTTTTGTGCAAGCAATGGAATCAGAATGGAGAAGACTGTTCCAAGGACACCACAACAAAATGGTGTGGCAGAACGCATGAACAGAACTCTGAATGAAAGTGCCAGAAGCATGAGAATACATGCAGGCTTGCCTAAAATGTTTTGGGCTAAGGCCACCAAAGAGCAATCACCTAAAACTGCAGAAGAACGTGCTCAGATGGAAAATGTTCCATATGCTGCAGCTATAGGAAGTTTGATGTATGCCATGGTTTGTACCAGACCAGACATTGCACATGCAGTGGGAGCTGTAAGTAGGTACATGAACAATCTAGGCAAGACACATTGGGAAGCTGTCAAGTGGATTCTCAGATATCTACGAAGTACCACAAATATGGCACTATGCTTTAAAAGTGGATATATGGCTCTTGAAGGCTATGTGGATGCTAACTTAGCTGGAAATGTTGATAATAGAAAGAGCACTACAGGTATGTTTATACTATTGGCGGAACAACAGTGAGTTGGGTTTCTCAACTGCAGAAGATGGTTGCTCTCTCCACCACTAAAGCTGAATATGTTGCAATCACGGAAGCCAGCAAAGAGATGATTTGGTTGCAAGGTTTCTTGGAAGAACTAGGCAAGAAACAAGAACGCAATGTGTTACATTGCAATAGTCAGAGTGCCATCCATCTTGCAAAAAATTCGTCTTTTCATTCCAGAACGAAACACATACAACTACGGTATCATTTCATCAGATCGCTTCTAGAAGAAGATGTTTTCAAGCTTGAGAAGATACAAGGAAATGATAACCCAGCTGATATGTTTATGAAGATGGTGACAATTGATAAATTGAAGTTGTGTTCAACTTTAATTGGCCTGCGGACGTAACAAACCCAAAAAGAGTTGCTGCAGTGATCATGTGTGGAAACATGATTAAAATCAGTTTCTAAGTGTGAGATTGTCAGAAATGGTGGCTGGTGGTTGCCTAATTTTGTCCAAGAAAGCTGCCACCGACAACTATAAATGAAGAAGAAAATGTGGAGCAGCTTGCACTAGTTGGAGAAGAAGAAAAAAAAATGCAATTGCTGAGCTCATGACTTATGTCAGCAGAGCCATTTCTTCTCTATTAATAGAGGAAGAAGATCCAGCAGAAATCCCATCCTAGCAAGCTTTCCTGCAAAGAAAAATTAGAGAGAAGAAGAGAGTTTCTGAAAACTCTCGGGAGAAAGTGAGAGAGAGGAAAGAAAAAGAGAGAAAAGAAAGAAAAGAAAAAGATATTTTATTTGGGTGTATTGGGTTTTGGGATTTGTGAGTTGAGTGTTGTATTTTAAACACTGTAATATTATTTCCCATAAAAGTGAGCTGCAGCAGCTCCGTGGAGTAGCCCAGTTAATTTTTGGGGTGAACCACGTAAAATTCTCTGTGTGTTATTTCCTTATTCCTGCTTTACTTTATTTATTGTTTTGCTTCCCCATAAATCTGGTTATGGAAATTTACCAATTTTTTCCCAACAGTCTTAAGTGTTTGTGTTATGCTTCCTTAACTAAGTAGTGAATGATTTATCCGAAAGAGAAAAAACAAGTAGATGCTAATAAAAATATATATATATATATATATTTTATTTTGCAGGTATCTGGTCTCAAAATGTGGATTGATGAAGACTTTAACTCTGCACCCAAGATTGCACATACTACTAAAAAATTCATTATTTTGGCTGGACATATTTATGGGTAGCTAATAGTACTATAGTCTATGACTGAGTCGAATGCTAAAAAACACATTGCTTTGGTCTGTAGCCTACTGCTTTTACGTGCAGTTATATGCAGTAGATCATTCCAGATGAACATCACATAGGTTTTCTTTTAATTGGTGATTATCTTGAATTTTTTTATTGGCTAATTGCATATTCACCAAACTTGATGATTTTCTAAATGATAATATGTTTACATAGAGAGATTTGGTACTTCCTTTAAACTTTTAAGTGATATGGATAAATAGGTCTCTTTTGCATGTATATAAATTTGGTAAAGAGCTCGTGGTTTTCAAACTTTAAAGTAAAACTACCAGTATAAATAACAGTGGTCTTCAACATTGACCCAAAGGATATAAATTTGATTTCTTTGAGGCAACTATTGTTCTTTAAAATTGTTTTTTGTTTTTTTGCTGAAGAGATATTCTATAATTTAGAGAAAAGTGTCATGGAGGTCCTTCAGATTATGTCATGTGTGTCATTTGGTCCCTTAGATTATAAGTGGTGTCGTTTGGTCCCTTAGATTATAAGTGGTGTTATTTGGTCCCTTAGTTTTAGAAAAAGGGGCCAATTAAGGACAAAACACATGATTTTAATGATTTTTTAATTAAAATATTATTTTTTAAATTAATATTTTAATATCATAAACATTAAAATAATACAATTTTTCATTAATTGACCTCTTAAAAAATAATATTTTAATTAAAAAATCATTAAAATCATGTGTTTTGTCCTTAATTGGCCCCTTTTTCTAAAACTAAGGGATCAAATGACACCACTTATAATCTAAGGGACCAAATGACACACATAATATAATCTAAGGGACTTCTATGGCCCGCTCCCTTTAATTTATTAGTTGGTTTGGCGACAGAAACTGGCAGTTTTGTATTCTTGCAAATGCTAAAGGCCCCTGATAAAGCCATAAATTTTCTACTATACTTGTTTCTATTTTGTTGGACCATACGAACTTTATGAATTATATACATATATATATATATTTATAATGAATATATATTAACCTCATGTAGTAGTTATTTTTCTATCTTTTAGTAAGTATACGAGTTAATATGAAAGAAAAAAATTGATTGAACAAACTGATTGGGCAAGATGCACGAATCGTGACATTAATTCCGACTAATTAATAAAGTAACATTACACTCATTTTACTTTTAATGATCAAAACTTTCCCAAATTAAAATGTGCATGTGTATTTTGTTTAGTGATATATAAACTTACACCATTATGTTTTTTTTTTTTTTTTTTTATATAAAGAATAGAATATAATAAATATTTGAGCATTTTAAATATAGTAAGATAGATATTTGGCAAGTATGTCGCTCAATATATTAATATTTTGTGGTTGATCTACTTTAGCAATTCGATGATAATAAAACTAACTTTCTTTCCTTCATCTTTTCCTGTTGTTTTTTTAATGCTTAATTAAAGCTATCATTGAATTGATAAATGGAAACTCTAGCGTTTAAACGCATCTTTAAGTCGTTGTTTTAAGTTATGATGGTAGCACACGTTTTCTTACAACTTACAAATACTGTACCTCTTTATCCAAAAGAAAAACCTCATATATACTACGATCGACCTAAGACATTACTCAACAAAATATCATACTAACGCTTTTATATTTGTGATGTGAAACAATAAAACTGAAGCTTATGTTGTGTCTTGCGTCTGAGATTTCCAAATCTTTGAAGATTTATATATATTATGTGAGATATAAAGCTATATATGAAAAATTATTTCCGTATATAGGTTCTCTTTTCTCATTAATCAATGAATACCCATATGTGATCACTGTAGACAAAGAAAAAGAAGAAGACATGTAATAAGCCCTAGTTTTCTGGCTATTACTTTGCAAGTAAAAGGATATGGAAAAGTCACATTCTTTTTTTTTTAGATTATTTTTATTGAAAGGAAAGTCACATTCTTGTTCCCATGATTTAAACAATTGTAACATCTCCATAATTTTAGCTATATTCTATATATTGGTGCTCTTGATTCCATAATATCCACTTGTCTTATATTTTTAACTTATAAGTCAATCTCTTAAAAATAATTTTTAAAAAAAATGTACAAGTAACTAAAATAACATTGGAAATTAAATCAGCATCTATCGAGCAATGAAAACGCAAAGCTTCAATATTATTGTTTCAGCTATTCTCCTTATGCTTTCATTAGCATTGGCTCAACTAAGTCCCAAGTTCTACAGAAACACATGTCCCAATCTTGAATTCTTAGTTCATTCAGCTGTGGCAAACAAGTTCCATCAAAACTTTGCTACAGCTCCAGCCACTCTCAGACTCTTTTTTCATGACTGTTTTGTACGGGTTAGTATTCTTTTTGAAAGTTTTTTTTTTTTTTTTTTAAATTAAATAACTACTCACGCACCTATTGGGATTCAAAATCCAGATTTCACAATTCGAGAACATCTTACACATGCCTTAGAAATATACTTTTGAATTTTTTTTTTTATTAATACAATAAATACTCACACAAGAATCATTAGACTCGAACTCGAATCTTTCTACCATCTCAAAGAAACTTTTAAGTGTTTTACTACAACTATTCTTTTAAAAGTTAAATATTCTTTTAAAAATTAAAGAAAGTGCTGTTTTGTAATATTATATAATTTGTTTAATTTAATTAGTATAATAATTAATTTTGAATATGATTAATTAGGGGTGTGATGCTTCAGTGTTATTAGCATCGACCCCAAATAACATGGCAGAGAAAGATCACACAGAGAACCAAGCCCTAGTTGGAGATGGAATTGATACTGTAATTAGAGCGAAAGCAGCTGTTGATAGTGATCCTCATTGCCGATACAAAGTTTCATGTGCTGATATTTTAGCGTTGGCCGCTAGAGATGTTATTTCATTGGTAATATTATTAATTTTTATTTTGCTAATAATATTATTAATTATTTAAAGGTGCACAATTAATCAATTAATCGTCTATTTTATATATCCCAAACCTAATAATTAATGGTGTGTTCGGTAATAATTTTAATTTTTAATTTTTTTAAAGTGATTTAATAATTAAATATGTTTAATTTAAAAATATTTTTTATTTCATATTTTTAAGAAACCATTAATAAAATATGTAATAATTTATAAATCTTTTTTGACTTTTATTTCTGATTTCTTTTTTCATTTTCATTAAATATATCTTCTAAATAGTAAATTAAGACTTATAATTTTTAGGGATATAACTGTTGGAGGAAAATAATTAGAAACATAAAATTTATAAATAATACCAGAAATTTCGGAATACATTTTTGAAAGAAAAAAAAATCAACTATCAAAAAGCGTTATCAAACGATTTATAGTTAATTTTTAATTTTTTTCATTGAAAATAAATAAATAAACACCTTAGGCCATATTTGATTATGATTATGATTATGATTATGATTATGATTTATGATTTATGATTTATGATTTATGATTAAATAATTTTTTTTTTATTTTTGATTCTTTTTTTAAAAATAATTACCGATTCATTTGATAAAAATTTATACTTAGTGGTTTCAAAAAAAAAATAAAAAATTACCTCCAAGTTGTTTAATAAGTCTTTTTGTTTTTTAATTTTTTTCAAAGAACTTTAAAAATAAAGAAAAAATTTGTTTACTTTTTTTTTTTTTTTTTGGTGCAAATTTTAAGTTTTTAATCATTTTCTTCCAATATTTATACATTCAAAAGTTATAAGACTTGATTTATTTTCTAGAAAAAATATTTAGTCGAAATGAAAAAAATTGGAAATTAGAAATCTAACTCAAAAATTTTCTTTTTAAAGATTTATGAATTACCCCATATTTTGGTAGTGATTCCTTAAACATATAAAAATTAAAATTAGAAATCGTTACTAAATATTTAAAAATGTAAAAATTAAAATAAATAAGTGTTACTAAACATAATTCATTAAAAATTACTTTAAAAAAAATCATGAATTAAGAATCAAAATGTTATCGAACAAGCTTGATTATTTTTACAAAATAAATTAGAAATTACAAAATTAATTAATTAATAAATTAAAAATCACAATATCAAGACAAAGTTTAATTTAATTTGTTAATGAATCACAGACTGGAGGACCATATTACACAGTTGAATTAGGTAGGCGAGATGGGAGAATATCTACTATTGCAGGTGCAAAACGCGGCCTTCCTAGCCATGAATATAATTTAGATCAACTCAATGCTTTGTTCCGCTTTCATGGTCTAACCCAAACGGACATGATTGCACTATCAGGTTTATCTCTAAACACTCGAGATAATGTAGCTAAAAAATTGTTCAAAAAGTAATGGTCATTAATAATGTTCCTTAAATAATGTGGGTTAATATTATCAAAATTTAATTTATTATTGCCATAGTAATAATAATAAAAAATATATTTTTTATTTTTATAATTATTTACACATTAATGCATTAAACAAAATTATTATTAATGAATTTTTTTTTGTGGCAATATCAATTAAAAAAATTTGGATATTAAATAGCATGTATAATTTATATATAATTAAATTAACCTTAAATTAATATAATAGTTTTTACATATCCCATACATGTATTATATGTACACAATACATAATACATGTAGGTATGTACTAATTATGCAGAGGATAACATGTCATTAAGCGATAAATTTGATTAGGTACAATTAATTAACTTTATAACAATATCTAAATTCCAATTTGTTAATTAAAGTCGTGGTTTATATACATACCTCTCTAGCTGCGCATTCAATTGGGTTCGCACATTGTAATCGATTCTCAAAGCGAATACACAATTTCAGCCCAAGATTTATAATCGACCCAACACTAAACTTTGGATATGCATTGCAACTGAGAAAGATGTGTCCTGCAATGGTAGACCCAAGAATAACAGTTAACATGGACCCAAATACACCAAGGACTCTTGACCATGTTTATTACAAAAATCTTCAACAAGGAAAAGGTCTCTTCAGTTCAGATCAAATATTATATAATGATATTAGATCAAAGCCAACTGTTAACCTTTTTGCTTCAAGCAACACTGCCTTTCAACGTGCTTTTGTTACTGCTATCACTAAGCTTGGCAGAATTGGTGTTTTGACTCCACCATTCGGTGAAATTCGTCAAGATTGTACCCGCCTCAACTACAACGTTCACTAAACTACTATATATATTTTAATTTTAATTTTAATTTTTTTTTTTTTGGGAACTTAATTTGTATTATGGTTTACTTTTTTGTAAGCTAGCTAGTGATCATAATAGTAGAGCATCCTCAGCTCGTACATATATATATATATATATATATTATTAAATAAGTGCATTCAGTTGAGTAAGTCAATTATTAATGAAATAACTGCAAGATCCACTCTTAGTCGAGCTGTCTTTTGTAAAAGTCTAACATTAATTTTGTAGTTTATTTAGTCATATGAGCACTTTCAACCACACCAATTACCATTAGATTTAAAAAATAATAAAAAAAAAAGTTCTCACGTTTTTAACAAGAAGTTACTCAAACGTACAATTCATTTTTGTAGGAATTAACGCCGACTATGTTAAATAATATTTTTTTTTTAAAAAAAAATTACACAAATATATAATGACCGAGTCAAACTCTATCATATCCTCTTAGTGCCTACAAGTAGGAATTACAATGAATCCGAACCAATTTGTTGATGATATGATTTGATCCAATTTATTTTTTAAAAGATTTGATCTGATCTGATCTGTTTTGATATGTTGATCACATGGATCGGATCCATTATTGATCACATGGATCGGATCCATTATTGATCCATAGATCATATGAATATTCATGATCCGATTCAAACCGTTTCATTTTTTCTAATACACTACATAAATTGATAAATAAAATAAAAATAAGATAATACTATAGATTTGTAAAAAAATATTTATTACTTATTTTTAATTAATATGTTTCAATTTTTTCATTAATATTATAATCTATAAATCCAAAAAAATACTTTTATAATAAAAAATTAACATCATTAATTTGATCTCATCTTAAATTGTAAAAAAATAATAATATAAATTTTTTAAAATAAACAATTGTAAAAGTTTGGGAAGTATTTTTGAAATGTGACTTTTTTAGTTCCAAAATTATAACTTTAAAAAGATTTAGTTGGATCAATTAATTTCAATTTGATCAGATCTAATCTATTAATCTTGTACGTGAATCGCGATCCAAAAATGAATAATTTTGATCCGATTCAGAGCGGGTCATGTGAAGTAGATATCCATAAAGTTTTGATATGATGGATCCTTTAGCTATCCCTACCGACAAAAATATATATTATTGTACCATAATACAATTAATATAAATAACATATTTTTTCAAGTACCCTGCCAAATGTAAATGTAAATGGTTTTCCAAATTGAGTTATCGTTTGGACTTCATATAAATCTTAAAAATGGTCGATTCTAATTGCATCACACATACGTTTTCTTATACATACTCTTAGGAGTATTTTTTCTTATATGCCCTTTATGATATAAAAATTTACTTTCTTATTCAAATAATAGATTCTTAAGCCAAAATTCATAATTTTAAAAATACGTTTTTACAAAAAAAATTAATAAATATATTTTCTTTATTTCTTACAATATTTTTAATTCTTTTGATATTTTTAAATAATTTCTTGTAATTTTTCTAAAATAGTTTCTATAAAAGTTTTAAAAACTTGTGTTGATGTAAGTATTTTTTTATTATCAATAAGACTTTTACTTATGATGTAATCGTGTTAATTTTACTTCTAACTGAATAGTATTTTATAAATTATTATTTGTGATTTTTTTGGGTAGTCTTTTTATTATTTTCTTAATTAATAATATTAATTATATTATTTATTTTTCATAGTATTTTAATAATTTAATTCTCTTTTGGAGTTAGGTTGATTATACCTTATTTAATTTTTTTTTTTTTTTTTATAGATTTCTTGTCAAATATGGCTTTGATACCAAATTTGGGCTAGTTAAAACACTAGTTGTTTATACTTGATTTTCAAGTTCAAAATTCTCCAATTCTTCGTCTATCCAATGACTCAGATTTTGAATTTTTTTATTTCCTTTAATGTCTATTTTTACTATTTCAAAACTTGCTTCAAAATTCATGCATTCTTTGTTTTGGTCTTTTACTAAATTATATCTTCATGTTTTTTCGTTTAGAAAAATAGTCAATTAATCATTATAAATTTTGAATAATTTTTTACCTTCTTGCACTTCTTATGAAGTTATCTTTTATTGATGTTTTATTTGCTTAAGATAAAATTTATTTTTTAGATTTTTTTAAGTTTCAGGATACCTTTTAATCTTACTTCTATACAAATCTATTACTGCTTTCTTAGTCTTACTATATTTCCTTTTCATATTATCAAGTTTGTTTTCTAGTTTATCCATTTTCACAAATCAAGGTATATATATATAACCAACTTGTTTATGAATATGTGTCTACCTTGTATTTATGCTTCTTGGCTATCTCTTTCTTGTTCCAAAGAGCTAAGCCTCACTCAAGATCTAAGCTTATAGACATTCTGTCCTTGCTGATCTTAATAAGATTCATACTTAACTTACTAGGTTTAGAGTGATAACACTATTTGAAATTTAAGCTGGGCTTTTGTTCATTAAACAGATAGTTTACAACTTAGAGAACTAGTAACCTTGGGTTTCTAGTCTTACTCATTCTATGAATACAAGCAAAAAATAAAAAAAATTTGATAAGAGCTAAAGTGATTTTTCATATCCCCTATAAACAGAAGAAAGTTCTCTTTTATAGACATAAGAATTTCCTGTTTACATAGGTGGGATATGACTATTACACCTATCTTTCCTTTTTGTCCTCCAATATGCCTACATTATTGTTGCTTCTAATGCTAATTTTGGGAGTGGTAGACATTGATCATTACTTATCTGCTGATGCTGAACTCTGCGTTGAAGTTGAGTCCACATAAGCCTCTTTATTTCTAATGCAATAAATGCATTTATGATCCTCCGATTGCTTTCTAGAGTAATGCAAAAATATATTCTTGATTTTTTCACTTATTTTAAGCTCATGACAGTTGAAGTTAATTTCATATATAATTACTTTTTTACTATTTTTTTCAGTGCTAACCATATTACTTTGAGAAGTAATAATGATTTTATTGGTATAATAATTAATGTTAATTTCATAAGAGTTAGTAATTATTCTTATTTCATGGTACATTTGGCTAAGCATTTATCCTCTTTCAATACATAGTTTCTCAGGATTAAATTCCTTTTTCTAACAAAGCTTTTGAACGAGAGAATTTTTGTTTAGTATTAGCTAATCTAAGCTTAATAAAATGATAGGGGCTGATGTTGCACGAAAACCGCAAGCGCACGGGTCGTGTACAAGTGATAAGTATTTTTAAGAACTGGGTTGTCGTACCCACGAGGAACTTATTATGGCGTGTATTAAAATTAAGTACCGAAATATATACTTTCCCTTTCTATTTGAACTATCAAAATTTTGTGATTCATTAAAATAAATAAACTAAACGAATTAAATAAATAAAAATCTAGGAATTCAATTTCCCCCATTCTATTTCCATGATTGTTTTTATATCGCATTAATATTGAATTAAAATGCACAAATTATTAATCAACTCTACTCAATTAATTACACCCACATGTCTATGGTCATGTAATTCTAATCCATATAAACCTAGCCCACATGTCTATGGTCATCTAAGCATACATGGGTCATTAAGTACCTAGAGTTTAAAAATGATCACATACAAAATAATGGAAATTTCTTCCTCATTACATATATGCCAATTTAATACATGTTCATAATTTCATATCAATCTTTCAATTGCACACAAAATTAACATATCACCTAATTAAATGGCCAATTTAATTAAAAGCATTAATCACATCAAATTGGATAATCCACACATTAATAATATCAAATAAATATTACACAATCATTTTCATAGAATGGGTTCCATAAAAATTCCTAGAACAAAATTTCTACTCCATAATAAACATTTTAGAAACTAAAAATTCAAGAATAAAAACAAAATCAAAACATAAAGAAATACAATTAAGAGAGAATTTATTACACCCTTAAGAAGAATTCCCCCAAAAATTGCTTCTTGATGCTCCAAAAATTGCCTCCACCTTGCTTCTAGCTCCTAAAACGGAGAGAGCTCCAAAAACCTCTAAAAACTGATCTAAAATGTTGTATGCTCGGGTAGTGTAGTGTTTTAGGGTTAAAATTGGTCCAGAATAGATCTGGACCGTTCGATCAGATCAAAATATCGATGGTTGTGATAAAAAATGGCACTGCCCAATGAAAACGCGACATGTGGCAAAGGAAGGAGGCGGAGTCAACCGGAGCGCGACACTTGGCGCGCGGAGAGAGGCGGGACGCGGATCGATGAGCTGGCGCGACAGGATTGGCAGGTGTGGCTTGCGTGGCGCGTTGTGACGCGTTCGAACCAACCAGGGAGAGACACGTGGCACGCGGTTTCGCATTTCCGAAATGAACGCCGTGCTGACACTTGGCGATGACCGTTGGAGCGCGGATGACGCGTTGCGACACATGGCGGTTGTTGATTTGTTTGTTTTGCTTTCGTGGCGCTTGCGTGGTATGCTTGCGTGGCCTGGGCTCTCCTAAGTGCATCCCGGATTGTTCTAAGTACATCCACCTGCACGAAAATAATTCATAAAAATTCCAGAAAAATTCCAAAAATTATATTTTCATCCCTTTTTATCAATTCAACCATAAAATAATTTTATTTTAATATTTTAACCCAAAAACATTAATTTATTAAATCAAACAAATAATATTAAGCATAAAAATGATATAATAACTCTATTTTCATAGAGTTATCAGCTGACTAGTGTTTCTTGGTTCCAATCCTTTATTGAACTAAGACATATTAAATAAATAGGCTTAACCATAGCCTTAATGTTTCTTTTAAAAGTTTTAATAGATTTCTTGAAGTTCTCAGGAAAATAGTTTAATTATTTTAAATCATTTTCAATGTATAAGTTTTCTATTAATCCAACATGGAATGCCCAATTCGAAAATACTAGATTAGCTCTTTCTATGTTGTTAAATTTACTACTTGGTGGAAAATCTTTTTCTAAGGTATAAAATTTCATATTATCAAGATGTTTTTTAGTGGTTTTTCTTGCTAAATTATTTAAACTCAACCATTGCTATTTTGTTAGTTCTTATACCTTTCTCTTTCTTCTTCTGGGGAATTGCTTGTTGCTTTTTTGAAGATTATTAGTCTTGAAATTTTTCCAAGGTTCTTTAACTTACTGGTTCCTTCAGTAGATTATTGTACTTCTTGAGAGTAGTTCCTTACTACTTCTGTTAGTGATAGCGTAACAACTTTGGGACTTTATAATTAGCATAAATTTCTTCTGCTTCTATTCTATTGGTGAAAGCTATGTGGAAGATTTTACTAAATCCTAATATTTCCCAATTTGCCTTTGACCAGTTGGTGTAGATTCTTGGCTTTGGTCCATTGTATACCACGTAGACCTTTTTTGAATCTTCCTGAAAGAGTCCTAACTAGATTAATTATCAAGGTAAGGTGATGGAGACACCTAGGAACACACAACAAAATAAAAACACAAGTAATAAGGAATTGAAATAAGCACTCAAGAGAAAGCGATAAATGCTTTCCAATCTTAGTATAGATTATATATGTTGTCATATAAACCGAGGATACTCAGAATGTACTAACTCATGTAGCAAATCAAGCAAACACAACGATAAAATGTGGTAAATCCACTTAGGCTCCATGCTAAATGGTAATATTCACGAGTTGCTTAAGGCAACCACTCAGCAGCCAAATTTACTAAATGAAATAAAACAGTTACCATAGACTCGATAAACATAAAATGCCAAATACCTCTATCAGTTGGGACCACTTGTCCTAGTTTCTTGGGCTGCTATCACCAGTTGTCTCCACAACTACTTGGATCTGCATTGAATCTAGCTCACCTCTAGAGCCACATCACCAAGTAGTGTGATGCAAATACCTGTGGTCAGATTAATGTACAATAGTATATGTACTTTACCCAAAATATGATTTTTTGAATAAACCAACTCGTATCAACAAAACGGAAATACACTTGAAGTATTGTTGATACGAAACCTCCACCTCGTAATAACAATACAGAAATACACTCGACATATTGTTATTATGGAATCTCTTTTTGAAAAAATATTTTTAACAAGTTCCACCACCACCTCATACCTTAATACAGAAACAACACTCAATGTGTTGAGAATACAGAATCTCGTTTTACAAAAAATTAATTCACAAAAATCTCCAAGTGAATTATTACCTCCTAATCACTAATACGGAACAATACTCAACGTATTAGTGATACGAGAAAAGTAAAAATATTTTTCACCTAAATAAAATATTTTAGAAAAGAGTTATAAAATTGACAGAGTTTTTTCACTTAAATCCTTAAGAAACATAAAGAAACTGAACGGGTATTTATAAAAAATTTTCAAAGCATAGAGACCCTCGCTAACCCCTCGCGGTACCTTCACTGGCCACCTTAACGAGATATCAATGAGATACCAGCGAACCCTCAGCGAGGTCTAATTGTCAAAAAAACAAACAAAACCACATTGCTGACCCCTTACGACCTCTCCCTGACCTGCCATGATAAACACCTAGCGAGGACCTCAATGACCTTAAAAGAAAAGAATTTTAAGTTTAGAAAGAAAGAGAAAAGGACCCATAAATGCCCATAGTTTAGAAAATAAAAAAGAGGGATAAAAACACACTTTAAACGTGCAAACTACATACTCCTAACCACCTCGTAGTATGTGTGTCATACAAACATACAATAGTGTTAAGATCTACGTAAGTGTATGTGATACAGATGTGAAATAGAGGTAGACAAAACACTAAGTAAAATAAACAGACTTTGTGTTTTGTACATAGGAATGCAAACAAAGACCTGAAGGGATTTATAGAATTTATAATCTCCCCCTTTGGCTTTCCGTGGCAAAACACTTCATAACCTATACAAGGTAAGCATCAAACACAAGATAATCATGCAAGATGATCTAATGAAGTTCATTCCCATGAACAAACTCCTACATAGACAAGACACCCCTAGCACATTTACACTCCAAGTGTGAAAAAGTTTTTAATTACGGATCTAATAAGCCTAGAGGGGGGTGAATAGGTTATTTTCAATTTTCAACAAATATTAAATATATAATCTAATCACAACGGCCAGACATGCAATCGCGTATAAAGATAAATGCGGAATTATAAAACAACACACGATATTTTAGGTGGAAACAACCTAGGCCACAACAATGACCTAAGAGGAAAACCACCGGTCCACCGGACCACCTAACTATCCACTATGAAAATTATGTTCAATTACAACCATAGAGTCCAGAACTACCCGTCGCAGATAGATCCCCCTTTCTGTAATTTACTTACGAGCCGCTTGCTCCTTTCACAGCCTCCAATAGCTAGATGTCTGGATCCGGACCAACGTTCCGATCTACTTGAGTCACACAAGATCAATCGAACCCGTCACCTTCGGTAATTTCGAGTCACACGAAATACCGAACCCGTCACCTGTAACGTTAGCACAAAAAACACAAGTGCAATGTGTGTCCTAGAGCGGATTCAAACAATAAATATCCTAACTAGCAGATTCAACAACATGCGATGTAAAAACGAAATCAGCTAGCAAAACTCTAGAACAATCATATAAAGCTCAATATCATGTAACTTAATTAGGCATATGAATAAAACATGAAAATGCCTAAGTCAGATAGATGAAGAGAAGAAAGTTAAAGCACAACTCAGATGATAGAAAAATATTAATTCAATCTAGTTCAAGTTATTGAAATATGCACAAACTAACCTCCCTTATATAGAGTCCAACTTTTACTTCAAATAGGATTTGCAATTCACTATAACTCTACTCATATTAGGATTTAGTTCTCAAAAGAATTCTTCTCATACAATGATTCTATTTACATCAGGATTTATTTCTCACAAGAATTCTATTCATACAAGGATTCCACAATTAAAATAATCCTACGCAAATAAGGACTCTATTTCCAAAACACTTTTATTCACACAAGGATTCTACTCATACAAGGATTCCACAATTAAAACAATCCTACGCAAATAAGGACTCTATTTCCATAACACTTTTATTCACACAAGGATTCTACTTTCTTAACACTTCTACTCATACTAGAATTTTGCTTTCTCATTAAATGAGTCAAATTGATAAAAGTAACACATGGGTCGAATACACAAAAAGAGTTTGAGTAGGAATATAATACTGGCTCGATCGATCGACAGGCCGTCTCGATCGATCGAGAAGGTCTCGATCGATCGATACACAAAACTCGATCGATCTAACTCAAACAGAGAGAACCTGGATCGAAGTTGTTCTATACTCGATCGATCGAAAAGGGTTCGATCGATCGATCCAATTGCTCGATCGATCCAGTCCAAACAGAGAGCACCTAGATCGAAGTTGTCTCAGTCTCGATCGATCGACAACTCGATCGATCGATCAATACTCTCGATTGATCGACCAACATGTGCACAATTACATTTTTCGTTACGATCCATACTAAGTGTCGTGCTTAATTGTGTGAAGATGTATGCATGATATAATATTATACCTGTCATATGAGCGTTCCAAGCTTGATGACTCCATCACCATGTATCGTCTGATTAATCGGTGAATTCCTATTCTAGATTACAATCAAACATTTTGTCCACGAAAATTGTCAATACAAAATAAACCTTACAATCTCCCCCTTTGGCATTTTTCGTGTGACAAAACCACTCTCTCACTACATAACGCTCATGGTTAAAATATCATTACATCAATTACATAGTGGACTGTCTATGATCTGGTGGACCATCTTCGCTTGATACTTGATACGCTCGGTCCACTGAAATTAGACAAACAAATAGCACACAATTTTGGCTTGAAAGCCTCATTGCTTATTAGTTCAGTGTACATAAAGGTGCGAATGAAATATAGTGTATGTGCAACATGAATCTTTCTCCCCCACAACTAATAAATGCAACATCTCCCTCTAAATCTAATCTCATAGCAACATGAACCTTTCTCCCCCTTTTTGGCATACGAAATTGACAAATCATGAAACACTAAAGATGATAAGGGTCACTCTCAACAAGGTGGGCTAAAAATGCATAAGAGCACACATGTATATGTCCAAAGCATGTAGGAGGAATTGCATAAGTCAAAAGAAGAATAATGAAATATGTATGCAATGACTCCCCCTAAGTTCTATGACTCTCTAGACGAAAAACAAATTCAAAAGAAATTTTTTTTTTTTTTTTTATTTACCACACAAAGTAATGAACTCATTTAACACGAATAAGCATACAACCAATTGAAAAAATTATTTTTGCTTAAATTTTGATTATTCATTGTATTAGCAAAATAAATAGGTCACATAAGCACACTAACACATATAATGACATATTGACATTCACTTAAGGTAGTATACAAATGTGAACTCCACTTGTATTCCAATAATTTCATTTATGACCAATTTTAAGAGACTCAAAAGAAAATAAGTTCATCTATCATGCTAAATCATAATTGAGTCATCAATCTTACATAATAAAATATGTCTATGAAAAAAGAGATTTTTTTTTTTTTTTTTTTTTTAAAAACATTTTTGCTCTTTCTTTTTGTACATGCCAAATAGAATTTCTTAATTAATTTTTTTTTTTTTAAAAAACATGTACGAGCCATAAATCTAATACGATGACTTTCACACTAGTTATGAGGTAGCCCTCTCCGCTCACTACGGTAGCTTCACACATCATAGTAGGTAGCCCTCTCAATACTAGTTATCTCCCTAAGATGAAATATTTAAAAAATAAGAAATAGAGCTCAATATAATTTCGCAATCAAGATTAGCTCAAGTCTTAGAGTCTTTCAGAATTAATCATAAACTTCATAGATGACATACATGAGTGTTCAGTGGGTGTGTGCATAAGTTCAGTCAATAGTGTCATCATATGGTAACAAAGTAAATATGTGCAGAATTTTGAATTTTAGCATAGAATATACAATGAGAATCAAAATAAGCCACAAAAGATAAGGTTGTAAAAGTATAAGCATCATTTGAATCCAAAACCTTGTAGACCCTTTTTTTTTTTTTAATCCAAAAAAAATTAACAACAAAAAACGAAATAAACCAAAAAAAAATACTCACCTAGGGTCATTTAAGCACTCAAACAAAAGTACCTAGGTGGTCTAGCAATAGTGATCAATTGATAGGAAACATGCAATCTTTCCTAACCCAAATTTTCATGAATTTTGATTTTTTTATGTTTTTGGGTTGAGACTTAATTGCATTAGATTTTAAAGGCATACTCTTAGGCTCATATTTCCTATTCAAATTCAACATAGGCATGGTATGATGATAATTATGAGTGCTATACCTATAAGCATGAAGATGATCATTAAATCGAAAAGCATTCATCAAAAATCTACAGTTAGGTCGAATATGGCCTTTTCTACCACAATGATGACAAACAGGCACAAACTTAACAGTTTTAGCTCCTACAGTTTTAGTGGGTGTTTGTGCAGAATTTGTAGCAGTAGAGATAAAGTTAGAAGACCTTACAAATGTAGTTTTTGAAGTGGAAGGTGTACAGTTTTCTTCTGAAAATCCAAGTCCACTTGTATCACCGAAAGGCTTACCAATGCTCAACATCTTGTCTAGTCGTTCAGCTCCAATTGTTAATCTTTTGACAGTTTCCTTTGATTGCTCCAATTCCTGCACAAGCTTTGAATTTTCCTGTTCAATACCTGCAAGACTTAAACTTAACTTGTCAAAATGCTCAGACAGTTCAACTTTTTCTTTTTCTAAAACTGATAAATTAAGGTCTTGCAAATTGATCTGTTCATTCAGCTTTGTTACAGTTATGAGTAGTTTATCTTTTTCTTTCTTGCATTTAATTAAATCAATAAATAACTTCTCAAAACTGTTTGCATTAAATTTATCAAGGATACGTTTACTTCCCTCTTCATCTGAGTCAAAGTCTGACTCACTGGAGTATCCACCAACAGTTGACGTAAAAGCTACGTAGTTGGTGTTAGCTTTTTCTGACCCACTAGCTTGATCTTCATCACTTTCTGTGTCACTAAGGGTAGCATTGAAAGCTTTTCCTGTTTTCTTCTTCTTGTTGGCACAATCTGCTGCATAGTGTCCAAAACCATTGCATTCAAAACATTTAGGTCCAGTGGGTTTAGATTTCTTACTTTCTGAACTCATTGGGGTGAATTCTCTTCCCTTATGATCTTTTCTGTTGAACATTCTCTTGAGTTTTCTAGCAAGTGTGAGTAGCTCTTCATCATCACTATCACCATCGTCAGCATTGGTGGTTTTCAGAGCAATTCCAATGTTCTTTTTGGGTGCTGGAAAGTTCATCTCAAATGTTTGAATTGACCCAACTAGTTCTTCAATCTTCATGGTGTCAATGTCTTTGCTTTCCTCTATCGCTGTAACCTTTGCTTCAAAGCGTTCTGGTAATGAGCATAAGACTTTTCGAACCAACCTGCGTTCATCAATTTTATCTCCAAGATTTGAAGAAGAGTTAGCAATATCACATAAATTAGCATAAAACTCAGAAAACGTTTCATCCTCCTTCATTCTAAGATTTTCAAACTTAGTAGCTAACATGCGAAGTTTTGTTCGTTTAACTTGGGACGTGCCCTCATGGGCAACCTCTAAAGTGTCCCAAGCAGCCTTAGCAGTTTCAACATTAGAGATACGTCGGAATTCATCCGACGACACAGCACTAAAAATAGCATTAATGCCCTTTTGGTTCCAGCCACTACCAATTCTATCTTGGGGAGTCCAATCAATCCTAGGTTTAAGTGTGACAACATTATCCTTGGTAACCGTAGGTGGTTCCCAACCATAAAGCACAGAGTTCCAAACACTTTCATCTAAGGAACGTAAAAAGGCTCTCATACGAGCTTTCCAATATGGGTAGTTAGACCCATCAAAATAAGGTGCACGGGTTGTAGAAAAACCCTCTCTCATATGATCCATAATAAGGTCCTAGGCAAACACTAAGTATATCTAGTGACCCGCTCTGATACCAAATGAAAAAGTTTTTAATTACGGATCTAATAAGCCTAGAGGGGGGTGAATAGGTTATTTTCAATTTTCAACAAATATTAAATATATAATCTAATCACAACGGCCAGACATGCAATCGCGTATAAAGATAAATGCGGAATTATAAAACAACACACGATATTTTAGGTGGAAACAACCTAGGCCACAACAATGACCTAAGAGGAAAACCACCGGTCCACCGGACCACCTAACTATCCACTATGAAAATTATGTTCAATTACAACCATAGAGTCCAGAACTACCCGTCGCAGATAGATCCCCCTTTCTGTAATTTACTTACGAGCCGCTTGCTCCTTTCACAGCCTCCAATAGCTAGATGTCTGGATCCGGACCAACGTTCCGATCTACTTGAGTCACACAAGATCAATCGAACCCGTCACCTTCGGTAATTTCGAGTCACACGAAATACCGAACCCGTCACCTGTAACGTTAGCACAAAAAACACAAGTGCAATGTGTGTCCTAGAGCGGATTCAAACAATAAATATCCTAACTAGCAGATTCAACAACATGCGATGTAAAAACGAAATCAGCTAGCAAAACTCTAGAACAATCATATAAAGCTCAATATCATGTAACTTAATTAGGCATATGAATAAAACATGAAAATGCCTAAGTCAGATAGATGAAGAGAAGAAAGTTAAAGCACAACTCAGATGATAGAAAAATATTAATTCAATCTAGTTCAAGTTATTGAAATATGCACAAACTAACCTCCCTTATATAGAGTCCAACTTTTACTTCAAATAGGATTTGCAATTCACTATAACTCTACTCATATTAGGATTTAGTTCTCAAAAGAATTCTTCTCATACAATGATTCTATTTACATCAGGATTTATTTCTCACAAGAATTCTATTCATACAAGGATTCCACAATTAAAATAATCCTACGCAAATAAGGACTCTATTTCCAAAACACTTTTATTCACACAAGGATTCTACTCATACAAGGATTCCACAATTAAAACAATCCTACGCAAATAAGGACTCTATTTCCATAACACTTTTATTCACACAAGGATTCTACTTTCTTAACACTTCTACTCATACTAGAATTTTGCTTTCTCATTAAATGAGTCAAATTGATAAAAGTAACACATGGGTCGAATACACAAAAAGAGTTTGAGTAGGAATATAATACTGGCTCGATCGATCGACAGGCCGTCTCGATCGATCGAGAAGGTCTCGATCGATCGATACACAAAACTCGATCGATCTAACTCAAACAGAGAGAACCTGGATCGAAGTTGTTCTATACTCGATCGATCGAAAAGGGTTCGATCGATCGATCCAATTGCTCGATCGATCCAGTCCAAACAGAGAGCACCTAGATCGAAGTTGTCTCAGTCTCGATCGATCGACCACTCGATCGATCGATCAATACTCTCGATTGATCGACCAACATGTGCACAATTACATTTTTCGTTACGATCCATACTAAGTGTCGTGCTTAATTGTGTGAAGATGTATGCATGATATAATATTATACCTGTCATATGAGCGTTCCAAGCTTGATGACTCCATCACCATGTATCGTCTGATTAATCGGTGAATTCCTATTCTAGATTACAATCAAACATTTTGTCCACGAAAATTGTCAATACAAAATAAACCTTACAAAGTGCATCGATCTTATAGTGTCCCATCCATCTTCATGAATTAACACATCCGTCTTGATGCTATCACCAGCTCCAAGTGAGCTATAAGGTCCAAAACTACATATGTATCATGCACACACTAGAATAACACAAACCCATGAATGTATCTGCAGAACATAAATGTGTAGTTTAACAAAATAATATCATGTTGCCCCTACATAAGTACATACTGATAGGCTAATCACAAGTAGTCAAATAAACTCTCCCAGAATTGATGCAACACTCCCCTTGAATGCATGCAAGTAAGATAAAAAGATGTGATGCAAACCTACACTTACATTCCACCCAAATTAGAAAATAGATGTAAACAAATTAGTCAAAGGAACACTCCTATATAAGAGAGAGAAGGCATATAGTATGCAATAATTCTATACATTTATACAACACATGCAGAGAGGAAACAAAGCTTAAGAAAAAGAAATATAAGTAATAAATTCAAAAAAAAAAAAAAAAGCAAAAAAGGGTCTAAAAGACAACAACTTCAACTCAAGGAGAGAAGCAGACACCAATAGCCTTTCTCATATTTTCAAATTTGAGAGAGTCTAAAGGTTTTGTGAAAAAATGAACAAATTATAAATCAGTATTGATATGTTGCAACGAACGAGTGTTGGACTCCACTAAGTCTCTAATGAAATGGTATCTAATGTCAATATGTTTGGTCCTTGAATGTTGAATAGGGCTTTTTGAAATATAGATGGCACTGGTGTTGTCATAGAGAAGAACAAGGTCTCTTACCATAATATCGTAGTCCTTCAACATATGTTTCATCTAGAGAAGTTGAGAACAACATAACCTAGCTGGAATATACTCAGCCTCAGCTGTAGAAAGGGAAATTAAACTTTGCTTCTTACTATGCCAAGAAATCAAAGAATTACCCAAGTAGAAACAACTACCAGAAGTACTCTTTTTGTCATCGTTGTACCCAGCCCAATCTGCATCTGAATACCCAAACAATTCTACAGTAATATCCCTCAGATTCCAAATACCAAACTCAGACGTACCACTAACATACTTGATAATGCTTTTAACTACAGCAACATGAGATTCTTTAGAATAAGCCTAAAATCTTGCACAAACTCCAACACTTAGGAGATATCAGGACAATTAGCAGTTAGATAAAGAAGACTACCAATCATACTTCTATACAAAGTTTGTTCAACCTCTTTACCAGAGGGATCTTATTGAAGTTTAACAGAGGTACTCATAGGAGTACGAGTAGGTTTGTTAGACTCCAAGCCAAACTTTTTAACCAGCTGTTTAAAATACTTATCTTGAGACAAAAATATGCCATCTTGGGATTGTTTAACTTGAAAACCCAAAAAGAACTTTAATTGACCACATCTCAAACTCACTTTGCATAGTGAGAGCAAACTCCAAAGCCAAATCATCTTTTATAGAACCAAGATGATATCATTAACAAAAATTTGGGCAACTAACACCTTACCATTTCCATGTTGTACAAACAACATTTTATCACCGCCACCTCTCTAAAAGTCTTTATTAAGAAGAAAAGAAGCAACTCTTTCATACTAAGCATAGAGGGTTTGCTTTAATCCATAAAGGACTTTCTTAAGTCTCGTGACATGATTTGGAAAGTGAAGGTCTTCAAATTGTTTAGGTTGCTCAATGATTACTCTAAATCCACAAGTGCACCAGTCAGTGTACAAGTAATAAGTATTTTTAAGAACAAGGGTTATTGTACCCACGAGGATTGGATTAATAGGTATTGAGTACCAAACTACAATTGAACTAAACTATTTAGGCTAAGATAATATAGGTAGAATAATAATAAAATAATAATATTTACACTACTGGATCCAACACAACCGCACTAACTAATTAAGCATAAAAGAGTCATAGGAATCCACAATCCCAAGCAATTGCCAAACAAATTATAAGAAATAATTGACTCTATCTTATGCATGCATTACTCTCTCAAGTAATCTACATACAATATAATAATCTAATCTAATCACACTCTCATGTTAATTAGATTAAACTACTACTCATTAAGAACATCAATTGTAGATAACATACATATGAATCGTACGTCTTAGCCTAGAAACCATGTATGCTATTCAATCAAGAAAAACAAATAGACACTTACTAAATTGCCTCTATGGTATAATTGTTAATTAGATAATTAATTGCAAGTAGATTAGATTGAATATTATAATTAAATTTGGAATTACAATGGAATGGAAGAACAAAATAAATTATTATATAAAAAGATCAAGTTCAAGAGGATCTTAACAACAAGTTTAGCTTAACAAAATATTCAATAAAATCTCAAAAATATTGCGTTAATATAAGAGAATAGATTAACACAAAAAGGTAGAGAAAGATAAAACTAATCTCCATTATCACTTTGAAAATCAATCTCTGCCAACTTTTACTTTGGTGAAACTAAACCCCAACACCTTCAATGTTGAATCCTCCTCTTGCCATGCCTATTCTCTAAACTATTGCCTCTTTTCTCTAAATTATGTAAGTTAGTAGTGGAATGTGTGAAATTATTTGTTTGGTTGCTTAAGAGTTGTATTTATAGGTTTAGTGTTGTAGGTTAAAGTTAATTGTAGTGCAAATAGGAATCATGGTGCAAATAGGAGACTTGTACAAGTACGAATGATAGAAATTTGGCACTTCACATATAGAAAATAGTGTGCACCGCGGCCTAAAGTAGTGCAGGCTACAGCTCAAGGTTCTCGGGTCACTAGTGGAAATACGAGTGCCGTGGTGCTACTTTTTCTCGAATCACTATGCCTATTTAAGTTCCTTTTTGCTTGTTTTTCCTCTATTTGCTATCATTCTACCTACATTAACATAATTAAACAAATATTAAGTCATTTGAACTATTTTAAGTGAAAAACAGGACAAATAGTGAGCTTATAAGTGACTAAATAAATATACTTTTGTAGAGTTATCACAACCCCAAACTTGACTCTTTACTTGTCCTCAAGCAAAGCCAAAGCTAAACAATGAAGAACAAAACACTAACCAATATGGGTAGAGTTTTTACAAACAAATTTCCTCTAATATTTGCATACTTAACACAAATTTACTTGTACTCATGCAATATGTAAGAAACAATTGAGCTTTTAATTTGATGTTCTAGTACACCCTATCTTTTTATTTTTCATTCATTTATTCCACATTCTTTGTAACTTCAAAACACCCCCAAACTTTTTTTTTAGTTTATCTTTTTATTTTCTTTTTGTTCATAGGGATATTGGTGTTGTGAATTTTTTATAATATAGGGTGCATTACATTTCACCTTACTCTGTAGCACAACATATGATTATATTTTCAAATGCAAAGGTAAAGGTAATACACAATTTTGGTTAGGCTCACATGTGGTTTAAAAACATGAAAGGTATTTATTTAAGCTCAAATAGGTGACTGACGACATAAACCATGGTTAGCTTGAAAGGCTCAATCGAATTAAATAAGACCTAATTCATTTCTAAAGCTAAATACTATTTAGGATTTTGCCTCACGGAGTAATCAAATAAATTCTGAAGCATGGAAGACATAATCACATTGTATAAATCACATCAAATTTTCTCCCAATAAGAACACCAAAATCAATCATTGCTTGTGCATAAAGTTAAATTAAAACAATAAAAAACTAGCAAGCATACACAAGATTCGTGTAGGTATCTTAATAAACATACTACATTCCTTATCCTAACCATGACAATCAATTCTATCATTGGTTTTATAGATTTCATATCAAGTATACATGCATTTAGATTTCATATGTTTATGATGCACAAAAACTTGATAATCAAATTTTGTATTTTATATAAAGCTCGCAAGTGCACGAGTCACTTATAGTAAGCGACAAGTATACTCCCAAGATCGTCTCTCAAGGAATTGCGGTGGTTCTAAAACGTTATTTATTTTCTTATTTAGTCGAACAAACAATCCTAAACATTCTAACAATTGTCACGTTGCAGAAAAGACTGTAAATTCGGAAATTAATTATGTAACTAAAATAAAGTGCAAATAAAAGTAATCACAACCAAAGGGGGGATGATGGATGTAAATGGGATTATTAGTTTGCTATCCATTCATGGCAAAAACAAATTAAGCATTCAATTAAAAGTTGGATTTAATGATTTTTCCGCTAAACCTAGAAAATCCCAAATCAATGGCGATTTTCACTACGATCAACTAATTAACGTCTTTGGTCCGGATCATTAACTAATCAATCGGAATTAGCTCAAGGAAATAATTCTAACCACCTAAACTAACACAAATCAATGCAATCAATTTAGGCTCTTGTTCATAATGCACAATTAAGCAAAGATGGCGTTTCTAATGCCTAATTCTTAAATATTCTTTCTAACCACAAACTAAGGTTTGGTCCACCATTAATTCACAATCAGAAATTAATAAGAACATGAACAAGAAATAAATCCAAATCATATATAATTAAATTACAAAATTGTTCTTCCAATCATTGGAAGCAATAATAACATCCCAAATACATAAATTAGCCAACCATAACTAAATTGGTGTCAATCAATTTAGCCATGGAGGCAAACCACAAAATCAGAGAAGAGAAAGATATTACAATAAAAATACCCCAATGAATCTTCTAGCTCCAAATCCTTGAACTTGATTGATCCTCTTTCTCAAATCCTTGGAGTAGCTTCAACAATGGAGGGTCTCCTCTTGATTTTGGGTTGGTTTTTGGGTGGAAAACCCTTGCTGCAGTAGCAGCTAAGGGGAGGAAGAAAATGGGTGTGAAAACTTGTGTTTGGGAGAGGTATAATGTTGTATTTATAGGGGGAAGGAAGTGGAATACGCGTTTTAGGGTTTCTGGGCAATTTTGGCACCTCCCGCCGCGGCACAGGTTTTTCCCGCCGCGGCGCGTGTTGAATTTTGGCTCGTTGGTTCAAAATAGAAACCTCCCCGCCGCGGCGCAGGTTTTGCCCGCCGCGGCGCGCGTTGTTTTCTTGATTTTCTAGGATCAACCCGAGAGCCTCTCGCCGCGGCACACAATTTCCCCTCCGCGGCGCGCCTTGTTTTCTTGCGCTGTAAATGCCCTTACATAGTATGTTGATTCTCGATGTAAGGCTTACGTTGCTAAGCCTTTGTTTGTCCCCCTTACATAGTGAATGACATCCAATGTAAGGCTTACATTTTTAAACATTTTTGCTTCACTTTTGCTCTCTTTTTCCACATTTCTTCCCAAACCTACAAAACACAAAAATACCTTCCAAAACACGAAAATAATAAAATAAAAGATAAAATGAATGCTTAAAAACATAACAAAATATAGGTCAAAAATGTGTTCATCAGTTTATCAATTTCTACCACTTATTATTAAAAACAACCTAAAAATTTTAAAAAATGGTGATTAATAACAAAAGAAAAGAACGGAGTTCCCTCTCTCACACTTGAATTGCACATTGCCCTCAATGTGCAACACACAAAGAGAAACAAAGATAATAAAATAAAAGGGTAAAGAAAAACTCCCTTAATGATGCCGTAGTCTTCACAACTTGACATGTCTATCTAAGCCCCATTGTCTCCCTCTCTTGCTTTATTTACCTATAACATAAAACAAAGAAAACTAATAAAATATGAAGCATAAAAATAAAATTTTAATTTATTGGGTTGCCTTGCAAGAAGTGTCATATTTAAGGTCATTGACTAGACCAAATTATCCATTAAGGTGGATAATACACAAGATATTCCATCCCCAACCGCTTAACGGTTATCATGATTGTTGGGCCAAGATCATCATGATTTCCAATTGGGTTCTAAACCCTCTTCCTCTTTGTAGGAGTATCTTGACCCATTTTCAGAATTTTGAAGCATCCAACACCTAAATATTGCCCAAAGGCTAAGTCAGATAAAATTGTTGAAGCTTCCTTATTGAGCTTGCACTCCTCAAGCTCACTCTTAAAATTCGACCAATAGTCTTTTCTAGTATTTTAGGAAGGTCCTTGTCTAGATAGATCTTAAAGGTAACCCTTTCATTTTTTATGCTCAAGGTGATTGACAAGTGCTTGAAAAATACTAATATTTCGTGATTTATTGTGCTTAATTGTTAAAAATAGATTTGTTATAACTCTTTTATTTGATTATTTACAAAAATCTATCAATTCAGAATCACGGGTATGTTTTAGTGTATTTTAGGTATTTTTAGCGTCAAATGAGTCAAATAATGCAAACACGCAAAGATGGAACACTTAAGGCGCTCGAATTACAATTTAGGAGCAACACGAGTCAAATTATGTAAGCCTTACATAACAAGGCAACCAGTATGTAAGGGTACTGTGAAGACACAAAATGCAAAGTGCGCCGCGGTAGGGAAAAGTTGTACAGCGGCGGGAGTCTTTTGGGTTTGGCCATTGTTTTCCAAATTGTTTCTGTGCTGCGGCAGGGAAATATGTGTGCCACGACGTGCCTATTATTTGGATAGCCTGAATTTTATGTAACCTTTACAGTTATAAATATCCCATTAAGTCTCCCTTTTACATACAACTCAATTTTATGAATCATCAAGAGAATTAGAATTTTGAAGTTTTTCCACACTCAAAGAATCAAGAGAATCAATTCTAAGGATTCAAGAAGCCATTGAAGATTGAAGATCAAGCTTTTGGGGAAGGAAACGCCATCCATTCCAATCATGGTATTTAGATCTAAGTTTCTTTTTGTTATAGAATTCCCCTTCTTCTTCTTACTTCTTTGAAATGTATGTTGAATTATATTTGTCAATGAATATTAATTCAAACTTGATTGGCTAATTCTATTATGGGTGTTTAGTTTGTGTTGCCATGTTTGCTAGAATTGTTATGTTATCGATGAAGGGAGTGAGTTCCTTGTTCAGTGACCTCTTACCTTGCGTGCACAAACAAAAAGCAAACAAATATCAAGGCAGCAGAGAAAATGAAAACAAATAAAAGAAATATTATTTATTTACTTTAGTTGAATTTTATTTTTTTTTATCTTTTATTCAAAAAAATTAAAAAATTAAAAAAAAGATTGCTTTTATTTATTTGCATTTTCTCTGTTGCCTTGATCTTTGTTTGCTTTTTGTTTGTGCATGCAGGGTAGGAGGTCACTGAACAAGGAACTCACTCCTTTCATCGATAACATTCATAGGATCAAATACCTATCAAGGAAGCTGGATATTCTTATTCAAGAGGAAGTAGACCAACAACAACTGCAAGCAATAATGGATGATAATGTGGGTAGGCAGGTGATGAATAAATAATTTGCAAGACCTATCATTGGGACTGCCACATCGTGCATTCAACTAACAAAGGCAGCTAGGAATCATGAATTGAAAAATATTCATTATTCTATGAGGATCCTCTTAATTTTATAGTATTCCTAATGAGGATCCTCTAAATTTTATGCGTGAAATTTATGCAACTGTGCAAACTTTTCCATTGCAGAGACTTAGTGAAGATCAATTAAGGATGAGGTGTTTTCCTTACACTCTCAAAGATAGAGTTAAGTTTTGGCTCATGATGTTGGCACCTGGTTCTTTGGCTACTTGGGACACTATTTATAACAAGTTTATGGGTAAGTTCTATTCCCATAAAAAAAACATCGAACTTAAGAACCAAAATTTCTACTTTTTTGCAGATGAAAGGAGAGCCCTTTCACAAAGCTTGGGATAGGTTCAAGCTGCTCTTGATACAGTGTCCACATCACCACTTTTCGTTGCAGTTACAAAACCAATTTTTCTATCATGAATTGACACTACAATGTCAATTCACAATTGACAACGCTGTAGTAGGAGCTATGGGTGAGAAAATAGCAGATGAAACATACGAGCGTTTGGAGATGTTGGGAGCCAATTCCCAACAAAAGAGTGCTAGAGGAAGAAGAGCCGGAGTCCATGACTTAAGCTCCAATAATGAAATGGCCATGCACGTTGCTGAGTTGACTAAACAAGTGCAACTTCTTACTACCACCAATATGAATCAATTGCCAAAACACGAGGTATGTGGAGTTTGTGGTTCTTATGGACATGGGGCTAATGTTTGTTCTTTTGCAGGTGACTCTTATGCAGGTACTAATGAAGAGGTAAATTTAATGCAAGGGTACCAACCTAGACCTAAGAATGACCCTTATTCTAATATCTACAACTCCGGATGGAGAAATCACCCTAACTTTTCCTAGAAACAAAATAATCGCCAACCTTTTGCCCAAACTCAAACACAAGGCCAAAACATTAACCGACAATTTCCACCCAATAAACCAACCGTAGAGGAAACCTTGAATACTTTCATGCAATCCTGTAGTGGAAGGATAGAATCTATGGAAGTATTAATAAAGAGAGTGGAAATCTAGGTGGGGTAGCTAGTTGAAAAAATGCACAAACAAGAGACAGGAAAGCTGCTTAGTCAACCTAAACAAGCAAAAGCTGTCATGGTTCTTCAGAGTGGTAACATGGAAGATGACAACAGAGTCTCTAAGGAAGTGGGGGAAATAGTTTACAAACATGACGCGCCTTCATAGGAAACAATTGGGGAGTTATCTAGCTCTCCTAAATCACACAAGTCATCAGAGCCATACTGACCACCAGTACTATTCCCACACCACTTAAAGGACAGTAAGCAAAATAAACAATTTTTTGATTTATCTAACATGCTTTCAAAAGTGAACATAAATATGCCTCTGTTAGATGTAATTAGAAATGTACCTTCTTATGTAAAATTTTTCAAAGAATTAAACACTAAGAAAAGAAGGTATGAGCTTAATGAAAGAGTTATAGTGTCTGAAGTTGGTAGTGTAGTGCTTCAACAGAAGCTACCCTCTAAGTTAAAAGATCCAGGTAGTTTTATCATTAATATTACTATGGGGAATAGGAATGATCTTGGTGCTAGTATAAATTTGATGCCTCACTCTATTTTCTTGCAGCTAGGTTTGGGAGAGCTAAAACTAACAACCATGTCTTTTCAACTTGTGGATAAATCTATTAAATATCTGAAGGGCATAGTTGAGGACTTACTTGTACAGGTAGATAAGCTTATCATACCTGTTGATTTTGTGGTTTTAGATATGTAGGATAACCCATCTTTGGACAAGGTGAATACAATTCTCTTGGGTAGACCATTTATGGCCACCACCCAAACTATAATTGATTTCCAAAGTGGAAAGTTGATAATGACAATATTAGGAGAGACTGTACACTTTAAGGTTTTTGATTCGTCTCCTTATCCTTCTATATCTACTATTGATGAATGCTCATTTATTGAATGTTTAGATCCTATTATTCATGATACATTTGTGCATGATAGATTAGATGATAAATTAGAGGTAGCACTTATAGTTGGAGAGGTAAATGAAATTTTAGATGATGAGACTAAGGAGTACAATGATTTGTTAGATAATGCCATACCCATAGAGGAAGCTAGTACACCCTTAGATCTATTAGATGCCCCACAAGACAAAGAAATTACTCCACCTGAACTAGAACTTAAAGAACTACCTAAGCATCTAAAATATATATTTTTGGGAGAGAATGAAACTTGTCCTGTGATTATATCATCTACACTCACCCAAAAACAAGAGGACAAATTAGTAAGGGGCCTTAGGAAGAATTGGAAAGCAATAGGATGGAGTATAGGGGATATTAGAGGCATTAGTCCAGTGATGTGTATGCATAAGATCAATTTGGAGGACAATGTCAAACCTGTTAAAGAAGCACAATGGAGATTAAACCCGATCATGCAAGAAATGGTTAAAAAAGAAGTTTTAAAAATTCTAGCAATAGGGGTAATTTAGCCAATTGCTGATAGTAAGTGTGTTAGTCCAGTTCATGTGGCACCAAAAAAATCTGGAATAATTGTGATTAAGAATGATAAAAATGAATTAGTACCCACTAGGATAATTACAGGTTGGAGGATGTATGTTGATTTTCAAAAGTTGAATTTGTACACCAAAAAGACTAGCTGGACACGATTTTTACTATTTTTTGGAGTGTCTTTCAGGTTATTATCAAGTAGCCATTGCTCTGGAGGATCATGAGAAGATGACATTAACATGCCCACTCGGTACTTTTGCCTTCAGGAGGATACCATTTGGACTATGTAATGCACCCGCCACCTTTCAGAGATGCATGATGTCAATAATTTTAGACATGGAGAAATTCATCAAGGTATTTATGGATGACTTTTCTATTTTTGGTAATTCCTTTGATGATTGCTTGTATAACTTGACTTTGGTGTTAGAACATTGCATTGAGTGCAATTTGACACTTAGTTGGGAAAAAAGTCATTTTATGGTTCAACAGGGTATAGTTTTAGGACAATATCATATCTAGCAAGGGAATTGAGGTAGGTAAGGCTAAGATAGATTTGATTGCAAAATTACCTCCCCCTACATTTGTTAAGGGAATATGGAGTTTCTTAGGACATGCAAGTTTCTATAGACGATTTATTAAGGATTTTTTCAAAATATGTCATCCTTTATGTAACCTACTATCCAAAGATGTTCAATTTGATTTTACTAATGATTGTCTTGTTGCTTTCAATACCTTGAAAGGTAAACTTACTTCTGCACCTGTTATTGTGGAACTTGATTAGTCTTTACCATTTGAGATTATGTGTGATGCATTTGACTATGCCATAGGAGCTGTTTTGGAACAAAGAGTGGATAAATGTTTACATGTTATGTACTATGCAAGCAGAACACTCAATGATGCCTAAATTAATTATTCTCACTTGATAAATTTAGGTCTTACTTGGTAGGAACTAAAGTTATTGTTCTTTCGGATCATGCTACTTTGAGATATTTATTGACTAAACCGAATGCTAAGCCTAGACTTATTAGGTGGGTCTTACTTTTACAAGAATTTGACCTATAGATCAAGGACAAAAAAGGTACTAAAAATGTAGTAGCTGATCATCTGTCTAGGTTGATTTGTGAGTATGATATTGTTGAGGGTGAAAGTAAGGAAGCAATCATAGAAACCTCCCTGATGAACAACTATGTACAATAGGTCCAAACCCATGGTATGCTGACATTGTTAATTATCTTGCTAGTGAAATTTTGAGACCTAACATCACTTTTCAGGAAAAGAAAAGGTTTTTTAGTATTTGCAGGCAATACTTTTGGAATGACCCCTATTTGTTCAAGTTATGTTAAGATCAAGTCATCTGGAGATGTGTGCCTGAAGTGGAACATGAGAGCATCCTAACTTTTTGCCATGAGCTACACTATAGGGTCATTTTGGTGGTAAGAAAATGGCCCTAAAGGTATTACAATCTAGATTCTATTGGCCTACTTTGTTTAAGGATGCTAACTTGTTTTGTGTGAGATGTGATAGATGTCAAAGGACTGGTAATATAGGCAAACGAAATGAAATGCCTTTGGCATCAAATCATGTAGTCGAATTGTTTAATGTGTGGGGAATTGATTTCATGGGTCCGTTTCCCCCATCTTTTGGCTTTACTTATATTTTAGTAGCAGTTGACTATGTCTCAAAGTGGGTAGAAGCGATACCTACTAGAACTAATGATGCTAATGTTGTTGTTAAATTCTTGAAGGATATGATTTTATCAGGTTTGGGACACCAAGAGCTATCATTAGTGATAGAGAAAGGCATTTTTGCAACAAGCACTTTGATGGGCTTTTGAAAAAGTACAACATCTCATATAGAGTGGCTACCCCATACCATCCCCAAACTTTGGATCAAGTGGAACTGAGCAACAAACAAATAAAGGGAATATTGGAAAGCACAGTGCGCCCCTCAAGGAAGGATTGGTCAGTAAAGTTGAATGATGCTTTATGGGCATAACGTAAAGCTTACAAGACACCCATTAGTATGAGCCCCTACCGGTTGATATTTGGAAAAGCATGTCACTTATCCGTTGAGCTAGAGCATAGAGCTTATTGGGCTATTAAAGAGCTCAACATGGACATGACAAAAGCTAGGGAAAAATGACTACTCCAACTAAGCAAACTTGAAGAAATTCAGGATAAGGCTTACGAGAATGCCAAGATCTATAAGGAGCGTACAAAGCTCTATCACGATAAAGGGCTCATCAGTTAGTTTTTTGTTCATGGAATGAAAGTACTTTTATATAATTCACGTTTGCATTTGTTTCTAGGAAAACTACATTCTAGGTGGAGTGGACCGTATACCATTGCTAATGTATTTCCACATGGAGTGGTCGAGTTGCTAAATCCCAAAACACAAGAACTGCTTAAAGTGAACGGGAATTGTGTTAAGACGTACTTGGAAGGAGATAACAACATGAAAAGCATAGAAACCATACATCTCCAAAATTCTTAGAAACAAGAGTGACTAGGTCTTGCTAAGACGTAAAACTAAGCCCTTAATGGGAGACACCCATTTGGTATTATATTCTTTTATTTTATTTATTTATTTTTTTAATTTTTCATGGCAATGAGGACATTACCCCAATCTAGGTTGGAGGTGAATATGTTGTCCATATTTTCTACTTCAAAAAATAAAAAAAAAATAATTTTTTTAAAAAATTAATCTGTCATGGCAGGGAAAATTTGTACCGCGGCGTGAGAGTCTTTGTTTTGGAATGGATTTTTAAAAATTTTTGCGTGTCGTGGCAGGGAAAATTTATGCCACGGCGAAGGTGGTTTTGTTTCAAGATGAATTTTTAAAATTTTTTGCGTGCCGCGACAGGGAAAAATTTGTGCCCTGGTGGGAGTGGTTCTGTTTCATGTGTTGGTGCCCAAAATCAATCTGTGCCACGGCGGGTAAAACTTTGTGCCACGGCGCACCTTCAAATTTTGCCAGAAAATGGGCAACTAGTGAAACCAGAATCATTTCAAAAAAAAATTTCTCTCATTTTCCCTCACTTTCTCCCAAACACTCCCTCACTTTCTCTCCATTTTTCTTCCATTTTCTCACCAAAAACAACACTTTACTCCATAATTTCTTCCATCTAACCTTGCTATCAAGTTTTTCCATCTCAATTTTCACAGATTTGCTCATGAAATCAAGAAATCTCTTCATCTTCTTCCACACAAGCTAGGGTTTCGAAAAAATTAGGGGTTTTTCTTGAAGGCTTCAATCCAACTCACAAGGGGTAAATTTCTTCACAATTTTAACTTAATTAGGTATTTCTTTTATGAGAAATTGGATTGTGTCTGAAATTTTCTGGATTTAAGTGATTTAAGTTGGATAAGAGGGGATTATTTTGGGAATTTTCTGGAATTTATTGTCTTGTGTGAGATTATTTGGGTAACATATTATATGGCTCCAAAAAGAAAAGCTGGAGAGGGAATTCGTTCCAAAGGAAAGGGGAAAATGGTTGAGGAACGCAATGTTGATGCCTCTAGCTTCTTTAGTAGAGAGGCACAAGAGCTGTATGAAGGTGCCGCTAAAAGGAATAAAGGATTTGTTATGGAGAGATGGTTGGAGTTTGGACAAGTAGGATTTATGGGAATTTCTGATAAAGTGGAGGCATTAGGTTGGAGAAAGTTTGTGCACACATCGGAAGCGGGTGTGAGTTCTTTGGTCCAGAAATTCTACGCAAATGTCCCGAAAGATCGGGATGGAATGGTTTGGGTGAGGGGTGTTGAAGTCGCCTTTAACAGGATGGTTATTAATACCTACTATGGGTTGAGGGACATACATGAGAGTGGGTATGAAACTTATCTAAAAGAGGTGGATTACGAGGAAATTATAAACACCCTCACCGATGGTTATGCGGAGTGGGAATTTAAAGGAGACATGATAAATACCTTCCAGGCAAAACATCTTAGAACCCAATCCCATATTTGGCAATATTTTGTGTGTTCAAGATTGATGCAAACCCGACATTACAGTATTGTTAATCGGGAAAGGGCAATTTTGCATTATGCAATAGAAATTGAGAGATCAGTTGATGTTGGGATGATGATCCAACAGAGGGTTGTATACTCAACTGAGCACCACAACCTTAGCTACTTCTTTCCCCAGCTAATCACCGCCCTATGTGTCAAACATGGAGTACAATATGACACGGGTGAGGTACTTTTGCAACCTGCCGAGACATTAACTTTCGCTTACTTGAGGCACCTAACCAGTGGAACTAAGGTGAGACAAGGTAGTAGAAAGGGTGACAGAACTTCCTCCAAGAACGCTACCATAAAAGATCTGTTAGTAAACTTGGAAGCAAAAGTGAATAAAATGCAGGAATACCAATGTCAACAACAAGCTTGGTTCAGTGAACAAATGAAATACTCACATTAATACTAAGCTCTACACCACAGGATGATGAGTTTTCAATTTTCACAGAGCGGAGTGGACCTTACCCAATTCAGCACAATTCTGCAGTATTTAGGCCATGACTTCGTCTACAGACCATCGGAGAACCAACCCGAGGACGAAAACGAGCAACATGATGATATGGAGGACTAAGCCTCCCCATTGTATTTTATCCTTTCTTTAATTTATTTTATTTATTTTCTCTTTTATTGACTTAATTTTGTTTAGTTTTAATTTTCTTTTTCTTTCAATTTTTCCTTCATTTTTATTTTATATTTTTTTTATGCTAAGGCAACTGTCTCAAATTTGCCAAACCGTCTCTTTTTGGTCAAGATGTCTTTCATGAATTTGACATAATTTGCATTTGTTCCAAGGCTTCCACCAATGGAATGTTGATATGAAGTTGCTTAAGAACATCCAAAAATCTCCTGAATTGAAGATCCTGCTGTTGTTAATGAAATCTTTGAGGAAATGGTGGAGATGGTCTGTGCTGCTGGAAACTTTGTTGCTGTAGCATTCTGGGTACTAGAATTTTCTGCATTTTTCAAAATTGTCTCAGATTTGTCCAATTCTTTTTCCTCCTTATCTTGGGCTGAAGTGCTCCCCTTTTGACTTATTTTCTGCCCATTTGATCCCCCTAATTATTTTCCACTCCTTAGAGTGATGGTTTTGCAAAACTCCTTTCTTTCTCTCATTGAAGTTTCAATATCACTTGGAAGTGCACCTCTTGGATGATTCCTAAGTTCACTAGCCAACTGTCCCACTTGATTTTCTAGATTTCTCATTGAAGCAGCTTGACTTTGGAGGATTACATCATTCTTAGCCATGTATTCTTTGAGTAAAGATTCCAATGAACTAGATGGTTCATTTGGTTGGTTTCTTTGTGGCTGTTGTTGAAAACCTGGAGGGTACACATGATGGTTGGGCATGGAAGAACTTGCTTGATTACCCCCTTGATTGTTCCACGAGAAATTGGGATGTTGCCTCCATCCTGGGTTATAAGTGTGGGAGTACGGATTGTGGTTTCGGTTCACATTACTCACAAAACAAGTTGATTTTGGATTTGAAGGATAGTTATCAAACACATGAGGTCCTAAACAGTAAACACATGAAATCCCTAAATCTTGGATTGAATTCACATTTGCTGTCACATGTTGATTCTTCAACAGATTAACCAAGGATGAAACTTGAGTTGTAAATTCAGTAACATCATTAACCTCATGCACACCAGCGAAACCTTGTTGTTCTCTCCTTCTTAATTTGAAAGTATGTTCAATTTCAGGATCTAAGGCTAAGATATTCTCATTGCAAAATCTGCTCATACAAAAGACACAAAGGAGACATTAGATAAGCAAAAATTAAATAAAAAAAAAAAGTTGATTTCTACTAATAATTTCTAACATTGCCAATCCCCAACAACGGCGCCAAAAACTTGTTACTCTAAATAGTGTATAAGATTTTATGCAAGTGCACGTATTGCAAACAAGTAATATAATGATAAGAAAGATGATTCCCATGGAGATTGGAATACTAGAAAGTATCGTAAAAATTAACTATTAAAAATAATATTTGGTGTTTTTGTGTATCAAATTAAAGTAAATAAAATAAAATAAATAGTACGAGAAGACAAGAGTAAAAATATTGAAACAAAGTTCAACGAGAAAGATATCAAAAATCGTAAGTAGATAAATCAATTAGGATTACAAATCTTACAAATGGTAGGGCAAAGTGCACTAGTAACTAGAATTGCAAAAATTACAAAGGATTCTTCCGAATATGGAATGTTTATAATTTCTTAGGCTCAATGAAACACATTCTTATGCACAACTGAGTCTAAGAACGATATTTAATGCACCAATTCCTTTGGGTTATGTGAGACAATTATATATTCTACATTATTTAAGCTTCATCCAACTTTAACTAATTTTCCAAAATTAATCTCAGTTTTCTATCCTATTCATTGGTGATCAAGCAATCAATAGGATTTAATCAATAAAATAAGCATTGAATAACTAGCACCCTTGTGTCAAGCAAAGCACAAATCTTTAAAATTGAAGAACAGAACTACAATCACTTGCACATCTACAACCCTAATTGAATGAAAATTTAGCTAATCATATTCATGAAATCAAATATCAATTCATTCATATTGAAAATCAGATCCATAGAGTTATAAAAATTTGAAAAACAATAAAAGAGTAATAAAAGAAGGAATAAATCAATAAAACTCCCTTTGATCTCAATCAATTGGATTACAAAAATCTCTAAATCTCTCTTGCTTTCTTCAATGATTATCCTTGCAAATCAAGCCTTCAATTGGTCTCTTCTAGGTCCCAATCTGCTGCTCCTTTCTGCTCTATTTTTGGTGTTCTTTTCTGCAGATCTGCGTGCCTCCTTGCTACCCTTGTTTTTTCTTCTCCTTTTTTCACGTTGAATTGGCCTCCTTTTATATGTTCCTCCTATGTTTAATTGATAAGAGATGATATATTGTGTTAACTTCCAAGTTTGCCCTTAAATTGGTGAGGTTTTGGTTGCCCAATATTGTCCTTTTAATAAGAAGCCCAAATCTAGTTGCTGATTTGGCAGTTTAACGTTGTTTTTTCCTAGTACGAATTGTTGCAAGAATGCCGTAGCAAAGCTAGTAAATGCTTCTATGTTGCTCTTTTGTTCTCTGTGAAGGCACACATAAAAACCTCATAAATGAACTTTAAAATATAATTCTTTTTAATGCAATGCAAGATAATTTTAGAATTAATACCAAAGAATTTACCCATTTTCATAAATTTCATAAATGGTGTCCAAATGAACATAATGTGCAACTCTTTTCACATGGCCAAATAATTTTAAAGAAATAAGAGATAACATTTACTCTAATGAATTAGAGTTATCACTAACCCATAGGAAAAAAGGATGGCAATCTCAACCTAAGCCTTACAAGTTCACATTGGAAGATGAGCTTCGAATTCCAAATTCAGGAACTGTGGATAGTGATCAACCTCCACACAAATATCACCCAGCTAGATCCTTCCCAATGGCTGGAGGTATTTGATGTGCATAATGGTCTTGTGTAGAGAAGTTGGGATTCAAATAGGTATGCTCGAGTTCAACGAGGCTTATGCATTGAAGCAAAGCCCCTCAGACAAGAGATGAGTATACATATCTGTCAAACAAGATCGGGGCATAAATGTCATACTACCAGACAATGAACGAGATTGGAAACAATTATTTTTTTATGTTTCTGTTAATGGGAGTCCAAAAAAGAAAAGAATTTGATCCCATTAGTTTGGGTGAACATTAAGAATGTGCTAAAACACATGTGCTTCCACCCATGAAAGGGCCAAAATGCGCTTGGCATAGCTCCAAGGGTCTCTATGTAAGCTGACCCATTGGAAAAAAGTACTGTCTACTACACGGTTGATAGCTGTGGGCTTATTAAGACCTCATGTCAAATTGCCCGTGACAAGGTTCAAGCGATTTGAACAATTTTCGGGTAAGAGGTAGAGGTCAAACTTTGAGTTTGGGGTGAACTTCGAGCTAGTGGACGAAGGTTCCCATCGTGCACCAAAGTAGTGGTATTTGTAGCTTTATTTTAAATGATTCACAATTTAATCATCCCTTTTTTCCTTTTTTGCTACAGAGATGGATCCTAAAGAGATTGATGCAAGCGCGCACTTCAGTGGTTTTCGGGCATCAATCTAGGAGCCCTCTTCTTCACTGAGTTTAAAGAAGAGGAGGATTGTTTCGAAGAAAATGATCCATCCTCCTCTACCTCAATCTCGAGGCACTACCAAGAAGGAGAGTCCAGGTTCGCCTGTGTTACCATTATTTATGTCTTCTCAACCCCTTGCATTGGACAAAGGCAAGACCATTTAGGTTGTCAACTAGGACTCAAATATGTCGGAACTCGTTATTGGGAACCCGTCTGCAATGGTTGAGTTCGTTCGAATGTTATCGACCAGACCGGATGAAGAAATGATGGATGATCTATGTAAAAAGGTTGATGCACCCACGCTTGCCAATCGAAAGTTGGTTGAGGTATGAGGCATTCACTTTTGTTATTAATATTATTATGGTTTTTTGTTCGTCGATTAATTATCTGCCCATGCAGTCAATGGCGCTTATCTGGTACTTCAAAGTGCGACAACTAGAGAAGATAAGGGACGAACTCAAGGTTGAAAAGTTGGGCCACTAAGCAGCGTTGTCAAAGATGACCTCATTGCATGCAAAAAACATGGAGCTGGCAAAGATGGAACAACCTGCAATGAGAGCCTATGAGGAGGTTAAAGGTGTGATTTGGGCTGTCAAGGAAGAGCTGGCGAAGGAGAAAACTTGTTGAGCTAAAGCCAAAGAGGATTTGGAGTTGGCTAAGGCGAATAACATAATGTTTGCCCAAGTGGGCTATAATAAAGCCATGGAGACTTTCAAGGAGAAGGCCATGGGGAAAGGGAAACTGGAAGAATACAATAGTATTCTTGAACTAAATTTGGCCACAGCGGATTCAGGCCAGACTCTAATAGAAGATGGGGCAGGAGAGGCCGGAGGAGTGGACGAGGTGGAACAGGATCTCGGTCAAATGTAAATATAACCCAGGCATGGGAGGCTGTATGTATGAATTATTTGTGAAAAGGGGCTGTATGAACATAATACTATAGTTATTTTTGATAATGGAAATATTTTTAGTGGAAATTTGATTTGATATTATGATGTGTTATTTCCTTTTAAATATTTTACAATATATGTATTTTGTCTCTTAGCATCCTGAGTGGTACACATGTAAGAAAACAATTCACAAATGGGGAATATAAAAGGAAGGTGAGGGATGAGTGGTTGCATACGTGATGTGAATGTGTATCAAGCGATTGAGGCCAATGTCCACTGATCGAGTGTGGATAATAATGGTCTAGGCTTTAAACAAGGAAAACTCAACATTAAACATGGAGATTCGTCGATTGAGACGGGAAAATGAGAAGCTGCTCTAGAACAACATGGCTCATATGATGCAGGATGAGATATCTTTAAAGGAGATGTCCGACATCATTAAAGAGGAATCGTCATGGGAAGATGTGTACCTAAAGCGAGGAGAGGATGTGTTCCTTGACATCCTACAGTTGACCTTGGAGCTCGAAAAAATGTTTGAAGATGGGGTGATGACGGGCGAGGCCGTGCGTCAGCCTATGCTAGATTTTGTGAATTTCGTGCAGGCTAAATTGTATCCATTAGTTCAATCGAAACTATCAGATGGAAATTTATCTCGATCATTGAAACGATTGAAAAGCATGTAAAAATGATTTGTAGGGCCTCGTTCCCCATGTTCATGCTGTTTCAAGGTATGTAAAAATAATTTATAAGGACTTGATCCCTTTACTCGTTCTGTTGTAATAAAGGAACATGAGTGTTTATGTTTAGCACAAGAGATGAACTCAATCAATAACTCATGCGGCCTAACTGTAATTCCTCATCGGCTTGAAGCTGGGCAAAGCCAAGCTCTCAAGGTGCAAAGGGTGGGCCCAAGTGTTCTGCTTGGCTGATGTTTAGCATAGACGACCAATTTGCTTGACCTAACTGTAATTCCTCATCGGCTTGGAGTTGGGCAACGCCAGCCTCTCAAGGCTTGAAGGGTGGGCCCGAGCATTCTACATGGTTGACATTTAGCACAGGCGATCAACTCGCACAACCTAACTATAATTCCTCATCGGCCTGGAGTTGGGTAATGCCAACCTCTCAAGGCACGAAGGGTAGGCTCGAGCGTATTGCCTGGCTGCCATTTAGCACAAGCGATCAACTCACGCAGCCTTTTCATACTTCATTTTACAAGGAAAATGGTGACGTACTTTTTTATTTAAAAGCGCGAACATGAGTTACATAACCATCTTGACAAAAACATAATTTACATTTCAAGACATCTTTGACCAAACATGATTTACATCAGCATCCAATATCTTGACCATTTGTATGACATAACATAGGATCATTGTTTAAAGTATAAAACTAGTTAGAAATAGTATTTATTGAGATGTTTTGCATTCCAACTTTGAGACTCCACCTCGCCCATTGTATGTTTCAAAACAAAAGCACCACTAGGAGTAATGTCTTCGATTTCATACGGGCCCTCCCAGTTTGCTCCTAATTTTTTGGCCTTCCATTCCTTGTGACTGGGTAAAACTCTTTGCAAGACCCAGTCTTTAATCGAAAAGGTTTTGAAGCAAATTTCTTTGTCATAAAAGACAGCCCCTTTTCGTTTGTTATCTTCCACTATCAACATTACTTTTTCTCGAAGTTCCTCGAACAGAACCAAATCTAGTGTTTGTTCTGAATTGTTTTGGATTTCATCAATTATGGATCGCGTTGTAGGGAGGATAACTTCTGTGGGTATCACTGCTTCAATACCATAGACTAGGGAAAATGGTGACTCATTCGTTGACTCCTGAGGACTAGTTCGGATTGACCATTGTACATTGGGCAATTCTTCTACCCATTTTCCTTTTGCGGAAGCAAGCTTTTTCTTCAAAAGAGTGAGTACAAGTTTATTTAAGACCTCGGCCTAACCATTTGTTTGTGGATAATAAGGAGATGAATGGTTAAGCTTGATTCCATACTCCTGGGAGAATTCCTTTACCTTTTGCTTGACAAACTGCCTCTCATTATTGGTCCCCAGCTCTCTAGGAAGACTGAACTGGCAAATTATAGATTTCCAATAGAAATTGATGATCTCAGTTTCTCAAATTCGACTTAAGGCCTTCGCCTCAATCCATTTAGTGAAATAATCCGTGGCAACCAGGAGAAATTTTTTCTGCCCGACTGCTTGTGGCAAGGGGCCAATGCTGACCAACCCCCATTTATAAAAAGGCCATGGGCTTACAACCCTGGTCATAGGAGTTGCAGTGACGTGTGTAAGCGGGTTGAAATGTTGACATTTGTTACATAGTCAAGAAAATTTCACACAGTCAGCCAACATAGTTGGCCAATTGTATCCTTGTTGTATTATCCTCTATGATAGCTTACGACCCCCGAAATGTTACCCGCATTATCTTTTGTGGGCAACCTTGATGATGAGAGTTTGTTGACATATAATAGTCTTGGACCCATGGAAGTTTTCTTGTACAACAACCCTTTTTGCATGAAATAATTGGTACTTTTAATGACTATTTCTCGACTCCTTTGTTTCTCAACAGGGAGGGATTTGTCGATCAGATATCTCCAAAGAGGCTCAAACCAAGAATCTTTGTCATGCTCGATTTGGCTAACAACTTTGGTAGCCTCAACTGGACTAGTCTTAGACAGTATGGTAACATTGATGATTATATTTTGAGTCGTATTATGTATGGATGCTAGGGTTGCTAGTGCATCTGTGTAGTTGTTGCTACTTCTGGATATTTGTTTGACATATATTTCTTCCAGAGCTTGGCCTCCAATTTAAACCTCTCGAGGTACCTTTTCATTTTGTCATCTTTTGGCTAACAACAAGCTTTGATTCACTAAACATGTCCAATTTTCTAGTACTGAGCCGTTTAGTTGTCATAACACCAAAAATAGCAGCCTCATACTCGTCCACTTTGTTGGTAACTTGAAATGCTATCCAGACAGAGTATTCATAAATATTTCCCCCAAGAACGGTAATGACAACCCTGATGCCCACTCCTTTAAAGTTATTAGCCCCGTCGACACAGGTTGCCATTTGCCGACTACGTTCCCTTGGTGATTCTCATTAACCTCAAACCCTTGTACCACTTTCGAGAAATCTATAAATTTGGCTACACATTCCATAACTGCTTGAGTTTTCATAGACGTTCAGGGTTGGAATTTGATGTCGAATTCTCCCAATTCGATGGATGTACTTGCTAATCTTTCGACTATTTCTAGCCTAGATAATATACTTTTTAATAGAGTAGAGGTAAGAACAACAATGGTGTGAGCTCCAAAATATTGCCACTGTTTACTTGTTGTGACTTTGAGTGCAAAAACCAATTTTTCTAACGTTGTATACTTCCTTTGTGATTCGATTAGAATTTGGCTCACATAGTACATGGGGTGCTGTATGTTTTCACACTCGACTTGGGAAACAACACTGATAGTTTGTGTTGTGACTACCAGATAGAGGTACAAAACCTCATTCGGTGACGGGCTAGTGAGGACTGGTGCACACCCTAGGTAATTTTTAATATTTACGAATGCCAGGTCACTTCCTCATTCCAAAATGAGGTGGTGTTTCTTTTCAAGAGTTTGAAAAATGGTATGCATTTGTCTGTGCATCTTGATATGAAACAATTGAGATAATAATCCTTCTATTAAGTTGTTGAATTCCTTTTAAGTTTGTGGGCATTTCATGTCAAGTAGTGCCTTTATTTTGTCGGGGTTAGACTTCAATGCCTCTAGTTGAGATCAGATACTCGAGGAACTTTCCATCATTCATCCCATATTGTCTCATGATTTTGAATGCCTTTTCCAAGTCTTTGATGTGCTCGTTCTCATTTTTTGTTTTGATCACCATATCATCAACATAAACATGTATATTTCTTCCGAGCATATGCTTGAACATCCCATTGACCATGCGTTAGTAAGTTGCACCTGCATTTTTCAAACCAAAGGGCATTCTGTTATAGCAAAAAGTACCTTCTTCCGTGATAAAAGATGTTTTTTCTTCATCATCTTTGTCTATATGATTTGGTGGTAACCCAAGTATGCATCCAAGAAACTCATCAAACTGTACCCTAATGTTGCATCTACTAGTTGATCTATACTTGGCAATGGATAACAATACTTCAAAGGACGCATCATTCAAGTAAGTGAAAGTGACGCACATCCTTGGCTCTCCATTCTCCTTTTTGACTAGGTCAAAATTCGAAAGCCAAGTGAGGTAACGAACCTCTCTTGTGATATTGGTGCGAATCAAAGTATCTATTTGTGTTTTAAGGACCTCGTTCTTTTCTTCTATTGGACAGGCTTCCTTTTGGGATCAAAAATTAACTTGTGAGTGATGAATCGTCGTCTTATTCTAAGCATATCTTATGGTTTCAAAGAAAAGATGTCCATATTAATTCTTAAGAAGGAGAGGATTCTAAATTCTTCCGATTGGTCAGCATTCACCCTCAACATTCGATCAGTACCTTCTTCTAGGGTGGTCGGCTCGACTTTATTAGCATTGATGATTCCCACCCGGTTGTTGCTTTTTTGTGACCTGTTCTATAGTTGCTATTTGGTTTTGAACTCCTTTCAAGGTCACGTTATAACAACACTAGGCTTTGCCTTGATCTCCCTAAATTTTGGGGATACCATTGTCCACAGGGTATTTCATGACTTTGTGGTATATTGATGGTACAACTCTCATTTTATATATCCAGGGCCTTACTAGGATTATGTTGTAATGAGCAGGAGAATCAACGACCACAAAGTTAGACATCACCATTGACCCTGGTGCATCAATAAGCAATTTGATGGTGCCCAATGCATATGAAGTGCTATTGTTGAACTCGATTAGAGGCATCTCTCTCTTTATCATATCTTCTACCTTGAATCCTAAGGCATGCAAAGTGGAGAGGAAAAGCAGATCAACCAAACTACTAGTGTCGACAAGGATGTTGCAAACGCCGCATGACATTACTTTCAACGTGATGACCAGGGGATCTTCGTGGGGACTAGAAACTTCATCTTCCTCGTTAAACATAATCACATCAGACTTCAACCTCTTTTTCGTATAATAAACTTCAAGCCTCCCGTGACTAATCATAGCTCTAGAGTATCTTTTTTGGGCATTGTTTAAGTCTCTACCACACCCAAGTCCTCCATGTATCGACTATATCATTCCTATACTATTGGCATCATGTGGTCTATTGGTTTGAGCATTTCTACTGCCCGGTAGTGGTGCTAAGAAAATAGGCTTACTCCTTTCTTGTCAGGGACTAACGCCTTTGCCGTTTTTACTTACTATGCTTCTCAAATTCCCGAAAGCAACTCTTCCAATTCCTTTTCAAATGTCTGTAGTTGTGTGTTTCGTGACTGATGTCATTATAAAAGGCACACCATTTAGTAGTATTTCTTCTGAATTCTCTCATTTGTTGTGGCCACCTCACATTTTGCTAACTTTTCATTTCAAGTACAGCCTCGGCCAAGCTTACTTGCAGGAGAGGTCCTCTGAAGGGTGATAAAGACCTTCCCTAAGGCTCAAAATTTCGTATCCAATTTTTCTTCTTTTTGAATGACTGTCCCACCATTCTTTTTGGCATCGAACAACTACTCAATCTACCTCTGTTAAGACTAAGCTCACATTTTCCTTTCCATTTGAAAGTGTGACCGAAGGTCGGGCTTTCGTCTCTATTTGACCTTAATTCTCTCTCTAAATTGAAAAAATTTCTTGCTTCCTCATAAGCCTCTTCCATGGTTTGCAGTGTTGTTTTGGTAAGTTCAACGAACAAGCCAGAATTTCTCTGCACCCCTTGTTGAAAGGCTTGCACGGCTATTGAATCAAGGAAGTTAGAAATTTCTATCTTTTCCTCCCAGAATCTCTTCATGTATGTCTCAACGGATTCTTTTGTCCCCTGGATAAGTGAAAACAAATGATGAGGCTCCTTTTTCAGGGATTTGTTGCTGGGGTAATTGGTGATGAATAATTTAACTAGATCAGCAAACAACCTAGCGCTCTCGGGCTGTAGGTCACTGAACCATTTCTATGCGGCATCATGTAGTGTGGCTGCGAAGGATTTACACAACATTGCCTCTCTTTTGTCACGGGGCATGTTGATGGGGGCCATTGTCGTTTTGAAGAGGAGTATATGGGCAATGGGGTCTTTGGTTCCTATGTAGCTTGGGCACTTGGGCGGATTGAAATTTTCTAGAGGCTCGCTCAACTCAATCTCATTCAAAAAAGGTGACCTGATTAGTTGCTTACAAACTTTATCTAGATTTGATTGTGCTCGTCCTACGCGTTGCTTTTTAACTTGCTCTTCTTATGCTGTTACTTTGTTTTGCCACATCAATTTTTCTTCAAGAGCTAGACTAACTTGCTTTTTTGAGGTCACTAATTCATTTTCTTTTGAGGCACTCTTTATATCTAAAAAATCACGATTACGAGCCATTTGGTTACAGGATTCTCTTTTATGTTTTGCAATGATTCATCAACCTCGTCATCGCCTTTGTCAACACCAACTCCTATATTTCGTAGAACTTTGACCTCTTGAGGTTTTTGAAGTCCTCCTGATAGTGCTTCTACCTGCCTCCTTAACTTGAGGTTTTCTTTTCTCATTTCATCCTTCATCTCCAAGATTGACCTCTACATGTCCAAAAGTTGTAGCAACAACTGCTCCAGGGGGTTGTTGAAAGGTCAGACTTCTACCTCGACCACTCCTTCAGGCAAGCTTGGTTCGATGCAATGGTCATGACCATCTGGTCAATTTTGGTCTATAGCCTTGGTTCCAACCATTTTGTTGATCAGATTTTTTTAGATAAGGTCTTATCCATTATTTCGGCGAGATACTTGATCTGATCTTAGTATTAGAGGGGATCAAAGCAAATTGTTGTATCTATTTTTCTTGAGCCCCACGGTGGATGCAAAAATGTTGGGAGATTAATTAAGTTTAAGAGAGAGAATAGAGAAAACAATAAATGATGTGATTAATGGTTGTAGCTTAATGACCTTTTATTGGATATTTATAGATGTTACATTTCTAATGGGGTACATTTGAAATCTATATATAAAAACATATATAACATAGAATGAGCAATGTGGTCAGTATCTGGGTGCAAAAGAACTCGACCTGTTCTTCGTGGTTTAGGCGATAGGTTAAAACTAGGCATAAGTACATCATTGGGGTTGACATGATCGGGCTTTAGGCCAATAGGTTAGGACATGTTACGGTCACGAGGTCGGTGTCTAAACAAGTACTATTCATAATTTTTTACATTCTTATAAAATATTAATAATGGTAATTAATTACTAAATACTAAGATATCATTTATGTAGACACAATAGAAATTGTAATATTTTTTGAAAATATTATTCATATATCTTTGCAAAATACTTGATGCTTGCTATAGTCCAAATAGAATAACTGTACATTAAAATTGTCCTTGTGTGAAACTAAATGTTGTTAATTTTTGTGATTCATCATGTCTTATTTGCCAAAATCTATTTTTACAATCAAAATTTGAAAAATATTTATTTTCTTTAATGAGTGACAATAATTCTACTTTCTTTAGAATAAAATAATTGTCATCAATAGTTTCTTTATTTGAAGCTTTGAAGTTTATTATCATTCTTTTTTGTCCTCTTCTTTTTTAGTTTCTTTTTCTACTAAGAATGCTGAGTTAAAGTGTGGTGAAGAACTAGAAATGATTACTTTTAATTCCAAAAGTTGTTGAATTTATTTTTCAAATTTATCTCGATCCTCTAGAGTATAAATCATTAGTTTTACTCTAATGAACTTTGAAGGATTTTTTTTAATTCTATGTTTTTATTTCATTAGACTTATTATTTGTAGACTTTCTATTGATCTTTGACATATTATTTTTAATAATTTTCTTATATCTGTTAAGACTTTATCTTATTGTATTTCATTTAAAAAGTTGTTTTGGTCAACTTACTTGTTTAAAGAAATATTTTCTAAATATGGTTTCTATTTTTTTATATTTTCACCACGTTTTTGCTTTTTATGTTGTAACATAAATGTTGGGTCCTCGTCATATGGGCGGTCAAACTCCGAGACCCATAGACATAAACAAATACCAAGACCCAAGAAGGACAACTCCGAAACACAATGGGGGGTCCGACTTTGAGGCCCATGTGCGGTCTAATACCAAGATCCATGTATGGACAACTCCGATATACATGTGAAATGAAATGCGTACCTGTAGTCCATCGAAAAATAGTCTGCTGCAACCAGTAGCCTTGGGGTACCATATCTCCGCAAGACATTATACAGGTAATACTCCCCATAAAATAATTTCATGATGCATGCATAAAACTCAGATGCCATATAAAATATTTAATACCCGTATTTCATAATCTCATATATACATATAAAATGTTTCCAAACGGGTATGTTAATTATAACATCATTATCAACACTTTTATAAAAATATTTATAAACATGGCATCAATTTCAATCATTTAATTATCCATAATGATGCATGAGATGCATGATATTTTCATGAAAATAATGCATGAAGAAAAAATTGAGTAATAACCCCTACCTCAATAAGTTTTACGAGCAAACTATTCTAATAGTGTACTCCCTAAATCATATAACGTCTCGAATCCTCGTTAGTAAAATTGTGGCTCTAGGTACTTTATCAACTCACCCTTTCGACGCCTCTTCCACAAGGACTTATATCTGTAATTGCATTTCGAAGAATGTCATCAGGAAATCAATCAAGGTTGGAGATCAATCTCCAAAATAACAATCAGATACTATTTATAAATTCTAACAAATACCACCAAAATAAATTTGGAAAAGTGCCCATAATCACATGTAAATTGCTAACAAGCATTTTCGTGATTAAAAACTTCATTTCCTCCCTAAAAGATTTATGCAGTTATATAAAGCTTTAATAACAATATATCCTTAACATGTTTCAATTTAATGCTTAAGAGTAACTAACATCATCAATTTGGCTTATATCTAGATAAGGATAACCATAACAAGCACAGAAACCTCTACTTGATTTCACACAAACAAATAGATCGCAAAGATAAGTATAGCGTAAGGTCAGTATTTATTTATCTTCCAGCCACCACAATTATTTATTTATTTATTTACCTCAGTTTCACTACTCTAACGAGAAAGAGGCTAATGGTGGAGGATGGTGCTCAATGGCAATGGAGTAAGGACTAACTCTGGTGCAAACACGTTGGAGGAAAAGGAAGTCGGCGATGGTAGAACGATGGTCATATGGCGTGCCACGAACAGTGACTGGCCTAATTAATGCTGGCTTCTTCTCGGTGTTTGGGTGATGAGTTAGTCGATGGAAATAAGGTCACAATGAGGAGGACGATGGCAGCGACGTGGCAATGGTGAGCTTGTGCTGGAGGTAATGGGAGCTGATGGCCGCTAGGCAATGAACGGCTTGTGCGCTAGGTCATGGAATGTTAAGGCATTGAAATCCAGTGCGGTGGGGAACGAACGACGGTGAGTACGGAGTCGACAAGAGGGATGACGGTAGCCCGCCGCGTCTCGCTCTCTTTCGCGACGGCAAGGACCAACTCTGCCCGCAGCGTCTCGCTCTTCTTCACGATGGCAAGGACCAGCTCTTCTTCTCACGTGAAGGGGAAGGAAAAAGGGGGGTAAATAGGGTTTGGGTGGTAAATAACCAATCTGCCCTTGCCCTTACATAAAAAGTTTTTTTGATAAACTAGGGATACTCTTGGTAATTTTCATTTAATTTTTTCCAAAATTTCTAAAAATGTTTATAAAATTGAAATTATTTTTGAACCATTATAAATATTTACAAAACAATTTTGATATTACAATATATTTATTTTTGACTATTTAAAAATACAATTTCAAACTTTAACAAGTTTAAATAACACTAAATTTAATACATAAATTTAAATTATTTTCTGAAAAATAATAATTAAGATTGGGGTCTCACATTTTCCTTCACAAACCTTCTACATTCCACTCTCAGTTTTTCAATCTCTTACATAAAAAAGCTCTCTCCTTTCTCCATTTCTTCCACTTTGCTCCTCAACCCATTTGCCTCCTGAAGGGCTTCATCAAAATCCGTCTTCACGTTATCACATTCTTTCCTCAACAAGTTCCTCTCTTGGTTCACTCTTTTCAATTTAATGCTCTCATTTTCAAGATAACCAATTAACTCATTCAATTTCTATTTGAGAGACTCAATTTCATCTTCTCTCTCCCTCTTAAACATCTCAATTTCAACCTTTCCTCTCACCAACCCATCTAATCGAATATCCATTTGGCTCATTTGAGTCTCCATGAATGCAAATAACACTCATCTCTCAAACTCCTACTCTACAGTTAGTTCAATCGCTTTTTTCATATCAGTGTCCATAGACTTCTTCTCTATGATAGAATGGGTCAACTCAATCTCCACAGCTTCTTTAGCATGCACTAAAGAATCAATTTGTTGCCTTCGTTCAAAGGTCTCTTTAAGAAGCAGAGAGTTGAGAGACTTGAGGTTTTGAAGCTTCTCGGAGGGCTCTTCCATGCGTATGGCGTTGTCAGTTTTACTAAGTCTCTGGGTACTGTTGTCATGATTTTGAGGTTCTTTTTCTTGATGGCTCACCTTCTTTCTGGCCATTTTCGAGCTTGGAAGAGATGAAAGAGTGAGCTTTGGAAATCGTTTTAGGTTTCGTAAAGGAATCACTTTTCCTTAACATAAATTATTTAATCACAATTCCAGCTTGTTTTATAATTGTTTACATTATATGACTTTAACACAACCAATCATTATAATATGTAGAAACAATTACATTTCCTTTTCTATTACGACCAACCAATCACACCCTTAATGCTTTCCTGCTTTTTGATACATAGATAGTTTCACCACGTAGAATTATCAAACTTATTTTATCTAGGTATTGGGTAAATAGTTGATACAAGTTTAAGAAATTATTTCATAGTAAAATATCAACTCCAGTTTCTTGTTAATATATTGTAGAGATATGAAATGTTTCTCCTGCTATTAATACATAAGTGTCTTTCAAGACATTGTTAAGATTTATTTTAGTATTATTTGCTATTCTCATTGCTAATTCTTTTGGTAATTGCTTACAAAGTTCTTCTAGAAATACATGTTTTCTAGCTACACGCATACTAACTCCCGTGTTTATGTATGCATGTAAATGACAACTTGCATAACCTTTAAATTTTAGTCATATTTTAATATAGGTACTATTTGGATATGTAATACTATACAAATCATTTATCATCTGATGAAAAGTACTTATACTCTTAGTCAGTTATTTCTTCTTTAGTTTCCTCTAATAGACAAATAATACAAGTATCATCTATATTTGATTCCTCTATTGGTTCTAATTTCATTTTAAAAGCTTCTTCTAAGATTTTTATTTTATGTGGAAATTCCTTTTTATGCTAAAGCCGATTATGGCACTTATAAGCATAATGTCCTTCATTGCAAATCCAACACATGCATTTCTTTTTTCCTAATAGGCAATATTTTTTCTTTTCTGGAGGCTTATACCTTTTTCTTCTAAAATACCTTTTCCTGTAAGGTTCTTGGTTATATATTTTCTTATATTTTTGAAATTTTGTTTTTTGAATTTATATCTTTTAAATTTCTTATATTTTTTTTTATATATTTTCTTATAAGATTTTATATTAAATCCATATTTTCTTGGCATTCTAAAATCTCTTGTATCATAACAGACTTTATCATTTCCTCTTAGTCGTTTATATTCTTTTCTTTCTTAACATTTATTGAATATTCAATTCTTTAGCATTTTTATTCTACCTCCTAGTGTATCCGGTACTGTTTATCTATTCATATTATTCCATCCTTCTGTCATTGTCTTATATAATGTTTTGGTAAAATATTTTTTTATAGGTTTCTTGCATGGAAGAATCTATATAACACATGTCACATATTTTCATATTTGTTAAATGCCTTTTAGCTTCCTCAATCTCATATTCACTACATTTAATAATATGTTTTCCATTATTTTCTCTAATAAATTTCTTACATATCTCGTTTACTACAATGTCTAGATATTCCCTGCTAGTAGGTGAATTTCCTTTCTAACAAGTTTGTAAACCAAATTTTACATTTTTTGCATTTTTTGAGCTACTAATACTCTACAAATTGAAGAGTTTGTTTGTGTGGTTGAAGAAGTTTGTATGATTACACTCATTCTACTAGTCCCTTCATCTAAGGCCTTTTTCCTGTCTATTGTACAATTTAAATCCAAAAGATCAAATTTATAATTTTCATGTGGTTTAAATTCTGGTTAAATGCTACCTTTAGTTCCTCAATGTAAACCTTCTTCCATTTTAAGTCAATGTCTTCTTATATAGGAAAGATCAGATTTCTCAAATCTTTGCCTATTTCTTTCCTCTCTATATGGGTTAGAAATTTTTCCTTGATATGGGATTGATAATATAATAGGTTCCATATGAATTTTTGGAATTATATTTTCTAGTTTAGAGTCACTTTCACTAATTATTGTCATGTCATTTTCTTCCTTATTTGTACAAAGTTTTTCCTCATAATATTTTTTTAATTCTTAATTTGTAAGAGTTAAAAAACTTATTAATTTTTCTATATCTTTGTTTTCAAGATTCATCAAATTGTTCTTCTCGTTCTTTTCTATATTTCATTAGACAAGAATTATAGCTATACTTTTGGATTTTCCTTCATTCTTTCCTTTATCATTCTTAGGTATTAATGCATCAGATCTCCTAAGGAGTCCTTGTTTTAACCTTTTTAATAGATCAAACTTATAATCTAGAGTTTCATTTCCTATTGGTTTGCTATTAATATCCCATCTTAATTTTTTGAATTTCTTGTGTATATCTAATTGTAAGTTTTCTTTGTATAACTATTTTCTTTTATTTCTTTAAGAAGTTCTTTTAGGGTTTCATTTAATTGTAAAATTTTAATATTTAATTAATTTATGGTATCCATTTTTTTTGCTAAAAAAATTAAAACTTTTATTGTAGATATTTTGTTACTAGATATGTTTATTAAGTAACTATTTTCTTCTAATTCTATTTCTAGTAATTTATCTTTTAATAGTATCATATTGTATCATATGAACTAATTCTTTTACTTCCTCAATTTTCACTTTTAGTTTTTCTATTTCCCTATCTCTCTTACTAATTTCTACTTTATACATTACTTTTTCTTATTGGTATAAGAAAATTTTTTAATGTCTAAATCTCATTCCTTAGATATTTCATATTCTGTTAATATTTTTGATTCTATTATTTATCCTTTTTTTGAAATGTTTATCTATATATTGAGTTATTGTGACTCTTTATTGGTGAATATCCTACTATATAATGTATTAAAAATAAATGGTTTTCATTTTTCATTAGATTTCATCGTTCAAAATCATAAGTTGAGCTTAATACTTTATTTAGATTTTATCATTTATATTTATAGCAAACCTAGGATATATCGTAAAAATTTAACTTTTGGTATCCTAAGTTTCCATTAATCATTCCTAATAAAACATATTTTCTGTTCGTTAGCCTATTGTCCAATAATACTAATTTTATTGGTGGATCTATTCATTCTCTAAAATGTTCTTTTATTAGAATTTGTATTTCTCATAAATGAATGTAGCCAATTTTCTTTATTAATTAATGGTACATTAAATCTTTTATTTACATCTGCTATGGCAATATTCATTTCTCTATTACTTATTCCATAATATATTATATCTTTTCTTGGAAATAATTTTCTTATTTTTGATAATGATGATTCCTTAAATCCATCTCCTTCTTTAAGTTAACTTTGATTTTTGATTTTTTTCAAATTTTTTTTTGCTAAATATCATTTCTTATGAAAAAAATCATGAGATGTCTTGTATTTCTACTTCCATTATTTATTAATTTTCTATTATTTCTGACATTTTAAAAAAATACTATTGTTTTTCTTATTTGTGTAGCTTATTTGTAAGGCTTTAAGGTTGTTTTCATGATTTTGTAAGTCATACATATATTTTGGGGTTCGAATTTAGTGAAATATAATGGATGTTAGTTGTATTACTCCTTAAAAAAGTTTTTGTTGTATTGTGAAAATAGGCACAGAATGACATGGTCCAAATATCATTGCAGTTGAGGTTATTGCTGGGATTAAACATATGAGAAATCCTAAATGCATCCCACATAAGGCTTCATATACATACCCTTAAAGTGAGTTTTTCCTTTATGCCCTTTATATGATGCAAAAATTCCTTTTTTAATCTAATTAATAGATTTTTTAATCAAAATGCATAGTTTTCAAAATATTATTTTTATAAAAATGTTTTCTTTATTTCCTGTAATTCTTTTAATTGTTTTGGTATTTTTAAAGAATTTATTTTACTTATTTAAAATACTTCCTAAACAGGTTTTGAATTTTTATGAAAAATCTATGTGTGTTTTTTTATTTTATAATTTTTCCAAAATTATTTTTAATGTATCTATTTGTTCCTATTGCAATGTTATTTTATTCATTTTTGTCTCTATACATGCTAAAAGAATCATAGTGAAACCTTTCTTAAAATCTTTATTGATTTGAAAATTTCTTACTAGACTAAATATGGCTCTCGTATCAAATCTAGACTAGTTAAAATACTAGTTGTTGTTAATTGTTCTTAATTCGATTCGAAGTTGTTCTTCAATCCATTGACTAGTTATTGTATTTCATTATTAGATTCAATATCTAATTGTACTAATTCTGTACTTGCTTCTAAATTGATATATTCCTTATTTTGCTATTTTACTAAATTATATTTCTTTTCTATTTTAGAAAAATAATCAAGAAGATTTTCTAAAATTTTAATTGTTCTTGTACTTTTTCTAAAATTTTCTTTTATTGATGCTCTAAAACTACCAAGTGTTTTAGATATATTATATATTTTATATTTTCTAATTTTCTTTAGAATTTTCCTTGATTTTAGATCTATATAGATTTGTTCCTATTTTCTTATTTTTTGTATATTTTCTAGGCATTCTTAACCAAATTAATAAAATGAGTTTAAAACCATATAAATAGATAAGATTCTTAATTCTCTTCTTTATACTGTAAATATTGCTCGTTCCAGATTCCACCGTTGTTCACGCCTCAATACTCTAACCCTCATGACCACTTGTCCATGGTAAGAAATATTTGTACGTTAGATGGTGTCTAAAAAGACTATGTATGAAGTTTTTGAATAAAAATGGACTTTTATTTACTTGTAATGACATTACAATTTAATTTGAGAACTAAGAACTCTGAGGTTTTAGTTACTCATTTCTAGGTTTCTTACAAAATTACTATAGATAATAACTAGCGATATCAGAATAGCTTGAGAGCTTAGACTGAGAGTTCTATGTTTCTTTGTGTCTTATCCATTGAGATGAGTAGTTCCTTTTATAAAATAAGGAAAACTCATTTACAAGGGTGGGAAAAGCACATTTCATGAGTGGGAAACACTGTGCCTAACTTTTCTATTTTTGGCATGAAACGCCTTATATTATTAACGCTCTCAGCATTTTTTAAAATGGGGTCCTACATTTTTAATTGTCTTCAGAGTCAGTTTGCCGTCACTTAGCTGTAAGCATATGAAACTCTCACATTTCCTTTCTTATTTCTATGCAATAAATGCACTTGTGCTCTTGTGCCTGCTTTTAGCATAGTGGCAAAAGATTTTTGAAAGAATAACAAAACTAACATTCCTCAAAACTTCTAATAACAAAACTAACACTTTTTTATATTTTCACAATTAAAAAAAGACTAATATGTCATTTTTCTTTGAACATTTATTCAATTAGAATTGAACGACGATAATTTAGACTCGCTTAATATTGAACATTTAATATTTTACGTTCAAATTGAATATTGAACATTCAATATTGAACGTTTAATATTATTGGGGTGTTAGTTTTGTAACTATAAATTTTAGGGGTACTATTTTTGGTAATTTTCCAAGACTTTTTTTAGTTTCTTCACCACTTTCCTACTCATTGTATACAAAAGCAACTTCATATTTGCTTACTTTTTCACCATCTTTTTTTGCAATTGATAAATTACTTTGAAAAATAATTATTATTTTACTAGTGAAGTAATTTAAATTAATTTATATAGAGTTGGTAGTTTCTCTTAGTTCATGATAGATCTGGCTGACCATCTGGCCTTTGAGAATGCTTAATTCTTCATGATTAAATTTCTTTTCTGGCAAAACCTTAAGACGAATCACTTCTCGCTTATTATTAGCAAGTCCAAGTTTGATAAAATGGTATGGATTTACTGAAATTTTTTGGTTCCAATCCATAATTGAACTAAATTTTTTTTTAAAAAAAATAGGTTTATCTATAGCCTTAATTTTTCTTCTAAATTTTTTAATAGATTTCTTGAATTCTTAGGAAAATAGTTTAACTCATTTAGATTGTTTCTTGAATATAAGTTTTCTATTAATCTAGCATGAAATTTTTTATAAATAAATGTTAGATTAACTTCTTCTAAGATGTTAAATTTACTACCTATTGGGAAATCTTTCTCAGTGGTATGGATTTCATGTCATCGAGATGTTCTTCAGTGGATTTTCTAGTTAAATTGTATAGATTTAACCATTGTTATTTTGTCAGGTTTCAATACCTATCCCTTTCTTCTTCTGTTTTTGAGGAATTGTTTATTCTTTCCTTGAAGATTATTGGTCTTGGAATCCTTACAAAGTTTCTCAATTTGCTAGTTCCTTTTGTAGATTATTGAACTGGTTGAGAGTAGTTCTTCGCTACTTTTATTGGTGAGAGCAGCTTTGGAACTTTAAAGTTAGCATACCTTCCTTTTATTTCTATTCTATTAGTAAAGGCTTTATGAATGATCCCACTGAATCCTACTATTATTCTGCTTGCTTCTGGCCAGTTGGTATAAATTCCTGACTTTAGTCCATTATATACCACATAAACCTTCTTTAAGTCTTCTTTCTCGACATCGTCTGCTCAATTGATCTTTTCCCTTTTCTTTTTTGAGTTGCTGATACTAGTCTCTTCATTACTTATTTTTAGAATTTTAATTCATTTCTTTTTAATTTCTTTTGAAGATTCAACTTTTTTTTTTCTTAGCACTTTTAAGCTTTTTTAGGAAAATAATATTTTCTTGTTTAGCTTAGTCAGCCACTATACCTTACTGTCTAGAGACCTTTTAAGGTACAATAACTCAAATTGTTCTTGAAGAACTTTAATTTCATTTTCCTTAATTTATATTTCTTTTTCTTTAATCTTGATTTCTACATCAAGATAATCCATTCCTGCAATAAAAAACTAAGTTAGTGGGGCTAACTTTCTAGTTAAGGCCTCTGCTAAACTATTTTTAGTTTATGATAAATGTTTTACTTCAAACTTATAATGGTTAAAATATTATTTTCATTTGCTAAGTTTTGCTTGCTTATAATCACTTCCAATATTAGTCGTTAAAAAATGTCCAATATTTTTATTGTTTGTCCTAAAAATAAATCTTGAACTTATAACATATATTGTAAATTTTTTAATAGTTTTTTTAACAACTAATACTTTTTTGGGAAAATAACAAAACTAACACCCCCTAAAAATTATAATAACAAAACTAGCACCCCTGTGTTCAATTAAAATTGAACGACGATAATTTAGACTCGTTCAATATTGAACGTTCAATATTATCCGTTCAATTAGAATTGAATGACGACAATTAGACCTATTTAATATTGAACGTTCAATATTTTACGTTCAAATTGAATATTGAACGTTCAATATTAAACGTTCAATTTTAATTGAACACAGGGGTGCTAGTTTTGTTATTATAATTTTTAGGGGGTGCTATTTTTGGTAATTTCCCTACTTTTTTTTCATTATTGTGATAATTTAGTTTAGGGCCTTAAAAAGATCCTGAAGTAAATATGCAAATATTTTCATTTTTGTTATCAATTTTTTCTTTTAATACTGCTCCCTAATATTCATATAAAACATCTGTTTCAATGATCATTTTATCATCTAGTCCTAGATGGTATAAAGTGAGTAGATTTTTTACTTGTATTTTTACCTTATTCATATATTGGGTATCTTGTTTCTATCCATTTTCAAACATAATTTTTTTTTAGTTTTATTTGCAATGGTTTACACATTCAAGCTAATTGTTTTATATATGTTTCTGCATAAGTTAAACGTCCTAAAAATATTTGTAATTAATTTCTATCTTTTATGTTACTAGAAAATCTTTCTATGTTATTCAGTATATGAGATTGTAGATGATATTTTCTATCTTATATTTCTTTCCTTGCATACTTAATCTTTGGTTGAGTAATTACTGCCTTATTTTCTGAGAGCACTATTCCTGATTTATTGCATTCTTGTAAACCGTAAATTATGTCTAGATAGTATTTAGGTAATTCATTGCTACATACCAATATATCATCTATGTATATACAACAAAAATTGTGATATTTTTTGAAAATATTATCTATATATCCTTAAAAAATACCTAGTACTTGCTTTAATTCAAATAGAATAACTTTTCATTGAAATTGTTCTTGTGGCACTACTACAATATAAGCAATATAGGACGGCCTCAAATTTAGAGTGAGAAACAAATAGGACGGTCACATGTATATGGCCGTCGTTTAAGAAATATAGGACGACTATTACGGAAAAAAATGGGCGTTACTTTATAGGACGGCTTATAGCCGTCTTAAAAAAAAATTTGCCACTTCATTTAGGGCGGCTATTAGCCGCCTTATATACCACATATAGGACGGCTAATAGCCGTCCTAAAAGAAAGTTGCAATTTTTTTTTTTTTTTTTTACTTATCCAGCTCGATAAAAAGATGGTATTTTATATTCCCACATATAGGACGGCTATTAGCCATGGGCAGTTAAATGCTGTTAGTTTTTATGATTCCTCATCAAGTCTTATTTGCCAAAATCTACTTTTATATTTAAAACTAAAAAAATATTTCTTTCATTTTATGAGTGATAATAATTCTTCTTTCTTTCGGATAAAATAACCATCATCAATAGTTTTGAAATTATTTATTATTCTCTTTTTACCCCTTTTTTTCTCAACTTCTTTTTCTACTAAAAATGCTAGACTAGAGTGTGATGAATTACTAGGAATGATTACTTTTAATTTCAAGAGTTTTTGAATTTATTTTTCAAAATCTTTTCAATCCTTTGAAGTATAAATCAATGGTTTTACTCTTATAACCTTTGAAGAATTTTTTTATTTTATACTTGCGATTTCATCAAACCTATTGACTTTTGAATCTAATGAATTTTCTGAATGTACTAGTTTTAATAAACTATTAAGTTTTTATCTTCTTCTTCTATTTCATTTAGAAAGAGATTTTTGTCAACCTTTATATCTAAAGAAATGTTTTCTAAGTAAGATTTTTGTTTTTCTAAATTCTCACCACATTTTCGCATTTTATTTTGGTGATGAAATTGCTAATACTTTTCTAATTTTTGATACATAACTTGTTTCACCACCTAAAGTTGTTAAGCTTATTTTGTCTAGGTACTAGGTAAATGATTGGTATAAGTTTAGAAAATTATTTCATAATAAAATATCAACTCTAGTTTCTTATTGATATATTGTAGGAATATGAAAGATTTCTTCCCCGTCAATATATCTATGTCTCTTAGGACTTTGTTAAGGTTTATTATAGGATTATTTACTATTTTAACTACCAAATATTTTACTATTTTTACTTCCAAATCTTTTGGTGATTGTTTCCAAATTTTTTTTGTAAACACGCGTTTACTAGCTATACACATATTAGCTCCTATGTCTATGTATGAATGTAAATGGTAACTTGTGTAACCTTTAAATTATAATCTTATTCTAGTATAAATACTGTTTGGATTTGTAATAGTATATAATTCATTCATCATATGATGAATTGTAATCATATTTAAGTGAGTTATTTATTTTTCACTTTCCTCTAATAGATAAATATTACAAGTATCATCTATTGATTCTTCTATTAGTTATAATTCTTTTTTACAAGTTTCTTATAAGATTTTTGTATTTTGTTGAATTTCCTTTTTAAATTCAAAGGATTGGGTGTTAGATTATCAAAATGGATAATTTAATTGTTTTATATCATATTTCTCTATATTTTTTTTATTATGGTTTGTATCATTGAATTGGTTATGGTTGATTTGATTATGGTAGGCTAAGTTTTTTTTGTGGGATATTAGCTTTGCTTCCATGAGTGGACGAATCTTTGAATAATTTTATTTTAATAAAGTTGAAGTATTTATTGTTCATAGCTTTTCTTACCTTTGCTCATGAATTGTTATTTTTCATCTTAATGTTTATGCTAAACCACAAGTGCACGAGAAGCGTATAAGTGATAAGTATTTAAAGATCGAGTTTTTGTACCCACGAGAATTGGATTAATAAATATTTGAGTACTGAACTATAATTACATTAAACTATTTAAGCTAACGATAATTGATAGGAACAAGGTGATTTCCCTTTTTAAGAATTTTTTAAACTAATTGAAAAGCAATGCCAACTCTTCTTCACCAGACTAGATAACTCATCACTCTCTGCATGATAACTTTCACCTTGTCCCTTTGACTCTTAGTAGTCTTAAGAAATAATCTCTTTTTTTTTAACAGTAGAGGAGCTTCCCCTTTTAGGCAGGAGATGGTGACTCTCAAAAGCTTTAAGATCACAAACAACATAATGAATCTTCAACGGTTCACCTTTGAAAGAAGTTTCGATCACAATTTTCTCAACTGGAAGTTCTTCATCGATGGGACAGCCAAGGTTATAAGAAGTGTTGATGATGTTGGAGAACCATCGTAGGAACTATTGAAAGTTTCATCTTCTTCCATCTGAAGCAATTCATAATTTCCTTTTAATCACATCAAGTTGGACTTTTTAACCATAGAGATACCTTCATGTGTAATTTTCAAAATATCCCAAGTAACCTTGGAAGTGGTACAAGTAGAGATTTGGTTGTGTTCTTTAGGAGTGACAGCCCTCGTTAGTGCATACGGTAAGCCCTCCCTTAATTGTGTATCAAAGTAAGCCTATTGTGTATCAAAGTAAGCCTATTGATTTCCCTATTGTGTATCAAAGTAAGCCCTCCCTTAATTGCTATTGGTTTGTCCACAATGATAGGAGCTTCTCTTTATTGCTCTTTAACTACTACATGCTCTTCAAAGGTGTCCTTAGGTTCATCTTCTACCACATGCATAGGATCCTCCATGCTATTCACTATTTCATGTCGTTCACCCAAGTTACATGTATCCGCATGAATGAAGCCTTGAGTTTGGGTGAGATTGTAAGATAAATATTGTAGTTACTCTACCATTTCATGATCTAGCCCCTCCACTTGTTAGGTCTCTTGTTTGAGTTTGTCTATGAGGCTTTGCATTAATTTCATACAAGATTTGAGATCATTCTCATTAGTTGACTCTCCCAATCCAAATTTTTAATAGTGTGAATGTGATGAGTACGAATTGGTATGGACATTGCTATAGGTGTGGTGTCCTCCATTCTAGGTATTTGTATGTAGTAGATGTACGAGTTGAGTAGATATATGGGATCTCAACTTGAAAAGATCATAATGTTCTTGTATAGAGAGCTTTCTCATAATACAAGCCTGTTCAATGTATGCTACGAGGTTAGTTGCTTCCTCTATTGTCATCCTTGAATCCATAAGTCTTTAATGCTCAAAAGAGTCCATCACTATCTATTAGTACAAAACTAAAGAAAAAGATTATACAATAAAAGATAAATAGAAAAAATATATACAAATAACATAAACTTAGGTTAGTGAAATTAAGAATGAATAATATAATTTAATTTGCAATCACATTGGAATGGAGAAACAAAATAATTCGTTGTATAAAACGATTGAGTTCAAAAGGATCATAACGACAAGGTTAGCTTTACATAATCATATTCAATAAAATCCTAGAATAATAAGAAAATACAAGAGAATAGATAAAATCAAACAGTGTAGAGAAAGGTAAAGCCCATCTCTATCTATCATGCAGAAAACCAATATCCTTCGACTGTCATCATGGTGGAACTACACTGCAACACCTTCAATCTTAAATCCTTCTCTTGATTTGCCTCATTCTCTAAACGGCTGCCTCTTTCTCTAAATATTTAGGTTAGTGTAGAAAAGTGTTGAATGAATTGCTTGGCTACTTTAGAGATGTATTTATCTACTAAGAGTTGTAAGGAATAAGTAATTGTAGCCAAATAGGAAACATGATACAAATAGGAGACTAGTCCAAATGGAAAACTGGTATTCTGGGCACATTTCACATACATGTCACCGTGTGCCATAGCCTAAGATAGTGCTTGTCGTGTCCTAACTTCTTAGACAATCTGGAAAACTATGTGTGTCATGGCCTAAGTAATTTCGTGTTGCGGCCAAAGGCTCTCGAGTTTAATTGTTTGTGAATCAGATTGCTGCTCAACATTTCCTCTACCACCGCATGTCTCGCTATAATCCTTTATCCACGAAGAATGCTGGGGCCCAAAATGGATCACACCATAGCCTGGCTCAACTTGTTTCAAACCATATGTGCAGCACTATGTATGATGCAGCTCAAATAAATTCCCATAATAACCTAGACTACTTTTTGCCCATTTGACTTGTTTTCACTCTATTTACCATCATTTTGCATACATTGACTCAATTAAATATAAGTTATGCCATTTTAATCAATTTACGTGAAAAATAAGACAATTAGCTAGCTTAAAAGTGACTAAATAACCCTACTTTCATAGAATTATTACTTAATTTGTGAACAAAATGACTACTTGAGAACTAGACATTAGAAACATCATCTATGTTTAAGTTGTGCAATTATGAACAATAATTCATTCATTGACTGGTGTTAAGTTAGAAGGCTAATTTATCTCTCTAAGGATGGTTAACTAACTAATTAAACCTAATCAAGTAATTAATTGGTTAATTTATATTTTGGGAAATCACTATGATCATTGAGGGTTTTTCTAATTAAAAAGGGAAAATAAACATTTTCAACTTTTGAAATCCATTGTGAAAATCATTTAATTGGTTCTACCCATGAGTGGTTAGCTAGCTAATCTCCTATACTTGTTCAATCATTTTAATTCGCTACAAAAATTTATCCTCCTCATTTTAGTTTGCTTAAGCATTTTAAAATTTACAATTGTTGTTTCAACTAAAATTATTAGAGTGTTTAGGATTTTTAGTTCATTTAATTCATTAACTTCTAAGAAAACAAGTTAAGGGTTTAAAACCACTGCAATTTCTTTAGAGATGCACCTTAGATGATGGTATAGTGGTTCCAAAGCCTATGATTATTCATGGTCAAAAGAAGAAAGCAAAGAGTACGAATGGAACAAGGGGTCGTATGCACTAACGAGGGCTATCACTCCTAAAGAACACAACCGAATCTCTACTTGTACCACTTCCAAGGTTACTTGGGATATTTTGAAAATTACACATGAAGGTATCTCTATGGTTAAAAAGTCTAACTTGATGTGATTAAAAGGAAATTATGAATTGTTTCAGATGGAAGAAGATGAAACTTTCAATAGTTCCTACGATGGTTCTCCAACATCATCAACACTTCTTATAACCTTGGCTGTCCCATCGATGAAGAACTTCCAGTTGAGAAAATTGTGATCGAAACTTCTTTCAAAGGTGAACCGTTGAAGATTCATTATGTTGTTTGTGATCTTAAAGCTTTTGAGAGTCACCATCTCCTGCCTAAAAGGGGAAGCTCCTCTACTGTTAAAAAAAAGAGATTATTTCTTAAGACTACTAAGAGTCAAAGGGACAAGGTGAAAGTTATCATGCAGAGAGTGATGAGTTATCTCTTCTGGTGAAGAAGAGTTGGCATTGCTTTTCAATTAGTTTAAAAAATTCTTAAAAAGGAAAAATTATTATGGTGGGTCCCAAATAGAAGGTTCAAGAAAGCAGAACTCAAGACCTATTAAAGTTGGAACCTTTGATGAAGAAGAGGACAAACATTAGAGCAAAGGGCACATGAATCAGATAAAGTGTTTCAAGTGTGGAAAACTAGGACACAATGTTGCTTAATGTTACGTCAAGAAGAAACAACATGGCAAGACAGCCACGATGGCTAAAGTTAGTATTTTAGATAGTATTTGTCTATTTGAAGTACTGAAGATGTTGAAAGAAATTATTGCTACCAAAGAAAATCCTCCCACTACAACCTCTCACTCTTCCAGATTTGAAGAACAAGATGAGCATGAAGAACTTCTTGACACCTACAATAAGTTGCTGAGGGAGCAAATCAAAATTGAGAAAGCTCGCAAGAAGGCTTTGGAAAGCATTGAAGAAAAGGATAAAGAGTTAAGTTCTTTGAGGGCCACTCTAGAGAAAAAGAAGTCCTTATTCAAATATGATAAATAATATTTCTCTAAGAAATGTAAGACCATGTAGAAAGATACAATTACATGGTTGTTGAATGCGAGTCTTACAAGTCCAAAATGAGGTTTCAAACAATCTTTGAAGAGCCTCCAACAAAACCTAGAAAATTAGCGATTTATTAGTCCTGTTTGATCTGAGGAACAAGTGGATTTATGCGTACTAAAAAGCATGATTATTCTATGATTATTCGGGACGTAAATGAGGTTTTAGGACCTATTTTTGTTCTTTTTGTTGAAATATAGCACAATTGTTATTTCGTATATCACGGGAATACTTTGATGTGTTTTAAGTACTTTTGAGTGCGAATCATCACAAATGTTCAAGCGACACATCAATTGGAGGGTCAGAACGCAAAATGCCACAATAGTATGTGAGCCCCAGCCCAAGGTTATGTAAGACGCAGCCTAACCCGCTATGAACAAAATTAGACATTTGTGAAGAACTACTCATACCACTATGTGGATATATTTGAGCCGCAATGGACCCTCTTTGGGTTACAAGTTGTTCCCATAATTTCAATGTGCGCCATGGCAATGAGTTGTGTAAGCCATAGCCTGAACACATTTGTGCGAATTTGGATGCTAGATTTCCAAGAATTATATTTGGACACAAATCCTATTCTACTTAAAACACTTTTGTGGTTATAAAAACTCATGTAGAGTCCTGAACCTAGAGAGTAGTGAGTGTGCATAATTTTCATATCATATAAATAGTTCTTAATTTTATTCAATCTTTAAGAAGCAAAAATCCTAGGAAAGGTCTTTGAGAGAAAAATCTAAATATCAATTTAAAGAACAATCAAGAGTTTGAGGAATAGAGGATAGGTTAACATTCATTAAGAGATTAAGTTTGTTATTCTTTTCTTCTTTCTTCTAGGTATTTTTAGTGTTTACTTCAATTGTAATTCTAGATTTTATGAACATCATAAGTAGCTAACTTTTTATTAATCTAGGGGTCTTATGAACTCAATTTTCTAATATGTGTTGATCTAATTCTGATTGTTAATTAATTGCTTGATCCCCAATTAATATAAAGATACATATAGGTGTCAGGACCTGACCCAACTCAACACAAGAGCATGCGACGTGTCCTGAGGAAACATAATAACTAACATTCTAGATGGACCTTGGCTTAACTTCAAATTTTTGTGTAAGAAATTTGTAAAAATTTGGGTAGAGTTTTTCCTAATTATTGAACTATCTTTCCTGCAATAAATGACTATAGTTCTAAAATATAAAATTTGACAATCCATCAAACTTCATTTAACTTGTACAGAACCAGAAAGTGGCTCATGGCCAAGTATAACTATACACTGTCAGATACATACTATATACCATATAATACTTTTGTTCACTAGTCTAAAATATAACTGCCCAAAATATACTATAAAAATTGGAAAGGAGATAAAAACAACCTAGACTGTACAACAATAGATTGATCATAAGCCTCCGAACTAATGTGATGTGGCCTCAAAACCTGTTACTTGGGTGAGTAAAATAATATCAAAGGGTGAGCTTGAGAGCTCAGTTAGTGGAAAAGTTTTATAAAATAATGTAATAATCATGTCAACTTCATATGAAATGTTTATGAATTATCATGATATATATATATGTTGATGATAATATTCTGTTAATAGTTTTTATGATAATTAATGCACTCATACATGCATAACCTGATTTTCATAAAATAAATGTAATTTGATACATGTGAAAACTAGGAATGACATACTCGTGACATAATGAAATAATAAAATAATATTATGACAAAAACATATGTTCATGACTTTATAATATAGTTCATGATCTTTATAATATAATAATGCTATGATCAGTATATGAATAAAGTGTATAATCATGAGAAATGTATTTTTATTGCCAAGAGAACTTGAAAATCTGATCGCACACAGAGGAGACATTTAGCATTGGCACTAGCTCTCAACTACACATGTGTGGTATTAATCACACACGGAGGAGACATTTAGAACTACTGCTAACTCTCAACTACTCCTGTGGGGAACTTGCTTGATACAACCATAAAATGGCTCAATTGGCTTTGTTGATACAAGAGTCATGTGCACACTGACTTAATTGAACTTGCAATATCATACTTAGTTGGTAAACATCATAGTAAGCTGAACTAGACCAAATCTGTTGATCATGATGTCTTACCAAGTCACAGCGTATATGAATGCTAAGTATAGCCAACTATCATGAATACATGAGGGGAAGTATTTTGACAACTATTAAATATTTGTGGAATTTGCAAGCTTGTACAAAAATTAGTATAATTAATAAAATTGATTTAATCATAGTTTTCTTGCAAATTATCTTTCATTTATTTGATTGATTCTATTAATAAAAAGGAAATATATTCTCATGGTGTAAAAGTTATTGAAGTGCATTGAAATTGACATATGTTTTTCTAACACTAGTTAACATGAATGCACTTTTCATAAATATGCAACTTGTATAAATTGGATTTACTTGAACATGAATGTTTTTCAAAACAATGCTATCCATGCTTTAGAAATAATTAAATATCCACTAACAGTAAAATGTCTCTAATGGTCCTCTACGTGTCCTATTGGTTCTACATGCTCAACTCTTCTTAAATAACCACACTTGTGTCAAAATAAGAATAATTCCATAGCTTGCTTATTTAATTCAAATTGAAAGGTACTTTAACATTTATAAATTAGGGGATGTTGATAGTTATTTGACTTTGATCATTGCATTTTAAATATTTTTAGGGTATTCCTAAACCTACCTTTGTATAATTATATAAAACTTTTGGTAGAAACGTCTAAATTCATTTCTTAAAAAACATACAAAAAATAGACATTTCAAACTTTAAAATCAGTTATTATACACTCAATTATCATATGTAGAATCCCTTTCAAATCCATAGAAAACCAATTACATTCAAATAATTTTTCTCACCAAAATTGTAGCAGGACGTACCTTTAGTTAAGTTGCTATAACTTTGTCTAGAAAACTCAAAATAAGACACCATAAAATCCATATTAAACTAGACATCTTAAGCTTTAAAAAAACATATAAATCATCCCATTCCAATGAGAATAACTATTTCAAATTACAAAAATCGGATTGGTTTTTCAAGCAGTTTTTCCAGCACCTCTTTCATTGGACACATTCTTGGTTAAAATTATATAACTTTGTTTAGAAATATCGGAATAATAAAATGTAAAATGTTTCAAATACTAGACATGTCAAGATTTAAAACAAGATAAAATTTTCTAAAATCTAAATTGTATAAACATTTCAAATATCAAAAATACCGAGATTTCTTGTAGTTTGTGTTTCATAAAACAACCTTCATTAGGTATAACTTTGCGTAGAAAACTCCAAATTATGGACCATAAAATTTGTGATGAACTAGACATCCATAGATTTTCATCAATATAATTTACATACCTTAATTCATTTTATAAGTTTCTCAATTTTTATTTCAATTTTTGGAGAAATAGTGTTATAAGAAATTCACAACATCACAATTAATTTATTCTTTGATTATTTTGGAAAATTCATCCATGGCTGATATATTTGTGTTAAGATAATATTTTTCAGATCATGAATAGAATTCAATCAAAATAAATGAAAAAGAAAGGAAGCTCTAATACATACCCAAAATCACTTGAATGATTGTTTGGTTGCAAAGTTGAATTTAGTGAAGAAATCTCAATTCAATTTCTAAAGTTTTCTCTTAGAAATTTCAAGAGGAGAGAAGAAGGGAAAAAAACAAGAGAGAGCTTGGAATTCATGACTACTGGAGAATTTTTTTTTTTTTTTTTTTAAGAGGTGAGGATAATTATGTGAGATAAGGAAATCTCACATGAGGACATGTGTGTCCTCCAAAACTCAGCATCATTTTTTTTAAAACATGTGTCACAAGAGGAGACAAAAGAGAAGGTTGCTGGTGATAATTCTTTTTAAGGTAAAAAGACTAAAATACCCTTGTCTCATAACAGTAAAAGTTTTAGGAGTTAGGGGCATGTTGGTAATTTTGCTCAAAATTTTCAAAATTTAATTTAAACACTTTTTGTTTATTAAAACATCTAAATATTGAGGGTAAGTTCATAAAAGTTTTGAAATTATAATTTTGACTCAAATTTTAGATCATGTAAGAAATGGGTGTTACAATTCCCCCCCCCCCCTAAAGAATTTCGTCCTTGAAATTCACATACCTTGGTTAAATAAATTAGGGTATTGAGTGCGCATTTGATCTTCAAGTTTCCAAGTTGCCTCTTTTATTGTATGGTTTCTCCATAATACTTTCACCAATAAAATAGTTTTGTTTCGCAACACTTGTTTTCTATGATTAAGTATTTTTACTCGTTTTTCTTCATATGCAAATTTTCTTTTTCTTGAACTGGTTGAGGTTCATTGATATGTGACGGGTTTGAAATATATCCACAAAGCATTGAAATATGAAATACATCATGGATCCTAGAGAGTTTTGGCGGTAGATCTAAAAGGTATGCCACATGACCAATTTTCTCTGTAACCTTATATGGACCAATGTAACGTGGGCTTAGCTTGCCACGTCTTCCAAATCAAACAACACCTTTCCATGGTGATAATTTTAAGAATACTTGATCTCCAACTTTATATTCACGCTCCTTAATATTATTAATGGAGGATGTATGGACGATTAGTTTGGTTGGCCTTACTTGCATCAAAAAGTAATGGTGAAATAACATGAACGTTCTAAATAAACAATATTTACCGGCTTTCCTTTTAATTAAGAGAATGGCTACGGTTGGGGTAATTCTCTTTATTGACTAACTAATTAACATCCTACGATCGGATATATCAAATAGCAATCAAATTATGGGCAAGAAAATTTATACCAATCAAACTAATGCTATGACTAAGTCACTAATTTGAAGCTTTGATTAAGTGTTTCGGAATAAAGTCAAGGTGACATTCCTAAAACTATATTCTCAGATTTTTCAACCTAACTATGAATATCAAATTGGCCCATGAAAATTCATAATTAACAATCTAAATGATGCACAAAAACTTGATAACCAAATTTTGTAATTTATAAAAGCTCGCAAGTGCACGAGTCACTTGTAGTAAGCGACAAGTATACTCCCAAGATCGTCTCTCAAAGGAATTGCGGTGGTTTTCGAAAGAGTTAATTGCAATCTAAAACGTGACAGTAAAATAAATCCTAAACACCCTATCAAAGGTTTGGTTCTGAAAATGGTCTCTAAAATAATAAAAATACTAAAACAATAAAAATAAATGCGTGAAAGTTTTGTTGAAACGATGAGATGAATGAGTGTGGGAAATTAGTTAGTGAACTAAGTATGGATAAATTGGTTTACGTGGTCTCCTTAATCAAGCATATAAAGTGAATTTATTGATTCCTTTTACTAATCCTAGAAAATCCCAAATCAATGGTGGTTCTCCCTTAATTAATTAATTAGCTTCTTTGATCCAGATCGTTAATTAGTTAATTAGCGTTACTTTTAGAAAAGGTAGTTTAATCACCTAAATTAAGACAAGTCAATGCACTTAATTTAAGTTCATGCTCAATAATGCCCAATTGGACTTAGATGGCGTTTCTAAAGTTCAATCCTAAAATAGTCTCAAATATTCATAAACTAGATTGGCCAAAAATAATTGATGAATATAGATGTGAAGAGCAATGAACATGAAACAAATCACTCAAATAAAAATCAAACCACATAAACATTATCCATTCAAAGTCACATCCCTAAAATCCCACACAAAAGGGTTTAGCTACACATGATCAGATTCAAATCCAGATTCTTCATTATAAATAACATCAAAAGAGTTCTAATGAGATAAAGAAAGATTACAAACAAGAATCTACCCACTTTCACTCTTGCAACAAGATCCTTGATGTTTGATGATCCCCTATTTCAAGTCTCTTAATGAGGCTCCAATGGAATAGCTTTGATGAAGTAACTTCTCTCTCAAAATTGTAGGAAAAATCTGAATTCGCACTGTTCACGAGTTGGAGGAGGCTGATAAATGGTTTGGAGGCTGGAGAAGTGTTGTATGCTTGCTAGGTTGCTTTTGGTCTCTTTTATATGTAAGGGTTTCCATAAAAGAATTCGTGCGTGTGTGGCTGAGGAGGTTGTGATCTGCGCGCGCGCGCCGCGGCGCACATTTTCCATGCCGCGGCGCACAATGTTTTTACAATTTATGAGCCGAAACAGAAACTTCCTCGCCGCGGCGCACATTTTCCATGCCGCGGCGCGCGATGTTTTCATGATTTCCAAATTGCAACCCGAGAGCCTCTCGCCGCGGCACACAATTCCTTCGCCGCGGCGCGCCTTGCATGTAACAATGTACATGGTATGTACGCGTATGTACATGCTCTGCTGATTATCGATGTAAGGCTTACACAATGGATGGCACCTAATGTAAGGCTTACATATTTAGACATTTTCATTCCATTTTTGCTCTCTTTTTCTACATTTCTTTCCAAACCTACTTTGACCTGCAAAATAATAGAATACCCTCCAAAACAAGATTATATCGAGATTAAACGCAAAATAAACACTTAAAAACATAACAAATAGTAGATCAAAATAGTGTTCATCAAATACCCCCAAACCTACATTTTGCTAGTCCTCAAGCAAAACTAAAATTAAAAAGCCAAATACAAAACTAAAATTGAAGTTAACAAAACTTGTCATGCTTTAGTTTCTTTCCAATTCATAGCAAAACATTTATGCACCAATTTATCCGACAATCTAACTCATCAAGGTTCACCATTTAGATCAATTTCGCTTCACGAATCTAAATCCCAATACTAAAAGCGTATCAACATTGACTCCCCCAAACCTAGTGTTAAGAATATGAATTCGTTTCAACTCTAATCCTCACAATAATTACTCTCTAAATCACACCGATCCTATGGGTTCAAGCACTCAACAATGTATATGCGAATAGAAGTTATGTAAAGAAACGAGCTAATAGGTTCGCATATGATTAAACAAGAAAGGCTCAAAAGTGCATAACATTGATCTCATGAAAGGAATCAAATGATAGGATTTATGAAGGGATCACATTACTAATCTCATGCATCAATTAAATTCTTCAAGCAAAGACTTCAAATGTGCCATAGAATGAAAATGTTTTGACTTTAAGGGAACTTATTTCCTATTTCTCTTTTTTTTTTTTGTTAACCATTCATACTTGAAGAACTTAGGGTCATAATAAACTTATTATCTCTTCTTCTCTTTTTTTTTAGACCCATATACATATGTAATTTGTGAATGGTTACTTCTTAGCTCTTTTTGTGTTTGATATAGGAGTTCCCTTTTATTTGTTTTTTTTTTTTTAAAGTCAAACACGAATGAAATAGGCAAACACTTCAAACTCTACTTAAGTCATTTAATCTAAGCAATCAATTAAGCATATGATCCCTCATTACATGTTTAAAATCCTAACATCCAATGCAAAAACCTATAGAGATCATCTAACAATTTGAAATGATATGAAATGTGTTTAAAAGAGTAGAAGAATATTTATCTCTCCGAATAAACGTTAAGGGCTCAACAATATTCTCACAAGGTAGTCTCCACTATTCAATTCCTATACACAAGATTTGGGTTCATCTCAGTTTCAACATCAAAAGCATGAAAAACAGATTGCAAATTAAAACCGATCCTTACAACAAACCTCAAATATTTTAAAAATCAGATAAACAATGCATAAAGACAAGTTATTCATCAAAAATTGACCAAAGCATGAAAGTATTGTTACCAATCAAAAATGCAAAATGCACCCCCAAACCTAAACTAAACATTGTCCTCAAGGTTTTTCAACTACACACATGTTCAGAAAAGATTTTAGAGAGGGCAAACAAAAACGAAACTAAACTGAAGTAAATTAAAAGAAATAATAGAGAATACCTAAAACGGTGGGTTGCCTCCCACCAAGCACCTAGTTTAACGTCTTAGCAAGACGATGCTCATTCTTATCATGGAGGCCTCAATGCATCCTTGAAGTGCTTGCTTCCTCCTTTCTCTTTGCCAATCCCAAAACGAGGCTTCATGTCACCTGAAAAAGACTTAAAACGAGTATTACATGCATAACAATCTTTTCCAGGATAGAAAAACTCACAATCCAGGTTTTTAATGTGGGACCACTTGACATGGTCTTTGTAGGCATTATCCTGAATTGAGTTTGCAAGTGTTTCCTTCACCCTCCTATCTGTAGATGAAACAGTATTTTTATGGCATGTATCCTTCTGCAAATGATTGTCAAAAATAGGTAAATCATTAGAATCTAAAACAACACAATTATTAGCAGAAGAAATAGGAGCAGTAAGTAAAGGGTTAAACACTTTGAAGTTTATAGTCTCTCCTAAGACTCTCATTGTCAATTTTCCTCTTTGGACATCAATGATTGTATTGGTAGTAGCCATGAATGGCCTACCAAGAATAATAGTGTGCTCATTGTCCTTAGGTATGGTGTCTTCCATTTCCATGACTACAAAGTCAACCGGTACAATTATGCTCTTCACTTGTACCAACAAACCATCAACTATTCCCTTGGGATATCTAATGGATCTATCAGCAAGGTGAAGTGACATATTTGTGGGCTTAAGATCCCTCAAACCTAGTTGCAAGTACACAGAATATGGCATGACATTAATACTTGCCCCTAAGTCTAACATAGCATTCGACACCATCTTATCTCCCAAAGTGATTTTGATATTAAAACTACCTGGATCCTTTAGTTTGGGGGGTAGTTTCTTTTGCAACACTACACTAGCTAGTTCTGAAACTATTACTTTCTCCTCATTCTTATACTTCCTTTTGTTGGAGAGTAGGGTCTTGAGAAATTTTGGATAAGATGGAATGTCCCTAATGATACTCAACAAAGGTAAGTTAATATTAACTTTAGAAAGTGAAGTAAAAGTTTCGTGAAATAGCTTATCCTGATCAGTAGCCTTTACGGGATGTGAGAATGGAATCGGAGGTCTGTAAGGATTAGGTGACTTGTGAAGGAGTGGACGTTCGGTTAATTCTTCAAGGTTCTCCGTACACTTTACAGAAGGTCTTAGGACTTCAATGTCCTCAGCTTGACTTTCCTTGGGAATTGCATGTTTCCTTCCTGTATCTCCTGCATCTATAAACAAATCATCAGAATGTTCAGTAAAATTATAGTTTAGGACCTCACCACTTTCAATGACTGTGATAGCATTCAATTGTTCAGGCATCTTCCCTTTATCTTGCTTGTGTACGTATTCAGTCAATTGTCCCACCTGAGTCTCTATCCTTTTCATGGAAGCCTCTAAAGAACCTATCCTTTGATCATTCTTTTGATTAATTTCTTGACTCACTTGAATGAAGGAGTTCAAATTGTCCTCTAAACTTGGCTTGTTTGGTAGAGTAGGCTGTGAATTGTTGTTGTTTGGATGATGTGGGAAGTTATTCTGAGCATAGCCTTGATTATTATTTCCTTTCCATGAGAAGTTGGGATGATTTCTCCAACCAGGATTATACGTGTTCGAGTAAGGATCATTCCTTGGCCTCGGTTGGTATCCCTCCATAGCATTTGCTTGCTCATAACTTGTACCTGCATTTTGATCACAAACAAAAGGACAAATGTTAGCACCATGTCCGTACGTACTACAAATACCGCATACCTCTTGAGTTGGTGTGTTCTTGGAGGTGAGGAGTGCGATTTGTTTTGTCAGCTCCGCAATTTGCATTGCCATATCATTTCCCGGAGCTACCTCGTTAACTCCCATCCGTCGTCCTCTAGAGCTCTTTTGTTGGAAATTAGCACCCAACATCTCATATAGATCATATGTCTCATCAGCGGTCTTTTCTCCCATTGCTCCTCCCGCGGCATTATCCACAGTAAACTGACATTGTTGTGTCAACCCGTCATAGAAGAATTGATTCTGGAGTTGCAAAGGGAAGTGATGGTGCGGGCACTGTATCAGAAGCAATTTGAAGCGATCCCACGCCTCATGAAATGGTTCTCCGTCCATTTGGGAGAACGTTGCAATTTTGGTTCTTAGGTCCGCAGTCTTTTGGTGGGAATAGAACTTTCCCATGAACTTGTTGAAAATTGCGTCCCAAGTTGAAAGAGATCCAGGTGGAAGAGTCATAAGCCATGACTTGGCTTTGTCTTTAAGCATGTACGGGAAACATCTCATCCTCAGCTGATCCTCATTTAGCCCCTGTAGCGGAAAAGTCTGCACAGTGGCATAGAAATCACGAATAAAAGTTAGAGGATCTTCGTTAGGAATCCCATAAAAAGACGGTAACATATTAAAATGTATGTTCTTAATTTCATAGTTTCGAGCTGCTTCCCCTAGTTGGATGCAAGAAGTTGCAGTGCCAATGATTGGCCTTGCATACTCCTTCATCGTCATCTCCCTGTGTGGAGGTAGATGTTCTCCCATTGTTGGTGGCTGCTCGTCCTCCAAAATGTCAGCGCCGGATGGTCTCAAATGTGCTCGTCTCCTGTTGACGTTATCTGTGAACGGCACGAGTGGATTTCCAAGAGATCTCCTACCGTGCATGCACAATCAAAAACAACAACAAATCAGAGCACCAGAAACTATTTGACTCTAACAAGTAACACAAAAAAAAAAAAAAAAAAAAAAAACAAAAACAAGAAAAACAAATAAATAAAACAACAAAGACTAATAATTAAGTAAAATAAAAAGAAAACAAATAACAATTTCAAAAACGCCAATTCTCCGGCAGCGGCGCCAAAAACTTGATGCACAAAAACTTGATAACCAAATTTTGTAATTTATAAAAGCTCGCAAGTGCACGAGTCACTTGTAGTAAGCGACAAGTATACTCCCAAGATCGTCTCTCAAAGGAATTGCGGTGGTTTTCGAAAGAGTTAATTGCAATCTAAAACGTGACAATAAAATAAATCCTAAACACCCTATCAAAGGTTTGGTTCTGAAAATGGTCTCTAAAATAATAAAAATACTAAAACAATAAAAATAAATGCGTGAAAGTTTTGTTGAAACGATGAGATGAATGAGTGTGGGAAATTAGTTAGTGAACTAAGTATGGATAAATTGGTTTACGTGGTCTCCTCAATCAAGCATATAAAGTGAATTTATTGATTCCTTTTACTAATCCTAGAAAATCCCAAATCAATGGTGGTTCTCCCTTAATTAATTAATTAGCTTCTTTGATCCAGATCGTTAATTAGTTAATTAGCATTACTTTTAGAAAAGGTAGTTTAATCACCTAAATTAAGACAAGTCAATGCACTTAATTTAAGTTCATGCTCAATAATGCCCAATTGGACTTAGATGGCGTTTCTAAAGTTCAATCCTAAAATAGTCTCAAATATTCATAAACTAGATTGGCCAAAAATAATTGATGAATATAGATGTGAAGAGCAATGAACATGAAACAAATCACTCAAATAAAAATCAAACCACATAAACATTATCCATTCAAAGTCACATCCCTAAAATCCCACACAAAAGGGTTTAGCTACACATGATCAGATTCAAATCCAGATTCTTCATTATAAATAACATCAAAAGAGTTCTAATGAGATAAAGAAAGATTACAAACAAGAATCTACCCACTTTCACTCTTGCAACAAGATCCTTGATGTTGGATGATCCCCTATTTCAAGTCTCTTAATGAGGCTCCAATGGAATAGCTTTGATGAAGTAACTTCTCTCTCAAAATTGTAGGAAAAATCTGAATTCGCACTGTTCACGAGTTGGAGGAGGCTGATAAATGGTTTGGAGGCTGGAGAAGTGTTGTATGCTTGCTAGGTTGCTTTTGGTCTCTTTTATATGTAAGGGTTTCCATAAAAGAATTCGTGCGTGTGTGGCTGAGGAGGTTGTGATCTGCGCGCGCGCGCCGCGGCGCACATTTTCCATGCCGCGGCGCACAATGTTTTTACAATTTATGAGCCGAAACAGAAACTTCCTCGCCGCGGCGCACATTTTCCATGCCGCGGCGTGCGATGTTTTCATGATTTCCAAATTGCAACCCGAGAGCCTCTCGCCGCGGCACACAATTCCTTCGCCGCGGCGCGCCTTGCATGTAACAATGTACATGGTATGTACGCGTATGTACATGCTCTGCTGATTATCGATGTAAGGCTAACACAATGGATGGCACCTAATGTAAGGCTTACATATTTAGACATTTTCACTCCATTTTTGCTCTCTTTTTCCACATTTCTTTCCAAACCTACTTTGACCTGCAAAATAATAGAATACCCTCCAAAACAAGATTATATCGAGATTAAACGCAAAATAAACACTTAAAAACATAACAAATAGTAGATCAAAATAGTGTTCATCACTAAACATGCTCTTAATCAAAAGGTAATTCATTTATATTAAATCAATAAAACATTCACCATAAACAATTCCAGCAAACATGGCAACACAAACTAAACATCCATAACGAAATTAGCCGCTCATGTTCATATTAAAATTCATAGACAAATATAATATGATCATACACTTCAACGAAAGAAGAAGAAAATAGAATTCTATAACAACAAGGAAATCCTAGATCTAAATACCGCTTATGGATGGGATAGCGTTCTTCTCCAAAAGCTTGATCTTCGATTGTCAACGGCTTCCTTGGATCCTTAGAATGGTTTCTCTTGCTTCATTGAGGGGGGCAAAGCTCTTAAAAATGATTAGATCTCTTGTTTACTCGCAAAATTGTTGTATGTAAAAGTTGTATCAAAGTTGTATTTTAGAGGGGGTATTTATAGATGTAAGGGTTTACACAATTCCTGATTGCAATAGGAATAGGCGCGCCGCGGCATATATTTTTCCCGCCTTGGCGCAACACAAAAATTGGAAATATTGGTGAAAACCCGAGAGCTCCCCGCCGCAGCATATATTTTCCTCGCCATGGCGCGCATCGCCTTTCCTTTCTTCACATTTACCCCCTTACATATGTGCTGGCTCAATATGTATGACTTACATATTTTGACTCGTTTTGCCCATAACTCGTGATCTGAGTGCCGTAAGTGTTCCTTCTTTGCGTGTTTGCATTATTCAACTCATTTGACGCTAAAAATACCTGAAATATACTAAAACATACCCGTGATTCCGAATTGATAGATTTATGAAAATAATCAAATAAACAATCATAACAAATATATTTTTTAAACAATTAAGCACAATAAATCACGAAATATTAGTGCTTTTCGAGCACTCATCACAACCCCCAACCAGCTTCTTGGTAGTCTCTAGCAAGAGGAGCGATCTAAAAATTAAAATAAAATAAATAAAATAAACTAACCTAAATCACTTCCGTAGATTATCACAGTTGCATTTAGCATATACAACAAGCCTTTAAACTCCTAGGTGGCCCTAGTAGACGAGATATAGTCTCGTGAGGGTTTCCAGTGATGATACCCTCAAACATCGTAACTAACAAAACAAAATAAGACTCTAAACATACTTGAATCAATCCATGCATATGTCTCAAAAATTGTCAACAACGAATGTCATACGAAATAGTTAAAAATCACTTAAGCTCAAAAACAGTCCAAATATCAAACCCATCATAGTAATCGGATTTTCAACAACCAATCATACCACAAGCCCGTTAGTTACATTATCTGATCGTGTCATGCATGATATTCATAGATTACATTTAATATCTCATAAATGTGCAAGTGAAATATGAATGAAAATTTTGCACTTATAAAATCTATAGGCTCACTTTTCAAATCCATCTCCACTAATACAAAAATCAAACTACCTAGAATCAATAGGACTTCATTAAGCTTATAAAGTTGTGGTTAGGTGTGTGATTATGAAAGTACTGAAATGATATTCTCAATAGGATAAGAGCACTTTTATTTCACAAACTTATTTTCAACTTTTTCTACCAAGTTTTCTTTTTCATCCTCCTATAAATTCCATATGTCCCTTGGATCTCTTTTGCTTGATTTTCTTTCTTTACTTTTCTTGCTTATTTCAATCATTTTCTCAATTTTTTTTAATCAAGCAAGATAAATATAACATAATTGCTCATGAAAAATCAATTATTACATTGAGTACTCTCATCACTAAGGGTAGTACAATGTATATCAATGTTGAGTTTACGGGTGTCACTATGGATAAAATAATACGGGAAGGCTTGAAAAGTCCAAACGGTCCAAAAATGGTCTAAATCACTTTCTAAGTGCCATTTGATTTTATCATTTCGCTTCAATGGGTTTTCAAATGAGTTCTAGAGTTTATTGAGATTTAAAATATATCACAAACATGCATACATTACACAAACCAAAGTAGTCATACTAACCAAACAAACTACCACATAAACCACAAAATCCTCAAATTAGATGAATCTAACATTTATGTGCTTCGTTGCTTAGGTAAAAATTTAATTTCTTTCATATATCACCATCATTAAAATTATGTTAATATCATAGACTTCCGGATTGACTTAAGTGGACACGACACTATCCTAACAAAATTCAAGTGACAAAAGTTAAAAATTTAAATTTAGTCTAATTTCATGCTCATGGAATATTTTTCCCACCCCCAACCTAATTTCTACATTGTCCTCAATGTCAAAAAGAAAAACAAAAGAAATTAAGAAAAGAAGTGAGAGACGTTACCCCCCTTTCGTATGAGATTGTGTACACTACACGTACGCTCCGTTTCATTATTCCTCGCTTTTCTCATGATGAAGCATTTAGTGTGCAAGAAACATCTATGAAACCTCAATGTATATGCATCACAATTCAAATCCAAATTTAAATTATAACTAAAGCAAATGAAAAACAAAGACATTAAACAAAGTTAGAAGTCTTAAACAATCCAAATTAAAAAAAATAAAATCAAATAAAAATAAAACTAAATAAAAGAAAATAAAAGAAAAAGAAAATTAGTCCAAAAATAAAATAAAAAAAAAGAAATAAAAATAAACAAAAGAAAAATTACAAATGGGAGGCTCAGTCCTCCATGTCTTCGGGTTGCTCGTTGTCCTCTTCGAGTTGATACGCTGGTTGTCTAAAAGTGAAGTTATGTCCCGAATATTGCGGAGGTGGCTCGAATTGGGTGAGGTCTATTCCACTATGTGTCAATTGGCAGCTAATCATTCGGTGGAGTAGACCTTGGTAGTCATGTTGATATTTCATGTGATCACTGAGCCAAGCTTGTTGTTGGGTTTGGTATTCATGCATTTTATCAACCTTCGCTTCGAGATTTACCAACCTATCTCTTGTAGAAGCATTCTTGGAAGAGGTTCCATCACCCTTCCTACTTCCTTGGCCAGCCTTTGTGCCGCTTGTAAGGTGTTGCATGTAGGCGAAGGTTAAAGTTTCACCTGGTTGCAATAAGACCTTGCCAGTGTCGTATTTGACTTCGTGCTTGACACATAGGGCAGTGATGAGTTGGGGAAAGAAATAGCTAATGTTGTGATGCTTAGCTGAGTACACAACCCTCTGTTGTATTACCATTCCCACATCTATGCAGTGCTCAGTCTTTATGGCAAATTGTAAGATAGCCCGTTCCCGATCGACCTTACTGTAATGCCAGGTCGGCATTAACCTAGAGCAGACAAAGTATTGCCAAATTCGGGAATGGGTCCTTAGGTTCTTGGCTTGAAAAATATTTACCATATCCCCCTTGTACTCCCACTCACTGTAACCATCAGTTAGGGTATTAATGACTTCGTCGTAATCAACCTGCGTTAAGTAGGTTTCCTACGCGCTGTTTTGAATGTCCCTTAACCCATAGTACAAGTTGATCACAGTCCTATTAAAGGGGATCTCAACGCCCCTCACTCAAACCATTTCATCTCTAGCCTCTAGAACATTCGCGTAGAATTCCCGAACCAGCAAACTCACACCCGCCTTCAGGGCGTATGCGAATTTCTTCCATCCTAATCTCTCAATTATATCAGAAATTCCCATTATACCTACTTAGCCAAATTCCATTCCTCTCTCATTTACGAATCCCTTATTTCTTTTGGCAGCACCTTCGTACCGCTCTTGCGCTTCTCGGCTAACAAACCGAGAGGCGTCATAATTTCGAACCTCAACCACTTTTTCCTTCCCCTTAGAACGACTACTTTCACCAGCCTTTCTCTTTGGGGCCATTTCAATTCTTAGACTAAGAAAATTCAATCCACAAATTAATTTCAAAAATTGCAGAAAAACCTCAAAAATTTTCTCCCCTCTTATCCAAAATTCTCACTTAATTTCAAATTTCAGACAAAATTTCACAAATTCCAGAAAATTATTACTGAATTGAAGCAAAAATGTGAAGAAATTTACCTATTTGGAATGCAATTGAGCCCTTGAAGAAAAACTCCCAAATTTTGCTTAAAACCCTAATTTTTGAAATGGAGAGAAGCTTGATTCTTCAAGCAAATATGATGAAATTGATAGAGGAAAATGTGTTAGCAATGTTAGAAATAAGAATTGGTTGAGTAAAGTTTGAATTTTGGTGAGGATTTGGGAAGAAATTGGAGAGGAGGGTAGAGAGAAAATGAGAGAAAATGTGAGAAAGTGAGGGAAAAAATTTTGAAATGATTTTGAAATGTGTTTGAAATTGCCCGAGTGCCTTTTCTGGCAATTTTTCAGAGGCGTGCCGTGGCATGTATTTTTCCCCGCAGTGGTGCGGTTAAAATTTTTGAAATTGTGCGTCAAATAGAACGTTTCTTGCTGCGACACAAATATTCCCCGTCGCGGCGCGCATATGTTTTTGAAAATTTTGGTTCGAGACAGAAAGTCTCTCGCCACGGCACAAATTGTCCCCACCGAGGCATGTATATTTTTTCAAAATTTGTTTTGAAACAGGAAGTTCCACGCCGAGGCACAAATTTACCCTGTCGCGATGCACACACTATTTTTGAAAAATCTTGATTTTTTTTTTATTTTTTGAAAACGTGCAACGCATCCACCCCCAACCAAGACTTGGGAATGTCTTCATTGCCTTGAAAAACTTTTAAAAACAAAAATATGATAAAAATAATAAGAGAAATAAAAACAACGAAAGAAATACAATACCGAATGGGTGCCTCCCATTAAGGGCATAGTTTTACGTCTTAGCAAGACGTGGCTGCTCTCGTGTTTTATTCATCGAGGAGATGTATTATTTCGATGCTTTTTAAATTGTTGTCTTCTTCCAAGTATGGCTTGACACGATGCTTGTTTACCTTAAATGGTTCTTGCATTTTCGAATTGAGCAACTCGATTACTCCGTGTGGAAGTACATTTGCAATTGTGTACGGTCCACTCCACCTAGAATGAAGTTTTCCTGGAAACAAACACAAACATGAATTATATAATAGAACTTTCATTCCGGGAATGAAATACTTACCGAGGAGCCCTTTGTCGTGATAGCGCTTAGTACGCTCTTTGTAGATTTTGGCATTTTTGTAAGCTTCGTCCCGAATTTCCTCAAGTTCGCTCAGTTGGAGTAGTCATTTTTCCCCAGCTTTTGTCATGTCCATGTTGAGCTCCTTAATAGCCCAATAAGCCCTATGCTCTAGCTCAACGGGTAAGTGACATGCTTTACCAAAAATTAACCGGTAGGGACTCATACCAATTGGAGTTTTATACGCTGTACGATATGCCCACAAGGCATCATTCAACTTAACTGACCAATCCCTCCTTAAGGGGAACACTGTGTGTTCCAATATCCCTTTGATATATCGGTTGCTCACTTCCACTTGCCCCGAAGTTTGGGGATGGTATGGGGTAGCCACTCTATGAGAAATATTGTACTTTTTCAAAAGCCCATCGAAGAGTCTATTGCAAAAGTGGTTTTCTCATGTGATGTGACCTTAAAACCTGTTACTTGGGGGAGAAAAATAACATAAAAGGGTGAGATTGAGAGCTCAATGAGTGGATAAGTTTTATAAAATAATGTAATAATTATGTCAACTTCAGATGAAATGTTTATGAATTATCATGATATAAATATATATATGTTAATGACAATAATCTATACATAGTTTTTATGATAATTAATGTACTCGTACATGCATAACTTGAGTTTCATAAAATAACTGTAATTTGATACATGTGAAAACTATGAATGACATACTCATGACATAGTGAAATAATATTCTGATAAAAACATATGTTCATGATCTTTAGAATATAATAATGCTATGATCAGTATATGAATAAAGTGTATAACCATGAGAAATGTATTTTTATTTCCAAGAGAACTTGGGAATCTGATCGCACACGGAGGAGACATTTAGCATTGGCACTAGCTCTCAACTACACATGTGTGGTATTAATCACACACGGAGAAGATATTTAGCACTACTACTAACTCTCAACTAGTCGTGCGGGGAACTTCCTTGATACAGCCATAAAATGGCTCAATTGGCTTTGTTGAAAAAAGAGTCATGGTGCACATTGACTTAACTAAACTTGTAATATCATACTTAGTTGGTAAACATCATAGTAAGCTAAACTAGACCAAATCTGTTGATCATGATGTCTTACCAAGTCATAGCGTATATGAATGCTAAGTATAGCCAACTATCATGAATACATGAGGGGAAGTATTTTGACAACTATTAAATATTTGTGGAATTTGCAAGCTTGTACAAAAATTAGTATAATTAATAAAATTGATTTAATCATAGTTTTCTTGCAAATTATCTTTCATTTATTTGATTGATTCTATTAATAAAAAGGAAATATATTGTCATGGTGTAAAAGTTATTGAAGTGCATTGAAATTGACATATGTTTTTCTAATACTAGTTAACATGAATGCACTTTTCATAAATATGCAATTTGTATAAATTGGATTTACTTGAACATGAATGTTTTTTAAAACAACGCTATCCATGCTTTAGAAATAATTAAATATCCACTAACAGTAAAATGTCTCTAATGATCCACTACGTGTCCTGTAGGTTTTGCGTGCTCAATTCTTCCTAAATGACCACACTTGTGTCAAAATAAGAATAATTCCATAGCTTGTTTATTTCATTCAAATTGAAAGGTACTTTAACATTTATAAATTAGGGGATGTTGATAGTTATTTGACTTTGATCATTGCATTTTAAATATTTTTAGGGTACTCCTAAACCTACCTTTGTATAATCATATAAAACTTTTGGTAGAAACGTCTAAATTCATTTCTTAAAAAATATACGAAAAATAGACATTTCAAACTTTTAAATCAGTTATTATACACTCAATTATCATATATAGAACCCCTTTCAAATCCACAGCAAACCAATTAAATTCAAATAATTTTTCTTACCAAAATTGCAGCAGGACGTACCTTTAGTTAAGTTGCTATAACTTTGTCTAGAAAACTCAAAATAACACACCATAAAATCCATATTAAACTAGACATCTTAAGCTTTAAAAAAACATATAAATCATCCCATTCCAATGAGTATAACTGTTTCAAATGACATAAATTCGATTGGTTTTTCAAGCAGTTTTCCCAGCACCTCTTTCATTTGACACATTCTTGGTTAAAATTATATAACTTTGTCTAGAAATATCAGAATAATAAAACTTAAAATTTTTCAAATACTAGACGTATCAAGATTTAAAACAAGATATAATTTTCTAAAATCCAAATAGTATAACTATTTCAAATATCAAAAATACCGAGAGTTCTTGCAGTTTGTGTTTCATAAAACAGCCTTCATTTAATTAGGTATAACTTTGCATAGAAAATTTCCAATAATTTACCGTAAAATTTGTGATAAACTAGACATCTAGAAATTTTTATAAATATAATTTACACACCCTAATTTTTTGTGGAATTTTCTCAATTTTTATTTGAATTTTTGGAGAAATAGTGTTATAAGAAATTCACAACATCACAATTAATTTAATCTTTGATTATTTTTTAAAAATTCATCCATGTCTGTTATATTTGTGTTAAGATAATATTTTTTAGATCATAAACAGAATTCAATCAAAAGAAATGAAAAAGAAAGGAAGCTCTAATACATACTCAAAATTACTTGAATGATTGTTTGATTGCAAAGTTGAATTTAGTGAAGAAATCTCAATTCAATTTCTAAATTTTTCTCTTAGAAATTTCAAGAGAGGAGAAGAAGGGAAGAAAACAAGAGAGAACTTGGAGTTCACGACTGCTGGAGAATTTTTTTTTTTTTTTTTAAGAGGTAAGGATAATTATGTGAGATAAGGAATTCTCACATGAGGACATGTCTGTCCTTAAAAAATCAGCAACAATTTTTTCATTTTTTTTAAACATGTGTCACAAGAGGAGACAAGAGAGAAGGATGCTGGTGATAATTCATTTTTAAGGTAAAAAGATTAAAATACCCTTGTCTCAGAACAAAAAAAGTTTTAAGAGTTAGTGGCATTTTGGTAATTTTGCTCAAAATTTTCAAAATTTAATTTAAACACTTTTTGATTATTAAAACATCTAAATATTGAGGGTAAGATCATAAATATTTTGAAATTATAAGTTTGACTCAAATTTTAGATCGTGTAAGAAATGGGGGTTACAATAGGTAGCTTTGAAAGAAGTATTTATATGTTTGTCTGGATTGAATAACAAACATAGTTTTTAGGCTGAGAGGTACGATTTGTAATTTGTGTGATCTATAATTGAAATTCTTCTTGAAAAATAATTTAATTTAATTGGCATGAGAATGTGATTAAGTTATGTTATTAAATTATATGCAGTTTACATAAGAGAGAAATACTTGCATAGTTTAGACTCAATTGATCATATAACTTTTGCTAATTGCTTAGGGAGGAATTTAGGGATTCACATGCTTAGGAGATTGGGGGATCAATGATTCCTAGATTACATCTCTCATATATATTTTCATTGCATTTTGTATTTGATGGAAATGTTTGGTATTTAGTTATTTATTTTGGTTTATTATGTTTTCTTGTCTAAATATTAGTTCCCATATTCACTTAGGTACTCAATTTTTAATTATATTTTTCCCTGTAGGTTCAACATCCATACTTTAAATACTTATCACTTGTATGCATCCTTTGCACTTAAGGTTTAACATGAACAAGTTTTTGGCACCGTTGTTGGGAAATTTTTTAACTTGTAATGCATATCAAACTTGGGTGTGGGTATTATGATTTTGGATGTTTTAATTTTTTGTTTAGTTTATATGCCCAAGTTGACAAGTAAAAACTTAGTTCCTTTAGATCCTAAAACTGATAGAATTGTATGTTGCTTAAGAAGTGAACTATTGGCACAACAATCTAGGGTTATGGTAGAACATAAAGATCAATAAGCCTTGGTTGCTCCCAAACTGCTAAGGAATTTTGCAGTCCCGCAAGTAAAAGAAGCCCAATCTTCAATTTTAGACCGGGTATCAACACTAAAAACTATTAGCTTAAATCAGGTGACATTCAAATGGTGCAAGTTAATCAATTCCAAGGTTGGTTAGTAATGATCCCAATCTATATCTTGCTTCTTTCTTAGAAATCTATGACATTTTTAAGATGAACAGTGTCTCGAACAATGATATACGCCTTGTTCGTTTTTCTTTCTCATTAAGGGATAAGGCTAAGGCTTCGTTACAAACACTCCAGCAGGATCAATTACAACATGGGATCAACTAGCTCAAAAGGTTTTGTCTAAGTATTTCCCACCATCAAAGACTACAAAGCTATGAAATGACATAACATCCTTTCAACAGTTTCATGGAGAATCATTCTATGAAACATAGGAATGTTTCAAAGAATTACTTAGGAGATGTCTTTATCATGGCTTGACCACTTGGCTTCAAGTTCAAACCTTTTATAATGGATTCATAGGATAGCCAAGAACGATTATAGATGCAACAACAAGGAGTGCTTTAATGAGCAAAATTGAAGATAAGTCATTCACTATTGGATGAAATGGCATCAAACAACTGCCAATACCCAGTTGAAAAATTAAATCTAAAAAAAGTAACTGTAGTGGTACATGAAGAAATCATAGTAGCCATGCAATCTCAAAAAAATGCTTTGTTGCTACGTTTAACAAAGAAGTTGGATGGAGGCATGGTATGAGTGAATGTGGTACAAACCCTAGTGACAAATAAGTAAATCCCATAGGACCAATACAATGCATTTATAACGAAGAGTGGACCTTTGTGGAGGATGATGTGGAAGAACTTGAGGAGGAATAGAAGTGTGAAAAAGTAGAGTGTTGCACGAAATCCGCAAGCGCACGGATATTGTACAAGTGATAAGTATTTTTAAGAACTGGGTTGTCGTACCCACGAGGAACTTATTATGGCGTGTACTAGAATTAAGTACCGATTTATATACTTTCCCTTTCTATTTGAACTATCGAAAATTTGGTGATATATTAAAATAAATAAACTAAACTAATTAAATAAATAAAAATCTAGGAATTCAATTTCCCCCATTCTACTTACATGATTGTTTTTATATCGCATTAATATTGAATTAAAATGCAAAAATTATTAATCAACTCTACTCAATTAATTATCACCCACATGTCTATGGTCATGTAATTCTAATCCATATAAACCTAGCCCACATGTCTATGGTCATCTAAGCATACATGGGTCATTAAGTACCTAGAGTTTAAAAATGATCACATACAAAATAATGGAAATTTCTTTCTCATTACATATATGCCAATTTAATACATGTTCATAATTTCATATCAATTTTTCAATTGCACACAAAATTAACATATCACCTAATTAAATGGCCAATTTAATTAAGAGCATTAAGCACATCAAATCAGATAATTCAAGCATAATAATAATATTAAATAAAAATTAAACAATCATGTTCATAAAATGGGTTCCATTAAAATTCCTAGAACAAAATACTACTCCATAATAATTATTTTAGAGCTTAAAAATTCAAGAGTAAAAGATAAATAAAAACATAAAGAAATACAATTTAAAGAGTAGATTAGTAAACCCTTAAGAAGAATTCCTCCAAAATGCTCCAAATATTGCTTCTTTGTGCTCCAAAAATACCCAAACCCTTGCCTCCTAGCTCCAAAATGGAGAGAGCTCCAAAAAATGCTAAAAACTGATCTAAAAATTGTGTTCCTCGGGTATGATATGTTTTAGGGTTAAAATTGGCTCAGAACAGATCTGGACCGTTCGATCGGATCTAAAAATCAACGGTTGTGATAAAAAATGGCGCTGCCCAATGAAAACGCGACATGTGGCAAAGGAAAGAGGCGGAGTCAACCGGAGCGCGACACTTGGCGCGCGGAGAGAGGCGGGACGTGGATCGCTGAGCTGGCGCGACAGGATTGGCAGGTGTGGCTTGCGTGGCGCGTTGTGACGCGTTCGAACCAACCAGGGAGAGACACGTGGTACGCGGTTTCGCATTTCCGAAATGAACGCCGTGCTGACACGTGGCGATGACCGTTGGAGCGGGATGACGCGTTGCGACACATGGCGGTTGTTGATTTGTTCGTTCTGATTGCGTGGCGCTTGCGTGGTATGCTTGCATGGCCTGGGCTCTCCTAAATGCATCCCGGATTGTTCTAAGTACATCGACCTGCACGAAAATAATTCATAAAAATTCCAGAAAAATCCAGAAAAATTCCAAAAATTATATTTTCATCCCTTTTTATCAATTCAACCATAAAATAATTTTATTTTAATATTTTAACCCCAAAACATTAATTTATTAAATCAAACAAGTAATATTAAGCATAAAAATGATATAATAACTCTATTTTCATAGAGTTATCACACCCCCAAACTTAATATTTTGCTTGTTCCAAGCAAAACATTCACACAAAATAAACAACTCAAAATTAAAATCTAAATATGGTATAAATAACAAATTTATAATTATAAGTGATATTAGTTTCAAGTATGCTCAATAAATTTAAGGATCCTCAAAAATCAACAAATACACTTAACTTAGAAATTTTTATGGTTATCAATCCATAATGCATTCATTCAAGTGTATGACCAAAAAATTTTAATGATATGCTCCATGTGTGTGTGTGTTATGCCAAATTAGTTTACATTATATGCCATCAAAATAAGTTCATGTGAACCATGTAATTATAAGAATAGTCTACAATAGTACCAAACTTCATAAGTCCACATTTAGTCTCTCTCTCCACTAATATAAATGCAAGCTTAGATTGAAATCAATTGGTCTTTTAAGTTTGTAATGATAGGTTAAGATATGGGTAGGTGAGATAGAAAATATTTAGGCTCAAATACACCCTTAGCAAACCAAATACATACAATAAACCATTGAGCTCATGACCAATGTACACTCAAGTTAAGCCTTTTTCTTTTTCTTTTTTTTTTTTTTTTTTTTTTTTTAACTTGTTACGAAAAATAAACTGTGCACATATTGGTCGATCGATCGAGAGGATAGTTCGATCGATCGAGTCAATTTTTTTTTTTTTTTTTTTTTTAGGGCTTAACAATAGATAACACAATACATAATTAACAATACATAATTAACTAAGGATGTTATGGGTAAGTGAAATTTATTATTTGGGCTAGGCTAATCACATAGGTAAAATGAAATGAAATGTCAACATAAAGGCTCAAAATGAGGCAACTAAGGACATAAATAATCATGGTGGCTAGAAAAGCTCAAACGGTCCAAAGAAGGCCTAAATCATTTCTCAACCTAAGTAGCACATGTAATTTCGCCTCAAGAGACACCAAAGTGGATTCTAAAGTTGATTATAGACACATAAATCATCAATGCATGAAATTCATATAAACTTCTCAAAATAAGCATACATATTCACTAATTTATGACATGTGCATATAGAATGGAGCATTCTCAAATCAAAAATGTTTAGCCATACATACCTAAATGAATACACATGTTCATGACTACCACATTTCAATCCAAGTCTAATGCATGTCAACCACAAATCATCATCGGGTTCCTATTAAATTTATTTCACAAACAATTCACCAACATAACTATAATCAAAATTAGTCATTCATACCACAAAACTATAATCTTACCAAAGAAACAAATGTTTCCCACCCCCAAACTTAACATGCATATTGTCCCCAATATGTAATAAAGGAAACAAAGCAAATAAAGAATGAGAAAAACTCCCTCAAAACTTGAAGCTTTAACATTTTTGAGTTGTGACTCCTCCAAGTTCCAAGGCTCCTTATTATTATCCTACAAAAATCAAACAAAATTATTCATTAGTACTTTAAAAACTTGGGTTGCCTCCCAAGAAGCGTCACGTTTTAGGTCTTTGACTAGACCTTCCTTGAACATATCAAGGTGGATGGTATAAAAAATATTCCATGAATAACCGCTTAACGGTTTTCATGTTGGTTGGATCAAGGTCATCAATGTTACTCTTAGGGTCCCATGCCCTCTTCCTCTTTTTCGAGGCACCTAGACCCATCTTGAAAAAGTGGAAGTCTCCAATACCCATGTCTTGCACAAAATCCAAATAAAAGGGGTCGGTTGGAACTTCCATTGTGAACTTGCACTCCTCAAGCTCATCTTCCGTAGGAGTCTCATTTTGCTTCTCTTGAGCTACTTCATGATTTTCTATGTCATCCTTTAGATTTTCTTCCACTTCGTGACCAAATTCCTTTTCAAGTTCTTGATTTCCACACACCTCTTCTTCATCCTTCCTAACAAAAATCTCATAGCCATGCTCGGCTATATAGTTCTTGATTAACTCCTTCATAGAAGGCTTCTTTTCTTGTGGGGAAGGTGATGGTGGTGGTTGCATATATGTATTCATGGAATTCGAAGACCAAGTAGAATAATCACCCTCTTGATTATAGCTCCAAGAGTAACTATGTTGACTCCCCCAATCCGGATATTGGTGGTAGGAGTGTGACGGCTCCGGATCGGTGTAAAAGTTATTGTAGGTGTGTCCCCCTTCATTCCATCCGTAAGTTTGCAACGGACTTTGTACGGCTCTAGTATCTATGAAAGACCTCCACAACGAAAGATTGTAATGTTCTTGTATTGTAAGATCCTTCAAGGTACTATTCCGATCAATACTAGCTGTGAGGTTTGTAGCCTCCTCAAATGTCATCCGTGCATCCTTGAGACTTTGATATTCAAATGGGTCCATCACCTAACAAACAAAACTCAAGAAAAAAAAACATAAAATGCAAAAAGTAAAAGAGAATATAGAAAAACCTAACTAAACAATAATCAATAAAAATTAAACAAGAAAAATCAACTAAAAAGCTAATAAAAATAAATAAGATAATAAAAACAAATCAAACAAAATAAACTAAATAAAATAACAAAAACAAAAACAAATAAAAATAGATATTTTTGAAATTTTTTTTTAAAATTTTTAATTTTTAATTTTTTTTTTTATTTTTTTATATAAAAAAAAAATTTGTTCAAATTAGAGGAGAAAGCCTTGTATCAATATTAATCCTAATACACTATCAAGTTCCCTGGCAACGGCGCCAAAAACTTGTTGCACGAAATCCGCAAGCGCACGGATCGTGTACAAGTGATAAGTATTTTTAAGAACTGGGTTGTCGTACCCACGAGGAACTTATTATGGCGTGTACTAGAATTAAGTACCGATTTATATACTTTCCCTTTCTATTTGAACTATCGAAAATTTGGTGATATATTAAAATAAATAAACTAAACTAATTAAATAAATAAAAATCTAGGAATTCAATTTCCCCCATTCTACTTACATGATTGTTTTTATATCGCATTAATATTGAATTAAAATGCAAAAATTATTAATCAACTCTACTCAATTAATTATCACCCACATGTCTATGGTCATGTAATTCTAATCCATATAAACCTAGCCCACATGTCTATGGTCATCTAAGCATACATGGGTCATTAAGTACCTAGAGTTTAAAAATGATCACATACAAAATAATGGAAATTTCTTTCTCATTACATATATGCCAATTTAATACATGTTCATAATTTCATATCAATTTTTCAATTGCACACAAAATTAACATATCACCTAATTAAATGGCCAATTTAATTAAGAGCATTAAGCACATCAAATCAGATAATTCAAGCATAATAATAATATTAAATAAAAATTAAACAATCATGTTCATAAAATGGGTTCCATTAAAATTCCTAGAACAAAATACTACTCCATAATAATTATTTTAGAGCTTAAAAATTCATGAGTGTAAACGGGACGCGGATCGCTGAGCTGGCGCGACAGGATTGGCAGGTGTGGCTTGCGTGGCGCGTTGTGACGCGTTCGAACCAACCAGGGAGAGACACGTGGTACGCGGTTTCGCATTTCCGAAATGAACGCCGTGCTGACACGTGGCGATGACCGTTGGAGCGGGATGACGCGTTGCGACACAAGGCGGTTGTTGATTTGTTCGTTCTGATTGCGTGGCGCTTGCGTGGTATGCTTGCATGGCCTGGGCTCTCCTAAATGCATCCCGGATTGTTCTAAGTACATCGACCAGCACGAAAATAATTCATAAAAATTCCAGAAAAATCCAGAAAAATTCCAAAAATTATATTTTCATCCCTTTTTATCAATTCAACCATAAAATAATTTTATTTTAATATTTTAACCCCAAAACATTAATTTATTAAATCAAACAAGTAATATTAAGCATAAAAATGATATAATAACTCTATTTTCATAGAGTTATCATAGAGCTAGAAGAGGAAATAAAGGGTGAAGAAATACCATCAGAGAAGGAGAAAGTGAATGGGGAGTCGAGTAATAACAACAAATTATACACCCCAATTGTTCCATTCCCTCAGTGACTTGTTTAACACAATTTTGAGGCCTAAATTTCTAAAAATATGGATGTGTTCAAGGAGCTACATATCAATGTCACCTTCATAGATACAATTAAGAAAACACCGTCATACCTAAGTTCATAGAGACAATTCTATCTAGGAAGAAAAAGCTAGAGGAGTATGATAGATTGCCACCAACAAGAGAGTCTTGTGTAGTTAATGAAAATTGTCTAACTTTCCAGCAAAAAGATCCTAGCAGCTTCATCATCCCATGCACAGTCACAGGTCTACATGTCAAGAATGCACTTTGTGACTTAGGAGAGAGTGTTAATCTCATGTCGATAACTGTATTTAGAAAACTTGGGTTAGGAGAACTAAAGGCTACATCTATAGTCTTATAAATGGAAGATGGTATGGTGAGGAAACCAATGGGTGTGGTGGAAAATGTCCTGGTTAAGGCGAAAGAGATAGTAAACAATGAAATTCCACTAGTCCTTGGGAGACCCTATCTAGCAACTAGAAGAACATTGATTGATGTATTGAAAGGAGAACTGATCATGGGGGTGAATAACAAAGAAATTATATTCAAAGTCCTTAAACATTCGAACATCCCTATGCCCTTAGGGAAAGAGAAAAAGTTAATGTCGTTACCACCCAAGTGCAAAAAAGAATAAGGTTGTTGAGGACACAAAGAAAAGTGAAGGGAAGAAAAAGAAACTCAAGCAAATTTGGGTACCTAAATGCCATAACTTAGATAGCAAGGAAGAGACCATGGAAGTTAAAGAAAATATCAAATTGGTCAACAATGCAAGTGGAAACAGGCATGACAAATCCAAAAAGGGGACTTTCTATTGCAAAAAGATCAGAGATTGTAATATTGTACACCCCAATTAACCACTTACAGGTTGATGTAAAACGTGGCCTTATTGGGAGGCAATCCAATGAATTTTTACATGCCTTTCATCATTTTATTTTATTTTTCCCATTTTGCATAATTTCATCAATCACTAACTTACCCAAATTTTTGTTTTTGATTTTGTCCAACTTTCTAACAAAAATTAAAGGTTTCTAAGTTGGGTTGTTGCACAAATATATTCAGGCCATAACACAAAGATCTCAGATGAAATTGCACAGATGTTGAATTTGACCTCAATCACGGCGCCCCAAAATATGGGCCGTGGCGTGAGGCTCTCAAGTCAAGCCTGGAAAACATAAAAACTAAGCACGTCACAGTGCCCATAACCTTAGGTCATGGCTAAGGGTCTCGGATCACACTTTGGGAATCACATATACACTTGTACCATGGGGTAAAATCACTTGGGCCACAGCCCATATGCAATTTTAACTCCAAAAAATCCTTTCCCCCAAGTGTGAATTGAATCAAAACATAATTTTTTGAAAAATTCTCCAACCCTCTTCTGTTCTCTCTACGAACCTTCACACATACATCCCTAAAAATTTCAATTTTTTTACTCAAATCCCATGTATAAAGTGAACAATTTTTGGGATAGTCTTGATTTGGGTATTATCTGAACCATCCATCCTAGAAGTTTAGAAAAACATGGCACCTAAGAGAAAAGGCAGTGACAAGGACAAAACACCAATGGGTAGCCAAGACTATGATAAGACTAGATTTGTGAGTTTACAAGCTTAAGAACGATTTCATGAAGTTGCATCCTATCAAAGAAATTACATTCCTAAAAGGGGGTTAGAACTTGGAGTGCACCCATACTAAGATATTATCAACAAAATAGAAGCCTTAGGTTGAAAATATATTATAAAAATCCTAGAGGCTGCTGTGGAAAGCTTGGTGAGGAAATTTTATGCCAATGCACCTGAAGTGGTAAATGATCAAATTAAGGTTCGTGATACAGTGGTCTCATTTGACTCTGAAACAATAACCAAATGCTATAATATGAGATCCAGTATGATGTAATATGATGCATACCTCAAGAGCATTGATTATGATGAGGTTATTGCAACCTCTACCATTATGGTACTATTTGGGAAATAGCTATTGGACAACATAAGAATTTGATGCTAAGGGTCTTACCTACCTTGCCCTTATATGGAAATCTTTTGTATGCTCAAGGTTGATGCCCACCACACACTACAGCACGGTAACAAGGGAAAGGGAAATAGCATTGTATGTAATTCAAACTAGAAAACCATTGGATGTTGAGGAAATGATATATGAGAAAATCAAGTTATGTGGAACTAAAATGTGTTCTGGCTATACATTCCCACAACTCATTACACAACTATGTGCTCAAGCTGGTGTAAACACCAAAGAGTGTGAAGTACTTGTGCAACCAAGATACTCACTCACCCCAATGTTCCTACAAAACCTAACAAGTGTCTCTAAAGCCACCCAAGCTAGAAAGAAATCATCATCTCTTCATCTATGGCACAAATGAAGGAGCAGTTGTATGCCTTACAACAAGATAACAACTATATGAAGGCATACATTGCTTAATAAAAATAGTGGGTTCGTGGACACATGCAGTATCAGTTAAACTGCATGCAAGCCCTTAACATGCAGCAGAGTGTCCACCTTACACAGCATGGTTACGACTATGGCTAATTGCCAAAATTCCCAACATACTAAGGAGGTGACATTGATTTTAAGCTACTGGTAGAGGATGAGGAAGATGACATGGAGTATTAGGCATGAGAGCATCAACTTGTAATCTTTTGTTTACTTTCTTTCTTTCTTGTTTTTTGGATGTTGTAATTTGCTTTTATTTGAGATATTTTTATGTTTATCTTTAGGACTTATTTAGTTTTAAATATAGCCTGCTTTTCCTATTTTGATATTATTACCATGTTACACATCATGTTTATTTTTTTTTTTTGGTGAGTGACATATATTTTGAGGTGCACTAAAGTTCCAAGAAATGAAACATATCATGCATCATGGCAAGAAAACAATAGTGAAGCAAGTACTGCATAGCGACACTTCACCATTGAAAGGAGGGTAACTTTTTATTTTCCCTTTCATTATTTTTGTTCATAGCATAGCATAGCACATTAGGGACAATGTACATATTAGGTTGGGGGTGGAAAAAACTACCTTTTCTATTTTCATGTGCAATTCTCTATTTTGTTTAGTTTTGTTAGTATTATTCTTGTCTTAGGATGATTACCCATAGTCAATTTAAACATGAATCAATAAAATTGTAATTGAACCCAACATTTAGAGAAATTTAAGTTTTCTTAGGTTGAAAATTGATTTAGATATGAACTTATTGTGAAATTCTTATGGTTTGTGATTTGAAAGTATGTTTAATTTGAGTATTTGGTCCTTATTATGCATGAACCTTCGTAAACATGTCAAACACTTTAACAAACTCTAGAATTTATTTGAAATGCACTCAAGGTGAAATTATAGGGGAGACTTTACTTAGGAAAAGATCTAGGCCATTTTGTGAACGTTTGAACCTTCCAAACCTACCGATTTTTTTGTTTGTTTGTTTATAACCAAAATAAACAAACCCTGATAGACCATGTGTTTTTCAACATTAACCCACTTTTTAAAATTTCCAAGAGAGCTCATCATGTGCACACACATAGTTTGTAAGATAAAAGGAGGTGGTGATGTAACCCAAATAGCAATATGAAACATGATAGGTTAGGTAAAAAAATTTCTACATTGGTGAAAAATTAGGAGATTATAAAAGGTTATGCCCATCTTGTTACATATCCAATTTTCTAACCAAAAAAAAAAAATATATATATATATATATATATATACACATATCTATGTATATATAAGGCAAAAGCTACAGTGATATAAGTTGTAAAGTGAATCTTAAGTGGACAATGCCAATAAAACTGGGTAATTGAAGTAAACGGGTGATTGACACTTGAAGTGACTTGGTGCTTAAAAAAAATATGTTTGTATGTGACACTTAATAAAGTCTTTTACTTTGTAATTTTCTTTTCCATTCTTTCATAACCTGACACCTTAAGCCTTACATTACAACCTTGATAAAAACTTTTTGATTCTAGGTGAAGTGACTGCCTATATTAGTGGACAAAAATTAAAAAATAGGCATATGAAATTTTTGATTAACTGCACTTTCATTCATACATATTGCATCTATATTATTTGAAACTAGTGACATTATTTTATGAATTTTATGCATAAAAATGTCCAATACAAGAATTAAAAATATTATCCATCATTAAATATATTACTTTATTAATTATTCGTATAGCCTTTATTTTTTTTTTATAAAAGGTTGTGGCTAACAATTTTCAGTGGGTGCACCGGGACATCCCAACTAGGTTGGCACCTCCTTAGCACCTTCTTCATTAAACCTCTCAACCACTAATATTATTAAAAATTAATAAAATTAAGCATACAAATAAAAATTCTCAACAAAACCTGTAATTATGTTTGTTGTTAGCATCTGAATAAATGAAAGAGCTAGCGAAATGTGGGGCATTCCACCACCAAGTCGCTGTACATAAACTAGGAGCCCTAGAAGCTAAGCTATTAGCTGCAGCATTGCCCTCCCTATAAATATGTGAGAAGTGAAACTCCATATGGGTAATTTTATCTAAACAATCAGTCCAAGCAGAATGCCATCTCCAAGGAACCGAAGAAGACCGAGTCTGAAAGAGAGCAACAACATATCATGAGTCTGATTCCAACCAGAGACACCTCCACCGAAATGTATATGCATATTTCACCGCATAAATGGCTGCCGCTAGTTCTGCTTCAAAAGCATATGATGCTCCAAGAAGAATACAAAAACAACCCTTAACAAATGATCTGAAAGTTCAAAAAATACCTGCACAACCAGATAATCCTGGTGCTCCAAAAGCTGCACCATCTGTATTGACCTTTATCCATCCCGAGGGTGGAGCCTTCCAATTAACCTCTATAATCCTTGGAGCCCGTCTTGGGATGCCTGTTATTCGAAGCCGCCTAAGTACTTGTAGATCATCCACAGTATTTCGCATGCAACCACTCTTTGAGAGACTCGCCTCGCGGATAAAATGCCATACTGTGGCAAAAGCCGAACTCAGCGTTGTCCTCTTATTGTTAAATCGATACTCATTTCTAGTAGCCTTTATTTAAGTAATCTATAAGTGTTTGTAAATTTATTTGTATGAGTAGTGAAATTAGAAACGCATAGCAAATTCTCGACAAAAGTTTCATAACTTAGTAAAATAATATTATCATAGCTTTATTCGTGAAAATTATTACTACTATTATTTACACATTCTTTTGAAAGTGTGATGAACAATTATAGAATTTCATATACGTTATTAATTGAGAGCCTAGAAGCTTCGATTATAACAAAATTTATGATAAAGTATATTCAATGTCTTGTACATGCTATTAAGTAGTAATATTAAAAGTGAAATTGATATCATAAAATATTATATGTTATTTTTATGAGTAAAATTCAAATAGTACATGCCTCAATATAACAAAAGATATAAGTGCATTTTGATCATATCATAGTTGAAATAAATGTCATTTAATGTTGATATTGAAGTTGATATAATCAAAAGAAAAAAATTATTGTAAGTCATTCTTGGAGGATTATAAGTAATTAATAATAATCACTATTTATTTAAATGGCTCAAATATGAGTATTATATGGCTAAAATTCAATTTGATCATTCAAGATCTTTAAAGTACTCAATATTTTTTAACTTTTCATTTGAAAAAGTATGGAGAAATTTTTTTATTGAATCATATATATCCTTTTTATTTTTTTAGAACAAAAAAAAAATTATATATATATATACTAAAATCTCATGTGTGCTTATATAGGAACATTAGGAATAAAATTGACAACATATATGAATCATTCATATATTATCTTTACAAATGAAGTTTTCTCATGCGGTAGCAATATAGATATGTACATATAAAATCATACATGTGCTTGCAAAGATTCCTAAGAAAACAAAGACATTTTGATCATACCATTCAAAAAAGTAAATTTTATTTAGTGATCATGTGCATGACTTGACATATTGTGTTCATATTAACAATATGATAATTACAATTTTTATCGTATTACTAGAAATGGAAAACTCATTTTGGAAAATAAAACTTATTTTGGAGTGGTTACTATAATGTGTTTAAACTCCAATTTATTAATGGAAGCAAAATAAAAGGATGTAATTAATATCAAATATCTTATCAACATTATCCGGCATATGTCCTCTTTGATTTTGAAGGATAATGATCATCTATAAAATTACGGATGAGGAAATGTAAATTAGGCTTGTAACTAGCCTATAAATTGAAATTGTGAATATTTATATGTCTCAAAGATAATACAATACTCATTATTATTGAATGACAATTTTTTGAGTTAGCACAATTTCAGGAATAACCTTATAGAAGATTTTGAAGGACTAAAGTATGATGATTTGGATTATAACGGTGCTTAAATCCTTCAAAGTTGAAGAGAAATTTAATATCTTGAATATATTTTATGATCATCGTATTCGAGATTATAAGAAAAATATAATTACATTACTTCTAAAGTCTCAAATAGAAGCTTAAACTTGTAAAGTTCCTCAAAAGATCAATTTTATGATAAAAATTGCACATATTGTGCATATTTGGCTCTAAATTTATACTGTCACAAATGCATGACTAGAAGTCAATATTTGGAAACTTCTTTTACTTTATATTGAAAATATAAAATAAATTTCAATGACTTAAAGCTTAAACATTTATCATGTTCAAAATTAAGTCATGAAGAATCAAATTGGTTCATTTTACAATAGAAAAGTTAAATGGTTGCGGACCAAAATCTAAATATTTCATTATTCAGTCACTATATGTGCTATATTACTTAGAATCCATCCATTTTTTTGAAACATAATGTTCAAGCAATCAATCAATGATAGAGCACTATATATTATCGAAGCATTTGATAATAAAAATTTAATTGAAAAATCTCAACCAGTTATTAATGTTTTTATAAGATTATGAAATGAAATAGCAGTAAACATTCATAACTTGTCTAAAACTTGTAGTTATGTTGGTACCAAAGTAATACAATTACTAATAAAATAAATAAGTTAATACTCCAAGAAATGATAACAAAAAAAAAATTATAATAATTATTGACTCATATAGAGTCTCAAGTATTTGATAAATAAAATGATATCATTTTAACTGAGGAAGAAAGAAAATATTAATATATTAATGTTGTACAATATATTTTCTTTCATGCCTCTTTTAGTAAAGAAAAGGATGAATATATATAATGTTAATACCTAAGATTATCACTAAATATTTATAAGGACTCATTGTCTACCTGGCAAAATATTTTAAAAACACGTGAATTTATGTCATAAAAAGATGAGGTCCCATACGTATAACATGATTTTAAAATGTGAGTAGTAGTTACATAATTTTGGTTTGTATAATTGTTGATATTAATAAATTAATAGTACTTATTGTTTACAAAAGCATTAAATTCAAATGCCATTTATTATTATGATAATTCATAAGCATGTATTATTAAAGCATTATGAATCATTGCATTAATTCTAATAGATATATAGTGAATTTACATTAACATTAAAGTTCAATATTTTCACATGTTTCATGACTTTGTTATTGATATAAAGCATGTTGATTGAATTATTTTTTATAGATAAAACATGTGCACATTTTAACTTCAATTATTATTTGATTGCATGATATAAAAATTATCTAATAATGTTCTTCATTTTATAATCATTTGACACAATTTAGCAAGATAATTAATGCTCAATATATTTATTAGCATGAATAAATGTTATCAAGAGCATTTACAGGTGGTAAATCTTTCAGAGGAACAAAATGATGAGTTTTATTAAGAGTATATTTATATAAATTGGATATATGAATTATTATTTTTTCTTTTGTAATATATGTTATCATTACTGTAGTATATTTTATGAATGCAGAGTCTCCAATTAATTTTATTATTATGATTGATAAAACAATGTTTTTTTTGTAGAACAACTACGTGTACCTTGCAAGTTAATAATTAAAATAATAGGTCATCAAAGCAATTATATTTGGCCTACAATTATAAAATATAGAGAATTTTACTATATATGAAATTAAATGACGACCAAATAAGCTCACTTGCCATGAGTTATAACATTTTGCTTCAACATTTGAGAGATTGTAATAGTAGTGTTAAAATGTACTAATTAAAAGGATATCTCATGTTGAACAATTGTCATCATCAGAGAGAACACATCTATATACACGCTGTACTCTTTTTTCTTCCCATGATTTTGTTCCATTGGATTTTTATGGAAAGGTTTCAACGAAGAAACTTTAGTGTATTGCATAAGAATAATGTAATATTTTTTCCTTTGCTAATTTTTTGTCCCATTAGGTTTTTTTTTAACAAGGTCTTTAAACAAACATATTCTCAATGTAGTTAACATCTAGGATGAGTGTTATATGATATAGAAGTCAAATATTGATAACTTATATATTATTCCTTATCCTAGTTAATTTTGTATCGATTTTTTGAGGAGTTTTAAGAAAAATTAATCTATATCTTATCATGATTCTGTATTCAAACATAGACATGATTCTATCATATCATCAATTTGAAATTTGTAATGTATCTTAAGAGTTTATAAATAGGACCTATAACATTACATTCAAGACAACAACAATCTAAATTACTTATTTTATTTGCTTTCTTTACTCTTATAATAGTATAAAAGATATAATCATGCTTTATGGTTGAATAGTCGATCTCATCATAAATATGATTTAGGAGGGTGTATTAAATTAAGATTTTGATAGATTTTTAAAGAGTTATAAATTTAAAAGACTTTTATAAAATTTTAAGAATTGTCGGTAAATTTTAATAGAGTTTTGTGAATTGTAGTAGATTATATATTGATATAGTTTAATCAATAAAGGAAGATAAGGAGAGTCTAGGAGAGAAAATATAAAAATAATTTTTTTAGAAATCTTTGGGATGGTGAGAAAAATGAGTAGAGATTTATTATGTATAGCTTTAATTAAAAACTCTATCAAAATTCATCAGCTATTAATTTTTTTTAAATCAATGACTTTTTAGATACACTTAATTTTTAAAGACTTATATAAAATTTTAATTAAATATACACCTAAAATTTATAAATTTTAAAGACTTGTATAAAATCATAATTGAAAAAATTCTAATTGAATACAAATGAATTTTAAAACTTCATAAAAATCATTAAAACTTTCAATTAAATACACTTCTGCTAGTAGCATATGCATGGTTGAAAACCACAATAGGTAGGAGCATTTTTCGTTTTTGACCCCCCTGCCCCTTGTACACTAACTTCCATTTTTTATCCTCTAATCAACTTATATTTAAAACTAAGTACATGTTTAAAAATAAAACTAATTTGAATACATGTTTAAGGACAGTATACATAGTTTAAACATTTCTTATACTCATAACCTAATTTGTCAGTACTTTAATGGTTGTCCGTCGCTAGAGTTGTTGGAACTCCGATAACCTTTGTGCTTTTAAACGCATATACAAAATAAAAATATTATTGATCATGTGTTCAAAAGTAATGATGCATCAAAAATAAAATCAATATTTAAAGAGGAAGCAGTAGAGTATTCAAAGAGGTTGAGGTGTGTAACAATAGGATTCTCAATATATATATAACAAGAATCAGTAGGGTGGTCAAAGAGGTTGAGTCATGTTGTGCCCTTTAATAAACGTGTTGTGCTGGCCCTACCTTTTAGCTAGAGTGTCGTGCTAGTCGTAGCTTGTTTTTGCCGTTGTTTTGTATTATATATATATATATATATATATATATTAAAACTTAAATATATTAAAAATTCTTGGAGTTTGTGAGACTTAAACCCCCTTTTTCAGTGTTATGGACACAAGAGACATCCACTATATGCTAGCCCAATTTTTGTTAACATATGACTATATTTAATATTTAATATTAATTCTTGCAGAATCTTATTTTAAGACAATTGAGCTCGAGTGCCAGCCTGGCTTGTTAAGGACCACAGGCTGCAGGCCATACCATGCTGATATTTTAGACTCGTGAGTTATGTTGTACTGTGCCATGTGTCTCGTTTTGTTTGGTGGTTGGAGCATAGAGATTATTGTATACCACATAGGCATCGATATATTGTGAAGTACGTTTATTTTAATGTTTCATTTTTATAATACTAGAAAGGCATAATAGGAATATACAAATAAGTAGTATATACGATTTTTGGGTGAGGAGTGTCAGAATCATAAATATCTAACGAAAGTGGAGTTCGAGCAGCAAAATATAGATATATAGTACTGTTTTTCAGCTTTGAATATTATGTATTTTTTTATTTAGAAGTTTTTTTTTTGTTATTGTAGTCACCATCTATTGTCAGCTAAATTTGCAAATTAATATTTTTTACGAAAATTATAAAATTATAGTACAAATATTATCGTCAAATTAATTTGCACCCAATGTGGTGCCTTGGTGAAAAGAAGATTTTATAGCTGAACTCCCATTGGACAACGTACACAAATCACCAATCAGTCATCAAATAACCAAGGACTACATAAACTCTATCTCACGTTTTTCCCTAAAATGGATCTAAAAAAGATTAGGTAAAATAACAAAACTAACACCCCCCAAAAATTAGGGAAAATAACAAAATTAGCACCCCCTAAACTTGTAATAACAAAACTAGCACCCCTTGTGTTCAATTAAAATTGAACGACAATAATTTAGACCCGTTTAATATTGAACGTTCAATATTATCCGTTCAATTAAAATTGAATGACGATAATTAGACCCGTTTAATATTGAACGTTCAATATTTTACGTTCAAATTGAATATTGAACGTTCAATATTAAACGTTCAATTCTAATTGAACACAAGGGGGTGTTAGTTTTGTTACTATAAGTTTTAGGGGTGCTATTTTTGGTAATTTCCCCAAAAATTATAATAACAAAACTAGCACCCCTGTGTTCAATTAAAATTGAACGACGATAATTTGGACTCGTTCAATATTGAACGTTCAATATTATCCGTTCAATTAGAATTGAATGACGATAATTAGACCTATTTAATATTGAACGTTCAATATTTTACGTTCAAATTGAATATTGAACGTTCAATATTAAACGTTCAATTCTAATTGAACACAAGGGGGTGCTAGTTTTGTTATTATAATTTTTAGGGGGTGCTATTTTTGGTAATTTCCCTAAAAAAAATTTGATAACTAAACATTTATACACTAGATCACTTTAGATAATAATGTTGTGACCTAAAATATTCGTTCAAATTGAATGAAAGATTACATATGCAAATATTAATGACAAATAGACATGTACGATATAAAGTCGAGGTATGGTATAAAAACTTCAATAACCATACAATTATACATTAAAGAACTTAAAGATATTGGTGGTATGACACTAACAACCTCATTTCAAAATGAATTCAATTATCATAGAAGTTGGTTAATTTTAGTGGTCCTTTGTTCACTCATATTGAATCAAACATTAAATATGCAAATATTCATGTGAAATATATAAGGTCAATATGAAGTCAACCTATGCTAGAAAATAATCGATAACAATGCAAGTATACATTGAGGCAATTAAGACAATGATTGTATGATATTAACAACAATTTTTGTCAAAATGAATATTATCATGGGAATTGGTTTATTTTAGTAGTCTATTATTTACTCAAATTGAATGAAACAATATATATATATATATATATATATAAAAATATGAAAGTGAAATAAACAAGGTTGATTTAAAGTCAACCAATGGTCAAAATAAATCAAAAATTATATAACAGTGGATTGAAGCTTTTAAGATATTATTTATTTGACATTAACAAACTTTCTTGTTAAAATGACCCATGCCCCAATATACATTATATATTAATATGCACAAACAACCCATCAAGCATCGTCGTCATATTACATGGTTTTTATTATGTATTTTGGATAAAAAGAAAATCAAGTTCAAATGCAAGTGTGTTATGAAACTAGGACTGATATTTATACTAGTGTTGTAACAATGAATGTTCACATCTTGTATACTAATCTAATGAAAAGTTAGAATAGCTCACTAGCGTCTTCTATTAAAATATAAAGTGAAAGGAAATATAGATATAAAATAGATGAAAGAACGAATGTGGAAGCTAAAATAATAGATAATCAAAGTAGGTTGAGAAGGGAACCAAAAAGTTAAATAAAGATATTATAATTCTAATTCATTATAATACTGAAGGATTACATTGATATTTATAGAGATAATAAACTAAAATCCTAATCCTGATAGGACTCTAAATAAAACACCAAAACTAATAGGAAAACATAAAAATAATTATCCTAATAAGAAAACTAACTATTAATCTAATATTTTAACTCTCCCCTCAAGCTGAACATAATCTATGTTTAGCTTGGACAATTACAACATACATAAATAGAAATAAGCAAAAAACTAAAATAGATCTATCATAGTTGATGTTAAACCTTAAAGGTGCTTTAGTACTAATGGGATCTAGAATTGGTGATGGGGACATACGGCGGTGGGTCCGTTGATCTTTTTAGAAAATGACGGCTACGAGGTTGTGAGGTTAAGATTGATACCAATAGTCATGAGGCTGTGAGGTTAATGTGAACAACAGCAGTGAAAATGGATGATACCAACAGTAGTGAGATTGACTTGAACGACGCGGTGACAATAGTAGACAACAGCGGTGGTAGTTTGCTAAATGTCGAAACCGATGAAAAAAGACGATGTCCTTTTAGATCTCGAACCATAGAAGAACCAACCAGCAATCTTTAGAAGAAATCGAATTGAAGATAAGGAGTACTAGCCATCGAATAAAGTCGAGAAACTGAAGTAGACCGTGATGATAGTGGAGATATATATGGCAGATGATAGAGAGAGGATAGAACTACTTTTAGAAAATAGATTAAAAATATTCAAGATTGAACATTACTCTGATACTAAGTTAAATATAATGAGAATAAATTATTTTCTTGTTAATTACACACCTCATAGTGGAGGTATATATATGAAATTACAAGTGTTCTGTATAAACTAGAGTTCTATTATAGATAGACAAGTATTAATTACAACATATTACACACTAATTACATGACTCACGCTAACACTCCCCCTCAAGTTGGTGCATACATATCGACCATGCCCAACTTGCTTTGTGAGTCATAAAACGCCTTCTTGGAAACTCCTTTGGTGAGCACATCTACAAGTTTCTTTTCAGTGGGAGCAAAAGGGAAGCTGATAATTTTGGCATCTACCTTCTCTTTTATAAAGTGACGATCAACCTCTCCATGTTTAGTGCGATCATGCTATACTAGATTTTGTGATATATTAATGGCTGCCCAGTTGTCGCAATATAACTGCATAGTACTTTTGAGTTTGAAACCCAAATCAAATAGTAAATTTCTTATTCATAGCAATTCACACACCCCATGAGCCATACCTCTATACTCAGCCTCAATACTAGATCGTGCCATAACTTTATATTTCTTACTTTTCTATGTAACCAAATTACCTCCTACAAAGGTGAAATAACTTGATGTTGACTTCTATCTGTAATATTTCCTGCTCAATCTGCATCTTTGAAGCCACAAACTTTAAGAGTGTTGTTGTGTTTAGAGAACATTACTCCCCTCCCTTGAGCTGACTTCAAGTACCTTAAAATTCTCACAACTGCATCCATGTGACTCTCACTTGGGTTATGCTTGAGCTGACTTATCACACTTACTGCATATGCAACATCTAGTCTAGTATGCGCCAAATAAATTAAGCACCTAACCAAACTCTGACAGTGATATCGATCAGTTGGTACCTAATCTGGATACTCTACTAGACAATGATTTTGCTCAATAGGAGTGTCAATGGTTTGCAATCCAACATACCTATCTCAGTTAGTAGGTCAAGAATGTACTTTCTCCGACATAGAAAAAATTATTCTCTCCCCCTGGCCACTGATGTGTTAAAATGTGTACTCGCAAGTGTACGAATCACTCGTAGTAAAGTGATAAGCAACTTCCAAGGTCGGTCTCTCAAGGAATTGCAGTGGTTTTAAATAACTAACTTTTTAATCTAAATAGAGTTCTAATGAAAATAAAAGACTAATTAAATAGAGTTCTAGTAAAATTAAAACTCTAAGTAACTAGAATCCTAAAGCTAGTAAAACTGTAAAAAGGTGTTTGATTTGTAACGGGAACAAAGTACGAGCAATTAAACGAAAACAAAATCGCAATTAAACAATCAATTCAGATATATTTGAAGATCAATGGAGAATGTATGGACGTTTAGCTTGGTTGACCATGCTTGCATCGAAAAGGTATGGTGAGATAACATGAACGTCCTATATAAACTAAACTACCGGCTTTCCTTTTAATTACGAGACTCCTTTTGGCGGGGGTAGGTCTCTTTATTGATTAACTAATTAATTGCCTTTGGCGGGGGTAAATCAAATAGTAATCAAATTATGCGCAAGGAAAACATGCCAATCAAATTAATGCTATGACTAAGTCACTAACTTGAAGCTTCGATTAAGTGTTTCGGAATAAAGTTAAGGTGACGTTCCTATAACTAAATTCTCAGATTTTTCAATCTAACTACGAACATCAAATGGGCCCATGATTATTCATAATCAAATATCTAAACATGCTCTTAATCAAAAAGTAATTCGTTTATATGAAATCAATAGAATACACCATACACAGTTCTAGCAAACATGGCAACACAAACTAAACATCCATAATAAAACTAGCCAGACATGTTCATATTAATATTCATAGACAAATAAAATATGAACATACACTCCAACAAAAGAAGAAGAAAAATAGAATTCTACAACACCAAAGAAAACCTAGATCTAAATACCGCTTATGGATTGGTTGACGTACTTCTCCGTAAGCTTTATCTTCGATTGTCGACGGCTTCTTTGGATCCTTAGAATGGTTTCTCTTGCTTTGTTTTTGTGTAGCAAAACTCCCAAAGTTGATTGAATCTCTTGTTTGGTTGCAAAATTGTAAAGTGTAAGAGTTGTGTATCAATTCGAGTTCTCTTGTAAAGGGGGTCTAAGGGGGGTATTTATAGATGTAAGGGATTCTGCAAATCCTATGTGCAATAGGAATAGGCGCGCCGCGGCATGCATTTTACCCGCCGCGGCGCAACACAAAATTTGGAAAATATGCAAAAACCCGAGAGCTCCCCGCCGCGGCATACAATTCCCTCGCCGCGGCGCGCAATGCTTCTATGTTTTCAGGATCAAACCCGAGAGCCTCACGCCGCGGCATGCAATTCTCTCGCCGCGGCGCGCAATGCTTTCCTTCTTTTCACGTCCCCCCTTACATATGTGATGGCACTATATGTAAGGCTTACATATTCGTCTTGATTAGTCCGTAACTCGTGATCCGAGCGCCGTAGGTGTTCCGTCTTCGCGTGTTTTCATCATTTGAATCATTTGACGCTAAAAACACCTGAAATGCACTAAAATATACCCGTGACTCCGAATGGATAGATTTATGAAAATAATCGAAATAATAGTCATAATAAATCTATATATCAATCAATCAAGCATAATTAATCATGAAATATTAGTGCTTTTCGAGCACTCATCACAACCCCCAACCAGCTTCTTGCTAGTCTCTAGCAAGTGAAGCGACCTAAAATAAAATTAAAAACAAATGAAATAAACTAACCTAACCTAAATCACTTCCGTAGATTGTCACGGTTGCATTTAGCGTATGCAACAAGCCTTTAAACCCCTAGGTGGCCCTAGTGGACGAGTTATAGTCTCGTGAGGGTTTCCAGTGATGATACCCACAAACATCGTAACTGACACAAATAAAGACTCAAAACTAATAAAGACTCTAACAATACTTGAATCAATCCATGCATACGTCTCAAAAATTGTTCATAACGAATAATACATGAAATAGTTAAACATCACCTAAGCTCAAAAACAATCCAAACATCAAACTCATCATGGTAATCGAATTTTGAACAACCAATCACACCACAAACCCGTTAGTTATACTATCTGACCGTGTCATGCATGATATTCATAGATTACATTTCAATGTCTCATAAATGTGCAAGTAAAATATGAATGTGAATTTTTGCACTTATAAACTCCATATGCTCATTTTTCAAACTCATCTCCACTAATATAGAAACTAAACAACCTAGAATCAATAGGACTTCATCAAGCTTGTAAAGTTATGGCTAGGTGTGTGATTGTGAAAGTACGAAAATGATGTTTTCATATGATAAGAGTACTTTTTATTTCACAAACATATTTTCAACTTTTTTCCACTAATTGCGCCTTTTCATCCTCCCTTAAATTCATATGTTCTTTGAATCTTTTTGCTTGATTTTCTTTCTCTACTTTTCTTGCTCGTTATTTCAATCATCATCATTTTTTTTTTTTTTTTTTGATGAAGCAAGACAAATATAACATAATTGCTCATGAAAATCAAATATTACATCGAGTACTCTTATCACTAAGGGTAGTACAATGTATGTCAATGTTGAGTTCAAGGGTGTGCTATTGATAAAATATTGCGGGGAGGCATGAAAGGTCCAAACGGTCCAAAAATGGCCTAAATCACTTTCTAAGTGGCATTTGTTTCTATTATTTCGCTTCAACGTGTTTTCAAATGAGTTCTAGAGATTGTTGAGACTTAAAACATATCATGAACATGCATACATTCCACAAATCAGAATAGTTATACTAACCATGCAAACTACCACAAGTACCACAAAATTCTCAAATTAGATGAATCCAACATTTGTGTGTTTCGTTGCTTAGGTAAAAATCTAACATCTCTCATATGTCATCTTCATTACAATCATGTTAATATCATAGATTTCCGGATTGAATCAAGTAGACACGACACTAACTAAAAACAATTCAAGTGACAAAGTTAAAAATTTAAAATTGGTCATATTTCATGCTCATGGAATATTCTTCCCACCCCCAACCTAATTTCTGCATTGTCCTCAATGTTGAAAAAGAAGAACAAAAGAAATAAGAAAAAAATGTGAGAAGTTACCCTCCTTTCGTATGAGATTGTGTCATTACTCGTTATGCTCCGGTTCACTGTTCCTCGCTTTTCTCATGAAGAATTTATGTGTATGAACATTTATTGAACCTCAAAGTGTATGCAACACAATTCAAACTCAAACCCAATTTTAGATTATAACTAAGTCAGATGAAAACAGAAAAACATTAAACTAAGTTAAACAATCCAAAATAAATAAAATAAAAGAAAAACTGAAAAAGAAAATTAAACTAAATAAAAAGAAAATAAAGAAAAGAAAATAAGTTGATACTACCGAATATGGTGGGTTGCCTCCCACCAAGCGCTTTCTTTAACGTCTTAGCAAGACGTTGCTAATTCATTTCTATCCACCATCATCAAAGATCTTGAAGTGTGTGATATCAATTTTCCGAGCTAATATGTCATTAAGCTTGTCCTTCCATCTCGGTAGTTGTTTCCTATGAAGTACAACACACACTCTTTTGTGGAAGTGGTATGAAAAATGATTTGGGGATTTGCAAGTCTTAGGTCCCTTGTGCGGCATGGGAGGTGAAGATAATTCCTCCTTGTTCTCCATAGAAGTTTGTAGAATTTGATATTCCTTAGCTTGGCATTCTTTGAGAATTGCTTGCTCCCCATCTGTATTTTCTACATAAAATGGTAAATCATCAAAAGTTTCAGGAAAATAAATATTTTCAAAATTTTTACCACTTTGAAGGATTGTGTCATCCTTCACTTGCTCAATTTGAGTGGGCAACTCTTCTTGTTTTTGAATTTGTTCCGCTAATTGCCCAACTTGCATTTCTATTCTTTTCATTGATGCCTCCACAGACTCCATCCTTTCACTAGTAGATTGTATGAAAGCATTCAAGGTTTCCTCTAAGGTTGGCTTCCTAGGTTGATTAGAAACTTTACTTCCTTGTATGAAAGAATTCAAGCTCTCTTCGAAGGTGGCCCTAGATGGATATTGATGAAAACTTGAGCTTTGCATTTGGTATTGTGCATAAGGTGGGTCATATGGTTGAAAATTTGAGCTTTGCATGTTGTATTGGGCATAAGGTGGGGTAGAGTTTGCTTGCCATGAAAAATTATGGTGATTTTCCCACTCAGGATTATAGGTACTAAAATAAGGATCATTCCAAGGTGGGTGACATCCCTCATTACGATCAAAGTTTGAATTAGTGGATGTATAGTAATCACCTGCAAAAGTGCAAACATTAGCATAATGCCCATATAAACCACAAATGCTACATACCTCCATGTATGTCATATCATGCAGCTCTTCAAAAGGCCTTGTATTGGCTCATGGATTTCTGTATCCAGCCTGATTAGGTGCATTTTAAAATTCGTTGATGTTGTCTATGAACGGTACCTTTCAAAAACTAACAAAAACAACAGAGAAATCAAAGCACCACAGATTAAGCAATTAAAAGCACTATTTTTTGATTTTTTTGATTTTTTGATTTTTTTGTATTTTTAGAATAAAAATAAATAAATAAATAAATAAATAAATAAAATATAAAAAATAAAATAAATAAACAAATAAAAAAAATTAAGAAACTCTAAAAAGTTAAAAAGAAAATTATTCAAAACGCCAATTCTCCGGCAACGGCGCCAAAAACTTGATGTGTTAAAATGTGTACTCGCAAGTGTACGAATCACTCGTAGTAAAGTGATAAGCAACTTCCAAGGTCGGTCTCTCAAGGAATTGCAGTGGTTTTAAATAACTAACTTTTTAATCTAAATAGAGTTCTAATGAAAATAAAAGACTAATTAAATAGAGTTCTAGTAAAACTAAAACTCTAAGTAACTAGAATCCTAAAGCTAGTAAAACTGTAAAAAGGTGTTTGATTTGTAACGGGAACAAAGTACGAGCAATTAAACGAAAACAAAATCGCAATTAAACAATCAATTCAGATATATTTGAAGATCAATGGAGAATGTATGGACGTTTAGCTTGGTTGACCATGCTTGCATCGAAAAGGTATGGTGAGATAACATGAACGTCCTATATAAACTAAACTACCGGCTTTCCTTTTAATTACGAGACTCCTTTTGGCGGGGGTAGGTCTCTTTATTGATTAACTAATTAATTGCCTTTGGCGGGGGTAAATCAAATAGTAATCAAATTATGCGCAAGGAAAACATGCCAATCAAATTAATGCTATGACTAAGTCACTAACTTGAAGCTTCGATTAAGTGTTTCGGAATAAAGTTAAGGTGACGTTCCTATAACTAAATTCTCAGATTTTTCAATCTAACTACGAACATCAAATGGGCCCATGATTATTCATAATCAAATATCTAAACATGCTCTTAATCAAAAAGTAATTCGTTTATATTAAATCAATAGAATACACCATACACAGTTCTAGCAAACATGACAACACAAACTAAACATCCATAATAAAACTAGCCAGACATGTTCATATTAATATTCATAGACAAATAAAATATGAACATACACTCCAACAAAAGAAGAAGAAAAATAGAATTCTACAACACCAAAGAAAACCTAGATCTAAATACTGCTTATGGATTGGTTGACGTACTTCTCCGTAAGCTTTATCTTCGATTGTCGACGGCTTCTTTGGATCCTTAGAATGGTTTCTCTTGCTTTGTTTTTGTGTAGCAAAACTCCCAAAGTTGATTGAATCTCTTGTTTGGTTGCAAAATTGTAAAGTGTAAGAGTTGTGTATCAATTCGAGTTCTCTTGTAAAGGGGGTCTAAGGGGGGTATTTATAGATGTAAGGGATTCTGCAAATCCTATGTGCAATAGGAATAGGCGCGCCGCGGCATGCATTTTACCCGCCGCGGCGCAACACAAAATTTGGAAAATATGCAAAAACCCGAGAGCTCCCCGCCGCGGCATACAATTCCCTCGCCGCGGCGCGCAATGCTTCTATGTTTTCAGGATCAAACCCAAGAGCCTCATGCCGCGGCATGCAATTCTCTCGCCGCGGCGCGCAATGCTTTCCTTCTTTTCACGTCCCCCCTTACATATGTGATGGCACTATATGTAAGGCTTACATATTCGTCTTGATTAGTCCGTAACTCGTGATCCGAGCGCCGTAGGTGTTCCGTCTTCGCGTGTTTTCATCATTTGAATCATTTGACGCTAAAAACACCTGAAATGCACTAAAATATACCCGTGACTCCGAATGGATAGATTTATGAAAATAATCGAAATAATATTCATAATAAATCTATATTTCAATCAATCAAGCATAATTAATCACGAAATATTAGTGCTTTTCGAGCACTCATCAGCCACCTCAATCCCTAAGAAGTACTTCACTTCACCCACATCCTTCATCTCAAATTCAGAGGCTAGTTGTCAATGTAATCTATCCATCTTAACAGTATCATCGCCAGTAATTACCATGTCATCAACATAAATAATTAGAGTTGTTACCTTCCCTTGTTGATGTTTGAGAAACAATGTATGGTCTGATTACTCTTTCTGTAACCAACCTTCTGCATGAACTGTTAAAACCTTCCAAACTAGGCACGAGGGGACTGCTTGAGACCATACAAAGACTTCCTATATTTGCATTCAAAATTACCAGGAGAAGCAGCTACATACCCAGGTGGAAGATTCATGTACACCACCTCAACTAACTCTTCATGAAGGAAAGCATTCTTGACATCAAATTGTCAAAGTGGCCAGTTTAAGCTAGTGACAAGTGAAAGCAAAATCCGAATAGTATTCATTTTGGCTAAAGGGGGAAAAGTTTCATCACACAATATGTCTGAGTGAACCTTTTTGCTACAAGGCGGGTTTTATACCGATTTACTGATCCATTAGCATTATGTTTCATAGTAAATACCCAGCAAAAACCAACTGCCTTCTTGCCTAGTGGTGGAGGCACAAGTTGCCAAGTATTGTTCTTCTGTAATGCCTCCATCTCTTCATCCATTGCCTTTCTCCACTTTGGGTCTCCCAATGCATCTTGCATTTTGTTAGGTACTGATGCAACAGATATTTGATTTACAAATGATTTATATGGCTTAGACAATCTTTTAATGGACATGTAGTTTGGTGAATAATCTCATGTGTTTGGAAAAAATATTGAAAAACATGATTAACATATTCTCCCCCATTGTCAGAACGAAGGACTCTAATGGTGCTATTGTATTGTGTTTGAACAAGAGTATGAAAAGTTTGAAAAGCTGGAAAAACTTCATCTTTGGTTATAAGAAGAGCAACCCATGATAATCTTGTACAGTCATCAATAAATAACACAAAATACCTCATACTCAATATAGTAAGCTCTCTAGACAGTTCCTAAACATCAGAATGAATTAATTCAAAAAGAATAGTACTTTTATTAGAAATATTAGGAGAATAAGTAGTACGATGACTCTTGAGCAAGACACATGTCTCACAACGTAAAGTGGATTCGCTCACACCAATAAACAGTGTAGGCATAGATTTTTTCATAGAACTAAAAGACAGATGCCATAACCAAATTTCACTTAGTTGGTTAGGCTGAAAGTCAAAGAGGTGCAGGACTGTGCTCCTTGTTTCTCCCCTACATAGGTCTGATCTAGATGAAAAAATCTATCCCTCAGATACCCCCGACTAATTATTTCCCTGGTAAGAATATCTTGAAAAAATCATACACATAGGATAAAAGGTTACAGAACATTTAGACTCAGTATTCAACTATGGGACAGATATTAAGTGATGAGATAAATCCAGTACATAAAACATTATGGAGCTGTAAGGTTGGGGTAATACAAACTGATCCCATCCCTAACACAGGAAAAGCTTCACCATTATCATTCATAACATAAGACACTAGTGGGGAAGACAAGTCAGTAAAATAAGATTTATCATAAGTCATATGATCAGATGCACTAGAATCAATAATCCAAGTATTAGATCCAATAAAGTGAGAAACATTTGAAACCATACCATCTTACCACAACCAATTATAGAACCTATAGGGGTACCTCCACATGTCGTATGATGATCCTATCCAAATACTCTATTGATAAGTGCTCGAAAAGCACTAACATTTCATGATTTATTGTGCTTAATTGTTTAAAAATAGATTTTTTATATATTGTTTATTTGATTATTTTCATAAATCTATCAATTCGAAATCACGGGTATGTTTTAGTGTATTTCAGGTGTTTTTAGTGTCAAATAAGTTGAATAATGCAAACATGCAAAGACGGAACACTTGCGGCGCTCAGATCACAATTTACGGGCAACACGAGTCAAATTATGTAAGTCGTACATAACGAGCCAGTACATATGTAAGGGGGTACGTGTGAGGAAATCGAAAACAACGCGCGCCGCGACGAGGAAAATGTGTGTCGCGGCGAGTACATCTTGGGTTTTGACATTATTTCTAAATTTGTTGTTGTATCTCGGTGGGAAAAATGCATGCTACGGCGCGCCTATTCCTATTTCAATCAGGAATTGTGTAACCCTTTACATCTATAAATACCCCCTTTAGAGTCCATTGTAAACACAACTTTTATACACTTCAATTTTGCGAAAAAACAAGAGATTCAATCAGATTTTGGGAGCTTTTCCATACTCAAGGACGAAAAGGAATCAATTCTAAGAATCCAAGAAACCATTGACAATCGAAGATCAAGTTTTTGGAGAAGAACACCATCTAATCCATTAGCGATATTTAGATCTAGGATTTCTTCTTGTTATAAAATTTTACTTTTCTTCTTACTTCTTTGAGTGTATGTTCAGATTATATTTGTCTATGAATTCTAATATCAACATGAGTGGCTAATTTTATTATGGATGTTTAGTTTGTGTTGCCATGTTTGCTAGAACTGTTGTGGTGAATGTTTTATTGTTTTGAGATAAATAAATTTACCTTTTGATTAAGAGCATGTTTAGATATTTAATTGTGAATACTCATGGGCCAATTTGAGACTCATAGTTAGGTTGAAAAATCTGATAATTTAGTTTTAGGAACGTCACCTTAACTATATTTTGAAAAACTTAATCCAAGCTTCAAATTAATGACTTAGCCATAGCATTAGTTTGATTGGCATATTTTTCTTGTGCATAATTTGGTTGCTAATTGATATACCCGATCGTAGGATATTTTTTAGTTAATCAACAAAGAGAATTACCCGATTGTAGAAATTTTCGTAATTAAAAGGAAAGCCGGTAAAAATTGTTTATTAGCACGTTCATGTTAATTCACCATAACTTTTCGATGCAAGCATGGCCAACCAAACTAAACATCCATACATCCTCCTTTGATATTTGAAATCTATTTGAGTCAATTCTGAATTTGCGTAATTGTTTTCATTAATTGTTCTACAACATTGATCTTGCTCACAATCCCACTTTATTTACAGTTTTACTAGGTTTAGGATTCTAGTTATTTAGAGTTATAGTGTTACTAGAACTCTATTTAGTTAGTGTTTTAGTTAAGTTAGGACTCTAATTAGATTAAGAAAAAGGTTGTTTAGAACCATTGTAATTCCTTAAGAGACCGACCTTGGAGATTTGCTTATTACTTTCTACGAGTGATTCGTACACTTGCGAGTACTATAATTTGCACATCATCTATAGAAATATGGTACTAGTGACTTTGAATGGCTAGGCTAGATACTTCATTGATCTTAGAATCCTGATTTTCTTTCAAATCTTCCATTAAAAATAGACAATAATAATGTGCAGTGGGAATAAAGTTTCTTCTTCAAATACAAGATGGTTAAAAGTAAAACTATAATCATAACTTCTTAAAGCTTAGAATTAGAAAAAAAAAATTTATGAAAATATAGAAAATAAAACCATAGTCATTATTCATCAAGAATTAAGACTTCACTTTTATAAACTAAAACACTTTCGAAACATCAATGGTGGTGTCAAATAGAGCATTGATTGCCTTAAAAGTGGCTAGTTTAGTGCCTTCTTTTCAATATAGAGAGGTGAGTACGTTCCTACTTCAAAATCATTTTCATTTCACTACTTTCTTTACTTCATTTCGTAACAAAGTCTAAACATTAGAGAAAATATAATAGAGAAGATGAAAACAAAAAATATAACTCACATAATTCGAGAAAACATTTACTACTCCTGATGCACAAAAACTTGATAACCAAATTTTGTATTTGTAAAAGCTCGCAAGTGCACGAGTCACTTGTAGTGAGCGACAAGTATACTCCCAAGATCGTCTCTCAAAGGAATTGCGGTGGTTTTTAAAAGCGTTAAATGTAATCTAAAACGTTACGTTAAAATTAATCCTAAACACTCTAATCAAAGTTTGGGTTGGAAGACGGTTGCTAAAAGTATGATTACTTAAAATAAATAAATCAATGAATAAAGAACGGAGTTGAAACGATGAGATGAACGAGTGTGGGAAAATGGTTAGTGAACTATTTTGACAATTAAGTACCGAAAAGTAGAATTTAATGATTATTTTCTCTAACCCTAGAAAATCCCAAATCAATGGTGATTTTTCCTTAATTAACGAATTAACTTCTTTGATCCGGACCGTTAATTAGTTAATCAGCCTTAAACTTAAGAAAATAGTTTAATCACCTAATTCAAGACAAATCAATGCACTTAAATTAGGCTCATGCTCACAAATGCCCAATTGAATTCAGATGGCGTTTCTAAAACTTAATCCTAAAATATTTCATACATTCACAAATTAAATTGGCCAAAAGTAATTGATGAACATATGGACTACGAACAATGAACATGAAATAAATCACTTTATTATAAAATCATCCACACAAACAATCATCCAATCATGGTTACATCACCAAAATCCCACACACAAGAAATTCAGCTACTTATAATAGAATCCAAATCAATATTTTCTATTAAAAATAACATTCTATGAGTTCTTAAAGAGAAAAGAGATTACAAGCAATAAAATACCCCACTTCCACTCTTGCAACAAGCTCTTGATGTTGGATGGTCTCCTTCTTCAAGATTGTTGATGGTGCTTCAATGGAGGAGCATTGATGGAGTAACCCCTCTCTCAAGAATGTGGAGAAGAAGAAGAATCGGCACTGTTCACGCTACTGTTCACCTTGGATTGTCGTGTGTTTCTTTTGGTGTTGGAGGCTGAATGATAACTCTTGGTGGCTGGAGATGATTGTGTGTTTAATTAGGTTTTCATGTATGTAAGGGTTTCACAAAGAGCATGTGCGTGTGTGGCTGGGGAGGAATTGCAATCCGCGCGCGCGTGCCGCGGCGCACATTTTTTCATGCCGCGGCGCACAATGCTTTTCAGAATTGCGAACCAAAGCAGAGACCTCGTCGCCGCGGCGCACAATAACCATATCGCGGTGCGCAATGTTCTTCAGAATTGCGAACCAAAACAGAAAGTCCCTCGCCGCGGCGTACAACGTTTTCATGGAATCCAAATCAAGACAGAAACTTCCCCGCTGCGGCGCACATTTTATATGCCGCGGCGCGACTTGTTGTAGTGCTATGTAAACCCCCTTACATAATTTACTGATTCTCGATGTAAGGCTTACGTTCCTAAGCTTTTGTTTGTCCCCCTTACATAGTGAATGACACTCAATGTAAGGCTTACATTCTTTAGCACTTTTGCTTCATTTTTGCTCTCTTTGACCACATTTCTTCCCAAACCTACTTTGACCTACAAAACAATAGAATACCCTCCAAAACAAGATTATATCGAAATTAAATGCAAAATAAACACATAAAAACATAACAAATAGTAGGTCAAAATAATGTTCATCAAATACCCCCAAACCTACATTTTGCTAGTCCTCAAGCAAAAACTAAAATTGAAAAGACAAAAATCAAAACTAAAATTGAAGTTAACAAAACTTGTCATGCTTTAGTTTCTTTCCAATTCATAACCAAAAATTTATACACAAATTTACCCAACATTCTAACACATCAAGGTTCACCATTTAGATCAATTTCGCTTCACAAGTCTAAATCCCAATACTAAAAGCGTATCAACATTGACTCCCCCAAACTTAGTGTCAGGAATGTGAATTCATTTCAATTCTAATCCTCACAAGAATTACTCTCTAAATCACACCGATCCTATGGGTTCAAACACTCATCAAAGTATATGCGAATAGAAGTTATGTAAAGAAATGAGCTAATAGGTTCGCATATGATTAAACAAGAAAGGCTCAAAGATGCATAACATCGATCTCATGAAAGGAATCAAATGATAGGATTTATGGAGAAATCACATTACTAATCTCATGCAACAATTAAAATCCTTAAGCAAAAATTTCAAGTGTGCCATAGAATGAAAATGCTTTGACTTTAAGGGAACTTATTTCCTATTTCTCTTTTTTTTTTTATTTCTTTATTTTTTTTTGTATTAACCATTCATACTTGAAGAACTTAGGGTCATAATAAACTTATTATCTCTCTCTTGTTTTTTTTAGACCCACATACACATGTAATTTGTGAATGGCTACTTCTTAGCTCTTCTTGTGTTGGGTATAGGAATTCCCCCATATTTTTAAAGTCAAGCACAAATGAAATAGGCAAACACTTCAAACTTTACTTAAGTCATTTAATCTAAGCAATTCAATTAAGCACATGATCCTTCATTATATGTTTAAAATCCTAACATTCAATGCAAAAACTTATAGAGATCATCTAACAATTTGAAATGATATGAAAGGTGTTTAAAAGAGTAGAAAAATAATTATCTCTCAGAATAAAGCGTTAAAGGCTCAATAATAATCTCACAAGGTAGTCTCCACTATTCAATTCCTAAACACAGATTTGGGTTCATCTCAGTTTCAACATCAAAAGCATGAAACAAAGATTGCAAATTAAAATCGATCCTTACAACAAACCTTAAACATTTCAAAAATCAGATAAACAATGCATAAAGACTCGATTATTCATCAAAAATTGACTAAAAGCATGAAAATGTTGTTACCAACCAAAACGTACCCCCAAACCTAAACTAAACATTGTCCTCAAGGTTTTCAACTACACAATAGTTCAGAAAAGAATTTAGAAAGGGCAAACAAAAAACTAAATTAAACTTAACTAAGTTAAAAGAAACGATAGATAATACCTAAAATGGTGGGTTGCCTCCCACCAAGCGCCTAGTTTAACGTCTTAGCAAGACGTTACTCATAGCTAAGGTGCATGTAGTTCAATGCACTCCACATCTCCATGGTGAACGACTCCTTCCAAGTAAGGCTTTACACGATGTCCATTCACTTTGAAAGTTGCTTGTGTGTTGGGATTGAGTAGCTCAACAGCTCCATGTGGAAAGACTTCCACAATCTTGTATGGTCCACTCCATCTTGATCGAAGCTTTCCTGGAAAAAGTTTAAGACGAGAGTTAAATAAAAGTACTTTCATTCCAGGATAGAGAGACTTACCAACGAGCCCTTTGTCATGATTACGCTTTGTGCGTTCTTTGTAAATCTTAGCGTTCTCATAAGCGTCGTTCTGAATCTCTTCAAGCTCATCTAGTTGAAGTAAGCGTTTTTCACCCGCTTGTTGACAATCCATGTTCAGCTGCTTGATTGCCCAATAGGCCTTGTGCTCAAGCTCAACGGGCAAATGGCATGCTTTGCCATAAATTAACCGATATGGGCTCATCCCAATAGGTGTCTTGTATGCTGTACGGTAAGCCCATAATGCGTCATTGAGCTTCGAAGCCCAATCCTTCCTTGAAGGTCGCACCGTACGTTCCAAAATACCCTTAATTTGCCGGTTACTCACTTCAACTTGTCCCGATGTCTGTGGGTGGTATGGAGTGGCCACTTTATGTGTGATGTTGTATTTTTTTAACAATCCATCGAAAAGTTTGTTGCAGAATGGCTCCCTCCATCACTGATTATTGCCCTTGGTGTGCCAAACCTGCTAAATATTATTTCCTTCAAGAACTTGACAACACAATTAGCATCATTACACTTAGTGGGTATAGCCTCTACCCACTTGGACACATAATCAACCGCAACCAAGATATACTCAAAACCAGAAGAAGGGGGAAAAGGACCCATGAAGTCAATCCCCCACACATCAAACAATTCAACAACGAGATTATACGTCAGAGGCATTTCATTACGTCTACTTAAGTTACCAGTCCTCTGACATCTATCACAGCGCATGCAGAAATCATAAGCATCTTTAAACAGAGTAGGCCAATAAAAACCAGATTGAAGTACCTTAATGGCGGTTTTCTTACCACCAAAATGTCCTCCACAATGAAGTGCATGGCAGAAAGTTAAGATGCTTGCATGTTCCTCTTCCGGCACACACCTCCAGATGACTTGGTCTTGACAAATTTTGAATAGGTACGGGTCATCCCAAAAGTATTGCCTGCATACATGAAAAAATCTTTTCTTTTCCTGAAAGGAAATGTTAGGCTTCAACAAACCACTAGCAAGGTAATTCACAATGTCAGCATACCAAGGGTTTGGACCCACAAAAAATAACTGCTTATCAGGAAAAATTTCAACAATAGCAATATCTTTGTCACTCTTAGTAGTGTCAAAGTCAGAAATCAACCTAGATAGATGATCAGCTACCACATTTTTCGTTCCCTTTTTATCCCTGATTTCTAAGTCGAATTCTTGTAACAACAAAACCCACCGAATTAGTCTAGGCTTAGCATTCGGTTTACTTAACAAATATCGCAAAGCAGCATGGTCCGAATGCACAATTACTTTAGATCCTACTAAATAAGATCTAAACTTATCAAGAGAAAACACAATAGCCAAAAATTCTTTTTCGATGGTTGAGTAGTTAAGTTGAGCGTCATTTAGTGTTTTACTAGCATAGTAAATTACATGCAAACACTTATCTACTCGTTGACCTAAAACAGCCCCTATGGCAAAATCAAATGCATCACACATAATCTCAAAGGGGAGTGACCAATCAGGTGCCATGATAATGGGTGCAGAAGTTAATTTTTCTTTCAAAACATTAAAAGCATTCAAGCAATCATCATCAAAAACAAAAGAAACATCTTTAGCTAACAGATTGCATAGGGGACGACTTATCTTAGAAAAATCCTTAATAAATCTCCTATAAAAACCCGCATGGCCAAGAAAACTCCTAATTCCCTTAACATTAATGGGAGGTGGAAGTTTAGCTATTAGATCAATTTTTGCTCTATCCACCTCAATGCCTCTACTTGAAATAACATGTCCTAATACAATGCCATGTTGAACCATAAAATGACTCTTTTCCCAACTAAGGGTCAAGTTACAATTAATACAACGTTCAAGCACACGAGTCAAATTATTCAGGCAATCATCAAATGAATTTCCAAAAACTGAAAAATCATCCATAAATACCTCTATGCATTTCTCCACCATATCCGAGAATATTGAAATCATGCATCGTTGGAATGTGGCGGGGGCATTGCAAAGACTGAATGGCATCCTCCTGAAGGCAAATGTCCCGAATGGGCACGTAAATGTGGTCTTCTCCTGATCTTCCGGAGCGATGGGCACTTGGTAATAACCTGAAAGACCATCAAGAAAACAGTAAAAATCATGCCCTGCTAAACGTTCAAGCATTTGATCAATAAAAGGAAGAGGAAAATGATCTTTCTTTGTGTACAAATTTAATTTACGAAAATCAATGCACATTCTCCATCCCGTGATCAATCTTGTGGGCACTAACTCATTTTTATCGTTCTTTATCACAGTGATCCCAGATTTCTTCGGTACCACATGTACCGGGCTAACCCATTTGCTATCCGCAATAGGATAGATAACCCCAACTTTCAAGAGTTTTAAAATTTTCGTTTTCACTACCTCTTGCATAATAGGGTTAAGTCTCCTTTGGGCTTCTCTCACAGGTTTGGTATTGTCCTCAAGATTTATCTTATGCATACACATGGTGGGACTAATACCTCTAATATCATCAATGCTCCATCCTATGGCTTTCTTAGGTTTCCTAAGTATATTCACTAGCGCTCGTTCTTGGGTTCGGGTCAAGGTAGATGAAATTATGACCGGATAAGTATCCTCCTCACCCAAAAATACATACTTAAGATGTTTTGGCAATTCTTTCAACTCAAGCTTAGGTGGAGTATTGTCTTCCCTAGATGGGGTTTTGGGTAACTCTAAGGGTGTACTCGGTTCTTCTAATGGTTCAGCATTATCTAACAACTCTAGGTAACCCTTAGTTTCATCATCCAATTCCTTCTCTATCCTATCAACTGTTAAAACATATTCAAGTCTGTCCTTAACTTCATCCTGCAAAAAGGCATCATAAACAAGATTATCAATATGGTCAATTGAAGAACATTCATCAATTGAGGATATAGAAGGTAAAGGGGAGGAATCAAATACTCTAAAATTGACAGTTTCCCCCAAAACTGTCATAGTTAGACTTCCGCTATGGACATCTATAATTGTCTTAGTAGTGGCCATAAATGGCCTACCAAGAAGAATAGTGTGTTCATTGTCCATAGATGGATTCTCCTGCATATCCAACACAACAAAATCTACAGGTATAATCAGTTTATCAACCTGTACTAGCAAGTCCTCTACCATTCCCTTAGGATATTTCACAGATCTATCAGCTAATTGTAGGGACATGGTAGTATGTTTCAATTCCCCTAGACCTAGTTGCAAATAAATCGAATATGGCATTAAGTTTATGCTTGCACCTAAATCTAGCATGGCTCGTACCACTTTCTTATTCCCCAAAGTAATGTTAATGTTAAAACTCCCAGGATCCTTAAGTTTAGGTGGTAAACGTTGTTGAAGAATTGAACTAGAAATTTCAGAAACAACTATCCTCTCATTTAAACCATACTTTCTTTTCCTAGTATTTAGATCTTTGAAAAACTTTGCATAGGAAGGCACATTTCTAATAACATCCAATAAGGGCAGATTTATTTGAACTTTAGAAAGCATGTTAAAAAGATCAGAAAATTGCTTATCCTGTTTCTCGTCCTTGAGATGGTGTGGAAAAGGTACCGGAGGTCGGTAAGGCTCGGATGATTTGTGCAATTGGAGAGCGGTAGATGACTCTCCATTTGATTCCTTTGAAGGTTCACCTTCCCTAGCCTTGGGTGCATTATTCTCTTCGGGTGTTGCACTACCTTCTTCCATGTTTCCTGCATTAAAAGGTAGATCATCAGATATTTTAGGTAAATTTTTAGTTACGATCTTACCACTGCGAAGGACCGTGACCGCCTTCGCTTGCTCGGGTTGGCTCGGTAGTTTTCCTTTTTCTTGACGTTGGAGGTGCTCCGCCAATTGACCTACTTGGCCTTCAACCCTTTTCCTCGAAGCCTCTAACGAGTCCAATCTCTGAGTACTCTTCATTTGATTTTCCCGACTAACTTGGATGAATGCGTTCAAGTTGTCCTCCAAGCTTGGTTTGTTAGGAAGAGTAGGCTGTGAATTGTTGTTGTTTGGATGATATGGGAAGTTATTCTGAGCATAGCCTTGATTGTTACTTCCCTTCCAAGAGAAATTGGGATGACTTCTCCAACCAGGATTATACGTGTTCGAGTAGGGATCATTCCTTGGCCTTGGTTGGTATCCCTCCATAGCATTAGCTTGCTCGTAACTTGTACCTACATTTTGATCACAAACAAAAGGACAAATGTTAGCACCATGTTCGTAAGTACTACAAATACCGCATACCTCTTGAGTTGGTGTGTTCTTGGAGGTGAGGAGTGCGATTTGTTTTGTAAGCTCCGCAATTTGCATTGCCATATCATTTCCCGAAGCTACCTCGTTAACTCCCATCCGCCATCCTCTAGAGCTCTTTTGTTGGGAATTAGCACCCAACATCTCATATAAGTCATATGTCTCATTAGCGGTCTTTTCTCCCATTGCTCCTCCCGCTGCATTATCCACAGTGAATTGGCACTGTTGTGTCAACCCGTCATAGAAAAATTGGTTCTGGAGTTGCAAAGGAAAATGATGGTGTGGGCACTGTATCAGAAGCAATTTGAAGCGATCCCATGCCTCATGAAATGGTTCTCCGTCTATTTGGGAGAACGTTGCAATTTTGGTCCTTAGGTCCGCAGTCTTTTGGTGGGAATAGAATTTTCCCATGAACTTGTTGAACACTGCGTCCCAAGTTGAAAGAGATCCAGGCGGAAGAGTCATAAGCCATGACTTGGCCTTGTCTTTGAGTGTGTATGGGAAACACCTCATCCTCAACTGATCCTCATTTAGCCCCTGTAGCGGAAAAGTCTGCACAGTAGCATAGAAATCATGAATAAAAGTTAGAGGATCTTCGTTAGGAATCCCATAAAAAGATGGTAACATATTAAAATGTATATTCTTAATCTCATAATTTCGAGCTGCTTCCCCTAATTGGATGCAAGAAGTTGCAGTGCCAATGATTGGCCTTGCGTACTCCTTCATCGTCATCTCTCTGTGTGGAGGTAGATGTTCTCCCATTGTTGGTTGTTGCTCGTCCTCCAAAATGTTAGCGCCGGATGGTCTCAAATGTGCTCGTCTCCTGTTGACGTTATCTATGAACGGCACGAGTGGATTTCCAAGAGATCTCCTACCGTGCATGCACAATCAAAAACAACAAAAAATTAGAGCACCAGACACTATACGACTCTAACGAGTAATAAAAACACAAAAACAAGAAAAAATAAAGATTAAATAGTAAACTAAAAAGAAAACAGATAACAATTTCATAAACGCCAATTCCCCAGCAACGGCGCCAAACACTTGATGCACAAAAACTTGATAACTAAATTTTGTATTTGTAAAAGCTCGAAAGTGCACGAGTCACTTGTAGTGAGCGACAAGTATACTCCCAAGATCGTCTCTCAAAGGAATTGCGGTGGTTTTTAAAAGCGTTAAATGTAATCTAAAACGTTACGCTAAAATTAATCCAAAACACTCTAATCAAAGTTTCGGTTGGAAGACGGTTGCTAAAAGTATGATTACTTAAAATAAATAAATCAATGAATAAAGAACGGAGTTAAAACGATGAGATGAACGAGTGTGGGAAAATGGTTAGTGAACTATTATGGATGAATTGATTTATGTGGTTTTGACAATTAAGTACCGAAAAGTAGAATTTAATGATTATTTTCTCTAACCCTAGAAAATCCCAAATCAATGGTGATTTTCCCTTAATTAATGAATTAACTTCTTTGATCCGGACCGTTAATTAGTTAATCAGCCTTAAACTTAAGAAAATAGTTTAATCACCTAATTCAAGATAAATCAATGCACTTAAATTAGGCTCATGCTCACAAATGCCCAATTGAATTTAGATGGCGTTTCTAAAACTCAATCCTAAAATGTTTCATACATTCACAAATTAAATTGGCCAAAAGTAATTGATGAACATATGGATTACGAACAATGAACATGAAATAAATCACTTTATTATAAAATCATCCACACAAACAATCATCCAATCATGGTTACATCACCAAAATCCCACACACAAGAAATTTAGCTACTCATAATAGAATCCAAATCAATATTTTCTATTAAAAATAACATTCTATGAGTTCTTAAAGAGAAAAGAGATTACAAGCAATAAAATACCCCACTTCCACTCTTGCAACAAGCTCTTGATGTTGGATGGTCTCCTTCTTCAAGATTGTTGATGGTGCTTCAATGGGGGAGCATTGATGGAGTAATCCCTCTCTCAAGAATGTGGAGAAGAAGAAGAATCGGCTCTGTTCACGCTACTGTTCACCTTGGATTGTCGTGTGTTTCTTTTGGTGTTGGAGGCTGAATGATAACTCTTGGAGGCTGGAGATGATTGTGTGTTTAATTAGGTTTTCGTGTATGTAAGGGTTTCCCAAAGAGCATGTGCGTGTGTGGCTGGGGAGGAATTGCAATCCGCGCACGCACGCCGCGGCGCACATTTTTTCATGCCGCGGCGCACAATGCTTTTCAGAATTGCGAACCAAAGCAGAGACCTCGTCGCCGCGGCGCACAATAACCATACCGCGGTGCGCAATGTTCTTCAGAATTGCGAACCAAAACAGAAAGTTCCTCGCCGCGGCGCACCTTATTCATGCCGCGGCGTACAATGTTTTCATGGAATCCAAATCAAGACAGAAACTTCCCCGCTGCGGCGCACATTTTATATGCCGCGGCGCGACTTGTTGTAGTGCTATGTAAACCCCCTTACATAATTTACTGATTCTCGATGTAAGGCTTACGTTCCTAAGCTTTTGTTTGTCCCCCTTACATAGTGAATGACACTCAATGTAAGGCTTACATTCTTTAGTACTTTTGCTTCATTTTTGCTCTCTTTGACCACATTTCTTCCCAAACCTACTTTGACCTACAAAACAATAGAATATCCTCCAAAACAAGATTATATCGAAATTAAATGTAAAATAAACACTTAAAAACATAACAAATAGTAGGTCAAAATAATGTTCATCAACTCCAACATTGATTATCGAAAGATAAATTAGGGTTCAATTGCAAAAAGATCAAAAAAAAATTATGAACTACCAATGGTTAGAGTAGAAACTAGTATTAATAATGAAGCATTAATCAAAATATAAAATATAATACAAATATAGGAATGCAAAAATCACTAATAAATGAATATCAAAAGCCAAGAATTTTGGAAATGCAAAAATCACTAATCAATGAACATCAAAGGCCAAGAATCTTTGTTGAGGTATGATGAGTGCTTAAAATGCACTAATATTCTATGATTTATTGTGCTTAATTGTGACAAATAGATTTGATTTTAACTCTTTTATTTAATTATTTACATCTATCAATTTGAAATCACGGATATGTTTTAGTGTATTTAAGGTGTTTTTAGCATCAAAAGAGTTACACAATTCAAACACGCGAAGATAGAACTAAACGTCCATATATCCTCCATTGATATTTATCACCTTTTTGAGTTAGTTCAAATTTGAAATATTTTCTTCTCTCTTTATTTACTACCATTGATCTTGTTCTCGTGTCTAACTTCTTTTTCAGTTTTATTAGCCTTAGGATTCTAATTATTTAGAGTTTTAGTAGTCCTAAAATTCTAATTAGTTAGTGTTTTAGTTGCGTTAGGACTCTAACGAGAATAAGAAAAAGATTATTTAAAACCATTGCAATTCCTTGAGAAATCGACCTCAGAGGTTTGTTTATCGCTTGCTACAAGTGATTCGTACACTTGCGAGTACTATAATTTGTACATCAAATTTTTGGCAGAGTCATCGGGGAATTGACATTTTAAATAATTTGCTTTTTAAATTTTTAGAGATTCTAAATTAGCTTTACTATTTATTTACTTTAGTTGAATTTTATTTCTAATATTTTATATATTTACATATTCTCTACTGCCTTGATCTTTGTTTGTGCATGCAGGGTAGGAGGTCACTGAATAAGGAACTCACTCCTTCATCGACAACATTCATAAGATTAAATACTTATCCAGGAAACTGGATACTTATATTCAAGAGAAAGTAGACCAACTACAATTGCAAGCAATAATGGGTGATAATAAGGGTAGGCAGATGGTAATGAAAGATTTTGCAAGACCTATCATTGGGACTGCCATATCATGCATTCAATTGATAGAGGTAGCTAGGAATTATGAATTGAAAAATATTCATTATTCCATGCTTCCCTCCTTTTATGGTATTCCTAATGAGGACCCTCTAAATTTTATTCATGAATTCTATGCAACTGTGCAAACTTTTCCACTGCAGGGACTTAGTGAAGATCAATTAAGGATGAGGTGTTTTATTTACAATCTCAAAGATAGAACTAAGTCTTGGCTCATGACCATGGCACCTAGTTCTCTGGCTACTTGGGAAGCTATTTATAACAAGTCTATGGGTAAGTTCTATTCCAATAAAAAGACTTCTGACCTAAGAACCAAAGTTGCTACTTTTTTTGCAGATGGAATGAGAGCCCTTTCATGAAGCTTGGGACAGGTTCAAGCTAATCTTGATATAGTGCCCATATCACCACTTTCTGTTGCAGTTACAAAACCAGTTTTTCTATGATGGATTGACACTACAGTGTCAATATATAGTTGACAACGCTACAGGTGGAGCTATGGGTGAGAAAATGGAAAACAAAACATATGAGCTTTATGAGATGTTGGGAGCCAATTCAGAGCAAAAGAGTGCTAGAGAAAGAAGAGTTGGAGTCAATGAATTAGGCTCCAATAACGAAATGGCCATGCATCTGCCTGAGTTGACTAAACAAGTGCAACATCTCACTACTACCAATATAAATCAAATGCCAAAATAAGAGGTATGTGGAGTTTGTGGTTCTTATGGGCATGGGGCTAATGCTTATTCTTTAGTAGGTGATTCTTACACAGGTACAAATGAAGAGGTTAATTTAATGCAAGGGTACCCACCTAGACCTAGGAATGACCCCTATTCAAATACCTACAATCCTGGATGGAGAAATCACCCCAACTTTGCTTGGAAGCAAAGTAATCGCCAACCTTTTGCCCAAAATCAAACACAAGACCAAAAAATGAACCAACGTAATAAACCAACCTTAGAGGAAACTTTGAATGCTTACATGCAATCTACTAATGGAAGGATGGAATCTATGGAAGCATAAATAAAAAGAGTGGAAGGTGGGGTAGCTAGCTGAACAAATGCACAAACAATAGATAGGAAAGTTGCCTAGTCAACCTGAACAAGCAAAGGCTATCACGGTCCTTCAGAGTGGTAAGGTAGTTACAAAATGTTTACTTGAAATTTCTAATGATTTACCATATAGTGCAAGTAACATGGAAAATGACAACACAGCTCCTAAGGAAGTGGGGGAGACATGTGACAAACATGATGGGCCTTCAAAGGAAACAATTGGAGAGTCATCTAGTTCCCCAAAATTACACAAGTCATCAGAGCCATACTGACCACCAGTACCATTTCCACACCTCTTAAAGGACAGAAGTAGGATAAACAATTTTTTGATTTATTTAACATGCTTTCAAAAGTGAACATTAATCTGCCTCGGTTAGATGTGATTAGAAATGTACTTTTGTATGCAAAAAATTTCAGAGAATTCAATACTAAGAAAAGAAGGTATGAGCTTAATGAAAAAGTAATAGTATCTGAAATTACTAATGCAATTCTTCAACGTAACCTACCTCCAAAGTTAAAAGATCTAGGTAGTTTTATCATAAAAATAACTATGGGGGATAGGAAAGTAGCTAAGGCTATGCTTGATCTTAGTGCTAGTATAAATTTTATGTCTTACTCTATTTTCTTGCAGCTAGGTTTGGGAGACCTTAAACCAACAACCATGTCCCTTGAACTTGCGGATAGATCTCTTAAATATTCGAAGGGCATGGATAGAACTTAAAGAACTGCCTAAGCATATGAAATATGTATTTTTGGGAGTGAATGAAACTTATCTAGTTAATATATCATCTACACTCACCTAAAATCAAGAGGACAAACTAGTGAGGGCGCTTAGGAAGTATAGGAAAGCAATAGGATGGAGTATAGGGGACATTAGAGGCATTAGTCTAGCAATGTGTATGCATAAGATCAATTTAGAGGACAATGTCAAACCAGTTCAAGAAGCACAAAGGAGACTAAACCCCATCATGCAAGAAGTGGTAAAAAAAGAAGTTTTAACACTCTTAGCAGTAGGAGTAATTTATCCAATTACTGATAGTAAGTGGGTTAGTCCAGTTCATGTGGTACCAAAAAAATCTGGAATAACTGTGATTAAGAGTGAGAAGAATGAATTAGTGCCCACTAGGACTATTATTGGTTGGAGGATGTGTACTGATTTTTGAAAGTTGAATTTGTATACCATAAAGGATCACTTCCCCCTTCCCTTCATTGATCAAATGTTAGAAAGACTAGCTGGACACGATTTCTATTATTTTTTGGATGGTCTTTCAAGTTATTATCAAGTACCCATTGCTCCGGAGGATCAAGAGAAGACGACATTCACATGCCCATTCGGTACTATTGCCTTCAAGAGGATGCCATTTGGACTATGCAATGCACCCGTCACTTGTCAGAGATGTATGATGTCTATATTTTCAGACATGGTGGATAAATTCATCGAGGTATTTATGGATGATTTTTCTAGTTTTAGTCATTCTTTTGATGATTGCTTGCACAAATTGACTTTGGTGTTAGAACTTTGCATTGAGTGTAATTTGACACTTAGTTAAAAAAAGAGTCATTTTATGGTCTAACAAGGTATGGTCTTAGGACATATCATATCCAGCAAAGGAATTGAGGTAGACAAGGCTAAAATAGATTTAATTGCAAAATTATCCCCCCCACATCTGTTAAGGGGATAAGGAGTTTCATAGGACATACAGGTTTCTATAGACAATTTATTAAGAATTTTTCCAAAATAAGTCATCCTTTATGTAACCTACTGTCCAAAGATGTTCCATTTAATTTTACTGATGATTTCCTTGTTGCTTTGAATACTTTGAAAGATAAACTTACTTCTACTCCTGTGATTGTGGCACTTGATTGGTCTTTACCGTTTGAAATTATGTGTGATGCATCTAACTTTTCCATAGGAGTTGTTTTGGGGCAAAGAGTGGAAAAATGTTTACATGTTATTTACTACGATAGCAAAACACTCAATGATGCTCAAATAAATTATTCCACCAATGAAAAAGAGTTTTTAGCTATTGTTTTCTCACTTGATAAATTTAGGTTTTACTTGGTAGGAACTAAAGTTATTATTCATTCAGATCATGCTACTTTGAGATATTTATTCACTAAACCGAATGCTAAGCCTAGACTCGTTAGGTGGGTCTTACTTTTACAAGAATTTGACCTAGAGATCAAGGACATAAAAGGTACTAAAAATGTAGTCGCTGATCATCTATCTAGGTTGATTTATGAGTTCAATACTATTGAGGGTGAAAGTAAGGAAACAATCGTAGAAACCTTTCCTAATGAACAATTGTTACAATAGGTCCAAATCCATGGTATGACAACATTGTTAATTATCTTACTAGTGAAATTTTGAGACCAAACATCACTTTTTAGGAAAACAAAAAGTTTTTTTCAGTATTTGCAGGCAATACTTTTGCGATGACCCCTATTTGTTCAAATTATGTCAACATCAAGTCATTTGAAGGTGTGTGCCTGAAGAGGAACATAAGATTTTAACTTTTGACCATAAGCTACATTGTGGGGGCCATTTTAGTGGTAAGAAAATGGCCCTAAAGGTATTACAATCTGGATTCTATTGGCCTACTTTATTTAAGGATGCTAGCTTGTTTTGTATGATATGTGATAGATGTCAAAGGACCAGTAATATAGCAGAATGTAATGAAATGCCTTTGACATCGAATCTTGTGGTAGAATTTTTTGATGTGTGGGGAATTGATTTCATGGGTTTGTTTCCCTCATCTTTTGGCTTTAATTTTATATTAGTGGTAGTTGATTATGTCTCAAAGTGGGTAGAAGCTATACCCACTAGAACAAATGATGCTACTGTTGTTGTTAAATTCTTGAAGGATACCATTTTTAGCAAGTTTGGAACACCTAGAGCTATCATTAGTGATGTAGGAAGCCACTTTTGCAACAAGCTCTTTGATGGGCTATTGAAAATGTACAACATCTCACACAAAGAGGCAACCCCATACCACCCAAACTTCTGGTCAAGTAGAGGTAAGCAATAGACAAATTAAGGGAATATTAGAACGCACAGTGCGCCCCTCAAGGAAGGATTGGGCACTCAAGTTAAATGATGCTTTGTGGGCATATCGCATGACTTATAAGACACCCATTGCATGGGACAAACGACTACTCCAAGTTAGTGAACTTGAGGAGATTAAGGACGAAGCTTACGAGAATGCTAAGATATATAAGGAGCGTACTAAGCGCTATCATGATAAAGGACTCCTCAGAAAGTCTTTAGTTCCTAGAATGAAAGTCCTTTTATATAATTCACATTTACATTTGTTTCTAGGAAAACTACATTCTAGGTGGAGTGGACCATACACCATTACGAACGTATTTTCGCATGAAGTAGTGGAGTTGCTAAATCCCAAAACATAAGAACCGTTTAAAGTGAACGAGCATTGTGTTAAGCCATACTTGGAAGGAGATAACAACATGAAAAACATAGAGACTATAGGTCTCCAAGATTCTTAATCACACAATAACAACCACATCTTGCTAAGACGAAAACTAAGCTCTTAATGGGACGCACCCATTCGGTATTTGATTTATTGTTATTTATTTATTTATTTATTTTTCTTTCTTTCTTTTTCTTTTGTTTGTTGCTTTAATTTTGTTTAAATTTTTCATGGCAATGAGGACATCACCCAATCTAGGTTAGGGGTGAATACATTGTCCATCTCTAAAAAAAAAGAGTCAAGTATTTGTGCTACGATAGATTGGTCTTGGGTTTTTGGATGGGACTTGAAAATTGCTTTGTGCTGTGGCAGGAAAAAGTATGTGCCGCGGCGTATATGTCTCAGGTTTTTTGTATGGGACGCCAAAATAGCTTTGTGCCACTGCGGGGAAAATATTGTACCACGACGCACATTAAATTTTTTTACAAAAATGGGGCAATCGTGACATCTCAATTCATTTCAAAAAATATTTCCCTCACTTTCTCTCATTTTTTCATGAGCTCTCCCTCATTTTCCTCCCAATTTCTCACATTTTCTCACCAAAAATCACACTTTCTTCTGTAATTTTTTCAATCTAACCTTCCTATCTAGTGTTTCCTCCCTTCATTTTGGCAGATTAGCTCAAGAAATTAAGAAAAATTTCATCTTCTTCCCCAAAGGAGCTAGGGTTTCAAAATTTGGGGTTTCTCTTCAAAGGTTTCAATCCAACTCACAAGGGGTAAATTCCTTCACATTCCTAACTTAAATTAGTGTTTGTTATCTAGAAATTGTGGATTTGTCTGAAATTTTTTGGATTTAAGTGTTTAAGTTGGAGAAGAGGGGATTTTTGGGTAGTTGAGTTATTGATTATCTTATGAGTTTATTTGGAACAAAAAACTTAGTAGCACCTTTTATGGCTCCAAAAAGGAAAGTTGGAGAGGGGAGTTGGTCAACGGAAAAGGAAAAATGGTAGAGGATAGAAATTATAATGCCTCTAAGTTCATTAGTAGAGAGGCACAAGAGCTCTTTGAAAGTGCGGCCAAACATAACATAAATTTTATTATGGAGATAGGGTTAGACTTTGGAGAAGCGGGTTACCTCGAAATTTTTGATAAAATTCAAGCATTAGGTTGGGGGAAATTTGTACAAGCACTGAAAGCGAGTGTTAGCTCTTTGGTCTAGGAATTCTATGCAAATGTCCTGAAAGCTCAGAATGGAATGGTTTGGGTGAGGGGTGTTAAGGTCCCCTTTAATAGGTCAGTAATTAATGCTTACTATGGGTTGAGGGATATACATGATAGTGGACATGAAGCTTACTTAAAAGAAGTAGATTATGAGGAAATCACAAACACCCTCACCAATGGTAATGTGGAGTGGTGAACACTTTACAAGAAAAATATCTTAGACCCGTCTCCCGTATTTGACAATACTTTGTGTGCTCGAGATTGATGCCAACTAGGCATTATAGCTTCGTTGATAAAGAAAGGGAATTATGCAATACGCAATAGAAATAAAAAAATTGATTATCTTGGGATGATAATCAAACAGAGGGTTATATACTCAGCTGACCTTAGTTATTTTTTTCCACAGTTGATCACTGCCCTTTGTGCCAAACATGGAGTACAATATGACACGGGTGAGATACTTTTGCAACCAGCATAACCCCTAACTCTCCCCTACATGATGCACCTCACTAGTGGCAATAAAGGGGGACAAGGTAGTAGAAAGGGTACTGGAACTTCTTCCAAAAACACTACAACCAAGGACAGGAAAGGAAACTTGGAAGAGAAAATGAATAAAATGCAAGAGTACTAGTGTCAACAACAGGCTTGATTGTGTGAATAGATGAATTATTCTCATGAATAGCAAGCATTACTCCACAGGATGATGAGCTTCCAATTAACATAGGGCAGAGTGGACCTCAATCAATTTGATACAGTTCCATACTACCCGGGTCATAACTTCGTGTATCTGCCATCAGAAGACCAACCCGATGAAGAAGAAGAGCAACATGATAATATGGAGGACTGAGCCTCCCTTTTTCCTTTTATATTTTAATCTTTTTTTAATTTTTTCTAGTTTTAGTTTTGTTTTTATTTCTTATTTTTAGTTTTTCTTTTATTTCTTTTTTGTTATGCTGGTTTAGTGATGAACTAAAACTATTAACTCTGTTTAGTAGTTTTTGATTTAATTTTCTTTTAGTTGAGTTTTAATTTCGCATTGTGTTATGATGCAAAATTTAAAAGTTTCACTTATCATGCAATTCGAGAAGAAATGCTACATCATGAAAGAGGCAAGGAGTGGTGAAACAAAGCATAACTGTAATGAAAACAATGACATACAAAAAAGGGGGTAATTTCTTCACTCTTTTACTTAATTTCTTTTGTTTTTCATTGAGACATTGAGGACAATGTAGCAATTAGGTTAAGGGTAGGAAAAATACTTCCATGAGCATGAATTAGGATCAATTTTTAACTTTTCGCAGGTCCTTCATTTGAACTTTAGTAGGATAATGTTGAGTCCACTTGAATCAATTCTTAAGTCTATGATATTATTATGATTGTAATAACGGTGACATGTGAAAGAAATTAATTTTAACCTAAGTTAAGAGACATAAAAAATATTAGATTCATCTAGTTTGAAGTTCTTTGTGGTATATTGATGAGTGCTCAAAAAGCACTAATATTTCGTGATTAATTGTGCTTAATTGTTTAAAATATAGATTTGTTATGATTGTTTATTTGATTATTTTCATAAATCTATCCATTCGGAATCACGGGTATGTTTTAGTGCATTTAAGGTGTTTTTAGCGTCAAATGAGTCAAATAATGCAAGCACGCAAAGACGGAACACTTACGGCGCTCGAATCACGAGTTACGGGCAAAACGAGTCAAATATGTAAGCCGTACATGTCAAGCCGGCACATATGTAAGGGGGTACATGTGAAGAAACTGAAGACAACGCGCGCCGCGGTGAGGAAAATGCATGCCGCGGCGGGGAGCTCTCTGGTTTTTACATTATTTCCAGAATTTGTGTTGCGCCGTGGCGGGAAAAATGCATACCGCGGCGCGCCTATTCCTATGGCAATCAGGATTCGTGTAAACCCTTACAACTATAAATACCCCCCTAGAGTCCCCCTTACACACAACTCTTAGATTTTACAATTTTGCGACCAAACACTCCATTCAATCAGTTTTGGGAGCTTTGCCACACTCAAACGAAGCGAGAGAACTATTCTAAGGATTCAAGGAAGCCGTCGACGATCGAAGATAAAGCTTACGGAGAAGAACGCTATCCCATCCATAAGTGGTATTTAGATCTAGGATTTTCTTGTTGTTATAGAATTAAATCTTCTTCTCTTTTTGTTAAAGTGTATGATCATATTTTATTTGTCTATGAATATTAATATGAACATGAGTGGCTAGTTTTATTATGGATGTTTAGTTTGTGTTGCCATGTTTGCTATAATTGTGTATGGTGTATTTTATTGATTTAATATAAACGAATTACTTTTTGATTAAGAGCATGTTTAGATATTTAATTATGAATTATCATGGGCCCATTTGATGTTCGTAGTTAGGTTGAAATATCTTAGAATTTAGTTATAGGAACGTCACCTTAACTTTATTCCGAAACACTTAATCAAAGCTTCAATTTAGTGACTTAGTCATAGCATTAATTTGATTGGCATGTTTTTCCTTGCGCGTAATTTGATTACTATTTGATTTACCCCGACCGTAGGCAGTTAATTAGTTAATCAACAAAGAGATTTACCCCGACCGCAGGCAGTCTCGTAATTAAAAGGAAAGCCGGTAGTTTTGTTTATATAGGACGTTCATGTTATTTCACCATACCTTTTCGATGCAAGCATGGTCAACCAAACTAAACGTCCGTACATCCTCCATTGATTATCAAATCTATCTGAATTGATTGTTTACTTGCGATCTTGTTTTTGTTTAATTGTCGTATGATTGTTCTCGTTACAAAACAAACAACCTTTTTACAGTTTTACTAGCTTTAGGATTCTAGTTACTTAGAGTTTTAGTTTCACTAGAACTCTATTTAATTAGTGTTTTATTTTCATTAGAACTCTATTTAGATTAAAAAGTTAGTTATTTAGAACCACTGCAATTCCTTGAGAGACCGACCTTGGAAGTTGCTTATCACTTTCCTACGAGTGATTCGTACACTTGCGAGTACACAATTTATCACATCAAGTTTTTGGCGCCGTTGTCGGGGAATTGGCGTTTTAAATAGTTTTCTTTTTTAACTTTTTAGGGTTTCTGATTTATTTTTATTTGTTTATTTATTTTATTTATTTATTTATTTTTATTCGAAAAAGCCAAAAAAATCAAAAAAAAAATTGTGCTTAATTTCAAATTTCACTGCTACCTTGATCTTCGTTTGCTTTTTATTTGTGCATGCAGGGTAGGAGATCACTTAACAAGGAACTCTCTCCTTTCATTGACAACATACATAGAGTCAAACACCGATCAAGGAAACTGGATAATCAATATCAAGAGGAAGAAGTCCAACAACAATTGCAAGCAACAATGGGTGACAACGTAGCTAGGCAGATGATGAACAAAGAGTTTGCAAGGCCTATCATTGGGACTGCCACATCGTGCATTCGAATTACAGAGGTGGCTAGGAATTATGAGTTGAAAAATATTCATTATTCAATGCTTCCCTCCTTTTACGGTATCCCTAATGAAGATCCTTTAAATTTTATGCATGAATTATATGCTACTGTGAAAACTTTCCATTGTAGGGACTTAGTGAAGATCAACTACGCATGAGGTGTTTTCCATACACTCTCAAGGATAGAGCGAAGTCTTGGCTAATGACATTGGCACCCGGATCTTTGGTCACTTGGGACGATGTTTACAATAAATTCATGGGTAAGTTCTATTCCCATCAAAAGACATCTGACCTAAGAACAAAAATTGCTACTTTTTCGCAGATGGACGAAGAACCCTTCCACGAGGCTTAGGACAGATTCAAATTGTTGTTGATACAATGTCCACATCACCACTTCCCGTTGCAGCTACAGAATCAGTTTTTCTACGACGGATTGACGCTACAATGTCAATTCACAGTTGACAACCCTGCAGGAGGAGCTATGGGTGAGAAAACAGCGGATGAAACCTACGAACTATTTGAGATGTTGGGAGCCAATTTCCAACAAAAGAGCGCTAGAGGAAGAAGAGCTGGAGTCCACAAATTGGGATCCAACAATGAAATGGCCATGCAACTTGCTGAATTGACGAAACAAGTGCAACTTTTCACAACCTCCAATGTTAATCAAATGCCAAAACATGAGGTATGTGGAGTTTGTGGTTCATATGGTTGATCTAGAGGGAAATGTTTATGAATACTCCGTCAGAATAGCATTTCAGTTACCAACATTGTTGCCGAGTATGAGGCTGCAATTTTTGATGTTATGACTGCTAAGAAACTTGGTGCCAGAAAATTGAACCACCTCAGTGATTCGAGACTCGTCGTTAATCAATTCTCAGGCTCTTTCGAAGCCAAGGATGACAAGATGAAGAGATACCTAGAAAGACTAAAACTGGAATGTCATGATCTTGAAGAAATACAGGTTAAACAATTATACAAAAGTAGCAATAGTCATGCCGATGCATTAGCAACTATAGCTTCCGTACACAATACATGCGAAAGCAGAGTCATTAATGTTACCATACTATTCGAAGTCAGTCCAGTTGAAGCCATCAAAGTGGTTAGCTAAGTCGAGTAAGACAACAAAGCCTGGTTTGCTCCCCTCTTGAGATATCTGACCGACAAGTCTCTTCCCGAGGACAAGAAGAAAAGTTAGGCAATAGTCATTAAGAGTGTTAATTATTTTATACAAGATGAGTTGTTGTACAAAAAAATGCTCACAGGTCCAGGATTATTATGTGTTCACGAATCATCAACAAAGCAAATCCTCAGAGTAGCACATGAAGGTGAATACGGGTCGCATTTCAGGGGTCGTAAGTTGTCTCAAAGGATAATGCGAAAAGGATACTACTGGCCAACTATGTTGGCCGACAACACGAAGTTTTCTCAATGCTGTGACAAATGTCAGCATTTTGGCCCGCTCAATCACACCGCGGCTACACATTTGATCGGAATCGTAAGTCTGTGGCCTTTCTACAAATGGGGGCTGGTGATGTGCAAATTATAGTACTCGCAAGTGTACGAATCATTTGTAGAAAGTGATAAGCAAACGTCCAAGGTCGGTCTCTCAAGGAATTGCAATGGTTTTAAACAACCTTTTTCTTAATCTAAATAGAGTCCTAAAGAAACTAAAACACTAATTAAATATAGTTCTAGTAACACTAAAACTCTAAATAACTAGAATCCTAAACCTAATAAAACTGTAAATAAAGTGGATTTGTAACAAGATCAATGGTATCGAACAATTACGCAAATTCAAAATTAATTCAAATAGATTTCAAATATCAATGGAGGATGTATGGATGTTTAGTTTGGTTGGCCATGTTTGCATCGAAAAGTTATGGTGAATTAACATGAACATTCTAATAAACAATTTTTATCGGCTTTCCTTTTAATTACGAAAATTCCTATGATCGAGTAATTCTCTTTATTGATTAACTAAACAATATCTTACGATCAGGTATATCAATTAGCAACCAAATTATGCACAAGGAAAATATGTCAATCAAACTAATGCTATGACTAAGTCATTAATTTGAAGCTTTGATTAAGTTTTTCAAAATATAGTTAAGGTGACGTTCCTAAAACTAAATTCTCATATTTTTCAACCTAACTATGAATATCAAATTGGTCCATGAAAATTCACAATTAAATATCTAAACATGCTCTTAATCAAAAGGTAAATTTATTTATCTCAAAACAAAAACACATTCACTACAACAATTCTAGCAAACATGGCAACACAAACTAAACATCCATAATAAAATTAGTCACTGATGTTCATATTAAAAGTCATAGACAAATATAATCTGAATATACACTCAAAGAAGTAAGAAGAAAAGTAAAATTCTATAACAAGAAGAAACCCTAAATCTAAATACCGCTAATGGATTGGATGGCGTTCTTCTCCAAAAACTTGATCTTCGATCGTCAATGGTTTCTTGGATTCTTAGAATTGATTCCCTTTCTTCCTTGAGTGTGGAAAAGCTCCCAAAATTTGGTTAAATCTCTTATTTGTTCGCAAAATTGAAGTGTATAAAAGTTGTGTTGAAAAAGGACTCTAAAGGGGGTATTTATAGATGTAAAGGGTTACACAATTCCTGATTGAAATAGGAATAGGTGCGCCACGGTATACCATATTCCCTGCTACGGCACAACACAAAATTGGAATTAATGGTCAAAACCCAAGAGGTGCTCGCCGCGGCATACATTTTCCTTGCCGCACCGCGGGTTGTCTTCAATTTCTTCACACATACCCCCTTACATATGTGCTGGCTCGTTATCTACGGCTTACATAATTTGACTTGTGTTGCCCGTAAATTGTGATCCGAGCACCGTAAGTGTTCCATCTTTGCGTGTTTGCATTATTCAACTCATTTGACGGTAAAAACACCTGAAATACACTAAAACATACCCGTGATTCCGAATTGTTAGATTTATGAAAATAATCAAATAAACAATATATAACAAATCTATTTTTAAACAATTAAGCACAATAAATCACGAAATGTTAGTGCTTTTCGAGCACTTATCACAACCCCCAACCAGCTTCTTGCTAGTCTCTAGCAAGTGGAGCGATCTAAAGACTAAAAGAAAAATTAAATAAACTAAACTATACTAACCTAAATCACTTCCGTAGATTGTCACGGTTGCATTTAGCATATGCAACAAGCCTTTAAACCCCTAGGTGGCTCTAGTGGATGAGTTATAGTCTCGTGAGGGTTTTTAATGATGACACCCATAAACATCGTACGATTCTTAAAACTAGTAAAGACTCTAAACATACTTCAATCAACCCATGCATATGTCTCAAAAATTATCAATAACGAATGGCATATGAAATAGTTAAAAATCACTTAAGCTCAAAAATAGTCCAAATATCAAACCCATCTTAGTAATCGGCATTTGAACAACCAATCAAACCACTAGCCCTTTAGTTACACTATCGGATCGTGTCATGCATGATATTCATAGATTAGACTTTAGATCTCAAAATTGTGCACATAAAATATGAGTGAAAATTGCACTTACAAACTCCATAGGCTCACTTTTCAAATCCATCTCCACTAATATAGAAATCAAACTACCTAGAATCAATAGGAATTTATTAAGCTTGTAAGTTGTGTTTAGGTGTGTGGTTATGAAAGTACGGAAATATTATTCTCAATAGGATAAGAGTACTTTTTATTTCACAAACTTATTCAACTTTTTCTATCCAAATGTTCTTTTTCATCCTCCTATTTTATAAATTCCATATGTCCTTTTGATTTCTGCTTGATTTCTTTCTTTACTTCTCTTGCTCGTTTTTTTTTTTATTTATTTAAAGCAAGACATATACAATATAATTGCTCATGAAAACCAAGTATTACATTGAGTACTCTTATCACTAAGGGTAGTACAATGTATATATCAATATTGAGTTCACGGGTATCACTATGGATAAAACAATACGGGGAGGTTTCAAAAGTTCAAACAGTCCAAAGATGGCCTAAATCACTTTCTAAGTGGCATTTGATTCTATCATTTCGCCTTAATGGGTTTTCAAGGAAGTTCTAGAGTTCATTGAGACTTAAAATATATCACGAACATGCACACACTACACAAACCAAAGATAGTCATACTAATCATTCAAACTACCACATATACACAAAATCTTCAAACTAGATGAATCTAACATTTGTGTGCCTCTTTACTTAGGTGAAAATTTATTTTTCTTCTCATGTCACCGTTATTACAATCATGTTAATATCACAGACTTTCGGATTGACTCAAGTGGACTCAATACTATCCTAACAAAATTCAAATGAAAAATTTACAAAAAGTTAAAATTTAAAATTTGGTCTAAATTCATGCTCATGGAATATTTTTCTCACCCCCAACCTAATTTCTACATTGTCCTCAATGTTAAAAAGAAAAAAAAAGAAATTAAGTAAAGAAGTGAGAGAAGTTACCCCCCTTTCGTATGAGATTGTGTACATTACACTTACGCTCCGTTTCACTATTCCTCGCTCTCCTCATCATGTGGCATTCAGTACGCAAGAAATATGCATGAAATCTCTAAATATGTGCATCACAACTCAAAGCCAAATTTAAATGTTAACTAAAGTAAATGAAATCAAAAACATTAAACAAAGTTAAATAGAATCCTTAAACAATCCGTCATAAAATAAAATAAAAACAAAATGAAATGAAATGAAATGAAATGAAATAAATAAAAAAAATGAAAGAAAAAAGAAAATTAAACTAGAAAATGGAAATAAAAGAAAGAAAATACAAATGGGAGGCTTAGTCCTCCATATCATCAGGTTGCTCATTCTCGTCTTCGGGTTGGTCTGCCCGTTGTCTGAAAATAAAATCATGTCCTGGATACTGCGGAACTGGACCGAACTGGGTGAGGTCTACTCTACTCTGTGTCAACTGAAAGCTCATCATTCAGTGGAGTAGGGCTTGGTATTCGTGTGAGTACTTCATTTGGTCACTGAACCAAGCTTGTTGTTGAGTCTGGTACTCCTGTATTTTATTAACCTTAACTTCTAAGTTTACCAACCTGTCTTTTGTGGTAGCGTTTTTGAAAGAGGTACCCTCACCCTTTCTACTACCTTGTCCCGCTTTTGTACCCCTAGTCAGGTGTTGCATGTAAGCAAAGGTTAATGTTTCACCTGGTTGCAATAACACCTCCCCCGTGTCATATCGGACTCCGTGTTTGACACACAAGGCGGTGATTAGTTGGGGAAAGAAATAACTTATGTTGTGATGCTCAACTGAGTACACAACCCATTGTTGGATTACCATTCCCACATCTATTAAGCGCTTGGTTTCTATGGCAAATTGCAGAATTGCCCGCTCCCGATTGACAGTACTATAATGCCGGGTTGGCATTAACCTAGAACACACAAAGTACTGCCAGATACAGGAATGGGTCCTAAGGTGCTTAGCTGGAAAAATGTTGACCATATCTCCCTTATACTCCCACTCTGCATAACCATCGGTGAGGGTGTTTATAATTTCGTTGTAATCAACCTGTGTTAGGTAGGTTTCATACCTGCTATCTTGGATATCCCTCAACTCGTACTAAGAGTTTATAACTGTCCTATTAAAGGGGACCTCAATGCCCCTCACCCATACCATTCCATCCTGAGCTTCCAGGACATTTGCATAGAATTCCCAGACCAACAACTAATTTTAGAAAATTTAGAAAAACCCCAAAAATTATTCCCCTCTTATCCAAATTTTTCACTTAAATCCAAATTTCACACACAATTCACAGATTCTAGAAAATAATTACTAAATTGAGATAGAATTGTGAAGAAATTTACCTCTTGGGAGTGCAAATGAACCCTTGAAGAAAAAACCCCAAATTGATTGAAACCCTAGGTTTTGAAGATGAAGAGGCTTCTTGATTTTTAAAGCAAATCGAATGGCTGCCTCCTATTAAGGGCTTAGTTTTACATCTTAGCAAGACGTGGCCGCCCTCGTGGCTAAGAATCGTGGAGACGTATGGTTTCTATGCTTTTCAAGTTGTTGTCTCCTTCCAAGTATGGCTTGACACGATGCCTGTTCACTTTGAACGGTTCTTGTGTTTTGGAATTTAGCAACTCGACCACTCCATGTGGAAATACATTTGCGATTGTGTACGGTCCACTCCACCTAGAATGTAGTTTTCCTGGAAACAAACACAAATGTGAATTATATAACAGAACCTTCATTCCAGGAATTAAAGACTTACTGATGAGCCCTTTGTCATGATAGTGCTTAGTACGCTCCTTGTAGATCTTGGCATTCTCGTAAGCTTCGTCCCAAATTTCCTCAAGTTCGCTCAGTTGGAGTAGTCGTTTTTCCCCAACTCGTGTCATGTCCATGTTGAGCTCTTTAATCATACAATAAGCTCTATGCTCTAGCTCAACGGGTAAGTGACATGCTTTACCAAATATTAACCGGTAGGGGCTCATACCAATGGGTGTCTTGTATGCTGTACGATATGCCCACAAGGCATCATTTAACTTAATTGACCAATCCTTCCTTGAGGGGCGCACTGTGCATTCCAGAATTCCCTTGATTTGTTGGTTGCTCACTTCTACTTGCCCCGAAATTTGGGGATGGTATGGGGTAGCCACTCTATTAGAAATGTTGTACTTTTTGAAAAGCCCGTCAAAAAGCCTATTACAAAAGTGGCTGCCTTCATCACTAATGATCGCTCTCGGTGTTCCAAACCTGCTAAATATGTTATCCTTCAAAAATTTAACAACAACGTTAGCGTCATTAGTTCTAGTGGGTATCGCTTCTACCCACTTTGATACATAGTCGACTGCAACTAAAATATAAGTGTGACCAAAAGATGGGGGAAACGGACCCATGAAGTCAATTCTCCACACATCAAATAATTCAAATACAAGATTTGATGTCAAAGGCATTTCATTACATTTGCCTATATTACCAGTCCTTTGACATCTATCACATCTCATACAAAACATGTTAGCATCCTTAAACAAAGTAGGCCAATAAAATCCAGATTGTAATACCTTTAGGACCGTTTTCTTACCACCAAAATGGCCCTTGCAGTGCAGCTCATGGCAAAAAGCTAGGATGCTCTCATGTTCCTCTTTAGGCACACATCTTCGGATGACTTGATCTTGACATATCTTGAACAAATAGGGGTCATCCCAAAAGTATTGCCTGCAAACACTGAAAAACCTTTTCTTTTCCTGAAAAGTGATGTTAGGTCTCAAAATGCCACTAGCAAGATAATTAACAATGTCAACATACCATGGATTTGGACCTATTGTAAACAATTGTTCATCAGGGAAGGTTTCTATGATTGTGTCCTTACTTTCACCCTCAACATTTTCAAACTCAGAAATTAACCTAGACAGATGATCAGCTACTACATTTTCAGTACCCTTTTTGTCTTTGATCTCTAGGTCAAATTCTTGTAAAAGTAGGATCCACCTAATGAGTCTAGGCTTATGATGCGAACCAAGGGACGCGATTCCTATCGACCCACCTAGCTACGAGGCTAGGGAACCAAGAAGAAGCGGATCAAGACCCAACAACAATATAGGCATGGATTTCTAAGCAAAACACAGATTTGGCTGCAGGAAACTCACCACCACACTTGGATATTACGCACCACGCGCGGAGGAGAGGGCGAACGCCACAAAGGGGTGCAACTACCTTTGATAAGTTCTTGGGGGAAAGGCTTGCAATCAAGCAAGGAGCTCCATGGCTCTCTCAATTTGTTTTCTAACAAATTTCATTAATTTTTAACCAAGTTACAAAATGGGCTGCCCAAATGTCTATTTATAGGGCTCACACAAAACCTAAAAAGAAAAGACAAAATATGAGCCATTGGATTTGATCCAAGGGCTGAAATTACAAATTTTACATTGGCGCCGCGGCGGGCAAACATTCATGCCGCGGCGGGGAGGCTCGGATCACAAAAGTAAAACTACGCGGGCCGCGGCGGACAAATTACATGCCGCGGCGAGGAACCTTGCACTTCAACCCGAGAGGTCTGTGCCGCGGCGCCCAAAAGCCATGCCGCGGCGCGCACGTCCCTGGTCCTCTGCACGCACCTCTGCCCACACTTGCGCGCACGTCTCCCAGCCTGCATACCCAAAACAGAAACATTGGCGCCGCGGCGCACATATTTCATGCCGCGGCGAGAATGCCTCGTCCAGAATCCCACCAAAACAGAAACTTGTCCGCCGCGGCGGGGGAAAGTCATGCCGCGGCGCAGCTCCAAAACTGGCAATTTTCCACAAATTAGCTTGGCACTCCCATGGCGAACATGTTTGCGCCCTTGCTCGTGTTTGTGGCGCCTTTCTACGCCGTTATTTCACCCCCTTCTCGGCTTGGTCCATGATACGAGTCGGGCCTTGTTAGTGGCGCGATCCGGTTCGTATCATTCCCTCCCTCTTAAAGAGAATTCGACCTCGAATTCGGACCTTCATCACGGGGTAAGTGTAGGAGCCCATCTCGGTTTTGCTCCTCATCATAATAGCCCTGCAAGAAAGAAAAGTAAGAAAATAGACATTCTTTCATTTTTTTCTTTTCTTCTTTTTTTTTTGTTTGCCCTTTTTTCTCCTTGGGCATTTCTTCTTTTTCTTTTCCCTTTCCCTTTTCTTGTTCTCCCTTGTTCTTGATCTTCAATTGATCCTCAACCACTTCTTTCGGGGTAAGGGGGATAAGGGTTATCTTGCTTCCATCTTTTTCGAACGAGTACTTATTTGCATAACCGTCATAAGTCACCCATCGATCATATTGCCAAGGCCGGCCCAAAATCATATGCCCAGTCTGCATTGGTACCACATCACATAAGGCAACATCTTGATAATTCCCCATAGCAAAGGATACCAAGGCTTGATGTTCCACCTTCTCCTCACCTTGATCATTCAACCATTGCAGTTTATAAGGTGTGGGATGTTTGGTTGTGGGTAACCCTAACTTCTCAACTAGGGTTGTGCTAGCAAGGTTGGTACAAGAACCCCCATCGATAATTAGGCTGCAGACTTTGCCATTCACGTGACATCGTGTATGGAAAATGTTTCCTCGTTGTGAATCCATGTCACTATCCTTGGAGCCATCCTTAGGCACTCGCCCTACCATAAGCAAGTCTCCTTTCACCGGAACTATTTCTTCCGTACTTGCTTCTTCCAATGGTGGCATCTCCTCACCATCACTCTCTTCATCTGTCTCCACCTCCCCATTTGCTTGTATGATCATTGCTTTCTTGTTCGGACATTGGGACGCATAATGACCCTTTCCAAGACAACGAAAACAACTAACATCCCGATTTCGGGGAAAGGTTTCAACCTGACCTTTTCCTTTATCTTTACTAGCCTCCATCTCTTTGCCCTTGTTGACTTCAAAGCGGGGCTTGGAGCTAGTTCCTTCCTCTCTCCTAAAATCTTGTACCCAAGGTGTTGGAGAATTTGGCCTTGGTGGTTGCATCCGGTTACTTCTTCTTTTGAATTGCGCTTCTACTTTGATTGCCATGTGGACCATGTCTTCCAATTCCACATAATGATGAAGCTCAACAACATTAGCAATTTTCGGATTTAGTCCACTCAGAAACCGAGCCATAGTGGCCTCTCTATCCTCCTCAAGGCTAGCTCTAACCATGGCTACCTCCATTTCCTTGTAATACTCATCAACCGATCGAAAGCCTTGATGAAGTCGTTGCAATTTCTGATAAAGCTCTCGGTAGTAGTGGCTCGGAACAAATCTCTTCCGCATGATGGCTTTCATGTCTTCCCAACCACTTATCGGTCTTTCTCCATTTCTCCTTCTCCCAACTACCAACTGATCCCACCAGTTCAAAGCGTAGTCAGTAAACTCGATCACCGCCAATTTGACCTTCTTTTCTTCGGAGTAGTTGTGGCATTCAAATATATGCTCCACCTTCTTCTCCCACTCCAAATAAAGTTCCGGGTCATTCTTTCCTTGGAACGCCGGCATTTTGATCTTAATACTTCCTAAACTCCGATCAACCCCATCAAAAGGTTGGTGTGGGTATCTCCTTATTCCTCCCCGATCATGGCCACCTCTAGGCCCATGTCGTCTTCCAAAGGGCATCCTCCCTTCATCTTCATTATAGTTCTCTCCAAAACTATCTTCATCCAACTCTTCCTCAAAAAGGGCTCTCCTATTAGGTCTTCCCACATTAGGAGCGACTTGTGGCGCCTCTTGCCCTAAGTTGGCGATAGTTGCTTCTTGATGTTCCATTCGTTCATTTATGTTAACCGTTCCATGGCTTGTTGTAATGCCCTCATCACAAGAGTTGTATCGGGCCTTTCCTCTGAGCTATTCCTGTCAGACATGTTTACAACAACTAACACAAACAAACAATTAACAATCAACAAAATTGGAACTTTTACTCGTTACCTCACGTGTTTACACTCGAATTTTGATTGCCGTAGCGCTCGAAGCCCTATGACAAACCAAACCGTCCAAGTCTTCCACCACCAAAGTAGAATTTCACACTCAACAAGTGTAGCTTGCAATATCCAAATGTATGGAACAATGGAAACTAACTCAATGTGTTTTGAAACCCTAACTCTATGAGTTTGGAAAGAAGTTCGGTTTAGCAAAACCAATCCGAAAAACGCAAACAAACAAAGAAACGATCCGTTAAAGCGCAAACGACGCTAAAACGACGAAATTTCGTAAATTCTCGAGAAATCAAGAATTCACTCTTCTTTTTCTCTTTTTTTTTTTTTTTTTTTATAAAAACACCGAAATATCTTCCTTTTAAATTTTTTTTTTTTTTTTTTTTTTTTTTTTTTTTTATAAAATATCTAACGAGATATTTTCGGGAGATATTTTCACGAGATATTTTCGTGAGATATTTTCCGAGATATTTTCGGGAGATATTTTCGGAAGATATTTTTTTTTTTTTTTTTTATAAAATAAAGAGAAAAGGTTTGGCTCTCACTTTTTCAAGACCAAAAACACATGTGAGATTACCAAAATACCCCTCTTCAAGAAAAACGAAAATTTGGGGGAATTTCCAACACAAAATCCTCTCCAAATTCAACCAAAATAAGAAGCAAACAACAACATCACACAGGTTATTCCAGGAAATGCATTAAACACACAAAAACAAGATGAACACAGAATTTTTTTGTGAAGCAATTTTCTTGTTGCTATGAAATAGAAATTGACAAAAACTAAGATAGGAATCTAGAGTCTCAACCTAGAGCTCTGATACCAAATGATGCGAACCAAGGGACGCGATTCCTATCGACCCACCTAGCTACGAGGCTAGGGAACCAAGAAGAAGCGGATCAAGACCCAACAACAATATAGGCATGGATTTCTAAGCAAAACACAGATTTGGCTGCAGGAAACTCACCACCACACTTGGATATTACGCACCACGCGCGGAGGAGAGGGCGAACGCCACAAAGGGGTGCAACTACCTTTGATAAGTTCTTGGGGGAAAGGCTTGCAATCAAGCAAGGAGCTCCATGGCTCTCTCAATTTGTTTTCTAACAAATTTCATTAATTTTTAACCAAGTTACAAAATGGGCTGCCCAAATGTCTATTTATAGGGCTCACACAAAACCTAAAAAGAAAAGACAAAATATGAGCCATTGGATTTGATCCAAGGGCTGAAATTACAAATTTTACATTGGCGCCGCGGCGGGCAAACATTCATGCCGCGGCGGGGAGGCTCGGATCACAAAAGTAAAACTACGCGGGCCGCGGCGGACAAATTACATGCCGCGGCGAGGAACCTTGCACTTCAACCCGAGAGGTCTGTGCCGCGGCGCGCACGTCCCTGGTCCTCTGCACGCACCTCTGCCCACACTTGCGCGCGCGTCTGCTCGTCCTGCGCGCACGTCTCCCAGCCTGCATACCCAAAACAGAAACATCGGCGCCGCGGCGCACATATTTCATGCCGCGGCGAGAATGCCTCGTCCAGAATCCCACCAAAACAGAAACTTGTCCGCCGCGGCGGGGGAAAGTCATGCCGCGGCGCAGCTCCAAAACTGGCAATTTTCCACAAATTAGCTTGGCACTCCTATGGCGAACATGTTTGCGCCCTTGCTCGTGTTTGTGGCGCCTTTCTACGCCGTTATTTCACCCCCTTCTCGGCTTGGTCCATGATACGAGTCGGGCCTTGTTAGTGGCGCGATCCGGTTCGTATCAGCTTAGCATTCGGTTTAGTCAATAGATATCTCAAAGCAGCATGATCCGAATGAAAAATAACTTTAGTTCCTACCAAGTAAGACCTAAATTTATCAAGTGAAAATACAATAGCCAATAATTCTTTCTCAGTAGTGGTGTAGTTAATTTGGGCATCATTGAGTGTTTCGCTAGCATAATATATAACATGTAAACGTTTATCCACTCTTTGCCCCAAAACAGCTCCTATTGCATAATCAGACGCATCATACATTATCTCAAATGGTAAAGACCAATCAGGAGCCACAATAACAGGTGCAGAAGTAAGTCTATCCTTTAAAGTGTTGAAGGCAACAAGGCAATCATCATTAAAATCAAATGGAGTATCTTTGGAAAGTAGATTACATAATGGATGACTTATTTTGGAAAAATCCTTAATAAACCGTCTATAGAAACCTGCATGTCCTAGGAAACTCCGTATCCCCTCAACAGATGTAGGAGGAGGCAATTTTGCAATTAAATCTATCTTAGCCTTATCTACTTCAATTCCTTTGCTAGATATGACATGTCCTAACACTATGCCCTATTGGACCATAAAATGACTTTTTTCCCAATTAAGTGTCAAGTTACATTCAATGCATCGTTCTAACACTAAAGTCAATTTATGCAAGCAATCATCAAAGGAATTACCAAAAACAGAAAAGTCATCCATAAATGCCTCGATGAATTTCTCCACCATGTTTGAAAAGATTGACATCATACATCTCTGAAAGGTGGCGGATGCGTTGCATAGTCCAAATGGCATCCTCCTGAAAGCAAAAGTACCGAATGGGCATGTGAATGTTGTCTTCTCTTGATCCTCCGGAGCAATGGGTACCTAATAATAACCTGAAAGACCATCCAAAAAGCAGTAGAAATCGTGTCCAGCTAATCTTTCTAACATTTGATCAATGAAGGGAAGGGGGAAGTGATCCATCTTGGTGTACAAATTGATGCACAAAAACTTGATAGTCAAATTTTGTATTTATAAAAAGCTCGCAAGTGCACGAATCACTTGTAATAAGTGATAAGTATACTCCCAAGATCGTCTCTCAAGGAATTGCAGTGGTTTTTAAATTCTTTACTTATTTTCAAAAATAGCATAATATAAAATAAATAAAAATGTTTTGGTGAATGAATGATAATCAAGTAACTAAGTAATTAAACAAGTAAATTAACTAAAAGTAAATAAGAAATTTTAATTAAAAAGATAAAAGAAATAATGGGAATTTTAGTTCGCTATCCATTCATGGCAAAAACAAATTAAGCATTCAATTAAAAGTTGGATTTAATGATTTTTTCGCTAAACCTAGAAAATCTCAAATCAATGGCAATTTTCACTACAATCAATTAATTAACTTCTTTGATCCGGACCGTTAATTAACAAATTGGAATTAGCTCAAGGAAATAATTCTAACCACCTAAACTAACACAAATCAATGCAATCAATTTAGGCTCTTGTTCATAATGCACAATTAAGCAAAGATGGCGTTTCTAATGCCTAATTCTAAAATATTCTTTCTAACTACAAACTAAGGTTTGGTCCACCATTAATTCACAATCAGAAAATAATAAGAACATGAACAAGAAATAAATCCAATCATATATAATTAAATTACAAAATTGTTTTTCCAATCATTGGAAGCAAGACTAAAATCCCAAATACATTAATTAGCCAATCATAACTAAATTGGTGTCAATCAATTTAGTCATGGAGGCAAACCACAAAATTTAGCCAAACATAATTAAATTTATGATATTTACTATCGTAAATTTAATTACTAAAGGCATAACAAATACAGTAATAATATTTCAATTATAGAGAAGAAAATATTATACAGGAAAATAATATTTCTTCCTCTAAAATATCATAAAATTATACTGCAAAAATAAAATATAACAGATACAGAAATAAAATAAAAGAAGAAAAAACTAAAAATTAAACTAAGAAAAATTAAGAAAAACTGAGGAGAAACTCCTCTCTGCAAATTTGTGAAAATGGTGTGTGAATTGTGTCTGTGAATTGTGTGTGTTAGAAATGAACCGGACGCCCCTATTTATAGAATTTCAAATTCAATACGCTTGCCACGTGTCAGCATCGGATTGGCTGGATAACTGCGAGGGACCCACGCGTCAGAGCGTGATTGGCGGGCAGCGCTGAGTGGGGGACAAGCTTTCCACGTGGCGTTGTGTGATTCGCTGACGGCGCTGATGCAGCTGGAGCGGAGTGAGTGCGATGCCACGTGGCGGGCTCTGATTGGCTATTCAGCGCGGTGCAAGGCTGGCATGGCGACAACTCTGAGTGCGATGCCACGTGGCGGATTTTGATTGGTGAACATCGCGCCGCTCTGTCTGGCGCACGGTTGGCACACGCTCGGCACACGTTGTCATCCACGTGTCGCAACATGATTCCTGGTCAATGATGACGTGGTAGTGACGTGGATGCTGATCAAACACGTGCCACGTGGCGCAAGCTGATTGGACTTTACTAAGTACATCCACTGTTCTTCTATATAAATCCACATTTCTAACTACATCCACATTTATTTCTGTATACATCCACAATTTCAATTAAATTCATAAAAAATACAGAAAAGTTCTAAAAAATTGTAAATGACTTCTAATTAATTATAAACATAAAAATGATCAAAATATATTTATTTTGGATAAAATAATAAAATAAAATATAAAATAAATGCTTAAAAACGTAACAAAATATAGGTCAAAATTGTGTTTATCACAAATTCAATTTTTGAAAGTCGATACACATCCTCCAACCCGTAATTATCCTAGTGAGCACTAATTCATCTTTCTCATTCTTAACCACGGTTATTCCAGATTTCTTTGGTACCACATGAACTGGACTAACCCATTTACTATCAACAATTGGATAAATTACTCCTACTGCTAGGAGTTTCAAAACTTCTTTTTGAACAACCTCTTGCATGATTGGGTTTAGCCTATTTTTTCTTCTTTAATAAGTTTGACATTGTCCTCCAAATTGATCTTATGCATACACATTGCTGGACTAATGACTCTAATGTCTCCTATACTCCATCCTATTGCTTTTCTATACTTCCTAAGCTCTCCAACTAATTTCTCCTCTTGTTTTCGGGTGAGTGTAGATGAAATGATTACCGGATAAGTCTCATTCTTTCCCAAAAATACATACTTTAGATGCTTAGGTAGTTCTTTAAGTTCTAACTCAGGTGGAGCAATCTCATCATCATGTGGGACATCTAATAAGTCTAAGGGTGTACTAGATTCATCTAATGGTATGGCATTGTCTAAAAGATCACTCTACTCCCTAGCCTTGTAGTCTAAGATATCATCTACCTCTCCAACTGTAAGTGCTACCTCTAATATATCATCTAATCTATCCTGCACAAAAGTATCATGATTAATGGAATCTAAACATTCAACAAATGAGCATTCATCAATAGCAGATATAGAAGGGTAAGGAGATGAATCAAAAACCTTAAAATGGACAGTCTCTCCTAAGACTGTTATTGTCAACTTCCCATTTTGGACGTCAATGATGGTTTGGGTAGTGGATATAAATGGTCTACCCAAAAGAATTGTATGCTCCTTGTCCAAAGTTGGGTTACCCTACATATCTAAAACCACAAAATCAACAGGTATGATTAGCTTATCTACCTGTATAAGTAAGTCCTTAACCATGCCCTTCGGATATTTAACAGATTTATTCACAAGTTGAAGGGACATGGTTGTTGGTTTTAGCTCTCCCAAACCTAGCTGCAAGAAAATTGAGTAAGGCATCAAATTTATACTAGCACCTAAATCAAGCATAGCCTTAGCTACTTTCCTATCCCCCATAGTGATATCAATGATAAAACTACCTGGATCTTTTAACTTAGGGGGTAAGTTTCGTTGAAGCCCTGCACTAGTAATTTCAGACACTATGACTCTTTCATTAAGCTCATACCTTCTTTTCTTAGTGTTTAATTCTTTGAAAATTTTTGCATAGGAAGGTACATTTCTAATTACATCTAACAGAGGCAGATTAATATTGACTTTTGAAAGCATGTTAAATAAATCAAAAAACTGCTTATCTTGCTTACTGTCCTTTAAATGGTGTGGGAATGGCACTGGTGGTCGGTATGGCTCTGATGACTTGTGTAACTTAAGGGGGCTAGATGATTCTCCAATTGTTGCCTTTAAAGGCTTTTCATGCTTGTCACCGCTTTCCCCAAATTTCTTAGAAACGGTGTTGTCATCTTCCATGTTACCTGTACTATAAGGGAAATCATTAGAAAGTTCAGGTAAAACCTTTGTAACGACCTTACCACTCCGAAGAACTGTGACAGCTTTCGCTTGTTCGGGTTGACTGGGCAACTTTCTTGTCTCTTGTTTGTGCATTTGTTCAGCTAGCTGCCCCACTTGTATTTCCACTCTTTTCATTAAAGCTTCCATAGAGTCCATCCTTCCACTACATGATTACATGAAAGTATTTAAGGTTTCCTCTATGGTTGGTTTATTTTGTGCATATTGTCAGTTAATGTTCTGGCATTGTGTTTGATTTTGGAAAAATTGTTGGCTATTGTTTTGTTTCCAAGCAAAGTTGGGGTGATTTCTCCATCCAGGGTTGTAGGTGTTAGAATAAGGGTCATTCATAGGTCTAGGTTGGTACCCTTGCATTAAATTTGCCTCTTCATTAGCACCTGTATATGGATCACCTGCAAAAGAACAAACGTTAGCCCCATGTCCATAAGAACCACAAACTCCACATACCTCATGTTTTGGCATTTGATTCATATTGGAAGTAGTGAGAAGTTGCACTTGTTTGGTCAAATTAGCAAGGTACATGGCTATTTCGTTGGTGGAGCTTAATTCATGGACTCCAACTCTTTTTCCTCTAGCACTCTTTTATTGGGAATTGGCTCCCAACATCTCCAAAAGTTCATAGATTTCATCCGTTGTTTTCTCACCCATAGCTCCTCCTGTAGCGTTGTCAACAGTGAATTGACACTATAGTGTCAATCCGTCATAGAAAAACTGATTTTGTAACTGCAACGGGAAGTGGTGATGTGGACAATATATCAAGAGTAATTTGAACCGATCCCAAGCCTTGTGAAAGGGTTCTCCTTCCATCTGTGAAAAAGTAGCAATTTTTGTTCTTAGGTCAGACGTTTTTTGATGGGAATAGAACTTACCCATAAACTTGTTATAAATTGCGTCCCAAGTGGCCAAAGAACCAGGTGCCAATGTCATGAGCCAAGACTTAGCTCTATCTTGGAGAGTGTATGGAAAACACCTCATCCGTAATTGATCTTCACTAAGTCCCTGCAGTGGAAAGGTTTGCACCGTTGCATATAATTCTCACATAAAATTTAAAAGATCTTCATTAGGGATACCGTAAAAGGAGGGAAGCATGGAATAATGGATATTTTTCAATTCATAATTCCTAGCTGCCTCTGTGAGTTGAATGCACGATGTGGCGGTCCCAATGATAGGTCTTGCAAACTCTTTGTTCATCATCTGTCTACCCACGTTGTCACCCATAACTGCTTGCAATTGTTGTTGGTCTTCTTCCTCTTGAATTGGGTTATCCAGTTTCTTTGATCGGTGTTTGATCCTATGAATGTTGTCAATGAAGGGAGTGAGTTTCTTGTTAAGTGACCTCCTACCCTGCATGCACAAATAAAAAAGCAAACAAAGATCAAGGCAACAAAGAAATTGTAATAAAAGCACTATTTTTTTGATTTTTTTTTTTTTTTGTGTTTTTGAATAAAAGATAACAAATAAAATAAAATAAAAAGTAAATAAACAAACAAATCTAACTCAGAAACTCTAAAAAGTTAAAAAGAAAATTATTTAAAATGTCAATTCTCCGGCAACGGCGCCAAAAACTTGATGTGCAAATTATAGTACTCGCAAGTGTACGAATCACTCGTAGAAAGTGATAAGCAAACCTCCAAGGTCGGTCTCTCAAGGAATTGCAATGGTTTTAAACAACCTTTTTCTTAATCTAAATAGAATCCTAAAGAAACTAAAACACTAATTAAATATAGTTCTAGTAACACTAAAACTCTAAATAACTAGAATCCTAAACCTAATAAAACTGTAAATAAAGTGGATTTGTAACAAGATCAATGGTATCGAACAATTACGCAAATTCAAAATTAATTCAAATAGATTTCAAATATCAATGGAGGATGTATGGACGTTTAGTTTGGTTGGTCATGCTTGCATCGAAAAGTTATAATGAATTAACATGAACATTCTAATAAACAATTTTTACCGGCTTTCCTTTTAATTATGAAAATTCCTATGATCGGGTAATTCTCTTTATTGATTAACTAAACAATATCTTACAATCGGGTATATCAATTAGCAACCAAATTATGCACAAGGAAAATATGCCAATCAAACTAATGCTATGACTAAGTCATTAATTTGAAGCTTTGATTAAGTTTTTCAAAATATAGTTAAGGTGGCGTTCCTAAAACTAAATTCTTAGATTTTTCAACCTAACTATGAATATCAAATTGGCCCATGAAAATTCACAATTAAATATCTAAATGACAGCAAGGAAGAAGGCTCGAGACCACCCTTCGCGCCACGAAAGGCTGCCTTTCTCCAGCTCCGGGCCGATGAGGATCTACGATTAGGCCGCACGATTTGATCGCTTGTGCTAAATGACAGCAAGGTAGAAATCTCAGGCCCACCCTTCGCACCACGAGAGGCTTGCTTTGTCCAACTTCAAGCCGATGAGGATATACGATTAGGCCGCACAAGTTCATCGCCTATGCTAAATGACAGCAAGGTAGAATGCTTGGGCCCACCCTTCGCGCCATGAGAGGCTGCCCTTGTCCAACTCCGGGCCGATAAGGATCTACAATTAGGCTGCATGAGTTGATCGTTGATGAGTGCTCAAAAAGCACTAATATTTCGTGATTAATTGTGCTTGATTGATTGATATATAGATTTATTATGACTATTATTTCGATTATTTTCATAAATCTATCCATTCGGAGTCACGGGTATATTTTAGTGCATTTCAGGTGTTTTTAGCGTCAAAATGAGTCAAATGATGAAAACACGCGAAGACGGAACACTTACGGCGCTCGGATCACGAGTTACGGGCTAAACGAGACAAATATGTAAGCCTTACATAATGTGCCATCACATATGTAAGGGGGGACGTGAAAAGAAGGAAACCAATGCGCGCCGCGGCGAGAGAATTGCATGCCGCGGCGTGAGGCTCTCGAGTTTGATCCTGAAAACATAGAAGCATTGCGCGCCGCGGCGAGGGAATTGTATGCCGCGGCGGGGAGCTCTCGGGTTTTTGCATATTTTCCAAATTTTGTGTTGCGCCGCGGCGGGGAAAATGCATGCCGCGGCGCGCCTATTCCTATTGCAATCAGGAATGCCTTACATCTATAAATACCCCCTTTAGACCCCCTTTACAACCAGAACTCGAATTGGTACACAACTCTTACACCTTACAATTTTGCAACCAAACACGACATTCAATCAACTTTGGGAGTTTTGCTACACAAAAACGAAGCAAGAGAAACCATTCTAAGGATCCAAAGAAGCCGTCGACAATCGAAGATAAAGCTTACGGAGGAGTACGTCAACCGATCCATAAGCGGTATTTAGATCTAGGTTTTCTTTGGTGTTGTAGAATTCTATTTTTCTTCTTTTTTCGTTGGAGTGTATGTTCGTATTTTATTTGTCTATGAATATTAATATGAACATATCTGGCTAGTTTTATTATGGATGTTTAGTTTGTGTTGCCATGTTTGCTAGAACTGTGTATGGTGTATGTTTTATTGATTTAATATAAACAAATTACTTTTTGATTAAGAGCATGTTTAGATATTTGATTATGAATAATCATGGGCCCATTTGATGTTCGTAGTTAGATTGAAAAATCTGAGAATTTAGTTATAGGAACGTCACCTTAACTTTATTCCGAAACATTTAATCAAAGCTTCAAGTTAGTGACTTAGTCATAGCATTGATTTGATTGGCATGTTTTCCTTGCGCATAATTTGATTGCTATTTAATTTACCCCCGCCAAAGGCAGTTAATTAGTTAATCAACAAAGAGACCTACCCCCGCCAAAAGGAGTCTCGTAATTAAAAGGAAAGCCGGTAGTTTAGTTTATATAGGACGTTCTTGTTATTTCACCATACCTTTTCGATGCAAGCATGGTCAACCAAGCTAAACGTCCATACATCCTCCACTGATCTTCAAATCTATTTGAATTGATTGTGAATTTGCAATACTGTTTTCGTTTAATTGCTCGTACTTTGTTCCCGTTACAAATCAAACACTTTTCTTTTTACAGTTTTACTTGCATTAGAATTCTAGTTACTTAGAGTTTCAGTTTCACTAGAACTCTATTTAATTAGTCTTTTATTTTCATTAGAACTCTTTTTAGTTTAAAAGTTAGTTATTTAGAACCACTGCAATTCCTTGAGAGACCGACCTTGGAAGTTGCTTATCACTTTACTACGAGTGATTCGTACACTTGCGAGTACACATTTTAACACATCAATCGTTTGTGCTAAATGACAACAAGGTAGAACGCTCGGGCATACCCTTCGCGCCACAAGAGGCTGGCTTTATACAGCTTCGGGCCGATGAGGATCTACGATTAGGCCACGCGAGTTGATCGTCTGTGCTAAATGACAGCAAGGCAAAATGCTCAAGCCCACCCTTCGCTCCACGAGAGGCTGGCTTTGTCCAGCTCCGAGCCGATGATAATCTATGATTAGGCCGCGCAAACATGTGAAGAAGTATTATCTTTAAGCTTTCACTTGATGTAATTTTAAAGCACGATTTGTAACAGGCATTTTGTAATCAACATAATGTTTCTATTATCTAACTAATGGACATACTTTTGCGTATAAAAACACGTCGTTCCCCTTTCTTTTCGCAAGAAATACAATTAGGCCAAGCGAGTTGATCGCCTATGCTAAATGATAGCAAGGCAGAACACTCAGGCCCACCCTTCGAGCCACGAGAGGCTGACTCTGTCCAGCTCTGTGCCGATGAGGATCTACAATTAGGCCGCACAATTTGATTGCCTATGCTAAATGATAGCAAGGAAGAATGCTGGGGCCTACCCTTCGCGCCACGAGAGGTTGGCTTTGTCCAGCTCCGGGCTGATGAGGATCTACGATTGGGCCACGCGAGTTGATCGCCTGTGCTAAATGACAGCAAGGCAGAAATCTCAGGCCCACCCTTCGCGCCACAAGAAACTAGCTTTGTCCAGCTCCAGGCCGATGAGGATATACAATTAGGCCGCACGAGTTGATCGCCTATGCTAAATGACAGCAAGGCAGAACGCTCGGGTCCACCCTTCATACCACGAGAGGCTGCCTTTGTCCAACTCTGGGCCGATGAGGATCTACGATTAGGCCGCGCCAGTTGATTGCTTGTGCTACATGATAGCAAGGCAAAATGATCTGGCCCACCCTTCGCGCCATGAGAGGTTGGCTTTGTCCAGCTCCAGGTCGATAAGGATGTACGATTATGCCGCACGAGTTGATCACTTATGCTAAATGACAGCAAGGCAAAATGCTCGGGCCCACCCTTTGCTCCACGAGAGGCTGCCTTTGTCCAGCTCTGGGCCGATGAAGATCTACGATTAGGCTGCATGAGTTGCTCATCTCTGCTAAATGACAACATGGTAGAACGCTCGGGCATACCCTTCGCGCCACAAGAGGCTGGCTTTGTACAGCTTCGGGCCGATGAGGATCTACGAGTAGGCTGCGTGAGTTGATCGTCTGTGCTAAATGATAGCAAGACAAAATGCTCGGGCCCACCCTTCGTTCCACGAGAGGCTGGCTTTGTCCAGCTTCGAGTCGATGAGGATCTACGATTAGGTCGTGCAAGTTGATTGCCTGTGCTAAATGACAGCAAGGTAGAACGCTCGGGCCCACCCTTCGAGCCACAAAAGGTTGGCTTTGTCCAGTTTCGGGCCTATGAGGATCTATATTTGTGGTTAAATAAAAATTTCTTATTAATTCTTAATGCAACAATACAAATGGAAGAGCGACCACATAACATGGATACGCTCTCCGAACTCACACACCGCCTTTACATGCCTCTTAAACATTTTAATGTTCAAGCTATGTTCTTGTCCAAATGTTCTGGTCAAACTAACGAATACAATTTGGCTTGCACTACATTCACATAATTCAAAATGGAGCGGCGAGCGAACTCGCTCACAACTTCACCATCTTTTAATGATTTCTCTAATTCCAAGGTCGATTGCATAATATCGAGGAACACATCTTCTCCTTATTTCAAGTATGCATCCGCCCACGATGACTCCTCTTCAATTATGTCAACCTTCTCCATTAACACATGTTCATGATGTGTTTCGAGTGCTAACCTACTTTCGAGCAATTGATGATTCTCTCGCTTCAAGCGATGAACTTCCTCACTCAATATCGAGTTCTCTTTTCTTAAAGCCCAGACCCTTATCCTTAGCACTCGATCAGACGTTGCTTTCGATCGTTCTTTAGATATTCACATTAAATGTTCCACAACAGTGTCCCTCGCCTCCCTTTTATAATTCACGTTGGCTAACTGTTTCCTTACACATGTTGGACTCATAACACTACGTGACAAAATACATGTGCTACCATATTCAAAATAAATGTTCAAAATGCACACGTGCCATAAAACATAAAATTTCCATTTCTATTACAATGTTTAAATGTTTTACAAAATTAAAATAAATCAGTCAATACAAGCGAAAGACTATTTACAAAAATATATACTCGTACAACTTCGACCAGCTACACTTGGGCGAGATCCTGTTCTACCTCCTCTTCCCCAATCCCATCTATCCCGTCATCCATACAGGTCTGGCCAGAGTCCGTTGCAACTGGGGTAATTTTGAGGTTGCTATTGAATTCCTCTAACTCCCCTTTCTCCATGGCCTTCTCCTTGAATTTTTCCATGGCCTTGTTGTACCCCACTTGCATGAACTTCATATTGTTCGCCTTAGCCAGCTCTAGATCCTCCTGGACCTCAGCCCGAGTCACCTTCTCCTTGGTGAGCTCGTCCCGGTCAGACCTTAGCTCGTTCTCGAGCTCCTCGGCTACCCCTACTCGCGACCTTTTCCTTTTTCCCAAGTTCCAAATTCCTCAGGCGCAGCGAAGTGATCTTGGACAACGCAGCATGGTGGCCTATCTTTTCGACCTTCAGTTCCTTTCTTATCTTTTCCAACTAGCACACTTTGAAATCCCGGATCAACGCCATTGACTTCACGAGCACACCGTTAATTCTCACAGTCACAACAACACAATGTACTCACGATATCTAAGTCATGATAAACAACATACCTCGACCAGTTTTCAGTTTGCCAATGTCAAGGCATCGATGTCCTTGCAAAAATTTAACACAAATAAGCCCTTTTTTAAACTATGCCCTCCAAATCAGCCCATTTTAGACAAAATTCCCTGAAAACATCAAGAGAGCTTTCTACAATTGCTTTCAACTTCTTTTCTTTCTTTTTGCTTTTTGTTTCCTCAACTTTCCTTCTTCTTTTTTTCTTTTTTTTTCCTTTTTTTTTCCCTTTTAACTACCAGTTGTATTAAGTGAGGAACCAGGTAAAATTCCATTTTTGAACCTAAAAAAAACTATGGGGTCAAAAACGAAATATTGACTTCATATAGTACATATTTCAACCAGAGAGTATTTTTTACCTTTTTTGCTAGATGTCATCATTTTGGAGTAGGAAAATTACAATTATGTCCTGTGCATCTAGGTCCTTCTTCTACACTTCGTCCCAACTATTCTCTCTCATCTTTCTCAACACTCAAATTTTATCTCCCAGTTCGACTTCGATGGCAGCAACCATAAGCAATGAACTAGTGAAATAAGCATGTTTGAAGTTTGGAACAATATTAAGAAAAAATCTTCCAAGAAAGTAGCAACTTCGACCAACAGTAATACCCATAAAGCGCTTAAATAAGTCAGCATTTTTCAAGGGCACAGTTACGAGTCTTTGAATTTTATTACGAAATTGAAGGGAATCAATTCACGAAAACTAAGCGAGAATATTGACTTGCTATCAAATGGTTGGCACCGGTGCTTGTCGGTATTATTTTACGGTAAGTTTCAGCCAACAACCTTTTCTAGTTCTACTACTTATTTATGTGATAAGTCTCTTCAGATGCCAAAAATGAATTCACATTTTCAAATATGTTTATATAGATGCAAGATCTTTTACAAATTTTTGGTGTTTAGTTAATATTTCGCACTTCCACTTTGTTTCATCTGATTATTAAAAAATTATTCACTAATCATGTTTTATGTAACATGTTAGATACACTTATGTTGAATATTACATACATTTTCGCTGTTGTATGTAATATGTTATATACATCTTTGTCTTGTATGAGATGTATGTAACATGTTACATACAACTCTGTCTTATACGTAATATATTACATATACTTCTGTCGTTGTATGTAATACATTACATACTCCTTTATTATAGTATATAACACATTACATATCTATCTGGTAAGCTCCAATGTATTTATTTATTAGCTCTTTAATAATTTGTATGATTTTTATGTAAATAAAACCCACAATTTTAAACATATTAATTTTAAAAAATATTAATTTACTATTTATATGTAAGCCCGTCTAAAACTTTACTTTGTCATTTCAATGAGGGGTTTTTGTCTAAAATGGGCAAATCTCGTAGTTTAGTTTAGAAAAAGGCTCACTTGTGTTAAACTTTACAAATGGACAAATTGAAATTGGCTCTCCCAATTGCCGGTTCCCACCCCTTATTTCCCACCAAAGTCTATTTCTTACTTCTTCTCTCTCCTTCTCTACGCACTCTCCATTTTTTCATCTTATCACGCACAAGAGTTTCTCTCCATTTTTTTATCTTATCACGCCAAACTTTCAAATTTGAGGTTAGTGATATTAAATATTTTGGTTGGGTAGAAATTTCGCAGTTTTAATTAGCATGTAAATGGTGAAATTTGTACCAAGATTTGTACCAACAATTTTCGCAGTTTATCGTTTTGGGGAAATGTTTTTTTTTTGAAAAATTGCCAATCATTTGGGTGATTCTTTGGTTGGAAAGTGATTTGGGTGTTATTTCGCAGTTTAATTTGTTGTATGAATCTGCTATTTTCAGTGTTTAATTTGAACTCTTGTATTTCGCGTGTTATCATTTTTAATCTGTTATTTTTGTCTTGGTATATCTGGTATATATGGGGTTTATCCGGTATATCTGTGGTATATCTTTGGTATATCTCGGTATATGTGGTATATCTCGATATATCTTGGTATATCTGGTATATCAGTGATATATCTGTGGTATATCTCGATATATCTAGGTATATCTGTGGTATATCTCTGGTATATCTCGATATACCAAGGTATATCTGGTATATCTCTGGTATATCTCGATATACCAAGGTATCTGTGGTATATCTCTGGTATATCTCGATATACCAAGGTATATCTGGTATATTTGTGGTATATCTCGATATATCTTGTATATCTCTGGTTGAATATGGTATATCTCGGTATATCTTGGTATATCTCGGTATATCTCTGGTATATCTCGATATACCAAGGTATATCTGGTATATCTCTGGTATATATGTGGTATATCTTGATATATCTAGGTATATCTCGTATATCTGTGGTATATCTAGTATATCTGTGGTATATTTCGATATATCTTGTATATCTCTGGTTGAATATGGTATATCTCGGTATATCTTAGATATATCTTGGTATATCTGTGGTATATCTCTGGTATATCTCGATATATCTAGATATATCTTGGTATATCTCTTATATCTCTAGTATATCTGTGGTATATCTCCGTATATCTTAGATATATCTAGGTATATCTGTGGTATATCTCGATATACCAAGATATATTTGGTATATTTGTGGTATATCTGAGGTATATCTCGATATACCAAGGTATATCTCTAGTATATCTCGATATATCTAGGTATATTTGTGGTATATCTCCGGTATATCTATCATATATCTCGATATATCTCGGTATATGTGGGTATCTCTGGTATATCTGGGTATATCTCGGTATATATGGGTATATCTTGGTATTTTTGGTATATCTGTAGTATATCTGTGGTATATCTCGATATATGTCGGTATATCTTGTTATATCACAGATATACCTCGGTATATGTGGGTATATCTCGATATATCTAGGTATATTTGTGGTATATCTGAGGTATATCTCGATATAACAAGGTATATCTCTAGTATATCTCGATATATCTAGGTATATTTGTGGTATATCTCTGGTATATCTATCATATATCTCGATATATCTCGGTATATGTGGGTATCTCTGGTATATCTGGGTATATCTCGGTATATATGGGTATATCTTGGTATTTTTGGTATATCTGTAGTATATCTGTGGTATATCTCGATATATGTCGGTATATCTTGTTATATCACAGATATACCTCGGTATATGTGGGTATATCTCGATATATCTAGGTATATTTGTGGTATATCTCTGGTATATCTCTGTATATGTGGGTATATCTCGATATATCTAGGTATATTTGTGGTATATCTCTGGTATATCTCGGTATATGTGGGTATATCTCGATATATCTAGGTATATTTGTGGTATATCTCCGGTATATCTCGATATATCTCGGTATATGTGGGTTTATCTCGATATATCTCGGTATATGTGGGTATATCTTGATATATCTAGGTATATTTGTGGTATATCTCCAGTATATTTGTGTTATATCTAGGTATATATGGGGTATATTTCGGTATATATGGGTATATCTCGGTATATCTATGTATATATGGGGTATATCTTGGTATATATGTAGTATATCTTGATATATGTGTGGAAAATTTCGATATATATGGGTATATCTCGGTATATTTATGGTATATCTTGGTATATTTCCATATATTCAGCATTTAATTTGGTATATATGTTATATGTTGATATAGTTATTCAATATTTTGTATATAATTTCATATATCAATTAAATTATATGTATTTTTGAATTAATATTGCTTAATTATTTTAAAACATTTTACAGAATGGATTGCTTTAGTATTCTAATAATTCATAATGGTAAGTGGTTATTGAAAGATGATAAAGAAGTATATTGAGGAGGTGAAGGTTCGGTGATGAAGATTAAAAAGGGATTTAAGTATAATGAACTTACAGAAAAGTTGTTTATGAAGTTAAATATGGATAAGTTAAAGTATGAAATTTCAGTAAGATACTTCTATAAGAATGATTTGACATTACCTACTGTTTTAATTGGTGATGATGAAGATTTGGATGAGTTTTTTGACCTTCATGTTCAAGACAATCAAAGGAAGGCTGTTCTATATGTAACAAAAAATGAGATAAGATCAGTAGGTACAAGTCATTCCATTTGCCATGAACAACTTCTTAATACCGGAGGGCGTCATGTAAATTACTTGAGCGATACGCATCGGCAGGAAGGATCTCAAAATCCCAATAGAAATTGCGATAATATACTTGATGGTATTGGTGATGATTTAGATGACTATTCAGATATACCGCAGATGGGTGATGATGTTCATGTTGATATGATTAGAGAGTGTGAATTAGAAGGTGGTACTGTCAACGAAAACGTTGATAATGACATGACCGCAATTGGTACTTTACATGCAAATGATAATGAAATGACATCAGATGAACCAGAAAGACTGATTGTAAGAGATCAATCGTTAAATGGTTTATCTTAGTCTGAAGGATGAACTGTAGTTGGGGGCAATAATGAATTACGTTTTGGTCCATCAAGTACACCCACAAAGATTATTTCTAATGGTGACGTTTCCTCGTCTGTGGCACATGTTGAGCTTGATTTGAAAGTTGATCAAGTGTTTGACAGTAAGATAGATTTCACCACACATGTCAGGCTTTATGCCATAAGAAATAGATTTGAGACGAGGACACTGACAAGTAGGAAAGACCCTGTCGTGATAAGTTGCATTCAATCTAGTTGTACTTGGATGATTAGATGTAATCGGATCAAGGGCTCAGATAGGTTCAGGGTAAAGCATTTTCAATCATTACATACTTGTGATCCTAACCATTACATGAGGAAGAATAGGACTGCGACCTCAAGAGTGATAGGAAATGCCATAAAAATGAAGTTGGTGCGACCCGGAAGAATTTATAAGCCGAAAGATATTATTGATGATTGTCAGAATGAGTTTGGGATTGAGATTGGTTACACCATAGCATACAGGTCTAAAGAGAAGGCTCTGAGGTTGCTACGTGGAAGTGAAGAGGAATCTTTCCTCAAGCTTCCTTCCTACTGTCACGTCCTGAAGGAAAGGAATCCCGATAGCGTCACACATATTGAAGTTGACCATTCCGGAAGATTTAAGTATTTCTTCATAGCATTAGGTCCATGTATCAGAGGATTCTTATCTTGTATAAGACATGTAATTACAGTTGATGGTGCATTCTTATCAGGTAGGTATGCTGGGACATTATTCGTTGCAAATGCTTCTGATGGAAATAACAACATATATCCACTGGCCATTGGGGTTGGAGATTGTGAGAATAATGAAGCTTGGGAATGGTTTTTGCTAAAAGTAGCACACTTAGTCGGGCACATTGACGACCTTGTTATTGTTTCAGATAGACACCAAAGTATTATTCAAGCTGTTCCGAAAGCATTCCCCAATGCTTTCCATGGTTATTGTGCATTTCACATGGAGATGAATTTAAACCACAAGTTTAAGAATCCAGATATTACACCTTTGTTTAGATGTTGCTCAAAGGCATATACAAAGCGTGAATTTGACAAGTACATGGGGGATTTACGACAGATCGATCCTGAGATAGAAAAGTACTTATTGAAAGCAGGCATTGAGAAGTGGCCAAGATATCATTTTCCAGGAATGAGATACGGTATAATGACTACAAATAGTTCAGAATCCTTTAATAATGTCATGAAATCTGCTCGTGAGTTACCCATAACCATGCTTGTTGAGTACTACCGTAGCAAAATACAAGCTTGGTTTGTCGAATGTAGGGAGGTTGGGATGAGATGGGGAACTTGATGAGTGCTCGAAAAGCACTAATATTTCGTGATTAATTGTGCTTAATTGATTGATATATAGATTTATTATGATTATTATTTCGATTATTTTCATAAATCTATCCATTCGGAGTCACGGGTATATTTTAGTGCATTTCAGGTGTTTTTAGCGTCAAATGAGTCAAATGATGAAAACACGCAAAGACGGGACACCTACGGCGCTCGGATCACGAGTTACGGGCTAAACAAGACAAATATGTAAGCCTTACATAAAATGCCATCACATATGTAAGGGGGGACATGAAAAGAAGGAAGACATTGCGCGCCGCGGCGAGGGAAATACATGCCGCGGCGAGAGGCTCTCGGGTTGAATCCTGGAAAACATAGAAACATTGCGCGCCGCGGTAGGATAATTGCATGCCGCGGCAGGGAGCTCTCGGTTTTTTGCATATTTTTCAGAATTTGTGTTGCGCCGCGGCGGGGAAAATGCATGCCGCGGCGCGCCTATTCCTATGGCACATAGGATTCGTGTAAACCCTTACATCTATAAATACCCCCTTAGAGTCCCCCTTACAGAAAACTCGACCAATTCGTACACAACTCTTATTTTTCACAATTTTGCGATCCAAACACTACATTCAATCAGTTTTGAGAGCGTTGCCACACTCTAACGAAGCGAGAGACACTATTCTAAGGATTCAAGGAAGCCAACGACGATCGAAGATAAAGCTTACGGAGAAGAACGCTATCCAATCCATAAGCGGTATTTAGATCTAGGATTTTCTTCTTGTTATAGAATTAATTCCTCTTCTCTTTTTGTTAAAGTGTATGATCATATTTTATTTGTCTATGAATATTAATATGAACATGTCTGGCTAATTTAATTATGGATGTTTAGTTTGTGTTGCCATGTTTGCTAGAATTGTGTATGGTGTATTTTATTGATTTATGAATAAATTACTTTTTGATTAAGAGCATGTTTAGATATTTGATTATGAATAATCATGGGCCCATTTGATGTTCGTAGTTAGGTTGAAAAATCTGAGAATTTAGTTATAGGAACGTCACCTTAACTTTATTCCGAAACACTTAATCAAAGCTTCAAGTTAGTGACTTAGTCATAGCATTAATTTGATTGGCATGTTTTCCTTGCGCATAATTTGATTGCTATTTAATTTACCCCCGCCAAAGGCAGTTAATTAGTTAATCAACAAAGAGACCTACCCCCGCCAAAAGGAGTTTCGTAATTAAAAGGAAAGCCGGTAGTTTTGTTTATATAAGACGTTCATGTTATCTCACCATACCTTTTCGATGCAAGCATGGTCAACCAAGCTAAACGTCCATACATCCTCTATTGATATTTGATTTAATTGAATTGATTGTTTGATTGCGATTTTGTTTTCGTTTGATTGTCGTATGATTGTTCTCGTTACCAAAAACAAACAACCTTTTTACAGTTTTATCAACATTAGGATTCTAGTTACTTAGAGTTTTAGTTTCACTAGAACTCTATTTAATTAGTGTTTTGTTTTCATTAGAACTCTATTTAGATTAAAAGTTAGTTATTTAAAACCACTGCAATTCCTTGAGAGACCGACCTTGGAAGTTGCTTGTCACTTTACTACGAGTGATTCGTACACTTGCGAGTACACATTTTAACACATCAAGTTTTTGGCGCCGTTGCCGGGGAATTGGCGTTTTAAATAATTTTCTTTTTAACTTTTTAGAGTTTCTTAATTATTTTTATTTGTTTATTTATTTTATTTTATTTTATTTGTTATCTTTTATTTGTTTATTTATTTTATTTTTTATTTTTATTTTTATTTTATTCAAAAAAAAAAAAATTCAAAAATAGAAAAAAAATTTAAAATTCAAAAAAAAAAAATAGTGCTTTTAATTGCTTAATCTGTGGTGCTTTGATTTCTCTGTTGTTTTTGTTAGTTTTTGAAAGGTACCGTTCATAGACAACATCAACAAATTTTAAAATGCACCTAATCAGGGTGGATACTGAAATCCATGAGCCAATACAAGGCCCTTTGAAGAGCTGCATGATATGACAGACATGGAGGTATGTAGCATTTGTGGTTTATATGGGCATTATGCTAATGTTTGCACTTTTGCAGGTGATTACTATACATCCACTAATTCAAATTTTGACCGTAATGAGGGATGTCACCCACCTTGGAATGATCCTTATTTTAGTACCTATAATCCTGAGTGGGAAAATCACCATAATTTTTCATGGCAAGCAAACTCTACCCCACCTTATGCTCAATACAACATGCAAAGCTCAAATTTTCAACCATATGACCCACCTTATGCACAATACCAAATGCAAAGCTCAAGTTTTCATCCATATCCATCTAGGGCCACCTTTGAAGAGAGCTTGAATTCTTTCATACAAGGAAGTAGAGATTCTAAGCCAACCTTAGAGGAAACCTTGAATTCTTTCATACAATCTACTAATGAAAGGATGGAGTCTATGGAGGCATCAATGAAAAGAATAGAAATGCAAGTTGGGCAATTAGCGGAACAAATTCAAAAACAAGAAGAGTTGCCCACTCAGATTGAGCAAGTGAAGGATGACACAATCCTTCAAAGTGGTAAAAATTTTGAAAATATTTATTTTCCTGAAACTTTTGATGATTTACTATTTTATGTAGAAAATACAGATGGGGAGCAAGCAATTCTCAAAGAATGCCAAGCTAAGGAATATCAAATTCTACAAACTTCTATGGAGAACAAGGAGGAATTATCTTCACCTCCCATGCCGCACAAGGGACCTAAGACTTGCAAATCCCCAAATCATTTTCCATACCACTTCCACAAAAGAGTGTGTGCTGTACTTCATAGGAAACAACTACCGAGATGGAAGGACAAGCTTAATGACATATTAGCTCGGAAAATTGATATCGCACACTTCAAGATCTTTGATGATGGTGGATAGAAACAAATTAGCAACGTCTTGCTAAGACGTTAAAGAAAGCGCTTGGTGGGAGGCAACCCACCATATTCGGTAGTATCAACTTATTTTCTTTTTATTTAGTTTAGTTTTCTTTTTTCAGTTTTTCCTTTATTTTTATTTTATTTATTTTGGATTGTTTAACTTAGTTTAATGTTTTTCTGTTTTCATCTGACTTAGTTATAATCTAAAATTGGGTTTGAGTTTGAATTGTGTTGCATACACTTTGAGGTTCAATATATGTTCATACACATAAATTCTTCATGAAAAAAGTGAGGAACAGTGAACCGGAGCATAACGAGTAATGACACAATCTCATACGAAAGGGGGGTAACTTCTCACTTTTTCTTATTTCTTTTGTTCTTCTTTTTCCACATTGAGGACAATGCAGAAAGTAGGTTGGGGGTGGGAAGAATATTCCATGAGCATGAAATATGACCAATTTTAAATTTTTAACTTTTGTCACTTGGATTGTTTTAGGTTAGTGTCGTGTTTACTTGAGTCAATCCGGAAATCTATGATATTAACATGATTGTAATGGCGATGACATGTGAGAGATGTTGGACTTTTACCTAAGCAACGAAGCACATAAATGTTAGATTCATCTAATTTGAGGATTTTGTGGTACATGTGGTAGTTTGCATGGTTAGTATAGCTATTTTGGTTTGTGGAATGTATGCATGTTCATGATATGTTTTAAGTCTCAACAAGCTCTAGAACCCATTTGAAAACAAATTGAAGCGAAATAATAGAAACAAATGCCACCTAGAAAGTGATTTAGGCCATCCTTGGACCGTTTGGACTTTTCAAGCCTCCCCGTATTATTGTTATCCATAGTATACCCTTGAACTCAACATTGACATATATTGTACTACCCTTAGTGATAAGAGTACTCAATATAATATTTGATTTTCATGAGCAATTATGTTGAATTTATCTTGCTTCATCATCAAAAAAAAAAAAAAAAAAAAAAATATGATGATGATGATGGTTAAAAAAATAAGCAAGAAAAATAAAGAAAGAAAATCAAGCAAAAAGATCCAAGGGACATATGGAATTTATAGGAGGATGAAAAAGAACACTTGGTGGAAAAAGTTGAAAAATAAGTTTGTGACATAAAAAGTACTCTTGTCCTATTGAAAACATCATTTTCGTACTTTCATAATCACACACCTAACCACAACTTTACAAGCCTAATGAAGTCCTATTGATTCTAGGTAGTTTGATTTCTATATTAGTGGAGATGAGTTTGAAAAATGAGCATATGGAGTTTGCAAGTGCAAAATTCACATTCATATTTTACGTGCACATTTATGAGATATTGAAATGTAATCTATGAATATCATGCATGACACGATCAGATAGTATAACTAACGGGTTTGTGGTTTGATTGGTTGTTCAAAATCCGATTACCATGATGAGTTTGATGTTTGGACTGTTTTTGAGCTTAGGTTATGTTTAACTATTTCATGTATCATTCGTTGTTAACAATTTTTGAGACGTATGCATGGATTGATTCAAGTATGTTTAGAGTCTTTATTAGTTTTGAGAGTCGTACGATGTTTGTGGGTGTCATCACTGGAAACCCTCACGAGACTATAACTCGTCCACTAGGGCCACCTAGGGGTTTAAAGGCTTGTTGCATATGCTAAATGCAACCGTGACAATCTACGGAAGTGATTTAGGTTAGGTTAGTTTATTTGTTTGTTTTTAATTTTATTTTAGATCGCTTCACTTGCTAGAGACTAGCAAGAAGCTGGTTGGGGGTTGTGATGAGTGCTCGAAAAGCACTAATATTTCGTGATTAATTGTGCTTAATTGATTGATATATAGATTTATTATGATTATTATTTCGATTATTTTCATAAATCTATCCATTCGGAGTCACGGGTATATTTTAGTGCATTTCAGGTGTTTTTAGCGTCAAATGAGTCAAATGATGAAAACACGCAAAGACGGGACACCTACGGCGCTCGGATCACGAGTTACGGGCTAAACAAGACAAATATGTAAGCCTTACATAAAATGCCATCACATATGTAAGGGGGGACATGAAAAGAAGGAAGACATTGCGCGCCGCGGAGAGGGAAATACATGCCGCTGCGAGAGGCTCTCGGGTTGAATCCTGGAAAACATAGAAACATTGCACGCCGCGGCAGGATAATTGCATGCCGCGGCGGGGAGCTCTCGGTTTTTTGCATATTTTTCAGAATTTGTGTTGCGCCGCGGCGGGGAAAATGCATGCCGCGGCGCGCCTATTCCTATGGCACATAGGATTCGTGTAAACCCTTACATCTATAAATACCCCCTTAGAGTCCCCCTTACAGAAAACTCGACCAATTCGTACACAACTCTTATTTTTCACAATTTTGCGATCCAAACACTACATTCAATCAGTTTTGAGAGCGTTGCCACACTCTAACGAAGCGAGAGACACTATTCTAAGGATTCAAGGAAGCCAACGACGATCGAAGATAAAGCTTACGGAGAAGAACGCTATCCAATCCATAAGCGGTATTTAGATCTAGGATTTTCTTCTTGTTATAGAATTAATTCCTCTTCTCTTTTTGTTAAAGTGTATGATCATATTTTATTTGTCTATGAATATTAATATGAACATGTCTGGCTAATTTAATTATGGATGTTTAGTTTGTGTTGCCATGTTTGCTAGAATTGTGTATGGTGTATTTTATTGATTTATGAATAAATTACTTTTTGATTAAGAGCATGTTTAGATATTTGATTATGAATAATCATGGGCCCATTTGATGTTCGTAGTTAGGTTGAAAAATCTGAGAATTTAGTTATAGGAACGTCACCTTAACTTTATTCCGAAACACTTAATCAAAGCTTCAAGTTAGTGACTTAGTCATAGCATTAATTTGATTGGCATGTTTTCCTTGCGCATAATTTGATTGCTATTTAATTTACTCCCGCCAAAGGCAGTTAATTAGTTAATCAACAAAGAGACCTACCCCCGCCAAAAGGAGTTTCGTAATTAAAAGGAAAGCCGGTAGTTTTGTTTATATAAGACGTTCATGTTATCTCACCATACCTTTTCGATGCAAGCATGGTCAACCAAGCTAAACGTCCATACATCCTCTATTGATATTTGATTTAATTGAATTGATTGTTTGATTGCGATTTTGTTTTCGTTTGATTGTCGTATGATTGTTCTCGTTACCAAAAACAAACAACCTTTTTACAGTTTTATCAGCATTAGGATTCTAGTTACTTAGAGTTTTAATTTCACTAGAACTCTATTTAATTAGTGTTTTGTTTTCATTAGAACTCTATTTAGATTAAAAGTTAGTTATTTAAAACCACTGCAATTCCTTGAGAGACCGACCTTGGAAGTTGCTTGTCACTTTACACGAGTGATTCGTACACTTGCGAGTACACATTTTAACACATCAGAACTCGCCATCTAACCGATAAGGTTGAATCAATTATGCGTGCAAATCACAATAAGTCCTTAAGGTACAGGGTTTTCATAATTAATGCACATGTCTTCCAGGTATGCCATTCGTACAACTATCTGATTGTTATTATATGTTTATCTATTTTTCTTTATTGTCTAATGTGAAATATATTTTATCGTACATTATAGATAATGTAACAAGTTGAATCTTACCAAAAGTAGGTTGTACATGGTGACACTAGTGACGATGTCGGTCTACTGAACAGAAGTTGTAGTTGCAGGGAGTTTGATGTTCACAAAATCCCCTGTTGTCATGCCATTGCAGCCGCCCGTTTTCAAGATGTTGATGTCCATTCATTTGTGGACAAATTATATACAGTAAATTGTTATATTATTGCATATGCAGAGTCCATTTATCCGGCTACTGATAATTCCACCAGAGATCATAGATCTAGTTGAACTTCCTCCCAACATGAAGAAAAAATGTGGGAGACCACGAAAGCGACGCATACGTTCACGTGGAGAAGTAATAAAAAAGGTCATACTATGCAGTAGGTGTGGAAATAGTGGTCATAACATTAGGACTTGTAATGTGTTCCGTCAGATGATTGTAGAACCTTCCCTACCTTCTCACCCATAAACATTTTATGCTATTAACGATTAATTTCATGTCATTCATAAAAGTGTAATGTTTTATTTATCATAAATTTGTATTAATTAATTGAATACGATAAGAATCATAGGTACTTATATTCTTCTGTATCTACTTGTATTTTAATGTCTTGTACTATTCGTTCTATTCTACCACTTATATACCCTACATATACCATACATATTGAAATGAACGATAGGTATACCAAGATATATGGACTTAAATAACCACAGATATACCATATATCTATCAGATATAGCACCAAAAATCAAAATCCAACGTTGATCTTGGGATATACCAAATAGGTTTCGCAGATAAAATTGAAATACCACAAATATACCTAAGAGGTAAGATGATATACATAGATATACCAGAGATATACCAGGTATACCCTGGTATATCGAGATATACCAGATATACCCGGTATATCGAGATATACCACAGATATAATAGAAATACAATGGTATATCGAGATATACCACAGATATACCACAGATATACCAGATATACCCTGGTATATCAAGATATACCACAGATATACCAGATATACCCTGGTATATCGAGATATACCAGAGATATCCACAGATATACCAGAGATATACCAGATATACCCTAGTATATCTCGATATACCACAGATATACCAGATATACTCTGGTATATCGAGATATACCACAGATATACCAAGATTTTTGCTCGTTTACGCGCGCCGTGGCTGGAATAATATTGTGCCGCGGCGAGAGTGGTTCTGTTTGAAATTGTAATTTTTGCTCGTTCTATGCGCGCCGCGGCTAGAATAATATTGTGCCGCGGCGAGAGTGGTTCTATTTGAATTCAAATTTTTGCTCGTTCTATGGGCGCCGCAGCTAGAATAATATTGTGCCGCGACGAGAGTGGTTCTGTTTGAAATTGTAATTTTTGCTCGTTCTATGGGCGCCGCGGCTAGAATAATATTGTGCCGCGGTGAGAGTGGTTCTGTTTGAATTCAAATTTTTGCTCGTTTATCCGCGCCGCGGCTAGAATAATATTGTGCCGCGGCGAGAGTGGTTCTGTTTGAATTCAAATTTTTGCTCGTTTATCCGCGCCGCGGCTAGAATAATATTGTGCCGCGGCGAGAGTGGTTTTATTTGAATTCAAAATTTTGCTCGTTCTATGGGCGCCGCGGCTAGAATAATATTGTGCCGCGACGAGAGTGGTTCTGTTTGAAATTGTAATTTTTGCTCGTTCTATGGGCCGGCTAGAATAATATTGTGCCACGGTAAGAGTGGTTCTATTTGAAATTGTAATTTTTGCTCGTTCTATGGGCGCCGCGGCTAGAATAATATTGTGCCGCGGTGAGAGTGGTTCTGTTTGAATTCAAATTTCACGAGTTTATCCATCAATACCCACACTTTTCCCCAAACTGTTTCACGTTTTCCCTCACTTTATATACCAAGAAGCTCTCATTATTCCCTCCATTTTATGTTCATTATCTCGTAAAAATATAAAATTTACCCCATATTCTTCCAGAAATAACATTTCTATGAAGCAAACCGAAATCAATTGACACAGATTTGCTCAAAAAAATTAAGAACCTCTGCATCTTCTGCAACAAAAAATTGGGGTTTGCATCCGTGGGGGCTTTTTCTTCAAGGCTTGTATTTAACTCCAAAGAGGTAAAATTATTCACAATTTATGTGATTTATCTGGAATCTGCCAATTGTATACAAGAGTTATTGGGTTTAGGTTAATTTATTTGGATAAGAGGGCCTTTTTTTTTTTGGTTTTTGTCAGAAATTTCTGCAATATTATTGTTCTATTATAATAATAATATAATGGCTCCTAAAACAAAGACGGGTGACAGTAGTCGTTCGAAAGGAAAAGGTAAAGTTATTGAGGAATGAAATTTTAATGCCTCTCGTTTTGTTAGTCGAGAGGCAGAAGAGCGGTACGATTGTGCCGCCGCAAGGAATAAAGCTTTTGTTAATGAGAGGGGGTTAGACTTTGGACAAGTCGGAGTAATGGAAATTTCAGATAAAATTGAGGCGTTAGGGTGGAGAAAATTTGTACAAGCCCCAGAAGCTGGTGTGAGTTCATTGGTCCGGGAATTTTACGCGAATTTTCCAGATGCTCGGCAGGGAATGGTATGGGTAAGGGGTGTTCAAGTCCCCTTTAATAGGACGGTTATTAATGCATACTATGGGTTGAGAGATATTGAGGATAGCAGGTATGAAGCCTATATAAAACAGCCTGATTACGATGAGATTATAAATACCCTAACGGACGGTTATGCGGAATGGGAATATAAGGGAGACATGGTCAACATCTTTCAATCTAAACACCTTAGAACCCACTCCCGTATCTGGCAGTATTTTGTATGTTCTAGATTAATGCCAACCCGACATTATAGTACTGTTGATAGGGAGCGGGCAATCGTACAGTATGCGATAGAGACCCAGCGAAGTATTGATGTTGGGATGGTTATCCATCAATGGGTTGTGTACTCATCTATGCATCACAACGTAAGTTACTTCTTTCCCCAACTGATCACCGCCCTTTGTGTGAAACATGGAGTCCAGTATGACAAGGGTGAGGTACTACTACAACCTGGTGAAACATTGACGTTCCAATACATGCAACACCTAACTAGTGGCACAAAAGCGGGACAAGGTAGTAGGAAGGGTGATGGGTCCTCTTCCAGTAACGCTACAACCAAAGAAAGATTGGTGAACTTGGAATTGAAGGTAAATAAAATACAAGAGTACCAAGTTCTACTCCACCGAATGATAAGCTTTCAATTGACACAACAAGGAATAGACTTGAACCAGTTCGGCCCAATTCCGCAGTATCCGGGTGAAGACTTCGTTTATCAACCTACGGCGAACCAACCTCAGGATGAGAACGAACAAAATGATGATATGGATGACTAAGCATCCACAATGTATTGAAAATTATGTTTAATTAGTTTTTTTTTTTTGCCCGTTTTGGAATATTTATCTAACAGTAGTTTATTTTTCTTCCCTATCTTTTGGGTTGTGTTATTTTATTGGAACTTTATGCGCGAATATTAAATATTTTTTTGGAACTTTATGCAAGAATAAACCATATTCCACCCAAATATACCAGATATTTGATCAGAGATATACCAGATTGAACGAGAGAGATAAGTAGATATAACACAATAAACCATAGTTATCCCTTAAATAACAGAATTTTTGCAATACGAACAATGGAATGAACAGAAGTTTGGGAAGGTAAACCACAGATATACCACAAATCGTGCCAATGAACTTATACAATAATGTAATCGTCTTCAGCAAAGAAAAGTTCTAAACATAGTTTCTTCGTAAAAAAAATAACAGCCTCGTCTTTAATTTTAATTAGGACCTTGTCATTAACTAAGTACTCGATGAACTTCAAAGCTTAAATGCCACAGTCTCCCCTGTGTAATCAAAACAATTTGAAAAGATATTAACCTTAATTGACATAATCCATGGTTCACTATATTCTATTAAAGACGGGTAGAATGATATACCAAAAGATTTCAAAATACTTACACTTCAACCTGTTTAGGAACAAGTATGGCATTACGATAAAAGGGCCACCGATCTTTGATTTCATATTCAAATAATCCCAAGCTTTTAATTAAGCTTGGGATGATTACACATAAGTTATGTAATCTTTTCTTAAGACTTCCATCCCTTATGTGTTTCGGAAGTGAATCGTAGACATCAATCTGTTGCTGTCTTATGTCAATTCCGATAGCAATCCAATGGCCCTTCTCCAATAGAACTCCATAAATGTTGTGCACATAATTCCCTGGCTTAGCATGTTCAAGACGTGCACCTACTTGAAAAGATTTATAACAAGAGATATACCATGTTATTCATATAACATAAAATATCCTACGAGTGATTATACACCAAGAATTTACCTGTCACATAATCCAACCACTTTTTGTTGAGCGACCAAAATTTGGTTTGGTCATTCTTCTTAAGTTTCTTCCATTCACCCGCACTTGACTCCACGTAAGCCTACATTTTAATATTCCATAATGCCCAAATACAAGATAAAATCAGGTAAGAATTTCATTTTCAATAATAATGTTGGTCCTTACCAAGAACGTTGAGTCAACTGTAGTCCAGAGATTGTTAGGGAACAAGTCCGGGTGAATTTCCTCCTTTTTTCTCAACAACCATAGTCTACAATCTATGTGCTGCATAATTTTAGTTCAGGTTCAAATAGGTACAAACATTCATGCATTAGTTGTTATTTTGTAACGATTTATAATAATGACTCCACGTAAAAATACCATATATTCACAGAAGTTGTATAAGAGGGCCAATGCTAAAAAAGGAACAAAAATATACCTCGTTGAGTAAGGATGAATGTGGTTTGAACATACGATGAAACCAGGAAGAATTTGCCATACCCTTGCTTGGGCAACAAACATTAATGTTTTCCCTAAAATGTAAACAATACAAATTTAATGAATACGGTAAACCTATTAATATTGATAAGAAATAAACATAGAAAGATAACATGTATATATATATATAAGAGGATATACGCACTGGTTGTTTGAGAAATTAGTATATAGCCAATCCAAGAAGTATCTGTATCTATCTTCACTGAACATTCTCATCGGGTCATAAAGGGCTGGCACATGTCCTTCCTCCGATTGTTCAGACCTAATTGATATACCAGATTTCTTCTTTGGATGAACATAGGGAGATTTGAAGGAGGGACCAAGCTTTCGCTTCCTCCGACTGTATGTCGTACCAGATGCTGCGGACGTTCCAGTTGATCCTACGCCCATGGATGCTAGTGATCCTAATCGCATTGACGATAGACCACTTATAATAGGGGCAGCCTCCAAAATCTCTTCCAGAGTAGATAAATTCACGTTGGACAAGTTTTGTTCCTCGTGGAAGACATCAGATGGCTGTTTCTCAAGGTTTAGTTCAGTGGGACAATCTTCGCTGACACCCACGAATGTTTCATCCTTATATGTAGTAGCAAAGGTTGTTTCCTCAGCAACTTGTTCTGCAAACACAACTATTTCTTTGCCTCCATAAGTTGCCACTATTGGCTCTTCATTCGTGGGCATCACAATTTCTTCGTCCTCAAATAAATGTTCATCCTGAACCTTACGTCGGTCGAAAATTGGGACAGATTTGACCCTGGACGGTTTCACTGAAGCTGAAGCTTTCCTTGATTCGTCCCTTGTTGAAGAAGTTTTTTGTGATCTTAACACCTTCTTCAAAGCATCCATAATCCATATTTGGTTTTCCTTTATTGTTGTCACCTCTTTTTTCAAATCCCTAAGTTCTTGCAACACCTGAGGTACAATAAAATTAGATACGATAAATATACAATCATATGTATCATTGAATGGCGAAATTTTACGTGCTATAGTTCCATTACCTCCATAATGGAAGTTGATGAATGAGTTGAACCATGATGAGTTTGGACTTCCGGGATAGGGTCACTGATATCTTCAAAGTGACCAGAAGGATGGTGCATATCATCGCCTTTCGAAGGCAATGATTCATCAATTCTACCAACGTTGGACACATTCGGCACACCGATGCTTGCTTCCCTCGGACATCTTTGTGCCGAAATGTAGGAAGGACTCTGTCTCTCCTTTTCATTTGGAGTGAGTCTCTTCAACATATTAAACTGTACAATATCCCAAAAAACAAGATAAATTTTATTAACCAATTGAGGTATACCAGAATAATTAAAGACAATTTATAAATGCTAAACAGTTACATCCGATCGTTTGAAGATATTCTGGTTCAAGTCTCAGAACTTCAAATTCTGTCCCTTTTTTAGATTCTCCCAACGTAGTATCCTGGGGATTTCATCGGGGAATAGATGGGTGGCTAAATCAGATATGTCCACTTGTAAGGCCTCATAAGCCCAAACTTGCAGTGCCCAACAAAAACCGTAGACACTATAAGTGATCGCGTGTTTCTTTGCTTCTTCAAACGCGACCTCCATGTGACCTTTAGGTTTTCTATCATTAATATGCATAATAACACTCTTTAATTTTCATATCGTGAAGTCATAAACTATCTTACCCCATGGGTAGATATTAAATTTCTCGAAGTCTTCAACCAGTTCTAAATAGTCATCATTAATGGACCTTAGACTATGATCGGCCACAAGAATTATTTCCAAGGTATAAATTAGACCCAACCTCAATACATCATTAGGCTCAGTGGAGATAGGAAGGTTTATGAAAACCTTCTCCAGGTCGCCTTTCTTTATTACTTTGTCGGTCTTGAAGTATGTCTTCTGTAACCGACAAATTCGAGGTGGGCATTCTTCCGAACCGGTAAACATCAAACCGGTAATTAAACTAAATTCAGTATATCCAAAAATATGGGGTGTGCCATTGACAATCATTCGTAGCTCTTTCCCCGAATGATCTTTGTCTTGCATCAGTAAGAAGTGATGCAACAATCCCCCTGTGAACTCGATATGCTTCATCCTTGTGATGAAACCAAAACATAAATCTTCATACCTCTCAAGTAACCCAAATCGCTCTAAGGTTGTCTTCAATGTGCTAAAATTTTGGAGGCGTGATATGTTGGTAATTTTAGCAACATTATATCCAGAGGAGGAGACTGACGGACTATAGCTTGATTCACCTGCCATTTCCTACAAAAATACCAATGTAAGAAAACAAAAATAATTAATACTTATGAACAAGTTGTTCAAAATAACATTGAAAATAACATGAATACAAGTCAATATACTCAGATATATCCAAATATACCGAGATATACAAAGATATACCAAGATATATCGAGATATACCAGAAATATACCGAGATATATCTAAGATATACCAAGATATACCGAGATATATTACAGATATACTAGAGATATAAGAGATATACCAAGATATATCGAGATATACCAGAGATATACCAAGATATATCTAAGATATACCAACATATACGGAGATATACCACAGATATACTAGAGATATACCAAGATATATCGAGATATACCACAGATATACCGAGATATACCAATATATATCTAAGATATACCAAGATATACCGAGATATACCACAGATATACCAGAGATATACCGAGATATATTAAGATATACCACAGATTACCAGAGATATACCAGATATATCGAGATATACCACAGATATACTAGATATACCAAGATATACCTAGGTATATCGAGATATACCACAGATATACCTAGGTATATCGAGATATACCAGAGATATACCAAATATAACTAAGTATATCGAGATATACCAGATATACCTAGGTATATCGAGATATACCACAGATATACCTAGGTATATCGAGATATACCAGATATAACTAAGTATATCGAGATATACCACAGATATACCTAGGTATATCGAGATATACCAGAGATATACCAGATATAACTAGGTATATCGAGATATACCAGAGATATACCAGATATACCTAAGTATATCGAGATATACCACAGATATACCAGATATACCTAGGTATATCGAGATATACCAGAGATATACCATATATACCTAGGTATATCGAGATATACTAAAAATATACCTAGGTATCTCGAGATATACCAGAGATATACCAGAGATATACCACAGATATACCAGATATACCTAGGTATATCGAGATATACTAGAGATATACTACAGATATACCAGATATACCTAGGTATATCGAGATATACCACAGATATACCACAGATATATCAGATATACCTAGGTATATCGAGATATACCAGAGATATACCAGATATACTTAGGTATATCAAGATATACCAGAGATATACCACAGATATACCTAGGTATATCGAGATATACCAGAGATATACCAGATATATACCAGATATACCTAGGTATATCGAGATATACCAGAGATATACCACAGATATACCAGATATACCTAGGTATATCGAAATATACCAGATATACCACATACCCCAGAAATACCAGAAATCAGATTAACAAACGATATACCAGAAATCAGATTATCCATAATTACAAAAGCCCAATATAAAAAAACAATATTTTACAAAAGCCGAATATAGATATACCAATATTTCACAAAAATCCAATAAAAAAACGATGGAGTTTTCGTTTGGTTTTAACATAGAGCATACACTCAGCTATGAGGTTCACCAAAACCAAATACTATACGAAACGAAGGGAGGGACGGAGAAGACATTGATTGAACAAAACTTACCAAAAGTTGCAGAGCTCAAAAATGAAGGATGTGTTCCGTTAAATGATTGTTTCCTGCGTCGTCTTCGTCGTCGGTAATGTGCCTCGTCTTCCTAAATCGTCTTCCTCGAGTTAGTGTACGTCGTGTGTGTCGTCTTCCTCAAGTTAGTGGGAAAGTGGGAGAGTTTAGTTGAATAAAGTGGGAACTGTTCGATTTAATTCAAATGTTTTGAAGCACCCTTTTTTCGTTTTTTTTTATTTTATAAAATACCGGCTTAAAAGCAACAAACAGGTAGGCAGTTAAAAAAAGTTCATTTGTAAAGTTTAATACAAATGAACCTTTTTCTAAACTAGACTATGAGATTTGCCCATTTTAAACAAAATCCCTTCGATGAGTCCATTTAAAAACTAAACTTTGACAAATACCCTAGGCATTAGGGTTTTGGCATCGCCATTGTACTCCAACATAAAATGCCATGATTTGTTTTCTCCTTTATTAGATCAGAACTTGAGACGGCTAGGGTTTTCAGAGTAGAAGCAAGAAAGCTTAATTATGGGAGTTTTCACCTTCGTATGTCGGAAATCCGGTGACGATTGGACTGCGAAGCAATACTCTGGCGACTTGGAAGCCTCGGCACCTTCGACATTCGAGCTCCAAAGGAAACTCGTCCAAACGGCTCTATCTTCTGATTCTTCTGGTGGTGTTTCTTCCTCTTTCTCTCTAGTCACTCCTTCATCCGCCGTTTTCCAGGTACCCAATCAGCCCTTTCCTTCTCTGAATAATCTGTATTGCCTCTATCTAATGTGTCGCTTTTTACTTAAATTTTTCTTCTATTATGATTTTTTTAGATAGACGCCTTCACAGCACGTTTGGTGAAATTGTTCGATAAAGTGGACCATTTTATGAAACGCTGACCTGTAAATTTATTTAGATTCTTCTTTCTGATTAGTTGCTTGCGGAAATAAACAAATGATTGATTTTTTCAGTTCCATGTCACAGGTTCTACTTCGTTGTTCAAAAATGTCGGTTGTTTTTATTATCTTGTTTGTAAGACCAAGGCTTCTTATATTGGTACCCAATTTCAATGTACTATGACCAGATGAAACTTTAGCGAAGTTCAGAATTTTTTTTACCTTTTTTTATTTCAAACGACAAGCATTCATTTTTGTTGTAAAGTTCAGATTTGAATTGTACAGGCGTGATCTGAAAATTGAATTGTACAGGCGTGATCTGAAAATTGAATTGTACAGGTTTGATCTGAGATTTGAATTGGTCCCTTTCCATACTATACTAATTCTGTTTCCACGTTGTATGTAGCCAATTAACAGTGTAGTAGGAGATTCAGACTGCGTTTATTAGATTTAGTATTGGGTAAATAGATTGTTTTTTACCAAGACTACAAAAATGATTTTTATCATAACTTGATGTGTCTCAAATTTACATCCATTCAATAACTGACATGTCATTTTATGTCATTTTATACTTTGATGCATATAACACTGTTCAAGAAACTACGGTGGTAGTTACAAAAGTATTGCTAAATTTGAAATTGCTACAAAATTACCATTTAACATCATTTGGTGTTACATGATTACCATTGGAAAAAAATAACGGAAACATTTCAAGAGTGATGGTACTTCTGTGACTTCTGTTAGTATTGTTGCATATGTAACAGCAAATAGTTTTGTAACAGTTTGAAATAAGTGTTATAAATGTAACAACCACCATAGCTCATTGTAAAAAAATTATATGCCCTTTAATGTATCTAATATTCCTCCTCTCATTATCTTAAGGATTCATGTAGCTGAACCAATATCTTTAAGAAAGATGTTTTTGCTTCAGGTTGTTATTGGTGGTGCAGTTGGTGGTACTTTCGTTGGAGGTGGTGGTGCTGGCGCTGCAGCTCCAGCCGGCAGTGCTGCACCAGCTGCTGAAGAGAAGAAAGAAGAGAAGAAGGAAGAGAAAGAAGAGAGTGACGATGACATGGGCTTCTCACTCTTTGATTAGGCCAATATCTCGTTTTTTGTACTGGGTCTAATTATTTTGTGTTAATGATGGTGCTCTTTTGGTTTAGCGTTTCTGAACACTGTGACATGTATTAGGTATGAATATGGGTACTTGTGAGCATTTTTGTTTCATATTTCTATTGTTAGATAATTTATTGCCTTTGTATTGAGACTGTGGATGATTGTTCAATGCAGTTGAGTTGGTTTTAATTGCTTCGGGGCACTAAATGAAAAGCCATATATTATCAAGTTGTTCCTTTTTGTTATCATGTTAGAGCAGGAATGAAAAAGTTATTCGTTTTCCTTTTTCATTTCCGTTTTTTTAATGTGATCGGACATTGCAATTGGCAATACCAATTCCTTTAGGACAAGGAATTCATATTCCTTTTTTTTTTTTTTTGCTCAAAATTCATATTCTTCTTTACCTGTGAAGAACAACTATTCTTTTTAGTAATTCTATAATGTGATACGTTAAGGGTTTCTTTTTATAAGAAATATATTTCCTCTCTTTTTTGACGAAGAATATCGTGATAGTGGCATGATTGTATGCATTTTTACTAAAAAGTTACCGAGAAGACTCTTCTTTTTATTTTTTTTTATTTTTTTATTTTTTTCTTTTTTCTTGAGATAGAGTATTTTTAGAAAATTAAATAAAATTATAATATTCGGATAGAAAATAACGATATGAATTCTTTATTCTTGGTATTATTTATTTAGTGGTCAAGCAGTAAAATTCATCTTCTTTAAATCGAGTTCGAATCAAGCCAAAAGAATTGATTTATTTAAAATAAAATCTTTATTCTTGGTTAGAGGAATATAAATTAAATATTATTTTTCTTGTTATTTTTATTCGATTAATAATATAAATGAAATATTATTTTTATTGTTATTTTTATTAGATTAATAATATAAATGAAATATTCTTTTCATTTCATTGTTATTTTATTCAATTAACAGTATAAATTAATTTTTTTTTTTCAATTACTAATATAAATTAAATATTTTTTTCTTGTTATTTTTATTCAATTTCCATGAAACTGGTTTTGACCAATAAAATTTGCTCCATCATGTACCACGTTGAATCTGAGAATGTGAAAAAATAAGACAAATTTTGGTTAAGGGTTATTTTTTTCTGCTAAAAAAAATAATGGTCTTTTACAATTTTAATAAAACTGGTTGATTTTATGAATTTGAGAAGATATAGTGGTCAACATAAACATTGTTACGGAGAAGTTTAATTATAAGGGAAATTTTTGATAAATTTTGAATTTTATTTTAAGACATTTTATTAAATAATAAAATATTTAAAAATATAATCAAATGATAAATTTATGCTTTTTTTTAAAAAAACTAAATAATACATCTTACATCTATCCTTCTAAAAAAAAAATATTTAAAAAAAAAACTCATACATCTTACTTTTTCTCTCTCATTTACCTCCACCTCCGTATTTACTATCAATAACTCCAACCCTAGCTCAAAAAATAAAAAATGGAAGATATATAAAATATGTAAAAGAAGTGAAAATTTTCGAAAAAGATAGAAACAAAAAGCAATTATAATAGGTATATAAATTTTTTCTACAAATCGCACAGTGGTTCAATAAATCTTACTAACGTTTCATACGTGAGTTCAGTAAGAACTACCGAACATTGTTAATAGGTTCAACATCCCCTACCGAACCTTCTGTAAATTGTCCATTCAGCCTTACCAAACCTCTGTGGTATAAAAAAATTAATTCTAATTTTTTATAAGATTCATCATAGGAGTTACAAGATGGACAAAGTATCGAATGACCAAATTATTTGAGACAAATAGAGTGAGATATCTTACATATTTTTTAATGAATACTATGTATTACGTAATTTGAATATATTAATTTATGTTATTTTACTATATGTGTTTATTTTAAAAGAAGAGTTAATCTCATGGATGAAGTCTAATGGAAAAAGTAATGAGATGGTCATTGTGATGAAAAAGTTCGACACGGGTTCAGATGATAGGAGATTTAGGATTAACTTTGCATGTGAAAGAAGTAGAGTCTATCGTTTTAAAGCAAAATCGAAAGACCTTAAGGATAAAAAAGAGGATGAGAAGAAGAAACGAATTGCAACAAGAAAATGTAATTATTATTTTTTTTAAAGGAAGGATGAACGAAAATAGTTTTTACTGGAAGTTGACAGTTAGTTATAGTACACATAATCACTAATTGACACGATATCTTAAGAATCACCCACATGCTAGAAATCTCAATAATGAATAGATAGATTTGCTAGTTGATATGACAAAGTGCAACGTTAGGTCGAAACACATTTTGTAAAGGATGAAGCAACACAATGAGTAAAATTGTAGTACAATGAAACTTATATACCATGCTCATAAAAAACATAGACTCAAAGAACAAGATGGAAAATCAATTTCCAAACAATTGATGCATTTATTGGTTGTTCACAGTTATATGGAGTGACATAGGAGCAATGATGTTGATGAGGTTATTATAGACCTATTTTTTGCTTATCTAGTCCCTCCATTGATTTGTTAAGAGCTTTTCCTCATGTGATTATCATGAATTGCACCTACAAGACTAACATGAACAAATTGCCGCTTCTTGAGATTGTTGGGGTAACTTTTACAAATATAACATTCTCTATTACGTGTACATATATTGAATTTGAAAAGGAGGATAATTATCGCTGGATGAAAATTTTTAGTTACAGACCAAATATACCTAGAGGAGAGTGAATAGGTTATTTTCAATTTTATCAAATCTTAATTATGTAACCTAAATACAACGGTCAGATATGCAATGTATAAAAATAAAATGCAAAAATAAAGAATAACACACGAGATTTTTAGGTGGAAACAACCTAGGTTACAACAATGACCTAAGAGGAAAACCACTGGTCCACTGGACCACCTAACTATCCACTATGAAAATCAATGTTCAATTACAACCTCAGGTCTTAAACTACCCTTCACAGATAGATCTCCTTCATGTAATTTACTTACGAGCCATCGCTCTTTTCAATGCCTCCACAAGCTAGGTGTCTAGATCCAGACCAATGTTCCAATCTACTTGAGTCCCATAAGATCAATCAAACCTATCAATTTCGGTAATTTCGAGTCACACGAAATACCGAACACGTTATCAATAGTACCTGAAACGTTAGCACAAATAACACAAGTACAAAGTGTGTGTTCTAGATGGATTTAATAATGAAAAATCTTAAACTAGCAGATTCAAAATATATGATGAATTAAACTCAAATCTACTAGTAAATCTAGAACAAAAATATTAAGCACAAGTTCTTTAAAAATGGCTTCTTTAAATTCCAATACCCAAATCAATTAATCATGATCACATATAAAATTATTTAATGCATGTAAAAAAAAAATATAATAAATAAGAAGCTATATGGTTAAAAGATTTGAGAGTATAGTCAACCAAATAATTCAATACTGCAAAATTATGTGAAGCAAAGTGAAATAACTTAAATTGAAATCTGACCACAAACTATTGCCGAATGGATGAATTAAACTTTCTACAATATACGTTGTCTGCCAATAATCACTCAATCCAAACGCACAATTTTCAGATCCACTATTTCCCTTTTGCTTTTATCAATTTATGAGCTGAGTACACATGCTGGTTAAATTCCTGGTTCACTTTGTTCACCCAATTCTTTTGTTCACTGTTGCATTGTTGACCAACTAATCAAGAATTTCTATTTAGCCTTGTATATCTAAATATAAGAATCTCACAGCTATATATATGTTTTCTTATACGGCGGCACTATTTTTCTTTTCTTTTTAACTTTTTCTCAAACAAATGTTATTTATATTGAGTCCAATTTAACCTAAGAGAGAATTAATAATAAAATAAAATTCTACTCATATCAGGATTTGGCTTTCATAACAATTATACTCATACCAAGATTTTGCTTTCACAATAATTCTACTCATTTAAGGATTATACTTTCACAATAATTCTACTCATACAAGGATTCTACTTTCCCAACAATTCTACTCATATAAGGATTCTGTTTTCAACATTAAATGAAGTCAAATTGGTAAGCAAGATAAGTGGAACAAATTATTAAAACACTTCGATCTATCTAACTGTGTGCACAAAAATTTTTCTAAGTGTACGTGCATTATTGTGTGATGGTGTATGCATGAAACATATATTTTTACCTGATACATACGTATTGAGAGCTCTGTAGTTTCTTTAACTTTGATTGATTGACTTGACAATGAGCCTATATACTAGATTACAATCAAACATTTTATCCACGAAAATTATCAACACTCATAAACCTTACACTGGGTATTGAAGAGATTGAAATCTTTGATATATACAAACTTTATTTCCAATGTCATCTTAACATATAAAGAGAAAACTCTTAAGAATGTAGTAACAGAAGTGTTCCCTACATTTTCTCATAATCTTTTAGATGGAATATCTTTAAGAATGTATTAGGAAATACTAAGAATTTAATCAAAGAAAAGGAAAATGAGAACATTTTAACCAATTATGACATACTGTTGTATCATCCATGACTACTAATGAATATGACTTGAACATAGAATATCTTGAGAGAAATTGTTTTGAATGTAAAGAAGCAATACATTATGTGAATAATTGTCACGCCCCTAATTTTTTGGGTACGTGAATTTTTAAGATATATAAAATTTGAAAGGAAATTATTAATTTTAGAATCATTAATTATGAAATATCAATTTAAAATAAAACAAATCAATTATTAATAATTTGGGTACCCTTAGAAATAATTTAATATTTATAGAAACACAATAAAATCTTCAAAAACTTATAATCCAAATGTTACAAATATTTAAAATTATAACAAATCAGAGTGGTCTCAACCTGTCTATTCAATAAACAGAATAACTAATAAAAGAAATAAGGGTAAAGGGAAGACCTTTTAATTGAACTCCTTTTAAGGGGAAACAGGGTGAACTACAACTAACTCAGTAGGAGTATACTCCATACACTGTCCTCAATAAAATCAATGATGCATGCTACATTTAAAATATTTCATGCATGTCCAATAATAAATCATCAGTATATCAGTTGTGGGGAGATTTCATTTTTAAACTCGAGCATACCTGTACTTCTTCACTTTTGAAACCGGGTGGAGTGTACATTCCAAGTATCCCATGCATGCTCATACAATCATAATGAAATATGCAATGTCCAATATAAAATAATCATGTATGCTATGCCAAATCCATATGTATTGGTCAATTTCGAAATACATGGGCATGTGCATGATCAACCTCCAAGACTCACGTGGGTCCTCCTCTGACCCCATGTATGGTCATACTTTGAAATACATATGGCACATGTATTGGTCAATTCCAAAATACATGAGTCCTCGTCATATGGGCGGTATAACTCTGAGACCCATAGATGAAACAAATACCGAGACCCATAGACGGACAACTCTGAAACACAATGGGGGTCCAACTCCGAGGCTCATGTGCAGTCTAATACTGAGACCCATATATGGAAAACTCTGAGATACTTGTGAAATATAATGCGTACCTGTAGTCTTTCGAAAAATACTCTGCTGCATCCAGTAGCCCTAGGGTATCATATCTCCACAAGACATCTATACAGGTAGTACTCCCTACAAAATAATTTCACGATGCATGCACAAAAACTCAGATGCCATGTAAAATATTTTTAATACACGTACTTTTAAAAGAATCTCATATAAAATATTTCCAATGGGTATCTTAACTATAACATCATTATCAACACTTTTATAAAAACATTTATAAACATGGCATCAATTTTCATCACTCTTAATATATGATGCATGACATTTTCATAAAAATAATGCATGAAAAAAACGTGGAGTGATAACCCCTACCTCAATAAATTTCATAGGCACACCTATCTTAGAAGGTGTTCTTCCTCATTTAGATAATGTCTCGAAACCTTGTTAATGGATCTGTCATTCTAAGTATTTAACAATCTTGTCTTTCCAACGCTTATTTAACAAGAACTTAAATCTATCATTAAATTTAGAAGATTGTCAAGTTTCTTAACATTATTATCATTCAATAAGATCTCAATTAGATGGGTGTGACAAACGATTCTTACACTAATGTTAGTAACCTTAAACATAACGTGTTTTAAACAAAACTCTAATAGATCAATGAGTCAATATTATCTAACTTAACATTCCTGTAATTACATGATCACATAAAATCTTATGGTTTGTAATTTGTAACGGCATACACATTCCAAGACAAAGTGCTCAAAGATTAACCAAGATATGTCCTTAAATTACTCCTAATAGTCCACCACTTAAAATGAACTTAAAAACCACAATAGTGCATAGGTATCCAACTCGATATTATTTAATTAACATAGCTCGAAGAAATTTATGAACTCCAATTAATAACATTAAATAGTGCATTTTCATGTTAATAAATGAAATGTCAATGAACCAATTCAATATAGATTTTTATTAAAACCTTTGTATGGAAAATAGATTTAAAACCTATCCACTTAAAAACAAGCACAAGTGGTGATTTTTAAATGATTAACAATCAAAATTCCATATGTAATATATATGGCATAGATATAATAATAATTGCTATAAACATCACCAAGTGTTAAAAAGGATGTGAACTTCACAATTAGAGATGTAATGATGAAGAAAACAAAAGTAACTCCATTGGAATTCCTTAATGCAAAAATTGAAACAGAAGAGTATCGAATTCTAGCCAAGGTATTTAGTCAACGAATGACTTGATTCAGACATGATTATAAGGAATATAAAAGGAAAAACAAAGAAAGGGGGCCCCAAAGTTGAATCTAGAAAACAAGATATCCAATTTAATTGAAGTATAAGACACGAAAACAAGATAATTTCAATTGAACATTTAACAGGATTGATTGATCTAATACATACCGTCCCACTACTCAAATATTCTCAATCATTCATCAATATGAATATATAATCCAAGGAAGTCAATTTCAAATTCCATCACATACAATCACAGTCCAATAAGTGAAAAATTAAACCAAAATTAAAGAGTCTATTTCTCATCAATATCACCACCAATAGCAACATTTGAACAACTGGCAATAGAGAAAACAATGTCTTGCTCACCCTTAGAAGAATCAAAATTGAAGGAATTTATGATTGTAGAGTTATCAACAAAAAGAGAAAGTTCAAAAAGTAAAAATTGTACAAAGAATCAAACACAATTTATTTGAAACTATGATATTGTACAAGTCCTCTATGATTCCAAATTCATGATGAAAAAAAATGCCATCAGGAAATCAATCAAGGTTGGAGATCAACCTGCAAAATAATAATCAGATACTATTTATAAATTCTGACAAATACTACCAAAATAAATTTGGAAAAGTGCCTATAATCACATGTAAATTGCTAACAAGCATTTTTTGTGGTTAAAAACTTCATTCCCTCCCTAAAAGATTTATGTTTGATCCATCTCTGAAAGACTCACTCTCAAACTACATGTTCAAAAATAAAAAGAACTTGACCTTCGTTCTCTGATGGTCAAAGGTCGCATACAATTCTAAATAGTTAAAGTCTTTCATTCTCTAGATCCAATGTGCAAAGTTAATATTCAAAGAAATAAAATTAAAATTCTCCTTAATAAAGATTTCTATTGTTCTTTTTGTTTTCCATTTATGCAGTTATATAGAGCTTTAATAACCTTAACATATCATTCATTGAGCTCAACTAAACTCAAAGACATTAATTAATCAATAGATTAGTTTAATACAAAAATCTCCATCTTTAATCATTGTCAGCACACATGTTTCAATTCAATTCTTAAGAGTAACTAACATTATCAATCTAGCATACAACACAATAGATGACGAAAGAGACCTCATCAAATAGTAGTAAGATACATCTAGATGAGAATAACCATAACAAGCACAGAAACCTCTAATTGATTTCACAAAATAGATCGCAAAGATAAATATAGTGCAAGGTCAGTATCTACTATTTATCTTCCGACCACCACATTTATTTATTTACCTGGGTTTCACTATTTTGATGAGCAAGAGGCTAACAGTGGAGGATGGTATTGGACGGAAAAGAAAGATGGCAGTGGAGTAAGGACCCAACTTTCATGGGCTAGCGTTGGTGGAAAAAGAAGTTGATGGTAGCTGGTGGGTGTAAAATGATCGATAACAAAGTTGTTCCATGTTGGGTTTTTGAGGCATCCCAGTGTTGTACTCTCGTGCGGTAAGGAAATAACAACGATGGGATGGACGACATCAACGAGAGAAACATCGGTGGTGGCAATGCCTCACCCTAACTCTCTTTTTTTCTCTCTCCCTCGCACTGTCAAGAAGGCCAGCTCCTTCTCAAACTGTCTTCACTTGGAAGAAGAAGGAGAAAATTGGGGTAAATTGGATTTAGTGGTAAATGACCAAAGTACCCTTGTCCTTGTTTAGGAAAGTTTAAAGAATAAAGGGCTTGTCGGTATTTTCATTCACATTTTTCTCAATATTTCGAAAAAAAAATGTCATTGTAAATTATTTATAGTTTAAATTTGTAATATTAAAAAATATATTTAAGCTAATTTTAAATAAAATAAAATAAACATCACAATTAAAAGACCTTTATAATTTAAATTAAAACTAAATTTAATAAATAAATTTTTATTATTTCTTTAAAATATTAATTGAAACCAGGGTTTCATAATAATGTATGGCTCAATCCATACAAAAAAAAAATTGGTTTCAACTTGGGCAAATTTACATATACATTTAGGAAGCTTAACAAAAAATAGGGCAAAAAGTGCATATGCTGCATTGAAACGACAATTAAAGACATCACATGAGAACTTGGTGTCAAACTGGAATAAAATTCACCAGTTACTCGAGCTCTAACATACACAAATTAAATCTTCCTTTGAGATGAGCTTGACTACACTCCAACAACATTTGAAGCCCAAGTGGCTATATAAGGAGTTCAAAGGATGTGTTTTACGTATGGCACTAAAAATTATTTTTAATGAATCTGAGAGAGCAGACCAAATATCATTTGATGCTACAACTTGTGGCTGTGCAAAGCTTCAAACTCATGAACTACCATGTGCTCATGTCATAACCAATACAAATAATTGCGTTGTCCTATTCAGTTGTCGTTACTTCATGCTCATTGGAAGAAACTCAGTTTTGCACCCACATCACAAGATTATGATTTAGATTTAGATTGAAACTATTTGAATGAGAAGTTCATGAGACGCTTTCATAGTAGTGATAAGAATGTAAAAATTTAGATGTACAAGGTATTCAGTATCATAGCAAATCCAAATACAACTAATATGTGGATGAGCCACTAGTGAAACAAGCTCATCAAGGTGGTCCTACTAAGACTGATTGCTCCACACGATGAGATCCTTCAGGTTTTGATTATGCATTAGCTGAGAAGGCACTTAATACATCTATTCATGGTTCCTAAATAATTGTGTCTTCGAATGGGGCACAATTCACAAGAAAGAGAAAGTTACCAGTTAAAAGTGCTAAACCAAATCTATTAGTGGATCTTTGCCATATATATCTCAAATTCCTATTGAAATCAAACCATATGTAAGGAGATTTAATAACGTATCAAGAGATGGTAATTGTGGTTTTATAGCTATGGCCATTGGACTTGGATTTGGAAAGGAATCATGGTGTCAATTTAGGGCTGACATGCTTAGTGAATTAAAAAATCATCACAATGATTATACTTTCTTGTATTGTAATCTTGAAGTGATGATGGAGCTCGTTCATAAACTTTCTCATTTTAATGGTGGTTGTGGTTTTAAAAAATATATGACATTATCAGACATAAGACATATCATTGCTTCTACATACAATGTCATTGTTGTTGCATTCAGTTTACATGGCTCATGGACTTTTCTCCCTCTTTGGTCTGAGGCACCTACCGATTAAAAGATAATTTCTATATGTTTTGTTGATGAGAATCATTTTTGTGGTGGTAATTCAATCCTATTATGATAACATTATTTATGCTAGAATTGTATAATTAATCAAATATATCATGATTTTAATAATTTCATACAATACAGGTAGATTTGCAACTTAAAGCTCCAATATCACCTATATACTTAGCTTGGCATGCATTTCTTAAAACATGTGCACAAGGTTGAATTACACCATATATAAAGCAAATTGAAGATTACAATTCATTACAATCATCTTCGAATAGTATAATTACAAATTCAACTATTGTTTTTGACTTGGATTGCCATGATTAGTTCATTTGATATTAAGAGTTCTATTAATGTAAATTTATGCATTCACTGGATATAAACTTTGTACCAAATAATTTATATCATTGAGTATAAATAGTAGACATTAATGCGATAAAAAGCGTTCAAATCAAATACATCTTATTACTTTAAAGGTCAAGTACAAATAATTAAGAAGTCAACATGGTTGATGAGCATCTGTGGCTGATGAACTAACACATCCTTGTAAGATTTTTTGAACCTTCTTGAATTTCATATAACATTTTTTTTATGTTTGCTCTTTTTCTTTTGATAAAGCACGCTCAACAATATGAAATGCTTATGTCACACCCTAACAAATTCAAAAAATTAAAAAATTAGTCGATATAATAAAAGCATGTAAAGTTAGAAGTAACTATTTTGTTAATGAATTCTAACATCCACATCTCGTTGTGAATGTTGGGTTGCATGGTGTGTCTGGGTCGTCATCATCTGTATTGAGTTTTGTACTCTCACATGCAATACGTTTTCTTACCATTGCAAGTAATTTGAAGAACAATCAGTTGGGAGATTAACAAGTGCACCTTTGGACTGTTGAGATAAGACATGACTATCACAACTTGTCCAATACTAATTTGCAAAATGAAACTTCACCTTATACATCTTAGGATTGGACTCTCTACTAACTATAGATGGCTCAACTAAATCAGGTGAAATAGTTTGAATATGTTTAAATTGGCACAACACCCTATGACTATGATAAGGTTCGACGACTTCTATAAAACAGATGCATCCATGAAAAAATGTTATCTCTGGAATCTCAGTGCAATATGGATCCCAAATAACCTATCAACTGAAAATATAAACATAAATCAATTAAGATAAAGTACAAATAACTAAACAAACTAATCAAACTTAAAATACATAAAATAAGAGTGACATACGTCATATGCTGTTAGATCATCAAGTGTGTCTCTCAATTCCTCCAACAACTTCTTGTTTACAGAAGCATGAGTGTACAACCCCTAATGTTGTACAAGTGGAAGTTGGCTACTGTAGTTTGGGTTTGATAATGGAGCACATATATGAATATGCTCGTAAATCCATACTTGTAGCAAAGTCAAATATCCAGATATTTGCTTGGCATCATATCGACTAATTGTCCCCAACTGTCGGTACAAATAAGTCTATGTAGCTACATCCTAAGCATACTCATGTATACTGTCTATGTCTGTCAATAATGTCAAGTAAGAAGTTGAGACACTATTTTCAGTTTTTTTAACGAATAGTGTACATCCCAAAAGATGTAGCAAGAATGCCCTAACCACCTAGTCATTTTTTTGGTCCCTAGAAGAAGTAAATAGAATCCTTAACTAGCTTAGTTTGACATATAATCCTTTTTGACTCAGTTGAGACTTTGCTACATGTACTAACTCTTAATGCCTCCACAAGAAGTGAAATAGCATCACTCCTACTTAATTCCTTTCCAGTACAAGCATTTTTTGTAACTTGGAGGCCTAATAATTGTTGTACATCATATAAAGTGATAGTCATCTCACCAAATGGCATGTAAAATGTGTTGGTCTCTGGATGCCATTTGTCAAAAAAATTTAATACCAATACATTGTCAGCATGTTTGTATATGGCATAGCATAATGAAGTAGGGCCTGACTGATATATGCAATGAGCAATATGCTAATTATGGGATTAATTGAGATCCTAGTCACTTTGTTCCACAAAATGACCAATAGGTCTGAACAACTCATGATCATCCTAAATACAGACAAAATTACAAACAATTAAAATAAAATAATAATTTTAAATCCAACTATTAAATTTTAAAATGAATTACTTACAGCCTTATTCCAAAATTTATATGCAATGTGAGTTTTTGAAACTCTTCAACACGAACATATTCAATGGACTAATTGGGGATGAGGAGGGGTCTTCATGAACATCATCATGTTCGACCTCATGCTCTACTGTCATCTCCATAGTATGATCATTTGGCCCATGTGTTAAAAAATGATCCACAAGTCTGGACTGATCCTCTACAATCTTTGTGGAAAGATCTACTGTTGCCTAAACATTTGAATGCCCGGTTGTGTCCATTTGTCTAGTTTTTCTTCTTCTATACACAAGTCCTTGTGCTTCATACAATTCTTCATTTCTTTTCTTATATGAAGCAGTTTGAGATTTTTTACTTATACCTAAAATAAGAAATTAGTTATTAAATCAATGAATATATCATAAACAATTGCAAAAAAAATAGTGAAATACTCATTTAGTATAAATCAGGGTGATTCGGTAGGCCCAACTGAACACTTCATTTAGGTTTGGTAGGCATTAATAAACATTCACAGGTTTTGTAGACACTATGCCAAAAATGGCTTTTACGGACTATTAGCTGTTTTTTTAACTGACCATCATTGAAAATATGTACATGCAGTAACAATGACGGTCATAAATTTTAAAATTATGATGACAATCGTTTTAAAAATAACCATCATTAAAACTTCAAAATAAGGAATAAATATTTTTTATGACGGTTATTTAAGTTACGATAGTCATCAAAAATTTTAAAATAAAAAATAAATATATTCTATGACGTCGATATAAAACGACTGTCGTAAAAACCTTTTAAATTAACAATACAAAATTTTTCCTCGCATTATTATATCACACGTAACTAACACTCCTAGGGTATATATTGTATTTTTCTTTCCAACCCAACAATTATATTGTCGTATCATCCTTGCTCTCAAATTGGTTGAGTTCGTTGCCCACAACTCTCTCACTGTCGTTTGCTGCTAGTTCACTACTCGCTACCAGTTTACTATCTTTTACTGCCATTCATTGTTGTTCCACAACCATTTGGCCACCGTCATTATCATTCACAATAGCTGATCGTCTGACTGGTATGTCTCTATCTCTATAAATCTATTTTTTCTTCTCTGTTAAAGATATTTGTTAATTAATTCATTCACCATATCAATATAAGAATCCATATAGACAATGTAATTGCAAAATTGTCTCTTGTTCACAAGAGGCCAATTGTTAATTAATTAATTCACCATATCAATATAAGAACCCATATAGACAATGTAATTGCAAAACTGTCTCTTGTTCACAAGAGGCCAAACACAAATTATGATAACTATTAAATATGCAACTTTAAATGGGGTTTGATATAGAGTGGTACCCATGTTAAATGATTATAACCCAATTTCACCTATGTTTTAAAGGAATTAAATTTATTAACCTAGTTCACAAAATAGTACCTACATTGCTCACTTGTGTTGGGATTAATGGCATAAAATTCAAATTAAAAAAAATAAACTTTAAATGCTGTATTGGAGTATATGAGTGGCTAATTGAAATATGGCTTTCAAGTAGTATGCCATGAGTTACAAAAAGCTACTAATTATCCAATATTGATGAGCTGTTCACGCTTTGGAAGGTGAAGCATGATGGAATATGAAGTGATCACTATTCATAGATAAAACAAAAGGCCTAATTAATATTTATTAGGCACAAATGAATGGTAGAAGGTGAAGCCAAAGGGGCTATCATGTGCACTTATAAAAGGAGTGAAATGAGAGATGTAAATTTGTATGCAGCAAATTAGAGCTACTGGGGCTGCATATTTTTGACTCAAAATCTCTTATGTTATGGTGCAACAAAACAAATTAAGAATGTTCTTGGCAATTTTAGGTTTCTTTGTTTTGGGTTTATGGAATGTAATTATACTGGTGGTAGTTGTCTGCTTTTATTCGCCTCCATTATGCCCAAAATTATTCACATTTGATTTTGACCTCGTAAGTTCACTCTAACTCAATTGTTATGCACATTCTTCTTTATCTTTGCATAATTTTCTTGTTTTTTCTCTATTTATTTACATGATTATTAGACAAAATAAATTAAGTTTTCTTATCATTAATTATTCTTAATTATTAAATAATATGTTTGTCGTTTAATTGTTAAATCACTAAAATATAGGTTTTAAAATGGATAAATCTTGGATGAGTAAGGATAGAAAATCATTGAAATTTTTGAAGGGACTTAAAGCTTTTATAGAGTATGCAAGCAAAAATAGTAATAATCCCAATATTATTAGGTGTCCTTGTAAGTGTGAAATTTCAAAAGTCTTGATTTGAATAAGGTTAAGAATCATGTATTTTTTCATGGTATTGACCAAAATTATAATAATTGGATTTGGCAAGGAGAAGAGCCGTCAAACAAACCAACTATTTCACGAGTTGAAAAAGTAGATATTTTTACTTAAACAATTCACACGGTAGAAGCAATTTATGATCCCAATGATGGTGTTGACGATGTTGATGTTAATGGTAAAAATGATTACCACATCTTTAATAGTGAACTAGAAGATGCCGAAAAACTTTATATGAAGGGTGCACAAAGTTTACTAAGATTTTGGCTTTGGTGGCATTATATAACTTAAAGGTGATGCCTAGTCATTCTAATAAGAGTTTTACAAGGCTCTTAAAGATTTTAGTGCAGATATTACTTGAGAATATATTAGTTGCCCTCTTCAATATATGAAGTGAAGAAGATACTTAATGAATTGGGTTTAAGTTATGAAAAAATTCATGCTTGTCCAAACAATTGCATTCTTTATAGAAAACAATATGAAGGGGAAGAACATTGACCAATATGTGCAAAGTCAAGGTGGAAAGTGTCTAAGACCACGTTGGAACCCAAAAGAAATGTTCCTACAAAGGTGTTATGGTATTTTCCTCCAATTCCAAGGTTCAAACGAATGTTTTGGAGTGCTAAAGTATCCAAAAATTTGACATGGCATGAAAAAGTAAACAAAAATGATGGGATAATGTGGCATCCTTCAAATGCTGCTTCTTGGAAATTAATCAATAAGAAATGGCTAGAATTTGCTTCTGAACTAAAAAAATTTGAGACTTGCACTTAGCACTAATGGTATAAATCCATTATAGTTGCTGGCTAGTCATACTTGTTACTTATAACCTTCCACCGTGGCTATGCATGAAGAAAAGTTTATGATGTTGACACTTTTGATATTAGGTCCCAAACAACTAGGGAATGATATTGATGTGTATTTGGAGCCATTGATTTATGATCTGAAAGTTTTGTAGAGTTAGGGTATAGAAGTTTATGATGCATATCTCAAAGAGATGTTTACATTAAGAACAATCTTATTGTGGACTATTAATGATTTTCCAGCTTATAGAAATTTGTCTGGGCATGTTGTTAAAGGTTATTTAGGGTGTCCAATTTGTAGCAATAAAACAAGTTGTGAACGTTGTAAACATTTAAAGAAAATGTCGTATATGGGTCATGGAAGGTTGCTTAGTCGATACCATCCTTATAGAAAATTTAGAAAGTATTTCAATGGACATGATGAAGTTGATCCAACTCCAACTCCATCGTCGGGGTTTGAAATATTGGAAGAAGTAGAAAGGTTACACTTTTCTCATGGTAAGTTTGAGATCAATGCCAAAGTGGATACATCAATTTGTTGGAGAAAAAAGTCTATATTCTTTGAGTTAGAATATTGGAAATTCTTGGAGATTAGGCATATTCTTGATGTAATTCATATAGAAAAAAAATGTTTGTGATAACATTATTGGTACATTATTATCTATTTCTTGTAAAAGTAAGGATGGTTTCGCTGCAAGAAAAGATTTGGTTAAGTTTGGCATTCGTGAAGAACTAGCTCCAAGAGAAGATGACAAAGGAAAATTGTACATACCACATGCTTGTTACACCCTCTCAAAGCAAGAGAAAAAATCTTTTTTGTCCTCATTAATGAATATTAAAGTTCTAATTGGATACTCGTTAAACATAAGAAATTTGTATCCATTGATAAGAATAAACTAAATCACATGAAATCACATGATTGTCATGCACTAATGCAATAATTCTTACCAATCACTATTCATGGTTTGTTGCCAAAGGAAGTGAGGAATGCTTTAATTGACTTTTGCTTCTTCTTTAATTCAATTTGTAAAAAGTCAATTGATGAAAATAATTTGAATAAAATCCAAAAGCAAGTTGTTGCTACTTTATGCAAGTTTGAAAAGATATTTTTGCCATCATTTTTTGATATTATGATTCATCTAACAGTTCATCTTGCTAGAGAGGTAACATTATGTAGACCAATGCATTTAAGATGGATGTATCCACTAAAAACGTTAATGAAAGTTCTTAATAATTATGTTAGGAATCAGAAGAATCCAGATGGGTGTATAGTAGAATGTTATGTGGCTGAAGAAGTTATAGAGTTTTGTTAATAGTTTTTCAATGACATTGATCCTATTGGAATTTTCAAGCATAAGAATCATGTTAATGAAAAGGCAATGGGTAGGAAAAAAATTGAGACAATAAGTCAAGAGTTATGGGAACAAGCACATCGGTACGTGCTAGAAAACACAGAACAAGTTCAACCTTACATAGAGTAAGTATTTGAAAATTTATAAAAATAAGTATTTTCCTTAATTTTTTGTAAGAAGATACCTTAACTCAATTTAATTTATTTTGTTTTATATATTATGATGTAAAGAAAACATATGTAATATGTTGTGGAAACCAATAACAATAAGCGAAAATGAAAATGGATACAAGAAGACCACAATCGTACATTATTGTATTGGTTGAAGTCTCAAGTAAGTATGATTGGAAAATCAACTTATTTTTAAAATTCAACTTTTAAATCTATTAATGCTGAACATTTGTTTGTATTGTATCATTTTCAATCAGTATGCAGATTGCTAATGAGTTAAATCAAGGTCTTCAAGGATAAGAGCAATTGGTTTGGATAGCACAAAGTCCTAAGTTTGATGTTATAAAATACCACGCTTATGTAATTAATGATTGTTGTTTCTAAACAAAATCATGGGATGATAATCATGTCACCCCAAATAGTGGTGTTAGTGTAGTTTCCAAACCATGCAATATTATAGTGCTAAAGATAAAAATCCTATATATGAAGACATGACATACTATGGGGCAATACAAGAGTGGGATGAGTATGAGTTTACTTTAGTTGATCTAGGAAGACTTGATGATAAAACTGAGCCTTTTATTTTTGCATCCCAAGCTAAACAAGTATTTTATGTAGATGACCCATAAGATAGAAGGTTTTCAATTGTATTAACTGCTAGTTGGGACTACACTGATACTATTAATGAGGATGAATTAGGAGATATTGTAATGGAGCTTGATGCACAATATAGGTCAATGTCACCTTTAGATGATGCTTCTGTAATTGAAGATGATGATGCAATACTTAACATGCAATATGATTGTGATGGCACTTGGATTATTGAAAAATGAATTAATTTTTTTCTATTATAAGTATGTACTATTTTATATGTGAAGTTTATTTTTACCTATTAATTTTTATTTATTTGACTTATGTTATATTTTTATATATTTAGAACATATGTTAATAGGATGGAATTGCCACAAGTTTTTATTGAAGAAATTGGTCATAAAGAAGGTAAGGAACGTAAGAGAAAGAAGAGAAACAATGATAGTGGAGTAAAACAACCTTATCAAGGAAGAGGACGTACAAAAATGAATGAAATATATCATTAAGGAGTGAGGGCAATTTTTTACAAATTACTTTTAATGCTAAATGTTAACCTATTGGCACCAATGGTAAGAAATTTATGAATAGGCTGGGGGTGATTGCAAGAGATAATATTCTCATAATCGATGTAAATTGGCCAAGTGTGTGTCCTAAATTGAAAGATCGATTATGGGAAGAAGTTGTGGTAAGTATGCTTAGTACATTGATACATGAATATTTATTTTTCATTTGTATTTGTTGCATTCTAATTTTAGTATGCTTATTTTATATCTTAGATTTCATTTATATTTGATGAACATCGGTTGGAGGTAATTAAGATTTTTTTATTAAGTGAACTAGGCAAGAAGAATTTTAAAAGCTCATTGAACACAAAAAATGTGCAATCATATAAGGTTGTCTCGAAATGCGAGCATATCCACCGAAAGATTATCCACATATAAAACAAGATGTATGGGATGCTTTCGTAGAGAGGATGCTTAGGGATGAATCTCAAGTGAGTTATTATGCATTTTCATTCATTAACTTATTTATTATATTTCTCTTCTTCTTTTTATTATTATTATGCGAAATGACTATATTATATTGGTGTAGAAAACAAGTCAAAAAGATAAAAGATCTCAAAAGAAGCATAAATGTCCACATTGCTCATCTTGATTAAGTTATGCTAATATTTGGAAGATGATGGTATGAATCAAATCAAGCATTTTATGACATGAATTCAAGTAATTATAAATGAATTATAATATTTTTCCAATGTTACAGTTGGAGAATGCTCCTGAGGATTTTGATCCTAAGCGATATCAAATGTGGAGATATGTTCGTGTGGATAAAAATGGAAATCTATTTGATGAGGCAACACAAGAGGTGTTCAAACTAATGGTATATTTTAATTCTCTCATCTAGTTAAGAATCCATTTGATTATTTACATATATGACTAGTTAAGCAATAAATTTTATCTAGTTTAATAAAATTAGAGAAGATGCTAGAAGAGGAACAACTTCAAATTAAAAGTCACCAAGACATATTATCAATGGCATTGGAATCCAAAGAGCACATAGGGTGTGTGAGAGGATTCAGTAATGGTGTCACATTGACCAAATATTTTGGCGCACGGACACAACGCGTGTCTCCTCAAAAACCAAAAATTTTGTCTAATTTATCTAATGATGCATTAATGCTTGAAAAGCATCTCAAAGACCAACAACTCTTAGAGAAACAACTTATAGATGAAAATGCACAATTGAATGCAGAATTAGAATAGTTTAGGTCTAAATTTGCTAGCCCTATGGTGACTCAAGATAACACAACATATTTTGCATGACCTAATATGGATCCCAAATCATTGATGATTGTTTGGAGGTTAGCATGATAGTTTTGGTAATGAATAAAAATGTAATATGACATATTTTACTGAAGCCACTCATTTTTTTCTTTGAAGGGAAAGAATTGTTTCATTAGCTATGAATGATATAAACAACATTGTTACTTATGGTAAGGTCTATCCCAACAAAGGTAGCCAAGAGAAAATTCATGGGGATTTCTTTAGGTCGAGCCAATTTAAGAGTGTGTATACAAGGTCTTCTACTAGAAGAGGATTTTGAGTTGTCTTACCCAACAAATGAGTTCTCTATTGTGATGGGGGCTAAAGGCTCATTTGTAGCATAGCAAAAACATTAGATTGTTATGTCTAATGTGAGTAATTTAATGAATTTTAAAGTTATTTAAATTCAATGCTTATTTGACAAGATATTGATATGTATATGTGTAATTTTTGTAGACCAATTCTCAACTTTCAATGGTGGATCCCAAGCAAAATCCACTAATAAAAGAAAATGAGAAACCAAAGGAGAAGTCTCAAGTTGGGGTAGTTACAAGTAGTCAATTAGGGAACAATTACTCAGTATTTTATATGAATTTTCAAGTTCTTAAATTTCAATGCTTATTTGACAATATATTGGTACATATAAGTATATATAATTTTTGTAGGCCAATTGTTAACTTCCAATGGTGGATCTTAAAAAAAAATTCACTGATGAAAGCAAAACCAAATGAAAAGCCAAAAGATGGGGTAGTTTCAAGTAGCTAATTTAAGAGAAATTACTCGATACTTAGATGAATATTAAGATTGTTTAAATTTCATTCTTATTTAATAATATTTTAGTACGTATAATTATATATGTTCTTTTTGTAGGTTAAATCTCAACTTCCCTTAGTGGATCATGAGAAAAATTCACTAATGAAAAAAAAAAAAAAAAAAACCAAAAGAGAAGTCAAAATATGAGGTATAGTTTCAAATAGCCATCTAGTGAGTACTCTTAATTGGCAGTAGTATGAATTTTAATAAGAAGTTTAAATTTAATGCTTATGCTATTGTGCTTTTTCCTAGGCTAAATTTCAACCTCCAATGGTGAAGGCAAAATGGAAGTCAAAGTCGATACCAAAAAGCAAATCAAAAGAACTACCTAAGTTTGCCAATTTGAAAAATAAATAAAAGGAAAATACTACTTCTTATGCAATTAAGTATCTTTTGGGATATGCACAAAAGAATTGGGGCATGATTTGGGTGTAATTGGTGTGGAGGCAGAGGATATTTTAGAAATTTGTGAGGAAGATTGGGTTGGAGCTAATGTCGTTCAATTTTATATTAAGTATGAATGTACATGTAATTAATATACTTATCATTATTAAATATTTGTGTATACTAATGAGTTTTTAATTTGTTATAATTTTTTCTTGATAGTATATTGCATGAGCGCATGAAGATGGAATAATCCAAAAGTTTATATTTGTATCGATTTATGAAACCAAATCAAATTGCTTTTGAAATGACAAATGAAGATCACCAAGTTCAAATGCTAGCTATGAGAATGATAGGTATGGAGAATAATACTTCACTAGTTTGCCCATATTGGAGAGGGTAAGTGTAATAGAAAATTTATTAATTTATATTCTTTAGCTTTCATGAAACATATACTAAACATATAGAAATTTTTTCAACTATGTAGTGCTCATTGAATGTTATTATTGAATCCATGGAGTGGAACAATTGATTGGAAGGATTCCATCAATTAAACTATATCAATTGATTTTTTTAAAATTTTACAAGAGTAAGACTAAACATATATTTGTTTGTTTGTATTTTTTTAAAATTCTTGTACTTTTGTTTGATAACAATTCTTGTACATAGAACTTATAATGTGTGAGGTGTCTCAAAGAGAGAATTCATCAACTTTGCAAGTCAATTAAATCATGATACATATGAGAGTTAATTATTCATGGTTCAATAATAGTATTTATTTACTTGACTACTTATATTATTTGTTTAAATTTTATTGTGAATAGTATCCAGAACAAGTAGGAGGCTTTGAATGTGGCTACTATGTCATGCTATTTATTGTATAAATATAACTAAATTGGTATTAATTTTTAATATTTAACCATTATCGATAATTTATATAATTTATAGTCTAAAATATTTTACTAAACTTTGTTTTGTATCTAATGTTTGTAGTGGAAGCACAAGTTATGCCATGCAAAGGAATAACTATTTTAATTGAGGCAGAAGTGGTGCATATATGTTACAATGCATATTCGTGGATAGTAGAACATCCAAAGTTCTGTATTATGTTAGATAATGTATAGTGAGATTATTTTAGATATATATATATTTTCTATTTTGGGTATAAATCTACTTATATTTTAAAAAATTAAAAGTTAATTAGAAAGTATACATATACTACGAAAGCTTATATACATATATTTATTAGCATTTATAATCATAGCTGTAAATTTTTTTGAGATTACAGATTTATTAATAAAGTCATTGATATTTTATTATTCGTATGGTCAATATATATATATATAATAGGATATATGGAGAGCATAATATATATGTATATATATTTAGGATGGTCATTTTAATTAACCGTCATTGAATAATGTACTAGCCGTTATTTTCAAATTTTATTTAAGACTTTTTGTGACGGTCATTGTCAATTTACAATGATGGTTATGAAACAACAACCGTCATAGAATATATTTTTCATGATGGTCGCGTGGTTTTCTATGATTTTTAATGACGGTCGTTTCTTGTTTTCCATGATGGTCGCGACCGTCATTTAAAAGGCTTATTTACGATGATGCCTGGATAGACGGCGGTTGTTGTATCGTAGCTTTACAATGACGGTTAATGGCTGTCTTTAAAGCCATTTTTTGGAGTAGTGAGACTTTACTGTACTATACTATTATGTTTGGTAACGCCTACTAAACATAACAGTAACGTTCGGTAACCCTTACCGAACTAACGGATTATTTCGTGTTTACTGTTCATTGCCTCCTACACTTCGTGTGCCATATTTATAACCCTAACTTAAAATTGAATATAGTGGTTATGTTTGGTGCACCGTATTGAATATATTAAATATAGTCGTATTGGACCGAACTGTATTGAATTATATTATAATTGATCTGTACAGTGTTTGATGAAAAGTATATAATATAGTCAGATTAAATTGATTATATATATTTTATTAAAATAATTTATATTTAAAATGATTTTTATTATAAAATTTATTTAAATTAATATTTAATTTATTTTTATATTTTTATTATATTTTTTAAAATAAAAAATATTATTTTTAATTTAAATTATGAGAAAAAGTTAAGACATATTATTTTATAAATGAAAATTCAGATAAATTAAGTTAATTTTTAGTAAGGTTTAAATCCACACTCCTTGGTCGTACAAAATTACTATATAATCGTACTATTTTGTACGATACAATCTGATTTCAAAGCCAAACATATGACTATATATAAATTATACAGTCAGGATATTTAGTACGATATAACAAACATGCCAAGTGTGTTGCAAAAAAAATCAAAATAATACTATCAATACATATCAAATAATCTAATACATATCTATAAATCTAATAAATATCAAATAATAATAATAATGTTGTAGAAACTGGTTTGTAGAGATGAATGAAGTAGTCATCAGCTAGTAGTAGGTGGTGGTGTGGCCTCGGCTGGTGGCTCTAGAATGGTGGATGTTGGTGGTTGAGAGAATTAAGCCGTTTGGTAGGGGGTGTTAGGATATTATGAGGAATTTATGAGCTAAGCGATGTATAAGGGTATATTTGTCATTTCATCTTTTTTACTTTTTGTTATAGAGCATTAACACAGAATCATAGAGCTATATTAAGAAGAGCTTTGATTCATATTAAGATAACATAATTTTAGTTATCGAGCATCATTAACACAGTATATAGTATCATGGTTGCCCACATATCGGTAGCATCCACTGCATTAACTAACGAAGTCTTGTTACCATTCCTATCTTTTTTTGTCAGTAATATTACATTTAGTGGGATGTCTCAGAATAAAATTTTTAATTTCTCTAGAATTTTTCTAATTATAATCCAACCTAAATACAACTTTCGATTATAATTCTTCTGATTAGAATATATATATACACTTTTTAGGTAAGTGTAAAAAGTGAAAACATTTGGTTTATATAATATATGTTTAATAACAATTTCTAAATTTTTAAGAAAAAAATAAAAAATCACTCATAATTTGTTTGATAACGTTTTCTCCAAAAACTTTATATATAAATAAAATTTTTGTACATTATTTACATCTTTTATGTTTTTAATCATTTTATTCCAATACTTATACATTCAAAAGTTATAAGATTTTATTATGTTTGGTGAAAATTAAAAAAAAATTGAAATTTGTTTAAAAATATTTTTTTTTAAGGATTTATGAATTATCCTATGTTTTGGTAATAATTCCTTAAAAATTTAAATATTAAAATAAACATAATTAATTTAAAAATTACTTGAAAGTATATATATAATAAATCATGAATCAAAATCGTTATCAATAAAAATTTAGGCCTTGTTTGATAACGATTTTGATTTCTAATTTTTGATTTTTTTAAGTGATTTTTTAATCAGTTATATTTAGTAACGATTTTTTATTTTGATGTTTATATTTTTAAGGAATCACTACCAAAATATGGAGCGATTCATAAATCTTTTAAAGAAAGATTTTTCAATCAGATTTCTGATTTCTAATTTTTTTCATTTTGACCAAACATTTTTTCTAGATAATAAATTAAGTCTTATAACTTTTGTAAGATTAAGTATTGGAAGAAAATAATTAGAAACTTCAAATTTATAAAAAATAACCAAAAATTTCTTTTGTTTTTAAATTTTTTTGAAAAATAATCAAAAAATAAAAATTATTACCAAACAACTTGGAGGTGATTTCTGATTTTTTTCCTTGAAAATCACTAAATAAAAATTATTATCAATTGTATTTATAATTATTTTTATAAAAGAATCAGAAATTACAAATGTGTAGATAGAAATATGAAAATAAATTATTTGTGATTTCTAATTAATATAGACAATTTGTGAAGATTAAGTAAATCATTACCAATTTTGTGATTTATGATTTTATCTACTTATTTGTTTACTTTCATATTAAACAAATTGTCTTTTTATCACAAATTAACCTCATTTGTTTGAAAAAATCTAATTTATAGAAGATTAATTTTTTTTATGAAAGTAATTATTATTTTATGTATTATTATTATTATTTTTTGTTTATTTCAATACAAAAACTTCTTATATCAGTATTGTAATTACCGTAAACCTTCATCATCCTCTTCGTCCTAACCTTCATAGCACTTATTCCTTTCTCAACTAACCAACATTTACAATTTACTATAGAATAATCCAAAGCTGAATTTCTTTTATAAATATGTAGTTAGAAACTCCACCAATTCTTTTGAAATATTCTCATGACTACCACTACTACCAGCTCATTCACTCTGATCTCATTGTCCACTTTATTTTTTATGACCACCTTATATTTGATCAAATATAAGATGAAAGTGACTTTGATCGAACACAAGATGATCGAAAAATGATAAAGGATGAAAAAAATCGGAGGGAGTGAATTGATGGCAGTCATGATCATTGGCATAGATGATGCTTCAAATGAGTTGGTAGTTGCCTAACTTTAATTTCAATAAAAATTATATTTTAATTATTCTGCAGTAAATAGTGAAAAGGTGGTTGGTGGGGGGAAAAATTGAGTAGTGTCACGACTAGGACAAAGAAAATGATAGAAGTAGACATGATACCTATGATTAATAGGGTTGTTTTTATAATGAAATGGACAAAAAGATATAAAAGAAGACATAAAATAATAAATATTTTTATAAAGATAAAATTATCCTTCCAAAAATTAGGGTTTTTTTTTCCTTTCAAAATTGGACTATTATTATATCTTTTATTAAATAGGAGGATTATTAATGTACTTTTTGATAGTACAGGTCCACGTGCATAACTTTTGTTGAATATGGTAACTACTAAAGTACCAAATCCTTTTTTTATCCATATTCTCAACTAGAACACATAAAATACTCCTATTAGACTTACTAATACCCAATTTGGCAATATTGAACAATATTTTGCAATTAATTGCAGTTTTTTGGCATGTGCAAAGACATGCCAATTTTTTAAGGGTAAACTAGTATGGACACTGTTTACAATGGTAAAAAGAAAAAAAGTTATATGAGAAGTATCTTGAACGATCGCACTTGTGATGAATTAATGATGATTGCTTTTCTTTCAGAGATTTCAAGAAGGCATGCTACATTGCCAACGTCCTCTGATTTTAGCCAGTCATTGTTTGAGTTATCTTCGCCTTCAACGAAGCCGTTGTCGTCTACTGTTTGCGTATTAGGTTCAGGTTCTGCCTAATCATAGAGATCTGATTGTGTTTAGTTTTTCTTTTTCCTTTTTTCAAACTGTTTGATCAAAAAGTACCTTTTGTGGGTGCTGGGTTCGAGCCTAGCTATTTGGTTAAATTTGGAAGTTTTGGGAACTGAGGGAATGTCGATTTTATGCAATTTGTACGTTCGTAGATTCAATTGTAATTATTTGATGATATTTTTATTGGTGGCTAATGGGTTGATTGAGTTTCTGGGAGGAAACATAGTTAACCTGTGAAAAGCAGAAGAAAGAAACAGAGTTCGATGGTTTGGGTTAAATGGAAGAGGAGGGGAAACAATTAGGTAGAAGAGGATGACAATGGCTCTGATATTTTCTTTTCAGAAAAGGGTTGGATAATCCCTCACATTAGGGAAAATTTGAATTTAAGCTACCACATTTAAAAAGGTGCTTTATAACCCTTTTAGCAGTTTGTGGGACTATGCAAGAACTGACATAACCTGTTAACTGAGTAAGAAATCTCAGGTTTAGTAACGGCACAATATTGCAAAGATCATGTTAAACTCCTATAGTGTGTAGGATCGGTCAATGGTTTTCCAACATATTTAGTCTACACTAAGGTAGATGCCATAGATGTGTTTAGTGGTTTAGAAGTTCCCAAACCAGCTCTTTTGAGTAAATCACTTACATACTTGTGCTGAGACAAATGAAACCCTTCATTTGTTCTTTTAATTTCAATACCAAGGACGTAACTCAACTTCTCTAAGTCTTTGAGTGAAAACCTCTCATATAGAAGAGAAATAAGCTCACTAAAGCACTTAGAATCACTCCTAGTCACTACTATGTAATCCACATGCACAAGTAAAATAGTTGTTCTAGTGGAAGTAAAAGAAAGTATCCTAAAGCTATCAGCTTGGAACTGATGAACCTTGATACACAAATTTTGTTTCAAAGCTCGCAAGTACATAAATCACCTATAGTAAGTAACAAATATACTTGCAAGATCAGTTTTTCAAGGAATTGTAGTAGTTTTAGATAGTTTTTACTTTCTTAAAATCTTAAACAACTAATTAAAACTAAAAAACAATCCTAAACATTTTATCAAAATTGTTAGGCTGAAAATTCTGAAAGTAGAATGATTAATTAAAAGTGAGTCAACTTAAAACGCCATTAAGAAAGGTTATAAAGATAAATGGAAGATTTATGATAACTTTAGCTAGTTAACCATGCTTACTTCGTAAGGCTCAGGCGAATTTGATTTCAATTGTATAAACTTACAAATTCGGATTATTAATTTTTTCTTTAAAATTAGAAAATTCCTAGGTCAAGGTTATTTTCTTTGTTAATCTACTAATTAATATCTTATAATCGAAACGTTTAATTAATTGATTAAATTATGCTCAAGGAATTTCCAACTGTTTAAATCAATACAATGGTCAAGTCATCAATTTAAACTCTTGTTCAAGTTGTTTAAATTCAGTCGAGATAATGTGTCTATAACATAATTCTCAAATATTCGATGTACTTATGAAAAATAAATGGCCAATGAATTAATCATAAATAAATCTATTCATGAATACTATTTTGACCTATTATTTTGTTATATTTTTAAATGTTTATTTTATGTTTTTTTAATATTATTTTGTCTTGGAAGATATTTTCATATTTTGTAGATTCCAGTTGAAAGTTTTTAATTACGGATCAAATAAGCCTAGAGGGGGGTGAATAGGTTATTTTCAATTTTTAACAAATATTAAATGTGTAATCTAATCACAACGGCCAGACATGCAATCGCGTGTTAAGATAAATGCGGAATAAAAAACAACACACGATATTTTTAGGTGGAAACAACCTAGGCCACAACAATGACCTAAGAGGAAAACCACCGGTCCACCGGACCACCTAACTATCCACTATGAAAATCAATGTTCAATTACAACCATAGAGTCCAGAACTACCCGTCGCAGATAGATCCCCCTTTCTGTAATTTACTTACGAGCCGTCGCTCCTTTCACAGCCTCCAATAGCTAGATGTCTGGATCCAGACCAACGTTCCGATCTACTTGAGTCACACAAGATCAATCGAACCCGTCACCTTCGGTAATTTCGAGTCACACGAAATACCAAACACCTCACCTGAAACGTTAGCACAATAACACAAGTGCAAAGTGTGTCCTAGAGCGGATTTAAACAATGAACAATCCTAACTAGCAGATTCAACAGCATACGATGTAAAATCTAAATCAGCAAAATCTAGAACAATCATATAAAGCTCAATATCATGAAAATCAAATAGGCATATGAATCATTCAAACATAACTAGAAAATATGTTTGAATAATTAAAAGATGAAAACGCCTAAGTATGATAGATGAAGACAAGAAGTTAAAAGCACAATTCGAATGATGAAAATATTAGATCAATGTGTGTTGGTAATTATGCACAAGCAAGCATTACTTATATAGAGTCCAATTTAACTTGAAAGAGGATTTGCAATGGACTGAAACTCTACTCAAATCAGGATTTAGTTCTCACAAGAATTCTATTCATACAAGGATTTCACTCTCACAACAATTCTACTCATATAAGAATTTTGCTTTCACAAGAATTCTACTCATACAATGATTCCAACTTTCACAACAATTCTACTCATACAATGATTCCAACTTTCACAACAATTCTATTCATATAAGGATTTTGCATTCAATATTAAATGAGTCAAATTGGTAAAAGTAACATATGGGTCAAATTAAAAAGGAGTTCTAGTAGAAGTGAAAAGCTGTCTCGATCGATCTAACGACTGGCTCGATCGATCGACCAGATTGATCGATCGATCTAGCTCAACCCGAGAGCACCTAGATCGATGTCGTTCCACACTCGATCGATCGATCGATCACTCGATCGATCGACCAACATGTGCACAATTTATTTTTCGTTACGATCCATACTAAGTGTAGTGCACAAATGTGTGAAGATGTATGCATGATAGAATATTTTACCTGTCATATTGGCATTGCAAGCTTGGTGACTCTATCATCATGTATCGTCTGATTAAACGGTGAACTCTTACTCTAGATTACAATCAAACATTTTGTCCACGAAAATTGCTAATACAAAATAAACCTTACACCAGTGATTTTGGAATGATTGTTGAACTTAAACGATCATTGGGAGTGAAAATGGAGCAAAAAGGGGTAAGACATGTAAGATTTACATTAAAAACTAGCTATTATATAAAAGGGACGTATAGGATTTGTGTAACAAGGCACACCACGGCGAAGAAATATGTGTGCCGCGGCAGGACACTCTTAGGTTTGTAAACATGCACTGTAGCAAAGGAAGTTGTGCGCCACGGTAGTGTGCTCTCGAGATTTTGTACTAGACTGGTAATTCAAGGCACGCCAAGACGAAATATTGTGTGCCTAGTGGGGAGGCCTCAAGTTTTTCTACCACGAACACCAAAACACCTTGTGTCATGGCAAAATAAAGTGTGCGCTGTGGTCCGCACACCCAAAATTGCTAGAAATCTTCCTATGTATAGTACACGTGTACTATCCTTCCCCAACCTAAACCTAACCTATAAATACAACTTAAAAAACCTCTTAACATGGCTAATGAATAGTAGTCATGTGTATCATCTTCTCCACCATTTTCTAGATAGAGAACCTCCATTGAAGCTATTCCAAGGTTTTCTTGAGAAAAGTGACCATCTAAGTTCAAGAGCATTGGTTCAAGAGTGAAAGTGGGGTATATTTATTGTTTTATTTTATTTTCTCTATTTTTTAAGTATGCCTCTTGTAATGAAAAATATTGATTTTGATTTTAGCTAAACTACCATGAATGGATGAATGTTTAAGTAATTTATTTAAATTAAAGTGATTTATTTCTTGTTCATTAATTTTAATATCTTTGTTCATAGATTATTTTGACTAAATTAGTTTATGACCATAATAGAATATTTTGGATTTGAGCATTAGAAACATCAATTTTGTTTGATTGAGCACTTTTGAGCAAGAGTCTAATTTATGTACATTGACTTATTTTAAATTATGTGATTAAATTATTTTTCTAGAATTTATGCTAATTAATTAATTAATAGTCTGAATCAAAGAAGTTAATTAACGAAAAATCTCAATTGATTTGGGATTTCTAGGTTTAGTGAAAAAATTCAATAAATCTAATTTTTTTATGCTTAATTATAAAAATTACTTAAATTATTTTATGCATGAATGATTAGCTAGTTAATATCTCATACTCGTTCATTGTATCACTTCGACAAATTTTTTACTCGCTTATTTCAGTTGTTTTAAGATTTTAAAGTTTTGCAACCGTTCTTACAACCGACAATTATTAGAATGTTTATGAATTATTTTTTGCAATTAATTTATAAAACAAGTAACATTTTAAAATGACCGCAAATTCTTTAAGAGACTGACCTTAGGGTAAAATTATTATTAGTCTACTAGTGATTCGTGCACTTGCGAGCATTTAAAATTTACACATCATCTATAATGTAAGGTTTATGAGTATTGACAATTTTCGTGGACAAAATGTTTGATTATAATCTAGCATAAGTGTCCACCGTTTAATCAGATGATACATGATAATGGAGTTACCAAGCTTGCAATGCCCGTATGACAGGTAAAATATTCTCTCATACATACATCCTCACACAATTGAGCACTACACTTAGGTCAATCGATCGATAGGACAGTTCGATTGATCGAGTATAGACCGACTTCATTATAGCTGCTCTCGGGTTTGAAATTGCATAGTTAGATCGATCGAGATTTGGATTGATCGATCGAGCATTGGCTAGATAGATCGAGCTTTGGCTAGATCGATCGAGCCTATTTTTCAGTTCTACTACAACTCTGTTTTTAATTCGGCCCATATGTTACTTTTACCAATTTGTCTCATTTAATGTTGAATGCAAAATTCTTATATGAGTAGAATTGTTGTGAAAGTAGAATCCCTGTATGAGTAGAATTGTTATGAAAGCAAAATCCTAGTATGAATAGAATTGTTGTGAAAGTAGAATCCTTATATGAGTAGAATTGTTGTGAATAGAATTGTTGTGAAAGTAGAGTCCTTGTTTGAGTAGAATTGTTGTGAAAGCAAAATCCTAACATGAGTAGAATTGTTGTGAAAGCTAAATCCTGATATGAGTAGAGTTGTACTCTATTATTAATCCTCTTTCAAGTCAAATTGGACTCTATATAAGCAACGCTTGTTTGTGCAAAATACTCACCACACCAAAACAATATTTTCTACAACTGATTGAGTTTTTAAAGAAAAATCTTATTCTCTTTATCTATTAATCTTAGGCACTTTCTTGTTTTAATTGTTCAAACATATTGTGTAATTATGTTTGAATAATTCATGTGCCTAATTGCTTTTCATGATATTTAGATTTGCATGATCGTTCTAGAGTTTGCTAGCTGATTTATTCTTTACATCGTATGCTATTGAATCTGCTAGTTAAGATTTTTCATTGTTGAATCTGCTCTAGGACACACTTTGCACTTGTGTTATTTGTGCTAACATTTCAGGTACTGAGGTGACGTGTTCGGTATTTCGTGTGACTCAAAATTACCGAAGTTGACGGGTTCGATTGATCTTGTGGGACTCAAGTAAATCAGAACGTTGGTTCGGATCCAAACACCTAGCTTGTGGAGGCTATGAAAGGAGCGACGGCTCGTAAGTAAATTACATGAGGGGGATCTATCTATGAAGGGTAGTCTAGGACCTGTGGTTGTAATTGAACATTGATTTTCATAGTGGATAGTTAGGTGGTCCGGTGGATCGGTAGTTTTCCTCTTAGGTCATTGGAGTGACCTAAGTTGTTTCCACCTAAAAATCTCGTGTGTTATTCTTTAATTTCGTATTTTATTTTTACACGCGATTGTATGTCTGACTGTTGTGATTAGGTTATATAATTAATATCTGTTAAAATTGAAAATAACCTACTCACCCCCCTCTAGGTATATTTGATCCGTAACTAAAAACTTTCATATAAATCCCATAAATAAATAAGTAAATTTTATTTAGTTAAAAAAAATATTCAACTAATAAATTTAAGAAATCATGGTAACAAATCTAAATTTTCATAATTGAATTAGCCAGACATACTTAGATTCAAATTCATGATCAAATTCAACAAAGTATTCATCCTAAAAAGGGAAGAAGATAAATATAAAAAATAAAAAGATCCTAATAAGATTAAATACTAACTATGGATTGGATGATCTTTCTTTCTCCAAAAACTTGAAATCTTGATCTTCAAAGGACTTTTCTCTCTTTAGAATGGCTTCTTCTCTCTTCCAAGATCTGGGAAAACTTCCAAAATTCCCTTCTTGTTCATTCTAGGTCTCACACTCCATAATAAACTCTTAGAGCCCATTTTAATAAAAATATTTTTCATAAATATGAAGTCCCATAAAGTGTATGCAGGTAGTGGCGCAGGTTTTATCATGCGGTGGTGCAGAGGTTGAAATTGACTTCCATAGTGCAACCTGAGTGGTGACTGCCAAAAACAAGTTTTGTCATGTTGAGGCACGCAGTTTGGTTTTATCCCAATAGTTAAACCCAAGGGTATGATGCAACAGTGCTAGAAATTCATGCCATAGCGCAGTCTTTTATGTAAGCCCCCCTTGGTGCCCCTTCAAAAACTTCTTGTTTCTTGATGTAAGGCTTACATGTCTTAGATTCCTTTGAATCCTAAAATGTTGTTTGAGTGCTCCAAGTATTGAATCTTTGTATCTTAACATCTTTCGAAGTTAAAAACACCTGACACTACAAAACATACCTGTGATTTAGAAAAGCTAGATTTGTATAAATAATTAAGTAAAAGACACCCTAACTAAACCAATTAATTCCAAATAAGCTTATTAAATCGTAAGATATGAGTGTTTTTCAAGAACTTATCAAACCCCAACTCAACTATTGTAGAGGACAGTTATGAAACTAGGCTTTGTGTACCTGTTTCAATCCATAAAGAGCCTTAGTAAGGTTGCATAAAAAATTAGGTTGTGAAGTATCCAAAAAAGTCTAAGTTTGATCCATATAAATTGCCTCCTCAAGTTCACCATTGAGGAAGGCATTATTCACATTAATCTATCTAATGTCCCAACTAGAAGAAACAACAATGGTCAACACATTCCTGATAGTCTAAGGCTTAACAACATGTGAAAAGGTCTCTGAATAGTCAATCCCTTGTTTCTGATGATAGCTCTTGGCCACCACTCTAGACTTATACTTGTCTAAAGTATGGTTAGACAACAATTTTACCTTATACACCCATCTAGACCCAATAGTCTTCTTCCCACGAGGGAAGGGGAAAAGTTCCCAAGTGTGGTTCTTTAACAATGCATCATATTCTTTCTTGATGGCCTCTTCCCATTCTAAAATGCCTTTAACTTCTTCATGGAAAGCAGGTTCAGGTAAGATGACATCATAAGCAGCAACAAATGTCTGAGCATACTTAGGATTAGGCTTGAAAATGCCAATCTTACCTTGAGTGACCATTGGATGATAGTTATGAGAAGGAGAAGAAGGACTGGAAGGAGCAATTGGTAAAAGATCACTAGAAAACTCAGACTGAGTTAGAGGTGACACATTAACTATAAGTGTATTGGTCGTGCAAGTAATAAAGTGTACCTAAGTACGGATATCGATTCCACAGGAAGTTGTGTAACTTGTAATTGAGTACCAATTACAATACTATTATTACTCTATGGACAATGGCAAATGATAAAAAGGGTAAAATAAATGACAACTAATTATTTAAATAAAAAAACTCACACGACAAACATATATGAAAGAAAGGATCTAGGAATCTTTAAACTCCTAACTTCCTAACATATGAATCACTAAAATCCCTCCAAGAAATTATCAATCAATTATATGATTAATTGAATCTAAACTAGCTTGCATTTCTCTACAGTAAAGTACTTGCAATATAGTAATTAATCTAATCACACTCTCATGTCAATTAGATTGCATGCTACTCATTAAGCTTAATAATTATAGACCATATACATAAGAATCGTACCTCTTAGTCTAGAAATCATATATGCTATTCAATCAAGACAAACAATTAAACAGTTCTCTCACTATCTAATTGCCTCTATAGTATAATTGTTGGCTAAACATATAATATCATACAAATCATATTAAATAATATAATTAAGATTGCAATCACAATTGGGGTAAATTATTAGATCATCATATGTAGAAAATTGGGATCATAAGACCTCTAAATTAAAGAAATTAGCTACTCATTCATATTCGTAAATCTACAAACAAACTAAGAAAAATGTAGACAAAACATCTCCCTAATGTAATACATAGCATAGAGCCTCACTTCTCTTTGTGCTGTGGGAGGGCATAAGGGACTGATGTGCAAATTATAGTATTTGCAAGCATACGAATCACTTATAGCAAGCGATAAGCAAACATTCAAAGTTCATCTCTCAAGGAATTACAGTGGTCCTAAATAACCTTTTTCAGCTTCTTAAAAATCCTAAAGCTAACAAAAAACAATAAATAAAATCAAGATCAAGAACGAGAACGAGAACGATAATTGTAAAGAACGTGTCACAAAAATTAATTCAACTTAAAATTAACTTAATCAAATTTTTAATAACCAATGGAAGGTTTATGGATGTTTAGTTTAGTTGACCATGCTTGCATCAAAATATTATAGTTAATTAACATGAACAATCTAGTAAATAAAAAATACCAACTTTTCTTTTATTTACAAAAATTCCTATGAATTGAGTATATCAACTAGCAATCAAATTAAGTACAAGAAAAAATATATCAATCAAACTAATGTCATAACTAGATCATTAAATTGAATCTTTGATTAAGTTTTTCAAAATAGAGACAAGGTGATGTTCCTAAAACTAAATTTTTAGATTTTTCAACCGATTTATGAACATTAAACTAGCCCATAATATGCATAGATAAATATTTCAACACACTCTTAATTAAAAAACAATCTTTATTTATTTTCCAATTAAATCATTCACCAAAAAAGATCTAGGCAAACATGGCAACAAAAGCTAAATATCCTTAGTTAAAATCAGTCACTCATGCTTAGATTAATTTTTATAGACAAATATAATCTTAACATGCATCATAAGGAGAGAAGAAGAATAAGAACCATCTAATTACATCAAAAACTTAGGAGGTCTAATTACTTTTGAATTGGATTGGATGGTGTTTCCATCACCAAAAGCTTGTAACTCTATCTTCTATTATGCCTTGAGTCCTTAAGATTGGCTTCCCTTACCTCTTTGTATGTAAAAAAGCTCCAAGAAGCCTAAAAGTTTTGTGAAAAAGTTTGCTCTAAATTGTCTATCTTGTTTGGAAACCTAATGGGCTTTACATAGGTGTAAGGGTTACATAAATTTGAACTCTCTAGAAAAGTATGCGCGCCACGACACAAGGCTAAAATTGCACACCATAGTAAAAATGGAGATAGGGCATCGCAGTACACATTTCTCCCCATACAAAAACCTAAGAGCCACCTGTCGTGGCACCCATTTTTCTCTACAGCGGCACGAGTTTTTTTTTTCATGTCTTCGTATGTATCCCCTTACATATTGATTTTTTTATGATGTAAGGCTTACACACCTAAGTCCTTTTCGCTCCTAGGTTGCTATTTGCATGTTTCAAGTATTCCGTCTTTGCGTGTTTAAATTATTTATCACTTTTGAAGCTAAAAATACTTGAAATACAAAAAACATACATGTGATTTCGAAATGATAGATTTATGAAAATAATAAGATAAAAGTGTTATAATTAAATATATTTTGATACAATTGAGCGCGTTAAATCAAGGAATATTAGTGATTTCCAAGCACTCATCAGGGACTTCACAATGCACACAAGAAACATTGGCAAGATGGGAAGCCAAGTACCAATGTCATATAAATGTGTTAGGAAATTAGTAAGAAGAAGTTGATTAGGAGTCCAACTATGCTCCAAATTAACACACTCTTAATGACTCAACTATCTTCCCCAATGACACTTGAGTAGATTTGATCATGCAACCTAACCCCATACTATGTACATGCATAAGAAAAGACATCCTAGTCTACCAATGAAAACATGTATTGTGCATCCTAACAACAAATGCCAGGTAATCAACTACATGCAAGAAACATGTAATAAATCATTGCAAAGGAAGAATGCTAGCAAACACAAAAAATCACATATGAAAGAGAGAATGCTTACTATGCACAAAACATGTCATACTAACTGTCCTATTTATGCATGGTTCATACAAAGATGATGTCATGAAGAGCAAACAAAGGAAGATCATCAAGAACAAAAGGATAACAACAAAACATCAGTATAACAACAAAACATAAATAGGACATCCATAAACAATAAGGATGCAAAACAAACACAACACTCCCCCCTGACATTATAATTTTACACACATCTTTCAACCTAAATGTATTTATGTCAGACAATAACAATGTTATGCATACGCAAAGCAGGAAAACATACAAAACATAAATAGGGAAGCATATTAAGCATGTTACAAGAAACACAACTTACAAACACAGATAAGGAAAAACGTATTAGTAAGAGAGTAAAAAAGTCAATCTCATGGAAAAAAAAAAAGTTAGATGAAAAAGGTGGCCTCAAAAGAGATCATTGGTCAAAACACAACCTATACACTATTGTTTTAAAAGAGATTATTGGAAACACTTTCAAAATTCTTTTAAAAATACATATTTATTGGCTACACACATATTTATACCTATGTCAATACCTGCATGTAAATGATAATTTTTATATCCCTGAAATTTTAATCTTATTTGTATCTACGTACTGTTTGGGTTTGTTATACTTAATAATTCATCCATCAATCAGAATCAAATTAGAATTAAAATTTGATATTTTTGAGTCTGTTATTTCTTCTTTACTTTCTTCTAATTTATAGATATTATATGTATCGTCTATATCAAATTCCTTTATTGGTTCTATATCCATCTCAAAAGTTTCTTCTAAGATTTTTGCTTTTTGAGAATTTTTTTTTTAAATTCTTTCTTATATTGAAGTCTATTATGACATTCATTTACAAAATGTCATTTTTCATTACATATCCAATATCTACATTTTTTTTTCCTGATGGACAATAGTTTTTCTTTTCTGGTATGTTGTATTTTCTTGTTCTAAAATATATTTGCTTATAAGATTCTTTATTATATTTTCTTTTATAATTTTTGAAAATTTTGTTTTCCAAATTTATATCTTCTAAATTTTTTGAATTTTTTATTTTTTTTATATTTTTTGTAAGATTTTATGTTACATGCATATTTTTCTTGCATTCTAAAATCTTTTGAATCATTATAGATTTTATCATTTCCTCTTATTTGTTTAAATTATTTTCTTTCTTGGCATTTTAATAATATCCTACTTTTAAGACTTCTTATTCTTCCTCCGAATGTATAAAATATTATTTCTCTATTCCTGTTATTTCATTCTTCTGTCATAGTTTTATGCAATTTTGTAGGTAATTTTTGAAAAAAATATTTCCTTATAAGATTATTGCATAGAAGGTGGTAGGTTAGGATAATACATTTCGTACTCACATACCAAAAAATCTATGTAACACATATTACATATATCCATGTTTTCCAAATGCCATTTAGCTTCATTTATTTCTGTTGGGAGATAGATTAGGTTTAAGAGAGATGTTAGAGAAAAAGTAAAGAAAGCAATAAATGATGTATTCAATGCTAGTGACTCAATGGCTTTCTATTGGATACTTATAGGTGTTACATTTTGATGGGGGTATAAACGTAATTTACCTATAAAAACATATAAGACATTAAATATAATCTATAATGGGACCGAACTTGTCTTCGATTTGGTCGAGCAGGATTGAACCATACCAGTCGGTGTCTATTAAAGTTAATTAATCGTGCTTGAGGTCGACATGTTGAACTTAAAAGACAACCATCAGGTTGGTGTCTGAACATCAAGTCCCTTACTCTTATAGTTTGGGCTGATACGAACTGTAAGAGTATGGAACGGTTTCTCGTAACATTTTTTGAACTTGAGGCAACGAAAGGTTTTTGCGACATTTCTCAAACTCAAAAGGCAGCAAAAGGTTTTCGCGACGTTTCTCGAATTCAAAGGGCAGTGAAAGGTTTTTTGTAATGTTTTGCGATTCGAAGGGCAGCGAAAGGTTTTTTGTAACGTTTCGCGATTCAACCCTTCGTATTTTGGATGCCACATTTTGAATGACCACTGGGATGCATCCTTCTATATAAGGACAGAAACTCAAAGGGGTCCCTTTTCAATTTTCAAACTTTATTCTTCTAGAGCGATTCCTTTCTTGGTGGTGTTTCTCTGTGAATTGTACTTGTGTGTCCTAACATTAAGAATTTCTATATGTGACTTTCCCTTTTGAGAGATGTTGTTTGTAAAATTTCCTTTTCTAGAGTGAACTTTAAAGTCAGCTTTAAATCGAGTTCTTTTCCTTTTAGGTCGGTATCTTCTCAACATTCTCTTTCAATTTACTATACACGTAGGTATTGCTCTTTCCTGTGATAACATTTGTTTTTTTATTTTCATTACATTAGGTTGTATTTTGTATTCTATTTAGCATGGCAGTTAAGGGGATTAAACATCTTGTGGAGGTTTTGGCGGCGAGCACCTCAGCGGCTATAGAGGATATAAAACTATCAAGTTCGTCTAGGTCACCTTCTGAGTCTGGGTCGACTTCAGGCTCTTCGGAGACTTCTTCAGATGCTCAAGAGGTTATGGTGGCCTTTCATCCACCATCGACATTGGGCTTTGCAATTAGAATTCCTATGGGAATGAGTTTGGCAGTCCTTAGGTCATGGCGAAAAAAGGCAAAGGTCGGCAAAGGTAAAGGAAACCGACCCATAGAACAAAAGGGTGATGATCCTAACCCAAACCTTGTGATTTCTCATTAGAGGATGAACTTTGGCTTTGAAATGCATACGACATCCCCAAAAGTGTACAGATAAGGATTCCTAATTCAAGGTTGGTGGACAACGATAAGCCACCTTCTAGGTGGACAGTTTTCCACGAAAAACCACTAATGTTCAGGTTGAGGTTTCTGCTCCTCGAATTCATTAGGGATTTTCTAAGTTAGACACAATTATAACCCGGCCAGATCCTTCCCAAAGGATGGGGGTACCTAATGTGCATAACCACGTTGTGTAGAGAGATCAGGATCCAAATAGGGATGCCTGAATTTAACAAAGCATATGCGCTGAAGTAGAGCCCTTCTGATGAACGGCATGTGTATGTATCGGCAAAGCAGGACAGGGGTATAAACGTGATTTTTTCGGACAATGAATGCGATTGGAAACAGTTCTTCTTTTATGTTCTGGTCGGTGGAGAGGAAGTAAACGCGATTCCCCTTACTTGGGTGAACGTAAAGAATGTATGAAGCGTGAGTGTTTTCATCCCTTTACATTGAATGAGCGAGCCAAAGCTCGACTGGCATGACTCCAAGGGTGCTTACACAAACCAACCCCATGGAAGAAGGTTCTGTCCACTCCACGATTGATAGGAGCTAGCTTGCTAAGGCCGAGAGCCAAACCTCCAACTACAAGAATAAAGCGAGCCAAGCAATGTCCTCGTAAGAGATGAAGGTCGACCTTTGAGTTCAAGGAGAACTTCGAATTAGTCGATGAAGGTTCTCAATGCATATCCAAAATGATGATACTTGTTTATTTTGCACAGTTTTGTAGTTAGCTGATTTTCCTTTTGAGCTGATATTTATTTTTGTTGTTGTCTTTGCAGAGATGGACTCAAATAAGATCAACAATAGCACGCTGTTTAGTGGATTTTGTGTGTCCATGTAGGGAACTTCGTCCTCGTAGGGCTTGAAAAAGAGGCAGATTGCGCCGAGGAAAATGATTCGATATTGAGTGAGGAAGTTCGTCGCTTAAAGCGAGAGAATCATAAATTGCTCGAAAGTAAGTTAGCACTCGAAACACATCATGAACATGTGTTGATGGAGAAGGCATACATGATTGAAGAGGAGTCGTCATGGGCGTATGCATACTTGAAATGAGGAGAAGATGTGTTCCTTGATATTATGCAGTCGACCCTAGAATTGGAGAAATCATTAGAAGATGGTGAAGTTGTGAGCAAGGCCGCTCATAACCATTTTGAATTATGTGAATGTAGTGCAAGCCAAATTGTATTCTTTAGTTCGACCATAACCAAAGGACAAGAACATAGCTCGATCATCAAAACGTTTAATAGGCATGTAAAGGCGGTTAGAGAGCGTATCCATATTATGTGATCGCTCTTCCATTTGTACTGTTGTATTAAGAATTAATATGACCCTTTTAAATATAGATCCTCATCGACCCGAAGCTGGGTAAAGCCAGCTTCTCGTTGTGAAGGGTGAGCCCAAGTGTTCTACCTTGTTGCCATTTAGAATAGGTAATCAACTCGCGTGGCCTAATCGTCCCATAGCTGGACAAAGCCAACCTCTCGTGGCTTGAAGGGTGGGCCCGAGGGTTCTGCCTTGTTGTCATTTAGCATAGGTGATCAACTCGTGCAGCCTATTCGTAGATCCTCATCAGCCTGGAGCTGGACAAAGCCCACCTCTCGTGGTGCAAAGGGTGGGCCTGAGCATTCTGCCTTGCTGTCATTTAGCATAGGCGATCAACTTGCTTGGCCTAATCATAGATCCTCATCGGCCCAGAGCTAGACAAAGCTAGCCTCTCGTGGCACGAAGGCTAGGCCCGATCGTTCTGCCTTGTTGTCATTTAGCATAGGCGATTAACTCATGCAGCCTAATAGTAGATCCTCATTGGCTCGGAGTTGGACAAAGCCACCTCTCATGGTGTGAAGGGTGGGCTCGAGCATTCTGCTTTCTGTCGTTTAGCATAGGCGATCAACTCGCTTGGCCTTATCTAATTCCTGCGAAAAGAAAGGGGAATGACATGATTTTATATGCAAAAGTACGTCCATTAGTTACATAATAGAAACATTATATTGATTACAAAATACTTGTTACAAATCGTGCTTTTAAAATTACATCAAGTGAATGCTTAAAAATAATACTTCTTCAGATGTTTGGCATTCCAACTTTGAGATTCAGCCTCACTTGTAGGGAATTTAAGGACAAAAGCACCTGTAGGTGTGATGTCTTCAATTTCGTGTGGACCTTCCCAGTTTGCCCCCAAATTAATTGACCCTCCATTCCGTGTGACCGGGGAGTACTCTACATAGGACCCAGTCTTTAATTGCAAACGCTTTAAACCAGACTACTTTGTCGTAGAAGGTGGCAACCTTTCATTTGTTATCTTCTATTAGCACTAGGGATTTGCCTCGACGCTCGTCAGATAAAACCAAATCCAACATTCGTTCAAAGTTGTTATGCTCTTCGTTGATATTGGATCGAGGTGTGAAGAAAATAACTTCTGTAGCTATCACCGCTTCTGTCCCATAGACCAAAGAAAATGGGGATTCATTTGTCACTTCTCAGGGACTAGTCCAGATTGACCATAATATACCAAGCAATTCTTCAACCCATCTTCCTTTTGCCGATGCAATCTTTTTCTTCAAGAGAGTGAGTATCAACTTATTTGAGGCCTCGGCCTAACCATTGGCTTGTGGGTAATAAGGCAAAGAGTGGTTGAGCTTTATTTCATATTTCAGAGCGAAGTCTTTTACCTTTTTCCCAACAAATTGTTTCTCGTTATCGGTAACTAGCTCTCTAGGAAGACTGAACCAGTAAATTATCAATTTCAAAAGGAAGTTGATGATTTCGATTTCATGAATACGACTTAAGGCCTCCGCCTCAATCCATTTAGTAAAATAATCCATGGCAACCAATAGAAATTTTTTCTGCCCGATTGCTTGTGGTAAGGGTCCAACAATGTCCAGTCCCCATTTGTAGAAAGGCCACGGACTTACGACTACTGTCAAAAGTGTTGCCACGGTGTGAATGAGCGGGCCAAAACCCTGACATTTTTCATAGCATTGAGAAAACTTCGTGCACTTAGCCAACATAGTTGGCCAGTAATATCTTTGGCACATTATCCTTTGAGACAACTTACGACCCCCGAAATGCGACCCGCATTCACCTTCATGTGCTTCTATGAGGATTTGCTTTGCTGATGATTCATGAACACATAATAATCCTGGACCTATGGGCATTTTTTTGTACAACAACCCGTCTTGTACAAAATAATAGACACTCTTAATGACTATTGCCCTACTTTTCTTCTTGTCCTCGAGAAGAGACTTGTCAGTCAGATATCTCAAGAGGGGGGCAAACTAGGCTTCATTGTCTTGCTTGACTTTGCTAACCACTTTGATGGCTTCAATCGGACTAGCTTCAGATGGTATGGTAACATTGATGACTCTACTTTCGCATGTATTATGTACGGAAGCTAGAGTTGATAATGAATCAGCAGGACTGTTGCTACTTCTGGATAATTGTTTGACCTGTATTTCTTTAAGATCTCGACATTACAGTTTTAGTCTTTAAAGTATCTCTTCATCTTGTCATCCTTGGCTTCGAAAGAGCCCGAGAATTGATTAATGTCGAATCTCGAATCACTGAGGAGGTTCAATTTTCTAGCACCAAGTTTCTTAGCAGTCATAACACCGAAAATTGCAGCTTCATACTCAGTAACATTTTTGGTAACTTGAAATGCTATTCTAACGAAGTATTCATAAACGTTTACCTCTGGATCAGTAATGACAACTCCAATGCCTGCTCCTTTAAAGTTATGGGCCCCGTCAACACAAGCACACCATTTAACAAGCATATTTTCATTGCAACACTCAATCTCATTGATCTATGATCCCTATGATTTTTTTGGGCACTCGGTAAACTCGGCCACAAATTCTACAACTGCTTGAGCTTTCATGGATGTTCGGGGTTGAAACTTGATGTCTAATTCTCCTAGCTCGATAGATATGTTCACCAGCTTGTCGGCTATATCGGGCCTAGAAAGTATACTTTTCAACGGACTTGAGGTAAGAACAATAATAGTATGGGCTCCAAAGTAGTGTCGAAGCTTCTTCGTCGCTATTTTGAGAGCAAAAGCCAGTTTTTCTAACATTGGATACTTCCTTTGGGCTTCAGTTAAAATTTGGTTTACATAACAGTTTGTGTTGTGCTTGCTAGGTAGAGATATAAAATTTTATTGTCCAACGGGCTCATGAGAACTAGAGAGCACCCAAGGTAATCTTTGATCTTTGTGAAGGCCAAATCATACTCTTCGTTCCAAAATGAGGTGGTGTTTTTTCTCATAAATTTAAAAAATGGCATGCATTTGTTTGTACATCTTGAGATGAAACGATTAAAGGCTGTAATCCTCCCATTGAGTTGTTGGATCCCTTTTAGATCCAAGGGTGGTTTCATGTCGAGCAATGCCTTTATTTTGTTAGGATTGGCTTCAATTCCCCGGGCTGATACCAGATATCCTATGAACCTTCCGTCATTGACCCCGAATGTACATTTTCTTGCATTCAACTTCATACCATACTGCCTCATGATACTGAATGCCTCTTCTAGGTCCTTGATGTGTTCATTCTTATTCTTTGTATTGATTACCATGTCATCAACGTATTCTTCCATGTTCTTTCCGAATATGGGCCTGAACATATAATTTACCATCTGTTGATAGGTCGCACTTGCATTTTTCAGACCAAAAAGCATTCTGTTATAGCAAAACGTACCTCCCTCGGTGATGAAGGCCGTTTTTTCCTCACCCCCTTTGTCCATATGGATTTGATGATAGCCCGAGTATGAATCCAAGAAACTCATCAAACTGTAGCCCGAGGTGGCATCAACCAATTGATCTATGTTCGACAACGGATAGCAATCCTTCATACATGCGTTATTCAAGTCGGTGAATTCGAACACATTCTTGGCTCTCCATTTGAATTTTCGACGAGGACAACATTTGAGAGCCAAGTGGGATAACACACCTCTCTTATGACGTTCTTGCAAATCAGAGTATCCATTTGTGTTTTGATGACCTCGTTTTTTTCTCTAGGAAACTTTCTCTGTTTTTGTTGGACAAGTTTCCTTTTGGGATCAACATTTAATCGGTGGACGATAAAACCCCTGTTCATTCCGAGCACATCTTCAGGCTTCCAAGCAAAACGTCCAAATTACTTCTCAAGAAGGAGACAAGGTCGCATTTTTATTCTTCCGGTAGACCAGCATTCACCCTCAATATTCGATCACATCCTTCCTCCATAGGGATTAATTTGAATTTTTTAGAGTTGACGATCTGTACTCGGTTACCTCACTTCTGATACCTATTGACTGGATTATTCTAAAGTTGATATTTGGTTCGAATTCCTTTCATGGTCACATTGTAACAACTTCGAGTTTTGCCTTGATCCCCTCGAAGTTCGAGGACACCATTGTTAGTGGGGTATTTCACCACTTGGTGATATGTTGAGGGAACTGCTCTCATTTTGTGGATCCAAGGTCGTCCCAAAATTATGTTGTAATGAACAGGGCAATCAACGACCACAAATTTGGACATCACCATTGACCCCAGCGCATTAACAAGTAGCTTGATGGTGCCTAGAGCATAGAAGGTGCTATTGTTGAATCCTATAAGGGGCATTTCTCTGTTAATCATATCTTCAGCTCCTAATCCTAAGGCATGCAGAGTGGACAGAAAGAGCAGGTCAACTAAACTAGCAGTATCGACAAGTATTCGACAAACAATACACGAGCTTACTTTCAAAGTGATGACCAAGGGGTCCTTATGCGGACTAGAGACTTCGTCATCCTTTTTAAACATGATTCCTCCCAATTTTAGGCCTCCTTTTATGCCACAAATTTTGAGCCCTTCACCATTAACCACAGCTCAAACATTTCTTTTCCTGGCATTATTCGAATCTCTGCTATACCCCGATCCTCCACGGTTTATTCGTGTAGGTGTTTTTGTTGCCCGGTTGTGGTGTAGTAAAAGTCGGCCTATTACTTTGTTGACGGGGACCAGTACTCTTTCCATTCTTAGTAACCAAATGTCTTAGGTATCCTTTCGAAAGTAAATCTTCTAGCTCTTTTTTCAGATGTCTGTAGTCTTGAGTTTTGTGACCAATGTTTTGTGGAATGTGCACCATTTAGCGATATCCCTTCCTAATGCCCTTATTTGTTGTGGCCATCTTACATTTTGTTCACATTCCATTTCTAGTATGGCCTCAGCCAAGCTAACTGGCAGAGTAGGTCCTTTGAAGGGTGACAAAGACCTTCCCCAAGGCTCTGCATTTCTTATCCACCTATTTTTCCTCCTAAATGAAGGGCCCACCGCCCTTTTCGGCATAGTTTCACTACTCATCAATCCCCGATCAAGAATGAGTTCACGCTTTCCTTTCCATTTGAAAGTGTGACCAAAAGCCGAGGTCTCACTTCTGCTTAATCTCAATTCTCTTTCAACATTGACGAATTTACTTGCTTCTTCATAAGCTTCCTTTAAGGTCCGCAGCGTTGTCTTAGTGTGTTCAACAAATAGCCCAAAATTTCTTTGAACACCTCATCAAAATGCCTGCACTGCTATTGAGTTAGGACAATAAAAAATTTCAATCTTTTCTTCTCAGAATCTTTTCATGTATGCTTCGACAGACTCCTCTGCTCCCTAGGCGAGCGAAAATAAATGATGAAGCTCTTTTTTCAAAGGTTTGTTGCTGGCATAATTGATGATGAATAGTTTAATCAAATTGATGAATGACCGAATACTTTCAAGCTTTAGGTAGCTGAACCATCTTTGCGCGGAGTCATGTAACGTGGCCACGAAGGATTTACATAGTATTGCTTCCCTCTTATCACGAGGCATACTGATAGGGGCCATGGTCATCTTGAATAGGAGCACATGGGCAATAGGATCCGTGGTTCCTTTGTAGCTCGAGCATTTGGGAAGGGTAAATTTCTCAAGTGGTTCGCTTAACTCAATTTCTTTAGAAAAGGGGACCCGACCAATTGCTTACAGATCTTGTCCAGATCTGACTGGGCTCTTCTCGTGCCTTGGCTTTTAACATGCTCTTCTAGTTCTGTTACTTTACTCTTCCATATCAGTTTTTCTTCGAGGGCCAGACTAACTTGCTCTTTCTAGGTTGTGAACTCGTTATCTTTTGAAGTGTTCTTAGGATCCAACATATCAAGGTTGAGGGCCATTTGGTTTCAAGATTCTCTTTCATGTTCCATAATGATTCATTCGACCTCATCATCTCCTTCTTCGACACCGGCTCCCATGTTTCGTAGAGGCTCGGCATCCTTGTGTTTTTGAAATTCGCCAGACAGTGCTTCTACCTGCCTTTTTAGCTTGAGATTTTCCTTCCTCATCTCATTCTTCATTTCCTCCATCGATTTCTGCATGTCTAAGGGTTGTCGCAATAACTGCTATTAAGGTTTGTTGAAAGTACGGGCTTCTAGCTCGACTATTCCTTCAGGTACATCTGGTTCGACATACTCGTCATGAGCATCAAGTCGATTGTGATCTACAGCTCTGGTTCCAACCATGTCGTCGATCAGGATTTTAGTTAGTTATCTGGGTGAGATTATTGTGACAACCTGATCTGATCTTAGTATTAGAGGGGATAAAAGCAAATTAGTGTGTTTGTCTTGAACCACACAGTGGGTGCCGAAATGTTGGGAGATAGATCAAGTTTAAGAGAGATGTTAGAGAAAAAGTAGAGAAAGTAATAATTGATATATTCAATGATAGTGGCTCAATGGCCTTCTATTGGATATTTATAGGTGTTACATTTTGATGGGGGTATATACGTAATTTATACATAAAAACATATAAGACATTAAATATAATCTATAATGGGATCAAACTTGTCCACAATTTGGTCGAGCAGGATTGAACCAGACCGGTCGATGTCTATTGAAGTTAATTAAGCGAGCTTGAGGTCGACCTGTTGAACTTAAAAGACGACCATCAGGTCAGTGTCTGAACAATTTCATTTTTACTAGATTCAGTAATATTCCTTCATTTGTCTTCTCCAATAAATTCTTTATTTATGCCATTTACTACAATTTTAAAATAGTCTCTTCCTATTGTTGCATTTCCTTGCATTAATAAGTGTTGTTGTTATACTAAATTTGCAAACCAAATTTTTACATTATTTTATGAGCTAATAATAATTTACAAGTTGAGGGGTGTGTTTTTGTGGTTGTAGAAGTTTCTATAATTACACTCATTCTGCTAGCCCATTCATTTAAAGTTTTCTTCCTATCTTTTATACAATCTTGGTCTAAAATATCAGATTTATAGTTTTTATGAGGCTTAAATTTTAGTGGAATACTACTTCTAGTACCCCAGTATAATCCTTCTTCTATTTTAGGTTGTTGTCTTCTCCTATTAAAAGGTTCAGGTTCTTGTCTCTGTCTATTCCTTTCTTCTCCGTGTGGGTCAAATGTTTCTCCTCTTTGTAGGATTGGTCTTGTGGTTGATAATATTGGTTCCATATGGATTCTATGTCCTATATTTTCTTGTTCAGATTCATTTTCACTAATTATTGTCATATCATCCTCTTATTTATTTGCACATATTTTTTTCTTCATAATATTTTTCTAAGTCTTCATTTGTTAAAATTAATAGACTGATTAGTTTTCATGTATCCTTATTTTCAAGATTCATAAATAGTTATTCTAATTCTTGCCTATATTCTATTAAATTGGGATTATATCTTTTTCTTTATCTCGAACTTTTCTTTATTTTTTTGTGAAATTTTTGATAGTTTATCATAATTGTTTCTTTGTCAATTAATGCTATATTGAATCTTCCTCTTACATATGTTATAGTAATACTCATTTCTATGTTACTTTTTTTTAAGCAAATGGGAGACCGGAATCAGTAGGTGCACCAGGGTGCCCCATCAGAATGAAAAGCAGTCCTTAGCACCCTCTTTATTTTCCAACCACCACAAATATTATTAAATAAATAAAAAGTAATGAGTACAGAACTTTGCATCAGCAAAACCTATAAGAAGGTTTGCAGACCATATCAGAAATAGTAAATTGACCCGCGAAAGATGGTACATCCCACCACCAAGTCATGGAACAAAAACTAGGAGATCTGGAAGCCAAGCCATCAGTAGCAGAATTACCCTCTCGGTAAATATGAAAACAGTGGAAGTCCATGCATGCAATTCGAACCCAACAATCTGTCCAGGATGAGAGCCATCGCCATGGCACCATATGAGATCTAGTGCGGAATAAAGTCACCACATACGCAAAGTCAGACTCCAACCAAATCTTCTTCCAACCAAACCTGTTTGCATATTTTATTGTATGAATAGCCCCTGCTAGCTCAGCCTCAAAAGCATAGGAAACCCCTAAAGGAGCACAGAAACAACCCTTGAAAAAGATCTGGAGGTTCTAAAAATCCCATCACAACCTGAAAGATCAGGTGCCCCAAAAGCAACCTCATCCGTGTTTACCTTTAACCAACCTGGAGGAGGAGGATGCCAGTTAACTTCAATCACCCTTGGGGTTCGTGACGGTATCCCACGAACTCATAAACGATTGAGTATTTGCAAGTCATTCAAAGTGTTTCGCATTGCACTAGTTTGGATTAAGCCTGCTTCTCTAATAAAATGCCAAACAATAGTAAGTGAGGAACGTAAATGAATCTCAATCCCATCATAGTAGAAATTATTCCTAGTTGTCCAAATAACCTAAATAACTGAGACAATGCCTACTTTCCATAAATTACGAACTTGAGGTCCAAAATCTCTACCCATAGGATCTCTCCACAACTCCAAAAGTGACATGTCTGTACGGGGGTGCAAACCAAAAAAAGAGGCAATGAGGTCCCAAAGAGGCCCAATAGAAGGACACATTAAGAAAAGATGAGAGATTGTCTCTTTTGATCTACCACAAATAAAGTAACGTGAAGGGAAGGAAAAATCCCTCTTCTTGACAACGCAATTAGTGGGAACCTTTTCTTGTACGACTTTCCAAAAAAGCATAGAACGGGATGGAGGAATAAATGGGGAGCAGACTTCTTTACCCCAACTTTTAACTTGCCCCATTGATCTCAAAGAATCATAAGCATCATGAGTGGAAACATCTCCTCTAACTGAACAAGACTAGACCCCAAGTATCTTTCTTACCTGTAACTACTGAGTTAATATCCATGGCTACATTTGGATGAGAGTTAACAAAATTTTGCGGCAATCGCCAACCATCTTTTGTCTGAAATTGACCAACCAAAGCATTAAAGGCATATCAACTAGAACCTCAGGAACTCTCTATATTAGAGGCAAACCCAGCCAATTGTCCGTCCAGAAATGAACCAATGAATTTGTACCTATCAACCAACGAGATTTGGCAATCAAAGCTAGGAAATGGGTCCTCATGCCAGGCCAAATAGATGAGCAAATATGATACCCTCTAGAAGTATCATTCCTATCAAGAAATCACCTCCGTAAGTACATAAAGGTGTGAGAGGTTCCTTCAATTAACTTCCATGCAAATCTTTGTAACATGGCTTCATTTAGAGTTTTCAAATCTCTCAGACCAAGACCCCCCTTAGCAAGAGGACAACAACAATCTCTCCAGGCGACCTGAACTAATTTCACTTTGTCCGTATGGCCAGTCCAAAAAAAATTTCACATGATTTTAGTACGCTCATCAAGAATCACTTTTGGCTATTTATAAATTTGAAAAGAATGCAGGAACGTACTCTGGATAATCGATGCAATCAAGGAGCGACGACCTGCTAGAAAAAGTGATAATCCCTTCCAAGAGTCCAAACGAATTTTAACCCTATCAGCCAAACCCTGGAGCCAACATCGCTGTGGAGCACAACGAAAAAGAGTCACCCCTAGATAACTCATAGAATCACCACCCAAACGCATACTCGAAAGCACTTGAATAGACTGAATTCCACTTCTTGACACCCCCTTCCTGAAATAGATGCTTGATTTTTCAAAGTTAACCAACTGTCCCGATAAAACACCATAAAAATGAAGAGCTTCAGAAATATTCTAGATATTGTGAGAACTAGCCCTTGCAAAGATAATCAAATCATCTACATAAAGAAAATGAGTAGGAGCTGTAACACCATGAGGAGAAGAGATATGGGCAAGCCGACCATCCACAGCCATGATAGAGAGATACCTGCTAAGAAAATCACTTGCAATGCAAAAAAGCAGCGGAGATAAAGGATCACCTTGTCGCACCCCTCTAGAGCAAGTGAAATAACCTTTAGGGGAGCCATTCATGAGAATAGAGATTCTTGCAGAGGTAAAAATACCATGTATCCAACCAAGGAAAACCTCATCAAAGCCATAATACCTCATTACCTCAATAGCAAAGTCCCATCTTATCGTATTGAAAGCCTTCCGAATATGGATTTTAAGAGCAAGATTTCCACCACGACTACGAATATCCAAAGCATTGAAGCACTCAGATGCCCCTGCCATGCAATCCCTAATACTGCGTCCCGGAATAAAACCAAATTGATTTGAAGAAAGAATATGAGAGCAAATAACCCCAAGACGAGTAGCTATTATTCTCGTGATAATCTTAAACATGAAATTTCCAAGTGCAATAGGTCTGTATTGGTGAACCCAGTTGGCATGATCAACCTTAGGTATCAAGATGATAAAACTAGAATTGAGCCTGGGATGCATCCTCCCTGTATGAAAAAAATCTTGTATTGCCCTAACAACATCAGAACTAACAATGTCCCAACAATGTTGGAAAAAATGACCAATATAGCCATCTGGGCTAGGAGCACTCAAGGGATCCATATCAAACACCATGGCTTTTATTTCAACTCCAGTAGGAATTTTCCTCAAGGAAACGTTATCCTCCTATGAAACCAACTTTGGCACCACTAAATCAATGGCCGAAAAATTTGGAGAATCCCCCCTTATTGGCTCTGAAAACATCCTCTCATAATATCCCACAATATGACTTGCAATAGCATCCAGATCATGACAAATATCACCATCAATCTCCAAATGGGCTAGAGGCTTTTGAGCCTTTAAACGACGAAACATAGAGTGATAGAAAGGAGTATTCCTACTGTCGTCCTTAAGCCACTTTAATCTGACCTTTACTTTGAAGAAGGTGTCCTGTTGTTTTAAATGCCTATCAAGATCAACCATGGCATCTGACTCAATCTGAAAAATGTCCTCGCTGAAATTCTCATCAATATATCTTTTTTGAATATCAGCCAGTTTAGACTAAGCTAACTCAATATTGTGGTCAAGATTACCAAACGCCTCCCTATTCCATGATTTTAAAGACATTTTTAAGTTCATGAGTTTGCCAACTACTACCCCCATAGGGCTAGAGTGAACTGGAGTTGACCAAACAGAGTGAACCAATTCTATAAAACCCGGGTGATCTAGCCACAAACCATGAAATCGAAAAGGATGAGGGCCTCTAGGCATAGAAGTACTAGCAGAGAGCAATAGCGGATGATGATCAGATTTATGTCATGGAAGAGTACAACAAGAAACTTGATTCTAGGCATCTAAAAGGGAGCTAGTACACAAACCCCTATCAAGACGAGACCGGGCCCAAGAAGTGCCACCCTTAAAGAACATGAAGAAAGAACCCTTTACATCAATGTCAATCAAATCACAGTAGGATATAGTAGCATTAAATTTTTGGATGGAAAGATTTGCATGAGAGGATCCAGAAGCCTCATGGGCAATCAAAATGGCATTAAAATCCCCAATTACCAACCAAGAGGCGTGCAGCTCTAATAAAACCATCAAAGAATCCCAAAGACCTCTTCTCTTGATATAAGTACCACTTCCGTAAACAAAAGTTAACAAATGAGTAGTAGAGATATTAGTGTAGGTAATGTTAATATGTTGATGATCCTGAAGCAAAACAGAAGTAGTCAGTGCCACAGAAGGTGAAACAAAAAGCCAAATTTTAGAATTGGAGGGAACATTGGCACAAATAAAAGTGTATTCGAGAGAGCACCAAAAACGACCCTCAAGAGCTCGTAGACTAGTCATGGGTTCAGCTAAGCAAACATAATTAGGTTTTTCTTTCCGACAAAAACTCTGTAAAGCTTGTTGGGTATCTCTATTGGCTATACCCCTACAATTCCAATAAAAGACTATCATGATAAATCATGACTGGGGACACCACTATAGGGTGTATCATTTGCAGAAGAAGGTGTGGGACTTTTTGACCTTCCTTTCCTACCAGTAAACAAGTGCCAATCCTCTTTGTCACTAACCAAATCCTTCTCAAGAACATAAGCTTTCTTAAGCCTCATCATTCTTTGTTCAAGTTCCAGCATGTTCACAGGATTATGAATAACTCTGGAAGCAGTACCACTGAAATTACAATCAACAATAGGGAGAGCAGGCTTCAAAACTTTAGCATTGTCAGTCACTGAATCCAGTTGAATAAAACCTTGTGCATCAGTAAATGTAGTAAGAGTAGTATTAGCATGTCCAATAGCAACATTATTGGAGCTAGATATAACTGCACAGGCAGGAAGAGAGACAACTGTAGAGTTGATAGAGGTCATAAGAGAGACTGGACAAACATCAATGGTGTCCATAGGCACAGAGATGGATGCACTCGAAGGAGGAGCCGACATAGTACCCATATTAGTATCATTATCTTCTATAATATTAAGTGCAGAAAAAATATTATAAGATTATAATTACGGGATGGTTGCAGAATTAGCAGAGGCTTTAGGCTGATAAATTTATTGTGGACAAGTTTGTGGTGCAGCTTTTGGAGGGTGTACACTTTTGGGAGGATCAACAGTGATAGTAGAACCATTTTTCTAACATTTTAATGCAGCATGCCCTACCGAAGAACAAATTATGCAGAACTCTGGGACGTTCTCATAGAATAAATCAATAAAGAGCTTTAGAGAACCCATTTCAACCATTATTTGCTCATCAAACTTTTCAGCAAGATCTATATCAATCAAAACCCTTGCAAATTTCCCCATTTCTCCATTTAGAGTGGTATTATCAATTTTTAAAGGGAAACCAATAGCACGAGCAATATTTGCAAGAATTTTCTTATCCCAAAATTCCTATGGCAAATTGTAAAAATGAACCCACACATGGGCATTAGTTGCCTTTTGATGCAAAGGATTAAAATTTGGCATCCATGGTTGAACCCTAAAAACATCCTGCTTTAAATTAATAGGGGCATTTGCCCAAACCCTAGCTTTGTCCTCGGGGGTATGTACTAACATATGATAATATCCACGTCCCAAAGAAATGAGCTTCCAATTAGCGGGTAATTTCCAAACTGCTACTAAACGCGACTTTAAATCGCCTTGAGTCCAAGGCTTATCTCCCTTTGAGAGGATTAGTCTACCAATCAAGGAAAACTTACATAATTCAAGGCGGGATTGATACAATTCTAGGTCCACAACGATACAAGTAATATCACCACTTTTCTTTAGGGGGGCATCAAACAACATTTGTGAGTGAATTAGATGTGGCTTCAACGTAACTTTTTTTAGGGGCAAGAGACTTAAAGAGGTCAGCATGCCCCAAGTGATCCATAGGTTTAGGATTAGGATTATCCATACGATGTTAATCCTTAACCCAAAACCATAACAGTTCCTCTTTTCTTATTTCTTTCTAAGTCAACCAAAGAATTAATATAATATAAAAATTCAAAAAATGGCAAAAAAAAACTTACCAAAAAAGAGGATGAGGTCTGAATGCGAATAAGTCTCTTTGAATTTGAATTGCACTGCTCAATAAGATCACAATTGATAACCCAGAATAGTAATCAAAATTGAGATTGAAGAAAATCTTGATCAGAATAAACCTTCTAAGAAACGTGCTCACCAATGAAATGATGAATAGCGATCCAATCAAATGAAGCCGATTACTTAACAAATTGTTGCTCTTGATCAAAAAGCTTGAATAAAACAAATTGATAGGGAATCAAATCTAGGATAGATGACCAATCAAAACTGCCAAACAAATCTATCGAGACTGTTTAGCAATTCTATCGAAACTGCCCAACAATTGATAACTCTTGTTCTTTTTTCGTGAAGTTGCATAACAATCCAAGAACCAATTGACTTTTCAAACGAGCAAAGCAACAATCTCCAATCATAAAGTGAATCTCTGTTGAATTCAAATATAACCAATCAAAACTAATGGAGCCGACCAAACTATGACTTTTGGGAAATTGCCGAATTCCCTTATGCCAATATCACTTTTTCAAAGAACCATTCGGTTTGCTCTTTGAATACAATAAATTTCATTTTTTGAAGATGAAGTCAGAAAGCGTTGAACCAACCCACCACCTTAATCCAATGAGGGTGAGAGGGAAAAGATAATATCTGAATTGAAATTAATTTCAGCAGATCTGAAAAAGCTTTAGTTTGCATCTTTCTTATTCGGCCACCCAAAAAAAATTGAAATTAAAATCAAATATGGCATATCAGAATTGAAATCAATTTCGGCAGATCAGAATTGAAATTAATTTCAGCTTGAAAGTCAATTTCGAGAGATCAGAATTGAAATCAAATATGGCAGATCAGAATTGAAATCAATTTTGGCTTAAAAAAAAAAATTTCTTATCGTTGAGAATGATGATTTTTTAAATCCACCACTTTTTTTAAGATTTAATTTTATTTTTTGTATTTCTTAAAAAAAAATTCTATTAAATATCATTTCTTGTGAAAAACATCTTGAGGTGTTTTGTGTTTTTACTTATACTATTTCTTGATTTTCTATAATTTTTGTCATTTTTTAAGATAGTAAATTTATAAGACTTATTATGTTTTTATTGTATGTAAGGTTTATATACAAAATTTGAACTTAGATTACTTAAAGATTAAAAATATAATTTGGTCTTTATCAAAACATAATTGTTTTGTTATTTACATGAAAAGTTAGTTTTGGAAGACTCAGTTGGACTAAGTTCTATTAAGGAGATGTTTTAATTTTTTTTATAGAGGTTAAACAAGAGGCTAATGCTTGACCAGTTTGAAGCCTGATAGAGCCAATGCTTTAGTTAAGCCATTGAGTATTCATATTATTACTTGGTATTAATTTTTACACATTTTTTTAAGTACCCAAGTTTCTCTATTTACACTTTTGTTGTAAAACAAGTACAATAACTTAAATTTTTTATCAAATAAAAATGATTAATTTTGACATTTAAAATTATTTCTTTAACAAAAAGTTAGGTGAATTTTTTTTAATTGTCAAAAGTAGAAATAGATCAACGGCTATAACTACTAGCGGTGGCTCACGTTTATTACAGAACAATATTTTTTGTAGCCATGTCTCCCCTTATAAGAGCAATGGCCGATATATTTTTTATGTTAACAATTAAAAAAATTCTCATCAATTATTTTGTAAAAAAAATATGTAGTTAAAATTTAAAAAGTGATCAATTGTCATGTACTGCAAAGATACATGCTTTTTTGTCGGCACTGAGAAGGGATGGATTCTAACCCCATTAATGTATATATGTGTGCGTGAGTGTGTAAGTATGTTGTTTAGACACCGACCTGTTGGTCGTCTCTTTTATTCAATATGTCAGTCTAAAGCTCAATTAGTTACTCTTAGCATGCACCATTATGGTCGGTTATGTTATGCTCGACCAATCCGAGGACATGTCCGGTCATGTTACAGTTTATATTTAATGTCATTTATATTCTTTGTATGAGTTACGTATGTACCCCCATTAAAATATAATGCCTATAAATACTCAATAAAATGCCACTAAGCCACCAGCATTGAACACATTATTTATTGCTTTCTCTACTCTCTTTCTAATTACTCTCTTAAACTTGATCTATCTCCCAACATTTTGTCGCCCACCGTGGGGCTCAAGGCATACAGACACGCATTTGCTTTCATCCCCTCCAATACTAAGATCAGATCAAGTTCTCACAATAATCTCGCCTAGATAACGGACTAAAATCTCGATCGACAACATGGTTGGAACCAGAGTTATAGATCGCAATTGACCTGATACTCGTGAGGAGCATGTCGAACCAGATGTACTTGAAGGAACAGCCGAGGTAGAAGCACGTACTTTCAACAACCCTCAGGAACAGTTGTTGCGACAATTCTTAGACATGTAGAAATTGATGGAGGAAATGAAGAATGAGATGAGGAAGGAAAACCTCGAACTAAGAAGGTAAGTAGAAGTACTGTCTGGCAGACTCCAAAAACCCTAGGATGCCAAGACTCTACGAAACATGGGAGCTGGTGTCGAAGAGGGAGACGACGAGGTCGAACGCATCATTGCGGAGCATGAAAGAGAATCCCAAAACCAAATGGCTTGCAATCATGACATGTTAGATCCTAAAAACACTTCCAAAGATAACGAGCCCACAACTCAAAAAGAACAAGTTAGTTTGGGCTAGGAAGCAAAGCAAATATGGCAGAATAAAGTAGCAGTACTGGAGGAGTAGGTTAAAAGTCAAGGTGCGGGCAAAGCCCAATCAAACCTAAATAAGATCTGTAAACAATTGATCGAGTCCCCTTTTTCCAAAGAGATTGAGTTGAACGAACCACCTAAGAAATTTACCCCTCCCAAATGCCCGAGCTATAAAGGAACCAGGGATCCCATTGCCCATGTGCTCCTCTTCAAGACTACCATGGCCCCTATCAATATGCCTCATGACAAGAGAGAAGCAATGCTGTGTAAATCCTTCGCAACTACATTACATGACTCCACTCAATGATGGTTCAGCGACCTAACACCCGAAAGCATCCAATCATTCGTTAATTTGGTTAAACTTTTCGTCACCAATTACACCAGCAAAAAACCTTTGAAAAAAGAGTCTCATCATCTCTTTTCGATCACTCAGGGGACGGAGGAATCTGTTGAAGCGTATATGAAAAGGTTCCGAGAAGAAAAGATTGAAATTTTTGATTGCCCTGACTAAATAGCAGTACAGGAATTTCGACGAGGTGTTTGAAGAAACTCAGGGCTATTTGTTGAGCTCACTAAAACAACGCCGCGAACCTTGCAGGTGGCTTATGAAGAAGCTAGTAAATTTGTTAACGTTGAAAAAGAACAGAAATGAGGGCTTGACTTTTTGTCAAGCTCTCAAATGGAAGGGAAAGCGCGAACTCAGTCTTGACCGAGGATTGATGAGTAGTGGTTCTATGCTGAAAAGGGCAGTAGGCTTGTCATTCAAGAGAAAAAATAGCTGGATAAGAAATACAGAACCTTGGGGAAGGTCATTGTCGCCCTTCAGAGGACCTCCTCTACAAGTCAGCCTGGCCGAGGCTATGCAGGAAATGGAATGTGAACAGAATGTAAGATGGCCACAGCAAATGAGGGCGATAGGAAGGGATGCCACCAAATGGTGCGCCTTCCACAAAGACTTCGGGCACGAAACTCATTATTACAGGCGTCTGAAAAAAGAGCTGGAAGATTTAATTTTGAAAGGATATTTAAGACATTTGGCTACCAAAAATGGCAAAAACATCAGCCCCGTCAACAAAATAACAGGCCAAATTTTCCTACATCACAACTGGGCAACAAAAAAACACACATGAATAAGCCCCACTACGCCAACAATATCAGAACAATACATTCCATACATGGAGGCTCGGGGTATGGCAAAGATTCGAATAATGCTAGAAAAGATATGCCTGAGTTGTACTTAATGGTGAAGGGCTCCAAATCTGTGGCATAAAAGGAGGCTTGAAGTCGGGAGGAATCATGTTTAACGAGGATGATAAATCTCCAGCCCGCATGAGGATCCCTTGATTGGAGACAATACATGAATTGAAAATAGGTTCATGTATTGTCTACCGAGTACTTGTCAACACTGACAGTTCAGTTGATCTGCTCTTTCTGTCCACTTTGTAAGCCCTAGGGTTAGGAGCTGAAGATATGGTTAATAGAGAAATGTCCCTTATAGGGTTCAATAATAGCACCTCTTATGCACTGGGTACCATCAAGCTACTTGTTGATGCACCACGTTCAATAGTGATGTCCAACTTTGTGGTCGTTGACTGCCCTACTCATTAAAACATAATTTTGGGACGCTTGGATCCATAAAATGAGTGTAGTTTCATCAACATATCACCATGTGGTGAAATACCCCACAAAAAACGGTACCCTCGAACTTTGGGGAGATCAAGGTAAAGCACGAAATTGTTACAATGTGACCCTGAAAGGAATATCTCCCAAATAGCAACTACAAATTAATCCGGTCAACAGGTCCCAGAAGCAAGGTAATCGAGTAGGGATCATCAACTCTGACAAGGTCTAATTAATCCCTATGAAGGAAGGAAGTGACCAGATATTGAGGGTAAATGCCAGTCTACCTGAAGAAACTTGTCCAACAAAAAAAGAGAAAGTTTTCCAAAGAAAAAAACGAGATCATCAAAGCACAAGTGGATACTCTGATGTCCGTGAACGTTATAAGAGAAGTGCGCTACCCCACCTGGCTCTCAAATGTTGTACTCTTCAAAAAATCAAATGTACAGCCAAGAATGTGTGTCACATTCACCGACCTGAACAATGCATGTTCAAAGGACTACTATCCGCTGCCGAGCATAGATCAATTGGTTGACGCTACCTCGAGATATAGTTTGATGAGTTTCTTGGACGTATACTCGAGATATCATCAAATCTATATGGACAAAGAGGATGAGGAAAAAAATCCTTCATCACCGATGTAGGTACTTTTTGTTATAACATAATGCCTTTTGGTTTGAAAAATGCAGGTGCAACGTACCAACGGATGGTGAACGATATGTTCAAGCCCATGCTCAGAAAAAACATGGAAGTATATGTTAATGATATGGTAATCAAAACAAAGAATACGAATGAACACATCAAAGACCTAGAAGAGGCATTCGATATCATGAGGCAGTATGGTATGAAGTTAAACCCTAGGAAATATACATTCTGGGTCAATGACGAAAGGTTCTTAGGATGTCTGGTATCAGCCCAAGGAATCGAAGCCAATCCTAACAAAATAAAGGCATTGCTTGACATGAAACCTCCTTTAGATCTGAAAGGGATCCAGTAACTCAATGGGAGGATTACCGCTCTTAATTGTTTCATCTCGAGATATACCGACAAGTGCATGCCATTTTTTAAACTCCTGAGAAAAAATACCACCTCATTTTGGAATGAAGAGTGTGATCTGGCCTTTATAAAGATTAAAGATTACCTTGGCTGCTCTCCGATTCTCATGAGCTTGTTGGTAAACAAAATTTTATATCTTTACGTAACAGTGACGACACAAACTATTAGCACCGTTCTTTTGGTCTAGTAAGAAAATGTACATCACCCGTGTATTATGTAAGCCAAATTCTAATTGAAGCCCAAAGGAAATACCCAATTTTAGAAAAGCTGGCCTTTGCTCTCAAAATAGCAACAAAGAAGCTTCGACATTACTTTGGAGCTCACACCGTTGTTGTTCTTACCTCCAGTCTGTTGAAAAGTGTACTCTCTAGGCCCGACACAGCTGGCAGATTGGTAAACATATCTATCGAGCTAGGAGAATTCGACATCAAGTTTCGGCCCTGAACATCATGAAAGCTCAAACAGTTGCGAAATTTGTATTTAAGTTTATGGAGTACCCAGAAAATCATAGGGATTTGAGATCAATGAGGTTGAGAATATGCCCATTAAATGGTGCGCTTGGGTTGACGGGGCCAATAACTTTAAAGGAGCAGGAATCAGACTTGTCATTACTGATTCAGAGGGAAATATTTATGAATATTCCATCAGAATAGCATTTCAAGTTACCAGCAACATCGCTGAGTATGAGGCTGCTATTTTCGATGTGATGATGGCCAAAAAGCTTGGTGCCATAAAATTGGACCTCCTCAGTGATTCGAGACTAGTCGTTAATCAATTCTTGGGATCTTTCGAAACCAAAGATGACAAGATAAGGAGATATCTGGAAAGATTAAAATCAGAATGCCGTGATCTAAAAGAAATACAGGTCAAACAATTGCCCAGGAGTAGCAACAATCATGCCGACATTAGTAACTTTGGCTTCTGTACACAATACAGCCAAAAATAGAATCATCAATGTTACCATACTCTCTGAAGCTAGACCGATTGAAGCCATCAAAGTGATCAATCATACTGAGCAAGACAACGAATCATGTTTTGCTCCTCTCTTGAGATATCTGACCAATAAGGCCCTTCCAGAAGACAAGAAGAAATGCCGGGCAATTTCAGAGTGTTAATTATTTTGTGCAACACGGTCTATTGTACAAAAAAACTCCCACAGGCCCAGGATTATTATGTGTTCACAAATCATCAGCAAAGCAAATCCTTAAAGAAGCACATGAAGGTGATTACAGGTCACATTCTAGGGGTCGTAAGTTGTCTCAAAGAATAATGCGACAAGGATACTACTGGCCAACTATGTTGGCTGACGGCACGAAGTTTTCTCAATGCTGTGATAAATGTCAGCGTTTTGGCCCACTCATTCATACTGCGATGACACATTTCACTAGAGTCGTAAGTTCGTGCCCTTTCCACAAATGGGGATTGGATATTGTCGGACCACTACCTCTAGCAGTCGGGCAGAAAAAATTTCTATTGGTCACCATGAATTATTTTACCAAATGGATTCAAGTGGAAGCCTTAAGCTGTATATGCGAAACCAAAATCATCAACTTCCTTTGGAAATCGATAATTTGCCGATTCAGTCTTCCTAGAGAGCTGGTCACCAATAACGGGAAACAATTTGTTGGGCAAAAGGTGAAAGATTTTGCCTTGAAATAAGGAATAAAGCTCAACCATTCTTCGCCTATTACCCACAAGCTAATGGTGAGGCAGAGGCCTCAAATAAGTTGATACTCACTCCCTTGAAGAAAAAGCTTGCATCAGCAAAAGGAAGATGGGTCTAAGAATTGTTCGGTGTCTTATGATCAATCCAAACTAGTCCTTGGGAAGCGACGAATGAATCCCCTTTTACTTTGGTCTATAGGACAAAGGCGGTGGTACCTATAGAAGTTATTTTTCCCACACCTCGATCTGGTATAAACAAGGAACATAATAATGCCGAACAAATGCTAGATTTGATTTTGTTTGAGGAGCGTCAAGGTAAAGCCCTAGTACTAATAGAAGATAATAAACGAAAGGTTGCCACCTTTTATGACAAAGCAATCCAATTTAAAGCATTTGTAGTTAAAGGCTGGGTCCTACGTAGAGTCCTCCCCAGTCATAAAGAATGGAAGGTTGGTAATTGGGGGAAAACTGGGAAGACCATACGAAATTGAAGACATCACTCCTGTAAGTGCTTTTGTCCTTAAACTCCCTACAGGCGGGATAGAACCTCAAAGTTGGAATGCCAGACATCTGAAAAAGTATAATTTTTAAGCTTCCAATTGATGTAGTCCTAAAGTACGGCTTGAAACAGGCATTTTGTAATCAACGAAATACTAATGAACGTAATTTTGTGTATAAAAACAAGTCATTTCTCGTTCCTTTTTGCAGGAAATACAATTAGGCCGCACGAGTTGATTGTCTGTGCTAAACAAGAGCAAGGCAGAACGTTCGGGCCCACCCTTTGCGCCATGAGAGGCTAGATTTTTCCAACTCCGGGCTAATGAGGAATTACAATTAGGTTGCATGAGTTGATCGCCTGTGCTAAACAAGAGCAAGGCAGAATGCTCGGGCACACCCTTTGCGCCACGAGAGGTTGGATTTGTGTAGCTCAGGGCCAATGAAGAATTATAATAAGACTGCACAAGTTGATCGCCTGTGCTAAACAAGAGCAAGGTAGAACACTCAGGCACACCCTTCGCGCCACGAGAGGCTAGACGAGTTGAACGCCCATGACAAATAATAGCAAGCCATTGAGGCTCTATATTTTTAGATAAGTAAAAAGATCTTATTGATTCTTAAAGCGACAGTACAAAAGGAAGAATGACCACATAATAGGTCTTTACACGCCTCTTAAACATTTTAATGATCGAGCCATGTTTTTGTCCATTGGGTTTGGTCAAACTAATGGAAATAATTTGGCTTGTATTACATTCTCATAATTTAAAATGGTGCGACGAGAGGGCTCATTCACAACTTCTCCATCCAACATTTCCTCTAATTCCAGGATCGATCGCATAATGTCGAGGAACACGTCTTCCCCTCGTTTCAAGTATGCATCCGCCCACGACGAATCCTCTTCAATTATGTTGACCTTCTCCAACACATGTTCATGATGGGTTGCGAGTGCTAAATTATTCTCGTGCAACTAATGGTTCTCTCGCTTTTAGCGACGAACTTCCTCGTTTAGTAAGGAGTTTTTCTTTCTGAAAGCCTGGACCCTTATCCTTAGAACTCGATCAGATGACATTTCTTTCGATCAGACGAAACAATGCTGAGCTCCAAAATTCTGGTACCTCAAAATAAAAAACTTTCCAATTGGTCATCCAAACAATATCATTAGAACTTTCACCACTCTTTTGATCTCTCATAGTGGGACTAACACCAGAATAGTCTCCTCTAACTGGACCATTAAAACTTCAACGATGTAAAGGTCCAGATGCACCATCTGACATGCCCAAGCTAGACCACCATCGAACGACTTCTGTCTTGCAAACTTCCATTGGCCAAGAATCAATTGGATCGAGGACTCTCGAATGGAAAACTGTCAGACGAAGAACCGCCGGACATACCTCCCTCGCCATACAACCCACGCTAACTGGTCAAACCTTCCCTACCAAATGGCTCAAGCCGGCTGACTGGGTCTCCTTCATAGGATGGACCTCTACCTCTTAACTCAACCACAACCGTCTGCACATTGAACCTGTCTATCTTTACTCATTCCCACAGTGACCAAACCCGCGCCTACACTAGCTAGCCCATAACAAGCATAAATGGCTCACAGAAGAAGAGCACAGATAAACACTCATCTCTACATGATGGAAAATGCACTTCAGGAGGTTCTAGATCACCTTCTAAAGCCATACACTACTACAATTTAGGCAATATAGGATGGCTTATAATTTAGAGTGAGAAACAAATAGGACGGTCCCAAGTATGTGGCCGTCGTATAAGAAATATTGGACGGCTATTACAGAAAAAATTAGGCGAAACTTTATAGGACGGCTATTAGCCATCTTAAAAAAAATTCTTTTAGGACGACTCAGCTATTAGCCGTCCTAAAAGGATGATTGTAATTTTTTTTACATACCATTTTACTCACAAAAGAACTCAGTTCATTTTATGTCAAAATTCCAAGCCCTAGATTTCACTCTCCATTTTGAACCTAATCGTCGCACTGCCACCGCCCAACGCCACCTGAAGCTCGCACCGAACCCCACCTGGTAACCCCGCGGCACGCTATTAGACCTCCAATACGTTTCACTTACGTACGCAGAAAATAATAGCTGTTGGTGCTTTTCAGATAAGTGGTTATTTCTATTTTATGTTGTTATTTCTATTTCCAATAATATGTTATTTTATATGTTTGCTTTTAGTGAAAGTTTGTTATGCTTGTGTTTGTTAATTTTTGGGAGATAGTGGCCACGTAGGATTCTGTTAGAGAACCTACATGGAAGTGGAGTGATATAATGAGTGAAAGGGAGCAAGGGTGGGCATGTATTTTGTGTGACTGATTTCTTTTGGAGAGAATCAAGCCTCTCGAACAGCTTGAAACCTGTATTGCTTTCCTAATGCTATTGCTTGACGTTGAATTCACAAACCTTTAGTTACCATACTTTGTTTCTCACTATAAATTTTCTAAGTTCATAACACATGCAAAAATGCCGCAAACAATTAGAGATCTCTTATGAAGGAAGGCCGAGAGCTTATTGAAATGTGCTTGAAGGTTAAAAGATGGATGATTTGGAAAAAAGGAAAATATTGTGATAAGCTTCATGAATTCAATGAAAAGCTTTAGAAGGAGGTCAAGACACTACCTGTTGAAACAACAAGGGACGGTAAGCTAACTTTGTTACACGTGATAGAAATAGAGAGGAATCGCAAAGAAAGTCTAGAAATTGAAAGGGTGAATTCAATGGTCATACAGGAAATGGCTTCAAATTTGAAACAGGTTTTGGGTTCACGTGAGGGAGGATCATCAGTTCTTATGGTGACTGCTCTTGGAGTTTGGGAGAAGACTACCTTGGCTATAAGGTTCTGCCATGATCGAGTCAAAGGTAAAATTTCAAATATGAATCATTTTATTTTGGAATTATATATATGTTAAGCTTTTAATTTTAGATATTCTAATGTTTTTCGGGTCATCAGTTTCATCTCATCAAGTCTTCAAAAAATAGTCCTTAGTCTAATTGGTTACACAGTAAAGTTCTTTCCATAAAAACTGCCGACACTAGTAATCCTCACAATTACATATGCTTTAAAGTAACATGACTTTTGAAATATTATAGAATGGGTGCATAGTATATTGGTCATTTATTTAGGTCATTTTAAAGCCAATTTTTTTTATATATATAAATAACTCACACTCATGCACACATATTTATAATAGATAGAGCTCGAACTCATATCCTCAATGTACCCGTTAAGATTAAATGTCATTGCACCACAAGGCAATTGAAAAAGCCAAGTTTAACAAAATATGTTCTCTAATAATCTTTTCTCTAACCATCATTTATATATTAATAAAATTAGTGTTTTAAATACTGCAGATTTTCATTATCTTGAGTGTTCTTCAAAGTCAAAGGTATTCTTGAGTTATTTTATGAGTGCAAAATGCAAACAACACTACTAAAAAAAAGGGTTTTAGGGACGGTTCCGTTTTGGGTCGTAACTGTCCCATATGCGGGCATCCCAAAAAGTCACACTTTGGGACGGTTATTGTATAATGTAACCGTCCCTAAAAGTCTAACAACGTCCCTAAAAGTCTAACAACATCCCTAAAATTATTTAGGGACGGTTACTGGGACACTTTTAGAGACGGTTAATAACCGACCCTAAAAGTGTCCCAGTAACCGTCCCTAAATAATTTTATTTGAACTTTTGGGGACGGTTAATAACCGTCCCTAAATGTTTTTTTTTTTTTTTTTTAAATTTCAATATTATGCTGATCTTATATAAATAATCACCTGTAAAATGCTGAAATAATATATATATTCAAAACCACAAAATGACAATATTACTGTTTAAGTATCATTACTAATTAATCATTACAATATAATTAGTGATTTGTTACAAAATAATTGGAGTCATTCTTAATATAAGTCTCCAATATATACATTAAACTAAACATATAATAGACCTAACTAGTTAATTACTAACAAGTAGTAATTAATTACAAAATTTGGTCTAATTCTCACCTAAAATATTAATAACCGTCCTAATATAAATTATATATCAGCAATTTCAAGTTCTACTTATTTTGTTAATGATAAACGTACACCATTCACGTCGGCAAACATCAATATCTTCTCTTGTATATGTCTTTTTTCCTGCAAACTATATAAATAAATATATAATATTCATATCAGAAAATAATTACATATTTAAAATCTTGAAAGGATTAAAATATACATATGAACAATATAGTTAATACTTACCAACTCTTGACGATCTCTCCTTGGATTGAATATAATGTCTCTCATGTATCGCATAACATAAAATCCACATTCAATATCATTAGGTTGTATTGAAACCTATGAACAGATTATTAATTAGATATATTAAAAATATTGAAGTCACATGCCATAAGTTCTAGTAATACTTACTTTAATAGGTCGAATATTGGGAGGTAGTTTAAATGAGCGTGTAATGGTCGTGTACCATTGAGAAATAGCACTATAAGAATCATACATTTATGTTTCAGTATATCATATATTTTAGGTAAACATATAACAAATGTAATTTGAAAATACTTTCTTACCCAGATACTAATTGTACAAATCTTTGTGGTCGACTATTATCAAGTGAGTCTAGCCATTCAATTACACCACTATATGGATGAACAATTCCAAGCATCCAATGATTCCTACAAATAATGTCACATGTCATAAGTTTTAACACTTAATTAAATACTAACATATTGTAAATTACTTACTTTATCCAATAAGGTACTATAACTCGTTCATCCTCACGAATATTAATCATTCGTTGAGCAAGAGCATCAACTTGCTCATCTAAATTGGAACTCCATGCATTAGATATCAAAGCAGGATGCACAAAATGATATAAAGTTCTAGTACCAGAACTTCTCATGTGATCATACAATATTCTACATGAATACAAGAATGAATTAATAAGTATTTAATATCATATTGCAATTTAAAACTAGTTAAGTAAAAAAATTTAAAAATAATATGTATTACCTCTCATAAAGAGCAATAGCAGTTGATTGAATCCAAGTAATTATGCAAATAGGGACAACATCTTCATATTTAACAACCAAAGGAGCCTCAACACCCAACGCATCATAAACATCAATTAAGAACTCAACTTGATTTGTTAACATTTCAGTGTATGCATATTGTGACAGGACATGTATAGGTCCCAATGCATCCAGATTAGAAGAATCAACTTGTCGCTTACCTTTATCATGCAACCTGATGTGATAAATTTAGTACTCGCAAGTGTACGAATCACTCATAGAAAAGTGATAAGAAACTTCCAAGGTCGGTCTCTCAAGGAATTGCAGTGGTTCTAAATAACTATCTTCTTAATCTAAATAGAGTTCTAACAAAAATAAAACACTAATTAAATAGAGTTCTAGTGAAACTAAAACTCTAAGTAACTAGAGTCCTAAACCTAGTAAAACTGTAAAAAGGTGTTTGATTTGTGACGGGAACAATGATACAATCAATTAAACGAAAACAAAATCGCAATTTAACAATCAATTCAATATGGATTAAAAATCAATGGAGGATGTATGGACGTTTAGTTTGGTTGGCCATGCTTGCATCGAAAAGATATGGTGAAATAACATACGTTCTTAAATAAACAATATTACCGGCTTTCCTTTTAATTACGAGATTGCCTTCGGCCGGGGTAAATCTATTTGTGGATTAACTAATTAACTGCCTTTGGTCGGGGTAAATCAAATAGCAATCAAATTATGCGCAAGGAAATACATGCCAATCAAACTAATGCTATGACTAAGTCACTAATTTTGAAGCTTTGATTAAGTGTTTCGGAATAAAGTTAAGGTAACGTTCCTATAACTAAATTCTCAAATTCTTCAACCTAACTACGAATCTCAAATTGGCCCATGATAATTCATAATCAAATATCTAAACATGCTCTTAATCAAAAGGTAATTCATTCATATTAAATCAATAAAATATACACCATACACAATTCTAGCAAACATGGCAACACAAACTAAACATCCATAATGAAATTAGCCGCTCATGTTCATATTAATATTCATAGAAAAATAAAATATGATCATACACTTCAACGAAAGAAGAAGAAAATAGAATTCTATAACAACAAGGAAAACCTAGATCTAAATACCGCTTATGGATGGGATAGCGTTCTTCTCCAAAAGCTTTTTCTTCGATTGTCGACGGCTTCCTTTGATCCTTAGAATAGTTTCTCTCGCTTCGATTTAGTGTAGCAAAACTCCCAAAACTGATTGAATGTCTTGTTTGGTCGCAAAATTGTAAAGTGTAAAGTTGTATTCGAGTTGTTCGAGTTGTATGTAAGGGGGAGTCTAAGGGGGTATTTATAGATGTAAGGGTTTACACAAAACCTGATTGCAATAGGAATAGGCGCGCCGCGGCATGCATTTTCCCCGCCGCGACGCAACACAAATTCTGGAAATAATGTCAAAACCCGAGAGCTCCCCGCCGTGGCATGACTTTTCCTCGCCGCGGCACGTGTTGACTTCCTTTTCTTCATGTTTCCCCTTTACATATGTGATGGCTTGTTATGTAAGGCTTACATATTTGTCTTGTTTAGCCCGTAACTCGTGATCCGAGCGCCGTAAGTGTCCATCTTTGCGTGTTTTCATTATTTGACTCATTTGACGCTAAAAACACCTAAAATGCACTAAAACATACCCGTGATTCCGAATGGATAGATTTATGAAAATAATCAAGTAAACAATCATAACAAATCTATATTTTAAACAATTAAGCACAATTAATCATGAAATATTAGTGCTTTTCGAGCACTCATCACAACCCCCAACCAGCTTCTTGCTCGTGTCTAGCAAGAGGAGCGATCTAAAGATTAAAATAAAACGAATAAACAAAACTAACTAGAATCACTTCTGTAGATTGTCACGGTTGCATTTAGCGTATGCAACAAGCCTTTAAACCCCTAGGTGGCCCTAGTGGACGAGTTATAGTCTCGTGAGGGTTTACAGTGATGATACCCGCAAATATCGTAACTAACAAAACTAAATAAAGACTCCAAACATACTTGAATCAATCCATGCATACGTCTCAAAAATTGTTAACAACGAATGACAAACGAAATAATTAAAAATCACTTAAGCTCAAAAACAGTCCAAATATCAAACCCATCTTAGTGATCGAATTTTGAACAACCAATCAAACCACATACCCGTTAGTTACACTATCTGATTGTGTCATGCATGATATTCATAGATTACATTTTAATATCTCATAAATGTGCAAATAAAATATGAATGAGAATTTTGCACTTCCAACCTCCATATGCTCACTTTTCAAATCTATCTCCACTAATATAGAAATCAAACTACCTAAAATCAATAGGACTTCATTAAGCTTGTAAAGTTGTGGTTAGGTGTGTGATTATGAAAGTACGGAAATAAAATTGTCACTAGGATAAGAGTACTTCTCATTTCACAAACTTATTTTCAACTTTTTCCACCAAGTGTTCTTATTCATCCTCCTATAAATTCTATATGTCCCTTGGATCCTTTGCTTGATTTTCTTTCCCCCCCCCCCCAATTTTTTTTTATTCTTGCTCATTATTTCAATCATCATCATCATTTTTTTTAACATGATGAAGCAAGATAAATATAACATAATTGCTCATGAAAATCAAATATTACATTGAGTACTCTTATCACTAAGGGTAGTACAACGTATGTCAATGTTGAGTTCAAGGGTGTACTATGGATAAAACAATAATATGGGAAGGCTTGAAAAGTCCAAACGGTCCAAAAATGGCCTAAATCACTTTCTAAGTGGCATTTGATTCTATTATTTCGCTTCAATGGGTTTTCAAATGAGTTCTAGAGCTTTTTGAGACTTAAAATATATCATAAACATGCATACATTGCACAAATCAAAATAGTCATACTAACCATACAAACTACCATATAAACCATAAAATCCTCAAATTAGGTGAATCTAACATTTATGTGCTTTGTTGCTTAGGTAAAAATTTAATTTCTTTCATATATCACCATCATTACAATCATGTTAATATCATAGACTTCCGGATTGACTCAAGTAGACACGACACTATCCTAACAAAATTCAAGTGATAAAAGTTAAAAATTTAAATTTGGTCAATGTTAAAAAGAAAGACAAAAGAAATTAAGAAAAAGTGAAAGAAGTTACACCCCTTTCGTATGAGATTGTGTATACTACACGTACGCTCTTGTTCATTCTTCCTCGCTTTTCTCATGATGAAGCAATTAGTGTGCAAGAAACATGTATGAAACCTCAAACATTTACATCCCAATTCAGATCCAAATTTAAATTAAAACTAAGTCAAATGAAAAACAGAAAACATTAAACAAAGTTAAACAATTCAAACTAAAATAAAATAAAGGAAAATAAAACTAAATAAAAGAAAAATAGTCCAAAATAAAAATAAAAATAAAATTAAACCAAAGAAAATTACAAATGGGAGGCTTAGTCCTCCATGTCTTCGGGTTGCTCATTTTCTTCATTCTCGGGTTGGTCCACCGGTGGTATAAAAGTAAAGTCGTGTCCCGGATATTGTGGAGGTGGCTGGAATTGGGTGAGGTCTATTCCACTATGTGTCAATTGGCAGCTAATCATTTGGTGGAGTAGACCTTGATACTCGTGTTGATATTTCATTTGATCACTGAGCCATGCTTGTTGTTGGGTTTGGTATTGACGCATCTCGTGTTGATATTGATGCATTTTATTAACTTTCGCTTCTTGGTTTACCAACCTGTCTCTTGTAGAAGCGTTCTTGGAAGAATCACCTTTTCTGCTTCCTTGCCCAGCCTTTGTTCTGCTTGTAAGGTGTTGCATGTAAGCGAAAATTAATGTTTCAGTCGGCTGTAATAAGACCTCGCCTGTGTCGTATTTGACTCCGTGTTTAACACAAAGGGCGGTTATGAGTTGGGGAAAGAAGTAACTAATGTTGTGGTGCTCAGCCGAGTACACAACCCTCTGTTGTATCACCATTTCCACGTCTATTAACCGCTCAGTCTCTATAGCAAATTGAAGGATAGCCCTTTCCCGATCAACTGTACTGTAATGCCGAGTCGGCATTAACCTAGAGCAAACAAAATATTGCCAAATTCAGGAATGGGTCCTTAAGTGTTTGGCTTGAAAGATGTTTACCATTTCCCCCTTATATTCCCACTCACAGTAACCATCGGTCAAGGTATTAATTACTTCATCGTAATCAACCTGTGTTAAGTAGGTTTCATACGCGCTATTGTGGATATCCCTTAACCCATAGTATGAGTTGATCACAATTCTATTGAAGGGAACTTCAACGCCCCTCACCCAAACCATTCCATCTCGCACTTCCGGGACATTCGCGTAGAATTCCCGAACCAGCGAATTCACACCCGCCTCCGGGGCGTATGCGAATTTTCTCCAACCTAATCTCTCAACTATATCCGAAATGCCCATTACTCCTACTTGTCCGAAATCCATTCCTCTTTCATTTTCAAATCCTTTATTCCTTTTGGTGGCACCCTCGCACCGCTCTTGCGCTTCTCGGCTTAAAAACCGAGAGGCATCATAAGTTTTATCCCTCAATCACTTTCCCTTTCCCTTTTGAACGACTACTATCACCAACCTTTCTTTTAGGGGCCATTTCAATTCTTAAACTTAATAGATTCAACTAACAACTCTAATTTCCAAAAATTGCAGAAAAACCCCAAAAATTTTGCTTCCCTCTTATCCAAAATTCCACTTAATTCCAAATTCAGACAAAATTTCACAATTCCAGAAAATTAATACTGAATTGAAGAAGATATGTGACGAATTTTACCTTTTTGGAATGCAATTGAAGTGTTGAAGGAAAAACCCCCAAATTTTTGCTTGAAACCCTAATTCTTGAATTGGAGAGAATTTTGATCCTTTAAGCAAATCTGATGAAATTGAATGATAAAAAGGTGTTAGCAATGTTGGATTGAAGAATTGGTGGAGTAAAGTTTAGATTTTGGTGAAGATTTGGAAGAAATTTGAGAGGAGTGTAGAGAAAATGGGAGAGAAGGAGAAAGTGTGAGAAAATTTTGAAATGAAATTATTTTGTCCCGAGTGCCTTTTTTGCCCAATTTTCATAGGCACGCCACGGCATGACTTTTTCCCTCCGCGGCACAGTTAAAATTTTTAATTTTACGTGAAACAGAGAGTTCCTCGCCGCGGCACAAATATTCCCCGCCGTGGCGTGCACATGTTTTTAAAAATTTGGCTCGAGAAAGAAAGTCCCTTGCCATGGCACAAATTTTCCCCGCCGCGGTGCAAACTTATTTTTGAAAATTGTTGAAACAGGAAGTATCACGCCACGGCACAAATTTTCCCCGCCACGGCGCACACAATTTTTTTGAAATTTTTTTTTTTTTGAAAAATTGGAAATGTGCAACACATCCACCCCCAACCTAAATTTGGGAATGTCCTCATTGTCTTGAAAATCTTAAAAATAAGATAAATAATTAAAACAACGAAAGAGATACGATACCAAATGGGTGCCTCCCATTAAGGGCCTAGTTTAACGTCTTAACAAGACATGGCTGCTCTCGTGTCTATTCATCGAGGAGACTTATTAAATCGATGCTGTTTAAATTGTTGTCTCCTTCCAAATATGGCTTGACACGATGCCCGTTTACCTTAAACGGTTCTTGCATTTTCGGATTGAGCAACTCGATTACTTCGTGTGGAAGTACGTTAGCGATTGTGTATGGTCCGCTCCACCTAGAATGAAGTTTTCCTGGAAACAAACGCAAACGTGAATTGTATAATAGAACTTTCATTCTGGGAACGAAATACTTACCGAGGAGCCCTTTATCATGATAGCGCTTAGTACGCTCCTTGTAGATTTTGGCATCGTCGTAAGCTTCGTCCCGAATTTCCTCAAGTTCGCTCAGTTGGAGTAGTCGTTTTTCCCCAGCTTTTTCCATGTCCATGTTGAGCTTCTTAATAGCCCAATAAGCCCTATGTTCTAGCTCAACCGGTAAGTGACATGCTTTACCAAAAATTAGCCGGTAGGGACTCATACCAATTGGAGTTTTTACACTGTACGATATGCCCACAAGGCATCATTCAATTTAATTGACAAATCTCTCGTTGAGGGGCGCACTATGCGTTCCAATATCCCTTTGATCTGTCGGTTGCTCACTTCCACTTGCCCCAAAGTATGGGGATGGTATGGGGTAGCCACTCTATGAGAAATGTTGTACTTTTTCAATAACCCATGGAAGAGTCTATTGTAAAAGTGGCTGCCTCCATTACTAATGATCGCACTCGGTGTGCCAAATCTGCTAAAAATGTTATCCTTCAAAAATTTAACAACAACATTAGCGTCATTAGTTCTAGTGGGTATCGCTTCTACCCACTTTGAAACATAGTCAACAGCGACTAGTATGTAAATGTAGCCAAAAGATGGGGGGAACGAACCCATGAAGTCGATCCCCCACACGTCAAATAACTCTACTACAAGATTACACGTCAAAGGCATTTCGTTACGCTTACCTATGTTACCGGTCCTTTGACATCTATCACATCTCACACAAAACATGTTAGCATCATTAAATAAAGTAGGCCAATAAAAACCAGACTGTAATACCTTTAGGGCCGTTTTCTTACCACCAAATGGCCCCCACAATGTAGCTCATGGCAAAAGGTTAAGATGCTCTCATGTTCCTCTTCGGGCACACACCTCTGGATGACTTTATCTTGACATAACTTGAACAAATACGGGTCATCCCAAAAGTATTGCCTGCAAACACTGAAAAACCTTTTCTTTTCTTGAAAAGTAATGTTAGGTCTCAAAATACCACTAGCTAGATAGTTAACAATGTCAGCATTCCATGGATTCTGACCTATTGTAAACAATTGTTCATCAGGGAAGGTTTCAATGATTGTATCCTTATTTTCACCTTCAACATATTCATACTCAGTAATCAACCTAGATAGATGATCAGCTACCACATTTTCAGTACCTTTCTTGTCTTTGATCTCTAGGTCAAATTCTTGTAAAAGTAGGATCCACCTAATGAGTCTAGGCTTAGCATTCGGTTTAGTCAATAAATATCTCAAAGTAGCATGATCCGAATGAACAATAACTTTAGTTCCTACCAAGTAAGACCTAAATTTATCAAGTGAAAACACAATAGTCAATAGCTCTTTTTCAGTGGTGGTGTAATTAACTTGGGCGTCATTGAGTGTTTTGCTAGCATAATATATAACATGTAATCGTTTATCCACTCTTTGCCCCAAAACAGCTCCTATAGCATGATCAGATGCATCACACATGATTTCAAATGGTAAAGACCAATTAGGAGCAACAATTATAGGTGCAGAAGTAAGCCTATCCTTTAAAGCATTAAAAGCAACAAGGCATTCATCATCAAAATCAAACAAAGTATCTTTGGACAATAGATTACATAATGGATGACTAATTTTGGAAAAATCCTTAATAAATCGTCTATAAAAACCTGCATGTCCTAGGAAACTTCGTATACCCTTAACAGATGTCGGTGGAGGCAATTTTGCAATTAAATCTACCTTAGCCTTATCAACTTCAATTCCCTTGCTAGATATGACATGTCCTAGCACTATGCCCTGTTGGACTATAAAATGACTTTTTTCCCAACTAAGCGTCAAATTGCATTCAATGCATCGTTCTAATACTAAAGTCAATTTATGCAAGCAATCATCAAAGGAATTACCGAAAACTGAAAAGTCATCCATAAATAGCTCAATGAATTTCTACACCATGTTTGAAAAGATTGACATCATACATCTCTGAAAGGTGGCAGGTGCATTCCATAGTCCAAATGGCATTCTCCTAAAAGTGAAAGTTCCGATTGGGCATGTGAATGTCCATTTCTCTTGATCCTCTGGAGCAATGGGTACTTGATAATAACCTGAAAGACCATCTAAAAAGCAATAGAAATCATGCCCAGCTAGTCTTTCTAGCATTTGATCAATGAAGGGGAGGGGGAAGTGATCCTTTTTGGTGTACAAATTCAGCTTACGAAAATCAATACACATCCTCCAACCCGTAATTATCCTAGTGGGCACTAATTCATCTTTTTCATTTTTAACCACGGTTATTCCAGATTTCTTTGGTACCACATGAACGGGACTAACCCACTTACTTTCAGCAATTGGATAAATTACCCCTACTGCTAGGAGTTTCAAAACTTCTTTCTTAACTACCTCTTGCATGATTGGGTTTAGTCTCCTTTCCGCTTCTTTAACTGGTTTTACATCGTCCTCTAAATTAATCTTATGCATACACATTTCCAGACTAATGCCTCTAATGTCCCCAATACTCCATCCTATTGCCTTTTTATACTTCCTAAGCTTTCCAATCAATTTCTCCTCTTGGTTTTCGGTGAGTGTAGATGAAATAATAACAAGGTAGGTCTCATTCTCTCCCAAAAAGACATATTTTAGATGCTTAGGTAGTTCCTTAAGTTCCAATTCAGGTGGAGCAATCTCATCATCATGTGGGACATCCAATAAATCTAAGGGTGTACTAGTGTCATTTAATGATATGTCATTGACTAATAGATCACTGTACTCTTTAGTCTCATAGTCTAAGATGTCATCTACCTCTCCAACTGTAAGTGCTACCTCCAATTTATCATCTAATCTAGCATGCACAAAAGTATCATGAATTATTGGATCTAAACATTCTACAAACGAACATTCATCAATAGCAGATATATAGGGCTAAGGAGATGAATCAAAAATCTTAAAATGAACAGTCTCTCCCAAGACCGTCATTGTCAACTTTCCACTTTGGACATCAATGATGGTTTGGGTAGTAGCCATAAATGGTCTTCCCAAAAGAATGGTGTGCTCCTTGTCCAAAGATGGATTATCCTGCATGTCTAAAACCAAAAAGTCAACAGGTATGATTAGCTTATCTACCTGTACAAGTAAGTCCTCAACCATGCCCTTCGGATATTTAACAGATCTGTCTGTAAGTTGAAGGGACATGGTTGTTGGTTTTAGCTCTCCCAAACCTAGCTGCAAGAAAATCGAGTAAGGCATCAAATTGATACTAGCACCTAAATCAAGCATAGGCTTAGCTACTTTCCTATCCCCCATAGTAATATTAATTATGAAACTACCTAGATCTTTTAACTTAGGGGGTAAGTTGCGTTGAAGCACCGCACTAGCAATTTCAGATACGATTGCTCTCTCATTAAGCTCATACCTTCTTTTCTTAGTGTTTAGTTCTTTGAAAAATTTAGCATAAGAAGGCACATTTCTAATTACATCTAACAATGGCAAATTAATATTAACCTTAGAGAGCATGTTAAATAAATCATAAAACTGTTTATCTTGCTTACTCTCCTTTAAACGGTGTGGGAATGGTACCGGTGGTCGGTATGGCACTGATGATTTGTGTAGAGTAGGTGGATTAGATGACTCTCCAATTCTCGCCTTTGAAGGCTCTTCATGCTTGTCACCTATTTCCTCCAATTCTTTAGAAGCATTGTTATCATCTTCCATGTTACCTGCACTATAAGATAAATCATTAGAAAGTTCAGGTAAATTTTTAGTAACGACCTTACCACTCCGAAGAATCGTGACAGCTTTGGCTTGTTCGGGTTGACTGGGCAGCTTTCCCGTCTCTTACTTGTGCATTTGTTCCACTAGCTGCCCCACTTGCATTTCCACTCTTTTCATTGAAGCTTCCAAAGAGTCCATCCTTCCACTACAAGATTGTATGAAATTATTTAGGGTTTCCCCTACGGTCGGTTTATTTTGTGGAAATTGTCGGTTTATATTTTGGCCTTGAGTTTGGTTTTGGACGAATGGTTGGCTATTGTTTTGTTTCCAAGCGAAGTTAGGGTGATTCCTCCATCCAGGGTTGTAGGTATTTGAATAAGGGTCGTTCCTAGGTCTAGGTTGGTACCCTTGCATTAAATTTGCCTCTTCAGTAGTACCTGTATAAGGATCACCTGCAAAAGAACAAACATTAGCACCATGTCCATATGAACCACAAACTCCACATACCTCGTGTTTTGGCATCTGATTAACATTGGAGGTTGTGAGAAGTTGCACTTGTTTCGTTAATTCAGCAAGTTGCATGGCCATTTCATTGTTGGAGCCTAATTCGTGGATTCCAGCTCTTCTTCCTCTAACGCTCTTTTGTTGGGAATTGGCTCCCAACATCTCAAATAATTCGTAGGTTTCATCTGCTGTTTTCTCACCCATAGCTCCTCCTACAGCGTTGTCAACTGTGAATTGACATTGTAGCGTCAATCCGTCGTAGAAAAACTGATTTTGTAGCTGCAATGGGAAGTGATGATGTGGACACTGTATCAATAGCAATTTGAATCTGTCCCAAGCCTCGTGGAAGGGTTCTCCGTCCATCTGCAAAAAAGTAGCAATCTTTGTTCTTAGGTCAGATGTCTTTTGATGGGAATAGAACTTACCCATAAATTTTTTGTAAACATCGTCCCAAGTGGCCAAAGATTCGGGTGCCAATGTCATTAGCCAAGACTTAGCTCTATCCTTGAGAGTGTATGGAAAACACCTCATGCGTAGTTGATCTTCACTAAGTCCCTGCAGTGGAAAGGTTTGCATAGTAGCATATAATTCATGCATAAAATTTAAAGGATCTTCATTAGGGATACCGTAAAAGGAGGGAAGCATGGAATAATGAATATTTTTCAACTCATAATTCCTAGCTGCCTCTGTAAGTCGAATGCACGATGTGGCGGTCCCAATGATAGGTCTTGCCAACTCTTTGTTCATCATCTTCCTAGTACTCGCAAGTGTACGAATCACTCGTAGAAAAGTGATAAGAAACTTCCAAGGTCGGTCTCTCAAGGAATTGCAGTGGTTCTAAATAACTATCTTCTTAATCTAAATAGAGTTCTAACAAAAATAAAACACTAATTAAATAGAGTTCTAGTGAAACTAAAACTCTAAGTAACTAGAGTCCTAAACCTAGTAAAACTGTAAAAATGTGTTTGATTTGTGACGGGAACAATGATACGATCAATTAAACGAAAACAAAATCGCAATTTAACAATCAATTCAATATGGATTAAAAATCAATGGAGGATATATGGACGTTTAGTTTGGTTGGCCATGCTTGCATCAAAAAGGTATGGTGAAATAACATGAACGTTCTTAAATAAACAATATTACCGGCTTTCCTTTTAATTACGAGACTGCCTTCAGTCGGGGTAAATCTCTTTGTTGATTAACTAATTTACTGCCTTTGGTCGGGGTAAATCAAATAGCAATCAAATTATGCGCAAGGAAATACATGCCAATCAAACTAATGCTATGACTAAGTCACTAATTTTGAAGCTTTGATTAAGTGTTTCGGAATAAAGTTAAGGTGACGTTCCTATAACTAAATTCTAAGATTTTTCAACCTAACTACGAATCTCAAATTGGCCCATGATAATTCATAATCAAATATCTAAACATGCTCTTAATCAAAAGGTAATTCATTCATATTAAATCAATAAAATATACACCATACACAATTCTAGCAAACATGGCAACACAAACTAAACATCCATAATGAAATTAGCCGCTCATGTTCATATTAATATTCATAGACAAATAAAATATGATCATACACTTCAACAAAAGAAGAAGAAAATAGAATTCTATAACAACAAGGAAAACCTAGATCTAAATACCGCTTATGGATGGGATAGCGTTCTTCTCCAAAAGCTTTATCTTCGATTGTCGATGGCTTCCTTGGATCCTTAGAATAGTTTCTCTCCCTTCGTTTTAGTGTAGCAAAACTCCCAAAACTGATTGAATGTCTTGTTTGGTCGCAAAATTGTGAAGTGTAAAGTTGTATTCGAGTTGTTCGAGTTGTATGTAAGGGGGAATCTAAGGGGGTATTTATAGATGTAAGGGTTTACACAAATCCTGATTGCAATAGGAATAGGCGTGCCTCGACATGCATTTTCTCCGCCGCGGTGCAACACAAATTCTGGAAATAATGTCAAAACCCGAGAGCCCCCGCCGCGGCATCACTTTTCCTCGCCGCGGCGCGTGTTGACTTCCTTTTCTTCATGTTTTCCCCCTTACATATGTGATGGCTCATTATGTAAGGCTTACATATTTGTCTCGTTTAGCCCGTAACTCGTGATCCGAGCGCCGTAAGTGTTCCGTCTTTGCGTATTTTCATTATTTGACTCATTTGACGCTAAAAACACCTGAAATGCACTAAAACATACCCGTGATTTCGAATGGATAGATTTATGAAAATAATCAAGTAAACAATCATAAAAAATCTATATTTTAAACAATTAAGCACAATTAATTACGAAATATTAGTGCTTTTCGAGCACTCATCACAACCCAACTTTTTCGCTCACCTTAGCCACATGACTTTGCATTTTTTTTCTTGGATACAGACCCAATATTGGATGAACCAATTTTTTTCTTGATTGACATCTTCTTTCGACTTGCCTAAAATCATGTAACATATTTATTGTCAATGTACAGTAAAAATAAATAATATTCAATTGATGAAATTTTAAACTAACCGATTCCTCCGATGTAATAATCCAAGTTTTCGGCCAAGCTACAAAATAACCTTTAGCTTCACCCACATATGTGTACTCATCCTTAACTAGAATAGGTAAGAACTCGTCCGGTATGATTGGCTCATCTACACGTACTCGTGCATTATATTTGTCAAAAGGTATATGATGCACTACCTCCAATGGATTACTTGTTGGATAAACTGTGCCCCTAGCAACAATATTATTCACATCCCTCAATGCTAAATCACAACCAATACCCTAACTATAATTATTTCAATGTTATTACTAAGAATTAATTTTATAATCATAAAGAATAATATGTATTTAAATATTCGTACCTTTAACAAGTGAATTGGAAGATCTGAAATCGGAGAAGGATGAATGTAAGAGTTACTTCCTTGTGTGATACCGGGACTTTCTCTACCCAATAACTTAAGAAATTGATTCTCTTCTAATAATTGAGAAACTTGCTTTCTAAGTTCTCTTTTTTCTTCGTCTTCTTCATCATCTATGTCATTATTAGCCTCATCCTCATCGCTTATGTTGGTCTCCCCTTTTTTCCATCGCTTTGTTCGCGTTAAAAACTGCTTGAGTAATGTCACTCCAAAGCTAGCTCCTCTAACACGGCCAGGGTGATCCTCCTTCCCTAATGCCAAAACCAAAATGTCATGGTGACCATCTACTACCAATTGTCCCGCTTCTACTTGCCTCTGTAACTCTTCCTACAAAATAGCAAAAGGTTGTTTGTCCTTAATGTTTTTACTTCAACCACAAATATGAAACCAATATGTATAAATCTATAGTTTACCATTCGCTCCAACACCAATGTTGTCATCTCATCATATGGAACTCCATCTTTAGAATGACCATCTTTCCAAGGAATGTGTCTCCCAGGAATAACTCCATCTTTATAATTTACCTTCTATAATAGCAAAAGGTTACATATCAACTTAACATCATATTAAATAACTATTAAAATTAACAATTTACTTACCAACTTCTCCTATATATCGGCATAAGTAAATCGACCCGTATGACTTAAATAAATAACTTGAGATCTACTCTTTTGGCCACCTTTACTTCGTTTCTATATAAGACATTAATATTGAAACAATATGAAATATATGAAATTAAATAAACTTGTATAAACTAACACTTACTTTAAATTCTTTGCTTTGGGTCCAAGTGACAAACCAATCCCAATGTTCTTGATCAATATTTGGATACCCTTCAGGAATCTTGCTCAACTTATCTGGGTCATCAAGATTAGGTTTCACAAACTCTGTATACAATGCATGCTTGTGCTTTTTCCATGAACATCCCATAAAACTCATGGCATATATACAGGCAACGTCCAAATCAATACCGGAAAATGTAAAAGTTTCCTATAAAATAAAATAAATTGAAAGCATTAATAAGAAATTGTAAGTTATGTTTGCATTTGAATAATTATAACATATGAATATTTCATTACATACCGTAACATCCACCCATGCCTTGTTTTTTAAGTCAATGTCTACTTGCCCCCAATCTTTAAAGTTGATAGGAATGTGATTATGTGCATGTACTCCCAAATAACTCTTGAATTTTGCACCATTGTTTCCAATAGCTACACCTTTCTCATTGAGATGTACCTCGATCCTAACACCCTCACTGCGTAACAACACTAACGAGTTCATCTTTGTACGACCCCTTTTTTTCTTAACATTACTGTCATCTTGTGATGGATACATCCTGTAATACAAAAATATGAAATAAAATGTTAGTCAAGAATGAAAATAAATTAGATTAAACAATAAATAAATATTACAAATAATAAGTATTAATACTTTGTACCTTTGTCATTTAGTAAAGTAGATCAAGTGTCACCTTCATGACAAGTATATCTTATTTGATTTTCTTCTTCTTCACAATTATTGATGTCACTTGCAACTACAACTTTTTCATGCTCCATAACAATGTCACCTAAAGCATCATTATTTATGGTATCATTGTAATCCCGACAAGGAGGAGTTAAAACAACACACCATCGCGACTCGTGATCATCTTGGATATAGAATACTTGTTTAGCTTGTGATGTCATTATGAAAGAATCATCTTTATGTCCAATATGATTAATATCAACCAATGTAAATCCAAGAGTATCTTTTTTCACACCATATTTACTATCTACCCAATGACACTTAAACAAAGGAACTCTAAATTTAACATAATCAAGATCCCATATTTCATGTATAACTCCATAGTATGAAACATCTCCTTCAATTGGCTGCATATCATTACAACTAGAAAAATGCATAGTTTTTGCAACAATTGAAACTCGACTATTTTTGAGTAACACGATTATCGTCTCTTTCTTTTGTGTGAAAGTGAGTTCCATTTATGGTATATCTATGATATTTAATGACACTAAACTTAGGACATTGTGCTATCCATCGCAATTCTTCTGTGATCTTACAATTTGGTTGACACAATTCATTTGCAATCTACATAGTAAAATAGAGTAATATTATCAATGTATCTAAAAGACTAAGTTGAATATTATCATAGATTGATCATAACTTACTTGGATACGGAGCCAATAGATGAAAGTACGATTATGCTCATTCATGATCCATTTTTCCCTCTTAGAGTGGTTGGTATCACGAAGATGTTTCACATGTTTTCTACAATATAATAACAATATATATATACTTCATAGAATATTGACTATAACACTTCAAATATTATCAACAACTAAAAAGAAATAAATATGACTTACTCAATATAAGGTTGAACTTCTTCTATGTTGTTTAAAACATACATATGTGCTTGATGCCACATGATACGGTCAATTGTATCAACCCATCCACCTTTATCAGGTTTCCCTGATACATCTTCAATATTTTGTTGATGGTGATTAATTGAAAGACCAATCAGTTTCACACGAATTAAAAATTCAGAACAAAATTCTATTGCTTCTTCGGCAACAAAACACTCTGCTATACATCCTTCTGGACGACTACGACTTCTAACATAACTTTTAAGAACTTTCATATCCCTCTCAAATGGATACATCCACCTTAAATACACTGGCCCACACAACTCTAACTCCCTTGTCAGATGCACAGTAAGGTGTATCATTATATCAAAAAATGATGGTGGGAAGTACTTTTCAAATTTACATAAAGTAATTACAATCTTTTTTGGATATCTTCCAGTTTATTCACATCAATAGACTTTTTACAAATATCATTGAAGAAGCTGCACATATCTATGATAGTAATCATAACATCTTTAGGCAACATGCCACGTAACATAACGGGCAATATTTGTTGCATTAGAGTATGACAATCATGAGACTTCATTGCATTCAACTTGCCATCTGTTTCAGAAACCAATGATCGAATATTAGAAGAATATTTAGAAGGAACTTTAACTTTGGATAAAGTCTTTAAAAATCGCTTCTTTTCTTGCTTATTTAAAGTGAAACATGCAGGAGGAAGAAAAGTGCTTCGTTCGCCAACAACAGGATGTAAATCTGGACGTAATCCACTTTCTTGTAAGTCCAATCTTGCACCTAAACCATCTTTTGTTTTTCCAGGAATATTTAGCAAGGTACCCAAAATACTTTCACAAACATTTTTCTCAATGTGCATGACATCTAGAACATGTCTTATTGGTAAAGAACTCCAATAGTCCAAATCAAAAAATATTGATCTCTTTCTCCAACAAATTGAGGTATCAAGGAGCTTTTTTTGTTCTTTTGACTTACCAACTGGACAGGTTATTCCATCGGTTGCATTTAAATTCTCATCACCTGTTGGTGGCAATGGATACGATTGAAGTTCTACTGTCCCATCAAAACATCTCCATTGCTTTCGATAAGGATGATCAAGAGGAAGAAACTTGCGATGACCCCTATAACATGTTTTGTGAGAATGTACTAGTGAATTTGAAAATGTATTTTTGCTACAAACTGGACAAGCTAGTTTTCCCTTCACTGCATGACCAGATAAATTGCCATAAGCTGGAAAATCGTTTATAGTCCACATTAAAATTGCCTTCATTGTGAATTTTTCCTAGCGATATGCATCAAACACTTCAATACCCTCATTCCAAAGAGTTTTCAAATCATCAATCAATGGCTCCAAATACACATCAATGTCATTTCTAGGTTGTTTGGGCCCTGATATCAACTAAGTTAACATCATGAACTTCCTTCTCATGCATAGCCATGGGGGAAGATTATAATTGACCAATAACACTGGCCAACAGCTATACTTACTACTTAATGAACTATGTGGATTAATGCCATCAGCTGCAAGTGCTAGTCTAAGATTTCTTGGATCTGATGCAAACTCTGGCCAAGTTTCATTAACTACATTCCAAGAACGAGCATGTGATGGATGTTCTAGTTTTCCATCCACCATTTGTTGTGAAGCATGCCATGTTAAGTTCTTTGATGTCTCAGTGCTTCGATACATCCGTCGAAATCGAGGAATAGGTGGAAAATACCACAAAATCTTAGCTGGTATTTTTTTCTTTTTCTCTTCATTTACAGCCTTATAATCCTTCCACCTTGATTCCTTACAAGTTGGACACACACTTGCATTCACATGCTCTTTCCTATATAGTATACAATCATTCGGGCAAGCATGTATTTTTTCGTATCCCATTCCAAGCTCATTTAAAATCTTTTTTACCTCGTACATTGAATTAGGAAGTCGATGGTTATCAGGCAACATTTCACCAACTACACTTAAAAATTCCTTAAAGTTTTTATCAGACATTCCAAATTTTGCTTTCATATTGTACAATGTTACTAATGCTGATAGCTTAGTAAACTTAGTACAATCTTCTCATAATGGTTTTTCGGCATCTTCCAAAATCTTATTAAATTTTCCACCAAAATCTTCACCATTAACACCTTCATGTACAGCATCTATTATTTCTACGGTGTTAACAAAAGCATCATTGCTACGCTTTCTTTTCGGGGTAGGAGACGCACATGATCGTTCATTACGATTTGTAATCTCCTCTCCATGCCAAATCCAATTCTTATAGCTTTTGTCTATACCATTCTCAAATACATGATTTTGAATTTCATTCACATTGAATCTATTTATATTCCCACACTTAAGACAAGGGCACCTAATTTTTTCTACATTTTTGGCATTTTTAGTAGCAAATTTCAAAAAAAATTCAAGTCCTTTGCTAAATTGAGAAGACCTCCTATCCATATATATCCAAGACTTATCCATCACAATACCTAATTCCAATTTATACATAATAATATCAATACTAAATTCAAATGAAGTTGTTATTAAAAATCAATTAGCAAAAATATAGCAATTACATAAATGTTATCATATATAATTTTAATTTTTGGGATATTATGCAACATAATAAAAAACATATCACACATTAATACATATTCATACATTTGCATATACACACTTAGGAAAAAATATTATAATAAATTTTTACAAATTAATATTAATTAAAAAAAATAGATCTGCACAAAATTTCAATACATATTCATATATTGCAGGAAAAAAAATTTCAAGAATTTAATTTATGACCTGATCTGCACTGCGGTGGAGAGCTGCCGTGGAGAGCGCTAGCTTGGAGGGCGGAGCTGCTTGGTACGTAGGTTGCTGCAGTGGAGAAGTACGATACGAGGCGTCGCGCGGGCCGACACTGGAGTCGAGAACGACGGACGACGGCGAGAGCTGGGAACGGTTGACTGATCGTGCGGCAATGGAGGCGCTGTGGGGGGGGGGGGCTGGGATAGTTAAGGTTTTTAATTTCTATCGCGTATGAGCTGGTGGGGTGATGGTTATAAAAGAATAACTGTCCCGAAAGGTAACACTTTTAGGGACGGTTGAAATCTCTTTTACGAAAATTTATGCACAACCGTCCCAAAATCACACTTTTAGGGACGGTTCACCGGTTTTTTTTAAATTACAACCGTCCCTAAATCTATATATTGTTGTAGTGCAAAAAGATGCTTCAATGTAATGTATCTTGTAGACATATTTGCAGAACCTGATGCATCACTAAATTGGTTGAGCCAACTAGTATTTTAAAGACAACGACTTAAAGTCATGTCTTAAAATCAACTCCAAAAGCTATATTATATTAATATGATTTTGCATATCACAATTGAAGACTTTGAATTATGTCCGAAAGATTATAAAAATCAATATTCAACAACAAATTCAAGAATTTTCTCAAACAAAAATAATCGTCCTGATAATATTGTTATTTCCTTAAACCATCATGTACACATTCGTGTTTGGTACTCTTCAGCATCTTTTCAATCTACTACGTCAACATGTCTGCAACACCTGAATTTTCTCTATCCACATCAGGTTTGAAATATATTTTTTGTTGTCTCTTTTTTATTTTTTAGTCTCTAATAATTTAGGCAAGGAATTAATAACTACTGCATATGTCATTTTTGTTAATGTATATGTGACTGTGAGTAACATTATTTTTTTAATTTTTCTTTCAGATATTACTATGAGAGATGTAATCTTTTGGAAGACAAAGAAGAAAAGTTTAATCCTTGTATCTTCAGCAACAGCGACTTGGGTTTTGTTGCAAGGTTCCCAATTCAACTTGGTCACTGTTATTTCATGGGTCATTATTTTCATTATTTCATCATTCTTCCTTTTGGAAAACTTGCGTAGGCTTCTTGGCAAGTAAGAACATACCCTTTAAATTAATAAAGCACTTCTTTATTTTCATGATTTTTTAAAATTAATATCGGAATTAATGTTCAGAGAGCCACCAAACTTGTCAAGATTAGAAATCGTAGAGCAATCAGCTACAGAAATGGCTTATTCTATTGGTGGATGGGTGGAAGAAGTAATTCGGTGGATGTTTAAAGTAGGTGCTGAAAGAGAGTTGTTTGTCTTTGCTAGAATTGTTGCTTTATTGCTGCTACTCTCACTTGTAGAAAGTTATTTCAACCTTCAGACGCTTCTTTTCACAGGTATTTTATTTATTCTCATATTAATGTATAAGAAATTGGAAATTAATTCTAATCTCTCTGTTTCTTCTCTAACATGTTATTTAAAGTCGTTTTTTTCCTTCTTTTTTTCCCATGTGTGTCATACTTGCATAAATCTTTATTTAAAATTTAATTTTAGGCTATCAATTTATTTAAAATTAAATGTGGAGTCTAATAATATACTCTTATGAAAATTTGAATTGTTATGCGTATCTTTAGTTATTATTCTTAAAATAAATAAATATATATATAGGATTAATATGTTGAGCGAAGCTTCTCATTATATGTTGGGCGACAATTACATATTATTCTATAAACCTATACCCTAAAATATAATCCTTCAAATCTAAACTCTAAGATCTAAACCTAAAACCTAAGCTCTAAATTAAAAAAATTTATAATTATCATCCAATATATTATGTATATTTCCATTTCATTTCTCAATTATTATTATTTCTTTGTATTAATTACAATATTCTATTTTCCCTTCCCGTTAAGGTAATTGTTTTAGTTAGTTTCTAAAATTTTAAATTATTTTTTATGCTTGTAATTAAATTAATTATATAATTATTAACTATAACTGTCTTAATTGTACTTAGTGTCCAAAATAACTCGAATTGTATGAATATGGATACTATGTTATGAAATTCATGAATACATACGTTACCAAATTTATTGGAAGTGTAGACACAAATGATGTAACAGTAAGCTTAAACCTTATTATTTATGTATGCATATTCAAGTTAATACATAATATTATTTATATATTATTTAGCTTTAACATATTTTACATAACTTATATTGTAGTTCTCAAGTAAGAATCGGTACACACCAATAGAATTGCTGACATTAAGGCAAGAAATGGTGTATGTACGTGTACAATTATCTTTCAAATAATTAGCTAATTTGTTTGTATGTTCTTAGATTGTATGTTTCATTATCCGTAGACTGTTTGTATGTATGTTTCATTATCCTTAATTAGATTGTATGTTCTTAGATTGTATCTTTCAAACAACAATGACATTATCCTTAGATTTTATGTTTCATATATATGTATGTTCTTGTAATCTGTGTAAATTAAAGTTAGGCTTTGAACCATATATATGTAATGTAATTATGGATGTTTTTGGAATGAAATGTATTTTGAATCTGAAACGGGTTTTTGGAATGAAATTAATTTGTACAGGTTATATATATTTCAGTACTGAAAAAACAAAAACAAAAAACGTATAGGACTGCTAGTGGCAGTCCTAAAAGAATTTTATAGCCGTCCTAAAATAATTTTATAGGACGGTTACTAACTGTCCTAAAATAATTTTTTAGGACGGTCAGTGAATTTTTTGGCCCTCCTAAAAAAATATTTTCATAAAAAAACAGGACAGCCACTAGCCATTCTAAAAGAATTTACTGGCCGTCTTAAAAGAATTTTTTATAAGGAGCTCAGTGAACGTCTTATTTTTTCGATTCTTTTAGGATGAAACTTTATAGGATGGCCACTAGCCGTCCTATAAGACTTATAGAACTGCCAGTGGCCATACTATAAAGGCAAATTTGTAGTAGTGATAGGATCTTAAATTGCCTATTGACAATAAGGACTCCTTATAACATCCCCAAAATTTCGAAACTCACTAGTGCCCATCTGTAGACTAACAAGTCACCTCAAATGTTGCATAGTTCAAACCACTACCCAACAAGCCTCGTAGTCCACACTAACACTTTCAACACAAATGATGCCTTACAAGGAATGATGTCCATATTATTGCCACTCTACAGGTCAAGAGATCTACAATTCCATATTTCAATCAAAATAGTCCATGACATCGCCTATCAGGCCACTACATAAAGGGTGGAAGGCAGCCTAATAGGCCACACTATCCCACATAATAGGTCATGAAGTCCCAATCTTGACAGCCAAAACATGGCTGTCTATTCTTGTAATCCAGGCCATCGTTGTCCGTCACGTATCCCTTAAGGGTACACCTCAGCCTGTCCTAATAGGCATATTGAGTTATATGTCAGGCCATAGACATGCAGAGTGATTCTGTCAAACTAAACGTTTCTCCATCACACAATGTTACAAAACACTCCACACAAGATGGAAATAAACCATCCATAAATTTTGAAGAAACTCTCATAAGTTACAAATGGAAGATTGACATATGCTTGGATGACTTGACTAATGTAAATGTACCAAGTAAGGTCCTAATAGAATTGGGGGTCTGCAAGCAACATTTGGTTAGATGAAATCATCCCAAAAATAAAAATTACGTCACACAAACATGAGAAGATCTAGACGGAAAAGCAACCATGTCAACACCTTCTATTCTCCCCACTACAAGCCATCCACCAAGATGGACACGTAGGCTATATGCCCCAAGGCCACCCAGCCAAAGGTGGCTGAACAGAAAGGTGGCAACCATACAAAAGTCACTTAATGGAAAGATGGCCACAAAACAAACATGTTATTGGCCAGATAGAAGTCGCCTAACAAAAAGGAAACCAGCCAGAAAATACGTACTGGATAGACAAAGATTGCCAAACAAAAATATGGCCAACCGTATAGAATTGGTCAGATAGGATAGGTACCAGCCAGACAGAGCTGGGTTGAATAGATCCACGCCTCGAGCTACTCAACCATGCTCTATCCCCCACATAGTGCCTCACCAAAGGTACTCATCTTTCTTCCATTCCTCTGCAAGTGGGTTCTTCCAACCTTGCTTGCCAACGCAACATACCACTGTCACCAACGAGGGACAGACTTCAAAAGAGCCCATTGTCTTACAAGTTGATGAGACTATGGAACACCATATGACAAAGCACCACATCAAATGGATCTACAATCTCTAGCATTAAATGTTCAAAAAGTTTCCTAATAGAAAGATAAAACTTCCAAAAGTACGACACCACCTTGCACAAAAGTAATAAGGTAGCACCTAACGAATGAGATTGTGACCCTCAAAAGTATCCAACTGAAATATATCTTGTGCACACCTCCCTAAAAATCCAAGACTACCCAATAGAGTACTCCAAAAATATGTCCAAGCTCTATTTCAAATACTCGAAAGGATCAACATAATCAACCAAGTATGTACCCATACTTTCCAAAGCAACATGTCCTTCCCAAAAGCATTTTGCCCGACAATAGGACAATGCATGTCACACCCCATATTTTGAGTACGTGAAATTTAAGAAAAATAGATAAAATTTGAAAGAAAATTATTAATTTTAAAATCATTAATTATGAAACATCAATTTAAAATAAAACAAGTCAATTATTAATAATTTGGGTACCCTTGAAATAATTTAATATTTATAGAAACACAATAAAACCTTCAAAAAAAAACTTATAATCCAAATAGTTACAAATATTTGAAATTATAACAAATTAGAATAGTCTCAGCCTGTCTACTCAATAAACATAATAACTGATAAAACAAATAAGGGTAAAGGGAAAACCTTTTAATTGAACTCCTTAGAAGTACACACCTCACAATCAAGTCACAACAACTTCGAAGAAAACATTATCTGATCTGAAAAGAGCAAGGGGAAACAGAGTGAGCTACAACTAGCTCAGTATGGATATACTTCATGCACAGTCCTCAATGAAAATCAATGATGCATGCTACATTTAAATTATTTCATGCATATCCAGTAATAAATCATCAGTATATCAGTAGTGGGGAGATTTCATTTTTTTAACCTCTGGCATACTTGTACTTCCTCACTTCCGTAGCCGGGTGGAGTGTTCATTCCAGGTACCCCATACATGCTCATACAATCATAATGAAATATGCAATGTCCAATATAAAATACACATGCATGCTAAGCCAAATCCATATGTATTGATCAACTCCGAAATACATGGGCGCGTGCGCGGTCAACCTTTGAGACGCACATGGGTCCACCTCCTACCCCATGTATGGTCATACTCTAAAATACATATGGAACATGTATTGGTCAACTCCAAACTACATGGGTCCTCATCTTAAGGGTCCTCGTCATATGGACGGTCCAACTCTGAGACCCATAGACGAAACAAATACCAAGACCCAAGACGGACAACTCCGAAACACAATGAGGGGTCCAACTCTGAGGCCCATGTGCGGTTTAATACCAAGACCCTTGTATGAACAACTCCGAGATACATGTGAAATACAATGCGTACCTATAGGCCATCGAAAAGTAATCTGCTGCATCTAGTAGCCCCAAGGTACCATGTCTTTGCAAGACATCTATACAGGTAATACTCCCCACAAAAATAATTTTATGATGCATGCACAAAAACTTAGATGCCATGTAAAATATTTTAATACCCATATTTCATAATCTCATATATACATATAAAATGTTTCCAAACGGGTATCTTAATTATAACATCATTATAAACACTTTTATAAAAACATTTATAAACATGGCATCAATTTCATTCATTCAAATATCTATGATAATGCATGATATTTTCATAAAAATAATGCATGAAGAAAAAGTGGAGTAATAACCCCTACCTTAGAAAGTTTCATAGGTACACTTATCTCATACGGTACTAATTGAGGTAACGTCCCAAATCCTTGATAGTAGAACTGTCGTTCTAGGTCTTTTATCAACCCACCCTTTCGACGCTTCTTCTGCAAGGTCTTAACTCTGTCATTGCATTTTGAAGAAAGTCAAGTGTCTTAACAATATGTCATTTAATAAGATCTTATTTAGGTGAAAATGGCTAACGATTCTCACTCATTTGATTAATAGCCTAAAACATAACATGAAAGAACAATTAAAAGAGGATTATAACCTTTTAGCTCCTATAGGGAAATATTGGAGTAGAGATACTAATACAACTCTAGCAAAAGACACGCTCACACAAGCGGTAAAAAGATTAAGGACGATAAAAAAATAGGACCAAGGAGAAGAATCTTTCATTAATTCCTAAAATAAAATAGACAAGAGAAACACACTTCCAAATAATAGAACCAATTCTTACTTTTGTAAAACCCTTGAAAACGAAATGGACTAATAAAATAAAAGAAGGCAGAGGAACCAAAAGAGAAAAGCTTAGACATACAAGGCTCCAAACCATATATGATCAAATTTAATACATCACTATTATAAGATGCGTACAACTATTCTATAAATGATTTATGACATTACGAAACACAATAAAAGTTTAATTCGTTAACCGACACCAAAAATGTTACTCTTAGGCTTTCCAAAGTGGAATAGGAAACTGTTTGAAATACTGTTAGTTTTTTTTTTAAGTAGGCAGAAGTGATTATAAATATTAAATCATGTTGAGTTTATATCACTCATAAATAAGTCAAATATCAAATCATTTTATAAATTTAGCCATAGCATTTATTCCAGACTCAAGTAAGAGAACAAATATAAAAGACTGTAACTTATAGATGTATGCAAATGGTGCATATTATAAAGTTCCATTTAGCAAGAAACATTGGGCTTTTAATTCATACAATTGTGTAAAAATTTCTAATTAACCAATGTTTCAAAAAAAAAAAACCAAAAATCATCATACTAGCAAAAGAAAGGAAAGTAGGTAAAATTGTTTGTTTTATGTAAAAAGTCAACAATTTATCTTTTATGCCTCATCAAACACCAATTATATTCAAAGCTAATACTTAAAAACATGATAGAACCATATTACCAAGGTTTTAACTTTGAGAAATATCAATAATCTAAAAACAAAGTAAACACAAATTACCAAACGCTTAGGTTCAGAAAATTAAGTTCAATCTAAAGTATACAATAATACCTTCCCAAATCATTCATTCTATATACGAAATCAGAAAGTAAAACTAAAAACAAAACACTTGATTATCGAGAAATATATTTATAAATGTCCTAAATTTAACTTTAATTATCTATAAAAAAAAAATTTCAATCATTGCTCTCATAAAATCATACCCATAATCACTATAAATAGCAACATTTAGACAGCTTGAAATAGAAAGAACACTCTTGTTCACGCATCAAATAGTCACAATTAAAGGAATTAATGAATGCAAAGCTAGACACGGATTCTATTTAATTGAAAATAACTTTTTCTCCTATTTGATAGTTCAAACACTAACTCATACAACACCCACTTTTGTTCCAAGTTTCTATAAATATGCACAGCCCCATTTAGAGGAAATCTTCCTTAAGCAAAGTGGTGCTAAACAATACTTAATAACTCTATTCATGAAAATTCAAGTAAAATAACAAAACTCAGTTCACAGCATTCACAATCCCATTTGGGATCAACATCGTTACTCAGAAAATTCAAAACTGAAATACAATACCACATAATAACCCAAAAATGATTTAAACATAATCAACAAATTCAAACAAAGATTAGGAAGGAGAACAAATTATAAACAAAATGTACCATTTCTGGCTAAAAATGGTGTATTTGGTGGCTGAGGGACAAAAACACTGGAAAACTACTAATGGCGCTCGAAATGGCGACGGAGAAACAGTGGTCGTGAGGTGGCTGGCTAGTGGTTGTGCGACTGGTGTCATAAACGACAGCAAAAGTAGTTTCCTTGATGGCCTTCGTGACGCTCGCGTGAAGGAAGGACGACGACTGGGGAGTACGCCGGCAACGCCTCTCCTCCCCCTCCTCCTCTCTCTCTCTCTCTCTCTCTCTCTCGTCAACTATAAAATAGCCCTAACGTTTTTCATGGCTGGAGAAGAAGGAAGTTGGGTTTAATAGGATTAATTGATAAAATGACCAAATTGCCCTTGCCCTTGGCTTTGAAAAGTTTAAAGGAGTAGGAAAATTTTGGTAATTTCACACAATTTTTCCAAAATTTCTAAAAATTAGTTTAAAAATTAAATAAATTATCTTAAATCATTTTAAATTTTCTATAATTTAAATTTGTATTACCAAAGTATTTATTTAAGTTAATTAAAGAAAATACAATTTGAAACACTTAAAAAAATTAATATTATTTCCTTAAAATATTAATTGAGACCAGGATCTCACAATGCATGTGTTCGCTCAAATTCTAGAAGCCTAGAACAATGTTCCAAGTCCTACCAAATTATAAAGTTTCACACAATTTCTAGAAGGCAGGCACCCAATAGGTGAGCACTGGCAGAGAAGGCCTTACAACAGAATTTCAGAAAGGTCATTTCTACACATGATCAAGGCTATATCCCATATGATGCGAACGGGTCCTCCGGCAAGCCCGCCCGCCGCAACAGTGCTGCAGCACGTCGCCCCCAACCCTTCTCAGGCATGCGCCGACCCCACCTCCATACCCACCACCTCCGAAGAGTCCACACTCCGGCAACAGGGGCAGGCAACAGGGCCTCTACTCACATGCACTGCAGGTTGTTTACTCCAAGGCTCGAACCCTTGAAGTACTTGATACCACTCCCTAACATACCCTTTTTCCAACAATTCACCAACCTGTCTTTGAAGCTCTTTTGTCTCTTCTGGATTGCTCCTGTAAGCCGGTCGATTTGGAAGGGAAGCGCCGGGTACAAAGTCAATTTGGTGCTCAATTCCCCTAATTGGTGGCAACCCCTTAGGTATGTCATCGGGAAACACATCTTCAAAATCCTGCAAAAGTGAGACAATAACACTAGGCAAAGAAGGGTTAAGTTCGTTAGTTGAAAAACAAGCCTCCTTATACAAAAGTACAAGTATAGGCCTTTTAGAAACCATAGCTCCCTTGATTTCACTCATTGATGCATAAAAACTCTCTTTTTGCTTCTCTTTATTTTTTTCTTTTCTTTCGCTCAAGCTTTTTTTTTCTCCTTCATTTTCTCCACTCATTTCATCACTTTTTTTACTTCCACTCTCAGTTGTTTCTTTATTCTCTCTCATTTTTTTTTCAATTGCTCTTTTCAGTTGTATTTGATCTTCATAAACTTGTTTTGGAGTGAGGGGTACAAGAGTAATGGGTTTCTTATTAATTACAAAAGAATATCTATTTGTGTAACCGTTATGGTTGGCTCTTCTATCAAATTGCCATGGCCTCCCCAAGAGAATGTGACTTGCTTGCATTGGCACCACATCGCATAGAACTTCATCCTTATACTTGCCAATAGTAAAGGAAACCATAACTTGTCTTATTACCTTAATCTCTCCACAATCGCTCAACCACTGCAGCTTGTATGGACTAGGATGCTTCAGAGTAGGTAAATTAAGTTTCTCAACCATATAACTGCTAGCCACATTAGTACAACTACCTCCATCAATAATCATACTACAAACTTTTTCATTAACAAGGCACCTAGTATGAAAGATGTTTTCTCGTTGTACCTGGTCATCTTCTTTGGTGATTGTGCTAAGAGCTCTTTGTGCGACTAAGAGTTGTCCATCCATTGCCGCTTCAAAGCCACTTTCATCCTCTAATGTTGAAACAGATTCTGAATCACTTTCTTCTTTATCAGTCTCAATTTCTCCATTGTCTCGTAACACCATAACCTGCTTGTTTGGGCATTCACTTGCAATGTGCCCCCTTCCCAGACATTTAAAACATCTTATGACAGAATTTCGAGGATTAGGGTTTTCTGCTTTACCTTGATTTGCATGGTTGGATGGCCCGACTTTTGGCTTGTAGGTGGTGGATGTTTGGGCATTATCCTCTCTTCTTGGCTGGTTTGGTTTCCAACCATTGGATCGGAAGTTTGTTGTTGAAGGACGTGTGTTGCCCCTCCTCTTAAGTTGTTGTTCAACTTTGACGGCCTTTTGTACCATCTCATCTACCTCCACATAATGTTGCAATTCAACAATATTGACAATTTCTGGATTTAACCCATTGAGGAAACGAGCCATGGTTGCTTCTCGATCTTCCTCCACATCTGCCCTTATCATAGCAATCTCCATTTCTTTGTAATAGTCTTCGACACTCCGGTGGCCTTGTTTCAAACTTTGCAACTTTTGATACAAGTCTCGATAGTAATGACTGGGCACAAAGCGCTTCCTCATTGCTGCCTTCATGTCTACCCAAGTCTCAATGGGACGATCTCTATTTCGCCTCCTGTTAATAACTAACTGATCCCACCAAATTACAGCATAGTCAGTAAATTCAATGACAGCTAGTTTTACCTTTTGTGCTTCAGTATATTGGCGACAATCAAACACAAATTCTATCTTTTTTTCCCACTCAAGATAGGCTTCAGGATCGGACTTCCCTTGAAATGACGGAATTTTCATTTTTATACCACTAAGGTTGTCATTCCCTTGATTTCTGGTTCTCATTCCCCGTCTCCCTCTTTGACTACCAACAGAATCTTCTCCTTCATCATTCTCATCGTGGTAGTAATTATCATCCTCTTCTCTTACTGGAAATCTCTCCCTCCTATTTGATTGACGAACGGGTCTTGGCTGATCTACACGGGCATTTTCCACTTGATCTAAACGCTCATGTATGTGCTCCAATTCCCTCCTCATCATCCGTTTCATCTCTCCTACTAATGCCTCCATTAAGAACTTTGGGTCCATGGGATTGGAAGTATCTTCAATGGTGTTCTTATCATTGTTGGACATTTTTTTTTTTTTTGCAAAAAAAATGAAAGTTAGAAAATCCTCACTGCACTCTCTTACGTGTTTCACTCAACACTCCTGTTTTCACACAATAATAATATATATATATATATAAATTTTTTTTTTTTTTTTTTTGAATGGGAACTTGATTCTTGAACTCAAAATAGGAAGATAAACTTGTACAAAAAAATAGGAAGATAAACTTGTACAGATCCTTTATATCTCTTTTTTTTTTTTTTTTAGCAAGTAAATAAGAACTCTTTTCTTTCCAGAACTGAAATAGAACTCAAGAATTGAAACAAGAACACAACGAACAAGCAGAAACTAATTCAAGAAGTAGGTGGCTTTGCCAACCATGGAATGTTAATAAGAACTCAAGAGTTGAAACAACAACAAAATTGAACAAGATGAGCAAACGGAATGGAAATAAAGATTATATTTTTTTGATTTTTTTTTTTTTTTTTTTTTTGAAACAGATTTAGAAAACGGATAAATGGATAAGCAAATCTGAAAACATAGAACTAGGCTCTGATACCAAATGATACGAACCACGCCAACTTGTGACGAAACCCGTAAGAAGTTTAATACCTAGGATCGTTCTAATTTCAGATTCGGGTGGAAAAACCTTGACCCAACACCTATATAGAGATGTGAACCTTGGTATAATGAGGACGCCACAATCAAGGATGGAAACTTGATTGATAAGTCTATGATTTGAACGCCACAGAGAAATCTGATAAGTTCAAGAAGAATCAAAGAGAATTTGCTCTCAAGTTTGTATTAATATTCAAGTGTGTTTCAATTAATGAAAATGTTACAATTTATAGAGCTAGGAAACCTAAGCACTAAACATTCACATGTGCTTAAAGAAAACAAAGTAATAATGGTGCTTCCTAAAGTATTGATTCTAAAGGGTATCCAATGGGCTCTTAAGAGGTATCCAATGTGCTCTTAAGAGCACTAAACATTACAATTTGTTGTTTTCCTCTTTAAGAGAATCCAATGTGCTTCTTAAGAGTAACAAACACTACAATTTCGTCCACACCCTAATCAAGAGTATCCAATGTGCTCTTAAGAGCACATGAGCCCAAATTTGTCAATCTTGGATTTGGACCATATTTATTAATGTTTGGGTCTCTTCTTCTTCTTCAATGGGTCTCCATTTGCATGCTTGAGCCCAAATTACTTGAATCAGCCCATTCAATGCATTTATAAATTTCTTAGCCCGTGATCTTGTGATTGGGCCAATAACTTGAATCGGGTCTTCATTCCTTTCTCTTATGTTAGCCGTGTCCTCATCACCATATGTCGTTTCTCTCTACAAAGGACAGAAATAATGTCCCACAATGATGGAAGAATAGGCAATGCTCCCCTATGAGGTTTTTTTTTTTTGTCAGTACATAGGCCACGTATGCCGACAAGAAATCTCCAACAAACGCGAAAGTCCATAACAAGATTATTAAAGGGTAGTCCAAACTTTGAAAAGTGCACCAAGCACAACATCCTATAATAACGAAGCTGTGACTCTATATCATGAAAGATAGAGAAAAACATATCTCTAGACCACGCTCGCCCCACATGTGGGTGAAAAGTGTGGACAAGCTAGCAATTCACGAACCGATGACATCCTTACAATAGGCTCTACACCCCATAAATGGCTTGCACCGAATGCAGCTTTACTTATCACCATACCACACTTCCCCTACATGTGGGCAGAAGCGTGATCAAGCTAGCGCGCCATAGACGAGTAGCATTCTTATGATAGGCTCTGAATACCATGGATGGTTTTCAACAAGCATCACTTTACAACTCTAGGTTTAAACCTTTCCCACATGGGAAGAGGCAACAACCAAAGCTAGCATGCACAGACGAGCGGCACCCTTACAATAGGCTCTACACTCCACAGATGGATCTCTAGAAGCGCAAGTTTTCATCTCCAGGTCTAAACCTCTCCCACATGCGGAAAGGTAATAGCCAAAGCTAGTGCGCCACAGTGGGGTGGCACCCTAGTGATAGGCTATGTACCCTACAGATGGCTTTCAATGAGCATAGCTTTACAGGCTCTCTACTGTAACCTAATCGACCGTAGATTCTATCACGAGCATCAGCTAACCTGCAAAATAGGTAGCCTTTTCTAGCCTAGGGTCCAGGGATCGTTCGAGGTTCTTACACCCTACCATGCACAAACAAAAATTTTGATGCAACTAAAAGACCATAGGTCTTGGCCAAGACAGTTAAGAGACACTGCAATATGAGGGATAGCAAAGAACACGAACAATCCTGCCACAAAGATTCTATGTTTGGACTACTTAACTAAGTTGCAAGCCCAAGCAAGGGGCTAACAATACAGGGACCCCAAAAGGTCACCCAGACTTAGTAAAACTTCTCCAAACAGCTGTAACATAGCTCACACTTGCACTATAAGATGTGATCTGACTCAACCAAGGAATCAAACAAGAACATACGAGTATTCAGACAAGATTTGGATAAACTAAGGGCAAGCAGAGTAGAAGCTAGCCAAATAGGGGCTAATTGAATAAAGGCTAGCCCAATAGAGGTTGGCCAAATAGGAGTTGGTCAGACGGGACAGTCGGATGGGGATGGCCAGATAGGGTAGGTCGTATAGGCCATCATCCGAGCTGGATCCAGCTAGACAAGTCCCATCTTTCTACAAGCCACCCACACTCCATCCCAAACCACATTCTACCTACACTCCATCCCAAACCACATTCTACCTACACTCATGCCCTCTCGTCTTCTGGAACAAAGAAAGTCCATTGAAGACTCGAGCCCTTTTGCAACAAAAATCCAAACGCAAGGTAAAAATAAAAGTTCAAGGTGTGTGCCAAACATATTGATGGAGCCATTAGCATATCAGCTGTTCAAGTTTCTTTGTTTTACCTATTTCTGGTTATGGTAAACTTTTTTTTTACAATAAATACTTGTTATTAATGGCAAGCCACTGATCCAATATAATTTATGTTTGGAATGATTATCATGCTACTTGAATAATTATTCTCTGTTGATTGAACATTTTACTGTGAGAAAATTGCTGAAGTATTATTTGTGATCTACACTTATAGTACTAGGCTACTAGCTTGTTACAAGGAAGCCTAATTTTGCGTTTACTCTGAAATAGTGAAATGGCTACATAATGGTGTCAAATTGCTATTTTGAGGCTTTCAAGCCTTAGTAAGACTAATGATGTAGGTGCAACCGAAGAAAACAAAAAAAGATATGAGAAGAGATAAGTCTTATTTTCATTGATTATAACCTTTACAAAGATAGAGAATGCTGTTATTAAGACTAATCAATTATATCGAGCATAATTGCTGAATATAATACTGATATCAAACCACTCATTAAATCAGTAGACACTGTAGATGTTGGGAATAAAAAATAAGCCTCAGATTTTGTAGAAATCCCGAATAATTAGGAAATCAGTTAGGATTGATTATTAGTTGGTTAGAAGATAAAAACAGAAAATATTTTGTTTAAATCTTTATTTCTTTTATTTCTGATTCACTTTCGATTCAGTGATTGTATTATATATATCCTTGTTGTGTACATAAATTTATATCAGAAAATTAATAAAACAATTATAGAGTTATCAATCCATATGGTATCAGAGCCAGAATTATGACGGATACTGGTGAATCTGTTTCATCTGATAACAACGCCAGAGAAACAGAAACCAGATCAAGAATGAGTCCTGGAGGACTCGATAGCTCTCCAATTCAACTCACAGTTGAAAAATTTGACGGAAAAAACTATCGGGAATGGGCACAATCCATCAAACTTTTCATGGATGGCAAAGGAAAATTGGGATATCTTACCGGAGATATAAAAGAACCCAATCCGAGTAATATCACAGCCCATCAAACTTGGAAATCAGAAAATTCCATGGTGACTGCGTGGCTCGTCCAATCCATGCAACCAGCCCTCGGAAAAACATTTCTTTTCTTACCCACGACAAAGGATGTGTGGGAGGCTATTCGGGAGACCTATTCAGATACAGAAAATTACTCCCAAATCTTTGAATTAAAAACACGATTGTGGAATTTAAAACAAGGAACTAGAGAAGTTACCGAATATTACATGGAAATGTTGAACATATGGCAAGAGCTGGACCTCAATCTTGAAGAAAGCTGGGCTTGTACCACTGATAGTGTACAATACAAGAAGAGGATAGAGAGTGAAAGAGTATTTGAATTTTTGGCTGGCTTAAACAGGGAATTGGATGATGTGAGAGGAAGAATACTAAGCCGTCGACCCCTTCCATCTACCCGTGAAGTCTTCGCCGAGGTGCGACGGGAGGAGCGCCGGCGAGGAGTGATGCTACGCGGCGGCGACGGTGCTGGAGATAGCTCGGCCCTTGCTGCGCGAAGAAGGGAGGAACTTACGAGAAGAAGAATTGGAGAAGATGGAGTGATCGGGCCGAATGAATATAAGAAGCCTATTGGGCCTGATGGTTTCGGGTCAGCCTTCAATGGGCCTGGAGCTTTCAATGGGCCTGGAACCAAAAATTTTAATCCAGCCCATGAGGAACCATATTTGCTTAATGGGCCTGATATTTATGGACTCTCTTCTTGTGGGCCTCAATTTGGGACAGGTCCAAACCAAATGAAAAGACGACCGTGGTGTGAACATTGCCGGAAAAACGGACATACAAAAGACACGTGTTGGGAGATACACGGAAAACCAACAGATTGGAAACCAAGACAAACCTTCAAAAATCGAGGATATCAGGTCTCTACTAATCAACATGACAACGACAAACTGATGTCCAGTTCAACATTTAATCCGGAACAAATGGAACAAATTTATCAACTATTTTCTAAGTTCCACACATCGGGTCAGTCTTCTGCTTATGTTCCCTCTGGCTCACTAGCACATAAAGGTGATTTTTTAACGGCGTTACTCTAAAACATAAATACCCCTTGGATTATTGACTCTGGGGCATCAGATCATATGACAGATAATCATGAACTTTTTTCTTCATATATACCTTGTGCTGGTAATTTAAAAGTAAGAATTGCAGTTGGTACTCTCTCTCTAATTGCCGGAAAAGGAAGTATTAGAATTTCTGAATCTATTACTCTTGAGTCAGTCCTTCATGTCCCAAAATTATCCTGCAACTTATTATCTGTCAGTAAATTAACCGCTCACACAAATTGTTCTGCTAAATTCGTTTCATCTTGTATTTTTCAGGACCTATTATCGGGGAAGACGATTGGCAGTGCTAGAGAGAGTGAAAGACTTTATTACTTTGAGGCAGCCAATGTGAGTGAACAGAATCAAATTAAAAATTGTAATTCTGCTTCTCTTCCTAGGAATAATAATTTTTTGTTGTGGCACTTTAGAATGAGTCACCCTAATTTTCAGTATTTAAAACAATTGTTTCCATCTCTTATTCAAAATAAAGACGTATCTGATTTACAATGTGAAACATGTGAACTTGCAAAACATCATCGTACATCTTTTTCAAAATCCAAATACACACCTTCCACACCATTCGCCCTCATCCACAGTGATTTATGGGGACCGTATCGGCATCCGAGTCGCACTCATGTAAAGTGGTTTATCACATTTATTGATGATCATACTCGTGTCTGTTGGGTGTATTTACTAAAAGATAAAACTGATGTTCGAACAGTATTTATTAGCTTTCACTCCATGATATACACACAGTTTCAAACACGAATTCAAATATTGCGTACTGATAACGGTACAGAATATGTTAACCATTCTCTTAAAGATTACCTCCAAACCCATGGAATCATTCACCAAACCTCATGTGTGTATACTACACAACAAAATGGAGTAGCCGAGCGAAAAAACAAACATCTCTTGGATGTGGCCCGGGCACTCATGTTCACAACCAATGTGCCAAAAATGTTTTGGGGCGATGCTATTCTGACATCTGCCTTTCTTATAAACAGAATGCCCAGTCGTGTTCTATCCTATGAAACACCCGTTGGAAAACTAAAACACTATTTTCCAATCTCTCGCATTATGTCCGACATTCCACTTAAGATATTTGGTTGTACAGCATTTGTACATGTTCATCCTCACGACCATGGAAAACTAGACCCGAGAGCCCTCAAATGTGTTTTTATTGGCTACTCTCCTACTCAAAAAGGTTACAGGTGTTATGACCCATCTACGAAGAGTGTTTTCACTAGCCTTGATGCCACATTCTTTGAGACCACACCATATTATCCTTCCAAAACTCCTCTTCAGGGGGAGAATGTGAGTTCTGAAGATCAGTTTTACTCTATTGACCTTTCATTTCCTAGTACCCCCTCCTTTCATTTCCTAATACCCCCTTCCCAAATAATAACAGTCTCTCCTTACCAAATACAGCCTCTACAAATCACCCAGAACTTGTTACACCAAATCATTCTAATGTGCCATCTACAAAAACACATTTAGACTTAGCGGGAGACACAGAGTCACAGGTAGATAAGGAGATACTTGTTTACTCAAGGAGGCCAAAATCAAAGTACAAAGGGAGACTCACTCTTGACACACTACAAGAGTCCAATCCGATGATGGATCCTATCCTTGAGCCTTCTTTGAATCCAGGTAACTCTAATTCCTTTGATGATTTACCTATTGCACTCAGAAAACAACCTCGATCTTGTACTTCTCACCCCATATCTAAGTTTGTATCGTATAATGCTTTGTCTCCCACATTCCATGCTTTCACCACTAAGCTTGACAGGATCGTAATTCCAAAAAATATTGATGAGGCTTGGAAAATTCTCGAGTGGAGGAATGCAGTAATGGAAGAATTACGGGCTCTAGAAAAAAATAAAACTTGGGATGTAGTGGAGTTACCCAAAGGTAAGAAACCAGTTGGGTGCAAGTGGGTTTTTACTGTAAAGTATAAAGTTGATGGAACTGTCGAACGTTACAAAGCTCGTCTAGTTGCTAAAGGATTCACTCAGACTTATGGGATCGACTACACCGAGACATTTGCTCCGGTTGCAAAGCTGAACACTGTTAGAGTATTACTGTCATTAGCAGCAAACTTGGAGTGGACTCTCCAACAGTTAGACATAAAAAATGCCTTCCTCAACGGAGTATTAGACGAGGAAATTTTTATGAAATTACCGCCAGGATTTTGTGAAGGTAGTCAACAGAATGCGGCGTGCAAACTAAACAAATCTCTCTACGGACTTAAGCAGCCACCACGAGCGTGGTTTGATAGATTTGCGAAAGTGATAAAGGATCAAGGCTATCAACAGGGTCAATTAGATCACACAATATTTTTTAAACACTCGTCAAACGATTTAAAAACAATTCTGATTGTTTATGTAGATGACATAATACTAACAGGAGATAATCTGCCCGAAATTGAAAGACTTAAAAATGTCTTTGCCACAGAGTTTGAAGTCAAAGACTTAGGACAAATGCGATACTTCTTGGGAATGGAAATTGCAAGATCGAAAAAGGGCATTAGCGTCTCACAACGAAAATATGTTCTAGATCTTCTAACTGAAACTGGTATGCTTGGGAGCAAACCAAGTGACACTCATATTGAAACAGGGAAGAAAATGGAACATGGTGAAGAATCAGTTGACAAAGAAAGGTACCAGAGACTGGTCGGGAGACTAATCTATTTATCACATACAAGACCTGACATTGCATTTGCGGTAAGTGTAGTAAGTCAACATATGCACTCTCCGAAAGAAAGCCACCTAGAAGCAGTGTACAGAATTTTGAGATATCTTAAAGGCTCTCCTGGAAAAGGCCTCTTCTTCAGGAAAACAGACCAAAGAAGAACAAAAATTTTTTCAGACGCTGATTGGGCGGGTTCAATTGAAGACAGAAGATCCACTACTGGGTACTGTACCTTTCTATGGGGGAACCTAATTACATGGAGAAGTAAAAAGCAAAACGTAGTAGCTAGAAGTAGTGCTGAAGCTGAATTTAGAGCAGTTGCACAAGGAATTTGTGAAGGACTATGGTTGAAGAAACTTCTAGAAGAACTACGAGTAGAGGCTGAGGTTCCACTCAAAGTTTACTGTGATAATAAAGTTGCAATCAACATCTCTCTTAATCCATTCCAACATGATCGGACTAAATACATCGAAGTTGATAGACATTTTATCAAAGAGAAGGTTGAGAATGGTATTATCTGTATGACCTACATTCCTACACGAGAACAAACTGCAGATATTTTCACTAAAGGGCTTCCGCGTCAGAGTTTCGATGATTTCATAAACAAGTTGGACATGATTGATATCTATGAACCAACTTGAGGGGGAGTGTAGAAATCCCGAATAATTAGGAAATCAGTTAGGATTGATTATTAGTTGGTTAGAAGATAAAAACAGAAAATATTTTGTTTAAATCTTTATTTCTTTTATTTATGATTCACTTTCGATTCAGTGATTGTATTATATATATCCTTGTTGTGTACATACATTTATATCAGAAAAATAATAAAACAATTATAGAGTTATGAATCCATAGATTTCATTAATTGAGTTGTCTAAATTTGTATATCATACAATGGAAAGGGCCTTATATAGGCAATTTGAATCTTAATTCTCCAAGTACTTTAATTCTAAAGGTGACCTTCATGCTATCAAACTTAAGCACAAGGAAATAAAATTTTAAGTGATAAGATATGTAAGGTTTATATTTATTGGCAATTTTCGTGAACAAAATATCAAATGTAATCTAGCATAGGGGTCACCGTTCGATCAATTGATACACGACTAATGAACTCTTCGAACGTGGAATATTCATCAGGTAAAACATTTCATCATGCATACACACTCACACAATTGAACACTACACTTAGTTTGGATTGTATCGAAAGAATATATTGTGCACACCATGTTCGATCGATCGAGGGTATGGTTAGATCGATCGAGACATGTTCGATCGATCGAGCCTGGATCAACTTCGATCTAGGTTCTCTCTGTTTGGATTAGATCGATCGAGAAATTTGATCGATCGATCGAACCATGTTCGATCGATCGAGACTGGATCAACTTCGATCTACGTCCTCTCTGTTTGGACTGGATCGATCGAGCAATTGGATCGATCGATCGAACCCTGTTCGATCGATCGAGTTCTGTGTATCGATCGATCGAGAAGGTCTCGATCGATCGAGACGGCCTGTCGATCGATCGAGCCGGTATTATAATTCTACTCAAACTCTATTTGTATGTTCGATCCAAATGCTACTTTTACCTATTAGACCCCATTTATTGTCAATAACTGAATCCTTGGTTGAGGTTAATTGTGGTAATTGTAAATCCTGATTAGTGTAGAGTTATGACTTGTTACAAATCCTGTTTGAGCGTGAATTGGACTCTATATATATGAAAGGTGTTTGTGCTTAATTTTCAACTACACAGAGATAAATTTTCATAACTCTGATTGCGCTTTTAAAAAATTTCTTCGTGATATTTGTTTTGCATGTTCTAGAGTTTGCCTTCTGATCTGTTTTTGTATCTTTTGCTATTGAATCTGCTCTAGGACACGTTTTGCATTTGTGCTACTTGAGCTAATCTTTCAGGTGCTGTTGGTGACGTGTTCGGTGTTTCGTGTGACTCGAAACTACCGAACTTGACGGGTTCGATTGTTCTTGTGTGACTCAAGAAGATCGGAACGTTGGTCCGGATCCAGACATCTAGCTATTGGAGGCTGTGAAAGGAGCGACGGCTCGTAAGTAAATTACATAGGGGGGCTTTATCTGTAACGGGTAGTTTAAGACCTAGCCTTGTAATTGAACATTATTTTCATAGTGGATAGTTAGGTGGTCCGGTGGACCGGTGGTTTTCCTCTTAGGTCATTGTTGTGGCCTAGGTTGTTTCCACCTAAAAATTTCTTGTGTCGTTTATTAATTCCGCATTTTAATTTCATACGTGATTGCATGTGAAGCCGTTGTGTTTAGGTAAAATAATTAAAAAAGTTATTAAATCTGAAAATAACCTATTCACCCCCCCCCTCTAGGCTTATTTGGTTCGTAACTAAAACTTTCAAGATAAAATAATAAAAGAAACAAAATATTGAATGAAATAAATAAGAAACTTTAATCTCTAAAGTATTTAATAGAAACTCGTATTTTTTGCTCCATTAACTAATCTCTCCACATCTTAAGGCTTGGGCTCAAATAGTTTTTTATGCTTGTATAATTAGGTTGTGAGCAATGAGGTTCTTGAATCTATATGCCTCAAAAATCTATTTTTGTTTTTGGGAAATTCTTAACATGGGTGTTGGATATTCTTGATGACCCAATATTTGAACCCACGTTTGACTAAAATTAACAGTACACAGAATAACATATTTGAACTCAAGTATTCCAATTCCATTTGTTGTAGCTTCTATCATATTCTTTGGTATGTCTGAGTCTAATGGTCAAGCATATTCATATTTGCGTCAGAATAACTTATCTACTTCTTGCTAGTGCTGATATTTCTTAAAATCACATTTTGAGCTGTTGTCATGAATGATAATGCATTTCAATGTTAAATTATAACTTTTGTTCTCCCAAAAAAATTTGTTAAATGAAAATTTGTTATTACAATTTTGTCATTGGATAAACTAACAAATGTATCACTGAAGGAATAAGAAAGCTGCAAACATATCATCTAAGTTTATTGGGCTACAAATATAGCATTGAAGTACCATAAGTTTTACAAAATTACCGTCCGTTTGCAACTTGGCATGATAATCAGTGACATTATCAAGACTAATATCAAGTTACTTTACTGGCATGATACTCAGTGACACTAATCCTTTTTGCTCAACTTGGCAATGCAGTGGTTGTGCAATGCTGATAAGTCCTCGCATGACCCACGACTAAGATTGAAGTAATGTTTAACTTGTTGATTTCTTTTTTCTCTTCTTCTTTTGCTAATTTTGTTGGTCTTAATCATAGAGTAACATGCTTTCTTCTTTAATGGATTGCACATTTGTAATACGTATTTCTTGTTACTATTCTTTAACCAGATCAAAGCATGGTTGACTTTTGCTTCCACTTTTGTTGAGTTAAATAATTAATGCAGCTGAATGTGTTGTAGGGCATTCTTTGGGCCATTGTACAGATGCCTAGCAAGGGGAGCAAGAGCAGTATTTCAAGTGTATACTGAAAATTTGGACCAGCGTGAGTTGATTTTAAAATCTGCAATGCGTGCTGGATTTTCTGGTGGTGTGGTTGTTGATTTCCCTCACAGGTATGATAGATTATCAAGTCAAATTGTATATTGCATTTCCTGGGTTTCTTGTATGGAAAGTAATATATACACGCACTTTTTGAAGTTTTGATGTCATGAATTTATGCATGTAGTTATTTGTAAAGAAAACTATGCAATACTTCAATGATTCTAATTGCTTGCTATGATGGAGAGAAGATTTCAGATTTTCTGTTGACATTTTTATTGTGCGCATCACACATATGGACAAAAGTACCCACTAAAAATTCATTATAAGGCCCACCTTTTTAGCCATTTTTTCCCATGTGTATAGTGCACATTGGTAGCATATGCAGTGGCACACCAAAAATGAGAACAGAAAGTTAGGACTCTGGAAAGGAGGGGTACTTCATCCAAACGCACAAATTCACAATGTAAACATCTCATGTCATGAGATGAGTTTACTAAATCAAGACTTGTTTTTAGATTTTGCAAACACTATTGCATTTGCATCTCTAAGTCCACATGACACTATGACTTAGGAAAATTGATAAATTATGACTTCTAAATGCATTTGGCATAATGATTGGTCTGAGTGAAGCGTATGAAAGGGGTCTAATTAGCATTCCATTCTTTTTAATAGCTAAAGCTGTTAGTGTGACAATTGTTGGTGTTGAATTTCTGCTATTATTTCCTCTACTTCACTAACTTGGAGTGATTTTTAATAATAGTACAAAGAAAAGAAAAGAATATCTTGTTCTCACTTGTGGCCCACCATCTATGAGTACATCTGTTCCTAAGGGAAAAGATGAAGATGATGAGAGTTGCTCTGATGAAGAAAGCAGTGGAGATGAGCAGAATCAAACTGTGAGTTTCCTGTCACTTTCATGAGTTGTTTCCTTTTGCTTTTGACTTCACCCTTGCTTTCGTATCCCCTATGAATAGCAAGAGCTCGCATATGTTCCAGGGTTTCTGTTGAGTGACGGAGTTGTCCTTATCTTTGCTTATATGTGTATGAAATGATTGGTTATGCAGGTTTTCATTTCAGACAGGCAGAGGCCGCGAAAAAGGCAGAAACTAACAAAGAAAGGCAAGGGAAAAGAATGGGTTTTGAGAAAGAAGGAACAGATAAGAAGGAGAGGAAATGCTGTGCCCCAAGACTCAAAATATACGGCTAGGAAACGGAAGTCTCAATTTTGATCTCCTGGCAAGGCATGCAAGCATCTGGGAATTTTGCTCAATTACAGCCTTGTCTTGCCTTTTGGTGTTTTGAAATATTGTAACAGTTTGCACAAGGCTATCGTCAGGCTACTATCAAAAACAAAAGTCTATCGTCAGGTGTTGCCTGTTCATGATAGTCAGTTCTCCAGACCTGTTTATGATTGTTTAAGTCCTTATAGACTTACCCTTTGATTCTAGACAACCTAAAGAACCGGAATGAAAACTTTGTTGTATTGAGTTCCTAATTTATATAAGATCATATGATGCAAGTAAAATTTTGATTTATAAGATTTTTCTTATTTATGAAATTATTTAATACAGAGTAAAGATATGTAACGCATGAGTAATTAGGGACTGAGCAATGAGGAAAAATGTTTAAATGTAATATGTTGTATGTATCTTATAAATTATAGTTATTGATATTATTTACATGTTTAATAATATTTTTTTTATAAAAATAAATAATCAACATTAATTTATTTTGTCACGTGATAAATATAATTATTATGCGAAAGAATCTATTGCAGAGGTTTTAGGATATTCGGATGGTAAGAGCAGTGATATGGGCATTTTCCTTGAATAATGGCTTCACTCGCTTTTCTTTCGAGACCCATGGTCCTCGGAGGTTACAGGTTAGTAACTCATACCTGCCTAGATCATAAAGGGGTCTGTTCAACAATTCGTACTTGTTCAGACCAAAAATAAATAAATAAATTTCGTGCATGTCTTTTGTCTTACGTACGTTAGGTCAAATGCTTGAGCAATTCAACAGTTACTTATTGTAGTTGGAATATTTAAGTTTGGTTTTTTTTTTTTTTTTTTTTTTACAGTTTAATCAACTGATTTTGAAAAAGTGACCCACTACAAGAATAAATAGTTAATTTTTATGTTTTATTATTTTATTTTATTTTTAATTGCATTTGGCCGTTTTAACAAGCAGTATTTTAAAATAAATTTTTTTAAGAACAGAAAAAAATAAAGATAAACATAAACATTGACAATTTTTTTTTTTTTTGTTTTTTTTTTTTATAATACATTCATTCTAAAAAATACATCACAATTCTAAAATTTTAGTCATACAATAAGAAGCCCAAATCTATGAACAAATATACATGAGCATTCCACATTACGACTTATTTTAATACTTGACTCGAAATAAAAAAGTGAATAGTTTTCAGAAACAGAAAATGTAAAAGGAAAGTATTCGAACACCATATCAACAAAATTACAACAAAATATACCTACATATTTCAAGATGCACCAAAAATAGCATAACAAATATAAAATACACATTAAAACAATCATATAAAAATAACTAAAGAAACCAAAATACCCAAAATATTCCTGCTCCTCATTGGTGACCAGTAAGACCCGAAAGAAAGCTAGAGCCACTGTCGGAGACAACGCCAGCTGTGGGACGTAGACTGGAGATAGAACCAAAAAAGAGCAAGGAAGAAGGAGAATGTACCACTTACAGAAAACTTCGAGCAGCAAAACCTTGCCACTGTGGAGCACCAAGAACGGCCACAAAATAACAAGAGCCACCGGAGACGAAACAACGAACAAGAAACGGCCAACTAATCAGAGAAAAAACTGTTATTGTGTTCACTTTTGCAAAACTAGTGAACTAATATGTCATGGAAAAAAAACTATTCATCCTAAGTGTTTCATTTCAAAAAACTACAAGACCTATAAAATCGCCCACTCATAAATTAAATAACAATGTTATTGAATTTGGTTATAGGTACCACAACTATTGAAAATGTACACTTTAAAAGTACAATAACTTTTAACTTATACACGTACTTTAGTTTTGTAAAAGTACCATAAATTTGTAACTCTTTAAAATGATAATGAATGCTACATTTTTAAGGGTAAACAATGCCATTATGACATTCCACTAAAAAGATGAATATTTTGGTGAGGGGGACGAAGAGTAATATCAGTATTAGATCTAGAAATATGTTTTTGGTGAGGCTAAATTATTGATAGTAAATTAATGATTTTTATGTAAAATAATACTTAGAGGTTGAAATGTATATTGTTAAGTAATAATTGAGGGATTATTTTTACTCATTTTATTTTCACATAATAACGAGTTTTCTATAAATACATATGAAAAAAATAACTAATGTAAGGTAATAGTGAAATCAGAAATAATCCATTAAAATACTTGTAACAAATCAACAAAAAATTTAAATTATTATTTATATATCTAAAAAAATCAAAATAGACTGTAGTAGCACCCACATAGGACCTGATGACGAAGGTTTATGTTCCCTTATTCTAATGCAAAAGACAATTTTATCCTTCTAGTTATATGCCTATTAGACTTAAATGTACATTTATCTCATGTTAGAGAACTTGACCTGTATCCCTAATAATTATGATACCCACTGGTTTTTTCTCCGGTTATGGAAGGGGGACTCAGCATTAAGAAGAAATTGCACTTTTATTTAAGAAAATGATAATTCATGTTTTTATTATTTGATAAGAAAAGATACCTTACTTGTATAATAATAAAGGCAAAAGGCGAACCATGAAATTAGACCTTAAATATTTTTGATATTAAAATGTACGGTTTTCAACAGTTTGGGATGATATTATTAACCGTGTAAAATAAAAATATGTACTTTATTAGTAATAATTTATTTAGAAATATACATCGTATGCCAAACAAATAACTAATATGTGTTATAAAACTAAAGAAATAAGATAAGAAAAGTAGAGAAAAAAGCAAACAAGTATAAGTAATTCTCATTTATTATTGTCAATAATATACTCATAAGGTCCTATTTATAGAATTTACAAGATACTATGAATTTCAAATATAAGATATGATAGATATTGAATCTTTAATTATCTCTAATTAAATACAAATTTATGATACAATAGAGATAAATATTCATTTGAAATAAATCTAACTATAAAATAGATATAACATATTTAAGATTTGACATTCAAATTATAACACTCCTCCTAAATGTCAAATGCATTGAGAATATGCCTCGTTAAAAACATTGCTAGAAAAATTCAATGGGACAAAAACTAGCAAAGGAAAAAAGAGTACATTATTCTCATGTAATACACTTAAGTTACCTCATTAAAACCTTTATAGGAAAATCCAGTGGGACAAAATCGTGAAAAGAAAAAAAGAGTACAATGGGTATACAAATGTGCTTCCCCTAATGAAGACAATCATTCAACATGAGATGCTCCCTTAATTGACACATTTTAACATAATTATGGCAATTTCTCAAATGTTGAAGTAAATATAATAACTCATATCGAGTGAACCTACATGATCGTCACTTGACTTTATATGTAGTACAATTTCATAGTTGTAGGCTAAATGTAGTTACTTTAATAACAATAGTATATTTAAATACTAATTTGTAAGGTACATGTTATTTTACAAAATAACTTATTTTGTCAGTCATTAGAAACCGCAACTTATAAAACATACTGCAGTAATGATAATAATTAATATATCTAATTTATCATAAAATTCATCATCATTTTGTTCTTTTGAAAGGTTTAATATTTGTATATACTCTAATAACATTTATCAATGTTAATAAATATACTGAGCATTAATTATCTTACTAAATGGTACCTACTGATTATAAAATGAAGGACAATATAAAATAATTTTCATATCATGCAACCAAATAGTAACTGAATATATAATGTGCAAATATTTTATCCATAAAAGTATATCAATATAAGTTTATCTCTCTTTAAGATAATTATTTATTTTTTTATATCTTTTTTTAAGAGCACATGAAATAATTAACATGCTTTGTATCCATAACAAAGTCATGTGGCTTGTAAAAATATTAAATTTTAATGCTAATATGAATGCAGAAGATAATATTAAAACTTATGTAGTCATTCACATTTTTTTAATAGTACATGCCTATGAATTAACATCACAATAAATGGTATTTGAAGTTAATGTTTTTATAAGCAATAAGTACTATTAATTTATTCAAATCAGTAACTATATATAAATAATATGATGTGAGCATTAGTCACATTTTAAAGTTATTATATACATACGGGAGTAAAATTTTGTATCTCACAATCTCATCATATTTTATATAAATTCATGTGTTTTCAACACATTTTAATTTTCTAGGCACTTGGACAACTAGTCCTTATAAATATCTACTGAACCTCTCAAGTGTTCATACTATATCTATTTCACTTTACGCATAAGTGAATGGATATATGCCTGAAATAATATTTTGTATTTGGCCAATACTTTTCTTTGTCGACATTTAATAACTTTTAATATTATTCAGGATCATTATCATCTCTTGCTTATTAAAGAGATAATGAAATAAAATATGTTGTACAATATTAATATATTAATATTTTATTCCTCCCGTCATCGAAATAATATCATTTTATATCAGGTACTTGAGACTCTATAAGAGTCAATAGTTATAATCTTTTTCGATATCATTTCTTAGAGTATTAACTCTTTTATTCTAATAATAATAATATTATTTTTGCACCAATATAATTAGCAAGCTTTAGATAAATTATAAATATTTGCTGCTATTTTATTGTCCTATAGGGACTTCAATAATTGCTCAAGTATTTTGCAGCTAAATTTTTCATTATCTAAATGCATCGACAATATATAGTACTCTATTATCAAGTAATTTTTTGAACCTCATGTTCCATAAAATGGATGCATTTTAAGTAATTTCATGCCATTAACCTTTTTTTTCTCTCCCCTTAATGGCAAAAATTATTTTTATTTATCAAAATTATATAATAAGTTTGCTTACCCTTCAAATGATTCAATATAAATGAAACTCAAAACACATATTTTTAAATTTATTAATGAGCCATCTTAATGTGTTGAGTCGGTGCAATTAAAACAACTTTATTTTGCCACTAATATAAGTTACAATTAAAAATAATAATAATAAATTTGTGGTTTAAATTGAACACAAAATATATCATGTTCTATAATAAGGCTGGCAATATTATTTTCATTTTCAGAGGCATGAGATTCACTATCAATTTTTGTTAAATATCGTGAATTCATTTTACCTTAAGAATATGTAACATATATAGTTCCTGAATAAAGAAATGTTTGAACTTTGATCCACAACCATTATATACTGAACCAATTTTAATTATTCCTGATAATTTTTCAAACTTTTTTTTATCAAAATTTATTTTATATTTGCTATATAAATTGGAAGAAGCTTTCCAAATATTGACTTATAGTCATGTATTTGTAGAATTATACTTTAGACCAATTTATGCATTATCCATGCAATTTTAAGCATAAGATTGATCTTTCGAAAGACTTTTCAAGTTAAGCTTCTATCTGTGACTTTATATATTATATTTTGATTGTAGTCTCGAATTCACTATAGCTAAATATATTCAAAATATTAAATTTTTCATCAATTTTGAGAAATTTGAGCACAATTATATATAATATAATTCATTATACTTTAGCTCTTCAAAGCCTTTTATTGGATTATACATGAAATTGTGCTAACTCATATATTATTTAACAATAATGAATATTGTTGCATTGTCTTTGAGACACATAAGTGTTCACCATTTAAATTGATAGATAATAGTTACAAACCCACTTTATATTTTTTCATCCATCAATATCAAAAAGGGGATATATATTAGATAATATTGATAAAATATTAAACCTTAATTAATATTCTTTTATTCTACTTCTGTGGAAGCTCATGGTCTATTTGGAGCTCAAATACTTAATGATATAACAACTTTAAAATAAATTTTTTTTATCTGTATGGACTTTCAATAATATAATAAAATTGTAACTATCACATTGACAATATTAATACAATAGCTTTAATCAAGTACATGATCATTATATAATATTACTTCTAGTAATGATATGATCAAAATTAATGTCTTTATTTTCTTAATAATTTATACAAGTAAATATATATGTGTGTTTCTCTATTGCTATTTTATGAGCAAATTTTAATTGTATAGATAGCATTTGAAGGATTCATAACTATTGCTAATTTCACTCTCAATGTTGTTATGTAAGCATACACGATATCTATGTATATATTTCTTTTGGCTCTCAATAAAATATAAGATTGAATAACCTTTTTTTTTCCTCTTAAGTTTTTCAAATAAAAGGTTAATAATATTAAGCACTTAAAAATCTTGAATGATCAAGATTGGATAGTAATTATCAAATTAATCACTTGCAATCCTTTAAGATATATTTTTCTCCTTTGATTATATTTAACTCAATGCCAACATCAAATAACATTAATTTCAAAAATCATATAATCAAAATGTCGTTATATCCATAATCATATTTAGGATATATACTGTTTATATAGATGTTATTATCTTACTATTTTAATAGCATATTTTACTCATAAAATAACATATAAATATTTTTATGATGTAAATTTTGCTCTCAATATTGCTACTTAATAACATACACGAGATACTAAATATATTTTATCATATATTATGTTAGCATTGTAGCATGTGGGTTCTCAATCAATGACGTAGATGTAATTCTAAAATATTAAATTTTATAATTTTAAATATATATTTCTATTAGCATCATAGCCTGTGGGCTCTCAATCAAAAATATTACAATTCTAAAAAATTGTATTTTTTGAGTTTAAGAGAATAATTAAATCCCTTATTTTCTTATATATGTGTAAAAAAAATTTGGAATACTCTAGTAATGTAGTAACACAATTAATATTTACTAAGAGTGCTCCCAGGAAAGAATGGTGGGACAAGACCTCCTTAAACACCATCCTCCTAGACAAAGCAACGTTCTTAGGAAAAACTAGTGGCACAAAGGCTTTCAAGAACTAGCCTTCTAGACAGAACTCCCTTATATCCTATTATTTATGCAACCACATAGTAAATAATATGAGATGTGTAAATCCAAGTAATTCAAGAACATCAAAATTTGCTAATCAATAAATCATAACTCCACAACTAAAAGTCATATACCATGTTCCTGCATATTGCTAACAAAACTAGAATTAATCGAAATCATATAATCAAGAGTCATATACATAACTTCTTCTTCTTATTCTTTTTTTTATATATATAATTTTTCTTTGTACATCTAAACTAAAAAAAAAAATCAAATTGAAAATTAATTTATGTAATACATGTGCATGTATGGATTAATTTAATGCTAAGTAAATTAATTTGATAATTAATTCAACCAATAAGTTCAATCATAATAATTAGTACACATATTTTAGAATGGATAACAATAATAGGACTCAAAGGTTATCATATATCATATTATTATATATCTAGTATCAAAAGTAATTAAAGATAAGTAATAACATATAGCTTATTAAAAGTATTAGCATAAATCTTAATAATTAATTATACTATTTGCACGTCAACCTTAAATTTTTTTTAAAGTAAGCAAATAAAATATACTTGGCATCAATTTTATACGAAAATAAGGTTTTATAGATTCATAAGAAATAACCCAAGACAGTCACTACATATAAAATACACAACAAACGAATCATATATCTTTTATAAGAAAATAAATTGCGTATATCAATCAATGATAGAGAGAACTTTAATATTTCATTATTTTACTAAATCTGATGATATTGATTCATTAATAGCAATATATATATCACTTTAACAACATATCAGTTTTCAAATAAACATCAAGATAAGCACGCCCATGCATACAATTTAATAAATAAATAAATAATTGTATAATTAAAGTATCATCAGATAACTTTTCACCTCAAATTTAATAAAAAATTCTAGCCACAATTTTAACCATGAATCGATTCAATCAATAGTGATTTTTTCATAATTAAATTTTACAAAAATTTAAAATTGTCAGAAAACAATACACAATATAATTATACATGGAAACAAATTGCTTTCGTACCCATTGTTAAAATTATCAATCACAAACAACATAATATTACTTGTTTCAATAATTTAAAATATGATTAAAATATAAAATACATACTTTGTAGGATCGTTATAAAAGTTATTGATCTCTATTAAATCTCAAATAGTATACCTGCAGATCTCCATCTTTGAATAAAAAGAAATAAGAAGAGATGAGACTACAATATATATATATATATATATATATATATATATATATATATGGATATTTGTATACAAAACAAACAACTTAATAAATTTAAAAGGCAAATAAATCATAAAAATTATTGATTTGTGATACCAAATTAAATCAATCTATAAATAAAAAAAAATCTTAATAGATTTTGAATGAAAATAAGATTTAAGTTTAATAATAAAGAATACAAAAATTCAAGAACTTGTAAATTTTGTGATCCGGCATTATATTACAAAAGTTTGTGGTATATTATGACCAAGGTCATTTTACATGTATAAAACCACAAGTCTTGAATAAATAATCGTGTTGATAACTTGTTATAAAACTAAAGAAATAAGAGAAGAAAAGTAGAGAGAAAAGCAAACAAGTAGAAGTAATTCTCATTTATTGTTGTCAATAATATACTGCTAAAGACCTAATTTATAGGATTTACAAGATACAATATGAATTTTGAATATAAGATATGATAGATATTGAATCTCTAATTATCTCCAATTAGATACAAATTTATGATACAATAGAGATAAATATTCATTTGAAATAAATTTAACCATAAAATAGATAACATATTTAAAATTTGACATTAAAAGTATAACAATATGTATGTCTTTTCTCATCACTAATTAAATTTTTTTTCTTAAATGATATAAATAACATCTAATATACAAAACTAGAAAAATGTTAAAAGATAAAAATTTACGGAATTGATATTATATTTTTTGTCAAATATAAAATATAAAATAAAATTTGAATAGATAATTAGAATTTTTTCAAATACTAATGATAAATTTAAAATGTAAATAAAATGAATAAAATATAAGATGAATAAGTGTAAATATTTTCAACTTAACTTTGATCAATAGAGGTAATATGATGAGAAAATCCTCTAAAATAAAGTTACAATTTGCTTTTGAACCGTATTTTAAATGATATTTGACAAAATATTTACAATTGTTTGGGAAAAACTTTGAAGTAAAATGAAAATTTTGAAATTATATGAATGTTTATTTCTATAAAAAAAAATACACAAGATGAAATTTGAAATCTAAAATAAATGCTTTTAACAATAATTATAATTTTTTTTACACTCTCAATTAATTAAAAAAAAAAGGAATAACATCCTAAACAATAACTAAAGAGAAAATTAATATAATAAAATTTATTATTTAAAGTCTTAAATTTTTCAACGTATGTCAAATAGCATATAACGTTCATTTTTTATTTTGTTAGTAATATGTAGGGGTGGCAGTTCGTGTCATTCGGGTCGTGTTCGGGTCAACCCGTTTTCAACCCGACACGAATACGCTTAACCCGAACACGACCCGAATAGTAATCAGGTTATGTTTTGCAAACCCGAACCCGTACAAGAACAACACGAACACGACCTGAATTTTCAATCGGGTTAGGGTGAACCCGAAACCCGAAACACGAATAGTATAATTAATCTCCAAAAAAAATAAAATTGCAATAATTACAAATCTATTCACCGACTAAACACCTTCAATTACAAATCTATTCCTAACTCAAAACTCATCATGGTCAATTACAAAATTTATGGCTGTCATACCAAATCAGATCAGATTTCAAGAGAAATCATGAACGTTACAAAAATTGATAAACAAGCAATTTTCAAAAAAAAAAAATTTATTCAATTTTCAAAGTTATAACAGAATAAATAATCCCACAAGGAAAACAGAGGTATACCTCGATTGCACTTTGCATGGAACTTGCAGATTCAAATTCCACAAAACCAAAACATGTACCCTGTTGCTGAAAAGAAGGTTGCCATATAAATATATTAAATATTCATCCAAAAAGTACCCTAATTAATTGCAGCAGATAAACAGGGAAAATAAAGAAATCGTAAAGAGTAGACCTTATTACTTCTAACTTGGATCCCATCAGCCTTGATCGGTCAGCGCCGTTTGCTGTGGGCTGTGGCCGAATAGCCGAATAGGGTTAGTTACTTAGTTTCAATAAAAGTTATAGTTAGCAGTTTTCAGTGAGTGCACCGAGACATCCCAACTAGGTTGGCACCTCCTTAGCACCTTCTTCATGAAACCGCTCAACTATTAATATTATTAAATAACAATAAAATTTAAATTACAAATAAATGTTCTCAACAGAACCTGTAATTAGGTTTGTTGTTAGCATCTGAATGGATAAAAGAGGTAGCGAAAGATGGGGCATTCCACCACCAAGTCGCTGTACATAAACTAGGAGCCCTAGAAGCTAAACTGTCAGCTGCACCATTACCCTCCCTGTAAATATGTGAGCAGTGGAACTCCATGTTGGTTATTTTATTTAAACAATCCGCCCAAGCAGAATACCATCTCCAAGGTACCGAAGAAGATCGAGTATGAAAGAGAGCGACAACATATGTTGAGTCTGATTCCAACCATAGTCGCCTCCATCCAAATTGATATGCATATCTCACCGCCTGAATGGCTGCCACTAGTTCAGCCTCAAAAACATAAGATACTCCAAGTGGAATACAGAAACAACCCTTAACAAATGATCTGGAAGTTCGAAAAATACCTGCACAACCAGATAATCCTGGTCCTCCAAAAGCAGCACCATCTGTATTAACTTTTATCCAACCCGAAGGTGGTGGCCTCCAAATGACCTCTATAATCCTTGGAGCCCGTCGTGGTATGCCTTGTATTCGAAGACGCTTAAGTACTTGTAAGTCGTCCACAGTATTTCTCATGGAACCACCCTGTGATAGACTCGCTTCACGAATAAAACGCCATACTGTGGCAAATGCTGACCTCAGTGTTGTTTTTTTGTTGTTAAACCGATAATCATTCCTAGTATTCCAAATCACCCAAATTACTGAGACAATTCCTGCTTTCCATAAATTAGCGAGCTGTGATCCAAACTCTATTGACATTGAAGTCTTCCATAAGTTTAGGATAGTGGACTCTGTGCATGGTCGTCTGCCAAAGAAGAAGCATAGAAGGTCCCAGAGTGCACCTGCAAAATGACAACTTAAAAAAAGATGTGACATAGTTTCCTCCTTAGATCCACATAATGAGCAACGAGAAGGGAAAAATTGTCCCCTCTTTTTTAATTGACAATCCGTGGGAAGTTTATTTTGAATTGCACGCCATAACAAAATAGACCTTGAGGGCGGTATGTAAGGAGCCCAAATAGCCTTACCCCAAATCTTGCGTTCCCCAACCACACGTAATGAATCATAAGCCTCTCTAGTTGTAACATCTCCCTTAATTGAGCTTGTCCAAACTCTTATGTCCGAACTAATCCCAACCACTGTTGACTGAATTTCTGAGGCAATATCTGGATAGGAGACCATAAATTGTTGAGGCAGATGCCATCCGTCCTCGCGAAGGTAGTCCCCTACTACTGAATGTATCGGGGGATCTACAGGGGGGTTGTCCAACCTATCAATTAAAGGAGTACCTAACCAGTTGTCTGTCCAAAACTTTACTGTAGAATTTAATCCAACAAACCACCTGGACTCCTCCAGGAGGGTTAAGTAGTGAGGTCGCAAACCAGGCCAAATTGATGAGCAGACATAATAGTTCCGTGGAAAGTCATTTTTATTTAGATATCTACCACGTAAGTAAAGCAGAGTGTGAGAAGTTCCTGTGATTACTCTCCAGGCAAACTTTCTTAGCATGGCTTCATTTAAGAGACGAAGATCCCGCAAACCAAGACCTCCTTCCTCTATTGGACGACAACAATCTCTCCAAGCCACTTGAACCTGTTTAATTGTATCTGTCTTTCCCGACCAAAAAAAATTGCGAATATTTTTTGTTAGTTCTTCAAGGATTTTTTTTGGCCATTTATATATCTGAAAAGAGTGAAGGAATGTATTCTGGATGATTGAGGAAATCAAGCATCGCCTTCCTGCTAAAGAGATAGTCTGCCCATTCCAGGCCTCAATTTTCACACGAATTTTATCTGCTAAACTTTGAAACCAGCATTTTCTCGGAGCCCCTTTAAAAAGATTGATGCCCAAGTAAGACAAGGATGATCCTCCAATACGCATGCCAGATATATTTTGAAGTAATGAAATGTTGCCCGAGGTAACACCTTTTCCAAAGTAGATAAAAGATTTTCCTAAATTTACCACCTGACCAGAAAGGCGACCATACAGGGAAAAAGCCTCAGATAACACTCGAATGTTTGTCTCCCGTGCACGACAAAAAATTAGAATATCATCTGCATATAAAAAATGAGTTGGTGCACGAGCTCCCCTAGGTGAAGAAATTGGTAATAAACGCCCCGTATCAACCAATTTTTCCAGATATCTGCTGAGAAAATCTTCAGCTATGCAAAAAAGCAGTGGGGATAGAGGATCCCCTTGTCGGACGCCTCTAGAGCAAGGAAAATATCCCCTGGGTGAACCATTAACCAGGATTGAGATTCTCGCTGATGCGAAGAGATCTCGAATCCATCCCAGGAAAGTGTTGTCAAAACCAAAACATTTCATCACCTGTAGAATAAAATCCCAACTCATGGTATCAAAAGCTTTATGAATGTCAATTTTGAGAGCAATGTTCCCATGTCGGCTAGAAGCTTGCATAGCATTAAAACATTCAAAAGCACCTGCTATACAATCGCTAATGTTTCGACCTGGAATAAATCCAAATTGATTTTGAGATAGGATACGAGTGCATATATGTCCTAGTCGGCCGGCAATAATCTTTGTTATTACTTTGAACATGAAGTTGCCTAAAGCAATAGGCCTATACTGGTCAATAGTGCTTGCTTGCTGATGTTTTGGTATAAGAATTATGAAATTTGAATTAAGTCCTGGGTGCATCCGGCCTGTTTTAAAATACTCTTGTACCGCTTTTACAACATCTGTACCGACGATATCCCAGCACTGTTGAAAAAATTTACCCGTAAAACCATCTGGTCCAGGGGCACTTAGTGGGTCCATGGAAAAAACTGTGTCTCTTATGTCTTCTGAAGACGGTATGCATCTTAAACTTTGATTATCCACAATGGTGACTAGGGAGGGCACCACTGACTCGATGAGAGTAATATCTGTTGTTCCAGCTGAATGACTTGAGAAAAGTTGTTCATAGTAATCCAAAATATGAGTAGCTATTACCTCTGGATCATGGGTAATATCTCCATTAATTTCCAAGTGTGTCAGAGGTTTTTGTGCCTTTAAACGACGAAGAATTGAGTGAAAAAATGCCGAGTTTCTATCTCCACCTTTTAACCATTTTAGTCTAATCTTTTCTCTTAGAAATATATCTTGCTGTCGCAGTAACTTATCTAAGTCAGCATGAGCATCAGACTCCAATTGGAGGAGTTCTTCGGAGAAAGAGTCATTGTTATAGCATTGCTGAATGTCGGCAAGTGTAGCTGTTGCAGTTGCAATATTTTGATTCAGATTACCAAAGACATTTTTATTCCAGGTCTTGAGAACCAATTTGAGAGCCTTAAGTTTCCCAATGACAATACCCATAGCGCTAGCCTGAACAGGCACTGACCAAGTTGCACGCACTAAATCTTTAAAACTAGGATGCTCGAGCCACATACCATGAAACCTAAACGGCCTTGGACCCCTATTCTCTGACTTAGATGCTTTGAGCAAAAGCGGGTGGTGATCTGAGCAGTGCCTAGGAAGTGTACAGCAAGATACCGTAGACCAAGAGTCAAGGAAGGATTCTGAACACAATCCACGATCTAATCTTGATCGTATTTGAGATAGTCCACCCTTAGAATAAGTGTAAAAGGCCCCTTTAGTATCAATTTCAACCAAGTTACATGAAGAGATCATAGCATTAAAATCTTCTATAGAGGTATTGCTACGAGTCAAGCCAGTAGTTTCGTGTGATCCAAGAATAGCATTAAAGTCCCCTATTACCAACCAAGGGGTTTGAGTATCTGAAAGCGCCCTTAACGAGTCCCAGAGATCCCTTCTTCTAACATATGTTCCCTTACCATAAATAAACGTTAGAAGGTAAGCTTTAGAATTTGCTGTGTAAGAGACCATTATATGTTGTTGATGTTGTATTACAATTGTTGTATTTCCTGCCACTACGGGGGTTGCAAAGAGCCAAATTTTGCTAACAGTTGTTGATACGAATAATGCGCCGATGCAGCCACTACGAATCCCGAGCGGCCCAATCACAAGATTGAAGGCCAAAAGAATTCAAGAAGCCTTGAATGGGCTCATTCAAGGGATGGAACAAGGTCAAGGGATGATGGGAAAAGAGGTTGAAGTTGGTGAGGTGCCATGCATTGTGTTAAGGGCAGAATTTGGGAAGGAAGACCTGCGCCGCGGCATGGAATAATAGCCGCCGCGGCGAGCAACTTTCTGTTTTGGGAGAAAATCTGGACGTGGGAGCGCGCCGCGGCATAGATTTGGCGCGCCGCGGCACGGATCGTTCTGTTTTGGGAGAAGATCTGGACGTGGGAGCGCGCCGCGGCATAAATTTGGCGCGCCGCGGCACGGATCGTTCTGTTTTGGTTAGAAGGGGGCGACAGGCGCGCGCGCGGGTCCAGGCAGATGTGCGCGCAGACATGCTTCACTAGGCGCGCCGCGGCATGAGAAATGTTCCGCCGCGGCCCGGGAGTTTCTGTTTTCCTCCGAGCAGTCCACAAAATAGGCGCGCCGCGGCACAAGAAAACACCCGCCGCGGCATGGGTCGACATTTCTTTAAAATTCTCACCATTGGATTAGAATCAATGGCTAAGATGTAATCTTTCTTTTAGGTTTTGTTGTACCCTATATAAAGACAATTTGGGCAGCTCTTTTGTAACTTTTGTTCATTAAATACAATATTGATTTGAAAATCAAGTTTGAGAGCTCCAAAGCTCATGCTTCTTCCCCAACCAAAACTTATCAAAGGTTTTGCAATCCTTTGTGGCGTTTTCTCTCATCTTGTTGCGTGGTGTGTAATATCCAAGTAAAAAGGTGAGTTCTTGCAGCCCAAAATCTGTTTTCCTCTAGGGATTTGTATGCTTAGATTGTGTGAAATCTGAAAATCGTTTCTTTCGTAAGATTCGAGCTTTCTTGGTTCGCATCAGTTGTGTGGTTTGATCCGATGAAGGTATAACCCAAATTTTTCCAAAAACGATCTTCAAGGGTGCTAGGGTCAGACATTGGCTCTGCTATACAAAGAAAGTCTGGTCTTTCTTTTTTGCAAAAATTGTGTAAGGTATTTCGTGTATTCTTGTTAGAAATACCTCTACAGTTCCAGTAAAGAACTATCATGTTGAATTACTGTTGTAGTCCCCTATGATGGGTGTGTTTCGCATAGGTTGGAAACGTGGGCTGGCTGATCGAGCACGTCGATTCTTGCCAGTTACCACTTGCCAACCTAATTCCTCATTCATGGCATAATCCTTTTTCATTTTCTGTAAACGCTGACTGAGATCTGCTATCGATACTGAAGAATCGGGTGGAAGGGTGATTCTCGATGCAGTAAGAGGGGGCAAGGATCCTGCGGTAAGGATAGCTGAAGGACCAAATTTGTTTACAGTAGATCCTCTGGGTACAGTACGTACTGTGTGTACATTAGGTTCTGCGAGTAGTGATAGTTGCATGCAAATCTGCATTATGGGAGACAATATGTGGGGTTGTAGTGGTCAATTTTGTTGAATTGGTAATGGTTAGATCTGTGGAGGACGTAGTGGCTAGATCCTTGAATTTGGAAGTAGTTGTTAAGGGAGCATTGGATGCGGTTGATATAACTGTTTTATCAGATGATACGGTGACTGTGGGAGGACTAGTAATATTTGTATCAATAGCATGAAGAGCATCAAAAGCATTGCTTACCATAACTGTATTGACAACAGAATTGACCTTAGGCCTATAAATTTGTTGTTGACGTGGGTGTACTTGTGGCCTATTTGTTTGGATTTCTTTTTGTTTGTCAGCAGTGACATTGACATTTTTCCTGCATTTAAATGCTGCATGTCCAACCGAGGAGCATAGATTACAAAAGTCTGGCAAATTTTCATAATACAAATCCACAAAGATCTTAAGTGACTCCACTTCTACCATCACCTGTTCTTCAAGCTTGCGTGCTAGATCGATATCAATTAAAAGTCTAGCATACTGTCCCAATTCGCCATTGAGGGTGGCGTTGTCGATTTTTAGTGGAACACCAATTGCTCGTGCAATCTGTACCAGAAATTGTTTGTCCCAAAATTCCCATGGTAAATTATATAAGCGAACCCAAACTTGAGCATTGGTAGATTTTTGAGTATGTGGGTTGAAATTGGGTGTCCACGGTTGAATCCGAAAAATACCTGGCTTGACATTAATTGGTGCATTAGCTTTAATCTTTGCCTGATCCTCAGGGGTGTGCAGTAAAATATGATAAAAACCACGGCCCAGAGCGATAAGTTTCCAGTTAGAAGATAGATTCCAGATAGTTTTAAGCCGGGTTTTTAGATCACCCTGACTCCAGGGTTTGTCTCCCTTAGAAAGAATTAGCCTGCCAATTAGAGAGAACTTGCATAGATTCAAACGGGTTTGGTAGACTTTTGGGTCTAGGGTGACACATGTTATGTCTCCATGCTTTTTTGGGTTTTGTGTCGTGCCCGACTCAATAACAATGTTTGTGGAATTTTTTTCGATGTCTTGGACATATGTCTTTGCCTTTTGAAGGGGTATTTCATGAGTTTCAATAATTCGATTTGATGGACCGTCACACATGGCCTGAGCATAACTTTTTTGTGGTTGGCTCGGTGCGGGCAAAATGGGTAATGGAGTGAACATGGCTGCATGGCTCGGATAATTTTCCGTGGGAGTACTACCACGTAAGTGAGAAAAATTTGTCATAGGAATAAAACTTAATGCATAACAATAGGTGATTATTAAAATACTAATAAATATGATTGAAGAAAAATTGAACTTAAATTCATATCAACGTAAAACTCACCACAGCAGATCAGATATAGATACCTGTTTAGTATACCCGTGAAACTCACCACAGCAAAACAGAAGGAATGTTCCAAATTGCAGATCGTTGAAAGAGAAATATTCCAAATTACAGATCGTGAAATTGCAGATCGTTAAAAGAGAAATGTTCCAAATTGCAGATCGTTGCAGATCAGACCTTCTAATGGGTTGATAGTGGAGAATCACAAGTCAATTTCGATGGCTGAATGGTGATTATATGCCGTTTGGCTCTGATGGTTCCTGTGAAAAATAAGATGCGTTGGTTCCTGTCACTGTGACTGGTATGCCGATCTGAACCGGTATGTTCTTGTTCGAACAGAGAAGTGAGGATTGATTCGAGCTGCCTCACGCAAGGTAGACACCCTTAGCCAACAGATGAGGTGAATAGGTGGCGCTGGTGGATCGGCTTGGAGAGCTAGTGGATCAGACGACGCTGTAGGCGGACGAGTTGGTGACTGATGCTGTGGACGGCGGCAGCAATGGGAATCTGGGCTGGGCAGTGATGGAGTTGAGATCTGTACCTTTTGATGAAGACCTTTCGCAGCAATGGAGTTGATCTGGGCTGAGCAGCGATGGAGTTGATTTGGGAGGCGATGGAGGCGATGAGTTCAGATATAGCGATGGAGTTGAAAAGACCGTCGTCGCCTGAGAGATTAAAGTGAAGTATTAACAATTTGAACCTAAAATGTATGATAAAATGTAGAGGTGAGCGTAACCCAAATCCATCTCATGAAGTTCATGCTATAATTTGGTATTTATATTCAGATATTCTTGAATTATTTATTTGTTATATATATATATATATATATATATAAATAAAAATAAAAAAAAACAGGTTGAACGGGTCAACCCGAAACCGACCCGAAGTTGACCCGTTATTTTCGGGTCATTTTCGGGTTGACCTGTTTTTGACCCAAAATTATTTCGTACGAAATCGTGTCGGGTTTTTCGTGTCGTGTTAAAAATTGCCGCCCCTAGTAATATGTAAAGTAAAATTGAATTATATACATAATATTATAATTTAGATGTCAAATCTTAAATATGATATTATCTTTCTTAGGGTTAGATTTATTTCAAATAAAAAATTTCTCTATTGTATAATAAATTTGTATTTAATTAGAGATTTAATCTCTATCATATTTTAGATTCAAAATTCATATTATATCTGACAACCCTATAAATAGGGCCTTTAGCAGTGTATTGTAAAACATAACAATGAATGAGAATTACTTCTGCTATTTGCTTTCTTTTCTTCTCTTATATTTATTTAGTTTTGTAACACATTATCAACACAATTAATTGTTCAAGACTTATAGTTTTATACATGTGAAATGACATTGACCATAATATATTACAAACTTTTTGTGGTATAATGTTAGATCACGAAATTGACAAGTTTTGGATTTTTTTTATTCTTTATGATTAAATTCAAATCTTATTTTCATTTAAAATCTATTAAAATTATTATTTTTTATTTTATTTCTTGATCGATTTAATTGGGTATTATAAATCAATAATATTTATGGTTTAGTTACCCTTTTAAATTTATTAAGTTGTTTGGTTTATATATCAATATCTATATATATTCATATTTTAGTATTCTTTTCAATAATTTTAGACATCACATCATGTTAATTAGCTAACAAACTCTGAAAAGTAATCTCATATATTATGTCATGCTGAAAAACCAACAAATTCTAGAAAGATCTCAAATCAAACTCTTTTATCGTAGATTACACATTTTATTATTTGCATGTATATTTTATATAAATAATTTGTTATAAATTATTTTTTTTATCTAATTTTTATTCTTATAAAAAGATGATTTGTTATATTTTTAGAAAACTGTTTGAATCACCTAACCATATATAAGATTCAAATTCAATATTGTTATGAAAATAAATATTATCAAATGATAAACTTTTAGTTAAGTTTACTGTTATGGTTATTAATAGAAGTTAAAATTAATTTATTATAAGATATTAATAATATATGCTAATTTTTTACTTATTTATTTATTTGTTATTCTTTTCCTAAATACATTGCATTTTTTTGATATTATTTATTTAATATATTACAAATATATTTATATTATAATAACAAATATATATCGAAATTTATCAATAGAAATATTTATTGTTACTTAAAAAACAATTTTATCTACCTATTAATTCATTATTATTTTCTTATTATATTAATTTTTAACTATACAATTTTGAGTAATACTGATCATATATTACTAAGCATACGTTGATATTTAGAGATATAATCGAGACAATAGGTGTACAATTTATAAAATGAATGCCGTATATATATTAAAATATTATATACTTAGTTTATGAGTAGTAGCAAATATAGAATTTTATTGTTATTTACTAATGAATATATTCAACTTATGAAAGTTGTCGGGAAAGTTGTCAAAGATGATGGTTTTAAGGAAGCTTTGTTCCACCATTCTTAGAGAATATTAATTGTGTTGCTATATTGTTATTATTGTTATGATAAAATATTTTCTAAAATTTATATATATATATATATATATATGAAAATAAGAGATTGAATTATTCTCTCGAATATGTAAAATACAATATTTTAGAATTACATTTATGTCATTGATTGAAAGCCTATAGAATACGACGCTAATAGAAATATATATGATAAAGTATATTTAGTCTCTCGCCTATACTATTAAGTAGCAATTTTGAGAACAAAATATACATCATAAAAATATTTATATATTATTTTATGAGTAAAATATGCTATTAAAATAGCAAGATAATAGCATTTATAGAAATAGTATACGTCCTACATATGACTATGAATATAAGAGCATTTTGATTATATCGTCCTTAGTATGAATGTCATTTTATATTGACGTTGAAATAGATATAATCAAAGAGAAAAGTATATCTTGAAAGATTGAAAATGATTCATTTGATATATGATAATTACTACCTACAACTCAAATATGAGTATTATATTTCTAAAATTTATTCATGATCATTCAAAAAATTTAAATGCTCAATATCATTAACCTTTTATCTGAAAAATCATAAAGAAAAAAAAATGATTATTAAATCATATATTTCATTGAGAGCCAAAAGAAATATATATAAAGATCTTGTGTCTCTTACATAACAACAGTGAGAGTGAAATTGGCAACAGTTATGAATCCTTCGTATGCTATCTTTGCAAATAAAGTTTGCTCATGAAATAGCAATAAAGAAATACACATATATATAAATATTATATACTTGCACAGATTATTAAGAAAAAACTACATTTTGATCATATCATTCTTAGAAGTGAATGATTATCATGTGCGTGACTTAAGTTATTGTGTTCATATTGACAATATGGTAGTTATGGCATTTATCGTATTATTAAAATTGAAAGCCCATATACGCAAATAAAGATATTTTGGAGTTGTTATGTCACGATGTATTTTTAAATTTTTCAAACTTAAGGAAGAATTTAATATTTTAAATATATTTGGTGATAATAGTATTTGAGACTACAAGTAAAATATAATTATATTATATCTAAAGTTTTAGATAAAAGCTTAAACTTGAAAAGCTTTTCCAAAAGATCAATCTTATGATTAAAATTGTACGGATGGTGCATATATTAGTATAAAGTATAATGCTACAAATACATGACTATAAGTCAATATTTGAAAAGCATCTTTTAATTTATACTGCAAATATAAAATAAATTTTGATGAATAAAAGTTTAAATAATTATCATGACCAAAATAAGTTAAGAACAATCAAAATTGGTTCAGTATACAATATAAAGTTAAATGGTTGTAGACTAAAGTCCAAACCTTTCTTTATTTAATAACTATATGTATTACCTATTTTTAAGACAAAATGAACTCATTATATTTGATAAAAATTAATAGTAAATCTCATGCTTCTAAAAAATATCTATTATGAAAATAATATTGTCAGATTTATTATGAAAACATGATATATTTTGGGTTTAGTTTAACCCACAAATTTATTATTAGTTTTTTTTTAATTGCAACTTACATTAATAACAAAATAAAGTTACATTATTCTTATCGCACCAATTCAAGACATTGAGATGGGCCCACTAACAAATTTAAATACATGTATTTTGAGTTTCATTTATATTAAATATATTGGATCATTTGAAGGGGAAGCAAGCATTTTAAATAATTTAGATAATAAAAATAATTTTTGCCATTAAGAGGAGAGCATGAAAGATAATGGTGTAAAATTAATTGAAATACATCAATTTTTATGGAACATGAAGTTCATAAAATCACTCAATGATAGAGTGTTATATATTATCGATGCATTTAGACCGTGATAAAGTTAGCAACGAAATGCTCAAGCAGTTATTGATGTTCTTATAGGACAATAAAATAATATAGCAATAAATATTTATAATTTATCTAAAGCTTCCTAATTATATTGGTACAAAAATAATATAATTATTATTGGAATAAAAGGAGTTAACTCTTAGAAATGATATCGAAAAAAATTATAATAACTATTGACTTCTATAGAATCTAAAGTACCTGATATAAAATAATATTATTTTGATTACAGGAAGAAGAAAATATTAATATATTAATATTGTACAATACATTTTTTTTTTCATATATTACTTTAATAAAAAAGAGATTATAAAGATCCTTAATATTGTTAAAAGTAAAATAAATATAGTATAAACACTTGAGATATTTTACTTTTTTGGATAAAAAAATATGCACATTATATATCCAGTTATTATTTGGTTGCATGATATGAAATTTGTCTCATATTGTTATTCATTTTATAATTAGTTGGTACCATTTAGTAAAATAATTGATGCTCGGTGCATTTATTGACTTTGATGAATGTTATTACGAATGTTAAATCTTACGGAATAATAAAATGATGAGTTTTATTATAAATTGAATATATGAATTATCATCATTACTGCAGTATATTTAATAAGTGCAAGGTTTTTAATTATCTTTGCAATAACTGACAAAACAAGTTGCTTTTATAGAACTACATGTACCTTGCAAGATAGCATTTAAATGTAATATGTTATCGAAGTAAATACATTTGGTCTCCAACTATGAAACATAGAAAAATTGTACAACATATGAAGTCAAGTGACGACTAAGTAGGCCCATTAGTCATGAGTTATTACATTTACTTTAACATTTGAGAAATTATCATGGTGATGTTAAAATGTGTCAATTAAAAAAAATCTCATGTTGAACGATTATCATCATCAGGAGAAGTACATCTTTATATGCTTTGTACTCTTTTTCATTTCTATGGTTTTGTCCCACTGGGCTTTCATGGAAAGGTTTTAATGAGGCAACTTAAGCATATTGTATGAGAATAATGTATTCTTTTTTCCTTTGCTAGTTTTTATTCAAAATGTTTTTCTAGCAAAGTTTTTAACTAGGCATATTCTTAATACATTTGACATCTAGGACAGTGTTGTAATTTAGTTGTTAAATCTTAAATATGATATTATCTCTCTTATGGTTAAATTTATTTCAAATGAAGATTTATCTCTATTGTATAATAAATTTGTATTTAATTAGAGATTTAATCTTTATCATATCTTAAATTAAAAATTCATATTGTATCTTGCAAATTCTATAAATAGGGCTTTTAACAATATATTGTAAAATATAACAATGAATGAAAATTATCTGTTATTTTCTTTCTTTTTTTCTCTTTTATTTATTTAGTTCTATAACACAATTAAATATTTTTATAATATTACATTTTAAAATATATATATAATAGATTTTGAAAGTAAAATATGGCCCTTACCTAGCGTAAAGCACGCTTAAAGGATGAGCCCTACCTTAAGCCCTAACCGTGGGATCAATTTGTACATTGAGAACTAATGACCTATTATAGCAACAATTTAAGTAGTAAGTTCAATTTTACATAAATTGCTATGCAACAGCATTTTAATCTAATAAATTTACCTTGTTGTCCTTTTTTATTAATTTAATTCTTCATGTATTCCATATTCGAGAAGATTCCATAAACTCCAATACAGTCACCATCTCCCATCTCCTTCTCTCTTTGCTTTATCAGTTTTCGTCGTCGCCAGCAATAGTTCCAGTTCTGTTACATGTTGTAGAATATGTATGATCATTATTCTGAGAAATTCAAAATCAATGATGTACCAGGAGTTTGTCCAAGTAGTGGAGTTTTTATCTTAAAACTATGAAGAACCAAATGATTGGAGACTGTTCACTGATGGATTGGAAATTGTGTTGACACCATTTTCATTTTCACCAAGGCATTTAGATTTATTTATTTGACAATCTGGAAAAAAATTCATCCTTTTGTAAATCATATGAATACTTCTTGGTACAAACCGTCATTCAGTTTTTTGTTGGAAACCATATTGGGCATTAATAATTTTGAAGGAATTGGTTATACTCTGTTTTTGCTAGGCAAAACAGAGTATATATACAGGTATGTAAACTATTTACATACTATATAAACTGTGTTACATACTATATAAACTGTGTTATACTGTATTTACATACTATGTAAACTATTATATTTAACCATTCAAAACCACAACTTGAACAATGCTATTAAAATACAGACTATGAAAATATTACATGACCATGATGTAACTCAAATTTGGGTGCTATGACTTGCTCGAATTTGGTTCTCGATTTTACATACTATGTAAAAGGTGACATGATAGTTAAGCTATATATCCCAGACAATGAAAATATATATTTATGTTTCTTGTATCTTTCTTTAGGGTTATATTTTCTCATTTATCATTTAGATTCATATATGTCATTTTTATGCCCGTAAAGTTTGTGTTTTATTGTCAATCTAAATTTTTATCTGAATCTGTAATATTGAAGATAATAAAAATTATAATATGATATCAATATTCATTTTTTCTGAAGAACAATCGATCAATATATTAGTAGGAGCAATTAAACAGTCAATTAAAGAATCTTAAAAAAATCAAAAGATAAAAGCTCAATTTTTTATCCATTTGCTTAAGAAAGCTTTTAATTTTGGTTTAACAATTTTTATTATTGATGTATTGAATTGAGGATTTTTTATTTAGATATTACTTTTTGATCTTCAATTAAATTGTAATTTCTCAACAAAAAAAAAAATCAAAAAGAACAAATACATGAGGAACACAAAGCTAAACAATTGTTATAATATAACATATAATTATATAATTGGTACGAAATATGTACCTTCGCGAAAAGTCTGTCCTTTTGATTACTTTTGTAGTTGAAGATGATGGATTAGGCACTTGATTCCAGGAGTCATTTCTCCACCAGCATCATACTTACACACCACATAATCTTTTAGGCTCTATCACCTATATATCTTACAATTTGTATCAAAGAGTAATAGGCTAACTTAATGAACATATTTGCACACTTAAAAGAGAGAGACTTATGAGCCTTTGTATCCATAATAAAACAATATTTCGTACATCACACTATGATCTAACAAAATTATATATATTTATATATAATAATTTAAGTATATAACTATACTAATCTAAATATTGAATTCTGGTACTATTAAGTGCAAGGTACTTTCACATCATGGCCACAACAAAATATTTTTAGTTTATATTTCCCTCGACTGAAGAATCACGATAGGCAAGGCACTCACATATTTCCAGTTTTATTAAAGTGAAAACAATTATATCATTAGTTCCTCTGTGTTGGATAGTATTTATAAAATGAAGTTTGCATCATCATATGATTAGATGACGTTGGCTTAAAGAAAGGTGTTGCTGGAATCCATGGATCAAAGAAAATCAACATTTTTAACGTCCCACCTTGTGTAAGAACTAATGTATTAGACAAACAAGAAATTGAATATTATAAATTAGTAAAATGAATTAAAATTACAGAATAAATAAAAAAAACTGTAAATTACAATAAAGAAAAATTTAAAGGAAGATCGAGGCCTGTAAACGGTTTTCTTAAGATAAATTTTTCCTCTCACAACGAGTGTTTGAGATGAAGGAAAAAATACCTCACAGGATACAACGATCTAAAACAGTTTAAGAACACCAAACTAAAACTGTTTGTACGAACTGAATTTCTACCCGCTCTCTATCACACAAAAACTTAGTTCTAGAATAATATTTCTGAAATATGATAAATGTTTGTTGAAGGAAAATGAGAAGAGAAAGGCTGATGTTTGTTGTTACGTATTTTCCCTCAGCTGCAGAGTCAATATATAGGCATCCAAATGTGGCTGTTGGAAAGGATTTTTTGAAACTGCTGCAACAAATGCAGTTGGGACAAACCAAAAACACAACATTTTTTTCATCTCAATGAGTGAACTTTGAGACACAATTTCTCATTCATCTCAATCACATTTTGAATGTATAAATATATGATTTTGAAGCTCTCGCGGAGGAAAACTCAAATCAATTACGACCCTAAACTTATACCAAGTGGGTCCCACTTAAAATGATGCTTTAAAATGGTATTTAACCATGAGTCTAAACACTCATTTTTCCATTTTTTCCAACAATCCCCCACATGAATGAAAATTGATGAAGTTTTTCAAAAGAAAACTGACTCAAATCAATTTGACACGCGATGATAGAGTTCAACGGTCTGAGACCTGCATAGGATAGGTAGGTATAACCCTTTGAACCTTCCCTTGTGAGAATATGTTTACTTTACTGGCTGACAGTAGACGCGATGTCCTTGAACTGTTCTGCCGTTTATGTAAACGATGACATACTTCACACAGGAATCATTCCTGATACAATTCAGTTCTCACTGTTATGTTCATTTTGGCCATGAACATACGCCTGTTTCTGTGAGAGTTTCTCAAGAATTGAGCCCAATAATTCTCTTTCGAAGAGGTCCCACTTCTCTCTCACATAGGTGATCTCTTATCTATAAGAGTAACCCGTTGTACTCTGCTCAGTATTCTCTTCGTAAGAACCATTAAAAGCATTAGCTTAACCTAAACTTACGGGTATCACTACTTTCATCATAGGAATGGACTTGAGGATAAAACCCCCACAGTGATCACACTAAGTCCTTACAATTAGGTTGTCCCTTTGAACTTAGATCTTGGGATCTCCAGTCAACTAGGTTGGGTTTCCTTTGCAAAGTCTTATTTATTCATGGGCTTTTAGTCTCATTCCCTTCGATGATATTTCAACTAACTCTCTATTTAACCCTTTGATTAACGAATCTACTATGTTATCCTTTAACTTCACATAGTCAACAGAAATAACCCCAGTTGAGAGTAGTTGTCTAATGGTATTATGTCTGCGATGTATATGTCGAAACTTACCATTATACATATTGCTTTGTGCCCTACCAATTGCAGATTGACTGTCACAATGTATGCAAATTGCAGGCACAGGCTTAGGCCACTTTGGAATATCTTCTAAGAAATTGCATAGCCATTCGACCTCTTCACCACATTTATCCAAAGTGATGAATTCTGATTCCATCGTGGATCTAGCTATGCAAGTCTGTTTAGATGACTTCCATGAAATAGCTGCACCACCCTCCACTGGTAGACTTAGAGTCTTTCATATCAGATATCCAGTTTGCATCACTGTATCCTTCTAATACAGCTGGATATCTTGTGTAGTGCAGTCCATATCTACGTGTGTATCTTAAGTATCTAAGTAATCTAGTAATACTTTTCCAGTGGTCAGATCCTGGATTGCTGATATATCTACTTAGTTTACTTACAGCGTAAGCTATGACCGGTCTTGTACAACTCATCAAGTACATAAGACTTCCTATCACTCTAGAATATTCAAGTTGAGATACACTCTTCTCTCTATTCTTGGATAGGTGCAAATTAACATCTACCGGTGTTCTAACAATACCAGAATCACATTTGTTGAACCTCTCAAGCATTTTGTCAATATAATGACTTTGACTAAGAATGAGACCGCTTGATATCCTTGATATCTTAATTCCTAGAATTACATCAGCAGGTCCTATGTCTTTCATGTCAAACCTTGAGTTTAATATATTTTTGGTAGATTTGATCATTTGATCATTACTACCCACAATTAACATGTCATCAACGTACAGACAGAAGATGACATAACCATCTTCAGTGTCCTTGACATATACACATTTGTCACATTCGTTGATCATAAATCCATTTGTCTTCATGATATTATCGAATTTTTCATGCCATTGTTTAGGTGCTTGCTTCAAGCCATATAATGACTTCACCAATTTACAGACTTTTCCTTCTTGCCCTGGAGCAAAAAAACCCTTAGGTTGATCCATATATATTTCTTCATCTAAATCTCCATTTAGAAAGGCTGTCTTAACATCTATTTGATGTATCTCAAGATTTCGCAAAGCTGCGATAGCAATTATCATCCTAATGGATGTTATTCTCGTCATGGGAGAATAAGTATCAAAGTAATCAAGGCCATGTCGTTGTTTGTAACCCTTAATTACAAGCCGGGCCTTATACTTTTCTATTGATCCATCTGGTCTATGTTTTCTCTTGAAAATCCACTTGGATCCTAGTGTTTTACAACCCGAAGGTAAATTAACTAGTTCCCAAGTGTGATTTTGCAGAATGGACTCAATTTCACTATTAATGGCCTCTTTCTATTGAGGACCTTCAGAAGAGTTTACAGCCTCTTCATAGGTTTGAGGTTCACTTTCTAGCAAATAAGTCAAAAAATTTGGACCGTAGGACGTTTCTATCCTAACCCTTTTGCTACGTCTAGGTTCAAACTCAACCTCTTGTTCAAATTCTTGTTCTTGACTATCTTCATTCATAGTCTCATAAGTTTGTTTAGACGAACTGGATTCCCCTTGGGATTTACAAGGAAATACGTGTTCAAAGAACGATGCATTCCTTGATTCCATTATTGTATTCTTGTGTATGTCTGAAATTCTTGACTCATGCACAAGAAAACGATAAGCACTACTGTTATGTGCATATCCAATAAAAATGCAAACTATTGTTTTCGGACCTATCTTTACCTTCTTGGGTATAGGTACGGATATTTTAGCAAGACATCCCGACACTCGTAAATATTTATAGGAAGGTACTCTTCCTTTAAATAACTTATACGGTGTCTTTTGTGCCTTTTTCTTGGGAACCTTTTTTAAAAGGTAATTAGCCGATAAAATGGCTTCCCCCCACAAGTTCTGGGGTAACCCAAAACTTTGTAACATTGCATTCATCATTTCTTTCAAGGTACGATTCTTTCGCTCAGCTACTCCATTATGCTGAGGCGAATAAGGTGCTGTAGTTTCATGTATGATTCTGTGTTCTGCACAGAACTCACCAAAAGGTGCTTCATACTCACCACCACGATCACTTTGTAGTACCTTGATTTTCTTGTTGAGTTGGTTCTCAACTTCTGCCTTATAGAGAATAAATTTCTCTATAGCTTCATCTTTGCTTTTAAGCAAATATACATGGCAGTATTTTGTGCTATCATCGATAAAAGTAATAAAATACTTATTACCACCTCTTGTTTGAACAAACTTTAAATCACATAAATCACTATGGATTAAATCAAGAGGTTTAGTGTTCCTTTCGATTGAATGGAACGATGACCTTGTCATTTTTGCTTCAACACAAGTTTCACATTTGTGTTTGAAATTAATTTGGAAAGAGGGTATATGCTCCATGTTAATTAATCTACGCAAAGATTCATAATTAACATGACCTAGTCTACCATGCCACAAATCGGAAGACTCAAGCAAGTAAGCAGAAGAATTAACTTTATTAATTTTCTTAGGCATTACAGTTGTTACATTAAGCTTAAAAAGCCCATTACAAGCATACCCCTTGCCCACAAATATACCCTTTTTGGTCAACACGATCTTATCTGACTCAAATACAATTCTAAAGCCATATTCAACAATGAACCAGACACAAGGTTCTTACGAATCTCAGGTACATACAGTACATTATTCAGAGTCAGATCCTTTCTAGAGGTCATCTTCAGTACAACTTTTCCTTGCCCTTCAACAGCTGAAGTTGCAGAGTTGCCCATGAATAGCTTTTCACCTTCCTTGACAGCTTCAAAGGTGGTAAATAGCCCCTTGTCTGAGCAGACATGTCTAGTTGCACCAGTGTCAATCCACCACTCCCTTGGGTTGGACCCAACTAGGTTCACTTCAGAGACGACTGCACACAAGTCACTGTCAGAAAAGTCTTGAGTGTCATCCACCATATTTGCCTCACGATTTCTGTTTCTCTTTGGAAACATGCAGTCTGGAGATTTATGTCCTGTCCTCTAACAGTTAAAGCAAGTCCCCTTGAAGCTTGACTTCTTAAAAGTTGCTTCCTTAGGTTTCAACTTTGAAACCTTATTCAGCTTGCCCTTACCCTTGCCTTTATACTTGTTGTGCTTGGAGCTTTGACCATGCTCCACCACGTTAGCCTTGGGTGCTGATGGGATATTACCCATTTTGGAAGAAGCCTTGTTGTCTTCTTCTACCTTGAATGTTACAAGCAAGTCTTGCATAGACACTTCCCTTCACTTATGCTTAAGGTAGGTCTTGAACTCTCTCCATGAAGAGGGCAACTTTTCAATAATAGCTGCAACTTGGAAGGTCTCACTCAGTACCATCCCTTCATCATGCATCTCTGTTATGATATCTTGGAGTTCACATACTTGACTGCATACTAGTTTATTGTCCACCATCTTATAATCAAGAAAGCGACCAAAGAAAAATTTCTTGGCACCGGCATTTTCAGTTTGATACTTCTGGTCCAATGACTCCCACAAGTCTTTAGCCGTCTTCTTCTTATTATACTCATTGTATATGGAGTCACTTAGGCCATTTAGAATATAATTCAGACACAGGTAATCAAAATGCTTCCATGCTTCAATAGCACTAGCAGACTAAAAATCCTGTTCATCCTCAGGTTGTTTGGGAGATTCCTCAGTCAAGAACCTTGCTAGATTCAAGGTTGTAAGATAGAACAACATCTTACTCCTCCACCTCTTGAAGTTCAATCCATTGAACTTCTCCGGTTTCTCTGCCACAGCATGGTTCATAGGAACCGAAACCAGTAACGTTGGGGTAACCCCGTGAGCCACAGTAGGCCTCACCACTTGGTTTACATTTGAACCACCAACAGAAGGGTTAGCAACATTCGCAGCTGGAGTCTCAGTTTGGGACACAGGAGTAGTTATGTCAGAAGTCATTTTTGATTTTTGAAAAACTAGTTATAAAAGTGTTAAAAGCTTCAAATTATATGTATATTATTTATTAAAATAATAGCATCAATAGATACAAGTAAACAACTTAGAACAACTTATAAGAATTAAATAATAATTATTTTTTTTTTTTTTTAAATTGTCTTTTTTTTTTTTTTTTGAAACAAAAGTTTAAGAACAAAACATAATTAAAGGAAAAAACAGTTTGAAGTATCCCAACTTGAAATGCAAATTATATGACAAAGGCAATTAGCAATATAAAATAGTAAAGGAAATATTGCTAAAATTGTTAATATGCAAGTAATTTAAATAAGTTAAGAAAATAATATGTTATAAGTGAATAACAAGTTGATAAGAAAATGAGAAAATGAATTAGAGATAACAAGTTGATATTTTTTTTTTAAAAAAAAACTTATAAATGATTTAAACAATATATTAGTGAGTTGAGGGAAAAAAGAGAAGAAAACAAAATTTGGATTAAGTTTGATCAGATTAATATAGCAATGGATTGTAAGGAAGCAATATATAAAAAGATATATAAGAAAGTGCTAATTTAAGTAATATAAGCAGCCACTTTTATCAGTTTAATATAGCAACATCAAGGCAATAAGCAGTAACGTTAAGGCAATAAGTAATAAAGGAATCCAACGGTAAAATTAATAAAGTTTTAAACATAAAAAAAAAATAAATAAATAAGTAACGTTACAATAAAGGAAACGTTAAAAACAATTTTCTCAGTGAATTGAAAACTAACATTAGAGCAAAATTAGTACCAAATAAATGAAGGTATCAGAAAATAAAATTGATATCAAGATATAAAGTGAAGGCTAATAAAATAAAATTAAAGAGCAATGAATCAGAAAGGAAAATAAAGTTGTTTGTCTAATAACTGAGAAAAAGAATTCGGAGATAACAAGTTGATTAAGATGATAAAAAAAAAAAAAAATTATAGAGGTAATCTGAAAATGGAATTAACAGTAATACATGAGAATGGAATTAATTTTTTTTTTTTTTTTTTTTTGATAGAAGAGAATGGAATTAACATTAGTAACTAGAAAAGAAAACTGGAAAACATTTCCCTTTTTTTTTTTTTTCTTCGTTGAGGGAAACACAATAACAGTAGAAAAAGAATTATAGAGAGAAAAAAAAAAATCAAACAGTTTGAGAAACTCTAAATTTAAGTTTGTCTAACACTAAATGTGGCTTTTGAAAAGGATTTTTTGAAACTGCTGCAACAAACCAAAAATTTATACTACATAAGCTTACCTCCCATAGGAAAGCAAATGCTATATAAAGCATTTCATGTATTAGTGTTTTTCCCATATGGGACAAACCAAAAACACATTTTTTTCATCTCAACGAGTAAACTTTGAGATACAATTTCTCATTCATCTCAATCCTATTTTGAGTGTATAAACATATGATTTCGAAGCTCTCGCGGAGAAGAACTCAAATCAATCACGACCCTAAACTTATACCAAGTAAACCCCACTCAAAATAATGCTTCAAAATGATATTTAACTATGAGTCTAAACACTCATTTTTCCATTTTTTCCAACACCCTGCACCTTTTTTAATCACATCCAATGCTTGAATCTCCATGCCCACCAACACCAAGGAAAGCACCGACTTCAGCATCAAATAGAGTTTTAAATTTTAAGCATTTGCTAACATTGTTAACAAACATGGACAAATTATAGCATAATCCGCTCTATATCACTGCTTAGTACAATTTTGGTTTTGGCCAATTATGACACAATCAAGTACGAGAATAGACATAATATGACCCGGCCCATTTTTAATGACCGAACACGAACCAATTATCAAATAATTGACACAATTCACCCAATTTAAGGAGGGCACAAACTACACATTTAATAAGTCTCATTACGCCTAAGGAGGAGATACTATCCGCCCAATACTAATACATTTCAACCTGTGTTGTATTATAAAGTTTTTGAGCTCAAAGTCTTAAGATGACCTAACATCAGTTATTATGAACATTAATGCATATCTGCGTAGCAAATGTAGTAGATTTACATTACCGTGTAAACGTCATAGCATACCAACGGTTCTGGGGAACAAAGTGAACAACGTTTGAAAATAAACGTGTAGATATATACGCACTTTACAACACCACCTTATAAATGTATGGTACACTTGAGGCTTGTTGTCCCATTGAACATAAGGCACATCCTAATTTCTACGCACTGAAGTCACAGCATTAAGGCGGCCACTGTAAATGCTTCAGTAAACCCCTCTATCCTCGTATTTCTTTCAATTGATAAACAAGCTTTTCCTGGTCAAGCATCCTCAGGAAGCCAGTAGCAGATCCTTTTGAATTCCTTGATGTAGCATCATGATTCACGATGCCGCTATCTGATTTTCTACACATAAGAAAGCAAGAGAATATTAAGATCCACCATATACTGAATTAAAATGAAACTAGCAATGTCAAATGAGCAGAGCTCAGCTAGCCCATGACAACTTATTAGCTCTTTTAACAAAATAAACTAAAAAAGCCAGCTCAATTCATTTGAGACCTACTTCCACGTTGAAAAACAAAGACACATTAGATACAACCTCTGAAGTGTACATCCCAAGCAATTCAGAACCTTGTACCCACCTTCTCCAAAAAGCTGTTCAAACCGAGCAACAATATGCTTCCCATATGTATACTTCTTCAATGCAGGGGCATGGGCTCTTATACGGTCGAGTAATACAGTCCGTTGGCTGTCTGTGCATACTTCAAGAGTCTTCTGGACCACGTAATTTGCAAATTGGTCCTTCATCATTATCTAGGGCCAACAAGAAGAATTGAAGATCAAATTAGAAAACATATGGATAAGACTACACATATCAACATCATGGCATCTTTTCTTTTCTTTTTGTGGGGGATGGGCTTAAAGAAATAGCATGCCAGTACTCAATTATCAATTTCATCAAGATAGAGATGATTATCTGCAAATTTGACTCACCAATAAATTATCATTGCTTTCATTGTGTCCAATAATCTCACCAACTAAGAGATCTCGGTCGGCAGCACCACCACACTCCAAGCATTTTTCCATAACATTTGATGCAAACTTATGCTGGCTCAATTGTACAACTTGTCCTGACAATTTTCCAATAATTTGGCTTCTTTCATGATGTTTTCCTCTCTCTAATACATGCTGTTAACCAATTAAAAGTTAAAACATTGTTTTAATCAGACGTAAATATGACCAGATTTCAATTGGTAAAATAATATTAATGTCTACAATTATTGAAGATATATCAAATAAATATCATATAAGATCAGATGACAGACATGCATAAAAAATAGAGTAAATAAATTTGCACCAATGGCTGTGCACTGAACAATATGGTTCCCTTACAAATTTTGTGCATGAAAATGCAACAAGCTACTGCCAGATAGGGCACCCACAGTCAGGTCCAGTTTTTAAATATAGTGTAAATATCACTAACGCCCTTGAGGTTCCTCCAAATATCAAAGAAGTCTATCATAAAACCCCACAATGCAAACATTAAAAACAAAGCTAGACTAATAAAATAAACATAGAAAATAAATGAAAATTCTAATCTTTTATCAAGAATAATAGATTTTTTTTTATTTTATCTTTTATATCTTTGTATTACTTTATTCTTTTATTTTTAAATTGTGACATATTTATATCTAAAATGTTTTGTATTGATTTATCAAATCAATACAAAACTATATAATTTTATTCCTTTGAATTTAGGTTTTTTTATTAAGACATAATTGAGGGTAGGTCATTGATACCAATCAAAATTGTCAGGATCTCTTTGATATTTGACAAACTTCAAGAATGTTTTGATAAACCCTTTAAATATATTTGCTTAACCAGACAGGACAACACTGTAGTGTACAATCTGGTTAAACGATTTTTACTTCTCTTTTTTTTGCCGAACATTTCTACAACTACTGTGTATTACTGAAGTGGATGCCTAGAAAAAGCCCAGGCTCAAATCCCTGGAATACCATTTTTTTGTTTTGAATTATAATTAACAAACCCAAGTATAACATAGAAGATGTTAGTTATCCCACCTCTTGAAGGTTTTAAAAGAATTGATTGTTAACCATTTTCTAACAAAACTAAATGTTTTTACCATAATAATTAGCAATTACACGAGAAAAGTGGTAAAAATGTATTTTTTTTGCAGTCATTCTCAAGGTTGAATCCCGCAAGGACAAACTTCTACTTTCATTTTTTAAAATGAAAGTAGAAGTTTGTCCTTGCGTTCATTTTTATAAAAATGAATTGAAATTAAAAAAAAATTAAAAGTCTAGTCTGGCCTTACAGGTAACACCGGACTGGATGAAACTGAACTGTAATGTCTGGCCCAGACCAGAACAATCCAGTTTTCTTGGACACCACCTCCTACTATCAGTGCATCAGTCAAAGGAGTCCTAGCCTACTGTGGAAATGTTACTCTAAGCACCATGAATTGGCCAATATTAACACTTTGAATGGGAAAACTTAGAATCCAGACAGTGGACGTTTAGAATCCAGACAATGGAGGTAAAGATACAAAGTTTTTGATAAGTATAAAGTACCAGAGCTAGAAACCATGACCATGGACAAAATTTATGTAGTGGCCGAGCCATTAGTCATTGAAAACTGGTATAAAGATACAAAGTTAAAAACAGGAAAAGAATAAATGAAATGGATGCAAATAATAAGCAGCAAGAATGCATCTTCAAGTTTCAATAAAACCAAACCAGACATACTGCTCATATAAGAATATGAATCAAGAACAATAATTACAATTATTTTGTCCCTTTGAAATTGAGTCCGAGAAACTCAATTGGCATGCTTTTGTACTGGTTCTTCCCCTCTAGTGCCTAATATTTGCACAAAGGAGAGCACCATGAAAACTGTATACTGAACGTGTAAAGGCAAACAAGAGTCTCAAGTTGAAAAGAAAAGACAATCCAAAGAAATATATAAGTACTTGGGTTACTCCTACCAATAAGGTTGACCTTTTAGAGTGGAACCCATAGCATTTATGAGAGGTCCATTGGCCAGTTGGGCTTTCTACATGAACCAACACCAAGGTTTTAAAAGGCGAAATCTAACCTTGAGACGTTTTGTATTTAATAATAAAGGCATAAGCCTCCAGGCAGGTTGAGGCGTAAGCCTCCAGGCATAAATTAAAAAAATAACAAGTATATATAAAAAAACTACAACAAAATTAAAATTAGTATACAAAAATTATATAATGAAAAAAAATAAAAATAAAAAACAGAAAAATAAAATATAAAAATGCGATAACAAATTATAGAGAAAATAATAACAAACAAATTATATCATATAAAAAAAAAAGTAACAAAAAGAAACATAGAAAATATAAAGAAAAAAAAAACATAGTCGAAAAAACAGAAAAATAAAATATAAATAAAGAAGCTGCGCATAAAAAAAAAAAAAGATAAATAAATAAAGTAATAAACAAATTAATATACAGAAAATAATAACAAACAAATTATATCATGTAAAAAAAATAAAATAGTAAAAAGAAACATAGAAAATATAAAGAAAAACAGAAAAACAAAATATAAAAAATTAAAATGAGAATGAAACATAGGAGAAAAAACAAAAAAATAAAATATAAAAAATAAAAAATAAAAAATAAAAATGAAACATAGGACAAAAAAATAAAGAAATAAAAAAAGCTGTGAATAAAAAAATAAAAAGAGAAGCCGAGCAGCTAAATAAAAAAGAAAGAGAGAAAGAAGAAACAAAAGAAAAGAAAAAGAGAAGAGAGAAAGAAGAAAACCAGAGCCAAGGAACTTGAATCAAGAAATGATGAATCAAACAAGAGCGACGGGTAAAAGTAAAACAGAGGCTGAAGTTTGTTACCTGTTCTTGGCGACTGACGTCGCTCGAGCAAAGGCTGGTAAAATAGAGCCAAAAAACCCTTTTATTTCAATTCTCTAATTTCATTTTAAGTTTTTCTCTTGTTTAATTTCTATCGATAAGCCGGATTTTGATTGGGTTTAAATTTAAAACCTGAATTTGACCCAAATTATAAGAAAAGCCCATAAAATTTCTCTAAAATTTTCGAATAACCGAGACCTACACCTTTGATGCCTAACCACATACGCCTCCATGCATACGTTTCTTCTTTCAATTCACAAATTGAGGCGTACGCCTCAGAAATCAGCAAATAAACTAGCCTTGATGCGTTTGCATTTGTTTTTATCATAATGCCTTAATGCACGCCTTGAATCGACGCCTTAAGCGTTTTTTAAAACCATGCCAGCAACACCAACTTGTACTTTCAAATGGTTTAAGGCTTATGAAAGGCCAATATTTCTTTTATACATCTATCACTCCCCCACAAATGTTGGCTCTATGCACCATGCAAGCCAAACACTTGTAATCAATAATTAAGGTTGCTAGGCCTTAATCACAAGACCTCTAACTTAACATGAACTCGATGATTTATCCCACCATACCAGTGTCAACACGACACGACATCTACACTCGTACGGAATATGGGCCCAATCCGACAGAGGAATTTGAAGAGGAGCATGTGAAAAATTGAAGACGACGAGGAGGCAGCATTAAGGCATAAAAAAATTTGGGCCTTTTAACTTTGTATGTTTCATATTTTTTTTTTATGTGAACTGACCATTTTTAATTTTCAAAAGCTCTTAATAAAATTTGGGCTTGTGTATATTTGGACCTTTTTTTTTTATATGGGCTGACCACGTTTAATTTTCAAAACCTAAAAAACAAATTTTCACAAAGTTAAATTTTTATTAATAAAAATGGGATAAATTAAAAATAAAATATAAAAGTGGGTTAATATAATTCAATAAACACGTAAATCTTTTCATAAAAATATTAATTATAAATACAATTTTCAATATAAATATAATTAATTAAAATTTAATATAATAATTTCTCGTGTCTAAGTATCGTGCCCAAATATTATACACATATTCCCGTATCTTAAAATTTTAAAATTCATGTACCTAACCTTCGAATGTGTCCGTATCCGACACTTCTACCCGAGTTCGAGTTCAGGTAACATAGACTCTAATATCATGTTAAGATAGTCACCAACTGTTTTTTTAGAAAACTATTTTTGCAGAAACCCGCATCCTATATACTTTTCCTTCATTTTTTAATTTCTAAAATATAAACTTTTGCTCTTTCTTTTCCTTAAACAGACATCTTACTCCAAATTTAATGGGCAGGAGATGGAAAGGATGAGTCCAACAAGTAAAAACCAAAAAAGTATCCCCTGTGGTCACTTTATTTTTGTCTTTTGAACACTAGTCACTTTATTTGAACTAGTACTGTAAAGTCCCAAAATTTTAAAATAACATTAATTATTAAAAAAAGGGTCACTTGAGAATAAATTAAAACTTTGAAATAGAATTGTATTAAAGATTAAAAAAAAATAAAAAAAAAAAGAAAATTCTTATTTAATTAAAAGATAATGACAATAATTAGAAGCTCCTAATTAGATTGGGTTTATATAAACATATAAACTCTTATTAAAGGCCAAAAGAGAAACAAAAATTCTACATTTATTCTACTCATATACGCCTCCCACAACAGCAGTCATAAGAGAATAAAAGTTTGTGAATATAAACTAAATAAACTTGTTAATTGCTCTCCCTCACTATATGAGTTATGATTTAAAAGTTTATGGTTAATATTTTTGGGGGTTTTAAAAGAAATTTTATAAGGAAATTATTTGCAAAACTTTTGTAGAAGCGTGAAAATAACTAATTTCAAACCCTTATACTACTCGATAAAAATTTAAATTATTTTTAGATCAAACTAGACTTCTAGACGAGTTCAACAAATATTTATTTGTAAAAACTAAGATATATTGAATTTGTTATGAATTTTTGAAGTTTATGTTTTGATTCTATCAGTTTTTAAACAACTAGAATTTTAGAGTTGTTTTATATGTTTTTCAATTGCAATTTGAAGATGAAACTTTTATGTTTGAAATTAGACACAATAAGGAAAATTTTGACTTTAAAATCATTATAAACTTTATGTATTTAATTTTCTATGGTTTTACAAATTCTAAATCTTTCTCTTGAAAATAGAAAACTTGACAAATTAGAATAAAATTATGGAATTAATTGGTGGTACTATAAATGTTAAAAATGTTAAAATCTTTAGTATGTATTATCCGTGTCTTAATTATAATATGTTAAAATTTGGTGATTTTTAGGGCAGATATAAATATTTTTCTGAATTTTTAATTTATATGTGTTCACTACTGAAAAATTTTCCAGCATCTTAATATAACTAAATAATACCTTTTGATTATTTTGATTAAGTTATAAAAAGGAGGGTAATTTAAAATATTATGAAAGTTAACATTTACACAATTATTATTTAAGTTTTCCAGCAACTTAATATAACAAAATAATACTTTTTGATTATTTTGATCAAGTCATAAAAAGGGATAACTTAAAATATTATGAAAGTCTAACATTTACACAATTATAATTTATTTAGGCTTAATTCAAGTGAACTAATTAGTGATTTTAGCTGTGTTGATTGTTTATATCAAGTAAATAGACCTATCTTACTTGCAATATTAAATGTCTTATGTTTTCATGCTTTTATGAATGTTAATATGCCATGATTATGTGATGTAATATTGTATCTATGTGAATGGATTTTGTGGTTGTAATTACATGGTCATTAATAACATGACATATGCATCATTCAATCATAGCATTGCAAATAAAAGTTCTAAACTATTTATTTTAGGCTAAGCTTTTAAAAAATGATAAATTTTACGCAAGATTTAAAACAATGAGTTTTATATGATATATTTTATGTGATACTTCAATCATCACTATTGTTTTGAAGCAATATAATAAGTTCACTATAATAGCCACTTGCAGATGCGTCCTTCATGTAAGTTAAGATACCCGAAATATAAGTCCTAACCTTTACTTTGAACGCATGTATGCATGTGAGAATTATGTATGAAATTCCAATTTTGCTAATTCATAAGTCTCACTTGCAAGTCTTTCATACGTGTCAATCGCCGATTGATGACTTATGTAAGGCTCCGCTATGATAAGTTTTTAAATGGATAGTTCAGGTTATTTAATTATGATAAAATTTTGTATACTTTTTTTAAGACGTGCAATACAAGTAGTCAACTACTACTTCTTAAGCATAAACATATCATATTTACTTCCCTTCACCCTTTTCAGGAACTTCATGAAAAAGATTTGACAACATCATTGAAAATTATTGGTTTCCTAGGCTGATTTTGGTTTAGCGTACTAAGTTTAAGAACTTCTTAGGCTAAATTGCATGACTATCAGCTTATGTAAATAATTAATGTTGAGTTTCTAATATTCCAAATTGAAGGTCTTTTCATTGGGGGGCTCTTTTTAATATTTTATTTTATGTATATGACTATAGTTCTAACTTATCAAATATTAAAAATATCAAGGTGTTACAAGTACATTTAAGTGCCTTTATTGTTAACAATTGGGACACTTCAAAATTTGTTGAAATTTTTGGTCATTTGTTACTTTACTTTCGACAATGGTCAATTGGTGTAAATATTTTGTAAAAAATTTTAAACATCGACCAGCCTAAAGGGGAAAATATGTTGTATCCAGGTTTTTCTCCCAAAAAAGGGGGAAAAAAATACCAGTGTCCAAATTAAACAATAAAGGCACTAAAGTGTATCCAAATAAAAGTAACGGGGCCAAACCGTACAAAACTGAAACAAGTGACCAGACAATCCAACTACCCAATAAGAAACGCAAGTGAAAGAGCACAAACAAGAATTACATACCTGAGTGACATAATTTCCATACTGATCCTGAGCCAGAGAACACACAGACTCCAATATCTCATCCACTATAAAGTGACATTGCAGCTCATCTGTGCAGTGCTCCAGAACTCTCTGCAATATAAGCCAAAAATATGGAACCCCATTATTAATCATAAAAGGGATCAAAATGGGGGAAGGGAGAAGCAAACTCGGCACCACACTCACATGTGTATTACCTGTACAACACGACAACCATAAGGATGCATAGAAAGTGTTGCAACTTGACCCTGGAAGGAAGAGATTATAAATCCAATTTTCTCCATTGGAATACTTTCAATGCATTTTTGTATAACATGATTTCCATTTTGGTCACGAACACATCTCATGACATGTCCATCAAGCTCGTGAACAAGCTTTGTTTTCTGTTCAAGCTCAATAACCTCAAGAGCCTACACCAGCATTGGATCAAAATCTCCACCTAGTTATTAAACGAAAGGGAAAAAAACTGACCAGAACCAAAATGCTATATGCACATTATTACCATGTATAAACATTATGCAAGCATCATTTAGTTTTTGCAAGCAAGAATGTTATGTTCAGAAACTACAGTCACTACTCCCACAATTCCCAATTTTTTCAATAGATCAAGAAAAAATGCATAAAGAACCAAGAAGATGGCATCTTGCACTTTCAGGTACAAAATGATAAAGTAAACCACACAACTGCTTTTTAAATATACTCTATGTTAAGAGAGATATCAAGAGAAGTTTATGGCATTCACAATGAAAAAGACCTACAAAGAGAACTGCTGAACATCACTCAGTGATGTTTAAAATAGTAGAAATATAAAATAAGTTGATGCGGAAGCAAATCAAAGTAAGTTGAGAGAAGAATGAGTAAAAATATAAAATAGGTTTATGCAAAAGCTAATATTAAAGTATTGAAATAAGAACACATAACTAGAAAATCAAGGAGAGACGTTATAATTCTCTTTCGTAATAATACTGAGAGATTACATCTATATTTGTAAAGATAATAAGATTAAATTACGATTCTAAATAAGACTTCTAAATTAATATGTAAACTTGATCATAATTATCTAATATTATAACTATGAAATTATCAAATAATTAAATTATCTCCCTCAAGCAGAACATAGCTACAATCACCTTAAACAATTACAAAAGACAATAAAATAGAAATAAACAAAAACCAAAATAAATCCACCACAGTTGAAATTGAATCTCAGAGTTATCTACAGTAGTCTTACCAAGAATGTAAAAGCAGTCACTAAACCAACAAGAAATAACTAGAAATTGTGAATTATGCCACTTTGTAAAAGACCTTAACCCTAATCAAAATCATAGGTCATAGATAGAAGAAACACCCTAAATAGGGCAACACAGAAAAATCCTAAGATAAAAAGAAAGAGGATGTTGTCGCATAGGCTAAACAATAGCAAAAACCACAAAGAAAATACAAATGGTGGAATACTGCTAATAAAGCGATCCAAAGCCACAATAAAAGAGCTTTCTAGAAACTAGGATAGTCGGTGCACAAGTGGCAAGCAAGCAAACCAAGGTTGGCGTAAGTTGCTATCGACACATGTAGAAGGAAGACAAGCTCTAACTCTCTCCCTCAAGTTAAAGCACACATATCAAACATGCGCAATTTGAGTGGTGAGATAACCTAGTAGTAGAAACATATAACCAAAAAATCTTCAATCAACCAAATAGTAACCTCAACTAGTGCATATAACCCGCATAGTAGCAACAACATAGAATCACTCCAATATTTCAGACCACATAGCAGCAATAAAGAAAAGAAATCCTAAGAACTAACAATAAAAAACCATAGAAAAAGCTAAAGGCCAGATGCTCAATAGTAGATGGCGAAATGAAAACTCCCCAAATCATTTCATATCATAACATAGCTATAGATAACCACCCAAATAACCAATCCACATCACTGCCAAAAGCAACCTCCAATAGTTCTTTGTTAAAGAAAAATCACAAATTAATAATTTGAATACTAGTCAATGTCACAAAGTACAATTGATGGTATTGAGACCCACATAACTATCATTGACTAATAAGGATTTTTTATGGATTACGAGACAAAGTTGAACCACTTAAAAATCAAGATAGAAAGATCTCAAGCCAAAATTTAGGTTCAAACACAATAAAATGAAGTAACCAATTTAAATCCAATTTTAATAAGAATATCCTCATTAGCAAAAATACTTGTAGCAAATTGGCACAAGCTACAAGTCACAAATGTAACCCACAAGCCAATTGAGGACTTGGACTTATTTGTCCAATTCTACATGCTCCAAGTACTGATTCTCATTTAGAAAATTCATGGAAGAGAAAAGCCCACTAAATAAATAACAAAACAAGAGTGAGATTCCCCAAATACTCAGTACATAGAAAACAAGAACTAATGCATATATTTGATGTAATGTAAAATTTAAGAAAATAAATTAAATAACCAATACAAGTATGGCCTCATCCAAAGCTTGTCCTAAGAATGGATGTTGATGATAGGTCATTCTTCAAGAATTTATTTCTGCAGAGGCATCTTTTTTCCCATAATGTCTTGCATGATTTAGAGTCGCAATTTATCTTAACCAATTCAAAATATAGTTATTATTTAATAAGTTATCTAAAATTGACAGCATTTTTCAAGGAATAAATCAGTGTAAGCTCGAGTCTCACTGAAGCTAAAACAACTAAAAATTCTTCTGTGTGCTACATAAACTGAGGTAGCTCTTTGACAGAAATGAACTTGACCCACTTCGCATGTCTAATCCCACGTATAACACAAGAACCCTACATGCTTACCTACTCCAGTAAAAGGTCCCTTGGGCCTGCAAACTAACTCATAGATTCCTCTTTTATAATTTTATATTCATTGGAGCATAGAGGTCACAAACTAAGAGTGAAAACATAAGCTTGTACTTCTATAAAGGCAGTAAATACCAATGCAATTATCTGCAGTAGGACATAGTCAAAACCAACCTAATGTACTCTAAAAGCTAGCACATTTGGACTATAAATTCATCAATTTTTAATTCTACTCCACTTCTCTATTTAGTTATCATATTTCCTATACTCTTTTACTACATGGATTTAGTCCCTTATAAAGTTCAAGTAGAAAACAGAAAACCTCATGAGAAATGTAATCATCAATGTTAATTTCTCTATTATGTCCATTTCATAAAATAAAAAATATTATGCATTGAAAATTGGAATTTTTTCACCATAAGCATTTGAAGCATGAGACAAAAACCAGTGGAATACAAAGTTATTGAACAAATGAAATGACTACAGTTGACTGTAAAGCTATACTCATTAACATGATTAGGAGAAGGTCCAAATGATGTCCATTTGGAAACCTGCAAAAACTAGATAGTGACAAATATTTGTATGCCGATACAAATGGACTACAAGAATCACACACCTTTTGGATTACACGACAACCATACATCTGTAGACTTAAAGGCAAGATTTGACCCTTGAGCTGATTCGCAAGTTCCTTCCTTTGCTCAAAGCTTCCATAATCAAAAAACTGGAAATAAAGGTAAAAGACAACAAAAGGTTAAAAAACATCAAGTAATTTGCAGAAGATTTATACTTAGTAACACACCTTTTGAATGACATAGTTGCCAAAAACATCCGTCATTAATTTAGAAGCATGTGGTAGAACTTCTTTGAAAACAGATGCCTTTTCCTCGACACTACAAATTTCCAACTTCTGCTGAATGAATCGACTCCCATGCTGATCAGCACTGCAATAAAAACAGATGATAACTCATCCCGAACTAAAAGAAAGATAGACAAGGCTAGAAGAAAACTAAATGCAGTCAAGAACATACCTGAATTCAACAACATGGCCAGTGATATTAGAGAGCTCAAATCTGCGACCCTTGCCAGATTTCAGCTCCTCAAGGAAGTTATACATCTGAGGATCATCAAAACTTCCAAAGCCTCTTTGCCCTGGCCATCCAGGATATACGCCAGCATTTCTACTAGATTCTGGCAGAAATCTCATTTCGTTCTTCCCTCGAGGAAAACCTGTCCCACCCACAGGAGATCCAGGCACAAGAGGACTTGCAAGAGTCGAAGTAGGATACTGCATCAAAATATTAACATTCTGTGCATTTCCAGCAAAATTTGGACCTACTGATAGTCCTCTGCGTGGACTTAAATTACCATGGGCTCCACTTCTGTGAATTTGGATTTTATCCACATATGTAGCATTATCTAACTCTTTCTTCAAGTCAAGAGTATTAACCTGATTCCCCACAACAGCACTCCTTGATGCCAATGGACCATACTGACCAGAAACACCATATGGTTCCCCAAAATGCTGATGGTAGTGCATGTAGATAGGATCAGCAAAAGCAGGCTGCAGTGGGTGCACAACCTGCCCATAAAACTTATTTACGTGTTGTATGTCTCCCCCCGGAGAAATTCCAATGGGTGTTGAAACTGAAGCTGTTTGAACGTTATAGCTTGGACCAGCAGTTCCATCAACCACCATGGGGACAGCTCCAGGAGAAGGATATCCAGCAAAATACGAAGGGAAAGCAGAAGGATTCATGCCATAGCCACCTAGATATTGCGGAGAAAAAAAGCCAGGAGCTTGCATACTTGGATAAAATGGATTAACAGAATTCATGTAAGCAGCGGTGGTAGCATATATTGGAGGTGAGAACCCTGAAGAATGCAATACAGGTTGTGCTTCTGCTGAGAACTTAGAGGGGCTGTGGAGAAATTGATCCATGCCTATATATGCCCAGTTAAATCCTTGGGTAGTCATTTGTGACTTGGTATATTGAGCTTGAGAGAGTGTGCCTTTTTGTTGGTGTATTTTCTGCTGAAGAGAATTTTCAAGTATGCTAAGCTGCCACTGCTCTTGACTCATTTGACTCCCTGAATTCTGGAAGTTAGAGATGCTAAGACCCTCTATTTCAGATTCAATGTAGGTAGTTCCAGAATCAGTACCGCCACTTGTGCTTCCTGAACAATCAAGAGAGGAAGAATTTGGAATAGTTGCTGATGAGGGACCCGCATTTGAGAATGCCACATGGCCCATATCATCAGTTGCAAGACATGAAACTGAAATATTGGGGGTTTTCATAAGCCTATTAAATGAGGAAATACAACCAGCACCATTAAGTGCAGACTCCTCAGCAATTCCACTGCTCGGCATATGGGACTGGTTATATGCAGATGATGTAGAGCTGGCACAGTCTTCCTGCATATCCCAAAGAAAAGCCACAGATATAATTATGACATTCAATTGAAGAGAGTCAAACCAATGACCCTTCAAAATAACCCGAATTTTACCATGAGAAATAAGATGCAGAGTTTGCATAACTATAAACTAGTAAATTGTCCCTTATAGAAGCTACTCAATATAGTCAGCATGTAAATTAATAATAGACAAATGTAATAAATGAGCTCCTTAAATGCAGCAAGATCGGAAATGCAAGGATGATATTAAAAAGAGTGAAATTTTAAATGCCAAACTCACCTGTGATACTGGTAAATTACACAACCTGTCTTCAGCTGGTAAAGCTGAATCTTGACCAGACCAAACTTCACCAATACTACCACCTAACCAATCATTTGAAGGCTTCGGAGGTGATTGATCATCTTCTGGCTCTTCTTTGTGTGTAGGAAGAGATCTTTGCGATAAATGATGGGAAACCTCACCACTGTCATCCACCGAAGTCACTTCCCAGTTACTTCCAGGGCTACAGTTGTGGCGAACCAGCAGCCGACTCTCACTTGAGACATGAGAGGGAGAAAGTCTAGGGTTCAGATTGATGTTGGAGACGTAATATGTCATATATGCTGGATCAGCACATAACTGTTCTTCAGACTGACACCATTCACTAGCACTGTTAACATTTTCTGAGCTTTCGCTTATTGTGAAGTTATGCTGATATAGGTTACCTATGGCCAAATTTGAACCCTCCATACTTGGGGGTGCACTTCCACTTCGACTGGGGCCTACATTTTTTCCACTACTAGTAAATCGATGGTTCTTCAAAAGCAATTTCAACTCCTCTGCTGCCATATTAGCAGATGATGGCATAAAGATTGAAGCGTCCCTAAGAGAAGGCCATTTCTGCGTAGTTTCTGGCATTCTAATTGGACTCTCTGTCGCCATATTACAAATACTGGTATGCTCCTATTTCTTTATAGTAAGTTGGAGTTTCTCATAGACGTCTGAAAAATGGCACAGAAAAACAGAATGCATATTTAGTCAAAATGTGTGGCAGAATATAAAGTAACTTCTAAAAAAATATAAAAAAAAAAATACAGTGTGTAACACAAAAAAGATATGATAGGAAAAAAATAAAAGATTATTAAATAATATAGAAATACAATTCAAGAGCGAAACTCAGTAAAAGATAAAATATTATAATATTAAGAATGAAACATAGACAATATTCCAACACAAGAAGCTATATCAAAACTCAACTCACTACCTTATAAATATCATCAAGCTCATCGTACTTAAAGCTAATAAGTCTACTGGCAGGAATAAGATCACAAACCATAACAATGGAATTGTAATTCAAAGATTTAAATTTCAGTTGATGCAAATGTAGTTAAATTCTCGATGAGGCCTAAAAAGGCTTCTTTCACATGGGAAAAACAGAGAAATGTATTTCATGAATAAGCTGTGCACCCAAACATTATTGACCTCAAAACAAACTTTAAGTATCTGCAGAAAACATGTAAATAAATAAATATAAACCCTGACACCGAGGACTTCTAAAAGTTCACCTCACCTAGATAATCTTGTAAAAGATCAAATCGTCCTTAGGCGTTTTGGTGCATTTGGAACTGTGACTCCATGTGACTTGAAGGAGACCAAAAAGCCAGCCATACTCACCTAGCTTATCTCGGCTGAGAGATGAACCTTACAAGCTATAATGTGTATTATACCTCAAGTCAACAATCAAGATAGGAAAATGAAATAAAGAAGACAATAACAACATTTCCTTTACCAAGAAAGGAAGGAAAATGACGTAAAATAACAGCATAGAAACAAAAATAATACCCAATAATTGAACATATCTAATTAGCCAAAATTCAACATTGAACATATCTAACTGGACGGATTTCAACTTGAACTGCTGGCTGGCGTTCAATGTGAAATGGTTGGGTTGGATTTTTCTTTTTAGTAAAAATATAAGGGTACAATATTTAAGTTACAAGTTTTAAGGGTTATAAATGTTGTTTTCGAAAATAAAATCTACATATTATTAGTTCCACGGTAAGAATAACCCAAACATTTAATAGATAAAAGGGTTCAAAACTGAATATTTTCCACAACCTACTCAGCAAACAAAGAACAACACAAAGACCTCGTAATACTCATACATAGCACACTCAAGCTGTCAAGCACAATCACCAGCATCATCATGAACGCAACCCTGATCATATAGAAACACCAAACTATACAAACCAAAGCCAATAAAAGCAAAACTCCTTTCACCATCAATCATCTAGGCGCATAGAATTGAGAAGGGAAAAAAAATGTAAGCCAAAGCATGAATAAGCAAAAAAAGGGGTCAAAATAAGCAGAAATTCGGGATAAAACATTAGAAAATGAATACAGAGCTACACTTCGGCAAAACCCTAAGTGGACTATCTTAGTTAGACAAAAGAGGTCGAGAAAATGTTGGAGATTCACTTACCAGTTGTAGCTAATGAAGAAGATTCACTGTTTAAATCAAACCCTAGATTCTTTCCAGAGAAAGCAATTGGATAGAGAAATGGGTCTGCCTGAAAAATGATAGTTTTGGCTGGGAGTCGAGTGGGTTATATATTTAAAGCTACTGCTATGAAGAGAAGACAAAGAAATGATTAAAATACAAAAGTGTTAATTCCAGATAACTTTTTGCTAAGTTATGGTTTGAATAATAAATATAAATATTAAAATAGTTGTCGTTTGTATTTTATTTTGTGAGAGAAAGAAAGATAATCGGACAAAATGGAATGGGGTTGTCTGTGTGGGAACTGGGAATGGACACGACCGAATTGCAATATAGAACAATGACTCATTCTTAATCACCATGACGCGTGTGATGTGCTGTTGCTATGCATCAAGTAAAATAATCGGTTGCATGACGAAAATATGATATTTGTGAGAATATTGGAGGATATCTTGGGAAATAAATTCGGATAAAATGGACTAGAAGCCTAAAATTTTAGGTTTGAGTTGGATTCAAATCAGATATTATCCAAGAATGTATTTTTTGGATGATTAAACTTTTTAAATTAAATGTATATATAAAGCTCGGTCCTAAAATATTTGAGCAAATTTGTGCCTAACTTTTATAAATTTTCAATTAATTTAAATTAGTGGTTGAGTTTAAATGATAAAAAAAATTATAAAATAATGACATATCATATTTAAATATACACATATTTTATAATATTTAAATTTAATTTGCACTTTTAATTAATTTGGGCTAGTAATATAAATATTTAGCCCTAAATTTGACCCTAAAATTATTCGGATAGGACTAGATCGTATTTACTCAAACATTATTAGGCTTTAAGTTGAGTCAAAATAGGTCAAATTACTTAAATTTTAGTCAAATTGAGCTAAATTTGCATCTTAAATATCATCGATGTCAATAAACATTCATTTAAAAAATAATATTTTAAAAATTATTATTAAATTTTGAATTATTTAATAAATTTTTTTAAATATTAAAATAAATAATAATGCATTAACTATGTTAATTTTGTAACTTAAATTTAAATATCATTATGACAAATATAATATAATAAGCTTTTGATATAATAATGAAATATGGGAAGAGTTTTGAACAAGGCCGATATTAACCAATGAATTTAATTAATAATTTAAATTATAAAATAATTTAAATCATGACTAAATTATCGTATTAGTTTTGAAATTTTAACAAAATTTACAAATAGATTTTTAACTTTTTAAAATGTATAATTTGGTACTCAAACTTTTAAAATCTTATACGTATATCCCTAAACTTTTACATCATATATTTATATGGTAAAATATTGCATAACTTATACAAGTGCATTTGTCTTGTTGTGTTTCATCTATCTTCATGAATCATCACATTCATCTTGATACAATACTCCAAATTGAATATCTGAACTCCAACTCCACATGAGCTTCATGGTCACTAACTACACCTATATCCTGCATACACAAAATAACACATACTTGTGAAAGTATCATATATACTTACGTGTAATCTAACCAAATATTATTATGTTACCTCTGCATATTTACACAGTAATATGCCAAGCACAAACAAACATGCAACAAATTCCCCCTAACTTCATATGACACTCTCCCTAAGTATATGCAAGTCAAAAAAACAAGATGCAGTACAACCTACGTACATTCACATCCCATGCATCAAACAACTAGCTGTTGGCACGACTAAATCCGCAAGTGCATGATTCAGTGTACAAGTAACAACTATTTTTAAGAGCAAAAGTTATCGTACTCACGAGAATTTGATTAATAAGTATTTGAGTACCAAACTATAGTTACAATAAACTATTTAGGCTAAGAAAAATATAAATAAAATAATAAAAATAACAAAAACTTAATATTTATACTATTAAATCTCACACAACCACATTAATAAATTAAGCACTAAAGAGTAATAAGAATCCACCATCCTAAGAAATTGTTAGATAAATTATAGGATCAATTGACTCTAACATATGCATGCATTTCTCTATTAAGTAAATTACATACAATATAATAACCTAACTTAATCACACTCTTATGCCAATTAAATTAAACTATTATTATTAAGAATGTTAATTATCGATTACACATACAAGAATCGTACCTCTTAGCCTAGAAACTATGTATGCAATTCAATCAAGACAAGCACTTAAATATTTTTCTCAAAACTATCTTATTAACTTTATGATATAATTGTTAATTAGACAATTAATTACAAATAAATCAGATTGAATAATATAATTGAAAAGGCAATTTCAATGAAATAGAAGAATAAACTAAATTATTATATAAAATATTGAATTCAAGAGAATCTTGACAACAAATTTATCTTTATAAAATATTCAATAAAATCTCTGAAACATTGAGTTAAAAAACAAGGAAATAAATTAACACAAAAGGGTAGAGAAAGATAAAATAAATCTCCGTTGTCAAGCTAGAAATCAATCTTTGCCAATTGTCACTTTGGTAGAACTAAACTCCAACACCTTCAATGTTGAATCCTCATATTTCTATGCCTTATTCACTAAACTACTGCCTCTTTTTCCTAAATTATGTAGGTTAGTGGTAGAATGTGTGAATTCATTTGCTTAGTTTCTAGAAGTTGTATTTATAGGCTTAAAGTTGTAGGTCATAAGTACTTGTAGTCCAAGTTGGAGTTATTGTGCAAAGAATAGACTTGTTCAAGTGAGAATGCTGGAAATTTGGCACTTCACGTACAAAAAAATCGTGGGCCACAACCTAAAATAGTAGGCACAGCGGCTCAAGGCTTTTGAAACACTAGTGGAAATGCACCAAGGTCTCAAATTGCCAATGTAAAAGACGTGGGCTGGAGTGCCAATAATTCTCCATCGCGGCTCAAATAATTCTTCGATGCGGCACCAGGCTCCCTGTGCTAATTTGAGTTCATTTTTGCTCTTTTTTCCTCTGTTTGCTATTGTTTACCTACATTGATATAATTGAATAAATATTAAGCTATTTTAATCATCTTAAGCACAAAACAATGCAAGTAATTAGCCTAAAAGAGGCCAAATAACTCTACTTTTATAGAGTTATCACACCTCCAAACTCAACTCTTTACTTATTTTCAAGAAAAATTAAAGCTAAACAATAAAGAACAAATCACAAATTAATGTCAATCTTCGGCAACAACCATTTGGCATGGCTAAATCTGCAAATGCACGAATTAGTGTATATAAGTATTTTTAAGAACAATGATTATTATACTACGAGGATTGGATTAATAAGTATTTGAGTACCAACCTACAATTACACTAAACTATTTAAGCTAAGAAAAATATAGGTAAAATAATAAAAATAACAAAAACCTAATACTTAAACTATTGGATCCCATACAACCACACTAACAAATTAAGAACTAAAAAGTAATAGGAATTCACCATCCTAAGTAATTGCCAGACAAATTCTATGATCAATTGACTCTAATCTATGCATGTATTCCTCTCTCAAGTAAACTACACATAATATAAAAACCTAACCTAATCGCACTTTCTTACCAATTAAATTAAACTATTATTTATTAAGAATGTCAATTATCGATTACATACACAAGAATTGTACCTTTCAACCAAGAAGCTATGTATGTAATTCAATCAAGATAAGCAATTAAATACTTTTCTCAAACCTATCTAATTGCCTTTATAATATAATTGTTAATTAGACAATTAATTGCAAATAAATCAGATTGAATAATATAATTAAAAAAGCAATCACAATAGAATGGAAGAACAAACTAAATTATTATATAAAAGTATTGAGTTTAAAAGAATCCTAACAACAAGTTTAGCTTCATAAAATATTCAATAAAATCTCAAAAACATTAAGTTAAAATACAAGAGAACAGATTAACACAAAATGGTAGAGAAAGATAAAACTAATTTCTGTTCTCGTACCAGAAATCAATATTCGGAAACTGTTACTTTGGTGGAACTAAACTTGACCTTCAATGTTGAATCCTCCTCTTGCTATATCTTATTCTCTAAACTGTTGCCTCTTTTTCCTAAATTATATAGGTTAATGGTGGAATGTGTGAATCATTTGCTTGGTTACTAGAAGTTGTATTTATAGGCTGAGTTGTAGGTTATAAGCACTTGTAGTCCAAATAGGAGTCATTAGGCAAAGATGAGACTTGTCTAAGTGAGAATGTTGGAAATTTGGCACTTCACATATAGAAAACATGGTATGCTGCGGCCTAAAATAGTGGGTGCTGTAACTCAAGGCTCTCTGAACACCAGTAGAAATGTGCGCATCGCTATGCCACTTTTTCAATAGGAGTATTTTTATTGTTATATTTCTTCTTTCTCTTAGATTTTGAGTTTGCATCCCATAACTAAATTGATTGACACTAATTTCGTTATAGCTGGTTAATTTGTGTATATAAGATATTAGTATTGCTTCCAATGATTAGAAGGTGTAATTTAATTATACATAAGTTTTTGATTTATTTATTATTCATGTTCTTAATATTTTTTATTATGAATTAATAATAGGAAAATCTTGATTTGTTGTTGGAGAAAATATGTTAAAAGAAGACATTTGAAATGCCATCTTTTCTTAGTTGTGCATTTTGAACAAGTGCCTAATATGATTGCATTGACTTGTGTTAAATTAGGTAGTTATAATATTCTTTTGAACTAATTCTAATTAATGAATTAACTGTCCGGATCAAAGAAGTTAATTAATTAATTGCAGTGAAAATTGCCATTAATTATTTTTATGGTTTAGCCAAAAAATCATTAAATTTGACTTTTAATTGAATTGTTTAATTTGTTATTTCTATAAAGGGATGGCGATCTAAGATTTCCATATGCATCCATCATCCTCACCTTTGTTGCGATCTCTTTCACTTGCAATTATTTTAGTTGTTGAATTAATTTAGAATTTTCAGTCTTTTCTATCAACCGACAATTGTTAGAAAGTTTAGGATTGTTTGTTCAACTAAATAAGAAAATAAATAACGTTTTAAAACACTTGTTAATTGCTTGAGAGATCGACCTCTAGGTAACTTGTCACTTACTATAGGTGACTCGTGCAATTGCAATCAATCAAAATTTGTGCATCAATAAAAGCCCACCAATGAGAATAACACAACTGTTTTGATGGTGAGAATGAAAGATTTTATGAAAAACATGAACACAAAGGTGGATTGTATAGAAAAACAAACTCATGAAGCTTCTATTCATAATTTGAAGGTACAAATATAACAACTTGCCTAAGCTCTAAGCCTAAGAACTCAAGGAGCTCTTCTTAGTGATACTCAAGTAAACCCTAAAGGACCCAATAAGGAGCAATGCAATGCACTTATAACAATGAGGGGACCTTTAATGGAAGATGATTTGGAGGAACTTGAGTTAGAGAATAATAGTAAAGAAATGGAGCCAAAAGTGGAAGATGAAGTGAAGAAGGAAGAAGTAGTTGAAGAACCAGTCAAGAGGAGCAAAGTTTACACTCCAACCATTCATTTCCCTTAACAACTTATAAAACATAGTTTGAATGCTCAAGTGCTCAACAATTTGGATGTCTTTGTAGAGTTAAATGATGAGTGCTCGAAAAGCACTAATATTTCGTGATTAATTATGCTTGATTGATTGATATATAGATTTATTATGACTATTATTTCGATTATTTTCATAAATCTATCCATTCGGAGTCACGGGTATATTTTAGTGCATTTCAGGTGTTTTTAGCGTCAAATGATTCAAATGATGAAAACACGCGAAGACGGAACACCTACGGCGCTCGGATCACGAGTCACGGGCAAAACGAGTCAAATATGTAAGCCGTACATGTCAAGCCAGCACATATGTAAGGGGGTAAGCATGAAGAGCAGGAAAGCAATGCGCGCCGCGGCGAAGAAATTATGCGCCGCGGCGAGGGTCTCGACAATATATGTAAAGCCATGTACATTCCATGTACACTGTTACATGCAAGGCGCGCCGCGGCGAAGAAATCATATGCCGCGGCGAGGGGCTCTCGGGTTGCATGCTAGGAATCCAAAAACATTGCGCGCCGCGGCGAGGAAAAGTTATGCCGCGGCGGGGAGCTCTCGGGTTTTTACATAATTTCCAGAATTTGTGTTGCGCCGCGGCGGGAAAAATGTATGCCGCGGCGCGCCTATTCCTATGGCACATAGGATTCGTGTAAACCCTTACATCTATAAAAACCCCCTTAGAGTCCCCCTTACAGACAACTCGAAATAACTTGACCAATTCATACACAACTCTTCCTCTTCTCAATTTTGCGACCCAAACACGACATTCAATCAGTTTTGAGAGCGTTGCCACACTATAACGAAGCGAGAGACAATATTCTAAGGATTCAAGGAAGCTAACGACAATCGAAGATAAAGCTTACGGAGGAGTACGTCAACCGATCCATAAGCGGTATTTAGATTTAGGTTTTCCTTGTTGTTATAGAATTAATTCATCTTCTTTATTTGTTAAAGTGTATGATCATATTTTATTTGTCTATGAATAATAATATGAACATGTCTGGCTAATTTAATTATGGATGTTTAGTTTGTGTTGCCATGTTTGCTAGAATTGTGTATGGTGTATCTTTTTGACTTATGAATAAAATACTTTTTGATTAAGAGCATGTTTAAATGTTTGATTATGAATAATCATGGGCCCATTTGATGTTCGTAGTTAGATTGAAAAACCTAAGAATTTAGTTAGAGGAACGTCACCTTAACTCTATTCCGAAACACTTAATCAAAGATTCAAGTTAGTGACTTAGTCATAGCATTAATTTGATTGGCATGTTTTCCTTGCGCATAATTTGATTGCTATTTAATTTACCCCCGCCAAAGGCAGTTAATTAGTTAATCAACAAAGAGACCTACCCCCGCCAAAAGGAGTTTCGTAATTAAAAGGAAAGCCGGTAGTTTTGTTTATATAGGACGTTCATGTATCTCACCATACCTTTTCGATGCAAACATGGTTAACCAAGCTAAACGTCCATACATCCTCTATTGATATTTGATTTGATTGATTGTTTGATTGCGATCTTGTTTTAGTTTAATTGCTCGTACTTTGTTCCCGTTACAAATCAAACACCTTTTTACAGTTTTACTAGCTTTAGGATTCTAGTTACTTAGAGTTTTAGTTTTACTAGAACTCTATTTAATTAGTCTTTTATTTTCATTAGAACTCTATTTAGATTAAAAAGTTAGTTATTTAAGACCACTGCAATTCCTTGAGAGACCGACCTTGGAAGTTGCTTATCACTTTACTACGAGTGATTCGTACACTTGCGAGTACACATTTTAACACATCATTAAACATCCTCGATCCAATTGGAAAAGCAGTAAAGAAAACACCCTCCTACATGAAGTTCTTGGAGGAAATGATTGAAAGGAAGAAGCATTTGAAAAAATTCAGCAAAGCTTGTGCTATTAAGGAATGCCAAATGGCTCTCAAACAAAAGGATCCCGAAAACTTCATCATCTCTTGCACAATTGGAGGTTTACACTTCAAGAATGCATTTTGTGTTGTAAGAGCTAATGTAAACCTCATGCCGCTTTCCATATTCAAGAAATTTGGGATAGGAGAACCAAAGGCCACATCAATAATCTTGCAAATGGCTGATGGAACTCTCAAGAAACTAGTAGGGATGGTGGAAAATATCATAGTAAAGGTGGAGAAGTTTACATTCCTTGTTGATTTGGTTATCCTTGACATGGAAAACAAAGAAATTTCACTCTTTCTTGGGAGAGCTTTTCTAGCAATCGAAAGAACATTGATAGATGTATAAAAAGGTGAGCAAGTTATGAGAGTCCAAAACTAAGAAGTCATGTTCAAGGTATTTAAACCGTTAAACTATTCCTACGTCTCTAAGGAGGAACTGAACATCATTACAACTCAAGCAAAGAAGTTATCAAAGCTTGATGAAACAAAGAAAAGTGGTGGAAAGCACAAGAAGAAAAATAAAAAGGAATTCAAGCAAGTGTGGGGTACCCAAACAGCCCCACGTAAGTAGCAAAGAAGATAAAACTACAAGTGGAGTTAAGCCCAAGCAAGTGTGGATGCCAAAACAACCCCACTTAGGAACTAAGGAAAGGACTATGGTAATAAAAGAAAATATCAAATTGGTCAACAAACATGCAAACGGGACCAAGAACAACAAAGATAAGAAGGGGGTTTCCTTTTGAAAAATATCAAAGATCACAACGTTCCAATCCCTAAATAACCCATTTGTAAGTTTATCTAACCAATGACGTAAAATGTGGCCCTTGTTGGGAGGTAACCCAACGAATTTTTATTACTTTATTCTTTTTTATTTTTTATTTTTAATTGTTTATCCTAGTTAATTTTAGTTAATACTAACTGATGTGTTAAAATGTGTACTCGCAAGTGTACGAATCACTCGTAGTAAAGTGATAAGCAACTTCCAAGGTCGGTCTCTCAAGGAATTGCAATGGTTCTAAATAACTAACTTTTAAATCTAAATAGAGTTCTAATGAAAACAAAGCTCTAATTAAATAGAGTTCTAGTGAAACTAAAACTCTAAGTAACTAGAATCCTAACGCTAATAAAACTGTAAAAAGGTTGGTTGATTTCGGTAACGAGAACAATCATACGACAATTAAACTAAAACAAAATCGCAATCAAACAATCAATTCAATTAAATCAAATATCAATAGAGGATGTATGGACGTTTAGCTTGGTTGGCCATGCTTGCATCGAAAAGGTATGGTGATATAACATTAACGTCCTATAAGAACAAAACTACCGGCTTTCCTTTTAATTACGAAACTCCTTTTGGCGGGGGTAGGTCTCTTTGTTGATTAACTAATTAACTGCCCTTGGCGGGGGTAAATTAAATAGCAATCAAATTATGCGCAAGGAAAACATGCCAATCAAATTAATGCTATGACTAAGTCACTAACTTGAATCTTTGATTAAGTGTTTCGGAATAGAGTTAAGGTGACGTTCCTCTAACTAAATTCTTAGGTTTTTCAATCTAACTACGAACATCAAATGGGCCCATGATTATTCATAATCAAACATTTAAACATGCTCTTAATCAAAAAGTATTTTATTCATAAGTCAAAAAGATACACCATACACAATTCTAGCAAACATGGCAACACAAACTAAACATCCATAATTAAATTAGTTAGACATGTTCATATTATTATTCATAGACAAATAAAATATGATCATACACTTTAACAAATAAAGAAGATGAATTAATTCTATAACAACAAGGAAAACCTAAATCTAAATACCGCTTATGGATTGGTTGACGTACTTCTTCGTAAGCTTTATCTTCGATTGTCGTTAGCTTCCTTGAATCCTTAGAATATTGTCTCTCGCTTCGTTATAATGTGGCAACGCTCTCAAAACTGATTGAATGTCGTGTTTGGGTCGCAAAATTGAGAAGAGGAAGAGTTGTGTATGAATTGGTCAAGTTATTTCGAGTTGTATGTAAGGGGGACTCTAAGGGGGTATTTATAGATGTAAGGGTTTACACGAATCCTATGTGCCATAGGAATAGGCGCGCCGCGGCATGCGTTTTCCCCGCCGCGGCGCAACACAAATTCTGAAAAATATGCAAAAACACGAGAGCTCCCCGCCGCGGCATGCAATTATCCCGCCGCGGCGCGCAATGCTTCTATGTTTTCAGGATCAAACCCGAGAGCCTCACGCCGCGGCATGCAATTCTCTCGCTGCGGCGCGTAGTGCTTTCCTTCTTTTCACGTCCCCCCTTACATATGTGATGGCACTATATGTAAGGCTTACATATTCGTCTTGATTAGTCCGTAACTCGTGATCCGAGCGCCGTAGGTGTTCCGTCTTCGCGTGTTTTCATCATTTGAATCATTTGACGCTAAAAACACCTGAAATGCACTAAAATATACCCGTGACTCCGAATGGATAGATTTATGAAAATAATCGAAATAATAGTCATAATAAATCTATATATCAATCAATCAAGCATAATTAATCACGAAATATTAGTGCTTTTCGAGCACTCATCACAACCCCCAACCAGCTTCTTGCTAGTCTCTAGCAAGTGAAGCGACCTAAAATAAAATTAAAAACAAATGAAATAAACTAACCTAACCTAAATCACTTTCGTAGATTGTCACGGTTGCATTTAGCGTATGCAACAAGCCTTTAAACCCCTAGGTGGCCCTAGTGGACGAGTTATAGTCTCGTGAGGGTTTCCAGTGATGATACCCACAAACATCGTAACTGACACAAATAAAGACTCAAAACTAATAAAGACTCTAACAATACTTGAATCAATCCATGCATACGTCTCAAAAATTGTTCATAACGAGTGGCACACGAAATAGTCAAATATCACCTAAGCTCAAAAACAGTCCAAACATCAAACTCATCATGGTAATCGAATTTTGAACAACCAATCAAACCACAAACCCGTTAGTTATACTATCTGACCGTGTCATGCATGATATTCATAGATTACATTTCAATATCTCATAAATGTGCAAGTAAAATATGAATGTGAATTTTGCACTTGCAAACTCCATATGCTCATTTTTCAAACCCATCTCCACTAATATAGAAACTAAACTACCTAGAATCAATAGGACTTCATTAAGCTTGTAAAGTTGTGGCTAGGTATGTGATAATGAAAGTACAAAAATGATGTTTTCATATGATAAGAGTACTTTTTATTTCACAAGCATATTTTCAACTTTTTCCACCAAGTGTTCTTTTCATCCTCCCTTTACTTCAAATGTCCTTTGGATCTTTTGCTTGATTTTCTTCTTTATTCTTGCTTATTATTTCGATCATCATCAATATATTTTTTTTTTTTTTTGATCGAAAAACAAGATTTACATTTACACAACATAATTGCTCATGAAAATCAAATATTACACTAAGTACTCTTATCACTAAGGGTAGTTTAATGTATGTCAATGTTGAGTCCAAGGGTGTGCTATTGATAAAATATTTCGGGAAAGCATGAAAAGTTCAAACGGTCCAAAGATGGCCTAAATCATTTTCTAAGTAGTGTTTGTTTCTATTATTTCGCTTCAACGTGTTTTCAAATGAGTTCTAGAGATTGTTGAGACTTAAAACATATCATGAACATGCATACATTCCACAAATCAGAATAGTTAAACTAACCATGCATACATACCACATGTACCACAAAATTCTCAAATTAGATGAATCCAACATTTCTGTGCTTCATTGCTTAGGTAAAAATCTAACATCTCTCATATGTCACCGTTATTACAATCATGTTAATATCACAGATTTCCGGATTGAATCAAGTAGACACGACACTAACTAAAAACAATTCAAGTGACAAAGTTAAAAATTTAAAATTGGTCATATGTCATGCTCATGGAATATTCTTCCCACCCCCAACCTATTTTCTGCATTGTCCTCAATGTAAAAAGAAGAACAAAAGAAATTAAGAAAAAGTGTAAGAAGTTACCCCCCTTTCGTATGAAATTGTGTCGTTACTCGCTATGCTCCGGTTCACTGTTCCTCGCTTCTCTCATGAAGAGTGTATGAACATATATTGAACCTCAAAGTGTATGCACACAATTCACATTCAAACCCAATTTTTAATTATAACTAAGGCAATTGAAGACACAAAAACATCAAACAAAGTTAAACAATCCAAAATAAATAAAATAAAAATAAAAATAAAGGAAAATAAAAGAAAATAAATGAAAAAGAAATAAAAGAAATAAAGACAACGAAAGAGATACGATACCGAATGGGTGCCTCCCATTAAGGGCTTAGTTTAACGTCTTAGCAAGACGTGACTGATCTCGTGTCAAGGGGGGTTAAATATGTAATTGTAGTGTTTATCTCCTCCCTTATCTTTCTTGAAATGAGCTTTCGTCCTCCAAGTCGAGTTTTTGTAATTAGAATGCTTAATGCGTTCTTTGTAGGCATCATCCCGACTTAAATTTATCAGTTTGTCCTTCCCTCTCCATTTAACGTTTCGAACCTCAATTTTGTTACTTATGCTATTATGCAATTCAGTGTTAGAAGAAATAGGGGAGGGTTGAAAAATTCCAAACTGTACAGTCTCTCCACAAACCGTCATTGATAACTTCCTATTATGGACCTCAATAGTTGTCTTGGTAGTGGCCATGAATGGTCTACCAAGAATAATTGTATGTTCCTTGTCTTGAAGAAAATTTCTGTCCATCTCAAGCACCACAAAATCCACTGGTACAATAAACTTGTCCACCTGTACTAACAAATTTTCCACTATTCCTTTTGGGTATTGAATAGAACCGTTTGCAAGTTGAAGGGTCATTCTTGTTTCTTTAAGCTTTCCTAATCCTAGTTGCAAGTATACTGAATATGGCATTAGGTTTATACCTGCTCCTAAGTCTAGCATAGCCTCGAATACCCTCTTATCTCCCATAGTGATGTTAATGTGGAAACTACCTGGATCTTTCATTTTGAGAGGTAAGTGCGGTTGGATTATTGGACTACCAATTTTTGACTTTTCATTCTCTTTGCTTCTATTCTTCTTGATGATAAAGTTCCTGCAAATTGGATCATAAGTTGAACTGTTCTTTATAATATCCAAAAGAGGTAAATTACAATTAATTCCAGAAAATAAAGCAAGAGTGTCAGAGTATTGCTCATCCTGATTTTTCTCCTCAAACTGGTTTATTGGTGGTATTGGTGGTCGGTATGGGTCCATTGACTTGTGCAATCGAAAAATGTTGGATGTTTCTCCAATTTCTTTCTTGGGAAGTTCATTAGGAGTGGTATTAGACTCATCATCTCCCTTGAGAGTTGAATTCTCACCTTCCAAGTTACCTGTACTAGACAACAAAACATTAGAATTATCAGGTAAATTTTTAGGTACCTCCTCATCACTTTGAAGGACTGTGATCGCCTTTGCTTGTTCAGGCTGACTAGGCAGCTTTCCTGTTTCTTGTTTGTACATTTGTTCCGCTAGCTGCCCAACCTGTATTTCCACTCTCTTCACTGAAGCTTCTATAGAGTCCATCCTTCCATTACAAGAGTGTATGAAATTGTTCAGGGTTTCCTCTATGGTCGGTTTATTTTGTGGAAATGGTCGGTTTACATTTTGGCCTTGAGCTTGGTTTTGGACAAATGGTTGGCTATTGTTCTGTTTCCATCCAAAATTAGGGTGATTCCTCCATCCAGGGTTATAGGTGTTTGAATAAGGGTCGTTCCTAGGTCTAGGTTGGTACCCTTGCATTGAATTCGCCTCCTCAGTAGTACCCGTATAAGGATCACCTGCAAAAGAACAAACATTAGCTCCATGTCCATATGAACCACAAACTCCACATACCTCGTGTTTTGGCATTTGATTAACATTTGAGGTTGTGAGAAGTTGCACTTGTTTCGTCAATTCAGCAAGTTGCATGGCCATTTCATTGTTGGATCCTAATTCGTGGACTCCAGCTCTTCTTCCTCTAGCGCTCTTTTGTTGGGAGTTGGCTCCCAACATCTCGAATAGCTCGTATGTTTCATCCGCTGTTTTCTCACCCATAGCTCCTCCTGCAGCGTTGTCAACTGTGAATTGACATTGTAGTGTCAATCCGTCGTAGAAAAACTGATTCTGTAACTGCAACGGGAAGTGGTGATGTGGACATTGTATCAACAGCAATTTGAATCTGTCCCAAGCCTCGTGGAAGGGTTCTCCGTCCATCTGCGAAAAAGTAGCAATTTTTGTTCTTAGATCAGATGTCTTTTGATGGGAATAGAACTTACCCATGAATTTATTGTAAACATCGTCCCATGTGACCAAAGAACCGGGTGCCAACGTCATTAGCCAAGACTTAGCTCTATCCTTGAGAGTGTATGGAAAACACCTCATGCGTAGTTGATCTTCACTAAGTCCCTGCAGTGGAAAAGTTTGCACAGTAGCATATAGTTCACGCATAAAATTTAAAGGGTCTTCATTAGGGATACAGTAAAAGGAGGGAAGCATGGAATAATGAATATTTTTCAATTCATAATTCCTAGCCGCCTCTGTAAGTCGAATGCACGATGTAGCGGTCCCAATGATCGGTCTTGCAAACTCTTTGTTCATCATTTGCCTAGCTACGTTTTCACCCATTGCTGCTTGTAATTGTTGTTGGACTTCTTCATCTTGAAATTGATTATCCAGTTTCTTTGATCGGTGTTTGACTCTATGAATGTTGTCAATGTAAGGAGAGAGTTCCTTGTTAAGTGATCTCCTACCCTGCATGCACAAATAAAAAACAAACAAAGATCAAGGTAGCAGTGAAATTTGAAATTAAGCACTATTTTTTTTTTTGATTTTTTTTTATTTTCTGATTTTTTTGGATTTTTTTTTTTTCGAATAAAAATAAATAAATAAAATAAAGAAATAAATAAAATAAATAAACAAATAAAAATAAATCAGAAACTCTAAAAAGTTAAAAAGAAAATTATTTAAAACGCCAATTCCCCGGCAACGGCGCCAAAAACTTGATGTGTTAAAATGTGTACTCGCAAGTGTACGAATCACTCGTAGTAAAGTGATAAGCAACTTCCAAGGTCGGTCTCTCAAGGAATTGCAATGGTTCTAAATAACTAACTTTTAAATCTAAATAGAGTTCTAATGAAAACAAAGCTCTAATTAAATAGAGTTCTAGTGAAACTAAAACTCTAAGTAATTAGAATCCTAACGCTAATAAAACTGTAAAAAGGTTGGTTGATTTCGGTAACGAGAACAATCATACGACAATTAAACTAAAACAAAATCGCAATCAAACAATCAATTCAATTAAATCAAATATCAATAGAGGATGTATGGACGTTTAGCTTGGTTGGCCATGCTTGCATCGAAAAGGTATGGTGATATAACATTAACGTCCTATAAGAACAAAACTACCGGCTTTCCTTTTAATTACGAAACTCCTTTTAGCGGGGGTAGGTCTCTTTGTTGATTAACTAATTAACTGCCCTTGGCGGGGGTAAATTAAATAGCAATCAAATTATGCGCAAGGAAAACATGCCAATCAAATTAATGCTATGACTAAGTCACTAACTTGAATCTTTGATTAAGTGTTTCGGAATAGAGTTAAGGTGACGTTCCTCTAACTAAATTCTTAGGTTTTTCAATCTAACTACGAACATCAAATGGGCCCATGATTATTCATAATCAAACATTTAAACATGCTCTTAATCAAAAAGTATTTTATTCATAAGTCAAAAAGATACACCATACACAATTCTAGCAAACATGGCAACACAAACTAAACATCCATAATTAAATTAGCCAGACATGTTCATATTATTATTCATAGACAAATAAAATATGATCATACACTTTAACAAATAAAGAAGATGAATTAATTCTATAACAACAAGGAAAACCTAAATCTAAATACCGCTTATGGATTGGTTGACGTACTTCTTCGTAAGCTTTATCTTCGATTGTCGTTAGCTTCCTTGAATCCTTAGAATATTGTCTCTCGCTTCGTTATAATGTGGCAACGCTCTCAAAACTGATTGAATGTCGTGTTTGGGTCGCAAAATTGAGAAGAGGAAGAGTTGTGTATGAATTGGTCAAGTTATTTCGAGTTGTATGTAAGGGGGACTCTAAGGGGGTATTTATAGATGTAAGGGTTTACACGAATCCTATGTGCCATAGGAATAGGCGTGCCGAGGCATGCGTTTTCCCCGCCGCGGCGCAACACAAATTCTGAAAAATATGCAAAAACCCGAGAGCTCCCCGCCGCGGCATGCAATTATCCCGCCGCGGCGCGCAATGCTTCTATGTTTTCAGGATCAAACCCGAGAGCCTCACGCCGCGGCATGCAATTCTCTCGCCGCGGCGCGTAGTGCTTTCCTTCTTTTCACGTCCCCCCTTACATATGTGATGGCACTATATGTAAGGCTTACATATTCGTCTTGATTAGTCCGTAACTCGTGATCCGAGCGCCGTAGGTGTTCCGTCTTCGCGTGTTTTCATCATTTGAATCATTTGACGCTAAAAACACCTGAAATGCACTAAAATATACCCGTGACTCCGAATGGATAGATTTATGAAAATAATCGAAATAATAGTCATAATAAATCTATATATCAATCAATCAAGCATAATTAATCACGAAATATTAGTGCTTTTCGAGCACTCATCACTAACATACTTAACTCTCTTTTTTTTATAAGAATTTTTAACACAAAAATCAAATTGTTGAGCTGCAGAGGGGGAATGTTTAGGTCGCAACTCCATGCTCTCGTGTTATGTAGAAAAATGTGAAATTTGATTTGAGCTGCGGCAATGGAAATTTGGGCCGCGATGCTAGTCTCTCGGGTTGGAATTGGAAAAACTAGATCCTGGGCATATACAAATTTTTGCGGCACAGCAGTGAATACCTTAAGTCATCACCCAATCAAAATTTTAACACTAAAAAGCACCCACTCATGTGTTTATGACTAACATTTGTTAACTTAGTTGTTTTCTATTTTTCACTGTACAATGAGCCTAATTTAACTTTTGGTAAGTGACATAACTTGAGAGTGCATAATAGTTCCTACAAATGAGACATATTCATGTGTAATGGCATGGAGCAATTGTGAGCAATGAATTGCATAGTAACACTTCACCCTTAAAAAAGGAAGGTAACTTTTTCTTCTCCCTTTCATTCTTTTTATTCATGGCATAACACATTGGGGACAATGTGCATCTTTGGATGGGAGTAGGGAAAAGGGTCTTTTCTAATTTTTGTATATGCAGTTTTTTTAGTTTATTTTTCTTAGGATAATTACACATAGTCAATTCAAACATGAATCAATGAAATAATAATTAAACCCGACATTTAGAGAAATTTAAATTTGATTTAGTTAAAAAATTGATCTAAATATGCATTAAATTTTGTGTGAAACTCTTATGATTTGTTGTATGAAAGTATGTTAATTTGAGTATTTGGACTCTATTATGCATGGCTTTTTATGAGCATTTCAATTTCAACAAACTCTAGAATCTATTCTAAATGAATTCAAGGCAAAATTATAGAGTATATTTTGCTCAGGAAGTGATCTAGGCCATTCTTAGAACGTTTGAGCTTTTCAAGGCAACTAAGAAAATTATATTATTAGTTAATCTTTTAAGCCTTAAAAAATGTAGCCCAATTTTTATGCCATATCTACTATAATTAACCCCATAAGTCATGTATTTTATTTTTATTAACCACCCTTTAATGTTTTCAAGAGATTTTTATTATTTTTACACACATAGTTGAAAAAGTATGAAAGATAATACAACCCAAAATGACAATTTATAATATGATAGGTTGGAGGTTGTATAATAAATTCTTACATTGGTAAAATATGAAAAGATTATAGTGAGCTATTTTTTTATTGCTACAAAAAAAAATTTGTGCTAAGAGGTGCAATGATAAAAGTTGTAAAGTTGGCAGAACAAAGCACTTACAGATGGGTGACTGAAGTAAATGATTAAATTGTATGAGAAGAGGCTTGAGGTCTTGATGTTTTTAAGAAATATGTGTTTTTGTGCTCACAAGTAAGTCTCTTATTTTGATTTTCCTTTCTATTCCTTCATGATCTCATATCTTAACCTTACATTACAACCTTGTTAAAGACTTTTTGATCATAGTTAAAGTGGCTACCTTATATTAGTAGAGAGTGAATTGAAAAATAGGCATGACATTTTTATAAATGTCATGCCTATTTTAATGTCCAATACAAAAATTAAAGTTGGTGTATTGAATGGATGTCTAAAAGTTGAGCATAAGGTGATATGAATGTTTAAATTATGCTTGACAAATATGATGCTTAAATTATCTATGTATTAGGATTTGACTATACTTTTTGAGATAAATTGGTAGAATTGATGTTTGGGTAGTTAAAATTTAATTGAGTCTTTCTCTTATTTTAGTTGAGTCAGATGTTTGTGGTTATTATTACTGCAAACCCTCACTAGACTATAACTTGTCTACTAAGACTACCTAGAGGTTTAAATGCTTGTTACATACACTAAATTCAACCATGACTATCTATGAAAATGATCTAATTTTAGTTAAGAATCTATTTATTTTATTTATGCTCAATCTTTGGCTTAACTTCACTTTTTTGGCTAGATACTAGCCAAAAGTTGGTTGGGGTAGTGATGTGTGTCTAAAATACACAATTATTCTATGACTATTTGGGATTAAAATAAGAATTTAGGACCTAATTATGTTCATTTTATTAAATTATCGCACAATTATTATTTTCGAAGTTATTGGATATGTTTTGATGGATTTAAGGTATTTCGAGCTTAAACGGAAAATGCACACATTACGCGACACAGTACATGTGGTGGAAGACAAGAAAATTGGCACACAGGCACTTGCGCCCCAGCCCAAGCTTATTGGCACCATGGCCTAACCCTCTCGGATCAGATTGTGCAAATTTTGAAGATCAGCTTGCCCTACAGCGGTAGCTACGTGGCATCGTGGATGTGACATCTCTGGTTGCAAGTGTTTTCCCAAAGATCAACTGGCACGCGGCTATAAGTATGTTGCCCTACTGCCCGCGCAGAATCCTTGCAAATTTTGGACTTATTTTTTAGCATCCTTGCATTGTGTAATCATAGAGAGTTAATCATATAATTAGAATTTTAATCAACCTTCAAGAACTAAATTCCAGTACAAACTTTTGAGAGAAAAATTTGAAGAATCATTGGTACATCAAAGCAAGGATTGGAATATTAGAGAGTAGGGTTACAATCTTCAAGAGATTGAGTTTGTATTCTTTTTCTATCTTCTATATTTTGTAATGATTTCTTCAATTATAATTATAAATTTTTTGAATATTTTGAGTAGCTAAGTTTTATTAATTTAGGAGTCTTATTAACCCAATTTTTCACATGTGATGAACTAAATTATCTTCTCTCTTATAACTACAATTTTTAATTATATTATTTGATATAAATGAATTGTTAATTAATTGCTTGATCGTAAATTAAATTATAGAGGCATTAGGTAGCTTTGAGAGAAGTATTTATATGTTTGTCTTGATCAAATAACATACTAATTTTTAGGTTGAGAGGTACGATTCGTATGTATGAGATCTATAATTGACATGCTTCATGAGTAGTGATTTAATTTAATTGGTATGAGAGTGTGATTAGGTTATGTTATTATATTATGCGTAATTTACTTGAAAGAGAAATGCATGCATAGTTTAGATACAATTGATCATGTAATTTGTTGCAAATTATTTGGGAAGGAATTTAGAGATTCACATGTTTAGGAGATTAGGGGATTAACGATTACCTAAATTATATCTCTCATATAAAGTTCTTTGTTGCATTTTGAGTTATTGAAATTTAGTTTAGTTATTTAATTTTAGTTTTTATTTCTTGTTGTCCAAAAAGTAGTGTAAATATTCAAATTTGTATTTTTTTACTTATACTTTTTTCTGTGGATTTGATACTCATTCTTCAATTACTTATTACTTGTACTCGTCCCATATACTTGCAGTTTAGAGTGATCAAGTTTTTGAGTATAATTATGGTTGATGCGAGCCGTGGAACAAAAGTACCCTACTGTAGCATGGATCTCTGGAAAATCTTTGTCGTCCAGGCATGCTATGGCATAAAATAGTTCCCACCACAGCACAATGCTTGTTGTGCTGATTGTGTCACTTTTTTCTCATTTTTTTCCTCCTTTTGCTACTATTTCACCTACTTTGGCTCAATTAAACATAAGTCACGCAATTTTAATCATTTTAAGTACCAAACAAAACAATTAGTTAGCTTAAAACTGACTAAATAACTTTATTTTTGTAGGGTTATCAAAAGTATTTCTGTATTATCAATACATTGAGTGCTATTCTGTACTGGGATACAAGGTAATTTGAGAAAATATATTTAAAAAAGTGTTTATATATCACCAATACATTGAGTGTTGTTATGTATTTGGATGCGAGGTTGTTTGATAAAATTATCAGTTTGGTAAATGGAGTTTCTATATTAACAATACGTCGAATGTTTTTTTGTATTGTTGATACAAAGTAGTTTTGCGAAAATTATTCTTGGACATGTGTTTATCTTTGTTAAGATTCACACATACTTATTGCATGTACGAGCAAGTAGCATAGACAGTTAGGACGGGTGGTCCCAACTATAGAGTTATAAGCATTTTATCTTTATCAAGTTGTGTACTTGTTTTATTCTTAGTGAATATTTTGCTGCTAAATGGTTATCTTAAGCAATCCTTAGATGTTATCACTTAGGATTTAAACGAATTTACCACGTTACATGTTGTGTTATGTATGATCACATGTTGTGTGAGTAAAATCATCATTTATCCAATATGTTCCCACATATGGGGTCTTGAAATAATTGAATGTCTTTTATTGATTTCATTGTATATTTGTTCTTATTACTTTTCTATTGCATGTTACTAGTTTGGTAGTTTGGATAAGAGTCTGTGAGACATACTGACACTAGTGTATTTAGTGTGGTTTGTTCTTTCTTATTTGCATGTTGTTTATTTGGTGTGTTGATTTAATCATGTTGTTTTTTGTTGTGTTATTTGTTTATTTCAAGTCTTAAGCCTATTTGGCCGAGTTAAAATAGATATCATGAAAAGATTCTATGAGTTAGGGTATCCACTCTTTTTAGGCCCCAATGTCTATTTGGAACAAAAGTTCAATTCTCTTTTGTATGATTTTCCAAAATATAAAAATTTTATGTATGAGAGTACAATTATTATTTACGGAATATATTCCCACATTCAAGGTTTTTTAGGGGGCCTTTGTCTAAAAAGGTCCATTTAATGTGATAAATATCACACAAGGACTCCTACTGTTTTTTTATTAAAACTGACTCACGAGCTACTTGAAAACTTGGTAGCCAGTTAAAAAAAAAAAAAAAAAAAAGAAATGACGCGCCCTAAATACGAATACTCAGCCCCCCACGCCCGTTAGTCATATTAAAAAAAAAAAGAATGAAACAAATACAGAGCTCGAGTTCAAGCGTTGGCCCTAACATTTCAAAACGCCAGTCCCCGCTCCTGGCAACCCGGACGAAAGCACCGGCTCCTGGCAACCCCGACGAAAGCACCGGCTCCTGACAACCCCGACGAAAGCACCAGCTCCTCGCACGTCGTGTCTTCTTTTCTTCGGCGGCAAGAATCCCCCACGAAACCACCGCCTCCTCGCCGGCTAAACCACCAGTTAGTGATTCTTGTCTGCATATTTTTATATGGGTTACCATCTCCAGTGACTTAGGTTTTAAGAATATTAGTTTTGATTTTTTGGGTATAGAATAAGCATAAAACATAGAATTATACAATTGTTTCCTTATTTTGCCTTTTGCCAAATGTTGTCTATGAATCGATATATTTGCTGGCTCTTGATTCTAAGATGGGTGTTTAGCATCAATCAACGTTTGTTTTAAGTTATATTTGTTCAAAATGTTCTGGAAGGAGAAAAGTATCAATTGGCATACTATACATATTATATCATATAATTTTTTAAATTATAAATAATTTCATTGAATCTCTTAACTATATTTAAAAAAATATTAATTAAAAATAAATTATATTATTTTAATAATTTTTTTATTAAATATTTTTTTTATATTAAATAATTAGAATTTGAATAAAATATTAAAATAAAATAGTTTGCAATTAATAAATATTAGAATGACTATTTTGTGAAATTTTTATATTAATTATTATTTTATCATTACTAAGATGCTATTGTTGTATGACTTCTGTATTCTGAGCAGTACTACTACCATATTTGTTGTATAATTTCAAACTGTTCTAAGTCTGCAAGTTAAAAATGATATATATGCTCTGTGCATACTGTTGTATCTTTCTTTTAATAGAGGTTGAGATATTTCTAAAAAATATGCTATTTAACAGTATCAAAAGTGTTATGAATGTCATGTGACTTGTGGTTTGGACTATCTTGATCACGCACAAGCTGTTTACACATATTTACCTGAACAATGTCTTACTTTTACAAGGCCAACCTAGTTGGCAAAGTTTCTCAATGATTATAAGTTTATAATAAAGAAAATTGGTTTCGAATTATAACACTACAGGTATAGACCTTGAGCGTTTTGTTCATTCTTGTTTATGTTTCCTTTTGACAACACGACCGTTGTCAGTTTTATCTTAGCATAAGCATATGTTTCAAGATTTGAGGTAAATATCCACAAGTTTTCCTTTTTTTTTTGGTCAGTTTTTCTTGGTTGCTGCATTTATAATTATATTTTGATATTGTGAAACTTGAAAACTTATCTAAATGTTATTTAGTTTAAGTGGCATTGCTGAGTAACAAATTGTGCACAAATATATGGTGTTATTAATATACACATGTTATGAGACCAAATTTAAATTGTTGGACAAATTTTTTTATTTATTTTTGGAAATTGAATAAATGTTTGTTGAATTTATTATATATGTGTCACTTTTTTTATAGGCAATGGCAAATGAAAATATTGAAAGATTTTCATGTGTTCAACGCGGAGATTACTTTATTGGAAAAATTTCGAACATGTCGAGAATGCAAGAAATAGAAACAATAAAGTCCAAATTAGAAATGTTCGGTTTGAAGAGAGACTTTGAGGATTCATGCTTTGGCTTTTTATTGACGATGCACCAAATTGAGTTCACAGGACCGTTGGTGCATCACCTTTTGATGATGCAAGATAGGGAACAAAGCGGCAAGAAATTCAAGATTGTTTTTAATGGACGTGCCCATCGTTTAGGTTTTGAAGAATTTGCACTAATAACCGGTATGATGTTTACCGGTGATGATAACATTGTCACTGCTGAAAGTCGGTTGAAATATGAATATTTCAGAAGGGATAATGTAATTACAAAATCTAAGTTAATCCAAGTATTCAAAAGGTTAACGAAGAACACAGATAGAGATGATGTTCTTCGATTGTCCCTTATTGTTGCATTAGAGACAATATTGTTGGGGGAACAGAAGTCCCAAGGGATAAATATTTTGTATTTGTGCCTTGTTGAAGATTTTGATAGATTTAACAACTTCTCATGGGGGAAGGTGGTTTATGATTTCACCATATGAAGGATGAGAAGTAGTATGGTTAACAGAGTAAGTAATGCCTATAAAAAAAAATAGAAATTGAAGAGAAGGCTGAAGAAGTTGAGGTTGAGGATAATACAGAAGATAAGCAATTGAGTAAATCATATCCATCAACATCGTATAACGTATATGGTTTTCCATTGGCATTACAAGTATGGGCCTACGAAGCCATACCTGTTCTGGTTGATGATCTTGTTTGCAAACGTTCATCAGATTCGATGCCTAGGATTTTGAATTGGGAAAACAAGAAGCCTGGTCGCTGGTTCAAATTCAAATACTTGGACAGTACTTACTTTAGTACTAATGATGTAACAGTTGATGCTTTATTTCATTATAATTCATAGTAAAATATTATTTGATTTTATTAAGTTATCGTACATATTCTATGACATAGCTAATTGTTAAATGTATTGCAGCTTTTGGCCCTACAAGTCTTGGTACCTACTGACAAAGAGAAGGACAGTTTGTACTATCAATCAAGTCTAGTTGTTAAGAGAGGAATGCTTGCAGAGTTTGATGGTGAGGTTTATCCTAATGTTCGAAAAACTGAGACGAAGGGGAAGGAAAAATTCTTTGATCAATGTGAACCCTCGTCATCCACCACACCAATTGATAAGGTATAATTAATATCATACATGTATGTAATTTAGACTTTGTGATAAATTAGTGTGATAAACTAGTTTTCCTACGCATAACATACTTTTTTTCAATTAATAATTTGGAAATATTGAAAACCATATGTAATTTTATCTTTGTAGGTTATGGAGGAAATCTTGGTTGTTAAGCAAGAAGTTAAAGAAATAAAGCAAATGTTGGTAAAAATCTTAGATGTGCTGCATAAGGGAAACATAAATGTCCCTTTGGAAGGTAATGGTGCATTTCATACAGGCAGCCCACTTAGGGCTGATTTTTGTGGTGACATGGATGCTGAAATTTGCATGAATGTTGGGTCTCCAATGCGTAAAAACTCCGATGAACATGTTATTGTTGGGAGTGAAGAAGATGTAGAAAATGTATCACATGATCAAATGGATGATAAGGATAAAAATATTACTTGCCTGAGTGGAGAAGAACAACACCTTCCCATGTCCGAAGGTGTTGCTAAGAATGATGATAGTACTAGTAATGAAGTTGATAATGTTGACACCTCGACAATTGCTAATTTTGCAGAGGACAAAAATCTTCAAATTCTTTGTTTAGAAGAAGAATTACAAAAAATGAATCTAGCAGTAGATGGATACGAAATAGAAAATGCAAGTCAAAGACAATCAGAGGACCTCCATGCCGATGATCCAGATTCCTGTATCATTGTTTCAGCTCCAACTGAAACAAAGAAATACTACACAAGAAAGCATAGATCTGTTGGTCCACTTCTGAAATCACCTTATGAAGAATACAAGAAAAATAAAAGGAAGAGAAAGGGTTCAAATATAGACCAATCCATGGAGGATATTCTTCATCCGAGCTTGCATGAATATTATAATGTCCACAAGCAACCACAATTAGACAAATACCTTCATTTCATTTCTTGGCTGTATAAATCATCCGCTAGTATGGTGTAAGTTATCAAATTTTATCCCTATATTATGTATAGGTAACATATTTTTGAATATTTGGTTCAATTTACTTATAATTATTTAACTCTTTGTGTTTACATTACTTCAGGGATAGCATAAGTGTCGGTTACCCGAGTACAGGAAGAGCGAATGCTATATGGTTTCACCGTCTTTTAAAAAATAAGACCAACCTGTTTAATTCAGTAAGTATTACTATTCACTTATAATACTACGTTATAATTCTTAATACAAACTTAATTATTGAAATTCAATCCGTGTTCAATATGCATATTGCAGCACATTGACTGTGGTTTATGGTTACTAAGAAAGAAATTCCATATGTATCCTCAGAAGTTTCGTCTTCCCAAGAAATGGTCAACAATGGATTCCTATTTTTTTGTAAGTTAATTATGAATAATCTTGCTTGTGGTAGGTTTTATGTGTAATTTGTTTCACATTAATATCCTAAAGTTAGTTTAATTTATTTTGATAGTATGTTAATGTTATTTTCCATATATGATATATTATCATAGAATGATAATACTACAATGTTTGTACAGCATCGTCTATTGGGTCACTTCGAGCAATGGAAGAAGTCACAATCCAGTTATAAACAGTACGATTGGATTTCAGATACAACTTTAACAAGATATGTCTTGGGATCAATACCTGAATTTGGAATTCCTTGGTATGAGATAGACACATTGTACGGGGTTGTATGCTTCAACGATCACTGGATTGCATTAGAGTTCAACCTAAATGATCAAGAAATACATGTGTACGATTCTCTACCAAAACACATTCGAGATGCAGCATTAAAAAAACATTTGTCCAGCATATGTTCGCTATTCCCTGATTTTATTACCAGTTGTGGGGTTTATGAAAGTAGGAAGCATGGGATAAACTTTAAGTTGACATCACCTTGGAAGATTTTCCGAAACGTAAGGGAGAAAGTTCCCGTACAGGAATCATTGTAAGTCCTGCTTATCAAATATCCAAGATGGTAGTTCTTTATTATTCAAATACTTGGTATATTTACTTATTAATAAAGTATCTTCCAATTTCATTTTGCAGTGGTGACTGTGGTATTTATTGTTTAAAGTTTGTTGAATTTCGCGCATCAGGGAATCCCATCTGCAATATTAAAGAAGAAGACATCACATTATCTAGGAAAAAATGGGCTACGAGTTATTTTATTCATTAGAAAATGAATTACTAATGTGACTTGTATGGTGTAATATTAAGTACAGCAGATCAATGGATATAATAATTAGTTGGGTCATGTAATATTTATAATTTGCTAGTTTGGATGAATTATGTATATCTATGTACTGTTAATTATTTAATGCTTCATTTCTTATATAGGTTAATATATCTTCACTAGTCTCATCTACAGATTCTCCTGTTTCAATGCCTCGGCTATCTATAGGATGACGTCAAGATTCGAAGAAGAAAGTATGTTCATAAAATTAGGTATTTTGCTTTAACTATTATAGATACATGTAGACCTATCTTGTGCATTGTAATTTTGTTTCTCTCTTTTATGTCAATGTTGGAAAGTTTATAATATGAAGTTGCTTATATAAATAAAATTATTAAGATAATGTTTCTGCCTTTGTTAGAGTTTGAAAATTGAATATGACTTATTTTACAAGCTAATTAGACAAAGATGGGACAGCCAGAATATTTTGCTCTATTTGTAGAGAATATGGTAGGAAGCATGGAAGAAATCCGTATGGGAATGAGGGTAGTCGGAATATGCAGATGAGTGCATTAGAGGAACACAACAATAGTTTGCTTCACAAAGAAGCTCTTTGGCTTCAGATGGCCTCCAAGGACAATATCATCGTTGATAAACCTGTTTATGTAAAAGGTTTGCTCATTAGGCTATAACTGTTTGGGCTTTCATTGAAAACTTGAAGTGTTCCTTGTCGGCACATTCATTATGTTGTTTTTTATTCTATTTGGTGATAATTTTTGCCTGTCTCATTCTCATGGAAGTAACCTTTTTCGGATGTATCTTATGGATTGTCTTCTTATGTTTGAAATCATTGTTAGATTGGAATTTCAAATTTACCAACTTAAAAAAGATGGATTTGGAGGACCTTCTGTTTTCTACAGGTTGTTAATCCCTCATGGGGAAAGCTACATGGATAATTTGAGCTATAGATATAATATTGTTTGTTCTGTTAGTATTACTTCTTTTTATTATTTATTTATTTAACTTTTAATATTTTTTAAATGGAGCTATTATATATTGTTGAAATCATAACATTTCCTGGGCTACTAGTTACTTACATTTTCTTCAGAATTTTTAATAGTTTTAGTTTTTTATTTTACTAATTTTTTTTATGCATTTGGTTATCCTTTTAATTTGCTTAGCTCTTATGTCAAATGGACCTGAGGTTCAATCGTTGAAGCTGCAATCAAAAGAGATCCCCATGAGGTTCAGTTCATACAATCAGTGCAGGAAGCTGTTGATGCTCTAAAGAGACTAATCGCAAAAATCTCTACATTGAGTTTTCATAATTATAAAAATAAAGTATCTTTATTTGTTGCTAGAATTAAAATGATGTCTTGACAAGCTTTTCACAAATCTTATGAATTAGCTATAATATGTTTTAGCTATGTCAACATCATGGAGCGCTTGTTAGAACCTGAGCGTATGATTCTTTTTCGAGCTCCATGGGTGGATGACAGAGGTTAGACACATATCAACCGGGGCTATCGGGTCCAATTTAATCAGGATGCTCTGAATATGTTAAGGTTTTTAAGTTTGAAATTCTCCACTGCTTCACAATGAGCTTGTTTTTATTTGCCTACAGACTTTAAGGAATGCTTTATCACCCTACAAAATAGGAGGTGCAACTTTTAGAAGTGAAGTTGATCCCAAAGGAAGAAGTGACAATGAGGTAAAAATACATTTTGACAATCTTCATTATATTATCTCAAATATTTTAATGTTGAGACCTACAATAATGAGCTATGCAGATCATGAGATTTTGTCAAAGTTTCATGAATGAGGTCTACAGATATCTAGGTCCTGACAAGGTAACTTGCTTAGAATATGTTGCTCTGTCTATTAACCCATTCCCAATACTACCTCAATAGTATCCATTTTAAGATTAGCTTTTATACTAATTAGGACCTTCCTTCCGAGGAAATGGGTGTTGGTACTCGAGAAATGGGTATCTTTTTGCTGTACATTAGTTGTATATTTCAAATTTTCCATTTAAATTTAATGTTTATTGGTTCGTTAAAAATATGGTTGATTTCTTCTACAATTTTCGCTTGTCTGTAGGGGTTGCCAATTTTTTGCAAATTATGAAAATATTTAGGTGACGTGACTTTATGTTATGTATGTATACCTTATGCAGGGAAGTTTTACAGGGCCAAGGATCATTTGGTTTGGATCCAGCCTTAGAATTGAAGCTACAGGATATGGGATGGTAATGATTATCCAACTCTCTGGTGCCATCACTAATTAAAATTGGTTCTATGCATGAAAGGAGGATTTTATTTAGAGGAGGGAGGTTTAGGGTTTACTTTTTTTTTTTCTTATGTTAAAAGTGGTTTCGGTTAAAAGTGGTTTTAGAGAAAGCATTTTTTTGGAAGAAGCAAATTATTTGTGTTTTTCTTAGGAAATACAAAATGTGTTTTCTGAGGCATGAACACTTGTGACATTTATTTTTTCCTATTTGGCCCATTTCAATTTGTTTTTGTTCTTGTTAGAAATGCTTATGTAGTGTCTTAGAGCAAAAATAAATAAACCTTAATTCTTATGCATTTTTTTGCAGGTGCCTCCATCTGTATGTGATGTTATACTTTTCTTTAGAAATGGCTATATTCAGGTGTAGGTACTTCTTTTGTCTAGGAATTATTACTTCTGTTGTAAACAAAGTAATTTATGTGTATGCAGGTATTCTTTGCCCAGCTCATACTTGCAGATATGGACAAAGAGCTTTAAGGTTTAAGGTAAATTGCTGCATAAGCTTTCAAAAAATCTGAACTGAACACGAGAAGTTAGCTTTGTGTTTGACCTACAGCAGTTACAAGCTTTTGCTTTCATGCCAATGGGCCATGTTTCACATTTTTTTTCCTTTCTGCCTCACAAAAAACCACAGATCTCAGTCATGTGGCCGAGATAAAACAATTTGGCTCTGGGATGTAGAACCAGGTAATGAATTCGATTGTATTGCAGTCTTGCAAGGACACACGCAAGATGTGAAAATGGTTTAGTGGCATCCATCTGTTGATGTGTTCTTTTCTTGTAGTTATGATAACACTGTTAAGGTACAAGGTGATGATGATGTTATTCTCATTTATTCTTTGTCATTGTTTCTTTTTTATGTCAAGTCAACAAGATTGGTTTATTATGTTTAATTTGATGTAATATGTTTCACAGGTTTGGGCAAATGAAGACAACAATGATGATTGGATATGTGTTCAAACATTAGATGAACCGAAGAAGTACTAATTAGCTTTTTTAAATTATTAAAGTGTCTTTGTTTTCTAATTTCTTACTTTCTTTTATATCTTCATCTGATTCATAATTGATACTACTATGTAATTGACATTTAGTATTTTAAATTCACTTTACTAATTGTATGAGCCCATTTAGGTGTAAACAAATTTTGAAATATGTCTAGTCTAATACTGTTGGTTGATATCTTGTCAGTGGTCATACATCTACTGTGTGGGCTTTGTCATTTAATGCTAGTGGAGATAAAATGGTTACCTACAGGTAGGTGAAGACTTTCTCTTTTGCCTTCATCTACTGTCAAACATATATTTATAATTTCCATTCATATCTCTGACATTATTTAAGAACATATATGGATGTGTCAAATATATCAATTTTAAAGACATGCTTGACGGCTTTGCAGCGATGATTTAACTCTGAAGATATGGGGAGCAGACACCATGATGGAATCTGGCAATGAGTATACAGTTTGGTGAGGGACACACACACACACACACACACATATATCTATCTTATAAGTAAAGATTGAAAGATAAAAACCCTTATCATTTTGGTCACTAAGAAGTTTCTTTCTGGCTCTTTCAGGAAGCATCTTTGTACTATTCCAGGTTGTCATGATCGGACTATTTTTTAAGTGCATTGGTCAAGGTAACATAGCTAACGGTTATGTAATTATGTTTTATTGCATTAAATGAAATGATTTGAGTGTAAGCTAGATCTGTACTAGTTATGTGATATGTTGATTAATGATTTGGGCTTTAGTTTGATTATGATTTTTATTTAATTGACGTGGGTGAGTTTTAGTACTTTTTGTACTCAATCTGTTTGCCTTTTTTTTTTTTTTCCATAATCTATTTCCAGGAAATTATTATGCTTAAGTGTGTAAATATAATTATGACAGGGAAGGTATTATTGCTAGTGGAGCAGCAGATGATACCTAGGTTTATTTGTCGAAAATGAAGAAAGAGATGGCTTGGTATATTGTATTTTTTTTAACCTCTATTTCTTTTATCTATTTATTCATTCATTTCATCAGTATATAAGTTCCTTATGTTTCCCAAGACATAACTTATAAAAGACTGATAACTAACATTGATTCATTTCATAAATAATGCCTTGAAGGTGCGTGTATATAATTTTGTCTTCTCATTTCTCATGTAACACTGCAAAATTATCTAAGAACACGTAATTCACTTTTTTTTATCTATTCAAACTAGTTCTTATTGGAGAAAAAAGAAACCCTATTAAAACTAGTTGTTTCTGCCCAGCTTGTTTAGTGTTTGAATGTTATACTTGGCTTTTCTGATATTCTTTGTACTTTGCATATTACTGATGAAATGAACATTTACCATGAAGGTTGATGGGCCATCATATAAACTGTTGCTGAAAAAGGATAAGGCTCATGACATGGATATAAATTCAGTGCAATGGAGCCTTGGGGTAAGATATCCTCTGGACATTATAAGATTTTGACTACTTGAGAGTTTATTAGTTCATTCATGATTCATACAGTAATTTGTAGAATCTAATTCGTAGTCTGGTGATATAATTCTCTTCAGCAGATTTTGGTAATCTCTTACATCCATGTCATTGTGTTTTGATGTGTTTTCACTTTCACTAAAGTCATTATTGATCATGGAAGAAAATATCCTGATATTTTGAATAAAATTTTAGTAAAGTGAAAGTTCCAATAACGATATGTTGTTTAAAAAATATTTTGAACTTTGACATTTACAAATTGCTACCCATTATTTCAGATGAATAACAAAGTATTTCTTGCCTGCTGCTGTTTTTTTAATCAGTCTCCTGTGCATCTGTTTCATTTTTCTAGAGAACATATAATTATTTCCTTATCTAATGTGTAATAAATAGGATGAAAAAAAAGGATGACAAGTCCTTGTAGAGCTCTTTGCCTCATCTGCTCTTCATCTACCTACGTTTATATTTATTAATAATCTCTCTTTTAAATGTGTCCTGACATTTCCTTTTGAATTGTTAAATTTGTTAGGAGCAACGGCTGCTTGCTTCTACTAGTGATGATGGGACAATTAAAATATGGGAGCTGGCATCTACATCCTAATGAAACATTGTCTGATTTTTCTATTTTATTAATATTACGTGTTTTCAAAAACTCTTACTATATTAGTCTCAGTTTTTAGTAATCAAGAAGCGATTTATAGTACTCGGCAATACCTATCTTTTAAGTTTCTTGTTAAATTATTTACGTTTATTATAAATATATAAAGATAGTAACGCATTTAGTGCACTATTTTGTTTTACAGATAGGCTTATGCCAGCAAGTCATTATTGTCATTGTTCATATGTGTTACTTCGTATACTCTATTTCTTTTTTATTTTTCACTCTGTTTCATTTATTCTCAACATTCAAGTGACCAAAAAAAATATGGTACCAGTGAACTGTAGCAGTTCCTAGTCATTTGCAAAGGATGCTCCTTTCTCTTCCCAAAAACTTTCTTTTTATAGCAATGTAAGAGAAAAATTTGTTCCCGACGAATTTGAGGAATTGTTTATACCTAAAATCAGGCAATCCTTTACAACAATAATAGATGAAGTGATGTGGATTATTCAAGTATTGAAGTTCATATTCGATTTGCTTTATAAATGAACTTGTACGAAATAGTTTCAAGAATAAAAATTACGATAAGATGGGAAAATAAATCTTGAATTGATTCATACAGTTAATTGTATTTGATGATGAGTTATCATTGAAAAATAGGAATGTGTTATCATGGTTATTTGCGAGTATGTAGAACCTGTTGAAATAGTTTAATATTATCTAGTTGGATATTAGATAATTATTATAATATTTTTCTATTAGTTTAGGAGTCTTATTTAGAGTTATATTAGGATTAGGATTCTAGTTTATTATCACTATAAATATCAGTGTAATCTTTCAATAAAATATGAATGAGAATAAGATGTCTCTCTTTGATTTTCTTATTCTCCTCTATACCTATTTTGATTATCTCTATACAATTATTTCCGCTTCATAATTTAACTTGGTATCAGAGCGGTGTTCGATTTCTGTCATCAGCACTGTCCAGTTCATCCGCCGGTCTCTTCTACACCAACGTCCACGCTCTGCCGCCTCCAACCAACCTCCCTTAGATCTGCCGCCTCCAACCAAACTTTAATAGTCCACTGTGCTCTTTGGAAACTCTCAGTTTCAGCCTGTGTTTCTTGATCCTCTCGGTGGTTTATTCTCTCTGTTTTGAAGTAAACCCATATCAAGTATAATTAATGGCTGCCGTTAATGGGTATGTTGAACCACTCAAGTCGCCCCTTCCAAACAATCTCAGCCACCGAAGAGTGCTGATTCTCACTTCGTTCTAAAAGGGTTGCAATTTGAACTAATGGCTTAATGATGAGTGGGAATTCTGGGATATCTGCTTTCCCTGAGGAAGACAACATATTATGCTGGAAAGGTACAATCATTGGAAGCAAACACACAGTCTTTGAAGGAACAGAGTACAGACTTTCCCTTTCTTTTCCAAATGACTACCCATTCAAACCTCCAAAGGTCAAGTTTGAAACTTCTTGCTTCCATCCTAATGTTGATGTCTATGGCAACATTTGCTTGGATATTCTTCAGGATAAATGGTCTTCTGCTTATGATGTGAGATCTACACTGCTATCAATCCAGAGTCTGCTTGGAGAACCAAACTCGGCTGAGGATGGAAGTTATCACCGACATCATCCACGATCCGGGTCGTTGTGCTCCACTCGCACAGGTCACTTTCCGCACCACGCAGCCCAGCATCACAAACCTCCACGCGCCTCTGCTCCGTGCGCCGTCAGCGCCATCAGCTCACCTCGTCTCTGCTCACCGTCGCACTCGCCGCTCGTGCCTCTGGTCAATGCTTTGTCCCTCCGCGTGCCTGTCTCTACTGTGCCACGTACCGCCTGTCTGTTCTCAGATCAGTCACACGGCCTCAGACCAGATCCGCAGCCTAGTTCCGCGCGCCTGTCCCTCAGCCATCCAGATCAGTCGCAGCGTTTTGTCACCCACGCGTTCAGCCCAGCCTCCGTCCAAGTCAAGTCTGCCTTCCCGCTTAGCAGCGATCTCCCTGTGCGCTTTGCCTATCTGCGCTGCTTGTTCGTTTGTCTGCGCCGCCTGCCAGCTGCCAAGCCCGCGGCTCTAGTTCTGCCAATCTGCCTACATAATAGCCCACATCAAAAACCCTAGCCCACACAATTCAGCCCACTTTTAGCCCAATTTTACCCTAGCCCACATCAAACCCCATCAGCCCACTTAAAAAAAAAAAAATTCAGCCCAAACTCACTTGCCCAATTAGTAGCCTAGTCAGCAAATCAGTCAACAGTCAGCATTCAAGTCAACGGTCCAATCAGCAAAAAAAAAATAAAAATCATGGGTTTATTTTCTATGAATATGTGGCAGTTGTACGTTCTAGCTGACATCAATTGTAGACGGCAGGGGGAGTTCTGTTATAGCCATCTACAATTGAGCACATTGACTTCTTCTATGCACGTTGGGCACGTTGGCTTCATCATGGTATAGTTTTTTGTCTGTGGCTTCATCATCAGTGTTATCATCAGGGGCTTCATCATCAGTGTTATCATCAAGGGCTTCATCATCAGTGTTATCATCAGGGGCTTTATTGTCAGTGTTATCATCAAGGAGGTCATCACTAGCATCATCTGTCATACATATACCCCATTGTCATCTCCATCACTGTTGTTTGCCATCTCAGTTTAGCAGCAATCGCCTTCAATCACGGCCCACTAACGCTGTTCTCAAACCACGGCCCACCAGCGTCGTTCTCAAACCACGGCCCATCAGAGTCGCTCTCAAACCACGGCCCATCAGAGTCGCTCTCAAACCACAGCCCATCAACGCCGTTCTCTGTCACAATGTCATTTGTCAACTTCACGACTGTTAGTATCGACCTGTTTTCACCACTGTCGCCTTCAAGGATTCACGACTGTTGGTATCGGTCTCAATCTTAACCTCACTATTCAAGTTGGGCATGTGTGATATTTATGCTCCAATTTGTGAGGGAGAGTTAAAGACTGTCTTCTTGTCAACCTTACGACTTCATAGCCGCATTTTCTAGAATGATCAACGACCCACTTTCGTTTTCTAGAATGGTCAACTGGCCTACCGTCGTATGTCGTCATCACCAATTTCAAATTGGTGTCTTCATGTCAAGCTCATGTCTTCGTAGCTGTGTTTTCTAGAATGATCAACTGACCCACCGTCGTTTTCTAGAATGGTCAACCGGTCTACTGTCATATGTCGTCATCACTAATTCCAGATTGGTGTCTTCCTGTCAAGCTCTCGACTTCGTAGCCGCATTTTCTAGAAAAATCAACCGACCCACTGTCATTTTCTAGAAAGGTCAACCGGCCAACTTTTTGCTTATTTTTATTTACGTTGTCCAATCTGAACATAAATTATGTTCAGCTTGAGGGGGAGTGTTGAAATAGTTTAATATTATCTAGTTGGATATTAGATAATTATTATAATATTTTTCTATTAGTTTAGGAGTCTTATTTAGAGTTATATTAGGATTAGGATTCTAGTTTATTATCACTATAAATATCAGTGTAATCTTTCAATAAAATATGAATGAGAATAAGATGTCTCTCTTTGATTTTCTTATTCTCCTCTATACTTATTTTGATTATCTCTATACAATTATTTTCGCTTCATAATTTAACTGAACCACCATAAACAACGATAGTACAATGGTATTACGAAAACATTAGTATAACAAGCTAGCTAGATAACGTTTACAAAACCCAAATAGTAAATCTCCTTGAGGAAGATAAAGAAAGGGAATGATATATGCACCTCATTGTCAATATTCATCAAACAATTAGTAGTCTGCTCTGGGAATATATCTGTATATGAATTGACCAGAAAAAATCAGCATCGTTCACAATGCCTTATTATTAATATAATAAGGCATTGTATGAACCTAAGTGTTTTAACGTAATTTTTATTATGATTAGATGTTCCTTTTTGAAATATTGTATACGCAATAATCGCTTTTTTACAATTGTATGTAATGGTACCTCATTTATTGTGTTATTCGTATCTATATGCAAACACGGGGTCGATTAGTCTCCTAATTATATGAAACTTTGGTAATATAGATCACATGATAAAACTCCCCACAATTAAAAACACCCTCTTATTCATGAATATATAACAAACAACATATTCTCAATCTAGTGAGAGGAAAAATTAGTTAAATACGTAATAATTGTTTTTTTTATAAAATAAAAAATTACTTGAAAAATAAAAAAAGAATTACTAGTACAGAAAAATCATATCCCCACTTAAAACGCTTCCGACATTAATCTATAAAAAAATACATGAATTCAAATTATCATTAACCACTGAATTATTTATAAAATTTAAAACAAATAAGTTGCCAATCCCACTTAAGAAGACAGGACCACATAAACATCAACAATAACATATAACATATATATTAATTAAAATTCCATGAAATCATCTGTAGTGGAAAACCAATACTACAAACATGCAAATTTTATGAAGTACCTGCGAAGTGAAATTGCAAAAACCAATAAGACTACAAACTGTCCTAAGAAATTAAGTGGAAAATACCAAGTTTTGCCTCAACCAAGTGGCAGTGTACTTCAAATTCCTTAAATACGATGATGTCTCATTAATATTAAAAAATATACTAAGTTAGGATATTCAAATAGTATTTGCTAGCATGGGATCAACAATCATCTGCAGTACTTCAATGCAAGTTGCACGGTTATGTCCAGGACGTCGACATCTGCTACAATGAGTGATTTTCCTAATATCCTCACCACGAGATCGAATTCGCTTTTTTCTTGGCTTACCACTCTTCACCTTTGTTTTTGGTGGTTCATTAACAAGCTCTGCAATATCCTTAGGGACTTCCCATTCACCATGGTCACTTGCGGGAAAAATTGCCTCAGAATAACCAAGGATGTAACACTCTGATGTATACTTCTTGTCAACCAATGAGTACACATCAATATCTTCAAATCTTGTTGCAGCAATGGCATGACTACATGGAATCCTATGGATATCAAATTCCTTACATGTACAACTCTTATTTAGCAAGTCCACTTCATCGCTTAAGTTTCCATGGATAACCTACATATATTAATTTCCAAAAAAAAAAAAAGGATTTGTAAAATAGATGTAAATTCCATAATAATTGTCCCTTTATTTATATATGGAATATACATACAATTTTGTTCTATGTGAAAATAACTAAATTCAATAAAGTACCTGAAATATGTAAGCATTTATCCTGATAACTCTGTATCTTGATGACTTTGACCTGTTTTAACGTGTGATCAATTCAGCATCTTCTATAAGGTATCGATCTCCCCATTTTAAAGCCTTTTGACTACGATCCACAAACTATTCTTGTAGCTTAGCACGATAATACTCGGCAAGCATGGTAATTGGCATCTCACGAGTAGCCCTCATTACGTTATTGAATGACTCAGATATATTTGTAGTCATTATCCCATATCTCATTCTCGGACAATAATGCCTAGACCATTTTTCCTTTCTTGCATTAATTAAGTACTCCGTAATGGCAGGATCTATCATATTCAAATCTGACATATACTTATCAAATTCTCTTCTTGTGTATGCCCTTGCACAACAACGAAACAAGGGGATTATGTCAGGATTCTTGAACCTATTATTTAGGTTCAATTCCATGTGGAATGCACAAAATCCATGAAACGCATTAGGAAATGCTTTAGGAAATGCTTGTATAATGCTTGGATGCCTGTCTAAAATAATAACAAGGTCTGTTATGATGCCTATAGCACCACTCAACTTTGACAGGAACCATTCCCAAGAATCGTTGTTCTCTGAATCTCCAATACCCATTGTGATTGGGTATGTGTTGCTATTCCCATCCGACGTTGCTGCCACAAATAACGTACCGGCATATCTACCAGACAAGAAAGCTCCATCAATTGTAATAACATGTATCATACAAGAACGAAAACCTCTCAGAGAAGGTCCTAAAGCCATGAAGAAGTATTTAAATCTTCCTTCAGTATCAACTTCAATATGAGTGACAGTTCCTAGATTTTTGGCTGTATGTGACAATAAGATGGTAGCTTCATTAATGACTCTTCTGCATTGCCTCTTATTAAATTCAAAGCTTTTTCTTTAGACCTATAAGCAGTGGTATAGCCAATTTCAATACTGAATTCCTCTCGACAATCCTCAATAATGTCTTTTGGCTTGTAAACTTGATCAGGTCTTAATAATTTCATTTTCATCGCATTTGCAAGGACTTTTTAAGTTGCTGTCCTGTTTTTAACCATGTACTTGTTTGGATCACAATTATGAACATTGTTAAAAATAGTAACCTTGAAACGTTCGGAACCAACCACCTTAGTTGCTCTGATTTTCCAACTACAACTTTCGTGAGCACATTTTATAACTACATGGTTACTCTTGCTTTTGGAGCTTCTTGTTTCAAATTGATTTCTTATTGCATATATGCCAACTTCTGTAACAAGATGAGATTTAGAATCAAATACTCTTCCAACAGTCAATCCATGTTCAAATTTTGGATAAAACATACTTCTACTGGAGCTTGAACAATGATTTTGCACTGCGCATGTCGAGGATGGGAGGGCATGTGTATCTACTACGTTTACTAATCGTGATGATGACTTATATACTGTATGTCCTTCACCTTATTCATGAGGTACTATATTCTGATCAACAATTGCTCTATCTAAACTGTTTTGTACATCATGAAATCCATGATCATTTAGATCATTAGTAGGTAACCTTTGAATGTTTTCATGTTGTTCACAACTGATGAAGTCAACCAAAGTATTATCAACATGAATTAAACCTAGCCCATCACAATTGACAATATTAATTGTTGAATTATTGTTGTACACTGTATTCAAAGTATTACCTCCATCCTCTGTTGGACCATTAGGCATATGATGATTTTCACTATCAATTAATAAAGTATTGGATCCACCGACACCATTATTTGATATGCACGTGGAGGGTACAGTGTCTGTCACATGAATTGAAATATACAATATAGGTTTGCTCTATTTGTCTTCAATGCGCATGTTCATAAATTCATCCAAATCTTCATCATCACATATACGAACAGTGGGAAGATGAATATCATTCCTAAAGAAGTATTTAATGGACAAAGCATATTTGTATTTATCAATCTTTAATTTTCTAAACAATTTCTCCTCCAAAGCCTGTAAATCATCTCCTTGTCGCAACCTAAGAACAATATCTTGTCCACCAATATACTCTTCCATACTTTCTTTCATTACCCACTCACCACCATGTATGATGAGTGCACTAACTCCCTTCATATTTTTTCCTATATAAAATATTTTGAAGACAATGAATTAACGACAGTTTCAACAAATGAAGTAAAGATAACAATTGAACAAGGTCGAAATAAGGTAGATATGAGGTCTTTCATACGAGGTCAAATGTACACTAAATCTACAATTTGTATTAGGCTTATATGAATGTTAACCATACAAGGTCGATATGAGGTCGATATCCCCATTTTTTCATTAATAATTGTACACTACAACTACACTTAAGTGGATCATACAAATGTGGTTTATTCCATGGGCTTATATGAATGTTAAACGATATGGGTCGATATGAATTTAAGATACAACTAATTGTACACTACAACTACACTTAAGTGGATCATACAAATGTGGTTTATTCCATGGGCTTATATGAATGTTAAACGATATGAAGTCGATATGAGGTCGATATGAATTTAAGAAACCAATAACTGTACATTACAACTACACTTAAGTGGATCATACAAATGTGGTTTATGTTCATGGGCTTATATGCATGTTAAACAGACAAGGTCGATATGAATTTAAGAAACAAATAATTGTACACTGCAACTATACTTAAGTGGATCATACAAATGTGGTTTATTCCATGGGCTTATATGAATGTTAAACGATATGAGGTTGATATGAATTTAAGAAACAAATAATTGTACACTACAACTACACTTAAGTGGATCATACAAATGTGGTTTATGTTCATGGGCTTATATGAATGTTAAACATACAAGGTCGATATGAGGTTGATATGAATTTAAGATACAAATAATTGTACACTACAACTACACTTAAGTGGATCATACAAATGTGGTTTATGTTCATGGGCTTATATGAATGTTAAACATACAAGGTCGATATGAATTTAAGATACAAATAATTATACACTACAACTACATTTAAGTGGATCATACAAATGTGGTTTATGTTCATGGGCTTATATGAATGTTAAACATACAAGGTCGATATGAGGTCGATAAGAATTTAAGAAACAAATAATTGTACACTACAACTACACTTAAGTGGATCATACAAATGTGGTTTATTCCCTGGGCTTATATGAATGTTAAACAATATGAGGTCGATATGAATTTAAGAAACATATAATTGTACACTACAAATACACTTAAGTGGATCATACAAATGTGGTTTATTCCATGGGCTTATATGAATGTTAAACGATATGAAGTCGATATGAGGTCGATATGAATTTAAGAAACAAATAATTGTACACTACAACTACACTTAAGTGGATCATACAAATGTGGTTTATGTTCATGGGCTTATATGAATGTTAAACATACAAGGTCGATATGAATTTAAGAAACATCTAATTGTACACTACAACTACACTTAAGTGGATCATACAAATGTGGTTTATTCCATAGGCTTATATGAATGTTAAACGATATGAAGTCGATATGAGGTCGATATGAATTTAAGAAATAAATAATTGTACTCTACAACTGCACTTAATTGGATCATACAAATGTGGTTTATGTTTATGGGCTTATATGAATGTTAAACATACAAGGTCGATATGAGGTCGATATGAATTTAAGAAACAAATAATTGTAAACTACAACTACACTTAAGTGGATCATACAAATGTGTTTTATGTTCATAGGCTTATATGAATGTAAAACATACAGGGTCGATACAAGTTCGATATGAGGTCGATATGAGGTCGAGAAACAAATAATTGTCGATATGCTGATACACTTAAGTGGATCATACAAATGTGGTTTATGTTCATGGGCTTATTTGAATGTTAAACATACAAGGTCGATACAATGTCGATATGAGGTCAAGAAACAAATAATTGTTGATATGCTAATACACTTAAGTGGATCATACAAATGTGGTTTATGTTCATGGGCTTATATGAATGTTAAACATACAAGGTTGATATGAGGTCGAGAAACAAATAATTGTTGATATGCTAATACACTTAAGTGGATCATACAAATGTGGTTTATGTTCATGGGCATATATGAATGTTAAACATACATGGTCGATATGAGGTCGATATGAATTTAAGAAACAAATAATTATACACTACAACTACACTTAAGTAGATCATATAAATGTGTTTTATGTTCATGGGCTTATATGAATGTAAAACATATAAGGTCGATACAAGGTCGATATGAGGTCGAGAAACAAATAATTGTTGATATGCTAATACACTTAAGTGGATCATACAAATGTGGTTTATTCCATGGGCTTATATGAATGTTAAACGATATGAGGTCGATATGAATTTAAGATACAAATAATTGTACACTACAACTACACTTAAGTGGATCATACAAATGTGGTTTATGCTCATGGGCTTATATGAATGTTAAACATACATGGTCGATATGAGGTCGATATGAATTTAAGAAACAAATAATTGTACACTACAACTACACTTAAGTGGATCATACAAATGTGGTTTATGTTCATGGGCTTATATGAATGTTAAACATACAAGGTCGATATGAGGTCGATATGAATTTAAGAAACAAATAATTGTACACTACAACTACACTTAAGTGGATCATACAAATGTGGTTTATTCCATGGGCTTATATGAATGTTAAACATACAAGGTCGATATGAGGTTGAGAAACAAATAATTGTTGATATGCTAATACACTTAAGTGGATCATACAAATGTGGTTTATTCCATGGGCTTATATGAATGTTAAACGATATGAGATCGATATTAATTTAAGAAACAAATAATTGTACACTACAACTACACTTAAGTGGATCATACAAATATGGTTTATGTTCATGGGCTTATATGAATATTAAACATATAAGGTCGATATGAGGTCAATATAAATTTAAGAAACAAATAATTGTACATTACAACTACACTTAAGTGGATCATACAAATGTGGTTTATGTTCATGGGATATATGAATGTCAAACATACAAGGTCGATATGAGGTCGATATGAATTTAAGAAACAAATAATTGTACACTACAACTACACTAATGTGGATCATACAAATGTATAATATTCCATGGGCTTATATGCATGTTAAACTATTCCATATGCTTATATGCATGTTAAGGTCGATATATGGTCGAATAATTGTACACAGTATCTACAGTTATTGGATCTTTCTTGGAACGGGAAAAACAAAGTTTAAGGAACTAAAAATCTACTAGAAGCATTGCAAAGTTTAAGGAACTAAAAATCGACCGATGGTTTGCTGAGACAGAGGAGGCAATGGGTAAGCACAGCGAAGAGGATGAGTACTCTAATTTCTTGGAGGTTGGAGATGCCTTGATGAAGTCGATGGTTTGCTAAGACAGAGGAGGCAATGGGCAAGCACAGCGAAGAGGACGAGTACTCTAATTTCTTTAGGGCAATGTGGGGCTTAATGCCTTCTTTATTCTTTTCCAGTTAATTTCCGTTGCCCTCCTTGTTGATGATGCATTCGTTTGTAAATAGTGCCTGGTGGATAGTTGAGGTTGGAGGTTGGAGGTTGGAGCTGCCTTGATGAAGCCGATGGTTTGTTGAGACAGAGGAGGCAATGGATGGTTTGCTGAGACAGAGGAGGCAATGGGCAAGTAGGCGAAGAGGTAGGTCAATGTGGGGCTCGGGGCTTAATGCCTTCTTTATTCTTCTCCAGTTTTTTTTCCTCAGCCTCTTAACCGGCTATAGCAAGTAACATTTTAGTCAAATACTCCTTTTTGCAAGATTTTCACCCATAGGTCCAAAAGTGCCATTCTTCACCTCCAATGGCCTATTGAAGACAAATTCCCTTTTTTAGGTATTGAAAATCTTTTATTGATTTTACGCTCAAAACGTCCCAGCTCCACTCACCACAGGTCTCGAGTAATCCGGCTAGGAATAGATGGGAAAAGACTCCATGTATTCCTGCTTCATTTTTCGTCACTAATTCGGTGAGTATCATGGGTTCTCTCTCTTTCTCATGCTATCTCTCTTAATCTCTTTCATTTTCTGCAATAGCCAAACTTCCAGCCACAGAAATTGACCAGAGATGCCTGCTACTTGCTTTAGCTTCATGTGCCACCCTCTTTGCTGCTGATTTGATAAGTTATCTACATTTTTTTCCCTTTCTCTCTCATTCTATATATCTTCTCTTTTAATCTCTCACCTTGCTATGCTTATCATCAGATCTCCGCACTAAACTCAATTTTTTAGGCCCCGAAACAGAGATATAGGACACAATGTGGCAAGTCAATCTCAAGTACTCATTCTATCATCTCGTTGTAAGAAATTGGGGAAATTGGTAGGGTCAAGTATTGTCTAAAGTAATGAAAGTTTTATGATAGTATTTCAAGCTCAGGGCCTATGTAACCATTCACGTGATCTTGAGTTGGTGCTAGTTCTCAGGTTTTTGGTCCTACATTTTGTTCAATCATTGTAATACACCAAACTTAAATTAACATTTATATATGTCCATTCGTTGGAAAACCTTCACTAGTATATGGGTAATAATTTGCACATGCAAACTGCCATTGGGGAGGTGATGGGGATTACTTCATTTCAAGTATGAACATATCACTACTTGATTAGGTAAAATGAGGTTTTATAGATTAGGGGTTTTTCCTGCTTTTAATAGGTTAGGGTTTATAAATTTTGATTAACTTTTGGTTATTTGTCTCATTTAACTTTTCAATTTTGGGATTTTGCTTTTGGGTCATAAGAGATGCTTGTATTATGAAGCATAGTGAATTAGGTGTTTAGATAGTGAAAGGTGTTTCATGTTAGAATATTGCTACAAAAGAGTTGGGTTTTTTTGTTTTTTTGTTTTTGTTTTTGAGAGTTTTAACAATTTCTAATTATTGTTCTAGTTATGAAGGCCTTTTGTCTAATTTTTAGCTTTTGAAATGTTCTTAATTTTGTAGTATAAGCCAGGAATCATGTGAAGTTCAGGCTCATAAAGGTGATAGAATCAAAGTACATTATTGGGTAAGTGGGTTCCCCCAACCTTTTTCTACATTGATGTTTTTGTTCATAATCAAAGGCTACTTGTAGTCACCTTGGATTTAACCTATTATGTTCAAGTTTAGCATTTTCTTGGGCATGATATATCTTCTTGAGCAAAATTAGAAGGTTGGTATGTTATAGTGGCGGTTCTACTTCTATTGAGGGGGTGATATTCATTTAATGTGAAATTGTTAAGATTGTGATAGGCAATGTTGTGATCGCTTGTTTTTTATTTTATAGACAAGAATGATTAAATTGATAATGCTCTTTGCTGAAGTACTGAATTTTTAAAACGAAATTTCGGAGTTCATCCTCTTTGCTGTAAAGTCATTTATTTAAATTTTAAAGAGAACGCTAAGAGACACCTAGAATTTTTCTTGAATTTGTAAAGCCAATGCAAAATTGTTACTTATGAATAGAAGGATATTCTTGGAATTTCCCATATGAATGACCAATGATGTGTTTTTGCTTTATTTATTATAGCTTTGTCTAATGACATGATTTAATATATTGAAATAGTTGTGATTTGTGTAGGATTATAGCTTCAATTTATTATAGCTTTGTGTAGGATTAAGCAAGAATGGGATTTGGCACCACCTAGGAATTTGATTTGCTAAAGAGAGTTCACAACCTTTTCTTCTACAAGGCCGCTGAGATGCATGGTTGGACTCTCTGATGGTTCACTACAAGGCCGTCTATCAAATGTTTTGATTACGCTAGCTTTTCATATGTTTTGTTCAACTTTAGTTAGAACTTTGAAACTAATTAATTGTTTACTTTTGATTATATTAGACAAATTTAGGTAAAGACAACTACTGACACAAGGAAATTTGTTGTTTATTGAAGTGTAGATTGTATAGTGTGTTCTTTATTACTATTATGTGTAAGAGTTTTGTTTATTAAAGATTTATGTGATTACTATTTTGCCAAATAACAACACGTCTCTTATAGATATATTTATTAGGTGGTATTAAATATGTGTATGTGTAGGTACAATAAGTCAACATGATACATTATTGCTATGGTAATGAAACAGGTAATGCTTTTCCCAATGTACTCTTACTCTGTTAAAAATCATGGCTGTAGGTAACAAAAATCATAGCCATAGGTTACTTTATAGCCACGGTTTTTATAACTGTGGTCAAAGGATTATGGCCACGGTTTAATCGTGGCTACAAGTATCATCTTATGTAGTGTTAGTCGAGTTAAAATAGAGCTCGCAAAAATGTTTCATGGATTAGTGTATCTACCCCTTTCTATGTCTCAGTTGCCTATTGGGTCGGAAGTTCAATTCACCTATGTGTAATTATTTTGACGTATGGAACTGTCACAATTCTTATCACTTATTCGGAGCTCTTCTAGCCTCCAATCATCAAAAGGCTTTGGTTGCCATCCTCAAGAGTTTGAGTATGAAAATTCCATCCATTTTCATTAAGAAACCAAACCTCATCATCATATGATATTAGATAAGAATACATATGAGATCTTAGAAGGTAAAATACATGCTGCTAAATTGAGGAGGTCTATAGACCAATCCTCTGACACCAAACATTATTAGAGCAAAGATAAGTTAAACACAAGTGAAAAGGGAGGCAAGAAACAACACCAAAATGGTTAAGTTCAAAAAGGTTGTATTTACTCCAATACTAATTGAAAGAGTCTGAGACCCGGTGCAAAATTGTAGCAAGAAGATACTAACTCCATAGGACTCATCCCACACTTGCAAGTAACAAAAATAGGTAAGTAAATAAATAGCACAAGTAGGAACATATATAACAGGTAAAGAAAATAAACAATCTAACCAATAGTTTATTTCAAAAGCAAAGAACAACATCCAATATAAGAAAAGAAGTAAGAAATTAAATGCTTTACTATCTCAGAGAAATCTCATATGTTGGAACACACTCAAATATTTCAATGATTGTACTAATATTGACATCAATATGATAGACAAGAAGGTGGTCAAAGCTATGCTAGACTTGGGAGCAAGTATAAATCTCATGCCATATTCAGTATACTTGCAATTATGTTTGATGGAGCTTAAACCAACAACTATGCCCCTTTAGCTTGCCAATGGGGATAGTTGAGGATTTGTTGGTGCAGGTGGACATGCTAATGTGCCAGTAGATTTTGTGGTGCTAGAAATAGAGAATACCCTACCTAAGGACAAAAAGCATACCATTCTTCTTGATAGGCCATTCATAGCCACAACCAAGATAATTATTGAAGTCCATAAGGGGAGGCTAACAATGACAGTTAAAGGAGAGACTGTGAAGTTTAAAGTATTTAAACCCTTACCTACTTCTTTTATCTACCGTAAATTAGTGTGCTTTTATTGATTCTATTGACTCACCCATTTGTGACACTCATTTGTAGTAAAAGACAGGAGGTAAAACTGATAGGTATCATTAAGCCTTGTTTTGAGAAAGCCTAGGATAAAGGAGGGGACATACACTTTAAGACTACAGAGAGACCTTGACAAGAACAATCAACGTCTTTCGAAGACGTTAAAGAAAACACTTTTATGGGAGGCAACCCACTATTATAGATAGTATTTTTCATTTTCTTTTAGTTTAGTTAATTTTCTATTTGACTCTTTTTGAATTCTTTTATGAACATATGTATAGTTGTAAACATTGAGGATGATATTTAGTTTAAATTTTGTTGAGTGAAAATAGGTGCAATAAAAAACATTTTGATATAAAACTATCATGCTTTTGGTTAATTAATTGAGACTTTATGCATTTTTTGTTTGATTGCTTAAACATATTCAAGGTTTGTTATAAAAGTTAATTTTATTCATAGTCTATGTTTTATGCTTTGAATTTTAAAATTGAGATGAGCCCAAGTCTTATGTCTATGAATGAATAATACTTTGTGAAATGAATTTTGAGCCTATAGAGTTTCTTTTTGAGAGAGAAAGCTTCTACTTTCTTAAACACATTTCTTATGATTCTAAATTGGTAGATGATCTCTATAGGTTTTGCATTGAATGTTAGGAGTTTATACACATGTTTGGTTAAATGACTTTAGTAAGTAATTAGAGCTTGTGCCTATGCTAATATCAATGTTGATTACTTGAGCTCTAAAAGTATATAAGAGTTTATCCTTAAATTAAGTCATCCCTTTACCATTGTTCCAATATTTATGTTTGGGCCAAAAAAATAAAGTGATGCCCCAAATTAATTAAGAAGTGAAGGTTATTGCCACAAAAGTAAAGAAGAAATTAAGTATCACGCTTTGTGGTAAATTATGTTCTTGTAACCCTTTATAGTCAAATTCCTTGATTCATTTTTGGGTACTTGCTTGAGATGTTTGGCTAGGACATGGTTTAGGCAACATAATATATTTACAATCTTAATATTTGATTCATTCCATTAGATCAAATTTGTTGCATTTGAGCTTTTATTCTTTACATGCATGCAAATCTTTTACTTTCTTCCTTACATAACCTTGTTCAGATATACTTTGTTGAGTGCTTGAATCCTTAGGATCAGTATGAAATTAAGAGAGTATCTTGTGAGGTCTAGAGTCAAAGTGAATTTGAATTTTTAACAGTAGGTTTGGAAAAATTCATGTTGATAGGTTTTGAGTATTAGGGTATGGATTTGTGATACGAAATTGATTTGCACGATAAACCTTGACGTGTTGAGATGTTGGATGAACTTGTGCTTGAGCCTTAATTGTGAACTAAAAAAAGCTAAGGTATGAGAAATTTTGTTGATTTGATTTTGTAGTTTCGTTTGTTTATAGGTTGTTTTAGTAGGATGTTTGTGGGTATCATATATGGAAGCCCTTATGAGACTATAACTCGTCCATTGGAGCAACCTAAGGATTTAAATGCTTGTTACATATGATAAATGCAACTGTGACAATCTACAAAAGTGATTTAGGTTAGTATATGTTAGTTTATTTATTTATTTTCTATGTTTTTAGAATGCTTCAATTGCTAGAGATTAGTAAAAAGCTAGTTGGGAGATGTGATGAGTGCTTAAAAAGTACTCATATCTTGTGATTTAATGAGTTTATTTGAAATGGATAGATTTGGTTAGAGAGTTTTTACTTAATTATTGTGCAAATCTATCTTTTCGATATCACATCTATGTATTGAAGTATTTTAGGTTTTTTTAGCTTTAAAAGAGGTAAACAATGTCAACATACAAAGATTCAACACTTGGATAACTCAAATATCAACTTAGGAGCTAAAGAAGATAAGACATGTAGGCCTTATATCAAGAAACAACCATCATGTAAGGGTTACATAAAGGAGCACTGCGCGGCACTAGAGCCCCAAATTTTACTATTGAAACCAAGCTTAAGGAGCGCATCGAGTTAGAGAATTTTGTGAACTGTGATATAGATGTTGCATCACGGCAACCACCTCGCGGCTCGTGTACCAATTCTAAAATTCCATATTTTTGAACAATATTTTGTTTAAAAAAGGGTCCAAGAGTTCATTATGATGTATGAGACCTAAGACAAATTTTGAAGCACTTTTGGGAGATATTTCAGATCTTGGAAGAGGAGAAAAGACCCCTTTAAAGATCAAGATTACAAACTTTTAGAGAATGAAAAATCGTCTTATCCATTATTGCTATTAGATCTAATTAGGAATCTTTTTATTTTTAGATTCTTCTTCTTTCTCTTTTCTAGGATGAATGCTTATTTAAATCTAATCATGGATTTTAATCTAAGTATGTCTAGTTAATTTGATTTTGAGGATTTAGCTTTGTTGCTATGATTGCTTAGATTGGTTAGGTGAATAGTTTTAAATTTAATAAATAAACATTATTTCTTAATTCAAGGATTTTTACAAGATTTATTTATGAACAATTTATTGGTCATTTATTCTTCATAGATATATTGAATATTTGAGAACTATGTTATAGAACATCATTTAGACCTAATTTTGATAACTTGAACAAGTGTTTAAATTGATGATTTGACCATTGTGTTGATTTAAATAGTTGCAATTTTCTTGGGCATAATTTAATCAATTAGTTGAACTCTCGATCGTAAGATGTTAATTGGTTGAGTTGTCCTTAACCTAGGAGTTTTTCATAATTTAAAGGAAAACCAATAATTTGAGATTATATGTTCATTCACTTTATTTCACCTAAGTCATTTGAAGCAAGCATGGTTAATTAGATAAACTTTCATAAATCCTCTATTGATTTCACAACTTTCTTGATTGCGTTTTCAGTCGAGTCAACTTTTAATTATTCATTTCTCTTTTAGGGTTTTTGACCTAACAGTTTTGATAGAATGTTTAGATTTTTTTTTTTTGTCTTTAATTAGGCATTTAGTTTTTAAGAAGAGTTAAAATTATTTGAAACTATTGCAATTTCTTGAGAGATCGACCTTTGGGGTGTACTTGTCATTTACTATAGGTGACTCGTACACTTGCGAGCTTTTAATACAAAATTTGTACATCAATGGTAAACCCACTTAGGCTCTAATCTTAAGTGGTAACATTTGTAGTTGCTTATGATAACAACTCGGCATAAAAAATTCACTAAGAATAAAAACAATATATAACTCGATAAAATATAAAAGCAATACCTCTACCAGTCGGGTTACTTGCCCTAACTGTCCTAGCTACTCTTGCATGCTATCTCCACAACAACTTTGATTCTTGTAGAATCAGGCTCTTTTTTTTAGCCTCACCACTATGTACTGCGAATTTACACCACCAGTCAATATAAGTGAAACATAATGGTAATGACACATATAACGATCATTGCTCTAATAAACTCACGAAAGGAATATTACTATAAAGCTTCTTAAAAATTTCCAAAAAATTAGAAAATTCATCATCAAGCTTCTTTTTCTTTTAAAAATGTTGAGGAAATGTTAATGGAGGAGTGCAAGGAATGTTACCCAATTAAGGTGTGGGAGGCGATTGGGTGAGCTCTTTTTCCATTTGCCTTTTCTTCTTGGCTACTTATTTCTCTTCAACATTCTTTTCTTTCATCGACATGTCCTCCACAATATTTTCTCTGTGTTTTTCAACCGCTAACCCCAATTTTCTTCTACTTCAAAGTGCTATGGCTTGACAATTTTCTTCTTCTTTTATATTATTTATTATTTGACTTAGAAGCATTTCTTGAGGGCTTCTGCTTATAGTCCTTGCAAGTTGCCTAAATTGCACCTCAAGATTTCTTTGACTTGCTCTCATCTCTTCCATAATTCATTGTAAACTTTGAACCGTTGACTTTAGCCCAAGTATTGATGTAATACCTCATCTTTTGTATAGAAGTAAAATTTTAGCCAAGTGTATATTTTTTGTGTTATAACGATTTTAACCTCAACATTATTTATTTAAATATTATAAGTTGAGATTTATTTGTTTCATTTAGTTTTATTTTAAATTTTTAATGTGTTAAATTGTTTGGGTAATTAAGTGAAAGATTATCAAAATACTCCTAACTCTTAAAACTTTTCAAGTTATTAGACAAGGGTATTTCGATTTTTTAATAAAATTTGATGAGATGCTCCTATTTTTCCCTCAAGTGCCATATGTCATCAGATTTAAAAAAAAAAAAAAATTAAGAGGATGTATCTCAAGGCCACATGTCCCCCATTATATTCTCCTTATCCTAATCTTCTTAGTGCAATCTTTTGTAAGAAGTTTTACACAAAATTAGTATTAAAAAAAAAAGAGAAAGGAAAGAGGAGAGAAAAATGAAAGAAAGTGGAAGTGGAAGAAGAAAGAATTTTCAAGTTAAATAATAGCTAGGAGATTGTTCTTTCAGAAACTTTAAATGAGAACTGAGAAATATTCAGAATAAATTAAACTTTGGTTTATATCTCTTTAGAAATTTATGGATGTCTATTTTAAGATTAGCAGTGAGAAGCCTAGTTTATGTTATTTAAAATGGTTTTACACATCATAATGGGATGAATGATATTTTGTTTCAAATCTTAAGATGCCTAGTTTATTATGAATTTTATGGTTTGTCATTTGAAATTTTCTACGCAAAGTTATACATATTTAAATGATGGTGGTTTTATGAAAATCATGCTAAAAATCCTATTTCAATCATGTCAGTATTTCTATTATTTGAAATATTTTTACAGATTGAAATTTGGTAAATCATATTTTGGTTTAGAGGTTGGCATGTCTAGTTTTAGAAACAATTTACGGTTTGTTATTCCAAGTTTTCTAGACAAATTTATAGCAATTTAACTAATTGTATTCTATAGACTTGAAAGGGTTTTACATATTTTAATTGAGTGTGCAATATCTTGTTTTAAATATTCAAATATCTAGTTCGTGTGTCTTTTTATAGAATTATATTTGGATATTTCTTTGAAAATTTATGCATACTTGTGTGATAATAGGTCTGAATTGTTCTAAGACTGTTTATAATGAAATAGCACAAGCTAAAAATTTAGTTCTTAAAATAGAGTTGGTGATCCCTAATCAGCATATATTAACTTTTAGAAAGCTTGAAATGTGTACTTTTTGAATGTTTTGATAAATTTTAATTTGGACATTACACTTTGAGGAACGAGAAAGCTATTTGAACTCTGGTCTGCCATTGATGCCTACTAATAGCATTGTCAAGGTGTGTTGTGTTTGTAACTATTTTCCATGTAAATACGTTGTTCCTCTTGTTTGACAAAAAAAAAATGTTCCTCTAGTTGTGAATTCTGTTTCAACACTAATTATATGTTAGTGTTGTTGGATTTTTCTGTTAGATAATGTTCTTGCCTATGATAATAGTTTGTTGATGACCACAATAGTCAGTTACTCACAAAATTTGAGGAAATTAAATATTTAAGATGTGTATGTCTATGATACATTTAATGCTAAATTTACTTGTTTGTGTATGAGGATGAAGCAGTGCTCCAAGCATTTAGGTTGATGCAGAAAAAGAGGATTGAAGGCGTACGTACCTGTGATAGAAAGTGGTGGTACCAAGGCAATTGGTGGGTTTGGGTCACCCAGATTCTGTAAGCACAGTGATAATACATTTTGATACAAAAGATATCTGAGTGAGTTCTATTAGTTCTATAATTTAAAAAATAGGTAATTAAATCTAATTTTTCAATCTATCAAATATTTATTTATTTATTTAAAAATTGGGTATTTTTATAGGATAAAATTAAAATTATTTATTTTTCAAATTAGAAAATAGAAAAATTCTCCATCCATAGCTATTCTTGCATACCACCACCATCCTTTCACTATCAGTGGCCAAAAACCAATGTTCACCACCCACGGCGACCCTCACATCCACTTTGCTGGCATCGCTGACATAGCCTGGTCAACCTATTAACCATAAGGGCTTCTCACCCTTGTACCTTCCATGAAGGCTGTGTTTCACACTCATTTGCACCATTTCGAAATCTACCGTTGAGAACCTCGTATGTATATAAAACACATGTTATTTAACAATGGACGACCTTTCTAATAATATAATTACTTTGTATTGTTCTTAAGTCATTTGTTTTGCTATTGTTTTGGCTAGTATTTTTCTTCAATAATTTAATTCATAGAATGAATTTTAAAGCTCTCTGCCTATTTGTAAAATGGAAAAAGATTATATATAGTCTTTTATATTAGTGTCTGTTAGATAGCCATCCACAAAATTGTGGCTTAAACATCAACATTGTATCTTACGAGTTGGCAGAAAATAGAAAGCAAGCATGGAAGCAAGACAATGATGGAACAAATCAAAGTTTTTACTAGATTTTAGCCAACATTAAAGAGAAATTGTTAAGGTATTATGCTCCATTGGGATGATTATCTTCCATATTAAGGCTCTAAGAAGATTGGTAAAGTACCCCAGTGATTCCGAACGATGACGATGCTGGAACAGTAGGGAGAAAAACTGAAGGAAAGGGACGAATATAGAGAGAGGAATAGAGAACAAAGTTTCAATTTTTTTATTTTTCTAATTTAAAAAAAAGATAATGTCAATTTTACCCCATAAAAATACCTAAATTTTCAAAATTACTTTTGATTGACTAATTTTTTAAATTACAGAACTAATATAACTCACCTTGCAATTTTTTTGGGTACCAAAATGTATTATCACTATAGTTACTATTACTGAACCTTGATGACCCAAACCTGACAATTGGTAATATAAGCTAAAGAGATGTCCACTACTTGCTTACTGCACTAGATATATTTCATGAATTCAGGTTTATTGCTGAACTTGAAACTATTACTCAGAATTATACTTTGTAATTATTGCCAAAATCTTCTTTTCAGGTTTGAAATTCTGAAAGGACTTTACAGGTAGCCCAAAATTCAGCAATGTGAGAGTTACTACGTCTTTCTCCACGAAAATACATTTGTTATAAAGTCAGACTCACTCTTATGGAATAGTATTGGTTGAGTATATTTACAAATGTTAAAAATCTATTGCATTCAATTTGTTTTGTTTCAAAGTGTTGGGAATATGTAAGCATAGTCCTACATTGCCCAGACATATGGTGATTCATGTGTATATAAGGACTTGGACTACTCCACCTAACATATTAACCTTTTCGGATGGAATCTCAAGTTCCTTTCAAGTGGTATCAGATCCAACCTCTAACTTAGGCATTGTAGTCACTTATGTGACACTTCTAACTGCATGGGCTCCATCTGTATGAACCCGAGACTCATTGTGAGCTCCATCTGAATGAACCAAAGACTTTTTTTGGGCTCCATCTGTATAAACCCGAGGTTTTCTATGGGTTCCATTATGCATGAACTTGAGGCTTGTTGTGGGCTAAGGAGGAGTTGAACTACAATATAAAGCACAAAGATAATAGTTTCTTCGATTGAGGGGTAGCCAGATATAGTATAAAGCACGAAGACAATGTTTTCTTCAATTGAGGAGGAGCCAGACATAGTGCGAAGCTCAAAGATAAAGATTTCTTCCATTGAGGGGGAGCTGGACACAATGTAAAAGTACGAATATAATGTGTATCTTCAATTAAGGGGGAGCTGAACTATGTAGTATTTCGTTTGATGGGGAGATTGTTAGGAATATGCAAACAAAGTCTTACATTACTTAGGCATGGGGTAATTCATAGGTATATAAGGACTTGAGCTACTACCCTTAAGAGGTTAATCTTTTGGGATGAAACCTCAAGTTCCTTTCACAAAGACTTTCAAGGCTAGCTAGGTCCACTTTGCGTCTTCTAGAAACAACAATTCATGAAATTAATCAATGCTCTTGAAAGTCTTAATTAGCTTACTTTATTTACCATTTGGCTTGGTTATTGATGTGGGTTTGTTGTAGGGGATAGTATCTAATCCTATGTTCTACAGAGGAAGGTTATTCAATATGTTTGCTTAGTACAAGTAACTTTTCATTCTTTCATGAATTCTAGGGAGGTAGTAAAAATATAATGTTTTTAATGGAAAAATGTATCTTGCTTTAATTCTTAAGATGTCTAGTTTATTATTAATTTTACGGTTTATCATTCTAAGTTTTCTATGTAAAGTTATACATATTTAATTGATGATGATTTTATTAAAATAGTGCTGGAAATCATGTTTGCAACTAATCGGTATTTTATATTGTTTAAAGACATTTACTAATTCTATGTGAGTTTATTACATCTTGTTATAAATCTTGAAATATCTAGTTTTGTATCTTTTTATAGAATTATATTTGGATTTCTATGAAAATTTATGCCTATTTAAGTAATGATAGGTCAGAAGTATTTTAAAACTATTTATATTGAGATGACATAAACTGAAATGTCAACACTAAAAGAGCTCGAAAGTTGGCCTTAGACAGCCTTGAAGAAAAGCACAAAGAGTTGAGTGCTCTAAAAGCCGATCTTGAGAAAAAAAATTCCTCTCAAAACCAAGACAAAGATTATCTTTCAAAGAAATATGAGATCATGCAAAAGAGATACAATGATATGGTTGTTGAAAGTGAATCCATCATGTCAAGATTGAAATTTCTAGAACAGTCTTTGAAGAACCTCCAATAGAGATCAAAAGATTAGCAGATAGTTAATCCAAATCTTTAAGATGAACAAATTGATAAAATCACTCTTATAGGAAACAAGGTTAGAGTTATGGAATGAGATAAGGAGTATCTTGCTCATGTCTTGTTAGAAACGTATGAAGAATTGTCTACTCTTTAAGAAAAAGTTAAGAATCTGGATAGTTCTGTTGGATTTCTTGAGGCATCCATTAAAGATAAGGATGATCTTTTCACTGCTTTATGCAAAGTAGTCTGATCTTGAGAAGAACTTAGAACACTCTAGGTTAACCGTGAATAAGCTTTTGTTGGAAACACAGAAGTTAGATGAAATTCTAAGTAGCACCATGGTGCTTGGTGATAACACGGGTTAGAATTTACTAAAAAGAGTGGTACTTCTTCTACTACTATTGCTGCTCCACCTCTTTTTAGCAAACTAGTGTCTGATGATCCTCAAACTCAAACTATTGCTGCAAAAGGTACGTTGCAAGTGATTGTGAAAAGTAAATCACAGGTGTCATTTTAGCCTATCTTTGTTAGCAATGTGAACACCTCACCTTATGCTTTTTCTTCTCACCTTGCTAGTTAGGGTCTGTTGCCTCTACCTATATGTTACCACTATAGTGAGCGTTGGCATACTAGACCTTAATATAAAAAATTGAGTTCTCATCTTTGTGTGAGAATTAATGTAGGCACTTCTACCTTCCCTTCTTCTCCTCGTGCTACTCCTTAGAGTTAGAGATCCAATTTCTCTTACTCTTCTACATGTTCTTACCATTTATGTGGTACTATTGGCCACCTTGCCAACTAGTGTCCTAGTTATGTTCGGAGTAGCTCCAAGAGATCTCCCCCTTGCTATTCTCACTCTAACAATGTAGGTTGAAACTACTATGGTTCATCTTAGCATCTTCAATCTGGGTGCACTATCCACTGGAAACATAGTGCTGAAAGAGGAAAGTTTTCTAAAAGCCCACCTCGTTACATGTATGATGATCACTCGACAAGTTTTTTGAGAATTTCAAAAGGTAAAAGTTCTCGTTTGGTTAATACTCCCCATACTCACATGAATAAGAGACTACAATTTGATACTCTTGCCCCTCATAAATTCTTTTTTCAGACGAAAGATGCAGTTTGATGACGTCTTCTTTGTGTTCTAGGTTGAGTTGAGTTGTGCCTTCTTTTCCCTCTTTTCATGTAGTATTTTTTATATGTGTTTATTTCTGTTGTTATTTCTTCTACTTTATGTTTTTATTTTAATAATAAAAAGGTTTTTTTTCCTCTTGCCTCCCTCTTTTGGTTTGCTTGCCCCGCACCTTCGCTGAACATTTGTCAATCCTTCGCTAAAGTGCTTGCCAATGGTGTGTTTTATAAACTCACTGAAGTCCACGTCGAAGACCTCATCAAGGTCAAGAAAACTCTATAAAAACCTTTTTTCATTTTCATTTCAAACCACATAAATTTTTAAACAATTTCTACCCTTAAACACTTTTACCCCTCTTCTACATATTTTTTTCCCCTTACCTTACTTCTTTTACCAAAATGGCCCCTAAAAATCCAAGAGATCTAGCAACTCTAAAGGTGCTCAAGATCAAGATGGTTCTACTTCACATGCTCGACGCTCAGCCCCTTTCCTATGGGAGCGCTCGATTATGATTAAGGAGTTTCCACTCATCCAAAAAAGCTTGCATACTATTCTTGGATCTCTCTTATTCTTATAACCCTCCTTTTATCCAAGAGTTGTACTTTGTAGTAGGTCCTTAGTACTCGTCATTTTTCTACTACTTTTATGTTAAGAGGATGTCAAGGTACCTTTTCTATTAATGATGTCATCAACTTATTATCTCTTCCAAACATGAAAAATCCTTCTTTTCCTGTTATTCCTTTTGAATTTGAGAATCTTACAAGTCTTGAATTTTTTGATGAATTTTCTCATCTAAAATCTTGTAATTCTTTTTAGATGGCTGCCATTCTTCCTGGCCTTAACCATGGGTACGGTGGCAGTGCTCTCTCCTTAAATCTAAACTCTCCTGGTCACATGCTCAGTAACATTGTTAATAACTGTGTTCACTCATCCTCTCATTTTTGTTCAGTGAATTTCTCTAGAGGTCACTTTTTTTGTGCCATTCTAAATAGTGAGTTTATAGATCTTGTTGGCTTGATTTATACAACCAATGTTTTTTTGTTCCTCCACTTCTGACTCTTTGACTCTTCACTAGCCCTTTATGTTTACTTAGTGGGGACATTCTATCTTTGGTGATGTTCCTAGCACTAGCATTGGCAGAACTCCTGTTCAGGCCAAACACTTTCCTACATCGTGGCCTTCTCTTTTTGGGTGCTTTGAGCCCTCCTCTTCTTCATCTCAAAGTGTTTTCCAGTTTGCACCTGCTTCTTCTATCCCTTTGGACCATACTCCTCCTCTTTCATTTGAGCACTCATTGTTGCTATAGGAGCAGTTTGATCAGGTTGTTCATGATCGCAAGCAAGATTGTCAAGAGCACATTTTCTATAGACTGATGCTGATAATGTTGAATGATTGACTTAACAAATTGAAGCAACATCCTTCTTGACAGGATTCTCCGATATCTTCTTTCTTTCTTCGTTCTGTTAGATAGTAGCTGAAGTGGATACTTCTTAGATTCAATCTGTTGGTTTGAGCCTAAGTGTGTTACTTCACTCTAATGAGTTTGGTATCTTGTAGTCCCAATCTATAGAGTCTTTTTCTAGGATGATAAGTCACTTTGAAACTACTAATTTCTTAACTGCCTGATCGTAGATAATATTGTATTGGTGCTCATTGAGATCTCCTTATTGATTGTGATGAGGGTGGAGAAGATTTTTGATTTTTCTATCTTTCTTGTACGTTTTCTTTTATTTTCCAAAAGTTTTGTACTCAAACAGTTGTTGAAATAAAAGTTTATTACCTTTGTCTCCTCGTTGTCTTTTTAGTTGTTTCGGCATGTTTATTAGTTCACTAGTTTTTACTTTAATCTTCTCTGCATGTTTGTATGAATGTATAGGATTTATACATACTGTAGGCCTTCTCTTCTTCATATAGAGGTATTCCTTTGACTTTTTGTGGCAAAAAGGGAGAGTAGTTTGTGTTGCACAATGTGTTAATTTCTTTTTCTGCACTGCTTTTGACTTGCATACATGGGGAGTGTTGTATGAAGTCAATGGGAGTTTACTTGTTTCTACTTAGCCTGTGGATATGTACTAGTATAAGGGTAATATGATAGTATTCGGTTAAACTACACATATGTCTGCATGATACTTTCATGTGTACATTTTTTTTCTGTGCAAGATACAAATGTAGCTATAGATCTTAAAGCTTAGGCGGAGCTGGTGTTTAGACTTGCAGTGCGGAGTTTGCATTAAGACGGATGTGTTGATTCATGAAGGTGGATGGAGCACAACAAAAAGGATGCACCTGGAGTAGGTGTGTTGGGGTGTCTTGTTTATGTCTAAGTTTTTCATCGAAATGAACTTCTTTACATCATCTTGCACGAGTATAGTATGTTTGATGCATGTCTTGTTTAAGTTGTATAGTATTTTTCCACGGAAAGCCAATAGGAGAGATTGTAAGTCCTGTAAATCCTTTTTGTCCTTGTTGGAATTTCTGTGTGCAAAATACAGAGTTTGTTGATGCATATCTAAAATATGCCATTATTCTACGTTTATTAAGGATTAAATTGAGGGTTTAGGACCTAATCATGTGCATTTTATTGATTTATCACGTAAATATTAATTTTGGAGTTACTGGATATGTGTTGATGGATTTTAGGTATTTCGAGCTTAAACGGCAAAAACGTACCTCACACGGCACGACACGGCACGTGTGGTGCATAGCAAGCAAGTTGCCACACATACACTAGTGCCCCGGCCTAGGCCACTTGATGCGAACCCCGCAACACGATTCCTATGACCCACAAGCAACAAGACTTGAGAACCATAAGAAATTCGGTTCAAGACCCAACAACAAATTAGCATGCGATTTCTAAGCACAACAACAAATTTTTGGTAGCAAAATACTAACCTCAACACATGAATATTACTCACCACATGCTAAGAAGAGAAGAAGTGCCACAAAGGGATGCAAGTCCTTTGATAAGTTTGGGTTTGCAAGAAGTAAAGAGCTCTTTGGCTCTCAAATTTGATTGGAGAATCAAAATTTTCATTAATGAACAAAAGTTACATTTGGCTGCTCATATTTGTCCTTATATAGCACACAAACAAAAACCTAACGTTAAAATGAATCATAGCCATTGGTTTTTAATCCAATGGTGTAAAATTACAAAATATGTATTCGTGCCACGGCGGGTGAAACAATTGTGCCGCGGCGAGGAGGCTCGGGAAACAATTAAAAATAGGCGGGCTGTGGCAAGGTAAATTCCATGCCGCAGCAGGGAACACACAAAATTCATCCAAGAAGTTTGTACCGCGGCACCCCAAAGCCATGCCGCGGCGCTCATACTCATCCACCTTTGCGTGCACACCTGCCCACACTTGTGCGCATGTCTGCCCATTCTGCGCACGCTTATGCCCAGCCTTCATGCCCAAAACAGGAACCTTTGGGCCGTGGCGCCCCACATGCATGCCGTGGCATGCATCCATTGCAAAATGCCTAGCTAAAACAGAGTGTCTTGTTTCGTGGCACAGTCCCAAATTCAGATTTTCCTCCTTTTGGCTTGACACATCCATGCTTCACATGCTTGCATGTTTGCTCGTGTTGTGGCATGCCTTTATGTGCTAATATTCCGCTCCTTTCTTGGCCTTGTCCTTGATACGTTTCGTGCCTTGTTTGCGGCGCGATTCGGTTCGTATCATTCCCTCCCTCTTCGAAAGAATTCGACTTCGAATTTGGACCTTCATCATGGGGTAAGTTTTGTAGTCCATCCTTGTTGTGCTTCTCATCATAAGGATCCTGCAAGAAAGAAAAGTTAAAAAATAAACATTCTTTCATTCTTTTCTTTTCTTCCTTTTTTTTGGTGTGTCCACTCTTCTTTTTGGACTCTTCACCTTTTGCTTTTCCCTTTCCCTTTTCTTGTTCTCCCTTGTTTTTACTTCTCAAATGATCTTCAAGTACTTCATTCGGGGTAAAGGGTACAAGGGTTATGTTACTTCCATCCTTTTCAAACAAGTACCTATTTCTATATCCATCATAGGTCACATTTCGATCATATTGCTAAGGTCTGCCCAATATCATATGCCCAACCTGCATCGGTACCACATCACACAGTACAACATCTTGATATTTCCCTATAGTAAAGGATACTATCACTTGATGTTCTACCTTCACCTCACCTTTATCATTCATCCATTCTAGTTTATAAGGTGTGGGATGTTCGGTTGTGGGTAATCCTAACTTCTCAATTAGGGTAGTACTAGTAATTGGTACAACAACCCCCATCGATGATTAAGCTGCAGACTTTGCCATTCACATGACATCTTGAATGGAAAATGTTTTCTCTTTGGTGATCCATGTCACATTCCTTTAAGTGATCCATGGATGTTCGCCTCACCATAAGCAAGTCTCCCGTAACAGGACCTATTTCTTCCTCACTTGCTTCTTCCAATGGTGGCATCTCCTCATCTTCACTGTCATCATCAGTTGCCACCTCCCCATTGGCTTGTGTGATCATTGCTCTCTTGTTCGGACATTGGGACGTGTAATGGCCCTTTCCAAGACAACGAAAGCAATTAACATCACGATTTCGAGTAGAGGTCTTGATGAACACAATTTTGACCTATATTTTGTTATGTTTTTAAGCATTAATTTTATGTTTTATTTTATTATTTTCGTGTTTTGGAAGGTATTTATGTGTTTTGTAGGTTTTTGGACTCTTGAAGAATATTGGATTGAAATGACACAAAAAGAGAGTAAAAATGAAGTAAAAAGTGTTAAAGAATGTAAGCCCTTACATTGGGTGCCATTCACTATGTAAGGGGGACAAAGAAAAGCTTAGGAACGTAAGCCTTACATCGAGAATCAGCAAATTATGTAAGGGCATTTACATGGCATTACAACAACGCGCGCCTAGGCATAGAAAGCTCGCGCCTAGGCGGGGAGGTTTCTGTCTTGACTTGAATTCCAGGAAAATATAGCGTGCCGAGGCATAGAAAACTTGCGCCGCGGCGGGGAGGTTTCTGTTTTCTACCATGGAGCCAAAATTCAATGCACGCCGCGGCGGGCAAAAACCTGTGCCGAGGCGAGCGTGCCAAAACTGCCCAGAAACCCTAAAACGCATATTCCACTTCATTCCTCCTATAAATACCACATTATACCTCTCCCAAACACAAGTCTTCACACCAAATTTCTTCCCCACCTTAGCTGCTACTGCAGCAAGGGTTTTTCACCCAAAATCAACCCAAAATCAAGAGGAGACCCTCCATTGTTGAAGCTACTCCAAGGATTTGAGAAAGAGGATCAATCAAGTTCAAGGATTTGGAGCTAGAGGATTCATTGGGGTATCTTTAGTTGCATATATTTTTCTTCTCTGATTTTTTGGTTTGCCTCCATGACTAAATTGATTGACACCAATTTAGTTATGGTTGGCTAATTTATGTAATTGGGATGTTAGTCTTGCTTCCAATGATTGGAAGGACAATTTTGTAATTTAATTATATATGATTGGATTTATTTCTTGTTCATGTTCTTATTGTTTTCTGATTGTGAATTAATGGTGGACCAAACATTAGTTTGTAGTTAGAAAGAATATTTTAGAATTAGGCATTAGAAACGCCATCTTTGCTTAATTGTGCATTATGAACAAGAGCCTAAATTGATTGCATTGATTTGTGTTAGTTTAGGTGGTTAGAATTATTTCCTTGAGATAATTTCGATTGATTAGTTAATGATCCGGATCAAAGACGTTAATTAGTTGATCGTAGTGAAAATTGCCATTGATTTGGGATTTTCTAGGTTTAGCAGAAAAATCATTAAATCCAACTTTTAATTGAATGCTTAATTTGTTTTTGCCATGAATGGATAGCGAACTAAAATTCCCATTTACATCCATCATCCCCACTTTGGTTGTGATTACTTTTATTTGCATTTTTTTAGTTATATAATTAGTTTAGGAATTTACAGTCTGTTCTACAACCCGACAATTGTTAGAATGTTTAGGATTGTTTGTTCGACTGAATAAGAAAATAAATAACGTTTTAAAACCACCACAATTCCTTGAGAGACGATCTTGGGAGTATACTTATCACTCATTATAAGTGATTCGTGCACTTGCGAGCTTTTTATAAAATACAAAATTTGACTATCAAGTTTTTGTGCATCAGGTCTCAACTTTTCCTTTATCCTTTCTAGCCTCATCTCTTTGCCCTTGTTGGATTCAAAGTTGGGCTTGGAGCTAGTTCCCTCTTCTTTCTTACAATCTTGTAACCAAGGTGTCGGAGATATTGGCTTTTGTGGTAGTGACCGGTTACTTCGTCTCTTGAATTGCCTTTCCACTTTAATTGTCATGTGGACCATGTCTTCCAACTCCATATAATGATAAAGCTCCACGACATTGGCAATTTCTTGATTTAGCCCACTCAAAAATTGAGCCATTATGGCTTCTCTATCCTCCTCAATGATAGCCCTAACCATGGCCACCTCTATTTCCTTGTAGTACTCATCAACAGATCAAAATCCTTGATTGAGTCGTTGTAATTTCTGGTAAAGCTCTCTGTAGTAATGGCTAGGAACAAACCTCTTCCTCATGATTGCTTTCATGTCCTCCCAACTACTTATTGATCTTTCCCCATTTCTTCTCCGACTGACTACCAACTGATCCCACCAGTTCAACGCGTAATCAGTAAACTCTATCACTGCTAGCTTCACCTTTTTTCCATCGGAATAGTTGTGGCATTCAAATATGTGCTCTACCTTCTTCTCCCACTCCAAATATAATTCTGGGTCATTCTTTCCTTGGAATGCTGGCATTTTCATTTTAATGCTTACTAAACTCCGATCAACCCCATCATAGGGTTGGGGTGGGGGTGGGGGTCTCCTCATTCCTCCCTGACCATGTCCACCTCTAGGACCATGTCTTCCTCCTAAGGGTATCCTCCCTTCATTCTCATTATAATTCTCTCCAAAACTATCATCCTCCAACTCCTCCTCAACAAAGGCTCTCCTATTAGGCCTTCCTACATTTGGAGCGTTTTGCGGTGCCTCTTGTCGCAAGTTGGCGATAGTTGCCTCTTGACGTTCCATCCTCTCATTCAGATTAACCATGACAGCATTCATCCGTTCCATGGATTGTTGTAGCGCTCTCATCATAAAAACGGTATCGGGTCTTTCCTCGAAACTGTTCCTGTCAGACATTTTTAACAACTAACACGAACAAACAATTAGCACTTAACAAAAATTGGAAATTTCACTCGTTACGTCATGTGTTTAACACTCGAATTTGATTGCCCAAGTGCTTGAAGCCCTTTAGCAAACCAAACCATCCAAGTTTTCCACACAATTATAGAGTTCCCGTCCTCAACAGTTCGTAGTTCGCAATATCCAAAGTTAAGCACAAAGGAAACTAACTCGAAGTGTTTTGAAACTCTAACTCTATGAATTTTGGAAACAACTTCAATTTAGCAAATTCAAACTCATAAAATGTAAACAAACAAAGAAACGATCCGTCAAAGCGTGAACGACGCTAAAATGAAAGAAATTTCGTAAATTCTTGAAAAATTAAGAATTCACTCTCTTTTGTCTCTCTTTTTTTAATATAAATCACGAAAAATTTCTCTTTTTTTTTAATATAAAAATATCTAGTGAGATATTTTTACGAGATATTTTTGTGAGATATTTTCACGAGATATTTTCGTGAGATATTTTCTCACTTTTTTTTAAATTCAAGAGGTATAGTTTTGTTCTCACTTTTCGATACAAACAAAACACAAAAGATTACCAAAATACCCTCTAGTTTACGAAAATGATTTTAGAAAAATTTTCAAAACGAAAACCTCTCCAAATCAACTCAAAATAAGAAGGAAACAACAACACCACTCAAATTAGTCTAGGAAATGCAATAAACAAGTAGAAACAAAGAAGAACACATATTTTTTTTGAAGAAATTTTCTTGTTTGCTATGGAATGAAAAATGACAAAAATAAAGATAGGAATCTAGAGTCACAACCTAGAGCTCTGATACCAAATGATGCGAACCCTGCAACATGATTCCTACGACCCACAAGCAACAAGACTTGAGAACCACAAGAAATTCGGCTCAAGACCCAACATCAAATTTGCATGCGATTTCTAAGCACAACAATAGATTTTTGGTAGCAAAATACTCACCTCAACACATGGATATTACTCACCACACACTAAGAAGAGAAGAAACGCCACAAACGGATGCAAGTCCTTTGATAAGTTTGGGTTTGCAAGAAGCAAAGAGCTCTCAAATTTGATTGGAGAATCAAAATTTTCATTAATGAACAAAAGTTACATTTGTTTGCTCATATTTGTCCTTATATAGCATACAAAAAAAAACCTAAAGTTAAAATGAATCCTAGCCATTAGTTTTTAATCTAATGGTACAAAATTACAAAATATGTATTTGTGCCATGGCAGGTGAAATAATTGTGCCGCAGCGAGAAGGCTCAGGAAACAATTAAAAATAGGTCGGCCCCTGCAGAGTAAATTCCATGCCGTGGCAGGGAACACACAAAATCCATTTGAGAAGCATGTACTGCGGCGCGCAAACTCGTCCACATCTGCGCGCACACCTGCCACACTTGTGCGCACGTCTGCCCATTCTACGAGCGCGTATGTCCAGCCTTCATGCCCAAAACAGGAACCCTTAGGCTGCGGCGCCCCACATGCATGCCGCGACGCCCATCCATTGCAAAATGCCTAGCCAAAATAGAGTGTCTTGTGCCGCGGCGCCCATAATTCATGCCACGGCACAGACCCAAATTCAGATTTTCCTCCTTTTGGCTTGACACATGCATGCCTCACATGCTTGCACGTTTGTTCATGTTGTGGCATGCCTTTATGTGCTAATATTCCACCCCTTTCTTGGACTTGTCCTTGATACGTGTCATGCCTTGTTTGCAGCATGATCCGATTCGTATCACCACTTGGCACTGCGGCCTAACCCTCTGGGATCAAATGTGCAAATTCTTGAAGAACAACTTGCACCATGGTGGTACAATACTGGGGCCACGGTGGTGACCTATCGGGTTACAAAGTTGGTGACCAAGGGACCTATTTTCTAGCATCCCACTTACACCTAAACCCTATTGTGACTAGGTTTTAAGTGTGTCTATAAATTATTAGTTAGAATCCTAAACTAAATAGAATGGAATAGACAATAGAAATATATAGAATCATAGAATGAAAAGCATCGAATTGAGATTAGCTTTGCAACCTTCAAGAGGAAAATCCAGTAAAATTGTAGCAAATTCTGAAGAATATGATCAAGAGTGGAAGCACAGAAGTTTGAGTGATATTTATCAAGAGATTAAGTAGATTATTTATTTTCTTCTCTCTTCTAGTAATTTAATGTTATCTTTAATTGTAAATATGGGTTTGATAAACATAATGAGTAGCTAATTTTTTTATTAATCTAGGGGTCTTATGAACCCAATTTTCTAGCATGTGTTGATATAAACTATCTCCCTCTTTTATTTGCAAACTTGTAGTTATATTATTTGATCTGAATAAATTGCTTAATAATTGTTTGATCATCAATTATTCTATAGAGGCATATAGGTAGCTTTGAGAAAAGTGCTTATATTTTTGTCTTGATCAAATAACATGTATAGTTTCTAAGTAGAGATGTATGATTCATATGTATGTGGTCTATAATTGATGTGCTTAATGAGTAATGCTTTAAGCCAATCAGCATGAGAGTGTGGTTAGTTTGAGTGATTATATGTTGTGTGTAGTATACTTGAGAGAGGAATGCATGCAAAGTTGAGAATCAATTGATCATATAAATTGTTGCTTAATAATTGGGGAGGAGTTAAGGGATTCGTGTACTTAGGAGATTAAGGGATTAATGACTACCTAGGTTATATATATATTTTTTATATATTTTTCATTAAGATAGTTTAGTTTAGCAATTTTAGCAATTATCTTTCGCTGTTCAAATATTAATATTTTTACCTACGTTGGTAGTGTGTTGGTCAATTGTAATTTTTTTCCTGTGGGTTCGACACTAGATTTTAAATACTTATCACTTATGTACGTCTTGTATACTTACAATTTTATTTTGCAAGATACACACAACATGGGTGGTTAGGAGCATATAGTTTGCATGCTTACCTGAGCTTTTACTAGTACTTGATTTTTACTAATAGTGGGTATTTGTAGAAAATTATTTGGCATAGTTTTTGCTTGAAAGAACAAACTTTTTAGTGCTCACTGAGGTGCTCGCTAAGGCCTTTGTCGACGGCTCATTGAGGTGCTTGGCGATGAGTTAGCGAGTGTGCTGTTTCGTTTTGTTTTGAGAACCATTGGACCTCACTGAGGTACTCACCAAAGGCTCGTTGAGATAGTTAGCGAGGGCTTGTAAAGGGGCTTGGTGAGAGGTCAGCGAGGGGTTGGTGAGGTAGGCAAAAGTTGATAAATTTTCTATAAATACCCTTTTATAAATTTGATTTTTATTAAGAAAATTGTGATGATACTCTTGCATTTTGAAAACTCATATTTGCATATTGAAAATCATTTTGGTAATCTTGAATAATAATACGTTGAGTGTTTTTTCGTATTAGTTATTTTCAATAGGTCCAAATCCATGGTATGCCGATATTATAAACTATCTAGCCACTGGTGTTTTGAGACCTAACACTCCCTATCAGGAAAGAAAAGGTTTTTTAAGACAATTAGGGACTATTTCTAGGATGACCCTTATTTATATAAGATTGGTCAAGATCAAGTCATCTAGAGATTTGTGCCTGAAGAAGAACATAAGAGCATTCTGACATTTTGTCATGAACTTCATTGTGGAGGCCATTTTGGTGGAGAAAAGACAGCCCTTAAAATATTACAGTCTGGATTCTATTGGCCTACTCTTTTTAAAGATGCTCAAATATTTTGTGCACAATGTGATAGATGTCAAAGGACAGGCAATATTAACAAAAGAGATGAAATGCCTTTAACATCTAATTTAGTTGTTGAACTTTTTGACTTATGGGGGATTAACTTTATGGGTCCTTTTCCCCCATCCAATGGTTTTCAATATATTTTGGTGGCTGTGGATTATGTGTCCAAGTGGGTTGAAGCTATACCCACTAAAACCAATGATGCTAATGTTGTTGTGAAATTCTTGAAAGATTTCATATTTAGTAGGTTCGGAACGCCTAGAGCAATAATAAGTGATGAGGGTAGTCATTTTTGCAACAAACTCTTTGATGGAGTACTAAAAAAGTACAACATCACTCATAGAGTGGCTACCCCATATCATCCTCAAACTTCCAGTCTAGTGGAAGTGAGTAATAGGCAAATCAAGGGAATTTTGGAACGCACTGTGCGTCCTTCAAGGAAGGACTGGGCATTCAAGTTGAATGATGCCTTATGGGTATATCGCACAGCTTACAAAACACCTATTGGGATGAGCCCTTACCGACTAATCTTTGGAAAAGCGTGCCACCTTCCTGTTGAACTCGAACACAAAGCTTACTGGGCAATTAAAGAGCTAAACATGGGCTTAGATAAAGCAGGAGAAAAACGGTTGCTCCATCTTAATGAATTGGAAGAAATTAGGAACGAAGCCTATGATAATGCAAAGTTATACAAAGAGCGTACTAAACGCTATCATGACAAAAGGCTTGTTCCTAAATCTTTTCAACCTGGAATGAAAGTCCTTTTATTTAACTCTCGTTTGAGATTGTTTCCAGGAAAATTGAGATCAATGTGGGATGGACCATTCAAAATAGTCCAAGTTTTTGCACATGGAGCAATAGAGCTATTGGATTCTAAGACACAAACAACATTCAAAGTCAATGGGCATCGTCTAAAACCTTATTTGGAAGGACCACACAACACTGCTGAAATTTATTGCATTTGGCTGTGGAATCCTCAACACTATAATGATGCGTCTTACTAAGACGTTAAAGAAGGCACTTGGTGGGAGGCAACCCACTATTTTAGGTAATATTTTTCTTTCTCTGTTAGTTTAGTTAATTTTCTATTTGTGCCTTTTAAATTCTTTTCTGAACATGTGTGTAGTTGAAAACATTGAGGACAATGTTTAGTTTAGGTTTGGGGTTACAAATAGGTCCAATAAAAACTTTTTGATACAAAACTATCATGTTTTCTAGTTAATTTAAAGTGAGTAATTGAATCTTCATACATGTTTTGTTTGATTTCTAGTACATATTCAAGGTTAGTTGTAAAAGTTGGTTTTTGTTCATAGTTCATACTTCATGCTTTTTAATATTGAAATTGAGATAAACCTGAATTTTGTGTTTAAGAATCAAATAGTGGAGACTACCTTGTGAGATGATTGTTGAGCCAATAACTTTTCATTCTGAGAGATAATTGTGATTCTATTCTTTTAAACACTTTTCTTATTATTTCAAATTGTTAGAAGATCTCTATAGGTTTTTGTATTGAATGTTAGGATTTTCAACATTTAATGAAGAATCATGGATTTAATTGTGTTGCTTAGATTAAATGATTTGAGTTAAATTTTAAGTGTTTGCCTATTTCAGTCATGCTTTACTTTAAAAGATATAAGGGAATTCCTATAGCCAACGCGAAAGAGCTAAAATTTGCATTTCACAAAATACACATGTATTTGGGTCCCAAAAAAAATATTGTGACCCTAAAGTTCCTCAAATGGTGAAATGGTTAATACAAAAAGAAAAATAAGAAATAATTTCCCTTAAAGTCAATGCATTTTCATTCATTCTAGGGCATACACTTGAAGTTTTTGCTTGAGGATTTTAATTAATGCATGAGACTATAATGTGATTTCTTCATAAATCCTATCATTTGATTCCTTTCATGAGATCAATGTTATGCACTTTTTGAGCCTTTCTTGTTTAATCATATGCGAACATATTAGCTCATTTCTTCACAAAACTTCTATTCGCATATACTTTGTTGAGTGTTTGAACCCATAGGATCAATGTGATATTAAGAGTGAATCTTGTGAGGATTTATAGAGTTGAAGCGAATTCGGATTCTTAACATTAGGTTTGGGGGATTTAATATTGATATATATATATATTTTAGTATTGGCGTATGCACTTGTGATGCGAAACTAATTTGCATGATGAATCCTTAATGTGTTAAGATGTTTGGATAAACTTATGTATAAGCCTCGATTATAAACTGAAAATAAACTAAAGCATGAGAAATTTTGTTGATATAAGTTTGTAGTTTTTACTTGTAGTATTGTTAGTTTGTTTTATTTAGTTCAATGTTTGTGGGTATCATTTCTGAAAACCCTCACGAGACTTAAACTCGTCCACTAGGGCAACCTAGGGGTTTAACGGCTTGTTGCATATGCTAAATGCAACCGTGTCAATCTATGGAAGTGATTTAGGATAGTTTAAATTTTTAGTTTTTATTTTTAGATTTATCGCTTATCTTGCTAAGAGACTAGCAAGAAGTTGGTTGGGGGTTGTGATGAGTGCTTAAAAAGCACTAAAGATACCATGATTTAATGCACTTTAATTGATTAAATAGATTTATATATGCATGATTTTATCATATTTTATATAATTCTATCTTTTCGAAATCACGGGTATTTTTATTATTTTTCAGGAATTTTCGCTTCCAAAATAAATTCATTTACTTGAAGAATGTTTTAAAATAGTTGGAAGCAATCCATCACAATATTTAAAGTATAATATTTATTTACTATTCAAAAAGGTGAGGAAAAAAATAAAGAAAAATCAAAAAAATTAAAAAAATGAAGAAATGGTCAAAACTGCCCTGTCCGTGCGTAGCCTGCCCAGCACGCCGCATTGTCCGAGCGCAGCCTGCCTGTCATGCCGCGCAGCATGCCCGTCCACGCCGCACACCTTGCCCGCCTGCCTGCGCCCAACGTTCACATCCCGCGCCCAGCACCTCGTGCGCCCAACGCCCAACGCCTGCCTGTCCGCGCGTGCGCCTGCCGCCCACCAGCCTGCCAGCGCGCCCAGCCAGCCTATCATGGTGCCTTTTACACCAACTTATGCCATTTTGACATTTTTAGCCCCATATTTTCACCTATAAATACACCCCCTCCCCTTTGTATTTCACACACCTAAATTTTGAGCTCTCTTCTCTCTCTCTCTCTAGCTTTCTCTCTCTAGAAAGCTTTCTTAGTTTTCTTAGTTTTTTTTTTTTTAGTTTTAGTTTTAAAGTTTTTCTCATTTTGAGAAGAACTTAGTTATGTTCTTGTAATATTTTTAGTTTTGATTCAATAAATAGGAATGCAATTTCGTTTGGAGGTTTTTCCAGAAACAATTCTGAAATTATGTTGAGGTATGTTTAAATGTATTATTTTCAACATTATTTCTTATGTTTTGTTTTTACATGCTATATTTAATTTTCTAGCAATTATTAAATTAAGCATGTCTGGCTGATTATTAATATGAGATAATACTGCTGTTATGCTTGTGAAATATTAATAGGTAAAATATTTTCACAAAATTAAATATTATTTTTATTCAAGATTTTCATATAAAGAATGTTAGAGAGAAATACATTATTTTTCATTACAAACTTTAAATCTGAAAATTAGATTTGAAGATATAATTATCTGGTCTAATTTAGAGTAGTGCTCTTCTACTTATTGGTACAATCGCCTGGTATTGTTGATGCGAAACTCTATTTCAAAAGTTTTTTTACAAAGAATTATTATTTGAAAATATATTGACAAAATATTTTCTGTAATAGTTTTAAAACTTGAAAGTTAGTATTCATATAATTATATTCTTAAATTTAACTTGGACACCTTGAATAAAGTTTAAAATGTCTAACCCCACCAAAGGTGGCATTCAAATGGTTCATTTGCAATCTCTTAAAAAATGATTTTAATTTAATTAACCAAATTAATTATCAACCCCACCCATAGGTGTTAATTGATTTGTTTAATTACCAAAGAATATCTAACCCCACCAAAGGTGATATTTATACATAAAAGAGAGAATCAATAATTTTAATTCAAATATTTCATAACCTATATAATATGAAGCAAGCATAATTAACTTATTATTATCCATTAATTCTCCACTATTTATGAATGATATAATTGCATGATTATTTATTGAATTCAGGTCTATATTATTTTTGCTCTTTAGATTACAGTAAACCAAACTCAAATATCGTGATAGGATGTTTAGGTTTTAATTTCGTTTTTAAAAGTTTGAATAATTATTAAAAACCACATAAATTCCTTTCTTAGACCGACCTTGGGAGTATGAGTGAAACCTAAGGTAATGGCAATCCAAGCTGCAATTTAAGTCTTGGCTATAAATTTTAATTTTAATTTCCTCAACCCAAAATAGTTTTGGTAGATCACAACACGAATCACCAATACTGAAAAATGTTCAAAATATTTATGATTTAGAATTATGAAAATGTTTTTCTCACAAAAAATATGAGTTTTAAAAATACCATAGTTGTCCCACATTTTCTAATTCATTTGGAAAAAAATCAAATGTATAAAACCTTTGGGCTACCAGCTACCTTATCGACCACCTCAATGAGGGTAAAAGGGGACCTCGGTGAGGGTAAATGCTACAAATTGCTTCCAGTGACCTCATCGACTCCTAGCTGACCAGATTAGGGAGCACTAAAAAAGATATTTTTTAAAGAAAACACATTCTTGAGTAATTTTCTACAAATACTCACAACTAGTGAAAAAGTTATACAATGAAAAAACACATCTAGCCATGCAACCTACATGCTACCAACTATCTCGTAGTGTGTGTATTATGCAAACATATAAGGTGTTAAGTTCTATATGAGTGTACAATACTGAACTGACAGTAATTAACCTTACATATAGGAAGATAAAATACTAAGTAAAATAAACATACTCTGTGTTTAGCATATGGGAATGCCTACGAAGACTCAAAAACTTATAGGATTTACAAACTCTTGCTTTGGCTATCTTTCACAAAGAGCTGCTTATCATATAAAAACAAACATCAAACATAAGATATTCAGTCAAGATGACCTAAAAAAGTTTATTCATGTGAATAAACTTCAACACACAACCTCGATACCCATAACACACCTACTTCAAGTGCATATGTTATGTTGTGCTCCATCCATCTTTATAATTAACACATCCATCTTGATCCACATTCCAAGCTGTATGTTTAAATTATAGTTTCACCTAAGCTTCACAATTAATAGCTACATCTATATCATTCACACATGAAACAACACATACCAGTGAACGTATCATGTAGACCTACGTGTAATTTAACAAAATAATATTGTGTTACCCCTTCACAGGTACACACGAATAGGCTAAGTATAATAAAATATGACATAACTCTCATTGACTTCATACAACATTCCCCCTCTCATGCAACACAAACTTATCCCCTTTTTTGACATAAAAAGTCAAGAAACGCCCATATATGAGGCAAAAAAGACATACAATATGCAATAATCTTACAAATTTATGCAAATAGTAGAGACAGATCAATGCATACAACACAATGCAACACAAGTTGAAAAGAAACAACAAGAACAACAAACAAACTAAACACAAGTAGTAAGGCAAACAAATATCAAACACAACACACCTAGCTCTTCAAACCACACAAACAAAAGAGCTTTCACAGAAAAATCTCAAGGAAAGATGCAAACACTAATAACCTTCCTTAGAGATTCAAATATGAGAGAATCTAATGGTTTAACAAACAAATAAGCCAATTGCAGGTCAGTATTGATATGTTTAACAGATCCTTTACAGTAATATCTTAAGTCACTCAACATTTGTTTCATCTACAAAAGTTAGGAGCAACACAACCCAACTGCTATATACTATGCCTCGATCATTGAAAGCAAAACTGAACTCTATTTCTTGCTATGCTAGGAAATCAAATAGTTCCACAAGTAAAAACAAGGGTTAGCCACCCAAAGTACTATTTTTGTCATTATTGTAACTTATCCAATCAACATTAGTATACCTTACTAGTTCAACTATTGTGTCACAAGAATACCATATCCCAAACTTAGATCTCCAACTGACATACTTGATAATCCTCTTTATGTCAGCAATATGGGATTAATCACTAGCACATGTTCACAACATTTAGAATTATTTATTGGTCCTAAATTTATTGTTGATTGATCGAGCTTGAGATTTTTAGTGTTAAAATATTTAATTAAAATCGTGCAACTTGTGAAATTATCACTTGCCCCTTTCTTTAATGTGCTCTAATATTTTTAAGATGTATCCCAAAAATGTCTTTTTATTTCATTAAGGTATTTAATGGGTTTCGAGTAATTAAGCCCAAACTAGATGTAAGGGTAACTTCATTATCGCTTATATATATACATATCAGTTTTGGGTGTTGGGGTGCCAAAAAAGAAAACAAAAATAGTGCTGTCAAAAAAGCAGAAAAATATCAGCATTAGAGTTGCAACAACCAAAAAATTATTAGCTTTAATTTATCTGGCAATTGGCAATTATGCTTGAGTCATTATGGGTAAATAAAGTGATACAAAAGCATATGGAAATTGACAATTGTATTTGAGTGTCATCGGCAAATAAAGTGATCAAAGGCAATAGTATTCAACCGCAGTTAGAAGGCGTCATCATAAAACAAAGGCAACACTACAGAGGGACATTAGGAATCATTAATAAGATAAAGGGATGGTATAAACACAAGTTGGGTATTTGATGAGTATTGTTTATCAGACACATGGTACAACATAAGCTGGGTATTTGATGAGTATCGTTTAGCAGACACATTAATAATTAGTTGGTAATAATTAAGAGGTTTTCGGTAGATTATTTCTTACTCATTATTTTTCATGTTCATATAGCTTTTTATTTGTTAAGTGCAACAAATAATCTTGTGTGTGATTTAGATTATTTGATTTGATCATTAGAATTTAAAGAAGCTATTTTTATTGAACCTGTGCTTAATATCTTTGTTCTAGAATTACTAGTGAATTTTAGTTAATTCATTATATGCTTTGAATCTTCTAGTTGAGAATTATTTGTTGTTAAATCCATCTTGAACACATACTTTGCACTGTGTTATTTGTGCTAACGTTTCAAGTACTAAAGGTGACATGTTCGAAATTTCATGTTACTCGAATTTAACAAAGTTAATGGATTCGATTGATCTCGTGGGACACGAGTAGATTGAAACGTTGGTTTGGAACCGACACCTAACTTGGGGAGAAAGTGAAAGAAGCGAAGGCTCGCAAGTAAATTATATAGGGGGTTTTATCTGTGAAGGGTAGTTTAAGACATGGCCTTGTAATTGAATATTTGATCTTTCATAGTGGATAGTTAGGTCGTTTGGTAGTTTTCATTTTAGGTCGTTGTTGTGGCCAATGTTGTTTCCACCTAAAAATTTTGTGTTATTCTTTAATTCCGCATGTAATCTTTACATGCGATTGCATGTTTGGCCATTGTGTTTAGGTTATAATTAAAATTCAATAAAATTGAAAATAACCTATTCACCCCCCATCTAGGTTAATTAGATCCGTAATTTCAATTGGTATTAAAGTAGGTCACTAGATAAACTTAGTGTTGCCTTGGACCATGTTATGGATCATTTTAGAGAGGGTTCTTTTATAATCCGTCCACCTTACTTTGATAGATCTAACTACCCATATTGAAAAGCTCGTATGAGAACCTTCTTATGTTCCTTAGATGAAAGTATATGGAATTATGTGCTTTATGTTTGGGAGCCACCTACGGTTACAAAAGATAATGTAGTCACACTTAAGCCTAAGATTGAATGGAATACTGATGACAAAATTGGTAGCTGTTGGAGGGGATTAATTCCATCTTTAGTGTTGTGTCACCAGATGAGTTCCAATGCATTTATGATGTTGAAACTGCTAAGGCTGCTTGGAACACCCTATACGTTCCTCATGAGGGCACAACCCAAGTTAAACAATCTAAACTTCGTATGCTAACTACTAAGTTTGAAAATTTGAGAATGGAAGAAGATGAAACTTTTTTTGAATTTTATGCTAAAATGTGCGAGATTTATTACTCATCTTCAAATCTTAGAGATAAAATTGATGAATGCAGGTTCGAAAAGTCTTGTGCTCACTACTAAAACATTTCCAAGTAAAGGTTACAACAATAGAGGAAAGCAAAGACATTGGTACCATTAAGATTGAAGAACTCATTGGTTCTATTCAAAATTTTGAAATGAACCTTCAGACACCCAAAAAGAACAAAGCAGTGGCTTTCAAAACCACCAACACTTGTGACGGTGATAGTGATGACTCCATGGATGATTAAGATTTTGCCTTTTTGGCTTGAAAATTTAAGAGAATGTTCAACAAAAATAATCCTAAAAATAAGGGTTAGTCTAGCCAAACAAGGAATTGTAAGGAAAAAGAACTCAAGCCTATGAGTTCTGATGGTAAGAAATCTAAACCCACTAGAACTCAATGTCTTGAATGTAATGATTTCAATCATTTTGCAATTGAGTGTGCTAACAAGAAGAAGAGAGCCATAAAATTTTTCAATGCTACAATCAGTGACTCAGAAAGTGATTAAGACCAAGCTAGTGGTTTAGATGATGGTAATACTAACTACCTAGCCTTAACTACGACTGTTAATGGTTACTCCAATGAGTCTGACCCTGACTCAAATGATGAAGGAAGTAAATTTAACTCTATTTTTGTTAAATTTAATGCAAACAGTTTTGAGGAACTATTTCTTGATTTAATATACTATAAAAAAGAAAAAAGATAGGCAACTCATAATTGTGACAAAGTTGAATGATCGAATCAAATCTTATGAGACTAATTTTTCAATACTAGAAAAAGAAAAAATTAAGCTGTCTGAGCATAATTCGAGTCTTGCAGGCATTAAACAGGAAAATGTGAAACTTGTGTAGGAATTGGAACAATTAAAGGAAACTGTGACGATGTTGACATTGAGTTGAAAGATTAAATAAAATCCTTGACTATGGAAAACCCTTTGGAGACAAGAGGGGACTAGGCTATGTGGATGAGCATTCTACTCTATCATATTCAAAAACAGAGTTTGTTAAACCTTTTAATCTTTTCTCCTCACTCCCTACACACATAAACACCTACATCTATTGTTAAATTTGTTCCCCTTTGTCATTACTATGGTAGAAAGGGACATATAAGACCTAGGTGTAGAATATTACTGAGTTCTAAATGGATTGATCATAACATGCATGCATTATACTCTAGAAACCATAATAATTCTGACTTATACACATCATACTCATCAAAAGTTAAACAAATGAGAGCTCAATTGAAAAATAACTCTCTTAAGACATATGAAATTGAGAAATCTAAATCTGCTCCTATAATTCAAGCCAAAACTAGGAAGCTAGGTTAAGAAATCTGAAATACATTGTTTTGTAGCCCACATAGCATTTAAAGCTAAGTCTACTATTGCTTGGTACCTTGATAGTGGATGTTCTAGACACATGACAAGTGATCATTTCCTATTTAAAATTTTTGAAGAATATAATAAAAGAACAGTCAATTTTAGTGATGAGAAAAAAATCTAAGATTTTGAGAAAAGGTACAATTCAGATAGATGAGATTCCTAAATTAGATGATGTTTTATTTATTGATGAACTTAAAGGAAATCTAATTAGCATTAGTAAAATTTGTGATAGAGACTATAGTGTGCAATTTCCTAACAGTCATTGCATTGTAACTAACCCTAAGGGTATATGCATGCTTAGAGGAACTAGGTCTCATGATAATTGTTATTGCATTGACATAACTCTCACTGTTACTTGCAATCTTGCCCATAGTGACTCTATTACTGTATGCATCAAAAGATGGGACATATAAACTTTAATGACTTGATCAATTTGAGTTAACAGGAAATTGTACGTGGTCTACCTAAACTTTCTAAAGCTGAAATTTGTTTTTGCGTATCATGCCAACTTGGAAAACAAACTCACTATCCTTATAAGAAGCTAAATGGAATTAACACAAGTAGAATACTTGAATTGATTCATATCAACCTAATGGGCCCTATGAGAACTGAAAGTTTAGGTGGTAGGAAATATATTATTTTTAATGTAGATGACTACTCTTGTTTTACATGGGTCAAGTTCTTAAGAGAGAAATATGATGCATTTGATGCCTTTAGTTCCTTTTGTCTCCAAGTGCACGTTGAGATAGGTAATCAAATAGTGAACATAATGAGGCTAAGGATTGATCATGACAAGGTGTTTGAAAACACTAAATTTACTGAATTTTGCAAAGATCATGGATTCAATCATGAGTTTTTAGCACCAATCACCCCCCAACAAAATGGTGTAGTAGAAAGAAAGAATAGGGTGACATAAGATATGGTGCATGTTCTGCTACATGCAAAGGAAATTTCAAAAAGTTCTTGGCTGAAGTAGTAAGTACTGCATGCTATATTATGAATCGTGTCTACCTACCTCTAGGTACAAACAAAACCCCTTTATGAGATATGGAAAGGTAAGAAACACAATCTCAAACATCTTTATGAATTCGGGAGTAAATATTATATTCTCAGGGACCTTTGAGCAATTAGGTAAATTTGACACTAGAAGTGATGAAGGTATCTTCCTTGGTTACTCCTTAACTAGTCTTGCATTTAGAGTCTTTAACTTGACAACTAACACTATGATGGAGTCTATAAATATGACTGTAGATGATACAGATACTAGCATTCAAGTAGAAGATGTTCAGGATGAACAACTAGATATTAACATGTCCACTGAGGGACAAAAAGATGAGACATCTGACACAGAAATAAAAGGTTTTGAAGTAAAGGAGGATGTTGTCCCCAACACTCCCGTTCAAAAACCAACACGCACCTCCAAAAACAATCTTATAGAAAACATCATTAGTGACCCTAATGCAAGTGTGGTAACAAGAAGACGACAGATAAGTAAAGTAACATATCTTTGTTATATTTCCCAAATTGAGCCTAAAAATGTAGATGATGCATTGAAAGATGAAGCCATGCAGGAAGAATTAGCTCAATTCGTTAGAAATGATGTATGGATTTTAGTACTTAGACCTCATGACAAAAACATCATAGGAACCAAATGGGTTTTCAAAAACAAATTTGATGAACATGATGTTGTAGTTAGGAGCAAAGCTACGCTAGTTGCTTAAGGATACAAACAAGTTAAAGGAATTTATTTTGATGAAACCTTTGCATCAGTAGTTAGTCTAGAATCAATTAGCATTTTGCTTGCCATTGTAATCTACATGAAATTTAAACATTATCAAATGGATGTAAAATCTGCATTTCTAAATGAAAAGGTCTATGTGGAACAACCTAAGGGCTTTGTTGATTCAAGTTTTCCCAAGCATGTTTATAGACTCAATAAGGCTCTCTATGGTCTAAAACAAGCTCCTATAGCTTGGTATGAGAAATTTACAACCTACCTCTTGGACAACGGGTTTGTTCGAGGGGGAGTTGATAAGACTCTTTTTATTAAGAGTGCCAAGGAGGATATACTCATAGATAAATATATGTGGATAACATAGTGTTTGGGTCAATTCCACCTCCCTTGTTAAAAACTTTGTACATGTTATGTCTAGTGAATTTGAAATGTCTATGATAAGTGAATTTACACATTTTCTTGGTTTGCAAATTGAACAAATGAATGTTGGTATCTTTATCTCTCAAACCAAGTATGCGTGTAATCTAGTTAAGAAATTTGAACTTGAATCAAGTAAGCATCTGAGAACTCCCATAAGTACAAGTGTCAAAATCTCAAAGGACGAATCAGGGAAGAGTGTTGACCAAATACTTTATAGAAGTATGATAGGAAGGTTACTGTATCTTTCAACCAGTAGACCTGATATTTGCTATAGTGTGGGTGTTTGTGAACGATATCAGTCAGATCCTAAGGAATTACATTTAGAACATGTTAAACGAATTATCAGGTTTTTTTTAGAAATAGAAATTTTGGACTTTGGTTTCCTAATGACACTACTAGTGTGATTAGTAGATACATAGATGCGGATTGGGTAGGAAGCCATGAGGAAAGAAAGACCACCTCAAGTGGTTTCTTCTACATTGGAAATAACCTTGTATCTTGGCAGAACAAGAAACAAAACTTCATCTCCTTATCTACTATAGAGGCATAATATATTGCTGTAGGTATTCTTGAACACAACTTCTTTGGATGAAAAATATACTGAATGAGTATGGTTTTATGCAAGATATTATCCCTCTTTATTGTGCTAACACTAGTGCTATATGTATATCGAAAAATCTTGTGCTACACTCTAGAACAAAACATATAAGATATTAGACATCATTTTATTAGGAAACTTGTTGAAGAAAAGGTTTTATCACTTGAAATTCTCTCCACTAAAAAGTAATTAGTTGACATGTTTACTAAGGCTCTTGACACCCAAAGATTTGAAACTCTTAAAAATGCCTTAAGAATCTATCCTATAGAATAGATTCATTTTATTTTATTTTATTTCCTTACTACATTTAAAAAAAATTAGCAAACAAGGTAATGGACTCAAATAATAAATACACACATACAACCTCTTCTTTAGTGGCTTACCTCATTTTAATTTTCATTGTATAAATGACGTACAATTCAAAATTCTGTACACACTTACATTATTTACATGTGATGTCTTTGTTGACTGAACTTGTACACACACTCACTGAACACATATGTATATCATGCTTGAAATTTTTGATTGATTTGGAAAGACTCTAGGACTTGAGCTAGTCTTGATTGCAAAATTGTGTTGTGTCATGTTCTTGCCTTTTAAAATATTCCATCGTAGGGAGACACTTAGTGTATAGAGGGCTACCTACTGTAATGTATGCAGCTGTCTTAGTGAACAGAGAGGGATACCTCAAAACTAGTGTGAACGTTATCATGTTAATTTTTTTTAAAAAATGTGCAAAGAAAAAAAAATTAAAAAATTGTATTGGTATGTACAAAAAGAAAGATAAAAAAGAGTTTAAAATTTTTTTTTCTAAAAGTTTCCTTTGGTAGACATATTTTATTTTGTAAGATTGAAGACTCAATTGTAGTTTAGCATGATAGATGATATTATTTCAATTTGGATCTTTCTTGATTGGTCATAAATGAATTAATTAGCATACTAGTAGAGTTAAAACTGATATACTATTTTTAGTGAATGTCAATATTTCGTTATATGTGCTAGTGTGTTTGTGTGGTTGTCAATTTCACTTTCTTAGTATCAACAGATGATCAAAATTTGAACCAAAATGAATTCTAAATTGGTTGTGTGCTTATTTGATATTAAATGATTTTACTACTTTGTTTGCCCAAAAATTATCATTTTTTTTTCTTTTTTAAAGCTTTTGCTTATTTCATTCTTAATATATTAGTTTTATATTTATAAAGTGATAGGACTTAGGGGGAGTTATTGCATTTTTAGGAATTTAGCACCCTTGCATCCTTGCATACATATTTCATTATTATTTTTATCTATATGCCTTGGATTTAATTACTTGTATGATCATATGCATTACGACCTTATTTTGATAATTGTTGAACTTTGAGAATTATGTTAACTTTGCTACTAATTATCAAACATTTCCTTAAATCTGATTGATTAGTCACAACTTATGATACCTCTCTCTCCTTGTTGGAATTTTAGAAAAGGGAAGTTTTCTCATACTGTTTGGACATTTTATTTCTTCCTAGTTTGTCATTTTCATATGTCAAAAAGGAAAATAGTGATTCACGTCCTTTTCCTAGTTTTCTCATGATTCATGTTGTTATGCATATAGGGGAGGAACACTTTGCATAATTATGTGCATGCAATACATCTTCTTTACATTACTATGTACACGAAACTAATAAATAATGAGGCTCCCAAGCTAAGTTGTTGTGTCTATTTGTTTATCTTTTTCAGTGCAATGAGCTTATCAAGTACCAGGGAAAGATGGTTCTGCCGGATTATAGATAGTTCCACTATTAAAAATGTGTAATTGATGTAATGATCATTTATCTATGAGTCTTATATAGTGAGAGAGTGGTTTTGCCACATGAAAATGCCAAATGGGGAGATTGTAAGGTTTATGAGTGTTGGCAATTTTTATGAATAAAATATTTGATTGTAATATAGTTTATAGGTTCATTATCAAGTCTCTCAAAAAAAAGCTAAAGAAATACTCGAGCTCCAGATAGTTGTACTTTAGGTATATATTTTATAACTATCGCACGTAGTATTGCATATGCATTCACTAGCACATATTCACAACACTTAAAATTATTTATTGGTGCTAAATTTATTATTGATCGATCGAGCACGAGATTTTTAGTTTTAAAATATTTAATTAAAATCATGTAACTTGTGAAATGATCACTTGCCCTTTTCTTTCATGTGCTCTAATATTTTTAAGACGTATCCCAAAAATGTCTTTTATTTCATTAAGGTATTTAATGGGCTTTGAGTAATTAAGCCCAAATTAGATGTAACCTTAACTTCATTATCACTTATATATACATATCAGTTTTGGGTGCAGAAAAAGAAAACAAAAATAGTGCCATTGAAAAAAGAAGAAAAATATCAGCATTAGAGGTGTGACAACCAAAAAGTTATTACTTTTAAGTTATCTAGCAATTGGCAATTGTTCTTGAGTGATTATAGGTAAATAAAGTGATACAAAAACAAATGAAAATTGACAATTCAGTGTCATCAACAAATAAAGTGGTACAAAGGCAATAAGTATTCAACAACAGCTAGAATACGTCATCGTAGAACAAAGGCAATGCTACATGATGCGAACCCCGCAACACGATTCCTATCGACCCAACTAGCTACGAGGCTAGAGAACCGAAAGAGAACGGATCAAGACCCAACAACAAATTGGTAGGGATTTCTAAGGACAAAACCACAGATTTTGGTAGCAAGAAACTCACCTCAACACATGGATATTACGCACCACGCACGGAGAAGAGATGAACGCCACAAAGGGATGCAAATCCTTTGATAAGTTCTTGGTTTGCAATTAAGCAAAGAGCTTTGGCTCTCAAATTTGTTTGAAGAAAACAAATAATTTTCATAAATGACAAGAGTTGCCTTTTGGGCTGCTACAATTTGTCTTATATAGGGTACAAAACAGACCTAAGGAAAAAGAAAGCTTTACAGCCATTGGATTTGATCCAATGGTCAAAATTACATCATTTAAACTGGCGCCGCGGCGGGAAAATAAGTATGCCGTGGCGAGGAGGCTCGGGTTACAACAAATTAAGTAGGCGGGCCGCAGCGGAGTAAATTCCATGTCGCAGCGAGGAAACTTGACATTCAACCCGAGAGGTCTGGGCCGCGGCACACAAAATCCATGCCGCGGTGCGCACACTCGTCCAGCTCTGCGCGCACATCTGCCCACATCCGCGCGCGCGCTTGTCCAGTTGCCACGCCAAAACAGAACCTTCTGGGCCGCGGCGCAACAAATCCATGCCGCGGCGCGCATGCCTCGCCAAAATTCTTCCCAAAACAGAGGACCTCTCGCCGCGGCGCCCATTAATCCATGCCGCGGCGCAGAACTTTTTCTTCCAATTCTGCCTCTATCACATTGCTTGGCCTCTCACAAGCTATGTGCTCATTCCTCATCATCCCTTGGCCTTGTAATAGCTCTTGGACAAGTCCGCTCAAGGCTTCCTTGAGTTGTCTCGCCTTCGACCTCGTGATTGGCCCGTTCGGGATGCGAAGTGGTGGTAGCGCTAACTGATTCGTATCATTCCCCCCCTCTTGAAAAGGATTCGACCTCGAATCTTCACCTGCATAGTAGAAAGGAGAAAGATCAGAAACATTAAAAGATGCGCTAATATTATACTCACTTGGAAGGTCGAGCTTGTAGGCATTGTCGTTGATACGTTCGAGTACTTGGAATGGCCCATCCCCCCGAGGTTGTAGTTTGGACTTTCGCTTTTCGGGAAACCGTTCCTTCCGCATATGTACCCAAACCCAATCACCGGGTTCGAAAATGACCCTACGTCGCCCTTTGTTAGCCTTGAACGCAAATTCTTCATTATTTTTCTCAATGTGCTCGTGAATGCTCTCATGTAGTTTCTTCACCATTTCAGCTTTCTTGGCACCTGTCAAATCTGTCCTAACTGAAACAGGTAAAGGAAATAAATCCATAGGAGTGAGTGGGTTAAAACCATAAACAATTTCAAAAGGCGTATGGTTAGTAGTGGAATGCACACTCCTATTATAAGCAAATTCAATAAAAGGCAAACAATCCTCCCAATTTTTCAAATTTTTCTGAATGACCGTTCGTAACAGAGTAGATAAAGTTCGATTAACTACCTCTGTTTGGCCATCAGTTTGGGGATGACAAGTAGTAGAAAACAAAAGCTTCATCCCCAACTTAGCCCAAAGAGTTTTCCAAAAATAACTCAGGAATTTGACATCCCGATCAGAAATTATACTTTTTGGAACCCCATGCAACCGTACAATCTCTTTAAAAAAAAGATTAGCAATGTTAGTTGCATCATCGGTTTTATGACATGCAATAAAATGTGCCATTTTTGAAAACCTGTCAACAACTACAAAAATGGAATCTCTTCAGCCCCTAGATCTAGGCAATCCCAAAATAAAGTCCATGGAGATATCCACCCAAGGTGAACTAGGCACCGGTAGGGGTGTATACAATCCTTGAGGTAGGACTCCGGACTTCGCTTGCCTACACGTGATGCACTTAAAACAAATCCTTTCTACATCATGCCTCATCTTAGGCCAAAAGAAATGTTCCCGCAGAACATCCATGGTCTTGGCCACACCGAAGTGTCCCATTAGACCTCCACCATGGGCCTCTCTCACTAGTAACTCTCTCATAGAGCAGTTGGGTATACATAGATGGTTTTCTCTATATAAATACCCATTGAACAAATAAAATTTCTCAAAAACAGACTTATGACATGCATGATATATAGCAGAAAAATCATCATCAGCAGCATACAGTTTTTTAATATACTCAAACCCTAATAATCTAGCATTTAGAGTAGAGAGTAAGGTATACCTCCTTGACAAAGCGTCTGCGACAACATTTTCCTTACCTCGCTTATATTGAATAATATAAGGAAAGGTTTCAATGAACTCCATCCATCTTGCATGCCGCCTATTCAACTTCCCTTGGCTTCTTAGGTGCTTCAAGGATTCATGAACCGTGTGGATGACGAATTCTTTCAGCCACAGATAGTGCTGCCAAGTCTCCAGGGTCCTAACCAAAGCGTAGAGCTCCTTGTCATACGTTGGGTAGTTCAGGGAGGCTCCACCGAGCTTCTCACTGAAATAGGCGATATGTCGCTTTTCCTGCATTAAAACAGCTCCTATACCTATACCTGAAGCATCACACTCAACTTCGAAGGTTTTATTAAAGTCAGCCAAAGATAGAACAGGTGCAGTACATAATTTATCTTTTAACAACTTAAAAGCCGTTTCTTGTTCTACTCCCCATCTAAAACCTACAGTTTTCTTGATCACCTCGGTTAGAGGTTCGGCTACAGTGCTAAAGTCTCTAACAAATCTTCGATAGAAACTAGCTAAGCCATGGAAACTTCGAACCTCCGTAACAGACTTAGGCGAGGGCCAATCCCTAATTGCCTTGACCTTTTCCTTATCTACCTCTATCCCCTCAGCACTTACAACAAATCGAAGAAAAACTAGCTTGCTCATGCAAAAATAACACTTCTTTAAATTAGCATACAGTTTTTCTTTTCTCAAAATTTCAAGCACAGCACGTAAATGTTCAACGTGCTCTTCTAAATTTTTGCTGTAAATGAGGATATCATCGAAATAGACAACCACACATTTTCCAATTAAAGAACGTAAAACATGGTTCATTAATCTCATAAAAGTACTAGGTGCGTTAGATAACCCGAAAGGCATAACTAACCACTCATACAACCCATGTTTTGTTTTAAAAGCGGTTTTCCATTCATCCCCTTCTTTCATCCTTATTTGATGATATCCACTTTTAAGGTCAATTTTTGAAAAGATGCTAGAGCCATGCAATTCATCTAACATGTCATCTAATCTAGGAATTGGGTGACGATACTTTACCGTAATGTTGTTGACGGCTCGACAATCAACACACATACGACTTGACCCATCCTTCTTAGGCACAAGTAGCACTGGCACTGCACAAGGGCTTAAGCTTTCTCTGACTTACCCCCTAGTCAAAAATTCTTCGACCTGCTTCTGGATCTCCTTGGTATCGTCCGGGTTGGTACGATAAGTCGGTCGGTTTGGAAGAGACGCTCCAGGAATGAAGTCAATCTGATGCTCAATCCCTCGCAATGGTGGCACACCGTCCGGGATCTCTTCAGGAAACACATCTTCATATTCCTGTAACAAAGAAACAAAAACACTTGGCAACGCATTATCAAGTTCATCAGTAGATAAATAAGTCTCCTTATACGAGAGTATAAGAACAGACCTCTTCGCCAAGACGGCGTGTTCTACATCACTGGCCTTTGCGTAAAAATTTTCAACTTTTTTTTCGGTTTCTTTTTCTCTCTCTCCACTCTTCTCTTCTACTACACTCGTTTCTCCCAATTTCTCCTTTTTTTCTCTCACCATCTTCTTTTGGTCCTCAAAGACTTGCTTAGGAGATAAGGGTGCAAGTGTAATCCTTTTCCCTTTCCACTCAAAGGAATACTTATTATTGAATCCATCATGGGTAGCCCTCCTATCATATTGCCATGGTCTTCCAAGCAATATATGTCCAGCTTGCATAGGGACTACATCACACATTACTTCATCCTTGTATTTTCCAATAGCAAAGGATACTAGTACTTGCTTGCTAACCTTTACTTCCCCGCTATCATTCAACTATTGTAGCTTGTAGGGTTTCGGGTGTTTGATCGTTGGCAACCCTAGCTTCTCAACTAAGGTGGTACTAGCCACATTGGTGCAACTCCCACCATCAATGATGACATTGCACACTTTAGAGTTCACATGACACCTTGTGTGAAATATGTTCTCTCGTTGTTGCTCCGCATCCTCATCCTTATATTGGATACTTAAGGACCTCATTATCACTAGAGCCTCTCCCTCCACGGACCCTATCTCCTCATCACTAGCTTCTTCTAGCAATGGCATCTCTTCATCATCACTATCCTCATTCGTCTCAATGTCGCCATTAGCTTGAGCGATCATCACCTTTTTATTCGGACATTGGGATGCAATGTGTCCGGTTCCAAGACACCTAAAACACTTGATGTCTCGGTATCGGGTCGGGTTTTCAACCTTACCCTTATCCTTGCTAGTCTCCAATTCCTTGCCCTTATTCAATTCAAACCTAGGCTTGGAGCTAGTTGCCTCATCCTTCTTCCAATTTTTCCATGGTGTGGTAGGGGTGGGTTTTGATGTAGTTGGGTTAACCTTAGGTGGGAAAGTTCGGCTGCTCTTCTTCCACAATTGCCTCTCCACCTTGATTGCCATATGTACCATGTCCTCTAACTCTACATAGTGATGTAGCTCCACAATATTGGCAATGTCTTGGTTCAAACCACTAACAAACCTAGCCATGGTGGCTTCCCTATCCTCCTCAATATTGGCTCTAACCATGGTCATCTCCATATCCTTGTAATAATCATCTACCGACCTAAATCCTTGAGTGAGCCTTTGCAACTTCTGATATAGCTCTCGGTAGTAATGGCTCGGAATAAACCGTTTCCTCATGACAGCTTTCATGTTCTCCCAACTATCAATCGGTCTTTCCCCATTCCTCCTCCTAGCTACAACTAGTTGATCCCACCAATTTAAAGCATAGTTGGTGAATTCTATTACGGCCAACTTAACCTTTTTTTTCGTCCGAGTAGTTGTGGCACGCAAAGATATGCTCTACCTTCTTCTCCCACTCCAAGTAAAGCTCCGGGTCATTCTTTCCTTGGAATGCCGGCATCTTCATTTTAATGCTATCCAAGTTCCTATCAACCCCGTCATAGGGTCGTTGTGGGGGTCTCCTAACTCCTCCCCGACCATGGCCTCCTCTAGGCCCATGTCGTCCTCCAAAGGGCATCCTCCCTTCACCCTCATAATCATCCTCACCAAAACTATCCTCCTCCAACTCCTCCTCAATATGGGCCCTTCTATTAGGCCTTCCTACATTAGGAGCGTTTTGCGGTGCTTCTTGCCGCAAGTTGGCGATAGTTGCCTCTTGTCTCTCCAACCGCTCATTCACATTAGCCATGACGGCATTCATCCGTTCCATGGACTGTTGTAGCGCCCTCATCATAAAAGCTGTGTCAGGCCTTTCCTCTGAGCTATTCCTGTTAGACATACTTAATAACACTAATTCAAGCAAACAATTAGCAATTAACAAAAATGGAACTTTCACTCGTTACCTCACGTGTTTACACTCGAATTTGATTGTCCAAGCGCTCGAAGCCCTATGACAAACCAAACCATCCAAGGTTTCCACCCAATAGTAGAGTTCTCGTCCTCAACAATCCGTAGTTTGCAATATCCAATGTTGAGCACAAAGGAAACTAACTCGAAGTGTTTGAAACTCTAACTCTATTAGTTCGGAAACAAGTTCAATCTAGCAAAGTCAAACTCGTAAAAGAAAACAAACAAGAAAATGATCCGTTAAAGCGTAAACGATGCTAAGAAGAAATTTTGCAAATTCTCGGGAAATCAAGAATTCACTCTTTTTTTTCTCTTTTCTCTTCTCTTTTTTTTTTATATAAAATATCTAGCGAGATATTTTCGCGAGATATTTTCGTGAGATATTTTCGGAAGATATTTTTTTTTTTTTAAATAAAGAAAAAAAAGTTTGGCTCTCACTTTTCAAGACGAAAAACACATGTGAGATTACCAAAATACCCTTCTTCCACAAAAACGATTTTTGGGGGAATTTTTCAACATGAAATCTTCTCCAAAATAAATCAGAATAAGAGGGAAACAACAACACCAATCAAGTTAATCCAGGAAATGCAATAAACACATAGAAACAATGAAGAACACATAATTTTTTTTGAAGGAATTTTCTTGTTGCTATGAAATAGAAATTGACAAAAATTAAGATAGGAATCTAGAGTCTCAACCTAGAGCTCTGATACCAAATGATGCGAACCCCGCAACACGATTCCTATCGACCCAACTAGCTACGAGGCTAGAGAACCGAAAGAGAACGGATCAAGACCCAACAACAAATTGGTAGGGATTTCTAAGGACAAAACCACAGATTTTGGTAGCAAGAAACTCACCTCAACACATGGATATTACGCACCACGCACGGAGAAGAGATGAACGCCACAAAGGGATGCAAATCCTTTGATAAGTTCTTGGTTTGCAATTAAGCAAAGAGCTTTGGCTCTCAAATTTGTTTGAAGAAAACAAATAATTTTCATAAATGACAAGAGTTGCCTTTTGGGCTGCTACAATTTGTCTTATATAGGGTACAAAACAGACCTAAGGAAAAAGAAAGCTTTACAGCCATTGGATTTGATCCAATGGTCAAAATTACATCATTTAAACTAACACCGCAGCGGGAAAATAAGTATGCCGTGGCGAGGAGGCTCGGGTTACAACAAATTAAGTAGGCGGGCCGCGCCGGAGTAAATTCCATGCTGCGGCGAGGAAACTTAACATTCAACCCGAGAGGTCTGGGCCGCGGCGCACAAAATCCATGCCGCGGGGCGCACACTCGTCCAGCTCTGCGCGCACATCTGCCCACATCCCGCGCGCGCGCTTGTCCAGTTGCCATGCCAAAACAGAACCTTCTGGGCCGCGGCGCAACAAATCCATGCCACGGCGCGCATGCCTCACCAAAATTCTTCCCAAAACAGGGGACCTCTCGCCGCGGCGCCCATTAATCCATGCCGCGGCGCAGAACTTTTTCTTCCAATTCTGCCTCTATCACATTGCTTGGCCTCTCACAAGCTATGTGCTCATTCCTCATCATCCCTTGGCCTTGTAATAGCTCTTGGACAAGTCCGCTCAAGGCTTCCTTGAGTTGTCTCGCCTTCGACCTCGTGATTGGCCCGTTCGGGATGCGAAGTGGTGGTAGCGCTAACTGATTCGTATCACTACAGAGGGACATTAGGAATCATTAATAAGATAAGGGAGATAAAGGGATGGTACAACATAAGTTGGGTATTTGATGAGTATCGTTTAGCAGACACATTAATAATCAATTGGTAATTATTCAGAGGTTTTTGGTATATTATTTCTTACTCATTATTTTTCATGTTCATACAGCTTTTTATTTGTTAAGTTCTTTTATGCATGCATCAAATAATCTTGTGTGTGATCTAGATTATTTGATTTGATCATTGGGATTTAAAGAACGTACTTTTATTAAACATGTGCTTAATATCTTTGTTATATAATTACTAGTGAATTTGAGATTAATTCATTATATGCTTCGAATCTGCTAGTTAAGGATTATTTGTTGTTAAATTCATCTAGAACACAAACTTTACACTTGTGTTATTTGTACTAACATTTCAAGTACTAAAAGGTGACATGTTCAGTATTTTGTGTGACTCGAATTTATCAAAGTTGACGGGTTCGATTGATCTCGTGGGATACGAGTTGATTGAAAGGTTGGTCCAGATCTACACACCTAGCATTGGGAGACTATGAAATTAGGGACACCTCGTAAGTAAATTAAATAGGGGCTTTATATGTGAATGGTAGTTTAAGAACTGGCCTTGTAATTTAACATTTGATTTTCAGAGTGGATAGTTAGGTGGTCTGGTGGACCGCCGATTTTCCTCTAAGGTCATTGTTGTGGCCTAGATTGTTTCCACCTAAAAATCTCGTATGTTATTCTTTAATTTTTTATTTGATCTTTACACACGATTGCATTTATGGTCATTGTGTTTAAGTTACATAATTAAAATATGATAAAATTGAAAATAACCTATTCACCCCCTTTAGGTTAATTAGATCTGTAACTAAAAACTTTCAAACCCGATTATTCTATGAGTATTCAGGACTTAAACGAAGGTTTTAGGATCTATTAGTGAACTTTTTGTTTAATTATAGCACAATTATCATTTTTGGAATCACGAGGTATGTTTTGATGAATTTTAGGTAATTTCGATTGCAAAGTGTCAAATGTGCACAAGCGACATGGCAAATGGGACGTTGGCAACCAATTTGGTACACAAGTACATGCGTCCTGGCCAAACATTGTGTAAGCTACGACCTCTCCCTCTTAGATCAAATTGGACATTTTTGGATGACTATGCGCCCTGTGGCGTGGATATGTTTAAGCTACGATAGATCTTCCTCGAGTTATGTTTGTATTCCCAGATTTTTATTGTGTGCCACGTTGGTGAGTTATGTACGTTGCAACCTGCATAGATTTTGTGCAAAACTTGAACCTGATTTTCAGCATTCTAATTAGACACAAAACCTAATGTACCTACACTTTGCTTGTGCCTATAAATATATATATAGAATCGTAAACCTGCAGATATTTATTCATTAGGCATAATTTTCATTGAGCATAGATTAGTTTTTTAATCTTCAAAGAGGCATAATAATGTAGCAGATTTAGTGAGAGAGTGAAGAGCTGATCAAGAATAAAAGGAAAGAGCATCACTTTTGGAGAAGAGTCTAAGGAAGATTAGTTGTAATTTTTCTTCCACTTTTATTTCCCTCAATTTAATGTTTTCTTTCATTGATATTTTGGATTTAATGAACATCATGTTTAGCTAATTTTTTTTTTATCAATCTAGGGGTCTTATGAACCCAATTTTTAAACATGTATTGATCTAATCTATTTCCCTTGATTGCAAGTTGCATTATATTATTTGATATGATCTCATTTGTTAATTAATTGCTTGACCACCAAGTAATCCATAGAGACATATAGGTAGCTTTGAGAGAAGTATTTATATGTTTGTCTAGATCAAATAGCATGCATAGTTTTTAGGCTGAGAGGTATAATTTGTATGTATGTGGTCAATAGTTGACGTTCTTCCTGAGCAATAATTTAATCTAATTAGCATGAGAATGTGATTGAGTTAGGTTATTATATTGTGTGTAGTTTACTTGAGAGGAAAATACATGCATAGTTTAGGGTCAATTGATCATATAACGTGTTAATAATTGCTTGGGGAGGAATTTAGTGATATAATGCTTAAGAGATTGGGGGATTACTGATTCATAGGTTATATCTCTTATACATATTGTTGCTGCATTTGTTTTGGTTGAAGTGTTGACTGTTTAGTTATTGTTATTATTTTTGTTGTCCAAATAATGGTCCTAATATTCATATTGGTACTCGGTTGCCTGTTATACATTTCTTCGTAGGTTTGACATCCGATAGTTAAATACTTATAACTTGTACGAGTCTCTTATACTTGTGGTTTAGCATAAACAGACATTTCTCTAACCCTTATGTCAAATCTTTATATTTTAATTTTGAGAATTTTATGAATAAAAGTAGGTACTTAATTTTGAAAAACAAGTATAAACAAGAAAAATCTATGTGAAAACTTAGTTTCGGAAAGTTTTTGGATATCTCGCTGGAGTGCTCACTAGTGGCTTGCCAAGTACATCATCGAGGCCACAATGTAGGATTAATGAAGAAAAGGGGAGCATTAGTGAGGAGAATGAATAGGCAAAGATAAGGTCACTGGCAGTTTTTAAATAGGAGGATAATTAAGCCATTTGATCCATTTCTCCCTCTCTCTATAAAATTCACATTTTTGGACTTTTTTTAGTGGTCATTTTGGGTGTGAGAAAAAATATCAGGAGTATAGGTATGTATAAGTGAAGTATCGAGTTTGAAAGTTAGCGTGTATACAAACAATATTGATAAGGAAAAACGTTTTCAATTGGGTATTTTATAAATAATTAGTAATATTTAGATTATACTAATTTGGAATAAAGTTGTGTTAGTTTCCTCACAAGAGAAAAAGGAGTTAACGGTTGGATTAGGAATGTAATCAAATGAGACTTTAGGTGACATAGGTAAATCCATAAGTGCACGAGTCAGTGTACAAGTAATAAGTATTTTTAAAACAAGAGTTATCGAACCCACGAGTATTGGATTAATAAGTATTTTACTATCAAACTACAGTTACACTAAACAATTTAAGCTAAGGAAAATATAGGTAAAATAATAAAAATAACAAAAATCTAATATTGACACTATTGGATCCTACACAACCACACTAACAAATGAAGCACAAAGAGTTATAGGAATCCACCATCCAAGTAATTGCCAAACAAATTATATGATCAATTTACTCTAACTTATGCATGCATTCCTCTCTCAAGTAAACTATACACAATATAATAACCTAACCCAATCACACTCTCATGCTAATTAGACTAAACTATTATTCATTAAAAATGTCAATTATCGATCACATGCAAAAGAATTGTAACTCTTAGCCTAGAGACTATGCATGCAATTTAATCAAGACAAACAAATAGATACTTCTCTCAAAGTAACCTAATTGTCTCTATGATATAATTGTTAATTAAACAATTAATTGGGAGTCGATCAGATTGAATAATATAATTAAATTTGGAATCACAATAGAATGGAAGAAAAATTTAATTATTATATAAAAAGATCGAGTTCAAGAGGATCCTAACAACAAGTTTAGCTTCATATAATATTCAATAAAGTCTCAAAACAATGAGTAAAATCAAGAGAATAGATTAACACAAAAGGGTAGAGAAAGATAAAACCAATCTCTGTTGTCACTCCAGAAATCAATCTCCTTCAATGTTGAATCCTTCTGGTTGATATGCCTCAATTCTCTAAATTATGTAGGTTAGTGGTGGAATGTGTGAGTTAGTTTGCTTGGTTGCTTAAGAGTTGTATTTATAGGCTAAGAGTTTTTGGTCATAAGAAATTGTAGTCCAAGTAAGAGTCATGGTGAAAATAGGACGTTGGTCCAAAAAGGATTCTAGAAATTAGGCAATTTGTCAAGCACATGTGAATACGCACCCCGGTCTAATTGCATGAAAAATTCTGGACTATTATGCTTGCCATGGCTTGGGTGAATCACCATTGTAGTCGAAGACTCTCGGGTAGCATTTACACTTAGGCGTGCCACTGTCCTAATATTCCACAGCCACGGTCCAAGGCTGACTGCGCTGATTTTGTCCCTTTTTGCTAGTTTTCACTGGCTTTCTCTCCGTTTGCCACCGTTTACCTACATTGACACAATCAAACAAATATTAAGCCATTTTAACTATTTTAAATTCCAAACAATGAAAATAGTTAGCCTAGAAGTGGCCAAATAATTTTAATTTTGTAGAGTTATCATACCTCTAAACATAACTCTTTGCTTGTCCTCAAACAAAGCCAAAGCTCAACAATAAAGATTCAAATACTAACCAACATGGGTAGAATATTTATAAACACATTTCCTCTAACACATGCTTATTGAACAAAAATTATGCCTCTCAAAGATTGTACAATTCTATTATAAAGAGGTTCATATGCCATTAATCAACTTTCCATCAATACAAGTGTATGCAAGATTTTTGATGAAGTGATTTGTGTGTATGTGTAATGCACATGATATCTTCCAATGCACTTATGAAATCAATTTATATGAATATGCCAATAGATTAAGTTGTAGCATAAGTTTCATATTTTTCACACTCATCTCCACTAATATAAATAATATATTTAACTAAAGATGAAAAGAACTTTGCATGCTTGTAAGGTTAGGCTTAGGTGGGGGTAGATAAATGGTAACATTTAAGCTCATTCGACATCTTAACTTGCTTTTTATCTATCATGCAATATGTAAGGCACAATTGAGCTTTCATTAATTATATAGTGCACCCTATCACATATTTTTTATTCTTTTATTCCACATTTTTTTTGCAATATCACAACACCTCCCAAACTTATTTTTTTGAATTAATTCTTTTTTATATAGGGTGCACCACACCTCACCTTACTTTATTTCACAATATTTGATTTTTTTTTTCCACACAAGCTAAGAATACAAGGGTAAAGGTAATATACATTTTCGATTAGGCTCACATGTGGTGTAAAGACATGAAAGATATTTTTATAGGCTCAAATGGGTGACTAATGACAAAAATCATGGTAGCTTGAAAGGCACAATCACTTATAAAGCTAAATACTATTTATAATTTTGTCTCAAAGGGTGATCAAATAAATTCTAAAACATGAAAGACCTAATCACATGGCATAACTCACACCAAATTTTCTCTCATTAAGAACACCAAAATCAATCATGCATGTGCATAAAAATGAATCAATCCAATAAAAAACTAGCAAGCATACACAAGATTCATGTAGGTATTTCAACAAGCATGCATAATTTCATATCCTAGTCATGACAACCAATTCTATCGTTGGGTTCATATATTTCTATAAAAAATACATGTAATTAAATTCCATATATTCATCAATGTCTACTCAATTTATTATTAAAAAAAATCTAAAAAATTTAAAAATGGTGACTAATCACAAAAGAAAAGAACGGAGTTCCCTCCTCCACACTTGAATTGCACATTGTCCTCAATGTGCAAAACACAAAGAGAAACAAAGATAATAAAATAAAATGGTAAAGAAAAACTTCCTCAATGATGCTATAGTCTTCTCCACTTGATATGTTCATGTAAGCACCATTGCCTTATTCTCTTGCTTCATTCACCTAAGACAACAAACAAGGAAAAAACTAAAAAAAAATTAAAATGTAAAACATGATGGTAAAATTTTAATCGCTTAGTATCTTCCCAAGAAGTGTCACATTTTAGGTCATTTACTATACCATCCTTATCCATCAAGATGGATAATATATAGTATTCCATAAACAATCACTTGAAGGTTTTTATGGTTATTGGGCCAAGATCATCATGATTTTCAATTGAGTTCCAAACCCTTTTCCTCTTTGTAGGAGTAGCTTGATCCATTTTCAGAATTTCAAAGCTTCCAACACCCAATTCTTGCCTAAAAAGGCTAAGTCAAACAAAACAGTTGAAGCTTCTTTATTAAGCTTGCTCTCCTCAAGCTCACTCTTAAAACCTACCAATAGTCTTCATTGATATCTTTAGAAAGGTCCTTATCTAGATAGATATTAAAAGTAACCATTTCATTCTTGATGCTCAAGGTGATCTCCCTATTCTGTATGTTAAAGTAAAATTCTCCAAAAATTTCTATTGGTGTGTCTACAATGATAAGGGCTTCTCTTTCCTTCTCATGAACTACTACATGTTCCTCAAGTGTGTCCTTGAGTTCATCTTCTACCACATGCTTAGGGTCCTCGCTCTTCACTGCCTTATTGGATGATTCTTCCTTTTGTGGGGGTGGTTGTGGTTGATGGTTATAGTCTATTGCATATGTTTGCCATGTAGAAGGTGTTTTCTCTTGATCGTAGCTTCAAGAGTTGTAAGATTGACTCCCCCAATCTGAATTTTTATGGTATGAGTGTGGTGGGTTTGGATTGGCATAAACATTGTTATAGGTGATGTATCCTCCATTCCATTTATATGTATGCATTGGGTGTTGTATGGGTTGAGTAGATATATAGGATATCAACTTGAAAAGATCAGAATATTCTTGTATAGAGAGTTTCCACAAAGTACTAGCTCGTTCAATCTAATCTATGAGATTGGTAGCCTCCTAAATTGTCATCCTTGCATCCATAAGCCTTTGATACTCATGAGAGTCCATCACCTAGCTTTCAATACAATACTAAAAGAAAAAGATTATACAACAAAAGATAAATAAATTAACTACTAAAATAAAAATAAAATAAAATAAAAGTTATGTTAGTAAAAATAATAGGTTAATAAAATACTAAAAAAATAAAAGAAAATAAAAAACTTGTTTTTATTAAATTTTTTTTTTTGTGTCTAAATGAGTTTTGGTAACCCTAGTAACAATATCAAATCACAAATTAATGTCAATCCCCGACAACGGTGCCAAAAACTTGACACAAGTAAATCTGCAAGTGCACGAGTTAGTATACAAGAAATAAGTATTTTTAAGAACAAGAGTTATCGAACCCACAGGGATTGGATTAATAAGTATTTGAGTACCAAACCATAGTTACACTAAACAATTTAGGCTAAGTAAAATAATAAAAATAATAAAAATCTAATATTTACACTATTGGATCCCATACAACCATACTAACAAATTAAGCACAAAGAGCTATAGGAATCTACCATCCCAAGTAATTGCCAAACAAATTATATGATCAATTTACTCTAATCTATGTATGCATTTATCTCTCAAGTAAACTACACACAATATAATAACCTAACCTAATCACACTCTCAAGCTAATTAGATAAAACTATTATTTATTAAGAACATCAATTATCGATCAAATACACAAGAATCGTACCTCTTAGCCTAGAAACTATGCATGCAATTCAATCAAGACAAACAAATAGATACTTCTCTCAAAGCTACCTAATTACCTCTATGATATAATTGTTAATTAGATAATTAATTGCAAGTAGATCAGATTGAATAATATAATGAAATTTGGAATCACAATAGAATGGAACAATAATTTAATTATTATATAAAAGACCAAGTTTAAGAGGATCCTAACAATAAGTTTAGCTTCATATAATATTCAATAAAATCTCAAGATAATGAGTAAAATACAAGAGAATAGATTAACACAAAAGGGTAGAGAAAGATAAAACCAATCTCCTTTGTCACTTCGACAATCAACTTCTGCCAACTGTCACTTTAGTAGACCTAAACTCTAACACCTTCAATGTTGAATCCTTCTTCTTGGTTTGCCTCAATTCTCTAAACTATTGCCTCTTTCATTAGATTATGTAGGTTAGTGGTGGAATGTGTAAGTCTATTTGCTTGGTTCCTTAAGAGTTGTATTTATAGCCTAAGAGTTGTAGGTCATAAGCAATTGTAGTCCAAGTAAGAGTCACGGTAAAAATAGGACACTAGTCCAAATAGGATTATAGTCATGTGAAGCACATGTCAACATGTGACGCGGCCCAACTACTTGCAAAATTTTGGACTACTATGCACTCTGGAGCTCAGGTGAATCACGGCCATAGCCGAAGGCTCTCAAGTTGCATTTACACTTAGGAATACCATGCCTTAATATTCCACCACTGTGGCTCAAGGCTGATTGTACTGATTTTGTCCCTTTTTGCCCGTTTTCACTCGTTTTTGCTTCGTTTGCTACCGTTTACCTACATTGATACAATTAAATAAATATTAAGCCATTTTAACTATTTTAAGTTGATAACAATGTAAATAGTTAGCCCAGAAGTGGCCATATAACTCTAATTTTCTAGAGTTATCATGATGTAGGGTTTTACTTTACTTTTTATAGCATGCATTGTTTTATGTAAATGCATGCATCATTGTACGTTATGAATTGTGATTGATGCCATGTCTTTTTATGAATAATAAATTTTAAAATGATGATATACCCGATAAAATATTTTTATGCATATTTGGAAAATTTTATTTTGATGATGGGTATTTAAAAATTGTAGATGGCATTAGATATTTTATGCATGCATCATGTTATTTTTTTTGTGGTGAGTTTTGCCTATGATAGTCTTGCAAAGATATTTTACCTAGGGATACAAGTTGCATCAGACATATTTTGATTACATGGACCACAGATATGTATTTACACATGTATCTTGGAGTTATCCACACATGGGTTGGAGTTTGTCCCTACATGGGTTTTAAAGTTTGTCCCCATATAAGCCTTGGAGTTGGACCCCCTACGTGCCTCGAAGTTGACCTCCTATGTACATTGAAGTTGACCATTACATGAGCCATATATATCTCGAAGTATGACCATACATGGGGTTTTTGTGATGGTCCCACATGCATCTTGAAGTTGACTACACAAGGGCCTCAGAGTTGTACCCCCCCATGTTCCTCAAAGTTTGACCGCGCAAGTGCCCATGTATTTTAGAGTTGACCAATACATATAGATTTGGCATAGCATGCATTAGACGTGGTGTAAACGGCTGAGGGGATCAAGTTACCTTGAAGATATAAAAGTTTCACTTAAAACCTTTTTATTTTTTGTTTATACTTAGTTACGTATTGGGGAATTATTTAGACATATGCAACTCTTTATGTTTTTCGTTGTAATTTGTACTATTTTATGAACTTCTATTGCAAGTGTTAATTTTTATTATGTTTTAATGAATATCACGAATTATTTAACATGTTTTAAATATTTAATTGGTTTTAAAATAAAATTTATTTTCAAAAATTATCTTTCCTTTCTATGTCACGTACCCATTTTTCTTTGGTGTGACAGTTTTATGTCAGAGTGTGGTTATGATCTCTCAAGAAAGCTTGTAATCTAAAACTCTTTCAATTTCTTAATTATTTTTATTGTCTAAGCATGCCTCTAAGAAAAAGAGTGGCCAAAAATGAGCCCAACTAGGGTGAAAATGATAACCAAGGTGAACATAACCTGCTACAAGCATTTTGTAGATTGATAACTCGTGGCAGAGATCCCAAAGAAATAGGTAGATCTTATTACCTAAAGGAATTTGAAAAGGCAAGACCAACACTTTATGATGGGACTTTGAATCTAAATCTTGTAGAAGAAAGGATTCGTGAGATTAAGAAGTTAAACACTCTGATCATTCATGAAGACTTTAGAACCAAACTTAGTACATAAAAAATTAGCAAAAAAATTGATTACTGGTGGGATTCTATCAATAGAGGAAGAAACATCTATGAGATCACTTGGGAAGAATTTGAGCAAATTTTTTATGAAAGGTTCTTTAACAAAAATACCAAGGCGAATAAGGTAGTAGAGTTTATGAACTTGAAACAAGAAGAAATGTATATAACGCAATATGAAGCGCGATTTAATCAACTATCAAGGTTTGTAGAAAATAGGATAACTCAAGACTCGGACAAGGCTGTGAAGTTTCTTATTGGCTTAAGAAATGATATTAGGGTTCAACTTATGTATCAAGGAATTCAAACTTGTGCTACAACTATAGCGGCAACTTATAGAGTTGAATATGTTCATCTTGAGCAATCATCTAAGATCATGGTGACAACAAGAAAGTAAAGGAGAAGGGGAAAGAGAAGAATAACTTTTGGATTTTTCTACATAGGAGCTAACCTAAGAGGATCAAGTGGAAGCAACTCATCAGGAAGCCCCAAATATCAATCATATGTGTGATAGAATTGTTAACAACTTGAGCATGTTAAGAAAAATTGTCCCCATCAACCCATAAATCAAAGTTTTGAATTAGGCTTGCCATCAACCTTTAGTGTTAGAGCTTCAAACTCACAAAGGAATTTTTCTGGTCAAAGTCAGCAGTCTCGGTGGCAAGCACAACAAAACTTTCAACAAGGAAGGATATTGTTTCAAGAATAGTTCCCAAGAACCTATAAGGTTCATAGACAATCTTTTCAACAATAAATCAACCCTACACAAAAATTTCAGTGACAATAATCTACATGTGTAAAGGATAAGGGAAAATGAGTTGTAACACAAGGACAAGCATTTGCAATTTTTGGTATGCGTGAAAAACCAATAGTTAATGATTTTTTTGAAGGTATTGTCTTACTGCTCAATTATCAAATTCTAGTACTTTTCGATACTGGAGCAACCCATTCTTTTATTTCTTTTTCTTGTGCCCAAACTTTGAATTTAAAACCATAGAAAACCCCCTTACTTTAAATACTCCTCTTAGAGTCACAAACAATATAAAGGTTGTTTAATTGGGATAAGTAGATAATGATTCCTAGCTGGTCTTGTTATACTTGATATGAGTTATCGCAATGTCATATTAGGAATGGATTGGTCAACCAGATATCAAGAAATTGTTAATTTCTATGAGAAAAATGTCATTGTACAAACTTCTAAGGGATGGAGAGTAAATTTTTTGGAGAAAAAGGAGCAAAATCCTACAAGTACTTTTCTTAAGTATTGTTTAGGAGGAAAGACGAAATCAAACAAGGGTAACAACGTTGGAATTTTTGGAAATAGATGACAAAAATCGAAAAAAATGCAAGCTTACCAGTAGTAAACAAGTTTTGGGATATTTTTCTAGAAGATTAACCTTGATTACCTCTAGATTGAGAGATTGATCTTGTAATCAAGTTGTACCCTAGAATGGCACTGATATCTATTGCTCCATATCAAATGGTACTAGTAGAGAAAAAGGAGTTAAGGAAACAGTTGGATGAATTGTTAGCAAAGGGATTCATTTGACCAAGTTCTTCTCCTTAAGGAGCCCATGTTTTGTCCGTGAAGAAGAAAGGTTGTAGTTTTAGATTGTGTATTGACTATCGTCAACTCAATAGAGTAACAATTAAGAATAAGTATTTGTTACCTCAAATTTAAGAACTAATTGATCAACTCGATTAAGGGAGCTATTTTCAAAGATCAATCTGAGGTCTAGATACCATAAACTGTGGGTTAGAGTTAGACATACCCAAAACTGCTTTCCGTACATGTTATGGACATTTTGAGTTTTGCGTAATGCCTTTTGGCTTAATCAATTCCCTTGCTACATTTATGGATCTAAGGAATCAGGTATTTTGACCCTATTTGGATCAATTTATCATTGTATTCATCGATGATATATTAATTTACTCAAAAACACATGAAGAGAATGAAGATCACTGATGATTGCTTTGCAAACTTTGAGAGAACAACAGTTGTATGCAAAGTATGAGAAATGTGAATTTTGGCTAAGTGAAGTTAAGTTTCTTGGACATGTTGTATCTAGAGATGGAATAGTTGTAGATCCAGCCAAGATAAAGGTAGTGTTGATTGGGAGAGATTGAGTAATATAAGCGAGATACAAAGTTTTTTGGGATTTAAAGGATACTATCGATGTTTTGTGCAAGATTTCTCAAAGATTGCTTCACTGCTACACAACTTACTCGAAAAGGATTTAAGTTTATTTAGGATAAAGCATGTGACGATGTATATCAAGAATTAAAAGTACAATTAACTTAATCACCAATCCTTGTTGTAACAAATAGTTTGGAATCATATGTGGTCTACACTGATGCTTCACTTCAAGGTCTTGGTTGTGTTTTAATGCAAAATGAGCATGTTGTAGCTTATGGATCACGACAACTCAAGGTCCATTAAAGGAACTATTTGGCCATGGTAGTTTTTGCCTTGAAAAAGTGGAGATGTTACCTATATGGAGCTTCGTTCCAAGTTTTCTAAGATCACAAAAGTCTCAAATATCTTTTCACTCAAAAAGATTTAAACTTGAAACAAAGAAAATGGGTGGAACATCTTCAAGATTATGATCTCACTTTTTAGTATCATCCGGGTAAGGAAAATACTGTAGCTAACACGTTGAGTCATAAAATAGGATTTGTTTCACAAATGGTTTTGGACACATGGCGAAACACTTGAATTATAGAAGGTTATGAGCTAAATTTAATTGATCATGGAAGAAGTGTGTTTTTGCATAACTTTGTGACTAGTCTTGCATTGTTAGAGAATGTGAAGGAAGCACAGTTTGGTGTAGGATAAAAGAGGGAGAGGTTGTTGAAGGATGGACTTATAGTGGTAGCATATTTTGATATCAAGAAAAGATAGCAGTGCCTAATGATTATTATTTGAGACAAGAATTATGGGAAAGCCACATAGATTGATGTTCGCTATAAACCGTGAAATTATAAAGATCTATTATGACTTGAAAAAAACTTATTGGTGGAGAGGAATGAAAAGAGACGTGGCCTAATTTGCATCGAACAATATGATTTTTCAACAAGTAAAGGCCGAACATCAGAAACTAGTAGGACTACTTCAACCACTTCTAGTACTAGAGTGGAAATGGGATAATACAACAACGGATTTTGTGCAAGGACTACCTCGTATTTCTCAAGGCCATGATTATGTTTGGGTGATCATAGATCGATTGACAAAGTTTACATATTTCATCCCTATTAAGGTTTGACATTTGGTCAATGTATTACGCAAGTTGTATGTCCAAGAGATAATATGATTGCATGGTATACCAAAGATGATCATATCTGATCGAGATCCAAAGTTTGTATCTCGATTGTAGAAATGTGTACAAGAAGGCTTGGTTATGAAACTATTATATAGTATTGCTTATCATCTAGAGACAGATGGACAGTCAGATAGGGTCATTCAAATGTTAGAAGATAGGTTGCGGGCATGTGTTATGGAATTCAAAATAAATTGGGATGAACATTACCATTAGTGGAGTTTTCCTACAACAATAGTTATCATTCCAGCATTAGAATGGCTCCTAATGAAGCTCTGTATGGACAATGTAGATCTCCCATGTATTGGGCGAAAAGTGAGAACTATAGTATGATGACAAATAACAGATTTGAATCATACATGATAAACTACATGCTTCTCAGAGTCGATACAAGAGTTATGCTAATCACGAATGACGACCTTTGAATTTTGACACAAATGATTTCATTTTTCTCAAGATTCGACCAAGGAAAGGAGTAACGTGCTTTGGAATTAAAGGAAAATTAGCATCTCGTTACATCAGACCATTTCAGATTATTAAGAGAATAGGAGATATAACATATCAACTGGAGTTACCTCTAGAATTATTGCAAGTCCACAAGGTTTTTCATGTGTCTACTTTACGAAAGTATAAAAGAAATTAGAATAGTATAATTGATTGGACAAAGTTTTCATTACAAGAAGATGCATCATATAAAGAAGAACCAGTGGCAACAGTTGACTATTAGGTTATAAATTTAAGAAAAAGGATGACACCCTTGGTAAAGGTACAATGGAATCATCACAGTGCAGAAGACATTCCTTGGGAGTTAGAATCTGAAGTCTGATCAAAATACTCTTACTTGTTTTAAATTTTGGTTGTAAAATTTTAAGTGACCACCCAAAATCGCAAGTATTTGGGACGTGTATAAATGATAAGTATTTGAAGTACTAGTGTCGAACCCATGAGGAATAATATATCTTATAAATGACTATTATTCAAAAACCACCACTACTATTTGGACAACAAATAAACAAATAAAATGCTGAAATCTAAAATCATAATCTAGCAATAATCAAATATAAGAGATAATAACCTAGGAATGACTAATTCCCCAATCGATTATAGCATGTGAATTACTAAAATTACTCCGATATAATTTCAGTCGATTATATGATCAATTGACATTAAACTCTACATGCATTATTCTCTCAAGTAAATTACACACAATATAATAACCTAACCTAATCACACTCTCATGCGAATCAAATTAAATCACTGCTTATAAAGACCATCAATTATGAATCACATGCATGAAAATTGTACCTCTCAACTTAGATTATGCACATGCTACCTGATGAAGACAAGCATACAAATACTTCTCTCAAACTATGTATATGTCTCTATTGTGTAATCATAGGTCAAACAATTACTAGAATGAAAATCAGATCAAATAATATAATCGTAATATGCAAACACAATGGGTTAATTAATAGTTCACCACATGAAGGAAATTGGATTCATAGGACCCCTAGATTAAATGAAATTAGCTACTCATGTCAATAAAAACAAAATCAAAAATATTCAATGAAGAACACATCAGATTGTAAAAGAATAAAAAAGAGAAAAGATTATAAAAAATCTCTTGTATTATAACACCAATCCCCCTTGAATCTACACAAACATCAACACTTTCCACTAATGTTCTTGATCCTTGCTCTTATTCTTCTCTCAATTGGTTGCTGGAAAATTTAGTTTTTTTGAATATTGAATTGCTAATGAATTTCCTAAGCACCGTTAGTAGTGCTTCTTCTTGTTTGTTATTGAGGTGCGCTAAAATTATAACTAGGAGTGTCTCATTTTTTCCCAAAAGTGCATAACGTAGATGTATGGGAAAAGGTTTAAGCTCCAACTCAGGTGGTTCTTTTATTGGTGGCTTGATTTTTGAACATGTCTCTAAGTATTTCATAACAATATTTGAAACACAAATGGGAAGGCTAGCCTCCAATAATTGCTCATGATTCAATATATCTAGATGCATGAGAAGTTCTATGATTTCAGAATTAAAGCATGTTGACTCACTTCTAAGTACATTTTTATCATTTACAGTGGCAGTGTGATGTGTGTGGCATTTATGCATGTCTATAGAATTTCTGAGTACATATTCTAAAGTGTCATTGGGATGCAAATCATCAAGCATATCAGAAGTTAAAGTATCTATGACCTCAATCATAAAACAATCTTCAGTATTGTGAACTTCAGGGTATTTAAGTGCTTTAAAAACATTAAAGGTTACCTTTTCATCTTGAAATCTCATGGTAAGTTCACCCTTTTGTACATCAATTATTGCTTTTTTGGTTGCCAAAAATGGACAGCCAAGAATGATAAGGAAGTCGCGGTCTTCCTTCATGTCAAGCATGATGAAGTCTGCCAGAAAGATGAATTTGTGTACCTTTACCAATACGTCTTCTACTATACCCCGTGCGTTCTTGATTGACCTATCTGCCATTTGTAATGTTATTGAAGTAGGTTGGGATTCTCCAATCCCTAGTCTTTGAAAAAATGATAAAGGCATGAGTTTTAAGCTTGCTCCCAAATCACATAGGGCTCTTCCAAAGTGGATATTTCCTATAGTGCAAGGAATGTTAAAATTACCTGGATCTTTTTGTTTTTGTGGTAGATTTCTATCTAAAATGGCACTACAACTCTATGTTAGGTGTTTTGTCTCAATAACACCAACTTTCCTCTTTCTTGAAAGTATTTCCTTCATAAATTTTGCGTAAGATGGCATTTGCTCTAGTGCATTCATGAAAGGTATGTTGATGTGTAGCTTTTTGAAGATGTCTAAAAATTTGGAGTGTTGCTCATCTTGTTTTTTGTTTCCTCAATCTTTGAGGGAAGGGTATAAAAGGAGTGTATAAGTTTCTTTTCTTCTATTGAGCCACCTCTTCTTCCTTATTTCTTTCTTCCACACTCTCTTCCTCTTCTTCACCCTTGGGTGTCTCTTGCTTATTCTCCAATACCTTGTCACTTCTTAAGGCAATAGCCTTACATTGCTCATTATCTTCTTTAATTCTAGGAGTGCCTCTAGAGAGTGTGATTAGATTAGGTCATCCAAGCCATGATCAATGATGTGATAAATTTAGTACTCGCAAGTGTACGAATCACTCGTAGAAAAGAGATAAGAAACTTCCAAGGTCGGTCTCTCAAGGAATTGCAGTAGTTCTAAATAACTATCTTCTTAATCTAAATAGAGTTCTAACAAAAATAAAATACTAATTAAATAGAGTTCTAGTGAAACTAAAACTCTAAGTAACTAGAGTCCTAAACCTAGTAAAACTGTAAAAAGGTGTTTGATTTGTGACGGGAACAATGAAACGATCAATTAAACGAAAACAAAATCGCAATTTAACAATCAATTCAATATAGATTAAAAATCAATGGAGGATGTATGGATGTTTAGTTTGGTTGGCCATGCTTGCATCGAAAAGGTATGGTGAAATAACATGAACGTTCTTAAATAAACAATATTACTGGCTTACCTTTTAATTACGAGACTGCCTTCGGTCGGGGTAAATCTCTTTGTTGATTAACTAATTAACTACCTTTGGTCGAGGTAAATCAAATAGTAATCAAATTATGCGCAAGGAAATACATGCCAATCAAACTAATGCTATGACTAAGTCACTAATTTGAAGCTTTGATTAAGTGTTTCGGAATAAAGTTAAGGTGACGTTCCTATAACTAGATTCTTAGATTTTTCAACCTAACTACGAATCTCAAATTGGCCCATGATAATTCATAATTAAATATCTAAACATGCTCTTAATCAAAAGGTAATTCATTTATATTAAATCAATAAAATATACACCATACACAATTCTAGCAAACATGGCAACACAAACTAAACATCCATAATGAAATTAGCCGCTCATGTTCATATTAATATTCATAGACAAATAAAATATGATCATACACTTCAACGAAAGAAGAAGAAAATATAATTCTATAACAACAAGGAAAACCTAGATCTAAATACCGCTTATGGATGGGATAGCGTTCTTCTCCGAAAGCTTTATCTTCGATTGTCGATGGCTTCCTTGGATCCTTAGAATAGTTTCTCTCGCTTCGTTGTAGTATAGCAAAACTCCCAAAACTGATTGAATGTAGTGTGTGGTCGCAAAATTGTAAAGTGTAAAGTTGTATTCGAGTTGTTCGAGTTGTATGTAAGGGGGAGTCTAAGGGGGTATTTATAGATGTAAGGGTTTACACAAATCCTGATTGCATTAGGAATAGGCACACCGCGGCATGCATTTTTCCCGCCGTGGCGCAACACAAATTCTGGAAATAATGTCAAAACCCGAGAGCTCCCCGCCGTGGCATGACTTTTCCTCGCTGCGGCGCGTGTTGACTTCCTTTTCTTCATGTTTCCCCCCTTACATATGTGTTGGCTCATTATGTAAGGCTTACATATTTGTCTCGTTTAGCCCGTAACTCGTGATCCGAGTGCCGTAAGTGTTCCGTCTTTGCGTGTTTTCATTATTTGACTCATTTGACGCTAAAAACACCTGAAATGCACTAAAACATACTCGTGATTCCGAATGGATAGATTTATGAAAATAATCAAGTAAACAATCATAACAAATCTATATTTTAAACAATTAAGCACAATTAATCACGAAATATTAGTACTTTTCGAGCACTCATCAATCAACAAAGTGAATCAGATAGAATTAGCAAATGGGACATCCATATGAAAGTTGGAGACTCAAATGGAACTAAAAATACCCCAATATAACTGTTCCATTTGAGTCTCCAACTTTAATATGGATGTCCCATGTGCTGATTCTATCTTATTCACTTTGTTGATCATGGCTTGGATGAAATCTTTCATAACCCCCATTCGAGCATCAACATTATTGTCATCAACTTGTTGACGGTTTGTCGGTGGATTTTGTTGAGGACTACCTTGATTGTTGTTCCAAGAAGGAGAACTTAGGAGGTTTCTCTAACTTTGATTTGTAGTATTGAAGTAAGGATTCCTTTGAAGTTTTTGATTGTTCAAGTAGTGCACCACTTCTTGGAGATCTCCACACATCTTTGTAATCTCCACACATCTTTGTTAAGTGAGGTCCACTGCACAGGTTACACATCGTAGTAGTTTGCCCCATTTGAACTCCAACTGCTCCTCTATTTAATTTTTTTGTTAACCCCAACAACAAGTCATTAGTTTGTGCATGCATTGTTATTTAAGAACTTAGCTATTTTTGAGGGAAGAAAGTATTTTACTAAAATTTTTTGAACTAATTGGTCCCAAGTTGTAATTGACCCCTTTGGTAGTGACAGCAACCAAGCTTTTGCCTTGTCTCTTAATAAGAATGGAAATAAGCGTAAACAAATAGCATCATCTTAGATACCATTGAGTTTAAAAGTGTCACAGATTTTCAAGAAGGATGCTAAATGGTAATTTGGGTCATCATCAATCAATCCTACAAACTGGTCAACTTGCACCATGTGAATAATTGCTGGTTTGAGCTCAAAGTGGTTGGCATTAACATTTGGTCTGTTGATTAAAGTTTGGGATCCATCTATTTGTGGAACTGCGAATTCCTTAAGGGTTTTGGGAGCTAGTGTAGGCTGTTTCTCCTCTTGTTATGCCATGTCTTCCTAGTTTGGGTTGTTAAATTGTCTATAGAAGAAGAGAAACTAAAACAAAAATTAAAGACTTCCAAATTTGTATAGCAAAACCTGATTCGATATCCGTTACAAGCTTAATTTCCCCAGCAATAGCGCCAAAAACTTGACCACGAGAAATTGATAGTATACAGGATTGTCGAACCCATGAGGAATATTATAGCTTATAAATGACTATCAATCAAAAACGACCACTACTATTTGGATAGTAAATAAACAAATAAAATGCTAAAACCTAAAAATCACAATCTAGCAACAACCAAATATAAGAGATAACAACCTAGGAATCACTAATCCCCCAATCTTCTAGCAAATGAATCACTAAAATTACCTCGATATAATTGTAACCGATTATATTATCAATTGGCACTAAAGTTTACATGCATTCCTGTCTCAAGTAAATTACACGTAATATAATAACCTAACCTAATCATACTCTCACGCCAATCAAATTAAATCACTACTTAGGAAGACATTCAATTATGAATCACATGCATGAAAATCTTACCTCTCAGTATAGATTCTACGCATGCTACCTGATTAGGACATGAATACAAATACTTCTCTCAAAGCTACGTATATGCCTTTATTGTGTAATCATTGGCCAAACAATTACTAGATTGGAAATCATATCAAATAATATAATCATAATACGCAAACACAACTGGTTAATTAATAGATCACCACATGAAGGAAATTAGGTTCATAGGACCCCTAGATTAAATGAAATTAGCTACTTATGTCAATAAAAACAAAATCCAAAATATTCAATGAAGAACACATTATATTGTAAAAGAAAAAAAAAGAGAAAAGATTACAAACAATCTCTTGTATTATAACACCAATCCCCCTTGAATCTTCACAAACATCAACACTCTCCACTAATGTTCTTAATTCTTGCTCTTATTTCTTGTCTCAATTGGTTGCTGAAAAATTGTGTTTTTCAGAATACTGAATTGCTAATGAATGGTACACTTGAATTAGGACTCTTCATGTTTATATATAGGTCAAGGTGATTTTAGGGAAAAAAGGATTTGGCTTCAATTAGGAGACTAAAATTATAGAAATTTCCCACACACAAAAACGTACCTGCACTGCAGCTTAGATTTACCTTGTGTTGCGGCTCAACCAGTTTGAGAGTCACTAAAGCTACGGCTTAGATAACTACCACTGCAGCCTAGTGCTCTTGGGTGACTTTTGTTTTGCTAGTAGAGTCGTGGCTCACATGACTCACTGCCATGGCCTGACAGTCTTGGGTTGTCTTCATTGTTCAGGTGTGTTGTGGCTTAAATAACTCACTATTGCAGCTCAAGTTTCCTTGTTTCGAGTCATCTGTACGTCGCAACTTAACTAATCCACTGCTGCTAGTTGACATGAAATTCATCCTTTCTTATGATTTTAAGCATGTGACAAGTTAATTAATTGGCTTTGAAGTGAATTAATAACTCTACGTTTGAAGAGTTATCATTGAGGACAAAATTTCTTAAGGGGGTAAGATTGTGAGACTCTGAATCTTTGTAATTTAATTTAAAGAATTTTATGAATAAAAGTGGGTACTTGTGAAAAATAAGTATAAACAGGAAAACTCTACGTAAAAAATTAAGTTTTGGAAAGTTTTTTGAAAATTTTGGATACCTAGCTTGAGTGCTCTCCAGGTACATCAGGGAGGTAGTCCGCGAATGTGCCACGAGGGGTCCACAAGGGTCATGGTGCTTGGAGATTTTTCTATAAATACCCTTTCTCTTTCTTTATTTCTTTAAAAAATTTAACTAGAAAAAATCTACCATTTTTGTAACTCCTTTCTGAAATCTTTTCATTGGGTGAAAAATATTATCTTACTTTTCCCATATCACTAATACGTCGAGAGTGTTTCCGTATTAGTGATTTGGAGGTGATAATTTCAATTGGAGATAAATTCTTTTAAAACGAAGTTTCAGTATCCTCAATACATCGAGTGTTGTTTCTGTATTGAGATACTAGGTGGTGGTGTTTGTAAAATAATTTTATTAAACAAAGTTGTCGTAATAACAATACATCGAGTATGTTTTTTATTGTTATTACAAGGTGGATTTTTCATATCAACAATCTGTCGAGTCTGTTTCTGTATTGTGGATACGATGTGGTCTTAGTTTATTCATTTCATTGGTAATTATTTATCTTGTTTAGAAGTCACTAATTTGATCACAGGTATTTACATCACACTACTTGGCTTGGTAGTGTGGCTTTAGAGGTGAGCCAAATTTAGTGTGGATCAAAGTATCTGAGGTCAAAGCCGGTGACAGTAGCCTAGGTAGTTAGGATGGGTGGTTCCGACTATAGAGGTATTTGGTGTCTTACCTTATCGAGTTTGTATAATAGTTTATTTTCATTTAGTGAATTTGGTTGCTAAGTGGTTGCCTTAAGCAACCTGTGGATGTTACCACTTAGGATCGGAGTCTAAGTGAGTTTACCACATTATATTGATGTGTTTGTATGCTCTGTTGCATAAGTTAGTACAGTCTGAGTTATCTCTGCATATGTGACAACATATATAGTCTATTTGAGATTGGAAACCATTTTCTGCCCTTACTTGTGTGCTTACTTTTGTTCTTTGTTGTTTGTGTTTTTCTTCTGCTTTTTATACGAGTGGAGTGTGTTCCTGGGTGTTCTTTTCACCTTGCCTTTGTAGTTTACCAAGTTGGAAATCTTTCAATTGGTATCAAATCTGGTACACCATTTGGGCTTAACCACTCTAGTGTTCTTTTCTCTCCCTCATACATTTTTGATTTCTAGAGTAAGAGGTTGGGTTTCTAGCCACCTTGGTTCGAGGGCATGAGTTTTTCCTTTTGGAGATCTCAAATGTGTTCTTATTTTAGATCTTTTGATGATGAGGTTTGGTCTGTGATTGAGAATAAATGGAATATTCAGTTTCAAAACTTAGAAGATGGCACTAGTGTTCCTAAACCTTTTAACCTTTGGACTAAAGAAGAACTTCGCTTAAGTGACAAAAATCATCTTGGACACTACACTATCATTGGAGTTTTAACTTCTTGTGATGAAAATCATCTATCAAGCCTCAAAATTTCTATGGATTGGGATTACTTAGAAAGAATTTATGATGATGATTTTAGTACTACTAAAGTTGACACATAAAGGACTAACTCTTTAAAGTATAATTTATTGACGGCCTCTCATTTTGAAGCAAAGTCAACTCCTTCTATCAGTTGACCAGATGCTGATAATGGTTTCTCCTTGCAAGACTCTTATGATGATTTGGTATATAACATCTCAAGTTAAAGAAAATCATGGGTGATATTGAGCACAATACTTAGATAAAAGAAAAGTGTTTTTGGAAATTACCAGTCAACTGTTAGATGTTACTCTTTATAGTGAGAAAGATCTTGAGTCATTGAAGCTCAGACTAGAAAATCACATCAAACAATTCATCAAGAAGAACTTAAGAAACCTTCTATCCTTGTGATACTCGACACTTCTTTTGTTAATTTTAAATATAATGCTCAGTTGGAGCAAAAAATCTTTATCTTGGAAAATGAAAAGGCTATTTTCAATCTATATTGGATGATAGAGAGACATAGATTTCTAGACTTAAGAAACAATTCGAGGTTGATTCAAACTCTGTTAAATTCCTTGAATCTTTTTCAATGGATAAAGCCAAGATGGTTGGCTCCTTCTCAAAAGCTCATCTCGAACTTAAAAAGAAATTTTTTGAAACAAGAAGTATTATTCAGAAATAAACCCTTGGAGCTCAGCGACTCAATGAAAATAATGTTTAAATGTGGTAAATCTCATGGTGAAATGAGAGGCCTTAGTTATATTGATGAAGTGACTACTCTTTCTACCTCTTTCCCTTTGTTTGTTCAAGGCAGTACATACTATACACCCTATCCTTCTCAAGATCCTTCCAAAGATCTAACCCCTATTTCTGAACCGTCCTCTTAGAATTCTGAAGTTGATTCTTGTGACTTCCTGTCTATTTATCCTACACTTAGTATTTCATTTCAATATAATACTGACATAGTTAGTCATATTGAAGATCTTTTGAACCATTCTATTTCCCTAACCTCTAAAGCCATTTCTCTTCAAAATAAAGTTATTTCTTACCTTGAAGAACTCAGAATTTCTAAAGTTATCCCTAACCCCTCACTTGATCACCTTTGCAGTGTTGTTCACATTGCTCTCAAGGCTCAAGGTTTTAATCTCTGGCAGTTTGACAGTGGTTGTTTCAGACATATGACAGGGGATAGATCATTCATTTCTTATCTTGAAAAGATTGATAAAGGCTCAATAACTTTTGTTGATTCTAGTAGAGTTAGAATTTATGGAAAAGGTACTATCAGTGCTCCAGGGATTCTGAAACTTCAAAAGTCCTCTTTGTCAATAGACTTAAAGCTCACCTATCAGTAATAATCAAATTTGTGATGATAAGTGTTTCGTTAATTTCTCTAATAGAAAGTGTATGGTGTATGATGGCTCAAGGAGTGTTCTTTTTAAGGGCATTAGACCTGGTCATAACTGTTACTGTGTTGGTTCATCTTCTCCTCCTCTCTTCTACAACAAGGCTAGCCTAAGTGTTGAAGAATTATGGCATCAACATCTTGGTCATGTTAACTACAAAATGTTGAAGAAACTTTTAAAGTTTGAGTCTATTAAAGGACTTCCTAAGATCTCTTCTCTTCTTGACCAATTGTGTAGACCTTGCTAGTAGCAAGCAAAGTAAAAGTCAACATAAGAAAAATCAGCAACTTTCTACTTTAAGATCCTTAGAATTTCTCCACATGGATTTGATGGGGCCAATGCGTACTGCTAGCATTGGAGGAAAAATGTATATTTTGGTAGTTGTGGATGATTTTTTAAGATACACTTGGGTTTTTTTCTTAGAGAAAAGTCATAAGCTTTTTATCAACTTTAAGGCTCTTTGTATCAAACTTCAAAATGAAAAAGGTGAAACTATTGGTAATATCTTAAGAATAAGAAGTGACTATTGAAAAAACTTTGAGAACTCTGAGTTTCAGACTTTTTGTAATGACCTTGGTATTTAGCATGAATTCTCTGGTCCAAAGATTCCTCTAGAAAATGGTATTATTGAAAGAAAGAACAGAGTCGTTCAAGAGATGGCTAGGGTGGTACTTGCTAGTAAGAATCTCCCAAGACATTTTTGGGGTGAAACTGTTAATACTTCCTCATATACTTTAAATCGTTGCTTCTTAAGAGCTTAAGACCAGGCACTAGAAAGTCTTTTTATGAATTATTCAACAATAAGAGACTTAATATTAAGCATCTTAGAGTGCTTGGAATCACTTGTTACATTCTTAGGGATAGAAAAAATTTGGATAAGTTTGAGGCCAAGAGTGACCTTGGTATTTTCTTAGGATACTGGTAATAGTCGGGAGTCAACGTTTTCAATCTAAGAACTTCCGTGGTTATGGAATCAATCAATGTGGTAATTGATGATTCAGGATATACTCCAATGATTGAGAATGATGATTGCAACTTTTTTTAAAGTTGGGGTGCAGTTGAGAATATTTTGATTAATGAAAACCTACCTTATGTTGTTTGTTTTTCTCTTCCTTCTACCTCTACTTCTACTTTTGATGGTGCTGGTGCCTCTAAAGTTTCTAATGAAGATATGGAAACTTTACCTAAATGGGCAAAAGGTGCTCATTCCTCTCATAACATTATTGGAAATGTTGAAGCAGGTGTTAAAACTCGAAGAGAACTTCAAGATTTTCTCAATTATATTTGCTATACTTCAACCATATTTCCTAGCAACATTAAAGAAGCCTTGTAAGACGTACATTGGGTCAACTCTATGCAAGATGAATTACTCTAATTTCAAAGAAATGACATGTGATATCTAATTCTTACACCTAAAGATATACATGTCATTGATACAAGATGGTTATACAAGAATAAAGAAGACGGAAATGAAGTTATCTCAAGGAACAAATCAAGACTTGTTGCTCAAGGCTACACTCAGATTGAGGGGATTGACTTTGAAGAAACTTTTGCTCCTATAGCTCATCTTGAATCTATCAGATTATTGATTGAGTTGGCTTGCTACTTCAAATTTAAACTTTACCAAATGGATGTCAGGTGTGACTTTTTAAATAATGTAATCAAAGAGTAAGTTTATGTTGAGAAACCTAAAGGATTTGAAGATCCTCACTTTCCAAATCATGTTATGAGACTTAAGAAAGCACTTTATGGATTAAAACAAGCTCCTCGTGCTTCGTATGAAAGACTTTCTTCTTTTCTTCTTGATAAAGGCTTTTAGAGAGGTGGTGGTGATAAGACTTTGTTTGTTCAACATGCTAACCATCATGTGTTTGTTGCCCAGATTTACATTGATGATATCATTTTTGTTTCTACAAAAGATGACTTGGCTCAAGAGTTTGCCATCACTATGCAAAGTGAGTTTAAGATGAGTTTAATTGCTGAATTAAAGTTCTTTTGGGATTTCAAGTTAAACAATCCCAAAATGGTATTTTTTATCTTAAGCTAAGTATACTAAAGAACTGATTAAAAAGTTTGGCTTGGAATCTACCAAGCCCGCTCGTACTCCTATAAGTACCTTTGTTAAACTTCATCAAGATCCCTCTCGTAAAAAGTTAAACAAATGCAACAAAAGTATGATTGGCAGTCTTATCTATCTAACTGCTAGTCGTCTCATACAGTGTTGAAGATTGTGCAAGATTTTAGTCCTGTTCTAAAGAATCTCATATTGTCGTAGTCAAAAGTATTATCAAGTATGTTAGTAGTACTTCTGAGTTTGGTATTTGGTATCCACGAGATATAACTACAGAATTGGTTAGGTATTCAAAAGTAGATTGGGCTGGTTGCTACAACCACAGAAAAAGTACTTAAGAGGGTTGTTTTTACTTGGGTAATTCATTGATTTCATGGCATAGTAAGAAGCAAAGTTTAGTTTTCCTCTCTACAGCCGAGGAGAGTATATTGCTATAGAGTTATGTTGTTCTCAACTTCTCTGGATGAAACAGACGCTGAAAGACAACGACATTATGGTAAGTGATGAACACTATTTTGACCTATTATTTGTTATATTTTTAATTATTTATTTTATGTTTTATTTTGATAAAATCTTGCTTTTAAGGGTATTTTATTGTTTTGTAGGTCCAAGTGAATTTGAAATGAATTGTGAACTTAAATGATAAAAGAGAGTGCAAATGGAGTAAAAAGAGCTAAGGACTGTAAGCCTTACATTCAATGCCATTCATTATGTAAGGGGGCACAAATTAGAGTTAAGGCATGTAAGCCTTACATTGGGACTCAACCAATATGTAAGGGGCATGTACAAGGTCAGTACAACAATGCGCGCCGTGGCAGGGAAAGTTGTGTGCCTGACAACTAGCTTTCAAGTTTTTGTACTAGGACTTGTAATTCAAAAGGATCATGACTTACCTTAGTTTGAGGGGAAATGTCAAATGATAATCTATGAGCATCTCACACACACATGGGGTATTTTGGAATGAGTTTAAATTGTTTGAGCTAGCATTTGAGAAAAATTAATTTGGATCATGAATTGGAGATTTTTCTTCCAAACTTTGATACAACAAGTCTAGTTTATTTATTGGCTTGCATTTATGTTTTTAGTGAAGAGTTCTTAGTTTGAAGCTTTTGTTTTCCTTATTTTATCACTTGCCAAGCATCTTAGAGTTTGCTTGCTTCAGGACAAGCAATATGTTAAGTTTGGGGGAATTGATAACTCTAATTTATTAGAATTTTTTTAACTTTTATTTCTAAAATCTTGCTTAGTTCTTTAACATTTAATTGTATATTGGGTTTAATTAGATGTTTTTGGTGTAATATTGTTATGAGTGAATTGTTTGAGAACAAATTTGAATTTACCATGTAATGCAGTTAAAAACCTTATATTTTGAAGTTCACTCATGGAATTTTGATGTGCTACCTTCGTAGGTATAAAAAGGAAGCATTAAACAACTTTGCCACATCATTGCTGCAGCAAAATTTACCCAGAATTTAGTAGTGTATAATAAGTAATGACAAATAATTGGCAACTGGATATGGGCTTGTAAAAGGACAAAAAAGGGCAGCTAGAGAATGCATTACTCGAAGGAAAAACTGGGAATTAGCACATAAAAATTTCACCTCATAAAGAAACCTAGGACCATGGAATAAATAGAAATTATTATTCTCTGCAAAAAGGGGGGCATAATTGACAGCAGCACTGAGACACAAAAAAATTGGGCTAATTTTCAGACATTATCAAGTACCTAGGGATTGGAGCATTCCTTCTTGGTTCTTTCTTCTTGAAGAAGACGTAAGGAGAACTTGCAAAAGGCATTTTCAGCTAAGAAAAGGGAGCAAAAATTGTTACAGTGTTGGTCTTCATTTGCACGTAGAGCATGAGATAGGAAGCTTTTGTGGAGTTTTTCTTTTCCTTAGTTTGATGATATTTTCGTTGTTTGTAATATTTAGATTTGAACATGGGATGTATTATTTCTGAACTTACTTTTAATTTTAGGAGTATGAGTGGCTGAACAAATGATGCGGTCTCTGTTTTTCTTTATCTATGGAAGAGTGTGGCATATTTTGGTGAAACAAAGCTAGTTATTCAAGCTTGGTTTTAATGGTTAAATCCTATGAGTTGTTGGATCATCAATGAATAGGTAAATAAATTGATTTTAATACTAGAAAGGTTAAATGAAGTAGGATGAAGCTTGGATAATGTGAGTTTAACTAAGGTCCAACAATTAAAGTTAAAATCACAACTAATAAAGGAATATATAGTTGTCTTGCATAACCCAAATAGAGTTAGTGTTTAAAATGATGTATAAAAACTGATATGTGCATAAGAATATGTTTCATTGAGTTTTAGGACATAAAAACATAGCATATTTAGGAGAATCCTGTGAACTCTAGTTACTGGTGTGCTTTACCACAGCATTGCCATAACATTTCTATAGCAAACTTGTCTGACCACATTATTTTCTCTCATTTGCAATCCTAGCTATTTTTACCATTTGAAGTACTTTCTGTTATTCTTGTTTCAAGTCACTTTTAAGTGTTTCTAGTTTTGCTATCTTATTACTCAATCATTTTCTTATATTTAATTTATTATACAAAACATCACTTATTAATTTTACTTCGTTAATTTTTACAATATTTTCTAATATTCTAATATTGTGAGAATGATCTTTACTTATCATTATATTACTTGTTGTGATACGTATACTTGAGTAGCACCATTGCACACACAATTTTAGGCAAAAACCCTTCCTCTAATAGGGGTATTCCTTGGACTTTCTATGTCAAAAAGGGGCAAAAGTTTGAATGGTGCATAACATGTTTACATATATTTTCTGCTTTGTATGGGATGTTAGTGTAGGTTTGCATTACATCTTTTTGTTTGACTTGCATGAATTCAAGGAGAGTGTTGCATGAAATCAGGTGGAGTTTTGTTTGACTACGTGTGTATCTGTGTAAGGGTAACACATTAGTTGTTTGTTAGACTACACATAGATCTGCATGATATGGTCACGAGTATGTGTTTTTTTCATGTGTGCAGGTTACAGATGTAGTGTTGGACACTATAGCTTACTTGGAGCTAGAGTTAGCATCAAGACGAATGTGTTCATTCATGAAGATGGATGAAGCACTACAAGATGGACACCATTGGAGTGCAGGTGTGTTAAAGGTGCCTTGTCTGTGTTAGACTTTTTTCATGAGAATGAACTTCTTTAGATCATCTTGGATGAATTTATTGTGTTTAATGCTTCCCTTATATAGGTTGTGTAGTATTTTTTTCACAGAAAGCTAAAGGAGAAGATTGTAAGTCCCTTTGAGTCTTTGTTGGTATTCCCGTGTGTAAAACACTGAGTTTGTTTATCAAATAGAGTTTCCATAATAACAATACATCGAGTCTTTTTCTGTGTTGTTATTACGAGGTCGATTTTTCATGTCAACAATACGTTGAGTGTGTTTTTGTATTGTGGATACGAGGTGGTTTTACTTTATTCATTTCATTGGAATTTATTCATTTTGTTTAGAATTCACTAATCTGATCACATCTATTTGCATCACACTGCTAGGTGGTGTGACTTTGGGCGTCTCCATGTGGATCAAAGTAGCTATGATTATAGTTGGTGATAGCAGTCTATGCACCTAGGACAAGTGCTCCCGACTAATAGAGGTATTTGGCATCTTAGCTTATCAAGTCTATATAACTATTGATTTTCATTTAGTGAATTTGGCTATTAAGTGGTTGCCTTAAGCAATCCTTGAATTACCACTTAGGATTGAAGCCTATATAGATTTACCACATTATATTGTTGTGTTTGTATGCTCTGATGCATGAGTTGGTACAATTGAGTTTTTTCTATAAATGTGACAACATATAAAGTCTATACAGAGAATGGAAAGTATTTTCTAATGAATGTTCGAGTCTTAATGATAATCAACACGTTCGTCTTAATGTTATTTGTTATTTAAAAGAGTTCCAACTCAGTGAACAACCAAGTCTTGGTGATACAGACACCTAAGACTCACCCCTCTCATACAAGAGCAAAAAGCAAATAACAAATAACAAGTAATTTGCAGTTAGACAAACAAGATAGATATCAAACAATTAGATAAAGTTGTTAATGCTTTCTAATCACTATATAATCTCAATATGATGGTATATATATCGAGGATACATTAATGGTACTAACTTAGGCAATAGATCAACCAAACACAACAATATAAAATGATAAACCCATTTATGCTCCAATGCTAAATGGTAACATCAAAGGGTTACTTAAGGCAACTACTTAGTAGCCAAATTCACTAAATAAAAATAAGCAGTTAATACAGACTCGATAAGGTAAGATGCCAAAATTCTCTATCAGTCAAGGAGTGATGTGCAAATTATAGTACTCGCAAGCGTACGAATCAGTTGTAGAAAGTGATAAGCAAACCTCCGAGGTTGATCTCTCAAGGAATTGCAATAGTTTTAAACAATCTTTTTCTTAATCTCTTTAGAGTCCTAAAGCAACTAAAACACTAACTAATTAGAATTCTAGAACTACTAAAACTCTAAATAATTAGAATCCTAAGGCTAATAAAACTGTAAATAAAGTTGGATTTGAGAGCAAGATCAATGGTGGTGAACAAATAAAGAAAGTAATAATACAAACTCAAATTGACTCAAAAAGGTTTTAAGTATCAATGGAGGATGTATGGACGTTTAGCTTGATTGACCATGCTTGCATCGAAATGTTATGGTTAATTAACATGAACGTTCTAATAAATAAATATTACCGGCTTTCCTTTTATTTACGAAAATTTCTATGATCGGGTAATTTTATTTGTTGATTAACTAATCAATATCCTACAATCAGGTATAATAAATAGCAATCAAATTATGCACAAGGAAAAATATGCCCTTCAAATCAATGCCATGACTAGGTCATCAATTTGAAGTTTTAATTAAGTTTTTCAAAGTAAAGTCATGGTAATGTTCCTAAAACTAAACTCTAATATTTTTCAACCTAATCATGAATCTCAAATTTGCTCATGAAAATTCACAATTAAACATCTAAACATACTCTTAATCAAAAGGCAAATTTATTTATCTTTAAGCAATAAAAATATCCACCATAACAATTCTAGCAAACATGGCAACACAAACTAAACATCCATAATAGATTTAGCCAATCATGTTCGAATTAATATTCATAGAAAAATTTAATTCAACATACATCTCAAAGAAGTAAGAAGAAGAGGAAAAATTCTATAACAAAAAGAAACCTAGTTCTAAATACCACAATTGGATTGGATGACGTTTCCTTCCCCAAAAAGCTTGATCATCGATCTTCAATGGCGTCTTGAATCCTTAGAATTGATTTTCTTGCTTCTTTGAGTGTGAAAAAGCTTCAAAAATATGTTTAAGTCTCTTGATGATTCGCAAAATTGAGTTATTTTTAAAAGGGAGACTTAATGGGGTATTTATAAGTGTAAGGGTTACATAAAATTTAGGCTGCCCAAACCATACGAGCGCAGCAGCACAAAAATAATTCTAAAAACAATGGCCAAACTCGAGAGGCTCTCACCGTGGCATAACTTTTCCCTGTCGCAGCGAGCGTTGTATTTTGTGTCTTCATAGGTACCCCTTACATACTGGTTGGCTCGTTATGTAAGGTTTACATAATTTGACTCGTGTTGTTCCTAAATTGTAATTCGAGCACCATAAGTGTTTCATCTTTGCGTGTTTGCATTATTCAACTCATTTGATGCTAAAAACACCTGAAATGCACTAAAATATACTTGTGATTCCAAATTGATAGATTTATGTAAATAATTAAATAAATGAGTTGTAACAAATCTATTTTTTCACAATTAAGCACAATAAATCATCAGGGAGCACAACCAGACAGACAAAATTGAATTTTTGGGATGGATGTGTTAATTCATGAAGATGGATGAAGCACTACAAGACGAGCGCACTTGGAATGTAGGTGTGTTGGGGATGTCTTGTCTGTGTCAAAGTTTGTTCATGGAATTGAACTTCTTTAGATCATCTTGCATGAATATATTGTGTTTGATGCTTTCCTTCTATAGGTTGTGCAGTGTTTTGCCACGGAAAGCCAAAAGGAGATATTGTAAGTTTTGTAAGTCCCTTTTAGTCTTTATTGGAGTTCCCGTAAGAAAAATATCGAGTCTATTTATTTTACTTAGTATTTTTGTCTATCTCTTTGTATAGTACTTTGCTTGTGATCAATATTGCATATACTCATATAGATCTTTACACTAATGTATGTTTGTATGATACACATACTACATGGTAGTTGGGAGCATATAAATTGGATGTTAAAATGTATTTTTACTTGCATTTGTTTCCCTGAGTTAGTGAGTATTTATGGATTTTTAATTGAAGTTTTTCCTTGAAAAAACCTATGTTTAGTAGTTCGCTGGGGACATCATAAAGGTCTCGCCAGGGCTCGCAGAATAGGTCTGCGAAGGGTCTGCGAGTGTGCACAGGGTAGATCTCTAGCTCGTTAGACCTCGTTAATATCTCACAAGGGGTTCAATGGGGTGATCAAAAGGCCTTGTGGAGGTTCGAGACCAGAGGTCGGCAATGGTATCGGAAGCTAAAAAATCAACGACAAATATCCCCTCTTTCCTTATTAAATACATATCTAATTTACATCTCTTTACACTTTCTCTCATATTTCTTTCTACATTTTTATTAGCTGATTTTGTGCTATGTTAAATCTTTTGATTAGGTGAAAAATATTTTATGTGTTTTGAAAAATATTTTTACTTTTCTCGTATCACTAATATGTTAAGGGTGTTTCCATATTATTGATTCAAAGGTGATTTTTTCACTTGGAGATTTATTATTTAAAAAGAAGATTATGTAATCTCAATACATTGAGTGTTTTTTTTTTTTTTTTGTATTGAGCAACGAGGTGGTAGTGAAGATTGTTAAATCTTATTCTCAAATAAAGGTGCCATAATAACAATACATCAAGTGTAATAACAATACATTGAGTGTATATATTATGATTACGAGGTGTTGTTTTGTTTCCATGTCAATAATACGTTGAGTGGTTTTTCATATTATTGATACAAGGTAGTAGTGAAGATTGTTAAAATATTTTATCAAAACGAGTTGCCATAATAATAATACATCGAGTATTTTTCTGTATTGTTATTATTGATACGAGGTGTTTATTCTAAAATCACATTTTGGGTAAAATTGCATATATATTGTACATGCATACTAATTACAGGTATTTATATTACACTGCATGATTGGGTAGCTTTGGAGGTGAGCTTGATATTGTGAGGATCGAAGTAGCTGTGGTGACAGCTAGTAATAGCAGCCTAGGTAGTTAGAATAAGTGGTCCCTAACTGATAGAGGTATTTCACATCTTACCTTATCGAGTTTGTATTAACTGTTTATTTTTATTTAGTGAATTTGGAGTTGAGTGGTTACCTTAAGCAACCTATAAATGTTACCAATTAGGATTAGAGCCTAAGTGGGTTTACCACGTTATATTGATGTGTTTGATTAATCTATTGCCTGAGTTAGTACAATCAACGTATCCTCAATATATGTGTCTACGTATTGAGACTATTCGGTGATTAGAAAGCATTTACAACTTTATCTAATTGTCTAATATATGTCTTGTTTGTTCATTTACAAATTACTTGTTATTTTTTATTTACTTTGTATAAGAGGGGAAAATCCTTAGGTGTACGTATCACCTAAACTTGGTTGTTCACCGAGTTTAGACTCTCACAATATAACTTCAAAATATCGTACAATATTTTGTTGATTACATCCCAATCATATGTAAACTATTTATTATATTTATGTCAAGCTTGAAAATGAGCACAAATTCCAACACTATAAGAGATATCAGGACAACTAGGAGTTAACTAAAAAAGACTATAAATCATACTCCTATATAAAGTCTAATCTACCTCTTTTCCTAAGTGGTCTTCGTGAAGCTTAACAATGGTACTCATCAGAGTACAAGCAAGGTTTTCCATGTCTAGACCGAACTTCTTAACTAGTTCCTTGGCATACATGGCTTGAGAAAGAAATATTTCATCTTTTAGTTGTTTAACTTGGAACCCAAGGAAAAATTTCAACTTGCCAGCCAAGCTCATCTCAAACTCATTTAGCATAGTTAGAGCAAAATCTTGAGCATAATCATCTTTTGTAGACCTAAAGATGATATCATCAACATAAACTCGAGCCAAAACCACTTCTCTTTTTTTCTTTCTAAACAAACAAAGTTTTGTCCCCACCACCTTTTTGAAATCCATTATTGAGAATAAAAGTGGTCAGGCGTTCATAACAAGCACTAGGGGCTTGTTTCAAGCCATACAAGGCTTTCTTTAAAAGCACTATATGATCTGGGAAATGAGGATCACCATATCCATTTGGTTGCTCAACATAAATTTTCTCCTTAATTACACCATTAAGGAAAGCACTTTTCACATCCATTTGATATAACTTGAAACCAAAGTAACAAGTCATACCAACCTGTAGTCTAACTAATTGAAGTCGAGAAATAAGAGCAAATGTTTCTTCAAGATTAATGCCCTTGATCTGAGTATAACCCTAGGTAAGTAGTCTAGACTTGCTTCTGGAAATCACACCATTTTCATCTTTTTTGTTCTTATACAGCCATCTAGTACCAATTACATGCTTATCATCTATTCAAGGAACAAGATACTAGACATCATTCTTTGAAATTGATTCAATTCTCTTGCATGGAGTTTACCCAATATACATCCTGCAAGGCTTCCTTAACATTTTTAGGAAGAGTGGTAGAAGTGTAGCACATGTAATGTAGAGTCTCTTGAATCTAGCGCCTTGTCTTAACACCACCTTTAACATTTCCAATTATGTTTTCAGTAGAACAAGCACCCTTTACCCATTTAGAAAGAGAAGGCTCTTTCTCTTTATCAACTATATTCTTAGGTGCCTCAACAGCAATAATATATGTGGTATGATCCTCATCAACAGTAGACACCTCATTAATTTCCCAATTTTCAAACACGTCACTATGTTAGACTTGACAATTTTCATAGCACCTAAGTCATCAATCTCCACATTGTTGGACTCCATCACAATAGAAGTTCTTAGGTTGAAGACTTCATTAGTACAACTGTTGCCAAAATATCCCAAGAATATAATGAGATTTCTCTTAGCTTCGAATTTGTCTAGATTCTCTATGTCCCTCAAAATATAGCATGTGCTTTCAAACACTCTTAAATGCTTGATGTTCAGTTTCTTACCATGAAGAAGCTCATAGGAAGAATGATGTGTACCCGATCTTAAGAAGCAACTATTCAAAGTATCACAAGTGGTGTTTATAGCCTCAGTCTAGATATATCTTGCCAATTTTTTACTAGCCAACATTACTTTACCCATTTCTTGGATAACTATGTACTTTCTCTCAACAAATTCATTCTGTTTTAGAGTCTTGAGAACAAAAAACTCATGTTGAATATCATGGTTGCCACAAAAGGTCTTAAAGTTGGAATTCTCAAATTCTTTACCATGGTCACTCTGGATCTTTATTATGCTTCCAATAGATTTAACTTTTTTTTTTTTTTTTTCATTTTGAAGCTTTATACAAAGAGACTTGAAGTTTTCAAAAGCTTTAGACTTTTTACTTAGAAACATAGCCCAAATGTATCTTGAGCAATCGTCTACTATAACCATAATATACTTATTTCTTCCAATGCTTGTTGTTTGCATTGGTCCTAGTAAATCCATATGGAGTAGCTTAAGGGGTTTAGTAATAGACAAATGCTACTTCTTCTTGTGCTAAATTTTACTTTGCTTGCCCAACTTAAAAGGAGCAAAAATGTTCTAAGGTTGAGAAGATATCATAAGGAGGCCTCTGACTATCTTGAACTTGGAGATTTTCCTCAATAACTTATAGTTAACATGATCAAATCTTTGATGCCAAAGTTCATTTACACTTATGTTGGCTCTATTGCATAGAAGATAGGACGAAGATGAACCAACACAATAATAATTATCTTCTGATCTGGTTCCCTTGACAACAACACTCCCTATGTTGTCGTACACAGTACACTCTTTATGAGTAAACTTAACCAAACACTTGTGATCACAAATTTGATTTATACTGATAAGGTATTCTTTAAGTCCATCCACAAAGAGGACATCCATGAGCTCAGGAATCTTTGGAGCGTTGATAGCGCCTTTTCCACAAATTTTGGCTTTACTTCCATCACCAAAAGTAATAGAACCTTCATTTATATTGCCAAGACTGGTAAAGAAAAACTTATCTCCAGTCATGTGCCTAGAACAACTACTATTGAATTACCAACAACTAGAAGTTTGAGCCTTTAAGGCAGTATGGACAACTTTGCCGCTCAAGTTAAAAGAATCACTACTATTAAACTAGGAAGAGTTGAACTCCTCAAGAAGTATAACAGCTTCATTCTGATAAACTAAAGCTTCACTTGTCAAAGTTAAGGACTTATTGAGAAGTTCTTCAATATAATTCAAATAGTTTTGATCCATACGAGGAGTTACACCTTATGACGAGTCAAGAGAAAGAAAATTAGTAGAATCTGATCGAGGAGAGAGAGAATCACAATTTTCATTCAAAAAACTAAAGGATCAATGTCAACATGGGTAGCGGTAGCACGAACAAACTTTGGATGGGAAAGGGAGGGAGTAACTTGACCATCAATGCACCCAAGTCCTCTCATGTCACCATGATATTTTCCTATCCTCAGAATCTTGTCAAGTTGGTGAGTACCCAAAGACAAATTTTGGATGGTCTCTCTGTTTTCTTCAATTTTCTTTTCAATCACAAATTGTTGAATTAAGAGAGCTTCTTCCATCTTAGCTTTTCCCATTAAGCAAGATTACAAAAGCTTTACTTCATTATTCTCAACTTTAAATTTCTCACAAAGTTTACTAACTTTAGAACCTTGATCATCAAGTAAGGATTCAAGGCAAGCCTTTTCATTTTCAAGAATAAACACTTCATGCTCCAACTGAGCACTATTCTTAAACTTATAAGAAGAAGTTTATAGGACCACTGGAACTGAAGATCTTTTGAGTTCTTCATGATGAATATCTCATTTATTTTCACCGATATAAGTCACACATTTCTCATTGTCTCGAAGAAAAATTTGAAGAGAATTGATATGATTGTCCAATTTAAGCTTTAAGACTTCTAAACTTTTTCACTTTCCAGTGTAACATTTAATTGTTGACTTGAAAGGTCGAGATGATTTCTATCCTTTTCCTATAAGCTATGGTCAATCTAAACCATATTATTCTTCAATTTCATATGATCATAAACTAGCTAATCATAAGTCTCATGTAAAGAATAGTCACAATCACTAACAACATTACTCAACAATTAAACTTTGTAGAACCCACTACACTATATGAAGCCATCAGCATAAAACACCCTGATGTACCAAATTCGGAACCATTTACCATGTTGTTTTGACCACACTAAAGAAATAAGAAGTCCCAACCTTATTTGGAACTTTTGCATTCTGAAAAACACTCATCACAAGTAGAAATAATTCTGATGATGGTGCAAAAACCTTTAAAATTCATCTCACTTATTTGGAGCACTTCTTGATTCTAATCATCATACGGCTTTGGTTCAACATTGTCATTTTCAAGAGTTTGAGTATGATACTTTCATCCAGTTTCAATTAAAAACCAAACCTCATCATATAACCATACGACCTTTAGATAAGAACACATTTGAGATCTTCAGAAGGCAAAATACATATCACTAAAACGAGGAGTTCTATAGACCACTCCTCTCACACCATACGTCATTAGAGAAAAGATAAGTTAAGCACAAGGAAGAAGGGAAGGAAAGAACAACACCAAAAAGGTTAAGCCCAAAAAGGGTGAAGCTAGCTTTGATACCAACTAAAAGTGTATGAGACCTACTGCACAGTTGGGATAAGAGGATACTGACTCCTTAAGACTCACCCCACTCTCGCAAACATCAAAAATAGGTAATAGAAACAGATATAGAGAAGTAGACAAATAACAATAGGCAAAAGAATTTAAACAGTCACACTAACAGTTTGAAACAATACAACATGCAATATCAAGAAAAAATTAAGAAAGGAGTTTTCCAATCATAGTCAAATTCTCATATGTTGAAACATATTCAAATATCATCCTGATTGTACTAACACAAAATGCAACAATACAAACGCAGCAATATAACATGGTAAACTAGCCTAGGCTCCGTCCCTAAATGGTAACATCCACAAATTTCTTATGGCAACCACTCAGCAACAAATAATTCACTAAAAATAAAAATAGTTTATAACTTAATAAAAGTATAAATGCAAATATCTCTACTAGTTGAGACACCTGCCTTAGCTGTTCTTATGTTGTCCTTACTTGCGATTTCTATAGATACTTTGATTCACACAAAATTTGGCTCTCCTCTAGAGCCCCACAACCACATAATGTGGTACAAACACTAACGTTCAATTTAAGTGAAACCTTAGGTAATGGCAATCCTAGCTCATGTACTTAGCATGCAATTAATTTTTTCCCAACCCAAAATAGTTTTTGCATATCTTAACACGAATCATCAATTCTGAAAAACACTCGACGTACTGATGATCTAAAATTATAAACATTTTTCTTAGAGAAAATACGAGTTTTAAAAATACCATAGTTTTCCCACATTTTCTTATTCATTTTAAAAAGTCAAATGAGAGGTTATTTATAGAAAATATTTCGGCTTCTAGCTACCTTGATGAGGTGGTCAACGAGGGTAAACACAACAACCGTTTCCACCTCGATGAGCATTAAAAAACTTGTTATTTGAAGAAAAAATGTAACACCCACAAAATTATGACAATATTATTAGATATTGCAAGCGATTAACTATTATCTTATATCAAGTTAAAGACTAAGGGGACATTACTTCTAGCCTTGCCAACCCATTAATTCTTGCTTACTGGACACCTGGAATAACAACAAACTACGGTGAGAATAAAATTTTTAGTAAGTAAACCAAGCACACATAGATACACAAACAAAAGTAAAAATCCCACTTATTGACTATAGAGCTAATATGCAGAAAATGCATGCTATCAAAACACATTAAATCAAATGGAAGATTTTCGCACCAAAAAGGAGAAATATATGGAGCCAAAAATTCACTCGTTAGCGATCAAATCTGTATGCAAAGTAAGTGCAAGTGGGAATGTTTGACCTATAGGAAGTTAGGGGTCCATCCTCGAGCACTAATACGTCACACTAAAAGTGCAAACTCTTGCATCTCCCTAGGTACCCTACTAGGGAGGAGATGCCTTTCACAAATGGTCACACACAAAAGAAAAAAAAAATGCTACCCAAAGGGTTGCCAGGAGTGATAATGGCTCCAATCAAAAGGGCCCAAAGACAAAGGCGACCTCAAAGTAATTGGTTAAAACACGTTCAAAAATTCTTATCACATGCATGCCATATCAAAATGATATAAAGGCTATTTCAAAATAATTGCATGCTAATAGAGTACATTCAAGTACAAGCACACAAAGTTTATTGATTTGCATCTAAAATACACGATTATCCTATGATCATTTGAGATTAAAATCAAGATATAGGACATAATTATGTTCATTTTATTGAATTATCGCAAAAATATTATTTTTGGAGTTATCGAGTATATTTTGAAGCATTTCAGGTATTTCGAGTATAAATGACAAATACACACGTCACACGACATTGCAAGTGGGTGCAAGACAAGAAAATTGGCACACAAGCACTCGTGCCTTGGTCCATATCTATTGGTGCTGCGGCTTGAACCTCTCGGATCAATTTATGCAATTTTGAATATCAATTCGCACCATAGCAAGGACTATATCGAGCCGCGGCAGTGACCTTTGGGTTACAATTCAATTCCCATATTTCAACCTATGTTGCGGTGGTGGAATGCGTGAGCCGCGGCCTAATTAGAGTTTGTGCAAATTCTAGACCTAATTTCAGCATCCTAATGGTGACCAAATCCTACTAAGCCTAGATTTTGTGTGTGCTTATAAATATATTAGTAGAGTCCTAAATGAATGGACAGAAGAATATAGACAAAAATTTATACACATAAATATTTATAGCATGTCCAGCAAAGATTGAAGTGAAAAATTCTAAAGAAGAATTGAAGAACAAGATCAAGAGTATAAGATTGGGTAATATTCATCAAGAGATTGAGTTTGCTATTTCTTTTCTTCTTTCTTCTAGGAATTTCAATGTTTTCTTCAATTGTAAATCTAAATTTAATGAATATCATGTCTAGCTAATTTTCTATTAATCTATAGGTCTTATGAACCCAATTTTCTAACATGTGATGAACTAAGTTATCCCCTTCTTTTAATTGCAATATTCAATTATATTATTTGATTTGAGTTGAATTATTAATTAATTACTTGATCATCAATTAATCCATAGAGGCATATAGCTTGGTTTGAGAGAAGTATTTATATATTTGTCTTGATCAAATAGCATACATAGTTTCTAGGCAAAGAGGTATGATTCGTATGCATGTAATTCATAATTGATGTTTCTCATGAGTAATGATTTAATCTGATTAGTATGAGAATGTGATTAGGTTCAATTATTATATTGTATGTAGTTTACTTGAGAGATGAATGCATGTATAGTTTAGAGTCAGTTAATCATATAATTTGTTGTTAATTATTTGGGGAAGAATTTAGGGATTCACATGGTTAAGAGATTGGGGAGTTAATTACTACCTAGGCTATCTCTCTCATATATAGCTCTTTGCCGCATTTAATTTCATAATTTCAACATTTATCTCTTATCATCCAAATAGTAGTAATAATATTCGCTTTGATACTTTGCTATCAATTATAGTTTTTTCTTGTGGGTTCGACACTCTATCTTTAAATACTTATCACTTGTACATGTCCCGTATACTTGCGGTTTTGCATGGTCAAGTTTTTGGTGCCTAGAAAAAATTTATAATTGGTAACGGATATCAAATTAGGATATTAGTATCATTAATTTGAACTTTTAATTTTATGTTTTATTGTTTTTGTTATATGCCCAGGTTGACAGGTGAAGAGTTGCTCCCTTTAGATACTAAATTTGAAAGAATTGTACGTTGACTGAGAAGGGAAAAGTTAACACAACATGCTAGGGATATGGTGAAACACTGGGATCAACAAATTCTAATTGCTTCTAAATCTCTACGGGATTGTGCAGCCCTCCAAGTAAATGAAGCCCAATCTTCAATAGCTAGGCTAGGTATCAATGCTAACAATTTTGAGTTTAAATCGGGCATAATTCAAATGGTGCAAGCTATTCAATTTGGAGGGTTAGCTCATTATCTGAATTCACATTTGGCCTCATTCTTGGAAATATGTGACAACTTTAAGATGAATGGTGTCTCAGAAGATGCAATCCACCTTCATCTTTTTTCCTTTCTTATTGAGGGATAAGGCTAAGGCTTAGTTACAATCATTTCCAGCTGGGTCAATAACTACTTGGAATCAATTGGCTCAAAAGTTTCTAAGTATTTTTCACCATCAAAGACTACAAAGCTCCAAAACGACATTACATCCTTTCAGCAGCTTAATGGAGAATCATTTTATAAAACTTGGGAAAGCTCCATGGAGTTGCTTAGAAGATGCCCACATCATGGCATACTTACTTTGCTTCAAGTTCAAACATTCTACAATGGTTAATGAGCCAACAAAGGATAATGACAGATGCAGCGATAGGTGGGGCCTTATGAGTAAGACCTAGGGGGAAGCATTTGCTCCATTGTATGAGATGACATCAAACAATTGTCAATGGCTAGTTGATAGATTAAACCACAATATGGTAGCTTGAGTGATGGATCTAGAAACCCTAGTAGCCATGCAAGCTCAAACAAATGCTTTGTTGCTGAATTTAACAAAAAAATTAGATGGAGGAACAGTAGGAGTAAATATGGTACAAAATCCATTTATGGTGTGTGATAGTTGCAATGGACTTCACTCTATTAAGACATGTGGGAACTCTTTGGAAGCAGTTAACTAGGTGAACAACCAAACCACCAAGGGAACCCGTACTCGAGAACACATAACCCTTGATGGAGGAATCACCTTAACTTCTCATGGAACAACAATCAAGGGGGTAATCAAAACAACCATCCTAATTTTCCACCTGAATTTCAACAACCACCACTTCGTAAACAACAATCACATCAACAACCACTACCTTTGGATAAAAAGCCCACCAATGAGGATAACATAAATGCTTTTATGGTGGTGATGAAAGATTTTATGCAAAACATGAACACAAAGGTGGAACGTATAAGGGCAACTCATGGAGCTTCTATTCGTAAATTAGAGGTGAAAATGGGACAACTTGCCTAATCTTTAAGTCAAAGAACTCAAAGTGCCCTTCCTAGTGATACTCAAGTAAACTCTAAAGGACCCAATATGGAGCAATGCAATACACTTACAACAATGAGTGGATCTTTAGTAGAAGATGAAAGGAAGGAGAAAGAAGTAGTTGAGGAACAAGTCAAGAGGAGTAAAGCCTATACTCCAACATTCCTTTCCCTCAATAAAAGCAGTTTGAATACGCAAGTTGGATATCTTTAAATATTTAAATATCTGTGATCCAGTTGTTAAGACAGTGAAGGAAACACCCTCCTACATGAAGTTCTTGGAGGAACTAATCAAAAGGAATAAGAATTTAAAAAATTCAGCAAAGCTTATGCAATTAAGGAGAGCCAAATGCCACTCAAACAAAAGGATCTCGGAAGCTTCATCGTCCCATGCACAATTGGAGGCTTACAATTCAAGAATGCACTTTGTGATCTTGGAGCTAGTGTAAACCTCATGCCACTATCCATATTCGAGAAACTTGGGTTAGGGGAACTAAAGACTACTTCAATAATCTTGCAAATGGCTGATGGAATTGTCAAGAAACCAGTAGGGATGCTGGAGAATATCATGGTGAAAGTGGAAAACTTTACATTCCTCGTTGATTTTGTTATCCTTAACATGGACAACAAAGAAATTTCACTCTTTCTTGAAAGGCCTTTTCTATCAACCTGAAGAACGTTGGTAGATGTAGAAAAAGGGGAGCTAGTTATGAGAGTTCAAAACAAAGAAGTCATGTTCAAGGAATTTAATCTGCCAAACAATTCATATACCTCTAAGGCGAAAGTGAACACCATCACAACCCAAGCAAAGAAGATAACAAAGGTTAAGGAAATAAGGAAAAATGGCGGAAAGCACAAAAAGAAATTCTAGCAAGTAAGGGTATCCAAATGCCCCCACTTAAGTAGAAGAGAAAATACAAGTACAAGTGGAATCAAGCCCAAACAAGTATGGATGCCAAACACATCTCACTTAAGAAACAAGAAAATGACCATGGCAATCAAAGAAAATATCAAATTGGTCAAAAACATGCAAACGAGACCAAGACCAAGAGCAACAAAGAAAAAACAAGGGTTTTCTTTTGGAAGAAAATCAAAGATAAGAACAATCCAACCCCCAAATAACCCATTTGAAGGTTTGTCTAGTTAAGGACGTAAAACGTGGTGCTTGTTGGAAGGCAACCCAATGAATTTTTGCTTGTTTTTTTTTTATTTTATTTTGTTTGCTTCATACATGTCTAACATAGATTAACTTTTATTTGCTAACAATTTTTTTGTGTTTTATAGGTTGATCCACGATACTCATAAGTTACAGCTGCAGTGCCATGCTCTTGGGTTGTTCAACAAAATTCAACAATTAAGTTGAGCCGTAGTAGTAAAATAGTTGGGTTGTAGCGCAAGATTCTCAAATGAAAATTGAAAATTGCTAAATTGATTTGAGCCATAGTGATGAATACCTTAGGCAGCAGCATGATGGTCTCGAGGTGAAATTGGAAAATAAGAAAATTTATGTGAGCCACAGCGGTGAATATTTTGGGCAGTAGCGAAAGGCTCTCGGGTTGTAAATTGGGAATTACACACAAACAAAGTAGCAGCGTGAAATAACTAGGACTACAGCCCAAGAAAATTTTTAACACTCAAACCTTTTCCCCCCACACATTTTTGAATCAAAACATCACCTTTTCAAAATTTTCCAACTCCCCCCTGTCCTCTACACTACACACCCTATCCCAATCACTAAAAATCCCAAATTTTTCAAACAAATCACCCAAATTTTTCACCTTTTATTACATCCTCAACACTATTGAAGTATTTCTTTGATTTTTTGTAGAGTTTCAACAAGGATTACAATAGTTTAGGGGCTTGCATATTCATCTTCTTAATTCAAATTCTCAAGTAAGTGACTCCATTATCCTTTTCATTTGCTGGTTGTGTGTATTTTTGGATTTTAAGTGAGAAATTGTGGAATATTTTTGGATTGCACACAAACCCCAAGTTGGAGTGTCCAAGTATTTTCAGGGTTTAAGTGGAATTATAAGATTGTGTGATTTTGGTGAACCCCTTAATGTACTGGTGAATTTTTGTTGGAAAAATTTTGATTTGGAATTAAAGTGAAACCAACCTAGTATTACTAAGCATGGCCCCTAAGCAAAAATCAAGTGGCAAGGGAAAGGCACCAATGACAAGCAAAGACTTTGATAGGAAAAAATTTGTGAGCTTTGAAGCTCAAGAACGATTTTATAAAACTATGTAGTACCATAGAAGTTTTATTTTTGAAAAACGTGTTGAATTTGGTATGCATCCTTACGAAAGTGTGACAGACAAAATAGAGGCCCTAAGTTAGAAATACTATATCAAAACCTAGGGGGCGAGTGTGGAGAGCCTAGTAAGAGAGTTTATGTAAATGTACTCGAGGTAATAGGTGATAAAATAAAGGTTAAGGGAAAAGTGGTCTCTTTTGATGCTGAGACAATAAACAAATATTACAATATGAGGTCTGGATCGGGTGAGTATAAGGAGTACTTCAAGAGTGTGGATTACGATGAGATCATTGAGACCTTAACAGTAGAGGGAACGGCATGAGAAACAAACAATGAGGGGCCTAAGGAATTTGATGCCAAGGGTCTCACCCACCTAGCCCGTATGTGGCAATATTTCATATGTGCAAAATTGATGCCCACCACCCACTACAGCACCGTGACTAAGAGCCACAGTGTAGTATGAAATTCAAACTAGGAAAACCCTGGAAATGGGGGCAATTATCAATGAAAAGATTAAATTATGTGCGACCAAATTAAGATCTGGCTATGCATTCCCACAACTCATTACCCATCTTTGTGCCTAAGCCAGAATCTCAACCAAGTAAGGTGTGCTACTTGTACAACCAACAAACCCTCTAACCCCCATGTTCCTCCACAACCCCACAAGTAGCTCCAAAGCCACTCAAGCTAGCAAGAAACCCACAACATCATCGTCCAAGGCACCCATGAAAGAGCAGCTACATGCCCTACAACAAAATAGGAATCACATGAAGGCATTCCTTGCTCAAAAACAACAATGGCTTGGTGTCCACATGCAATACCAGTCAGACTACATGCAACCTCTGAACATGCAATAGATAATTCACCCCATCCACCATGGCTATGACTGTAGCTAATGGCCCAATTTTTCCACATATCAAGGAGGTGATTTCAATTTTAGGACACCAGTAGAGGATGAGAATGATGGAAATGACAAATGGAAGACTGAGAGTGGGACAACAATCTGTAAAGGCTAACTTTTAATTTTATTTTCTTTTATCTTCTTTTCCTTTCTTTTATTTTATTTTCTTTTGGTACTGTAATTTTCTTTTATTTTGAGACAATTTTTTTTACTTTTAGTTTTAATTTAATTGTTTTGAATTGCATGTTATAGTCTCATTGCACATTGTGTTAGTATGTTTTTGGTGAAGTGACATATCTTGTGAATGCACATAAGTTCCAACATATATCACAAATTATGAAAAATGGAAAGGAGCAATTGTGAGCATGACGTACAAAGCACATCTCCTTTCCCTTTCTTTTTTTTTTTTTTACTTAATCGTAGCATAGCACATTGGGGATAATGTGCACCTTAAGTTGGGGGTGAGAAAAAATGTTTTTTTTTTCTAATTGTTGCAAGTGCAATTTTTTTAGTTTGTTTTTGCTTTTCATTTTTCTTAGGATAATTACTCATAGTCAATTCAAATATGAATCAACAAAATGATAGTTAAACACAACATTTAGAGAAATTTAAAGTTGCTTTAGTTGAAAAATTGATCTAGATATGCATTGAACTTTTTGTCAAACCCTTATGATTTGTGGTATGAAAGCATGTTAATTTGAGTATTTTGACCCTATTATACATGAATATTTTATGAGCATGTCAATGTTAACAAACTCTAGAACCTATTCTAAATGAACTCAAAGCGAAGTCATAGGGAACCTTTGCTTAGGAAGTGATCGAGGTCATTCTCGAAACGTTTGAGCCTTTCAATCCAACCAAATAAATTATATCATTATTTACCCTCTTGGACCTTAATAAATATAGCCACATTTTTTATATCATATCTACTATAACCAATCCCATGAGCCATTGTTTTGTTTTTGTTAACCACCTTTTAATGTTTCCATGAGACTTTACTATGCACACTCATAGTTGGAAAAATGTAAAAGGCAAGACAACCCAAATGTCAATATATAATATGATAGATTGGGAGTTGTATAAAAATTCTTACATTAGTGAAAAATGAGAAGGTTATAGTGAGCTATGTTCTTACTGCTACATATAAAAAAATATTGTGCTAAGAGCTACAATGATAAAAGTTGTAAAAATCACTTACAGTTGGGTGAATGAAGTAAGGATTAAATTGTATGAGAAGAGGCTTGATATCTTGATGTTTTTAAGGAACATGCATTTTGTGCTCACAAGTAAGTAAGTCTCTTGTTTTTATTTTCCTCTCCGTTCCTTCATAACCCCATACCTTAGCCTTACATTACAACCTTGTTAAAGACCTATTGATCTTAGGTAAAGTAGCCACCTTATATTAATAGAGAGTGAATTGAAAAGTAGGCATATGAAGTTTGTAGATAGGTGCACTCTCATTCATATATATATTACATTTATTTAATCTTGAAATAATGATACTGTTTTATGAATTTCACATATGAGAATGTCTAATACCAAAAAAATTCAAGTTAGTGGATTGAATGGATGTTTAAGAGTTAAACACAAAGTGATATAAATGTTTAAATCATATTTGACTAAAAGTGATGTTTAAATTATATGTATTATGATTTAGCTATACTTTCTAAGATAATTGGGAGAATTGATGTTTGAGTAGTTAAAGTTTAATTGAGTCTTTCTTTCATTTTAGTTGAGTCAGATGTTTATGGGTATTATCACTGGAAACTTTCAAGAGACTACAACTCGCCCACTAGGGTCACTTAGAGATTTAAAGACTTATTGCATACTCTAAATGTAAGTGTGACTATCTACGAAAACGGTCTAGTTTTAGTTTAGATTTTATTTTGTTATGTGATCTCTGACTTATTTTCATCTCTTTTCTGGCTAGAGACTAGCCAGAAGTTGGTTGAGAGGTATGATACGTGTCTGAAATACGCAATTATCCTATGATTATTTGAGATTAAAATTAAGATTTATGACCTAATTATGTTCATTCTTTTAAATTATCTTACAAATATTATTTCAAAATTACCGAGTATTATGTAGCATTTCAGGTATTTCGAGCTCAAACAGTAAATATGCACATCACGTAACATCGTACGTGTGGTGTAAGGTAAGCAAATTAGCACACAAGCACTTGCACCCAGGGCCAATTCTATTGGAGCTACGGCCTGACACTCTCAGATCAATTTGTGCAATTTTGAAGATCAGCTCACACCACGATGGAGAGTATATTGAGCCACGATGGTGACCTCTCAGGTTACAATTCAATTCCCATATTTTAAACTGCGGCGCAGGTGTAGGATGTGTGAGTCGCGGCCCGCGTAGAGTTTGTGCAAAATTTGGACCTGATTTCGAGCATCCTAATGGTGACCAAATCCTATTGTGCCTAAATTTTGTGTGTGCTTATAAATACATTATTAGAGTCCTAAATGAATAGACAGAAGAACATACACAAAAATTTATACACATAAAATATATAGTAAATTATAGAGAGAAAATACACAAATTTTGAGAATTAGATCAACTTTCATAGAACCACAAGTCCAATAGAGATTGAAGTGAAGAATTCTAAAGAACAATTGAAGAACAAGATCAAGAGTAGAAGATTGGGTAATATTCATCAAAAGATTGAGTTTGTTATTTTTTTTCTTCTTTCTTCTAGAAATTTCAATATTTTCTTCAATTGTAAATCTAGATTTAATGAACATCATGTCCAGCTAATTTTCTATTAATCTAGGGGTCTTATGAACTCAATTTTATAACATGTGATGAATTAAGTTATCTCTCCTCTATTAAATGCAATATTTAATTATATTATTTGATCTAAGTTGACTTGTTAATTAATTTCTTGATCATCAATTAATCCATGAGACATATAGGTAGCTTTGAGAGAATTATTTATATGTTTGTCTTGATCAAATAGCATACATAGTTTCTAGGCTAAGAAGTACGATTCTTATATATGTGATTCATAATTGACGTTCTTCATAACTAATGATTTAATCTTATTAGCATGAGAATGTGATTAGGTTAGGTTATTATATTGTATGTCGTTTACTTGAGAGATGAATGCATGCATAGTTTAGAGTCAATTAATCATATAATTTGTTGTTAATTATTTGGGGAGAAATTTAGGAATTCACATATTTAGGAGATTGATAAATTAATGACTACCTAGGTTATCTCTCTCATATATAATTTTTTGCTGCGTTTAATTTCTTAATCTAAGCATTTATCTCTTATCGTCTAAATAGTAGTAATAATATTTGCTTTAGTACTTTGTTATCAATTATACATTTTTTATGTGGGTTCGATACTCCATCTTTAAATACTTATCACTTGTACAAATCATGTATACTTGCGATTTTGCGTGGTCATTTATCATATGGGAAGTCACATATCAACATGAATGCACTTTCAAACCATTACACGTACCTAACACAACAAATATCATACCTTTTGTAATTTGTTGGAATCCCACAAATTTGTTTATTTACCTCAAATATGCTGCAAAATTTCATAATATCATATGCTCTAGGTACCGTCAATATTATTATATAATTTTCAAGAATAAAAGAATGAACTTATAATCTTAACTATAAGGATATAACTATATATTTTTCCTTTATTCGTTTTTAAATTCTATTGCCCATGTGTTTTCATAAATTATGACATTTTTGATAAATAATTTATGTTCTAAAATTTCCTTTACACTTATAAAAGATCATTCCAACTAAAATATAGGACATTCATTATAACCCAAAATTCTGTGCAAACTTGAACATGTCTCAATGCATAATTCATTACAGAATATAGAAAAATAGTTCTTTGTAAGATTTCTTGGAGTAAAACTAGACACATGTATCTATTTTCAAAAAAAATAAAAATAAAATTCAAATGATAAAGAAATCAGGTTCAAATATACTTTAAAATTAATTTACAAAATCTGTCAAGAAATTTCCTAATTAGAGTACTCCTTATTGAAAAATAGCTCAAATATTTTAGAAAATTTATTTGGCTTCAAAATTTTCAGGGTAGAAAACATATATTTAAAGTTGGTATTAAAACTTCATATTAAAATAATTATTTTAAATTAATTTGAAACTATTTTTATTTCGAATGTTCGTACAAAAACTGCAAAAATTTAAATTTTTCTATCTAAATTAAAAAATTCACGAAAATTAGAAAGAAAAAAAACTATTTTTAAGTGATTTAGAAAATCATTAGACTTAAAAACGGTCTATTTTTCATCCCAAAAAAAAAATTCAAGTACTAATTTGAAACCTAACTATTTCTAAATTATTAAAAGATACACTTGACTCAAAATTTTAGGATTATGAGATTTCATTCTAGCCCCTTTTTTTCTCTTAATTTTAATACATAAAAATGCCACAAAATTCAGAGAGATTAGATTATATAGAGTTTCATCATAAAAATTTAGAATTTTTTATTCCCCTTTAAAACCGTTTATAAAAACTATCTAAAATTGTAAATTTTGGGACTAAATTCTTACCTTCAGATCACTTCTTTGGTTACTTGAAAATCTAGAATACTAGAAACAAAAGAGAAGAGGGAAAAAGAGAAAAAGATTTAACATGAAAATATTTCACTCTCTTCTTATATTTTGGATTTTTTTATTTTGTTTTGTTTCCTTGTTGAACACAAATTCTAATTTATTTATTTATTTATTTTACTTTATACCAATCATATTCCAACACAAATAATTTTTTTTTTGTAATATTATTATTATTTTGGGTCGTTACAAAAAAAATTTCTTGAATAATTTTCTACAAATAACCGCAACCAGTGAAAAACTCATGCAATACATCTAAATATGTAACCTACATGTTCTTAACCATCATGTAATGTGTGTATCATAAATATATAAAGTGTTAAGTTTTATGTGAGTGTGTAAAATATTGAACCGATAATAATTGACTTGATCTAAAAGAAGATAAAATACTAAGTAAAATAAATAAATTTTGTATTTTGTATGCAAAATGCCAATAAAAACTTATTACAATAGTGGTTAATATTGATAGGTAATAGACAATACATATGAAATAATTAAAGCTGAGATCGAACAAATGGCAAATATGTAAAAAGATGGAATATTAAGGATAATATGGTATATTTATTTTGAAATCGCAAATCCCATCTTTTATAATGGTTATACATTATAAGTAATATATAATAAATAATGAAAATTGATATTTTTATAGCGCAAAAAAACTAATGTCAAAATAATTTAAGATTTTGGTTCAAAATTTAATGCTCTAGTCTTCCTAAAAATATAAAGATCGCTATGTTATTAGTATTTTGCTTTAAAAATAAAAATATCCTTTATATATAAAGAAAAAGCTAAAACTAAATATAGTTTGATATTATCAAAGTTAAACTTTAAATTTTATTGTTGGAGTTGTTTGAGTAAAACCAGAATCAGTGTTATTTTTATTTGTTATTAATATTAGAAGTATTATGTGAGATACTTTATCAAAAATTATGCCTGTCGGTTATATTTTGTAATTATTTATTCTTTGTGGCTTAATAATTGAGAAAAGGACGTTGTTGGACTTGGACCCTCATAAAAAAAAAAAAAAAAAAAAAAAACGTTGTTGTAGGTGCAGTAGTTTTAAGTTATCTTTCCTTTTTGGTTTACACTGATTCAACGATTATTGCTTAACAGTTTGAGTTTGAGTCTTAATTATATTTATGTGAATTTAAATTTAATTTTTTTAAATTATGGAGCACCATTTTGAATAACCACCACTCCTGTTCACTCTTGAGTTAATCAATCAGTCCCATATCTAACGTGTAAAATGAGCAAGAATGGAAATCACAAATAGAAAATGATAAGGCTATCTCAAATATCAGAGCATTCTGTGGTTAAGAACTATTGAAGATTAATGTTGTCACGTGAAGGATATTCCAGGGTGTGGTTAATTTTTATTTATTTATTTATTTTTCAACAAAAGTAATGTAGGCATGTGATCCATGATTCTGGCAAAACAACATTAAAGGACAAAGTGTACTATTATTATTTGTGTGGGTGACCACACAGGTAAACCAACATTTTGCAATTGGAATAATTAAATATAATAGCTATTTCTTTGCCAACAATTTTATGATTCAATCTCATAAAAAATATAAAATTTTAATTTTAATTAAAATATATAAATAGTATATTTTTTAAAGAGAAATTCTACTAATTCTTTTTGTAACTAATTTTCACCATTTATTTTTAAAATGTAACAGCATAAAATTAAGTTAGTGCACTTAATTTCATTAGATAAATTATTAGTTTTTTTAATGTTTTCAAAGCATTTGTCAAAAAAATATATATATGAATAATTATTAAAATATATTTTAAAATAAATTTTTTTAAAATAATAAAAATTAAAGAAAATTATAAAAATTATTTATTTATTTTTGTATTGTTAACTTTTTTTTTTAACCATGTATCGATATTTTTTTAAAATTAATGACGTAAATTATTAATAAAAATAATTTTTGCAATAATTAGTAAATTGTGATAACATTATAACACGTGTAAATCATCCTAAAATACACGTTTTTTTGGTAACTGTATAAATCAAAAAGTTTATTTTATAATAAACTATGGTCCAACACATTAACCGAGTGGTACACAATAATTATTAATCAGTTCATAAAAAGCGAGCAACATGTCTTGTTTAATTTACGAAAGTATAATATTACATCTATAATTATTTATTTTATTTAAGTTGAGATAGCATTTTAAATGAGATGTAAAAATGTAAAAATTATATCTAAATTTATTTAATAATTAAATGATATCACTTTAATGGAAATAAAATTTCAAATAATAAATTTTATATATATATATATATATATATATATTAAATTATTATATGTATTAAATTAAGTAATATAATAGCTATAAATTTAAAAATATGAAATAGTGATTAATTATAAAATTAATTATTAATAAAAAATTAATTAAATTATACCATATATATTTATGTAGATTATTAATATATATTACAAATACATCACAATTACAACTACTTATCAGCTTCTCATTAGATACATTTTTATGAATTTGACTCTATTAAATTTATAATAACTACATTATTAATATGTATTACAAATACATTACAATCACAACTACGCATGAGCTTCTCATTAGATACAATTTTATAAATTTGACTCTATTAAACTTATAATACATAGATTTTTTTATTTATATATATGTATTAATTTGTTATATATATATATATATATATATATATATATATATATATATATATATATATATATATATATCAGAAATTGCTCCTCCATATCAATATACATAAAAAAAAAAAAAAAAAGGCTTATATAATGAAGTCTAGAATTGTCTATTTGTTATATTTCAGAAAATGGAACTCCACAAGAACCTCTTGGTCTCTCTCTTCCTAGTGCTCTTCTTCGCTCCATTCATTTCTAAATCTGAGGTGAGCTAGCTTTAATTTGTCCCAATTATTCAACACTAATACGAAATCATCTACATGAATATGTATGTGTAAAAGTTAGTTTAGATATTGGGATGATGTGAAAGATTTCCTAACTAGCAAATTAAAATACCAAATGTCAGCTGGGATTCCGATATTGGGAGCTAGAGAAGTTGCATTCAGCAAGAATTTCATATTTGGATAGCTTGGAATTGGGCCATAACTTCATTAGAAGTGGAGATATAGTCAGGCTTCTACAGCTCATTGAAGTGGCTCCTCCCCCATACCAAATTAGTGTAACTCATTATGATAGTTTGTCATGAGCTACCTAACTAGCTGGCTTACCCACACACACTGACACACATATATTTTTTTACAAAATGTGACTTTTCATTTAAATACATAAATTTTAAATGTCAAACGTTGCTCATATATAGCAAGTGGGTTGAGATGATATAAGGTATTTTAAGGTTTGTAATCCGGAGAAATTTTTTTCGCCACCACCAAATACGCCGGTTTTTTAAAAACCTAAGACATTTTTGTAGTAGTAGTATATCACTATAAAACTTATTTTACATAGCTTATTTGTTGTTTTTGCAGGAGCTGGATTGTGTATACACAATTTATGTGAGGACTGGAAACGTTGGATATGGAGGAACAGATTCAAACATCGGCGTACGGCTTCTAAACAAGTACGGTGATAGTTATTTGATCGAAAACTTGGTGAGTTGGGGCGGATTGATGGGGGATGGACACGACTACTTCGAAAAGGGCAATCTTGACATTTTTAGTGCCCGAGGTGTTTGCTTAAACGCACCGGTTTGTGCCATTTTGATCACGAGTGACAATACAGGTGACTTACCAGGATGGTATGTTGACTATGTAGAAATAACCACTGCAGGTCTTCACCTTCCAGCAGAAAGTGTACAATTTAAGTTGAACCAATGGCTGGCTGTTGATGAACCTCCCTTTGAGCTCACAGCTTATAAAGACTATTGCCCTTCTATTCACAGAAGCGTAGTGTTTTCCTAAGTTATCTGATTAAAGGTTGTATTAAATCGACTTTAATTATTTGGTTCACTTTGTTGCTTTATTTAAAAAAGAAATGGTTTCTACTTTATTGAGCAGCAATTGATACCTACCTACCTATCCTAACCTTTCATGACACATTTGGTGTGTCGCAGATAAAATAAGTATAATTTAATTGATTAAATTGTACTGAGTTTTGTTATGATAATCAAGTCTTTCTAAGTTTTGTTGACAACTTATGTACTTTAGTGGTACAATTTTTTACTAAATAATTTGCATAAAATAGTTTATAATAGATTTTCTAAATATTTTTTTTAATTAACGCAACAACTCATTGGCAATGGGGAACTCTTAAAACCTTTTAGCATTTTTTTAATAAAATAAACACAACACACAAAGAGAAAGGGTGTGAAGTCAGGATAAAATGCTAGTTAATTTTTAGAAATGTAAAGATACACGCACGTGTGTGTATATATTTTGTAACTATTTCAACACATTACTCATTGGTAATATGAGACAATTTTTCTTATATGTGAAAATGAAAATGTTACCCATAAAAAAGAGTACTAAATTGATTCAAATTAATAAAATGAGAAATAAAGAGTACTTGTAAAAGAATATGAGTACCACATGTTCTCACATCATGTTAGATTACAGTCATGATCATCAGTTATTTCTATAACCTAAATTAATAAAAGATGGGCCAAGTCTCACATTCATAACAACCAGTTTATTACTACAAACTTGCAAGTCCTAAGTGCAACTAAAAAATTGTCGTTTTGAGAGTACCCAAAGTTCTTTGTTAGGGTTTTACCTTCTCCTGAGCCCCTCCCTTTCTCTCTTTCCCATCATTCTTCCTTTTTGAATAATTACCTAAATAATTTGACCAAAGATTTTACTCAGCTTATCTCCATATCTTCACATTTTTAATGTTTTTTATTTCTCTTTCCACCTGATTTGATTTTTGGTTCTTAGCTTGGGGTTATATTAGTTTCTAAGGTCCCTTTTCTCTTCCTATTACACTGCTCTCACCTTTATTTCTAAGTTTTATCATATTTTTTCTTTTCCTTTCTTTTTTTTTCGATTCTATTGTTTAATAAGACTCTTTTGCATGGGTTGTCTATATAGGCAGAGTCATCGATTTCGTTTGGGTGTCTTCTCCCATTGTTATTGGTTGGTGGTGTGATTGCAAACAGCTGTCGTTGGCGGGCGTCGTACTGACTGATGTGAGTATGGTTTTCTTGGACATTTTGGGTGGCTCTACATTGGATTTGTGTGGTTGTGGATTTTGTTTTATAGCTTTTGGGTTGTTTAGAAGCTTGTAGGTGGTGCAATTGTTGTTAATTTCAATTGTTTGTGATTGTAGTGTGGTTATTTTGTTGAAGCTAACGTGTAGAAATGTCTCAAATAATTATGAGATATATGGGTGATCAAATTTTGAAGGATATCAACATGTTTGTGACTTATTGTTTTAGGTATAAATCTTTGCATTAATTTAGTAAATCATTACTGACGTTAGAGGTTAGTCGATTGAGCAAGCTAACTTTGAATGCTCATTTTTCATCACCATTATGTGACTTAGTTCACTACATTTTTCCTAGGGATGTAATCTTTAATTTGATGTGCTATTTTAATGGTTTAATATGTATCTCAAACTTGAATTTACTATTTGATATACCTTAAAAATTTGATTAATGAGACTTTTATTAACAATTAGCATGTGATGTTACAATTAGCAAAACCACACTCTGCATGTTACAATGCAATTATATTGGTGTTGTAGTTTTTTCCCACTCTAAATTTGACGAACAACTTTTTCTTTTTTGAATTAATATTACATAACTCACACACGTGGAATCGAACTAACTTTATATTTACATACCTTACAAAAAGGTTTTGGTGCCATTAAACCATAACAACTCCTCGAGTAATTAGACGGACATCTTAAGCAACCAAATTAGTTTAGGGCACTGATTTTTATCAACACTTATTTTTATTTTTTAAATAGAAAATATACTCATAAAAATTTGAAAAGATATTATATTTAGGATGAGGTATCACAGAAAGTTTCTTAGATTCTATTATTTGTGCTATTTTGTCCTTTATATTAGAAACGGTGTGATTTAGTCTCTTAGTTTTATAAAAAAAAAAAAAAGGTCAATTAAGGACAAACTATACTATTTTAACGAATTTTTTATTAAAATATTATTATTTTCTATCAAGTTATTAAAATTTGATTAAAATATAAGTCTTTAACAAGGACAAAAGTATGAGATTGTTTAAGAAAAAAATCAATAATAATAATATTCAAACATAAATTTATTTAAACGTATATTTTAATTTTTAATAAAAATTAAAAAATCAATAAAACATTAAAATAGTGAAATTAACAAATATTCAAAATTAATATTTTGTGAATTTTTTTTCATATTAATTGTGACTTTGTCATTATTAAAGACTTGTGTTTTAATCACATTTGATCACTTGATAGAAAAATATTAATATTCTATTAAGAAAATCATTAAAATAATACAATTTATCCTTAATTGGCCATTTTTATAAACTGATGAATTAAATGATAATGTTTATAATCTAAGAGATTAAACGATGCAAATGATTTAATTTAATGAACTTTTATGGCATTTTTCTCTTAAATTTAATATTTTTATGTATTTAATTGAATATTATTTTATATGTTATTAACTAATAATAATACTTCTAAAAAAAATGTGCATTTTTTTAATTAACTTCAATTCACGCACTTATAATTAAGACTTGAATCTCAAACCTTATGCGTACCTAAATAAGCTACATTTTGTTGAGTCACAACTTGTTGCCAATAAAAATACATTGTTGAGTTGCATGCTAAGTAACTTTGAGCTTTTATATATACATTCGTTGTTTCATGTTAAATATAGTGGACAAACATTAGGTACTTCAACATTTACAAGTACAGGGCATTTCATGACACTCTCTCAAGATTATAGAGGTTATTTGGTTAGCTTCACATTTAGGTTGGAAAAGATCAATAGGTGCTACTTTTGTGTCGCATAGACTAACCGGATGTGCAAGGGTATTCAACACTTCAAGATCCTTTGTCAAATGTTGTTTTTGTATCCTACTCAATGTCTCACAAGCCTTTGTGACAAAGCTTATTCATGTTGTTTTGTATGTTGTCATTTTGGATGGAAAAAGCTTTGGTAGGAGTCGAATTTTGGTTACATAGTAACTCTTTTTACATCGACCAAAGCACTCTTTGTTTCGTAGAGATAGTATGCAATTTGCGTTGATTGTTTATAGAAAAGATCTCTCAAATTGAGTTTTGCCATTCTCATTGCCTCTCATAAAGAGGGTAATGTTATAGTTGACAATATAATCTCTAATGCTCCTAAAATTTGTATCTTGACATAATGGTGAGATGTATCGTTGGTATTTTTGTTTTTGTATGCTAATAACATGCCTAGGTATTATGAACCAGAAAAAAACACCTAGATATAAGCTATGTTGGGGGATATCTTTGTATGAACTCATTTTAATAATTTTTTATTTATTTAATAATATTCATAGATAAGATATTAGATGATAATAATACATATTAATTATTATAGAGATACATATTCATAATTAAAATGTTTCGTTGCACTTATTGATACCTATCACTTAAAATCTTCCTTTAAAAACTTTTAGTGTTTGTATCTAAACAAAATCAAATTAAAAATTCTTAAAGTTTCTAAAATTTTAAACGATTTATAAATAATAAATGTGCTGCAACTATTTATTTTCTCTAATTAACCCTTCTATTCTCAACTTTTTTTCAATTATTGAGATAGTGAAAACAGGAACTCAAATTTTTTTTCCCTTCAGACAGCATGGCCAATAATGGGGTACGGACACCCTTAATCCCGCAAATTAAGGGGAAAAGACAAGAACAGACAATCAATATTAAAGCACCAATTTTAACGTTTATATTTTACGTTGGATGGGTGATTCTACAGTACCCTTCACAGTTTGATGCTATTTTCAAACATGATGTAACTAGAACTTAAACAATAAAATAATAAATCATGACCATTTATAATTTTACGGAATAAACTGACTACTTATTCAATTGGTGAGTTGATCTATATAAATCAATAAAATTTTTATAAATGTGATTCTACAATATTCTCTACGGCACTAAGATATCCAATTGACTTGAGTCTACCAAAATTTCTTAACAAGCTAATTCAATATTCTTATTGGCTTGAGTATTGATTAGAAAAATTAAAAAATAACTCTAATTATATAAACCGACTAGTATTTAATGTAAAATACTTGAGTTAAACTTTTTCTTTGTTTACATGAGAAATATATGAGCTCAAGTCATATTATTTTTATAATTACAAATTTTAAAAAATAAAAATAAATATTTGGTCAAAAGATAACATCACAACTTTAAAATAATATACATTTTAGTCATATAATTTCATATTAATTTAATTTTTTTTATTGAAATATTGATTTAAAATAATGTATAAGCGTGTAACCACATTTTAATACACTATTTTAAAACATTTTAACTCATTTATATTTTATAAAATTATAAGTTAATTTTAAAGCTACTTTCTCAATAAAGTTGAATATATAATACCAAAAACAAAATATTATCAAAAATACCAAATATATATATATATATATATATATGGTTGCACTATTATGTGCACTTATATAATTATATATGGATGGATGCATCTCAAGCTCAAACCATCCAATAGTTTTTTTTTTCTTCTTTTTATGCTGCATAAATGAATCAGTTGTTTAATATGTTTTATTTTTAATCTCTCTCAGTAAAAAAAAAATATGTTTATTTTCTTCTAAATACTAAAAAATATATGTTCATTCATGTTATAAGAACAATGAACATATGCGTTATTTCTTGAGAAAGTTAAAAATAAAATTCTATGTATGAAGAAGGATTATGCCATACAATTAAATTTTTACTAGAATAAAAGTATTTCTATAAGTTCTGTAAGCTCTTTGAGTCTCTTTTTACGATATTTTACTTGTGATCAGTATCACACACACTCAAGTAGTTTCTAACGCTTTGTATGATCGTATATTCACTACAACAATAATGAACTTTTGGGACGGTTTTAAATTAAAAAATCGATCAACCATCTCGAAAAGGGTGTTTTCAGGACTTTTGGCGTTGTTTTTTGAAAAACGTTTTAAGGATGGTTATTAACCTTCCTGAACTATCTTTCTTTTGGGACGGTTAAAAATCGTTCCTAAAACCTCTTCTAAAACACACACATCCCTTGCATTTTGCAATTCTCAATATCAAAACCTAAAACACTCACAGACCTTGCGCTTCACTTTCTTTGTCTTCGATAGCTAGGGAACCCACTCTCTGAAGCCACTCCCAACTACTATCGTTCCAGCCACCCCTACTCTGACAATTGTTGTGCCTTATTCCTTCGTTTATTCTAGCGTCTCCTGCAGCAACCTCCAGCAACAATGACTTCAAGCAGCCCAGCCACAACGTAAGGAGGTTCGGACTCTTCCACGAACATAGCCAAGCCCCGTGCGACGCTAGCTTGTCCTCCTCACTCGACGAACTCCAAACTCATGCTAGATTCACTTGGACTGGTAAATATCAACAATTCTCATTTAGATTCAACTATTATTTTTATTCTTCTTTCTCATCATCTTTTTCTTTCTTTTAGTCGATAGTACTTCAAATCAAATTGTATATTCTAAGATTCAAGTTTGCTAATTGGTTCAGTGGATTATTTATTTTAGTTATTTATTGATACGAACCAGATCGCGCCATCAATAAGGCCCGACACATTTCATGGACCAGGCCGAAGGAGGGGTGAAATATTGGCGTAGAAAGGCACACCACAACACGAGCAAGGGTACCAACATGTGAGACATGGGAGTGCCAAGCTAATTGTGGATTTTCTGAAATTTTGAGCTGCGCCGCGGCATGATATTCCCCCGCCGTGGCTAGCGACTTTCTGTTTTGGTAGGGATTTTTGGTTAGAGGTGAGCGCCGCGGCACAAGTGTTTCTGTTTTTGATCAGAAGGCTGGGTAGATGTGCGCGCAGGGAGAGCAGATGCGCGCGCAGCACTGGGCAGACGAGCGCGTAGAGTTGGAAGAACGTACGCGCCGCGGCATGGCTTTGGGGCGCCGCGGCATAAGCCTCTCGGGTTGGATGCCATGGTTCCTCGCCGCGGCATGGAATTTACTCCGCTGCGGCCCGCCTACTTTTAATTATCTTCCCGAGCCTCCTCGCCACGGCATAGATAATCCCCCGCCGCGGCACAGATATAAAATTATAATTTTACACCATTGGATTAAAAACCAATGGCTAGGATTCATTTTAACTTTTAGGGCTTTGATGTACTCTATAAATAGGACCATTATGTGCAGCAAATGTAACCTTTGTTCATTTTATGAGAAAATTTGTTTGAAAACAAATTGAGAGCCAAAGCTCTTTGCTTCAATGCAAACCAAGAACTTATCAAAGGATTTGCATCCCTTTGTGGCGTTTACCTTCTTTTTCGTGCGTGGTGCGTAATATCCATGTGTTGAGGTGAGTTTCTTGCAGCCAAAAATCTGTTGTTGTGCTTAGAATTCGCATGCTAATTTGTTGTTGGGTCTTGAACCGTCCTCTTGTGGTTCTCTAGCCTCGTAGCTAGTTGGGTCGTAGGAATCGTGTTGCGGGGTTTGCATCATTTGGTATCAGAGCTCTAGGTTGAGACTCTAAATTCCTATCTTAATTTGTGTCAATTTCTATTTCTTAGCACATAAGAAAATTCTTCACAAAATTTTTTTTTGTGTTTTTCTTTGTTTCTATGTGTTTATTGCATTTCCTGAATTAACCTGATTGATGTTGTTGTTTCCTTCTTATCTTGATTGAATTTGGAAGGGTTTTCATGTTGAAAATTTCCTTAAAATCATTTTCGTAAAGGAAGGGTATTTTGGTAATCTCACATGTTTTGTTCGTTTTGAAAAGTGAGAACAAAACTATTTTCTCTTATTTAAAAAAAAAAAAAAATCTTCCGAAAATATTTCACGAAAATATCTCGTGAAAATATCTCACGAAAATATCTCGTGAAAATATCTCCCGAAAATATCTCGCTAGATATTTTATAAAAAAAAAGATAGAGGATATTTCGGAAATTATTAAAAAAAAAAAAAAGAGAGAGAGAAAAGAGAGTGAATTCTTGATTTTTCGAGAATTTACGAAATTTCTTTCGTTTTAGCGTCGTTCGCGCTTTGACGAATCGTTTCTTTGTTTGTTTGCGTTTTACAAGTTTGAATTTGCTAAATTGAACTTGTTTCCAAACTAATAGAGTTAGAGTTTCAAAATACTTCGAGTTAGTTTCCTTTGTGTTCAACATTGGATATTGCAAACTACGGATTGTTGAGAACGAGAACTCTACTATTGGGTGGAAATCTTGGATGGTTTGGTTTGTCATAGGGCTTCGAGCGCTTGGGCAATCAAATTTGAGTGTAAACACGTGAGGTAACGAGTGAAAGTTCCATTTTTGTTAATTGCTAATTGTTTGCTTGAATTAGTGTTATTGAGTATGTCTGACAGGAATAGCTCAGAGGAAAGACCCGACACAGCTTTTATGATGAGGGCGTTACAACAGTCCATGGAACGGATGAATGCCGTCATGGCCAATATGAATGAGCGGTTGGAGAGACAAGAGGTAACTATCGCCAACTTGCGGCAAGAAGCACCGCAAAATGCTCCTAATGTAGGAAGGCCTAATAGGAGGGCCCATATTGAAGAGGAGTTGGAGGAGGATAGTTTTGGTGAGGATAATTATGAGGGTGAAGGGAGGATGCTCTTTGGAGGACGACATGGGCCTAGAGGAGGCCATGGTTGGGGAGGAGTTAGGAGACCCCCACAACGACCCTATGACGGGGTTGATAGGAACTTGGATAGTATTAAAATGAAAATGCCGGCATTCCAAGGAAAGAATGACCCAAAACTTTACTTGGAGTGGGAGAAGAAGGTTGAGCATATATTTGAATGCCACAACTACTCCGATGAAAAAAAGGTTAAATTGGCGGTGATTGAGTTTACTGACTATGCTTTGAACTGGTGGGATCAGTTGGTAGTTGGTAAGAGGAGGAATGGAGAAAGGCCGATAAGTAGTTGGGAGGATATGAAAGCAATCATACGGAAGAGGTTTGTTCTGAGCCACTACTACCGAGAGCTTTATCAGAGATTGCAACGGCTCAATCAAGGCTTTCGATCGGTTGATGAGTATTACAAGGAAATGGAGGTAGCCATGGTTAGGGCTAACATTGAGGAGGATAGAGAAGCCACTATGGCTTGGTTTTTGAGTGGGCTAAATTTGGAAATTGCCAATGTTGTGGAGCTTCATCATTATGTGGAGTTGGAAGACATGGTCCACATGGCGATCAAAGTGGAAGGGCAATTCAAGAGAAGAAGCAACCGGATACAACCACAAAGGCCGATTGCTCCAACACCTTGGGTACAAGATTCTAAGCTCCAAGAAGGAACTAGCTCCAAGCCCCGCTTTGAAGTCAATAAGGGCAAAGAGATGGAGGCTAGTAAGGATAAAGGAAAAGGTAAAGTTGAAACCTTTCCCCGAAATTGAGATGTTAGTTGTTTTCGCTGTCTTGGAAAGGGTCATTATGCATCCCAATGTCCGAACAAGAAAGCAACGATCATGCAAGCCAATGGGGAGGTGGCGACTGATGAAGAGAGTGATGGTGAGGAGATGCCACCATTAGAAGAAGCAAGTGAGGAAGAAATAGTTCCAGTTAAGGGAGACTTGATTATGGTAGGGTGAGCGCCCAAGGATCACTTAAAGGAATGTGACATGGATTCACAAAGAAGAAACATTTTCCATACAAGATGTCACGTGAATTGCAAAGTCTGCAGCCTAATCATTGATGGGGGTTGTTGTACCAATATTGCTAGTACTACCCTAATTGAGAAGTTAGGGTTACCCAAAACCGAACATCCCACACCTTATAAACTACAATGGTTGAATGATCAAGGTGAGGAGAAGGTAGAACATCAAGTCTTGGATCCTTTGCTATGGGAAATTATCAAGATGTTGTATTATGTGATGTGGTACTGATGCAGGTTGGGCATATGATATTGGGCAGGCCTTGGCAATATGATCGACGGGTGACTTATTACGGTTATAAAAATAAGTACTCGTTCGAGAAGGATGGAAGTAAAATAACCTTTGTCCCCCTTACCCCGAAAGAAGTACTTGAAGATCATTTGAAAATCAAGAACAAGGGAGAACAAGAAAAGGGAAAGGGGAAGAAAAAAGGTGAAGTGTCCAAGGAGAAGAATGGGCATACCAAACAAAAGGAAGAGAAGAAAAAAACGAAGGAATGTTTCTTTTCTAACTTTTGTTTCTTGCAGGATCCTTATGATGAGGAGCAAATTAAGGATGGACTACAAAACTTACCCCATGATGAAGGTCCGAATTCAAGGTCAAATTCTCTTGAAGAGGGAGGGAATGATACGAACTAGATCGCCCCACCAATAAGGCCCGACACATATCATGGACCAGGCCGAAGGAGGGGTGAAATATTGGGGCAGAAAGGCACACCACAACACGAGCAAGGGTACCAACATGTGAGACATGTGAGTGCCAAGCTAATTGTGGATTTTCTGAAATTTTAAGCTGCGCCGCAGCTAGCGACTTTCTGTTTTGGTAGGGATTTTTGGCCAGAGGTGCGCGCCGCAGCATGAAATATGTGCGCCACGGCACAAGTGTTTCTGTTTTTGATTAGAAGGCTGGGTAGACACACTCGCAGGGAGAGCAGACAAGCGCGCAGAGTTGGAAGGACGTGCGCGCCGTGGCATGGCTTTGGGGCGCCGCGGCACAAGCCTCTCGGGTTGGATGCCATGGTTCCTCGCCGCGGCATGGAATTTACTCCGCCGCGGCCCACCTACTTTTAATTATCTTCCTGAGCCTCCTCGTCGTGGCATAAATAATCCCCCGCCGCGGCACAAATATAAAATTGTAATTTTGCACCATTGGATTAAAAACCAATGGCTAGGATTCATTTTAACTTTTAGGGCTTTGATGTACTCTATAAATAGGACCATTATGTGCTGCAAATGTAACCTTTGTTCATTTTATGAGAAAATTTGTTTGAAAACAAATTGAGAGCTAAAGCTCTTTGCTTCAATGCAAACCAAGAACTTATCAAAGGATTTGCATCCCTTTGTGGCGTTCACCCTCTTTTCCGTGCGTGGTGCGTAATATCCATGTGTTGAGGTGAGTTTCTTGCAGCCAAAAATCTGTTGTTGTGCTTAGAATTCGCATGCTAATTTGTTGTTGGGTCTTGAACCGTCCTCTTGTGGTTCTCTAGCCTCGTAGCTAGTTGGGTCGTAGGAATCGTGTTGCGGGGTTCGCATCATTTATTTTTTGCATTATTTTAGAATGTATTGCTTGAGCTAACCAATGAATGAAGATTTCCTTTATTGTTTGTGTATATGTCAGTTTAGAACAAGAAATGTTATTTTATTAGCTGTAAGTTTTGAAATTATTGTTTGGTAGACTTTAAATATGATAGAATTTGATTCTTTAATTTGCTCTCATCAAAATTGCTTAGAACTTGTTATGCTTATATTAATTGATGGTCAACCTCCTACCAAGCACGAGTAGCCTAGATGGTAAAACTGTTTGAGTGCACTGTGCAGGACTGTGGGCTTTGCTGGACAGCGAAGCATATGGGTTCGAGGCTTGGAGCATGAGCTTCGATGTCGAGCCTCACCATAGTCTCTCACTAGCCTTGTGCAAGTATACCTGGCTCAGGTTCGTGCAGCAACTGACTATGATCCTCGGTGGTGCGGTGATGTGTGGCAATAGCTTTATCCTCCCTAAACGGTGGGGAGCCTTTATTTTTGACAAAAAAAAAAAAAAAAAACCTCCTTACTCTTAGATTTTTTTTTTGTTTTGGAAATTATGGACATATAAGTTAGATTTGTTACTTTTCCAATTAAAATAGAATAGGAGAACCTTAGTTAGAATGACTTGACAATTAAACTCAAATAATAATCAATTAAAGGAGTGATTAGCACTTATCTAGGTTTAAATGGTCTTTTGTTTATCTATATTTGCTGGTTATAATCTCTGTTTTTACTTTCTATTGTCTCTACAATTCACAACATGGTTAGATTTAATCTATTCAAAGTTTTAAGGCTACACTATGTGCAATTACCATCACTTGTTGGGTCATGAAGTTGAGGTTTAGATGGTTCGTAATACATTGCCTTGTCGGTTCGGTGCACCTGGTGTTCTAGAGCTTAATGCATTTCAAGGATGTTATCTGGTTCATTTTCTTAGTGTTTATCTATTGTTATCGATTTGTTGATAATGTATTTTACTGACCATGCATATTAAATTTGTCAAGACATAAGACACTCTTAGAACCCTCTACCAATTGTTTGGCTGTGGAAAATTTTAAAATTTGTTGTTTTAAGTTAATTAATGATGTTTTGTATTAGACTTTTGATTCCAGTTGTGGTTTTTTTTTTTTTTAATTTTTTTATTGAATTCATATTTTGTCTAAAGTCAATTGCATATGTTACTTATTATCATGGTTTTGGTTGTTCCCATTTTTTGTTTCCTATCCTTTAAGTCTTCAATAAGATTTTATTATTATTTATTTCTTTCATAATAGGTTTTTGCTATAAAGAGTGTCTTACAAAAGCCCATTAGATTGATTAAAGGACCTCTTGGAACAGGAAAATTTGTTACATCTGCAATAATTGTGTATCACATGGCTAAACAAGGCCAGGGACAGGTGAAGTCCTCAATATTGTCCAACTTTCTCTCTTTCATTGAGATCTGTTTCATTTTCAATAGAGTTTTTTCTCTCTTGCCAAAAAAATATAAATCAGGTTTTGATTTGTGCTCCTAGTAATGTGGTTGTTGACCAACTAGCTGAAAAGATCAGTGCCATTGGACTAAAGGTAGAGTCCTATTTTTCTTGGCATTTCATAACATCTATAAGGATTTATCTTTAGCTTATTAGATAAGTGTCACTAGATTTATTTATTTGTTTTATATTGTTTATTATTATTTTCATGATGTCCTGTTTAAGTTTTAAATAGTATAGAGTTGTTACGAACTGGTTCTCTTGATAGAAATAACACAACAATTAATCGCCCAATAATTAGTCAAACTACACTTTAACAAAATTGAGTAAATTCTTTAGAAGTGTATTAGGAATTTCAGCAAGAAAAACTGTGGGAAATTTTAAGCATTCTAGACGCTGGTTTCTCTCGCTCGAGCTAGGCTCTTTTACAAGTTTTTCCACACCTCACTCCACTCAAAAATGCTTGTATATATTGTTCTAAAAATAGATAGGTTAGGCCACGTGGACATTGTAACCAAATCTCCTAGTAGTCCCCAAAATAACAAACTAACAATGAAATGGAAATAACAAACTATTGAAAAGAAATAACAAACTGAAATGGAAATGAAGTCACAAACAGAATTTAACCAAACCACTTATCTGTTAACTATTTTCCTCCTCTCCTCTATGCATAGGTAAAACGCATTGTAGGTCTAACAATACCCCCTCCTAAAGATTCACCTTGTCCTCAAGGTGAAAGTGGGGAAATTGCTCCAACACTTTAGAATAGTCTTCCCAAGTAGCTTCGAACTCTGGTAAATTCTTCCATTGCAGTAACACCTCTAGCTCATTAGGCAACCCTTGGTCTCTTGTGCGTACGCCCAATAGTTTCTTTGGTTCTACAATCATTTCCATATCTAGGGAAAACTGCGCAGGCAAGACAGAGGATGAGTATGCAACTCCCTTAGCAGGCCTCAGTTGAGAAACATGAAAAACATGGTGGACGGTAGTGGTGGGGGGCAACTCTAAATGGTAAGCCACTTTCCCAATCTGATGCAGCATCTTATAGGGGTCATAGTATCTTGCTGCAAGCTTCTCATACTTCCTTTTTGCCAAAGATTTTTGTCAATAAGACTTTAGTTTCAAAAACACCAAGTCACCTACCTTGAACTCCTCGGAATGTCTCTTGTGATCTGCATTCTTTTTCATTCTTTGTTGGTCGTGAATTAATTGCATTTTTAATTCATCTAAATTTGCATCTCTATCTTCTAACACCTGCTCAACAACACCAACACTAGTTGTGTGATTCTCATATTGAATCAGTTTGGGAGGGTCTCTCCCATATGCGACCTTGGAAGGTGTGGTCTTTGTGGAGCTATGGAAAGAAGTGTTGTACCAATACTCTGCCCATGAAAACTATGCCGCCCACTTCCTTGGTTTTTCTGAAGCAAAACACCTTAAATATGTCTCAAGGGTTCTATTGACCACTTCTGTTTGCCCGTCAGTCTGAGGATGATAAGCCGTACTTCGTGTCAAAGTATGAACTAGTCCTCCTGATATAAATAACACAACAATTAACAGCCCAATAATCAATTAAACTACACATTAACAAAACTGAGTAAATTCTTTAGAAGCGTATAAGGAATTTCAGCAAGAAAAATTGTGGAAAATTTCAAGCATTTGAGAGGTTTGGTTCTCTCCCTTGAGCTAGGCTCTTTTATAAGTTTTTCCACACCTCACTCCATTCACAAATGCTTGTATATATTGTTCTAAAAACAAATAGGTTATTCCAAGTGGACATTGTAACCAACTCTCCTAGTAGTTTCCAAAATAACAAACTAGCCACGAAATTGAAATAACAAACTATTGAAAAGAAATAACAAACTGAAATGGAAAGGAAGTAACAAACAGAATTTAAACAAACCACTTATCTGTTAACTATTTTCCTCCCCTCTTTCGTGCATAGGTAAAATGCACTATGGGTCTAACAAGAGCTTATAGGAAGATACCAATGGTCAAACTAGCTGGTGTACTAGTATTTCAGCATTGGTAGTGCAGTGAAGTCGGTCATCACTTGATATTTTGGCTCGTTGTGAATCTAGTATTTTCGTAACTTTTATGTCTAACAACACGAGAGATTTTCCATTACACCTTCTCATATTTATAATTTCTTTTCTTTTCTAAATTTATTTTGATGTTAAGGCTATTAGGCTTTGTGAAAAATCAAGGGAAGCTGTAAGATCTCTTGTTGCGTATTTGACACTTCACTACCAGGTTTGATACTATTCTTAAGATAGCAACTAGGTTAATCTTGTGTAATTGAATTATTAATTTTTTTTAATAAATGGTTTTGCTATTTGTTGTTATGTTTAATGATGCTTAGGGTCCTTGAACATGTTGAATCTTTTTAGAAACATTGCAGTATATTAATGCAAGTGACCCCATTTTTAAAATATGATGACATGAATTGTTTCACTTGCATGAGAACTATCCAGCAGTGATGAGAAAAAGTACAAAGCCCTGAAACGGGCAACTGAGAGAGTGATATTCATACATTTTGTGTTAGCCTCAACAACTATGTGTTATTCCTATCATTATTTAGATTAATGTGTGTATATATAAATGTATGAATATGTATTTTTTATTCCTATCATTTATTTGTAAGACGTGTATTTGGATATAATAACTTTGATTTTAGTGATGAATGTATATTAATTAATATGTGTATTTGGATATATATAACGACTTTGATGTTTATGATGAATATATATTGTTCATATGTGTATTTGGATCTTTTAACGACATTATATAATTGTTTATAACTTGAACATTAAATATTTATTTATATAGTTTGTAGGAAAAAAATATACAGAGGATATTGATATTTATTAACATAAATTATGTACATTTGTTATTAACAAAATAAGTAGAACTTGAGATTATGACTTAATATTTAAGGTAAAAATTAAACCAAAATTTGTAATTAACTACTAATTGTTAGTAATTAACTAGGTCTATGAACTTTTTTATGCTTAGTCTCATGTAGATATTGAAAAAATATATTAAGAATTACTCCAATAATTTTATAACTAATCATCAATTATATGATAGTGATTAATTGATAATATTACTTAAATGTTGATATTGTTATTATTGATTTTGAATACATATATATATTGAGAATTTCAAAATTTTATAGAAGATGTCTATGTTTTAATAATAAAAAATAATATATTGAAACTTTTTTAAAAAAATTTAAATCATCCCAAAAAATAAGAGTTTAACTGTCCCAAAATTATTTTAGAGACAATTACATTTTACTTTTAGGGACGGTTATTAGCCTTACTTTTTGGGACTCCCTCATATGGGGATGGTTAAGACCAAAAAAACAACCGTCCCAAAAAGCATTTAAAACCCTTTTTTGTGCTAGTGGTTACACACATACGGGATGGTTGGGAGCATGTAGTTTGCATGCATGTTACAATATATTTTTATCTTTTTACTTCTTACTAAGTATGGATATTTGTGAAAATTTTCTTTACTAATTTTTACTTGAGAAAAATCCTTTCTTTCTTTAGCTCGTTGAGATCTCGCTATCTGCTCGTCGAGGTAGGTCAGTGAGGGGTCGATGAAGTTGGCTTTTTTGTTTTACTAACCGTTAGACCTTGCAGTGATTTCGTTGGTAGTTTGCTGGTACCTCACATAAGTGGGTCGACGAGGGGTCCACGAGAGTCATAGTACATGAAAAATTCTTTATAAATATCCATTCACTTCTTTGTTTTCTTAAGAATTTTAAGAAATAAAATTTTACAGTTTTTTAATTTCATTTCTATATCTCTAAAAATTACTTATCTTATGAAATCATTAATACGTTGAGTATTCTTTTTAGTATTAGTGATTTGATGTTCTAAAAATAGATTTCTTATCTTAAAAAATTATGATTCGATATTTGTAATACATTGAGTGTGATTGTGTATTGCAATACGAAGGTTTTATATTAAAAACACAATTTGTATTATTTTTAGATTCTGTCTCAACAATACGTTGAATGTATTTTCATATTATTGATACGAGAAGATTTTAGAAAATTATATTTTGGGAGAATTATATTATGTTTAGATATCAAGAATACTGATTGCAGGTACTAATATCACATTGCGCGGTGGCGTGGCTTTGGAGGTGAGCTGGATTCTTTTTAGATCAAAGTAGTTGTGGTGATGGCTGGTGAGAACTAGTAGTTAGAATGGGTGGTCTCGACTAATAGAAATATTGACGTTTTATTTTATCGAGTCTATATAACTATTTATTTCATCTTAATGAATTTGGCTACTGAATAATTATTTTAAGTAGTAATATGTAGATGTTATTACTTATAGGATCAGAGTTTAAATAAAATTACCACATTATATTATTATATTTGAATATTTTGATACATGTATAAGTACAATTAGTGATTCAATCTAATATATGCTTATTGTTTTAAAAAGATTCTATTTGTTTATTGTTTTAGTTTGTGTACTTATTTTTGTTTCTATACTATACTTATTAGTCTTCCGTTTTTGAGTGAATTTTAAGGTGTCCTTGCCATCTTACTTTGATTGTTATCAGGGTTACGACTTTATCAATTTCATTAATGTTCAAAAAGTAGACTTAAATGGTATAGATAGATAGGTAACAACTCTGAACAAAAATTTGTAACATACATTATTAGCTTATTATAACGTAAATATGTCTCATATAAAATAACCTAGAAAAAGAAATATTGTGAAATAAAGAAAATAAAATTAAAATTTAAAGTTTATTAAGGAAGTATGTAAATAGATAAGTTAGTATGAACATTGAGGATGCGTAAAAATTACTCGAATTAATTCAAATTAATTAAACCAAAACAATTTAATTCAATTTTATCGGTTTTAAAAGATTAATTTTAATTTTTAAGAAATTAATTGGTTGGTTCATTTTTCAAGTTTCAAAAACCAATCAAAATTCAACCAACCTATATGTATATTACATTAATTTTATTAATTTATTTTTTATTTTTACCCCCTTTTTTTAACAAGATAAATACTTTTTGAGTATAAATTTAGCCTTTGACCAATAACAAATTTTATTCATCTACAATCCTAAATCTTTTTTCTTATATTTGTACGTTTGATTAAGATAGAATTATTTAAATTAGCACTTTTTTTTTCAAACTCTATATATATTTTTTTATGTTAGAACAGTACAATTTAACCAATAGTTATTATGATATCGTAAATGTAATATAATTTTTTTATAGAAAATAAATGTAATATAAATTGAATATTTTAAAGTTTGTAGAAGACAATGTTTTTAAAGCATCACATTTATATGAAATAATTTAAAGAAAAATAATAGGTTCCAAAACTCGTCCAACCTACAGGTTTTGGTTTAATTTGAATTGATTTTACAAATTTAATTAGTTTACTTTGATTTTTATTTCTCAAGAATCTATTACATTAAATTAATTAGAATTTTAGTTCAAAATCAAACCAATCTAATTTAAAAACAATAGTGAGATAAAAGCTATTGCGAATAAAAAGAAAAAAAAATTGAGTAGGGGGTTTAGACGTTTATTGGGTGAAAGGAAAAGATCCTTTTTTTTTTTTTAATTCATTTAGATCCTTATTTTTTTTGAGTAAGATATTACAGGTCCATTATATTATAAAAAAGAAGTGTATATAATTCCATAAATATTAAAAATAAGAATTTAAATTTCATCATTATTCAAAAAATATACTTTAGTTTTAAGATTAAATTACACTTTTTATGCTAAAATTCATAATTTTTATTAATAACATGACTAAAAATATTTAACAATAAATTAAGAGACTAAAATGTATTTTTTTATATAATAACAGGACTATTTAGTCTTTTTGGTGCCTTGTAGATGATATTCGTTTTGGGATCATTGTTTAGAAAAATTACTTACATGAAGTTACACAGTTCACATATTTATAAAAAGGCTAATACTGCAACTGATATTATAGCGTCTAGGCCTCTTTGTCTATGTATAGTGGCTTCATGATGGATGTCCCGAACTTTCATTAATTATTTCATTTATTTTAATACTAATAATAAATTTAATTATAAATTTTATTAAAAATTAATTGAAAAACTCATAAAAAATATTATAAAAATATTGTAAAAAGATGCCAACTTAAATAAAATGTTTTGATGTCTAACCTGCTAGCTACATTCTTTTATTAAAAAGAAGCCACGGCATGAAACTGTTTTTATGACCCCAGTACTCCAGAGTTTTCCTTGAGATAAACATGGGAAACAATTTCAAACTTTATGTCTTACTTTAAAGTTGCCTCACCAAAAAGCATTGTTTCAAACAAAAAAAGTGTATCATTTAAATTATTTGTCCATCGAATTAGCAAAGGAAACTTTTTTACCTTGACTATTGAATTTTTTATGTTTTTATTTAGTTTTTTATTTTGTTATAATAAAAAGAAAATCTTATATCAATCATTATCTAACTAATTTTTTTCTTGCATAATTATCTAGCTTTTATAATAAAAAAAATCTTATATCAATCATTATCTAACTAATTTTTTTCTTGCATAATTATCTAGCTTTTTTATTAGCAACAATTATGAAGTTGTGTTTCTCACTTAATAAAAGGAAAAAACATTATTTTAATTCTACAACAATTATTATATTATAATAATGAGGTTCCATAATTTAACAAAATATTTAAATTAATCCAATTAATATAACATCATTGAAATTAAGGGTTATACATAACTAAAAATGTATTTATTAACTAGATGTCTAATTAATTAAAAATAACTTAGTTTAAGCTATAATAATTAAAAAAAATTCTAAAAAAATATTCATATATAATAAAAAAGCTTGAAATCTTTTATTTTCCACAATACAAAGACAAAAAACTTCGATTTGAAAATGATAGAATTTAAGGATATTATAACTTCATTTGACACTAAAATATATAAAATTATTCAAATTTATTTAAATATAAAATTGTGATTTAGATTTATTTAGTTATTTCTTAAAATTTTTGGAATCAATTAGACTTACTTAAAAATAATAAAACTAAACTTTTTATTTAAAAAAAATAATTGGACTAAATCAGCTCTTTAGCCCTTAATAAAAGAGAAGATATTCGTGTTTAACTCGTTGTATACACAATAATAAACAAAAATATATTACTTTAATTAAAAGTGACTTTTTTTTTTTTTTGATACATAAAAAGTGACTTATTAAGTTCATGCAATTTGTGCCGTAGCTTTTTAAGCTTTTTAAGCTTTTTATTTTATTTTATTTTTATTATATATATAATTAAGTAATAGATAATAAAAATATTACTTAATTATATATATAATAAAAATAAAATAAAATAAAATAAAAAATTGTTATTTTTGAAGATCTGCACCACCATCGCCACTGCACCACCATCATCAAATACCCTCACAACAAAATCATCGCCACTGCACGAACCCATCAGATCTGCACCACCATCGCCACTGCACCACCATCATCGCCTCTGAACCACCATCATCGCCACTGATACGTAGAGCTGCACCATCATCGCACCATCAGATCTGTAGAGCTGCACCATCATCGCCACTGCACGAACCCATCAGATACGTAGAGCTGCACCATCATCGCCACTGCACGAACCCATCAGATCTGCACCACCATCGCAACCACTGAACCACCATCATCGCCACTGCACCACCATCAGATCTGCACCACCATCGACACTGAACCCATCAGATCTGCACCACCATCGTGTTGCTGCTCAAACTTCGAAATCGCCACTGTTCGTGTTGCTGCTCAAACTCCACGAACCCATCAGATCTGCACCACCATCGCCACTGTTCGTGTTACTGCTCAAACTCCACGAACCCATCAGATCTCTGTGAAGAAGACCATCATATCCGACACACTCACCAGCATACCCACGTTCAGTCACCAGCGCTGCCTTGCTGCCGTGTCCACTCGGGTTTTTTGTTGTGCTGTGTCCTTGGCCAACGCGTATTGGCTACCACCCAGGTTTTTGTTGTGCTGTGTCCTTTGTGATTTGGATATGATTTTAACTATAGGTTGCATTTATTTGATTTAATATTTATAACCTGTTGTCTGTTGTGTTTAAGGATTTGCTATTATGACAAATCCTATAAATCAACAAAATGTGGGTATTACTCCCTCCGACAATTATCCTAGTCATTCAACAATGTTTAAGAAATCATCCCTTCCGCCCACACATAACAAATCACAAAAAAGTTATGCACAGGTTATTTGTGATAACATCTCAAATCTAGTTATTGAACCGCATGAAATACCCCTTTCAAAGACCAATAGCAATGTTCAATCCTCCGACAAAAACTCCACGAACATTTTTATTGAGTCAGGTGTGACACCGAACCCAACAAAAAATGGAGACATTGCATGTGTTACTTTAGATCCAAAAATTTATCAAAATCGTTTGAATCTCTGCAAGTTCTCATTAATTGGCAGATTAATCCTCTCTAAAGGAGACAAACCCTGGAGTCAGGGTGATCTAAAAACCCGACTCAACACAATCTGGAACTTATCGTCAAACTGGAAACTTATCGCCCTGGGCCGTGGTTTCTATCATATATTGTTGCACTCCCCGGAGGATCAGAACAAAGTTAAGGCTAATGCCCCGATCAATGTTAAGCCAGGCATCTTTCGTGTTCAACCATGGACACCCAACTTTAACCCACACACTCAAAAATCTACAAATGCTCAAGTTTGGGTTCGTTTTTATAATTTACCATGGGAATTCTGGGACAAACAAATTCTTGCACAAATTGCAAGAGCCATTGGGGTCCCACTAAAAATTGACAACGCTACACTCAATGGCGAGTTAGGTCAATTTGCTAGAATTTTAATTGATATCGATTTGGCACGCAAGCTTGAGGAACAGGTAATGGTGGAAGTTGAATCACTTAAGATTTTTGTGGATCTGTTTTATGAAAATGTGCCAGACTTTTGTAACCTTTGTTCATCAGTGGGACCTGCAGCCTTTAAATGTAGAAAAAATGTTAATGTCACTGCAGAAAAAAACAACGAGACACAAACAAATAGGCCTCAAGTACACTCACGACAGAAACAAATTTATAGGCCTAAGGTCACTTCAACTGTCAATACAGTTATGGTAAGCAATGCTTTTGCTGCTCTTCATACTATTGACACAAATATCACTACCCCATCTCTTCCTACAGTAAACATACCACCTAAAGAAGCAGTCACATCAACCACATCTACTACTCCATTAATAAATATTGCCAAATCCACGGACCTAGCCACTACGTCCTCCACAAATTTAACTGCAAATGCAGCAGTTTTAACTATTCCAACAGGATCTACTGTAAACACATCTGGTACTATAGACATCCCTAACATTGGATTCCTACCCCCTCTTGCTAAATCGAGACCCAACTTGCCTGCTCTTTCCCTCCCACCTTCTTCTTCAGTCTCCGTAGCCGACCTCAGTGAGCGTATGCAGAAAATGAAACAACAGTATACCAAAGATAAGGAAGATTTAGGTTGGCAAATTGTAACTGGTAAAAATCGTCGTGCTCGATCAGCTAGTCCACGTTTCCAACCTATGAGATATACACCCTTTATAGGGGACTCTGATAGTAACTCAACATGATAGTACTTTACTGGAACTGTAGAGGTATTTCCAATAAGAACACACGAAATACCCTACGAAGTTTTTGCAAAAAGGAAAAACCAGACTTTCTTTGCATAGCAGAACCTATGTCTGATCCTAAAACCATTCATGATCGTTTTTGGCAACATTTGGGTTATACCTTCATCGGATCAAACTCCACAAGGGTTAGCAAACTTTGGCTCTTTGCAGCTCCTGCAGTGGCAAGTGATACAACAATCGTTATACAACACCAACAACATATAACGGTCACTTACACAGCAAACTCAAAAAACTTTCTTTTAACATTTATTTATGGTAAGGGAACATATGTTAGAAGAAGAGACCTATGGGACTCACTAAGGACGATTTCAGATACCCAAGCCCCTTGGCTAGTAATAGGAGACTTTAATGCTGTTCTTGGATCCCATGAAACTACTGGCTTAACTCGTAGCAATACCTCTATAGAAGATTTTAGTGCTATGATCTCTTCTTGTAACTTGGTTGATATTGACACTAAAGGGGCCTTCTACACTTACTGTAAAGGTGGACTTTCTCAAATACGATCAAGATTAGATCGTGGGTTGTGTTCAGAATCCTTTCTAGACTCTTGGTCTACGGTTTCTTGCCATACCCTTCCTAGACACTGTTCAGATCACCATCCGCTTTTACTCACGGCTTCTACAACACGGAATGGTGGTCCAAGACCGTTCAGATTTCATGGTATGTGGCTCGAACACCCTGAATTTATGGATTTAGTGCGTGCCACTTGGTCAGTGCCTATCCAGGCTAGCGCTATGGGTATTGTTATTGGCAAACTTAAGGCTCTTAAATTGGTCCTCAAAACTTGGAACAAAACAGTCTTTGGTAATTTAAATCAAAATATTGCAACTGCAACAAATACACTTGCTGACATTCAACAGCGTTATAATGATGATTCTTTCTCTGAAGAGCTTTTGCAAATGGAGTCCGACGCTCACGCTGACTTAGACAGATTGTTGCGACAACAAGATATCTTTTTAAGAGAAAAAATCAGACTAAAATGGTTGAAAGGTGGCGATCGAAACTCCACTTTTTTCCACTCAATACTTCGTCGTCTAAAAGCACAAAAACCTTTGACACACCTGGATATTAATGGAGAAATAACTAATGATCCAGATGTAATAGCGACTCATATTTTGAACTACTATGAAAATCTTTTTTCAAGTCAGACAGGTGGAATGACAGATTTTACTCCCATAGAGTCAGCGGTGCCATCACTGGTCACCTCTGTGGACAATAAATGTTTACGACGTATACCATCATCAGAAGACATACGAGCTACAATTTTTGAAATGGATCCAATGAGTGCACCAGGACCAGATGGGTTTACTGGTAAATTTTTTCAACAGTGCTGGGATATTATCGGTACAGATATTGTACGAGCGGTTAAAGATTATTTTAAAACTGGTCGATTACACCATGGACTAAACTCCAATTTCTTAATTCTTATACCCAAACACCAACAAGCAAGCTCTATTGATCAGTATAGGCCTATTGTTTTAGGCAATTTTATGTACAAGCTAATAACAAAGATTATTGCTGGCAGATTAGGACATATATGCGCTCGTATTCTATCTCAAAATCAATTTGGATTCATTCCAGGCCGAAACATTGGCGACTGCATAGCAGGTGCTTCTGAATGCTTTAACGCTATGCAGCTTCCCAGCCGAAAAGGTAACATGGCTCTAAAAATTGACATTCACAAAGCTTTTGACACGATGCGTTGGGATTTTATTTTAAAAGTGATGAAATGCTTTGGCTTCGACGACATTTTTCTAGGTTGGATTAGAGATATATTCGCATCAGCAAAAATCTCAATTATAGTTAATGGTTCACTGATGAGTGCTCAAAAAGCACTAATATTTCGTGATTAATTGTGCTTGATTGATTGATATATAGATTTATTATGACTATTATTTCGATTATTTTCATAAATCTATCCATTCGGAGTCACGGGTATATTTTAGTGCATTTCAGGTGTTTTTAGCGTCAAAATGAGTCAAATGATGAAAACACGCGAAGACGGAACACTTACGGCGCTCGGATCACGAGTTACGGGCTAAACGAGACAAATATGTAAGCCTTACATAATGTGCCATCACATATGTAAGGGGGGACGTGAAAAGAAGGAAACCAATGCGCGCCGCGGCGAGAGAATTGCATGCCGCGGCGTGAGGCTCTCGGGTTTGATCCTGAAAACATAGAAGCATTGCGCGCCGCGGCGAGGGAATTGTATGCCGCGGCGGGGAGCTCTCGGGTTTTTGCATATTTTCCAAATTTTGTGTTGCGCCGCGGCGGGAAAAATGCATGCCGCGGCGCGCCTATTCCTATTGCAATCAGGAATGCCTTACATCTATAAATACCCCCTTTAGACCCCCTTTACAACCAGAACTCGAATTGGTACACAACTCTTACACCTTACAATTTTGCAACCAAACACGACATTCAATCAACTTTGGGAGTTTTGCTACACAAAAACGAAGCAAGAGAAACCATTCTAAGGATCCAAAGAAGCCGTCGACAATCGAAGATAAAGCTTACGGAGGAGTACGTCAACCGATCCATAAGCGGTATTTAGATCTAGGTTTTCTTTGGTGTTGTAGAATTCTATTTTTCTTCTTTTTTCGTTGGAGTGTATGTTCGTATTTTATTTGTCTATGAATATTAATATGAACATATCTGGCTAGTTTTATTATGGATGTTTAGTTTGTGTTGCCATGTTTGCTAGAACTGTGTATGGTGTATGTTTTATTGATTTAATATAAACAAATTACTTTTTGATTAAGAGCATGTTTAGATATTTGATTATGAATAATCATGGGCCCATTTGATGTTCGTAGTTAGATTGAAAAATCTGAGAATTTAGTTATAGGAACGTCACCTTAACTTTATTCCGAAACATTTAATCAAAGCTTCAAGTTAGTGACTTAGTCATAGCATTGATTTGATTGGCATGTTTTCCTTGCGCATAATTTGATTGCTATTTAATTTACCCCCGCCAAAGGCAGTTAATTAGTTAATCAACAAAGAGACCTACCCCCGCCAAAAGGAGTCTCGTAATTAAAAGGAAAGCCGGTAGTTTAGTTTATATAGGACGTTCTTGTTATTTCACCATACCTTTTCGATGCAAGCATGGTCAACCAAGCTAAACGTCCATACATCCTCCATTGATCTTCAAATCTATTTGAATTGATTGTGAATTTGCAATACTGTTTTCGTTTAATTGCTCGTACTTTGTTCCCGTTACAAATCAAACACTTTTCTTTTTACAGTTTTACTTGCATTAGAATTCTAGTTACTTAGAGTTTCAGTTTCACTAGAACTCTATTTAATTAGTCTTTTATTTTCATTAGAACTCTTTTTAGTTTAAAAGTTAGTTATTTAGAACCACTGCAATTCCTTGAGAGACCGACCTTGGAAGTTGCTTATCACTTTACTACGAGTGATTCGTACACTTGCGAGTACACATTTTAACACATCAAGTTTTTGGCGCCGTTGCCGGGGAATTGGCGTTTTGAATAATTTTCTTTTTAACTTTTTAGAGTTTCTTAATTTTTTTTTATTTGTTTATTTATTTTATTTGTTATCTTTTATTTATTTATTTATTTATTTTTATTTTTATTTTATTCAAAAAAAAAAAAAATTCAAAAAAAAAATCAGAAAATAAAAAAATCAAAAAAATAGTGTTTTTAATTGCTTAATCTGTGGTGCTTTGATTTTTCTGTTGTTTTTGTTAGTTTTTGAAAGGTACCGTTCATCAACAACATCAACAAATTTTAAAATGCACCTAATCAGGCTGGATACTGAAATCCAAGAGCCAATACAAATAAAGAACTACATGATATGACAGACATAGAGGTATGTAGCATTTGTGGTTTATATGGGCATTATGCTAACGTTTGCACTTTTGCAGGTGATTACTATGCATCCCCTAATCCAAACTTTGATTTTAATGAGAGATGTCACCCACCTTGGAATGATCCTTATTTCAGTACCTATAATCCTGAGTGGGGAAATCACCATAATTCTTCATGGCAAGCAAACTTTACCCCACCTTATGCCCAATACAACATGCAAAGCTCAAATTTTCAATCATATGACCCACCGTATGCCCAATACAACATGCAAAGCTCTAATTTTCAACCATATGACCCACCTTATGCACAATACCAAATGCAAAGCTCAAGTTTTCCTACATATCCATCTAGGGCCACCTTCGAAGAGAGCTTGAATTCTTTCATACAAGGAAGTAGAGTTTCTAATCAACCTAGGAAGCCAACCTTAGAGGAAACCTTGAATGCTTTCATACAATCTACTAGTGAAAGGATGGAATCTGTGGAGGCATCAATGAAAAGAATAGAAATGCAAGTTGGGCAATTAGCGGAACAAATTCAAAAACAAAAAGAGTTGCCCACTCAAATTGAGCAAGTGAAGGATGACACAATCCTTCAAAGTGGTAAAAATTTTGAAAATATTTATTTTCCTGAAACTTTTGATGATTTACCACTTTGTGTAGAAAATACAGATGGAGAGCAAGCAATTCTCAAAGAATGTCAAGCTGATGAATATCAAATTCTACAAACTTCTATGGAGAACAAGGAGGAATTATCTTCACCTCCCATGCCACACAAGGCACCTAAGACTTGCACATCCCCAAATTATTTTCTATACCACTTCCACAAAAAAGTGTGTGCTGTGCTTCATGGAAAACAACTACCGAGATGGAAGGACAAGCTTAATGACATCTTAGTTCGGAAAATTGATATCACACACTTCAAGATCTTTGATGATGGTGGATAGAAAAGAATTAGCAACGTCTTGCAAAGACGTTAAAGAAAGCGCTGCCACCCACCACATTCGGTAGTATTAACTTCTTTTCTTTTCTTTATTTTGTTTTTATTTAGTTTTACATTCTTTTATTTCTTTTTATTTTATTTTGGATTGTTTAACTTTGTTTGATGTTTTTGTGTCTTCAATTGCCTTAGTTATAATTAAAAATTGGGTTTGAATGTGAATTGTGTGCATACACTTTGAGGTTCAATATATGTTCATACATTCTTCATGAGAGAAGCGAGGAACAGTGAACCGGAGCATAGCGAGTAACGACACAATTTCATACGAAAGGGGGGTAACTTCTTACACTTTTTCTTAATTTCTTTTGTTCTTCTTTTTCACATTGAGGACAATGCAGAAAGTAGGTTGGGGGTGGGAAGAATATTCCATGAGCATGAAATATGACCAATTTTTAATTTTTAACTTTGTCACTTGAATTGTTTTTAGTTAGTGTCGTGTCTACTTGATTCAATCCGGAAATCTATGATATTAACATGATTGTAATGACGATGACATATGGGAGATGTTAGATTTTTACCTAAGCAACGAAGCACATAAATGTTGGATTCATCTAATTTGAGAATTTTGTGGTACTTGTGGTAGTTTGCATGGTTAGTTTAACTATTCTGATTTGTGGAATATATGCATGTTCATGATATGTTTTAAGTCTCAACAATCTCTAGAACTCATTTGAAAACACGTTGAAGCGAAATAATAGAAACAAATGCCACTCAGAAAATGATTTAGGCCATCTTTGGACCGTTTGAACTTTTCATGCTTTCCCGAAATATTTTATCAATAGCACACCCTTGAACTCAACATTGACATACATTGTACTACCCTTAGTGATAAGAGTACTCGATGTAATATTTGATTTTCATGAGCAATTATGTTATATTTGTCTTGCTTCATCAAAAAAAAAAAAAAAAAAAATTTGATGATCGAAATAATAAGCAAGAATAAAGAAGAAAATCAAGCAAAAGATCCAAAGGACATTTGAAGTTAAGGGAGGATGAAAAGAACATTTGGTGAAAAAAGTTGAAAATATGCTTGTGAAATAAAAAGTACTCTTATCATATAAAAACATCATTTTTTGTACTTTCATTATCACATACCTAGCCACAACTTTACAAGCTTAATGAAGTCCTATTGATTCTAGGTAGTTTGGTTTCTATATTAGTGGAGATGAGTTTGAAAAATGAGCATATGGAGTTTATAAGTGCAAAAATTCACTTTCATATTTTACTTGCACATTCATGAGACATTAAAATGTAATCTATGAATATCATGCATGACACGGTCAGATAGTATAACTAACGGGTTTGTGGTTTGATTGGTTGTTCAAAATTCGATTACCATGATGAGTTTGATGTTTGGACTGTTTTTGAGTTTAGGTGATGTTTAACTATTTCGTGTGTCATTTGTTGTTAACAATTTTTGAGACGTATGCATGGATTGATTCAAGTATGTTTAGAGTCTTTATTAGTTTTGAGAGTCATACGATGTTTGCGGGTATCATCACTGGAAACCCTCACGAGACTACAACTCGTCCACTAGGGCCACCTAGGGGTTTAAAGGCTTGTTGCATATGCTAAATGCAACCGTGACAATCTACGGAAGTGATTTAGGTTAGGTTAGTTTATTTCATTTGTTTTTAATTTTATTTTAGGTCGCTTCACTTGCTAGAGACTAGCAAGAAGCTGGTTGGGGGTTGTGATGAGTGCTCAAAAAGCACTAATATTTCGTGATTAATTGTGCTTGATTGATTGATATATAGATTTATTATGACTATTATTTCGATTATTTTCATAAATCTATCCATTCGGAGTCACGGGTATATTTTAGTGCATTTCAGGTGTTTTTAGCGTCAAAATGAGTCAAATGATGAAAACACGCGAAGACGGAACACTTACGGCGCTCGGATCACGAGTTACGGGCTAAACGAGACAAATATGTAAGCCTTACATAATGTGCCATCACATATGTAAGGGGGGACGTGAAAAGAAGGAAACCAATGCGCGCCGCGGCGAGAGAATTGCATGCCGCGGCGTGAGGCTCTCGGGTTTGATCCTGAAAACATAGAAGCATTGCGCGCCGCGGCGAGGGAATTGTATGCTGCGGCGGGGAGCTCTCGGGTTTTTGCATATTTTCCAAATTTTGTGTTGCGCCGCGGCGGGGAAAATGCATGCCGCGGCGCGCCTATTCCTATTGCAATCAGGAATGCCTTACATCTATAAATACCCCCTTTAGACCCCCTTTACAACCAGAACTCGAATTGGTACACAACTCTTACACCTTACAATTTTGCAACCAAACACGACATTCAATCAACTTTGGGAGTTTTGCTACACAAAAACGAAGCAAGAGAAACCATTCTAAGGATCCAAAGAAGCCGTCGACAATCGAAGATAAAGCTTACGGAGGAGTACGTCAACCGATCCATAAGCGGTATTTAGATCTAGGTTTTCTTTGGTGTTGTAGAATTCTATTTTTCTTCTTTTTTCGTTGGAGTGTATGTTCGTATTTTATTTGTCTATGAATATTAATATGAACATATCTGGCTAGTTTTATTATGGATGTTTAGTTTGTGTTGCCATGTTTGCTAGAACTGTGTATGGTGTATGTTTTATTGATTTAATATAAACAAATTACTTTTTGATTAAGAGCATGTTTAGATATTTGATTATGAATAATCATGGGCCCATTTGATGTTCGTAGTTAGATTGAAAAATCTGAGAATTTAGTTATAGGAACGTCACCTTAACTTTATTCCGAAACATTTAATCAAAGCTTCAAGTTAGTGACTTAGTCATAGCATTGATTTGATTGGCATGTTTTCCTTGCGCATAATTTGATTGCTATTTAATTTACCCCCGCCAAAGGCAGTTAATTAGTTAATCAACAAAGAGACCTACCCCCGCCAAAAGGAGTCTCGTAATTAAAAGGAAAGCCGGTAGTTTAGTTTATATAGGACGTTCTTGTTATTTCACCATACCTTTTCGATGCAAGCATGGTCAACCAAGCTAAACGTCCATACATCCTCCACTGATCTTCAAATCTATTTGAATTGATTGTGAATTTGCAATACTGTTTTCGTTTAATTGCTCGTACTTTGTTCCCGTTACAAATCAAACACTTTTCTTTTTACAGTTTTACTTGCATTAGAATTCTAGTTACTTAGAGTTTCAGTTTCACTAGAACTCTATTTAATTAGTCTTTTATTTTCATTAGAACTCTTTTTAGTTTAAAAGTTAGTTATTTAGAACCACTGCAATTCCTTGAGAGACCGACCTTGGAAGTTGCTTATCACTTTACTACGAGTGATTCGTACACTTGCGAGTACACATTTTAACACATCATTCACCTAGGGGCTATTTTTCTTGTTCTAGAGGTGTCCGACAGGGGGATCCTTTGTCCCCATTATTATTTTGCATAGCTGAAGATTTCCTCAGCAGATATCTTCAAAAATTGGTGGATAAAGGGCATTTACCTCCAATCTCTTCACCTAGAGGAACCCATGCACCAACGCACTTTTTATATGCAGATGATCTTCTTATTTTTTGCCGTGCAAGTGAGACGAACATTCAAGTGCTAACTGAAGCTTTTTCCTTGTATAGTCGCCTTTCTGGTCAAATGGTAAATTTAGAAAAATCTTTTATCTATTTTGGTAAAAGTGTTACACAGAACAACATTTCATCACTTCGAAATTTATCTGGCATGCGTACTGGAAGATCATCCTTGTCTTACTTGGGCATCAATCTCTTTCAGGGGGCCCCAAAAAAGTGTTGGTTTCAAAGTTTAGCAGATAAAATACGTGCAAAAATTGAGGCCTGGAATGGGCTGACCATTTCTTTGGCAGGACGACGTTGCTTAATTTCTTCGATCATTCAGGGTACACTTCTTCACTCATTTCAGATATATAAATGGCCAAAAATGGTCCTTCAGGACCTAACAAAAAGCATTCGCAATTTCTTTTGGTCTGGAAAGACTGATACAATCAAACAAATACAAGTGGCTTGGAAAGACTGTTGCCGTCCAATTGATGAAGGAGGTCTTGGTTTACGGGATATTCATCTCCAAAATGAGGCCATGTTAAGAAAGTTCGCATGGAGGGTAATCAAAGGGACCTCTAACACTCTGCTTTACTTACGTAGCAGATATCTAACAAAAAATGGCTCTCCACGGAACTATTATATCTGCTCATCAGTCTGGCCTGGTTTGCGACCTCACTATTTAACCCTATTGGAAGAGTCCAGGTGGTTAGTTGCAAGGAACTCTACAGTTAAGTTTTGGACAGATAATTGGTTAGGAACTCCACTAATAGATAGGGTTGATAATCCTCCAATAAACCCCCCAATACATTCACTAGTGGGGGACTACATCCGTGAAGATTGTTGGATTTTGCCGCAATCTTTCAAAGTCTCCTATCCAGATATTGCCTCAGAAATTCAATCAACAGTTATTGGCTTTGGTTCGGATATCAGAGTTTGGACACACTCAATCAAGGGAGATGTTACAACCAGTGAAGCTTATGATTCACTCCGTGTGGTTGGAGAACGGAAGTTTTGGGGTAAGAACATATGGGCTCATTATATACCGCCCTCACGATCTATCTTGCTATGGCGTGCTATTCAGAATAAACTTCCAACAGATTGTCAATTAAAAAGGAGGGGATAATCGCTTCCTTCCCGTTGCTCATTATGTGGTTCCAAGGAAGAAACTCTGTCACATCTTTTTTTAAGTTGTCATTTTGCAGGTGCGCTTTGGGACTTCATATGCTTCTTTTTTGGAAAACGACCAAGTACAGACTCTTCGATCCTAAATCTATGGAAAACCGCAATGGCAATGGAATTTGGATCACAGCTCGCCAACTTATGGAAAGCAGGAATTGTTTCAGTCATTTGGGTGATTTGGACTGCTAGAAATGAGTATCGTTTCAACAATAAGAGGACGACTCTGAGATCGGCTTTTGCCACAGTATGGCGTTTTATCCGCGAGGCGAGTCTTTCAAAAAGTGGTTGCATGCAGAACACTGTGGATGATTTACAGGTACTTAGGCGGCTTCGAATATCAGGCATCCCAAGAAGGGCCCCAAATATTATAGAGGTTAATTGGAAGGTTCCACCATCGGGATGGATAAAGGTCAATACAGATGGTGCAACATTTGGAGCTCCAGGATTATCTGGTTGTGCGGGTGTTTTTAGAACTTCAAGATCATTTGTTAAGGGTTGTTTCTGTATTCCGCTTGGAATATCATATGCTTATGAAGCAGAACTAGCGGCAGCAATTTATGCGGTGAAGTATGCATATACATTTCAGTGGAGGCGTCTCTGGTTGGAATCAGACTCACTATATGTTGTTTCTCTTTTTCAGACCCGGTCTTCTTCGGTTCCTTGGAGGTGGCATTCTGCTTGGACAGATTGCTTAGACAAAATTACTCATATGGAGTTTTACTGTTCACATATTTATAGGGAAGGTAATGCTGCAGCTGATAGCTTAGCTTCTAGGGCTCCTAGTTTATGTACAGCGACTTGGTGGTGGAATGTTCCACATTTCGCGAGCTCTTTTATTTATTCTGATGCTAACAACAAACCTAATTACATGTTTTGTTGAGAATTTTTATTTGCATGTGTAATTTTCTCAATATTTAATAATATTAGTGGTTGATTGGTTTAATGAAGAAGGTGCTAAGGAGGTGCCAACCTAGTTGGGATGTCCCGGTGCACCCACTGAAAACAATTAGCCACAACCTTTTATTTAAAAAAAAAATAATAAAAATATTTTTTTTATAATAATAATAATAATAATTATTATTATTATTTGAGAAAATAGTATTTATTATATCTCCTAAAATTTATAATTATAAAAATAAGAGAAATTAAATACATTGCATTACCTATTGAACATTAATTGATCGGATATTGTTCCGACAGTTAAACCTTATTCATTGTCTTTGGGTGTTAATTTTATTATAAATTTTAGGGATTATTTGTAATGTTCTTGTATAACATCGACAATTTTCTTTTCTAGTTTTATACTTTTTTTTGGGCATGCATCTACCGTGACACTTTGCAAAATTCAATATTATTAAGTTTAAATCGATTCAAGAAATTACTTTTGAACACAATTAAAAAATATATAAAAAAGTCAATATATGTAATATTAGAGTAATTTTATTGGTTTTTATTAGAGCACGAATTATACCAACTTGTTAATTTTATATTGACTTTAAAACACGAGTTTCACTATTAAATTAGGGGAACTTACAAGTATTTATGAAACATATATGTTATTTTTGGTTGATAATAATAAGAATTGTAACAATAATGATTCATGTTATTCTTGTATTTGATTTGACTATTAACTTCTAATAGAATGTAAAATTATTACAGTAGTAACAATAATTTTTATTTTTTTCACGCTGTTCAAGAATACAATGCAATATTATTTTCGTCATACATTTTTATAGTTATTTATGATTTTTTTTCTTATTTATAAATAAAAAAAAAATTTATTTTTTAATTTTACTTTATTTATAATTTTATAAATTTTATTTTAATAAGATTATTTATTTTAATATACTACTTAAATAAATATTATTAATTTAATTTATATTATGATTCATATTTTCATTATTTTATGAGAATTAAATATAATTATGGTATGGTGCATTTTTTAGCAGAATATAGTCACGATGTAACTCTATTAAAGATTTATTGAATAGCCAAAATAACCCATTACTCCTACCAATGCCAAATATCTAAATTTCAACCAATGAGGAAGAACGGGGATCACAAAAGGAAGATAAGGCTATCAAGTTACGCTATGTCGTTCATGTGCTAGAAAACAAGACAATGCAATGTGATAGACATTCTTTTATGTGGTCCAATATGCTGGCTAGCAAGTTTTGGAAGTACTCTAATTAATACCACTTACTACACATCGAACAAGACGTAAATAAAAATAACTTGGAAGTACTCTAATTAATACCACTTATACTACACATCGAACAAGACGTACATAAAAATAACTCCTTAAATTATTTACTACATATATAACTTTTCATCTTTTACAATTTTCTTAGCAGAATGACAAAAGTTTTAAACAGATGATTCCAAATACAAATATAATCTATCATCTTTTACGATTTTCTTAGCAGAAGGACAAAAGCATAAAACAGATGATTCCACGTACATACAAATATAATTTATCATCTTTTACAATTTTCTTAGCAGAATGACAAAAGCTTAAAACAGATGATTCCAAACACATTTACTGCAATCGCAATATGTCACATCATTGTAAAACAATTGCAAATTTGTGCCGACATAATATATTTTTTTTTTTTAAATTGCATTTATAACATTATTTTATATCTTATCACAAAAATAACATTGTTTTAACAAATAAGTCTCAAATTCACGCCGAGTCCTCAAAACTTGCAAAAATTGGGACTATAGTGTAATAAAAATAACTTAAATAAAACACTCAATAAGTTTTTTTTTTTGGTTCAAAACACTCAATAATTTAGGTATCAAATTATTAAGTGTCTTTAGATTTTGAGATATTTGCTTGAAAGAATCCTATGTTTTTAACCTCAGAAACTGTTTAATTTTTATATAAAAAAGAGCATAAAATATAAAAATGTGAGGCTATATATTTTTGTGCACGTATATTTTAAGGCTACGATTGAATTCTAATAATCGCCCATCTGCAAAAGATGGAACTCCGCAGTATTACTCTCTTTCTCTCCCTCTTCCAAGTGCTCATCTTCGCCCCATTCGTTGCTAAATCTGAGGTGAGTTTGGTTTATCCCCAATATTCAGCACTAGATCATCTATGTTAATATGACTATACATATTAATTAATTTTCATTTTTTTTTTTTTTTGTTTCTTTGTACATAATATTGGGATCGATGTTATATTTCGTTTTCCTTAACTATCAAATGACAAATATGATTAATTGGGCTCCAACATTCGGGGTAAGCAAACTTGGATAAATTGGTAATTAAGCAAGAATTAATAGATAAAATAATATTTATAATACTCTTAAAACTTATTAAGAATAATAATATAACCTCGTAAATTTTTACTACAAATAAAAACTCAGTCCAAAAATTAATTTCACATTTCACGCCAGTTAATTAGAAGCCGTTTGTTGAACTCTCATCGTTTAAACCCACATTAGTATTGAATTCTTGCTAGTTATACTCCCTCTAATAACAATATCATTTTTATTATTGAAAATTTTAATGGTATTATTATTATTATTATTATTTTGCAGGAGTCGAAATACTGTGTGTACACAATTTATGCTAAGACACAAAAAGCTGCACATGGAGGAACAGACTCAAACATCAGCGTACGTCTACTAAACAAGTTTGGTGACAGTTTTTATATTGAAAACTTGGTGAGTTGGGGCGGATTAATGGAAGATGGACACCAATACTTTGCCCAGGGCAATATCGACATTTTCAGTGGCCGTGGCATCTGTTTAAACTCACCGGTTTGTAACATCCAGATCACGAGTGATCATACGGGTGACTTTCCTAGATGGTACCTTGAGTACGTGGAAGTAACTACTGCAGGTCCTCATCTCTCAGCTGAAAGTGCTCAATTTAATGTGGATCAATGGTTGGCTGCTGATGAACCTCCATATAAGCTCACAGCGCGTAAAGACAAGTGTCCTTCTAGTTTGTCTCAGGACCGTGCTTCAGCTATTTAATAATATAATTAGAGGTTTATTGTAAAAAATAAAAATAAAACTCATTTTTTGATCCTTGTTGGTTCAAAAATTGAGTGTACTTTCATAGCCAACGGAGAGAGGGATGAAAAAAGAAAAAAAAAGTATGGAGCATCTCTGAAGCTTAAGTAGCAATTATTTATGCTGTTATTGTAATTCCTTGTAATTTGATTTATTTGTATCTAATAAAGTGGGGTTATTTGTTGAGTGATCTTTTTGTACAACTTAATTTGGGTGCATGACATATAGATATTATAATTATATTATATTAAAAAAATAGTTTAGTCTTAAAATTTGTGTATTAAATATTTCAAGTTCTATAATTTATATATAAAAAAAAGTAAAATTAGTCATTTTTTTTTTTAATTTTGTTAAAAAAAAATAATAGTTTCTTTCAAAGGGTTTTTGTGAGATAAATTTTTTTTTCTCACTATGTCAATATTTTCCAACAATTTTCACTTTTGTTTTAGTGTAATTTGTTTTTAAGAATTTAATGAAATTTGTTGGCTTTTTAAGACAATTTGATTGTAAAATTATATTTTCAGTTTTTGTGAACATGACTACGTTGTTAAAATTAAAATAGTTTGATACAATTAAATGCTAGAAAAACAAAATTGTAAGAAATTATATGTAGAGTGGTAAAATATTATTCACTATATATTCATTAAAATTTTGTCACAAAATGAATTTTAATTTAGCAAAACTTGAATTCAAGTTTATAACTATAATTATTTGTAAAGCCTATAACAATTATGTATTGCATTATTTTTAAAATTTATCACAAGTAGAATGAGAATGGACTATATTCAACCAAATTAATACAACTTTACATTCCATTAATATTCAACTAAATATTTAACTAAATGGAAACATTTTTTACAAACAATCTTTTAAATAATTTTATGAATGAGTTTGCTAGAAAATGAAAAAAAGAGATAGGGAATGGGTCTTGTTCGTTTTTATTTTTTGCTTTTTTTTTTTCCTCCCTTATTTAATTTGTTAGTTAGTTCAGGTTATAAGAAAACATAAAATTAGGGTAAAAAGACATAAAGTACTTTAGTTATCTCATTTTTTAATTGGGGTAACAATTATTTTTAATGAAATAAACTAATATCGTTAGCCTTTTTAAAACTAATTTGGTCCATTAAAGAAAATAATGAGACTTGTAGTACCTAAAATAACAATTTCAGGATTTAAGTGCATTTTTAGGGGTAACAGTTATTTTTTATGAAATAAACTAACGTTGTTGGCCTTTTAAAACTACTTTGGCCCATTAAAGAAAATAATGAGACTTGTAGTACCTAAAGCAATAATTTCAGAATTTAAGGGCATTTTTAAGCATAATTTTAGGGCTAATCTAACACTTTTTTTTCATTTAAATTAAATTTTCTACACATTACTTCAAATTTTCATCACTTTTCTGAACTTTAGTAGAAGTGAAAACTTTATAAAAGTACAGTTATTTTGTCAGTTTTAAACTAACTATTTGTCTTGTTTTGGACTTATTAAGGTTAAAATGACTTGAGTTATGTTCAATTGTGTCAATCTAGGAAGAAGGACGACAAATAGAGTGAAAATGAGTCAAAATGGAAACAAGGCATGTATGTTGCGACAGTCACTTTTCTGTGCTGTAGCGCACCTAGAAAACATAGAAGACCCTAGAGCTATGTGCCGCGGCATGCCCTGTCTACAATCAGACACGAGGCCCACATGCCACAACTGCCAAAAAAACCATGCCACAGTGCGTGTTGTTCAATTGGTAGTCCAAGTAGCCTAGGCCATGGTGCACAATTCTCCAAGCTACGACATGCGTTGTTTTTCATCGTAGCTGTGTTTTCTAGAATGATCAACCGACCCACCGTAGTTTTCAAGAAAGATCAACCGATTTACTGTCGTGCGTTGTCATCACCAATTTCAAATCTCACTAGCACTTATGGCATCGTTGCATAGAGCATCCATCTTTTAGTCTTATGAAAAAATCTATGCCTACTCTGTTTATTGGTGTGCGTGAATCTGCTTTACGTTGTGAACATGTGTACTGGCCAAGAGTCACGTACTACCTATTCTCCAAGTTTTTCTAATAGAAGTACTATTCCTTTTGAATTTATTCATTTTGATGTTTGGGGATCGTCTAGAGAGCCTACGATATCGAGTATGAGGTATTTTGTATCGTTTATTGATGCTTGTATAAGATTGTCATGGGTTGCTCTTTTTAAAAACAATGATGAAGTTTTTCAAGCTTTTCAAAATTTTCGTACTCGTGTTCAAACACAATACAATAGCACCATTAGAGTCTTACGTTCTGACAATGGGGGAGAATATATTAATCGTATTTTTCAAGATTTTTTCCAAACACATGGGATTGTTCATCAAACACTTGCCCACAAACACCAGAACAAAATGGGGTGTCTGAAATAAAAAATCGTCACTTACTTGATATGGCTTGTGCGCTCCTATTTAATGCTCATATGCCAAAATATCTTTGGGACAATGCTGTACAAGCTTCCGCCCATCTCATCAATCGTCTCCCATCTAGTATCCTTCATGGACAAATCCCGTTTGAGGTTCTTGCATCGCATGTATCCCTTTCATCATTTCATAATCTTCCTACCCATGTATTTGGTTGTGTTGCTTTTGTCCATGTTCCTAAAAATTAGAGGTCTAAAGATGCCCGAGCAATTAAGTGTGTGTTTGTTGGTTATGGAGGATATCAAAAAGGGTACAAGTGTAACCATCCATCTACCATAAAGTATTTTGTCACTATGGATGTCACTTTCTTTGAAGATATGAGCTATTTTTCCTCATCTGATACTGTTCTTAAGGGGGAGAATTCATATTTTGAAAAGCTGTATCATGGTGAGGGGGAGGAATTGGAAGGAACTGTGAAAGTAACGCAATTAGGATATATTTCGATGGGTCCAGTTGAGGTTCTTATCCCATTGAATTCAGTAGTAGAAGAAGCAGATACTTCAAGTATCGAAGCATTAGTTCCGATCACTGAAAATCAAAATAAAGACACAACTGTTCCTTCTCCTACCTTTGATCAACAACTCCGTAGTACTGAAGCTCACTCATTTGAGGTATGTACACCCACTGATACTAATAGCATTAAGTCTAATGTTGGACAGTATGTGTTACCAAATAGGTCTATTCAGGGTCAACCAGCCAAAAGGTATGAACCAAATATTCATGCAAAATTAAAGTATCTAATAGCCAACTACATGTCTACTAAAAGATTGTCTAAGTCATATAAATCATTTGTAAATCAAATATCTGCTGTATCAGTACCTAACAAAGTGCACGATGTGTTGGGAGATCCAAAGTGGAGGAAGGTAATGGATGAAGAGATGGAGGCGTTATAGAAGAATGATACTTGGAAACTTGTGCCTCCACTACAGGACAAGAAGGCAATTGGTTGTCGCTAGGTGTTTACTGTGAAACATAATGCTGATGGATCTGTGAATCAATATAAAGCCCGCCTTGTAGCAAAAGGGTTTACTCAGACATATGGTGTAGACTACGATGAGACTTTTACTCCTATTGCCAAAATGAATACTATTTGGGTTCTGCTTTCGCTTGTTGCTAGCTTAGACTATCCACTTCAATAGTTTGATGTTAAGAATACATTTCTTCATGGAGAGTTAGTTGAGGAGGTGTATATGAGTCTTCCACTTGGGAATGTAGCTGATTCTCCTGGTAATTTTGTATGCAAATTGAGGAAGTCTTTGTATGGTCTCAAGCAGTCCCTTCGTGCCTGGTTTGGAAGGTTTTCTAAATTCATGTAGAAGGTTGGTTACAGATAGAGTAATTCAGACCATACGTTATTTCTCAAACATCAACAAAGGAAGGTAACTGCTTTAATTATTTATGTTGATGATATGGTAATTACTGGCAATGATACTATTGAGATGTGGATAAGAAGTTTGCTATCTGATTTGGATTTTGAACCCAAAAGTACTATGAAGTTGTATTGCGATAATCGGGCAGCCATTAATATATCACAAAATTCAGTACAACATGATTGTACTAAGCATGTAGAGGTTGATCGTCACTTTATAAAAGAAAAGCTAGATACCAAACTAATCAGTTTCCCTTTTGTTCCCACTAGAAAGCAACTTGTAGATGTTCTCATCAAAGGAGTTTCCAGGAAGGTGTTTTATGACTCACTAAGCAAGTTGGGCATGGTCGATATGTATGCTCTAACTTGAAGGGGAGTGTTAGCGTGAGTCATGTAGTGTAGTGTATAATATATGTGTCTATCTATAATAGAACTCTAGGTTATATAGGATTCTAGTTTACTTAAGGCTCTTGTAATTTATTTTCTATATATATCTCTATTATAAGGTAAGAATTAATAAAAAATATAGATATTTCATTCACAGTATATTTGACTTATACCAATGTAGTAGTACTTCATAGGTACATAGTGAGACTATATTCACATATAGTGAAGAACGTTTGAAATTTTTATTTTTTATTAATGATAATTATTTCCTAAAATTTAGAATTTTATAAGTAAAAAATGAACATTGCTTAAGAAATCATTACAAAAATTGGCTTAACATCTTGAAGAATATCATAGGAAAATATTTTAAAAGGCCATTCAAGAAATATGTCAAACTATTTTTATAACTCTTCTAATTAAATTTTACTAATGCAAGATCAATTACAAATATGAAAGAAGCATCAATTTCACTGTTTATCTGCAAATTAAAGTTTAGTATTGACACTAGATTTAGAACAACGTGTAGTTCATAGGGCCTCTTGTCTGGTTTTTGAGCTCTATCAGCAAATCACAAAAAAATCAAGAAGCCTACCAACCACACAAATTAAGCACTTCATTTTTTTTAGTTCGAGTTTAGGTGAAAATGAAAATTTGTTTAATCTTAGAAGTCTAAGTTTTATTATTTTGGCAAGTAAAAATGTATTTATTGAAGTCAAAATTCAAGCTCTACTCTTTATACATAGAAACTCTTAACATGAGATGAAATGATATTGAATGAGAATGTTTGGTTTAGATTTTAAGCGAACAAGTGTTGTTGCCTCTTTTACTATAAAAAAAAAAAAAAAGAAATTGAAGAGGACCGGTTGTAACTGGCTTTCAAATGGATGAAGGTCCTTTAATGTTAAAAGTGTATTTTAAGGTCTTAAAAAGGAAAAAGTGCTCCATTGGACACTTATATTTTATAAATTGGACACATTAGTAACTTTACTTCAAATTATTACACATTTGTCAACAAGTTGTACACTTTAGTCATATTTTGGTGGGTGAAGGGAGGCTACTATCCTATAGCTTCAAAAAAATTTACAAAAGTCCTATAGATTTCAAGTGGTTTAGATACGTTCTATAACTTATATAAAAAAAAAAAGCACCAAAGTCCTAAGACTTTGGAAATAAAAAAAAAAAAATAGCTTGCCTAAATGCCATTATCCCCATTCTACTATCACACAGCCTCATCACCTCTACGTTTATAGGTAGATTCAATTTTCTCTTGTTTTTTTCTCTACGATTCTTCAAATTTTGAGTCATTCACCTTTTTTGAAGCTTTGATTTTTCAATTTTTTTTCAAAGTTGTTAATTGTTTTTGTTTAATTATTCTCAACCTACAAGGATTTCTTTTAAATTTGCTAAGTGAATTATTGTGCTTTGTTGTGAAAATTATCTGAAGTGTTTGGCTTGGTTCACTTAGGATTAGGATCTTGAATGAATTTCATTATTTATTTATTTTTTGGATTCTGAGATCGAAAGCTTCTAGATTTGCTTAGTGGATGCTTTATTTTTGTCTACTTTACTAATAGGAATGTTTGATTCTTGGACATGTATCGATGATTATACCTAGTGTTGTCTATATTATTTTTAGGTTTAGTTGAACCTTTTCATAATTGAAATTTGGTTATTTGGGTACTAATGTTTGATTTATAGGTTGTAAGAAAATTAACGAGAACTTAAGAATTTTTTTTCCAAGAATACGTAAGAAATTTCAATTCTTTTTAAAATTGCTTTAAACTAAAAATTTAATTGGACAAGTTTAATTGACAATAGTAGCCAATGGTCTTGGTTTATAGAGTTGCTAAATCTTCGACATTAGCTCTTCTTTAGATAATATATCAATCCTCCAAAGTTTCTCTTAATATTGCTTATTCTTTGTTCCATTTTTCTATAGTTCCTATCTATGTAAATTCTTCAAGACTAATGGAAACTTGTTTGTTGTAACCTTAAAATTGCATTTTTGTAGATTATGTTATCCCTAATTTATTAATTAAAACATGAATTAATTTGTTTAGGCAAGCTTTTTTTTTTTTTTTTTTTCGAATTTCGAAATTGCCCTCACTAATTTTTCCAAAAAAATGGTTCCAGGACTTGTTTGCTAGTTTTTAAAAGCTATGAGGCTTATCTAGACCACTAGAAAGCTATAGGATTTTTGTGGTCCTTTGCCAAAAGCTACAGGACTATAGCCGCCCTTCATCCTATTTTGATACACTTTAATCACTTTATTCATGCCACCAAAGTATTTAAAAATGACCCAAGAGTCCACTCATCCTTTTAGAAACCAATCATGAATCCTAATTTTGTTGACAAGAATGTTGAAAACCATAAATAGTTAGAGTCCTTGTATTTATGCTTAATAAGCCTATAGTATTACAGTTACCATCTTGAAAATAATGTTATTTATAGATTAATTGTGATAGATAAGTTAATATTTTGATATTTATGTAAAAAATATTAATTTTTGTAGGTTTAACAAATTATTCTTATATTCATGAATATGAGCATGAATCTTATTCATTTCGTTTTTGTATGTTTCAATGGTAAATCGGTAAAGAATAAAAATCATAATTCATACAAGGGTGGTGACTCACAAATTGTTATGATTAATAAATCATAATCTTATGTTAATGTAGTGGAATGAATGTAGTATTGCATTAAGGTTGATAGGAGTTACATAGGGTATAATCATCAAGTCCTTGTATAAGGAGATGAATCATCACCCTTCTATACAGATTGTTGATGATGAATCATTATCCATATTTTTTACTTTTCACTCAAGTGATAATAAGAACTCACTAGTTATGTACATAACCACTAATTTGTTAGTGATATTATCTATGTCTATAGTCCCAAATAAGGATGCAATGGACTGTGCACATGCATATTGATTAACTGTTAGTTCACATGAACGTGAAATTGTCTTAGAAGAAGGTGGTACAGTGGTTGATTCAAATTCATTATCAATTGAATATGGTAATATTGAAAGTGGGGATGTATTAATGGTAGAGATTGTGACCAAGTTATGGCAATTGTTATAAGTCACATATAGTTTTGTAGTGAGTCAAGGATTAGTAAAGTGATGTGCACTATTCTAAATGATTCCAACACCAATACTGGCAGTTATAGTAAGAGTTTGGTTAATGCAACAGATTTGAAAAATAAGTATTACTTTTTAATGTATGGATACTTCTACCATTTTAAATAAATAATGTATTAAAAAGGTGGTAGGTGGTTGTTATGTTCAATTATTCAATGTATTAAAAAGTGTGGTTGTGAGAACATACATGTGTATGTATTATTATATCATTGGTAAAATCAATAATTATATATTACTAGAATATATTATGATAGTGTGATTCATTGGTTAACACTAATTCTACTCAACCAAGACTATCAGCATAAGAAAAGTTCGAAAAATCAAAAGTAAGTTACGATGAGAGGTACGTATAAGTTGGTTTTGGTACAAAATTTCAATTATAAGAAATGTTTTATGGTTAACACCAATTTTACTTACCCAAAGGAATATGCAAAAGTAAGAAAAATATGAAAATTCAAAATTAACTTATAGCAAGGGGTCCGCGTAAGTTAGTTTTGCTACAAAAACTCATTTCTTTGAATTTCTTATGTTAACACCAATTCTACTTACCTAAATGGGTCCGTGTAAGTAAGAAAAGTTTGAAAAGTCAAAATTAACTTATTGTGAGGGGCTTTCACAAGTTGGTTTTGGTACAAAATTTCATTTCTATAAATTTCTTTTAAAAAACAAATTGTACTTACCAAAAGGAGTCTACATAAGTAATAAAGGTTTAAAAATTCAAAATTAACTTACTACGAGGGGTGTGCATAAGTTGATATTGGTACAAAATTTACTTTTTAATGGTCAACAATAATTCTACTTAACTAAAGGGGTCCACATAATTAACAAAAGTTTTAAAAGTCAAAAGTAACTTGCAGGGAGGGTTCCATGTTAGTTAGTATTGATATAAAAACTCGTTTCTATGAATTTCAAATGTTAACACCAATTCTACTTACCTAAAGGGTTTGCGTGCATAAAAAAAGTTTGAAAAGTCAAAAATAACTTACTGCAAGGGGTTCGCATAAGTTGCTTTTGGTACAAAGTTTTGTGAGTCCTATAAGTCCTTTGTGTCTTTGTTGACATTTCTCTGTACAAAACACAAAGTTTGTTTATTTTACTTAGTGTTTCTATTTTCCTCTATGTAAAGTACTTTATTGATAGTTCATTATTGCACGCAGTATAAAGATCTGAAATTTGTATGATTGTAAGAAACACACACCATGGGTGGTTCAAAGCATGTAGTTTTCATGCTTAACTGAGTTTTTATTTGCATTTAATTTTCATTTATTTTAAGTATTTTTGGATAATTATTTGGCATGGTTTTTCCTTGAAAAAATAAACGTTTTAGTGCTCGTACCCTCAACTTGGCAATGGGTCAACAAGTGTGCTATTTTGTTTTGAGAGCCATTGGACCTTGTTCAAGTACTAGCTAAGGACTAGCTGAGGTGGTCTGCGAGGCTTGCTGAGGTTCTTGGCGAGAGTTCAACGAGGTAGGCAAAAGTTGAAAACTTCTTTATAAATACCATCTCATAATTCTAAATTTTATGAAGAAAATTGTGGGGAAACTATTACATTCTGAAAACTCATATTTTCATATTGAAAATCATTTTTGTAATCTCAGATCATTAATACGTTGAACATTTTTCTATATTAGTGATTCATAGATATCAGATTTGATAAATCTAGTTTTGATAATTTGTGATTCCATATTAACAATACGTTGAGTGTTGTTTTGTATTGTGATACGAGGTATTTTAGGGAAAATATAATCTTTGATAAAAAATATTTTTGTGTCAACAATATGTTAAGTTTTTTTTCGTATAGTTGATACGAAGTGATTTTGAAAATCATATTTGGGAGGGTGTTCAAAGATTAGATTCACACTTTATTGACTATAGGTACTTATATCATACTATGTGGTGGTGGGGCTCCAAAGGAGATCTTGATTTGGAGCGAATTATAATAGCTGTGCAGATAGTTGGCATGAGCAACATAGGCAGTTAGAATGGATGGTCCTAATTGATAGAGGTATAGGCATTTGTATAATTGTTTGTTCAAAGTAAATTGTTTGCTACTGAGTGGTTGCCTTAAACAATCCGTGGATGTTACCACTTATGATTGGAGCCTAAGTGGGTTTACCACGTTATATTGTTGTGTTTAAATATTCTTCTGCCTACGTTAGTACAATCAATAATATATTCAAGTATGTGATAACATATGTGAATTACTCAGTGATTAGAAAACTTTTATTGTTTCATTTTATCTCTGCTTTCTTTTTGCACCGTGAATTTATATTTGCTAGTGTGTTTGTGTTATTATTTACCTTTCACTATGTGTAAGAGAGGTGCTAGTCCAAAGGTGTTCTTATCACTTTGCCTTGGTAGTTAGATGTGTCTAGACTTTTTGAATTGATTTTAGAGCTAGTACACCCTTTTTGGGCATAACTTGCTCTAGTGTTGATCGTTTGCTCGTACTTTTCACGCACTCACTGTTCACTAGGATGGACTCTACTGCAGGAGGAAACGTAAGTAGACCTCTCCTTCTCAATGAGCATAGCTAGGCCAATTGGAAGTGAAACTTGCGAGCTTTCTTCTGGCCTATGGTAGATCGGGTTTGGTTCCAAGTAGAGAATGGCTAGATGCCTCCTACAAAAATTGAAGAAGATGTCTCAATTGTTGAGAATCCCATTAGAGATTCGACAAAAGAAAAATTAAAGAGTGTGACTGGAACAATAAAGGGCTCTATGCATTGACTAGAGCCATCACTCTAGAACAATACAGACAAATATTAGCTTGTATTGCTTCTAAATAACTTGGGACATTCTAGAGTTGATGCATGAGAGTACAAAGTCAAAACTTATGCGTCTCAAGAGAGACTATGAGTTGCTTTAGATGAAAGAAGATGAGACCTTTGACAGCTTCTACGACCATTTTTGTAACACAATTTACACTTATTTCAATCTGGACTGTCCTATTAATGGAGAACTTCAAGATGAAAAAAATACTTTATAGCCTACCTCCTTGCTTCAGAGAAAAAATGATCGCTATTGAGACAACATTTAAAGGAGAACCATTGAAGGTCAATGAGATTGTTTGGGATCTTCAAGATTTTGAGATTTATCATCTCTTACTAAAAGAACAAGTGCATCTGCTGATAAAGGAAAGAGTTTAGCTCTTACAACTTCAAAGATTCAAAAGGAAAAAGGAAGTGTCCTTATAGAAAGCAATGAGTCATCTAATCTAGATGAAGAAGAATTTGCACTGGTATTCGAACAGTTTAAAAGTTTTTCAAGACCAAGAAGAATGCTTCTGGAAAGACCTAGAAGGAGAGCTTCAACAGAAGAGAATCAAGATCAACAATAGAAGACTCTGAAAAAGAAAGTAAGTCTTGTGGTTATTGTGTAGGTATCATGTGTACGAAACACGATGTATATATTTTACTTGGTGCGTTTGTCCGTTCCTTTGTAAGGTTGATTACTGTTGGCTAGTTTCACACACTAACTTAGGACAAATTTTGGTCCAATCACAAAATAAACATACCTGCACATACTTGGATAGAAAGTTGACTTTTTGTGTGAGGTTTTGGAACTAGTCTGAAACTTGGAGAACCAAATGGTTTCATGGGTGAACGTGTCATTTTTTGTGGCTTTTAGTTTTTTGGCTGGTTCATGGTTGAAACTTCCAATTCTTGTCCGATTCTTTGGCTCATTGAGTTGCTTCTGCCTAGTCCTTGTTAGATGGGGTTGGAGAGGAATCAATGACGTTTTTTTGGCTCTTTTTGGTGGTATTTACCCTAGTCTTGGGCTCGCTAATTAGAGGGTCAAAAAATGGTTAGTGAGGGTGCCATTTTCCTATAAATAGTACCCTTTTTCTCTTGTTTTTATTGGCCGAGAGTTGGGACGGCTTTGCCCAATTATTTTTGGCCTTCCCTGGTACATTTTGGTCCGTGTTGGTCTAGTTTTCCTATTGAGTGTTGAGTTTGGGAATCCTTGTCATCTTAGGATGTAGGACATTAGAGAGAAGACTCTCTCATTTTTTTGAAAACTAGGTTGAGTGTAAAAATATGAGATTGAGTGAGGATTTGATGAGTGTTGAGTTATCGTGTGTCTACAATACATCTAGCTAGTGAAGAGCCACATCTTTATGAGTGAGTTTCTCTAAGAGTTGAGTTGTTGTATGTCGATTGTTAGTTGTAAGGATGCAAAATGTTCTATAGGTGAAGAGCTTATGTGTAGTTGTGCCGTGTGTTAATTGGGTGTTGCGAGGTTGCAACTTTTATACATGCAAGTTTTTAATTGAGCCATCAATATTCGATTACATCACATGGTGATAGAGCTTTAGAGACAATATTGGATTGACTTGGATCACAATAGTTGTGTTGATAGCTAGCTAGAGTAACATACACAGTTAGGACAGGTGGTCCCAACTGATAGAGATATAGGTGTTTATCTTTATCGAGTTTGTATAACTATTTATTCATTGTGAATTATTTTTTACTGAGTGGTTCCCTTATGCAATCCTTAGATGTTACCACTTAGGATTGGAGTCTAAGTGGATTTACCATGTTACATGCTGTGTTATGTATGATCACATGTTATGAGAGTACAATCATCATTTACCAAATATGTTCCAACATAGAATGGATAACTCTACTTTTGTAGAGTAATTTAGCCACTTATAGACAAAAGAGCTTAATTATGTTTATTTATGTCAATGTAAGTGAAACGATAGCAAACAGAGTCAAAACATGCAAAAATGAAGTTGTGCCACAATGCAAGCAAAGAATTGGAAACACTTAAATAGGGAGCTGAGTGTCGATGGCGGGAACTAAATCATGGAGCAGCTCGTCTAGACAAGTCAAGAGAATTAAGAGCTTCATGCTTTGGTGAGGGTATTTTGATGCTATAGTGTGACACATTCAGAATCCATCACGAGAGCCTTTGGCCACATAGTTCATGTTTTCATTTCACGGCGCGCATACATTGCAATTTTTCCCAATGATGCCAGCGAGCGATGCGCGTTAATTTTCCTATTCAAAAATGCTACATCAGATCTGTTTTGCTAACTGATTTCAATGCCAACCCTTGGATCTTTTCAATAGTTGGTCCACGTGTCCATATTAATTCCAACCTAAATAAACCTAATTCTTAAGAGCCAAAACACAATTATTCATTCACATAATTTTATAATAGCTAAAGTAGAGAGAATTCTGAGAAAAAATTCAAGAACACAAGTGGTGAAAACTTAATTATGGAGAAGATTCAAAAGGAGATTGCTTATTAATTCAAAGATTGATTGCAACCTTTCTTTTTCTTCTTTATTTATTCATTTTTGATGTATTGTTCCATGAATTTTTTAGATTTTATGATCATGAACATGAGTAGCTAATTTATTTAATTTAGGACTTTTATGAACCTAATTTTCTTCATAGGATGATCTAATTATTACCCTATAGTGATTACTATTTCAATTATATGAATTGATCTGATTTATTTGCAATTTGTTGTTAGGCCAACAACTATACCATAGACGTAATTTGGTAGCTTTGAGAGAAGTATTTAATTGTTTGTCTTGATTGAAAAGCATACATGGTTTATAGGCTAAGAGGTATGATTCTTGTGTATGTGATTGATAATTGACATTCTTAATAAGTAGTAGTGCAATGTAATTGGAACGAGAGTGTGATTAGGTTAGTTATTATATTGTGTGTAGTTTACTTAAGAGATGAATACATGCTAGGTTAGAGTCAATTGATCATATAATTGGTTGGTAATTGCTTGGGGGAAATTTTAGTGATTCACATGTTAGGGGGTGCTTTAATGAGCAAAAAAGAAGAAGTCTTTGCATTGTTAGATTAGATAGCATCCAAGAACTGCCAATGGCCTGTGGAGAGTTGAATTCTAAGAAAGTGGTTGGAGTGGTAGATGTAGAAACCATAACAGCAATGCAAGTTCAAACAAATGCTTTCTTATTAGGGTTAACTAAGAAGTTGGATGGAGGACCAGTTGGGGTAAATATGGTACAAACCCCTTTATAGTGTGTGATTACTGCAGTAGAATTTATTCTATTGAGGCATGTGGAAACCTTTTAGAAACTGTGAACTATGTTAATTATCCAAAATGCCAAGGAAAACCTTACTCAAGCACCAATAACCAAAGGTAGAAGAACCACCCAAACTTTTCTTAGAACAGTAACAACCACGATGGAAATCAATTTAACCTTCAACGATTATCACCACCTAGTTTCCAACAACCACAACCACCTCCACAAAAGAAAAGAAACCACCAACTGAGGAAAATACAAATTCTATAATGGGTATAAAGAAGGATTTCATCCAATCATTAAATACAAAATTGTGCCATCTAGAATCCATTCTTGGGGCTTCCATTCACAATTTGGAGATGCAAGTGGGGCAGCTAGCCCAACTAATTAACCAAAGACCATAAGGCAAGCTTCTGAGTGACATAGAAGTAAATCCAAAAAGAGATGGTAAAAAGCATTATAAAGCAATAGGCTTGAGAAATGGTAAGGTTTTGGAGGATAAACAAGAAGCACCAAGGATGAATAGGAAAAGGTGGAAAAAGAAAGTAATGAAGAAGAAGTGGTTCAACCAAAAAGAGCAACCTCTACACATCCATTATACCCTTCACTCAAAGACTGCAAAAAATAAAATCTAGACAAGCAGTTTTCAAATTTTCTTGGTATCTTCAAAAAGATGCATATCAACATCCCTTTGTAGAGCCACTTGAATAGATGCCCTTCTACTCCTCATTTATAAAGGAGATACTCTCTAAGAAAAGGAGGCTTGGTGATCATGACCCTTGACTAAAGGTTCTAGTGCCATCCTTGATAAAAAATTGCCACAAAAACTAAAGGATTCGGGTAGCTTTGACATCTCCTGCTCTAAAGGGAATATTCAATTTGAGAGAGAACTTTTTGATTTGGGTGTTAGCATCAACCTTCTGCCACTGTCGATTTTTAAGAGATAGGAGTGGATGAAGCCAAAGCCATTTCTGTAACTTTACAAATGGAAGATAGGTCAATCAAGTGACACCCGAGTGTGCTAGAAGATGTGTTAGTAGAGGTTTATAAATTCATATTTTTGGTGGATTTCATTGTGCTTGATATGGAGAAGGATCCTAGCATTTCTATCATACTCTCAGCAATCGAAAGAGCACTCATTAATGCTAGTGATTGCATTAGGATTGATGTGACACTCACTTGGGCACACGTAATAATGACCATAAATTCACAAAATCTATTGAATAGCACACACTTGACACTACTACACAAGATGCTATGACTAATGAGATAAATGCACATGAAAATAACCCATTCTGGTTTAATTATGAAACTATGGAATCAGTGATGCAAGTTGAGATTGTCAATTGTGTCAAATTTTTTGAGGCTAGTCCTCCAATATGTGTATCTAATATGGTTGTGTAGTGTCTTGAGATAGGTGCAAAGTTCAAACCATCCATTGAGGAGCCTCCCAAATTGGAATTTAAACTTTTACCCACTCATCTATATTATGCCTTCTTGTGTGAGAAGGAGACATTTTGAGTTATAATCTCTGCTAACCTAAGAAATGAGCAAAAAAAGTCACTACTAAAGGTGCTAAGGAAGTTTAAGAGAGCTATGGGATGGTCCATTGCTGACATCAAAGACATAAGTGTATCCATATTCTTACATAAGATCTTGCTAGAAGAAAGAGATAAATGCAACAAAGATGCACAATGTTGGTTAAAACCTATTATAAAAGAGGTGGTGAAGAAGGAGGTCGTTAAGTGGCTTGACATGAGAATCATCTACTCAATATCTGACAGTGAGTGGGTAAGTCCAGTTTAGTGTGTGCCTAAGAAAGGAGGAATAATAGTGTCACCCAATGAGTCTAATGAGCTGATACCTACCATGATAGTCACGGGTTGAAGAGTGTTCATGGACTTCAGAAAAGTGAACAAATCTATAAGGAAGGATCACTTTCCTCTCCCATTCATGGACCAAATGCTTGACAGACTAGCAGGGCACTCATTCTTTTGCCTTCTAGATGGGTACTTTGGTTACAATTAGATTGCTATGGCACCCAAAGACCAAGAAAAGACCACATTCACATTTCCTTATAGAACTTTTTCTTTTAGGAGAATGCCATTTGGGTCATGCAATGCACCTACCACATTTCAACGTTGCATGATGGCCATCTTTTATGACATGGTAGAGAATCATTTTGAGATCTTTAGGGATTACTTTTCAATCTTTGGGGATGAGTTTGAAGAGTGCTTGCACCATCTCTCCCTAATGCTACAAAGGTGTTAGGAAACCAATTTGGTGTTGAATTGGGAGAAGTGCCAATTCATGGTTCAAGAGAGCATCATCTTGGGTCATAAAGTCTCATCTAAGGGTACTGAGGTGGATAGAGCCAAGATAGAGGTGAGTGAGAAGCTACCAATGGCAACATGTGTTAAAGGGGTTAAAAGCTTCCTTGGGCACATGATTTTTATAGGAGGTTTATCAAATATTTTTCTCAAATATCCAAACCTCTTTGCAACCTATTGGAGAAGGATACACCCTTTAAATTTGAAGGCAAATGCTTGGAGGCATTCCTAGTGGTTAAAATGAAACTAGAGTCAACCCCTATCATAGTAGCTGTAGATTGGATCAAGCCCTTTGAACTAATGTGTGATGCAAGTGATTTTTCTATTGGGGCAGTTTTGTGGGAGTGGAGAGATAAGATGTTCCATGCCATCCACTATGGAAGCAAGACACTTAGTAATGCTCAAGTGAACTATGCCACTACAGAGAAGGAGCTCTTGGCCATTGTCTATGCCTTTGAAAAATTTAGAGCTCATCTAGTGGAAGCCAAGGTAACTGTCTACATGGACGATGGTGTAATAAAATACCTAATGACTATTAAGGATGACAAACAAAGATTTATCAGATGGGTACGTCTTCTAAAAGAGTTTGATTTAGAGATCCGTGAGAGAAAAGGCACAGAAAATTAGGTAGTAGACCATCTGTCTAGGTTGGAGAGAGAGGCCAACATGGATGATAATATGGTGATTGGAGAGATGGATCAAATTAACATACCATGGTATACAGACATTGCTAATTTCCTAACTGCTAACTGTTGCACGAAAACCGCAAGCGCACGGGTCGTGTACAAGTGATAAGTATTTTTAAGAACTGGGTTGTCGTACCCACGAGGAACTTATTATGGCGTGTATTAAAATTAAGTACCGAAATATGTACTCTCCCTTTCTATTTGAACTATCAAAATTTTGTGACAAATTTAAGTAAATAAACTAAACTAATTAAATAAATAAAAATCTAGGAATTCAATTTCCCCCATTCTACTTCCATGATCGTTTTCATATTTCATTAATATTGAATTAAAATGCAAAAATTATTAATCAACTCTACTCAATTAATTAACACCCACATGTCTATGGTCATGTAATTCTAATCCATATAAACCTAGCCCACATGTCTATGGTCATCTAAGCATACATGGGTCATTAAGTACCTAGAGTTTAAAAATGATCACATACAAAATAATGGAAATTTCTTTCTCATTACATATATGCTAATTTAATACATGTTCATAATTTCATATCAATCTTTCAATTGCACACAAAATTAACATATCACCTAATTAAATGGCCAATTTAATTAAGAGCATTAATCACATCAAATTGGATAATTCAAGCATAATAATAATATTAAATAAAAATTAAACAATCATGTTCATAAAATGGGTTCCATTAAAATTCCTAGAACAAAATACTACTCCATAATAATTATTTTAGAGCTTAAAAATTCAAGAGTAAAAGATAAATAAAAACATAAAGAAATACAATTTAAAGAGTAGATTAGTAAACCCTTAAGAAGAATTCCTCCAAAATGCTCCAAATATTGCTTCTTTGTGCTCCAAAAATACCCAAACCCTTGCCTCCTAGCTCCAAAATGGAGAGAGCTCCAAAGAAGACCAAAAACTGCCTAAAAAAATTGTATGCTCGGGTAATGTAGTGTTTTAGGGTTAAAATTGGTTCAGAATAGATCTGGACCGTTCGATCAGGCTTGAAAATCGATGGTTGTGATAAAAAAATGGCGCTGCCCAATGAAAACGCGACATTTGGCAAGTCAGAGAGGCGGAGCCAACCGGAGCGCGACACTTGGCGCGCGGAGAGAGGCGGGACGCGGATCGCTGAGCTGGCGCGACGGGATTGGCAGGCGTGGCTTGCGTGGCGCGCTGTGACGCGTTCGGAAGAACCAGGGAGAGCCACGTGGCACGCGGTTTCGCATTTCCGAAATGAACGCCGTGCTGACACGTGGCGATGACCGTTGGAGCGCGGATGACGCGTTGCGACACATGGCGAGTGTTGATTCGTTCGTTCTGATTGCGTGGCGCTTGCGTGGCATGGGCTCTCCTAAGTGCATCCCGGATTATTCTAAGTACATCCACCTGCACGAAAATAATTCAGAAAAATTCCAGAAAAATTCCAAAAATTATATTTTCATCCCTTTTTATCAATTCAACCATAAAATAATTTTATTTTAATATTTTAACCCAAAAATATTAATTTATTAAATCAAACAAGTAATATTAAGCATAAAAATGATATAATAACTCTATTTTCATAGAGTTATCACTAACATTCTCCCATAATACCTCACATGCCAACAAAATAAGAAATTATTTCATGATGTTAAACAGTATTTTTGGGATGTCCCCTAACTTTAAAAAGAATGCAATGATGGAATTTTGAGGTGTGTCCCTTATGAAGAAGTTGGAAGGATTCTCAACCATTGCTTGAACTGAGACTATGGTGGACATTTTGGGAGCTTAAAAACGACATTTAAGGTACTCAATTTTGGTTACTTTTGGCCTACAATATTTAGAGATGCTTATCTATATGTCAAAATATGTGATAGATGCCAAAGAATAAGTAATATCTCGAAAAGGGATGAAATTCCCCTAAACATAATCCTTGAAGTTGAACTGTTTTATGTTTGGGACATTGAGTTCTTGGGAACATTCTCATCATCCTTTGGTAATCAATAAATTTTAGTTGGTGTGGATTATGTGCCAAAGTAAGTAGTAGCAATAGCCAGTTCGATCTGTGATGCAAATACTGTCTTGAAATTCTTAAAGAAGAATATCTTCACCATGTTTGGCACTCCTAGAATCATTATTAGTGATGAAGGTAGTCACTTTTGCAATAGAGCTTTCAACTCCTTATTGTCAAAGTATAGGATTCAGCATAAGGTATCTACCCCCTACCATTCCCAAACAAGTAGGAAAGTGGAGGTCTCAAATAGAGCAGTGAAGAGAATCTTAGAGAAGACAGTAAACATCATTAGAAAAGATTGGGTATCTAAGTTGGATGGCACCTTATGGTCATACAAAACTGCCTTTAAAATGCCAATTGGTACCAACCCATATAGGCTTGTATTTGAAAAGGCGTGCCACTTATCAGTGGAGTTGGAACACAAGGCATATTAAGCATTGAAACAGTTGAATATGGCCATGGGTGGTTCAACAGGTGAGAAAAACCTTGCTTCAATTAGATGAATTAGAGTAGCTACAGTGGAACGCATATGAGAATGCCAAGCTATACAAAGAGAAAATGAAAAGATGGCATGACAAGAGAATTGTGCACCATAATTTTGAATTGGGACAGAAGGTGTTACTTAACAACTCAAAACTAAAACTATTTATGGGAAAACTAAAAAGTAGGTGGTTGGGTCCATTCAAAATTACTAAGGAAACAAACCATGGAGCCATTGAGTTAGAAAACAACAAGGAATAGTTCATGGTCAAGGGGCATAGAGTGAAGCACTATCATGGAGGCCAAATTACCAAATGACACATCTATGATAACCTTTGTGGATGCACCATAGGAGTGGGCTTGATTGTTGACCATGAAAACCATAAGTATATAGGACGTGAACAATTGATAATTATTTAAAGTACGAGTATTGAACCTGTAGGAAAAAAATAATTAACAGCAAAATACCAACACGAAAATTACTATCACTATTTGGAAAATAAAAGATAATTACTAAAATTATAAAAGGAACACAATGAAAATATGTATGAGAGATATAACCTAGGTAGTCATTAATCCACCAATCTCCTAAGCATGTGAATCCCTAAACTCCTTCCCAATTATTTAGCAAAAATTATATGATCTATTGATTCCAAACTATGCATGTATTTCTCTCTCAAGTAAACAACACACAATATAATAACCTAATATAACTGCATTCTCATGCCAATTATATTAAATCATTACTCATGAAGCACATCAATTATGGACCACATACACATGAATCATACATCTCTGCCTAGAAGCTATGTATGCTATTTGATCAAGACAAACATTCAAGCATTCTCTCAAAGCTACCTATATGCCTCTATAGAATAATTGATGATCAAATAATTATTAAGCAATTCAGTCAGATCAAATAATATAATTATAAACTTGCAAATAAAAGAGAGAGATAGTTTAGATCAACACATGTTATAAAATTGGGTTCATAAGACTCCTAGATTAATAAAAGAATTAGCAACTCTTTATGTTTAACAAACCCAGATTTACAATTAAAGAAAACATTAAATTACTAGAAGAGAAAAGAAAAGAAATAATATACTCAATCTCTTGATGAATATCACTCTAACTTCTATGCTTCCACTCTTGATCTTGTTTTTCAAATTGTTCTTTAGAAATTACTAAAATTATGTTGGATTTTCCTCTTGAAGGTTGATTACAAAGCTAATCTCAATTCTATGCTTTTCTCAATATTTCTTTGTATATAATTCTATAAGTGATTCTCTCTATGATTCTAGAACTCTAACATTGTATTCATAAGTACACACAAATCCTAAGTATAATAGGATTTGGTTGCAAGTGGGATGTTGGAAAACTGGTCTAGAATTCACACAAATTCTTTGCAGACCGTAGCTTAAATAATCCATTACCACTGCCCAAGCTGGAATTGTGGAAACACAAGTGTAGTCTGAGAGGTCACTGTTGCGGCTCAATGTATACACGCCCCGCACGAGATATTCTTCAAACTTGCACACCTTGATTCGAGAGGTCCAGGCCGCGACACCAATAGGCTTGGGTCGGGGCGCGAGTGTTGGTGTGTCAGTTTACTTGCCGTGCCGTGTCATGTGATGTGCATTTTTACTATTTTAAGCTCGAAGTACCTGAAATCCACCAAAAAATACATAGTAACTCTGAAAACAATATTTATGTGATAAATCAATAAAATGAACATGATTTTCCTACATTCTCATTTTAATCCTCAATAAGCATATAATAATCATGTATTTCAGATGCATATCCCAACCCCCAACTATTTGATGGTTAGTCTCTAGCAACAAAAGCATTTGAACTAAGTTTGGGATCATGTAATAAAATAAAATCCTAATCTAAAGATAGATCATTTTCGTAGATAGTCACGGTTGCAATTAGGGTATGCAACAAGTCTTTAAACCCCTAGGTAACCCTAGTGGACGAGTTTTAGTCTCGTAAGGGTTTCCAGTGATGATACCCACAAACATTTGACTCAACTAACTTTAATTATCCAATCATCAATTCAACCACTTATTTCAGAAAATACAATTCAATCCCAACATATACATAGTTTTAAAAATTACTTTTGGTCAAGCATAATTTAAAATACTTATATTACTTTGTGCTTAACTCTTAAACATCTATTCAATCCACTAACTTTATTTTGTATTTGAAATTCTCATACGTGACATTCATAAAATTTGTCATTATTTTAAAATTAGAAGGATGCAATGAACATGCACCCAATTACAAACTTAATATGCCTATTTTTCAGTTCACTCGCCAATAATATAAGGTGGTCACTTTACCTAGGATGAAAAGGTCTTTAATAAGGTTATAATATGAGGTTAAGCTATGAGGTCATGAATGAATGGAAAGGGAAGTCAAAATAAGAGGCTTAGTCATTCATGAGCACAAAAACTCATGTCTCCTAAAAACATCAAAATTTCTAGTCTCTTCACAAGGTTTTAATACTTCATTCACCTTGTTACAATTGCTTTATTTTATTTTTCTTCGTTAAGGCATAACCTATCATAACTTCATCCTTTTTCACAAATAAAAGTTAAATACTTACAACCCCTAACCTATCATATTATATATTTTCACTTTGGGTTGTATTACCTTTTACATTTTTTCAAATGTGTGTGCACATGGTAAAGTCCCTTGGAATTTTTAAAAGGAGGTTAATCAAAGGCATGGCTTATGGGGTTGATTATATTGAATATGGCATGAAAAATTGGCTACATTTAGGCTCAAAAAGCTGGCTAATGACATGATGATGAGAATCATAGACCGCTACAAATTTTGAATGGACCGATCACAAGATCAAAGATGAAACGACTCAAGGAAGCTTTAAATGGACTAATTCAAGAGTTGATAAATGAACAAGGGAATTCAACAAGTGGTCGCATTGCATGGGAGAAACCGGTCAATGAATTAAGGGCAGAATCCCCAAAAGAAGTACAACTGGTCAAGTGGTCGCATTGCGGTTGCCAACTCTTCGATTTTGGCTTGGGGTGGCTGGGAGATGTATGCACCGCGGCATGGAAGTTTGGCCACCATGGCACCTGACCCTCAGGATTTTATATTGGGCATCTCACCATGGTAGGGATTTTCATCAGCCTTGGTCGCGTTCATTTTTTGTGTTTTTCGAGCGACATCTGCCGCGGCACAAGATTTTATCTGCTGCGGTACAGTTAAAATTTCTGTGTAATTTTTGACCATTAGATCTAAATTAATGGTTGAGATCTTATTGCTTTAAGGTTTTTGTTTGTATCATATAAATACAAATGTAAGGCTCAACTGCCACCAACTTTGTTCATTAATACAAATTTAATTCAAAAATCAAAATTGAGAGTTTAAAAACTTTATGTTCTTTATCCAACCAACTTATCAAGGGATTTGCAAACCTTTGTGGCATTTATATCATCTTGTCTTGTCGTGAGTAATATCCATGTGTTAAAATGAGTTTGCTTTTAAAATATGATCTTCTTTTCTAGGGATTTGAATAGTGTTGGGTCTTAGATCATTTGTCTTGTAATTCTCAAACTGTATCTCATTTGTGGGTTACAAGGTTTGTTCTTTTGGATTCACATCATTTGGTATCAAAGCTCTTGGTTATAATTTCATATTCCTATCTTTATTCTTGCCATTTTTCGTTTTTTGAAAAAAAAAATTATGGACAAATTTGGATGAAAATTTTCTACTTGTTCTTGAAAATTTTAGGTTGTGTATTGTTGTTTCTTGCTTTTTATGGACAGATTTGGATGAAAATTTCATTTTGAAATTCTTCTAAAATTTGGTTCATAACTTCTGGGCAATTTAGTCATTTTTTCGTGTATTTACGTATCATAAATCTTTCAGAGATTGTATCGTGATTTCTGAACAAAAAAATTTCTTGGTTTTTTTAAAAAAAAGAGAAGATAAAATATCTCTTGAAAAATATCTGAGAAATATCTCTTAGGATATTTACTTAAAAAAAGAAGAAGATATTTTTGAAAATTATAAGAAAAGAAAATAAAATAAAAGAGAGATATATTAATTTTCAAGAATTCTACATTGTTTTGGTTAAAGTGTTGTTTATACTTTTAACGTATTGTTTCTTTAAGTGTTTGGTTATCTCAAATGTTTTCTTTGCTTAGGATTGTCCTTGTTTCAAAATTTGTTCCAAATCCTAGAGTTAGAAATTCTAAACACATTGAGTTAGTTTCTTTTATTCTTGACTATTGGATATTGCAAACAATACTTAGTGATAGCGAAATTCTACAATTGTTTGCTGAAGAGCTAAGAGCACTTGAGCAATCAATCCGAGTGCTAAGCATGCGAGGTAATAGAGTGAGATCAATTTTTTTTATTATTAATCGTTTGTTCGTATTAGTTGTTAAAAATGTCTGACAGAATTAGCTCTAAGGAGAGACCAGATACAACATTCATGATGAAGGCATTACAACAATCCATTGAATGGATGAATGTCGTCATAGTGAGCACGAATGAGAGGGTGGAAAGACAAGAGGCTACTATCGCCAACTTACAACAAGGGGCATTGCAAGGTATTCAAATGTTAGGAGGTCCTATGTTGAGGAAGAATTTGAGGAGGAAATTTGGGAAGGAGATTTTGAGGATGATGAAGGAAGGGTACCCATAGGAGGCAGGTATAGGCATAGAGAAGGTAGAAACGGAAGATGAGGTATGTGGAGGCTACCACCTCATCCATGTGATGGGGGTTGATAGGAATTTGGGAAGCTTTAAGATGAAAATGCCAACATTCCAAGGGAAGAATGATTCAAAATTATACTTGGAATGGGAGAAGAAGGTAGAGCATATTTTTTGAATGCCATAACTACACCGAAGAAAGAAAGGTAAAATTAGCTATAATTTAATTCACTGATTATGCTTTAAATTAGTGGGATCAATTAGTGATTGGTAGGAGGAGGAACCATGAAAAGCCTATTGATAATTGGAAAGAGATGAAGTCTATCATGAGGAAGAGGTTCATTCCTAGTTACTACTATAGGGACCTTTACCAAAAGTTGCAAAAGCTTAACCAAGGATTTAGGTCCGTTAATGAGTATTATAAAGAGATGGAAGTAGCCATGATAAGGGCTAGTGTGGATGAGGATTGGGAAGCCACAATGGCTCGATTCTTGAGTGGGCTAAATCAAGATATTGCCAATGTTGTAGAACTTCACCACTATGTGGAGATAGAAGACATGGTTCATATGGCAATTAAGGTGGAGAGGCAACTAAGAAGAAAGAGTAGTCGGACGTTCCCTTCTAAGGCAAGCTCAATTACACCAAAGCTAAATCCTACTACACCTTGGAAGACCAATTTGAAAAAGGATGAAGGATCTAGTTCCAACCCAAGATTTGAACCTTACAAAGCCAAAGATGTTGAAGCTAGTAAGGACAAGGGTAAAGTTGAAACTCCAACTCGTAATTGTGACATTAAGTGTGTTCGATGTCTTGGTAGGGGTCACATTGCATCTCAATGTCCAAATAAAAGAGCCATGATCACCCAAGCCAATGGGGAAGTTGGAACAGATAATGAGAGTGGAGATAGAAGATGCCACCATTAGAGGATGCTAGTATTGAGAAGACAGGTCCCATTGAAGGTCAGGCACTCGTGATAAGGAGATCCTTAAGTGTTCAATTCAAGAAGGATGATATGAAAGCACAAAGGGAGAACATCTTTCATACAAGATGTCATTTGAGTGACAAGGTATGTAATTTAATAATTGATTGAGGGAGTTTCACTAATGTGGTTAGTACTACTCTAGTTGAGAAGTTAGGGTTACCTATGATCAAACACCCTCGGCCATATAAGTTGCAATGGTTAAATGATAGTGGAGAAGTGAGGGTCAATAGACAAGTGTTGGTGTCTTTCTCCATTGGAAAATACAAAGAGGAAGTAGTCCCAATGTAAGCCGGGCATATTTTGCGGCCTTGGCAATATGATAGAAAGGTTACATATGATGGTTATAAGAACAAGTACTCCTTTATGAAGGATGGAAAGAAAATTACACTTGTACCTTTAACTCTTAAACAAGTTTTCAAAGACCAATTGAAGATGATTAAAGAAAAAGGAAAGAAGGGAAAGGAGAAAGAAGGAGAGAAGAGTGTAGCAAGAGGAGGAGGAGAAAAGGAAAAAGAAATTGAATTTTTTTTTTTTTGAATTTCTATACAAAAAGAGAGTGATTTTAAAAGAGCCATTTTGGAAAAACGGCCCATACTTGTGCTTTTGTACAAGGAGGCTAATTTTTCTACTAATGAACTTGAAATTTCTTTTCTAGGTGCTGCTGTTTCCTTATTGTAGGAATTTGAGAACATGTTTCTTGAAGAGATACTAGATGGTGTGCCACCAATTAGGAAAATTGAACATCAAATTGATTTCATTCAAAGAGCATCATTTCCAAATGGACCTGCATATAGAACTAATCCAGAAGATACCAAGGAGATTCAAAGGCAAATTGAGGAGTTTTTGACAAAGAGTCAAGTGAGGGAGAGCTTGAGCCCATGTGCAGTGCCAATGCTACTTGTGCCTAAGAAGAATGGTTCCAGTCAGATGTGTATTGATTGTCGAGCCATCAACAACATTACAGTAAAGTATATACATCCCATTCATAAGTTAGATGACATGTTAGATGACTTGCATGGTTCTTGCAATTTTACCAAAATTAATTTAAAAAGTGGATATCATCAAATTAGGATGAAAAAAGGTGATGAATGGAAAACTTTTTTCAAAACTAAACATGGATTGTATGAATGGTTAGTCATGCCTTTTAGACTAACCAATGCACCTAGTGCCTTTATGAGGCTTATGAATCATGTTTTATGTGCTTTAATTGAAAATTTTGTAGTTGTTTACTTTGTTGACATTCTCATCTATAGTAAAAATTTAGAAGAGCATGTATTATATTTGAGATCTGGGCTTGAAGTGTTGAGGAAAGAAAAACTATATGCTAATATAAAAAAAGTGTTGTTTTTGCATGGAGAAGTTAGTTTTTCTTGGATTTATAGTAAGCTCTAAAGGGATAGAGATAGATGGTGAGAAGGTGAAGGCTATTAGGAAATGGCCCACACCTAAGTCTGTTATGAAGGTTCGTAGTTTTCATAGTTTAGCTAACTTTTGTCATAGGTTTGTTAAAGACTTTAGCATGCTAGCTGCACCTCTAACTAAGGTTGTAAATAAAACCATAGGTTTTAGGTGGAATGAGGAACAATAGAGGGCCTTTAACTTGATAAAGGATATATTGTGTTCTACACCTATTTTAGCCTTACCTAGTTTTACTAAAACCTTTGAGGTTGAGTGTGATGCTTAGGTGTAGGTATAGGAGTTGTTTTGATGTAGAACGACGACCAATTTCATTTTTCAGTGAAAAGCTCAACGGACTGTCCCTTAACTACCCAACGTATGACATTGAGCTCTATGCATTGGTTAGGACACTTGAAACATGACAGCATTACCTTTGGGCAAAAGAATTTGTCATTCACACGGATCATGAATCTTTAAAATATATGAGGAACCAAGGTAAATTGAACCAGAGACATGCAAGATAGATGGAATTCATTGAGATATTCCCTTATATTATTCAATATAAGCGAGGTAAGGAAAATATTGTCGTTGATGCTTTATCTTGGAGGTATACCCTACTTTCCACTTTGAATACTAGGTTGCTAGTGTTTGAATATATTATGGAGATGTATGCAGATGATGACGATTTTTTTGTTGTATACAATGCATGTCATAAAAGTGCTTTAGAAAAATTTTACAAGTTAGATGGGTATTTGTTTAAAGAAAATATTTTGTGCATACCCAACTGTTCTATGAGAGAACTGTTAGTAAAAGAGGCTCATAGAGGAGGTCTGATTAGACACTTCGGTGTTAAAAAGACCTTGAATGTTTTGCATGAAATTGTTTTTGGCCGAAAATGCGACGTGATGTAGAGACATTATGCTCTAGATGCATCACTTGTAGGCAAGCTAAGTCCAAAGTCCTACCTTAAGGACTATATACACCTTTACTTGTGCTTAGCGCACCTTGGGTGGATATTTCTATGGATTTCATTTTAGGTTTGCCTAGGTCAAAAAGAGTAAAAGACTCCATCTTTGTGGTTGTATATAGGTTTTCTAAAATGGCACACTTTATTGCATGTCACAAAATTGATGATGCAACTAATGTGGCGGAGTTATTCTTTAAAGAAATTTTTTGGCTCCATGGAGTTCCAAAAAGCATTGTTTCTAATAGGGTTGTTAAATTTCTTAGTTATTTTTGAAAAACTTTATGGACTAAATTGGGGACTAAACTTTTATTTTTAATTACTTGTCACCCCCAAAATGATATAGTAAATAGAAATTTCTCTACTTTATTACAAACGATAATAAATTCTTTTTTAAAGAATTGGGAAGACTGTCTGCCTTTTATTGAATTTACTTATAATAGGAGTGTGTATTAAACCACTGATCACTCACCATTTGAAATTGTTTATGGTTTTAATCAATTTACTCCTATGGATTTGTTACTTGTACTTGTTTCACTAATAACTGACCTTGATGGTGCTAAAAAGGCTGAAATGGTGAAGAAGTTGCATGAAAGCATTCTTGAGGGTATTGAAAAGAAGAACATGGAATATGCTTTCAAGGCAAACAAAGGGCGACAAAGAGTCATTTTTGAACCCAGTGATTGGGTTTGGGTACACCTGAGGAAAGAGCAGTTTCTTGGTAAGCGAAGGTTAAAGTTGCAACCAAGAGGAGATGGGCCGTTCCATGTGATTGAACGGATTAATGACAACACTTATAAACTAGACCTTCCAGGTGAGTATAATGTTAGTGCTTCTTTCATGTTTCAGACCTCTCTCCTTTTGATTATTTAGGTGATGATTCTAGGTCAAATCCTTTTGAAGAGGGGGGAATGATGAGAATCATGGACCCATTAAAACTATTACGAATCCTGAAGAGAGTGATCACACGATCAAAGATGAAATGACTCCAGGAAGCTTTAAATGGACTCATTCAAGAGTTGATAAATGAACAAGGGAAGCCAACAAGTGATCGTATTGCATGGGAAAAATCGGTCAATGAATTATGGCCAGAATCCCCAAAATAAGTAGTGCACTGCAGCATAGGATGCCACGACGGCAGCGAACTCTCGAGTTTTGGTTGGGGGTGGTTGGGAGACGTGTGCACTGCAACATGGAAGTTTGGCTGCCATGGCACCTGACCCTCAGGTTTGTATACTGGGCATTTCGCTGTAGTAGGGATTTTCATCCGTTGTGGCTTGCATTCCTTTTTTGTGTTTTCTGAGCCACATTCGCTGCAGTACAAGTTTTTATCTGTTGTGGCACAGTTAAAATTTCTGTGTAATTTTTGACCATTAGATCAAAATCAATGTTTAAGATCTAATTTTTTTTTGTTTTTTTTTTGTATCCTATAAATACAAATGTAAGGCTCAGCTGGCACCAACTTTGTTCATTAATACAAATTTGATTCAAAATCAAAATTGAGACCTTAAAAACTCTATGTTCTTTATCGAACCAACTTATCTAGGTCATTCTTTTTGTTCCAAGAATGACCTAGATAACTTCCTAAGCAAAGTATACCCTATGATTTCGTCTTAAGTGAATATCAAATAAGTTCTAGAGTTTGCTACAATTGACATGCTCACAAAATTTCATGCATGATAGGGTCCAAATACCCAAATCAACATGCTTCATACTACAGCCATATGAATTTCACACAAAGGTCAATTCATATTTAAGTCAATATTTCAACTAAAGCAACTTTAAATTTCTCTAAATGTTAGGTTTAATTATTATTCCATTGATTCATGTTTGAATTGACTATGGGTAATTAATAACCTAAGGTTAACAAACAAAAAATTAAAGTTGCACATGCAAAAGTAGAAAAGGAACTTTTCCCCCACACCCAACCTATGATACACATTGTCCCCAATGTGCTTAGTCATGAATAGAAATAATGAAAGTGAGAAGAAAAAGGTACCCCCCCCTTTTTGATTGGTGAAGTGGTGCTATGTTCTTCATGGTTACAAATGCTCCTTGCCATTATGCATATTCTTGCCTTAATTGTTTGAGCATATGTTTACTTCTCGATGGTTGTTACTCACTAAGCAACAATTAGTTATAAAGTGAAATAAATTTTTAAATTGTGTTAAAAATAACACTATCGAATTAAAATTACAATACAAAAATAATAAGTAAAAAAAAGAAAAGGAAAGTAAAGTAAAATAGAAAAAATAAAAATAAAAATAAAAATAAAAATGAGTTGTTACACATTGTTGCTCATTGTCATGCTCACACTCTCTAGTCTTCCATGTTGTCGTTATCATCGTCCTCCTCCTCTGCTTGTGGTTGAAAGTTGAAGTCTCCTCCCTTGTATGTTGGGAATTGTGGAAGTTGAGTACAATTATACCCATGTTGTTGGAGGTGGACTCTTTGTTGCATGTTGAGGGATTGCATGCAATTAGATTGATACTGCATGTGTCCACTCAGCCATTTTTCTTGCTGAGCAAGGTATGCCTTTGTGTAGTTGGTATCTTGTTGTAAGGCATGCAGTTGCTCTTTTATAGGGGCTTTGGAGGATGAGTTTGTAGGCTCCTTGCTAGCTTGAGTAGTCTTGTAGCCACTTGTAAGGTTGTTAATGAATGAAAGGGTTAGTGGGTCACCTAGTTGCACCATTAACTCACCCTCTTTTGTTTAAATTTTGGTTTTGGCATAAAGTTGTGTGATGAGTTATGGGAAGGAATAGCCGGATCTAAACTTGGTGTCACATAGTTTGATTTTGGCATTTATAATGGCACCCACATCCATTTCTTTGCCACTTAGAATAGCATAAAGCACCAATGCTTGTTCTCTTGTCACAGTGCTATAATGGGTAGTGGGCATCAACTTTGAACACACAAAATATTTCTGTAAATGTGCATTGTAGGTAACCTTTAGCATCAAATTCTTTCGGGCCCTCAGTATTTGTCTCCCAAACCATTCCCACAATTGTTAGAACCATAATGACTTCATCATAATCCATTGATGATTGTAGGAACTTCTCATAAACCCCTAGTCTTGACCGTATGTGATAGCACTTATTTTTAGTTTCTACATCAAAAGATACAACCTTACCCTAAATTCTTATCTTGTCATTGGTTGCCTCGGGTACATTAGCGTAGAATTCTCTTATAAGGCTCTCTATACCAAGTTTTGGGATTTTAACATAATATTTCCAACCCAATGTGGCTATTATATCAATGACATCCTCATAAATTAAAGTGCCAAATTCCACTCCTCTCTCGGGGATACAATTTCTATGGTATGAGGCAGCCTTTTGGAACCGCTCTTGAGCATGGAAGCTCACAAACCTAGTCCTATCAAATCTTGGCTAGTCATTGGTGCTTTGCCCTTGTCAGTGGGTTTTATCTTAGGTGCCATGATTAACGAAGCTAAGTGTATCTACTAATAAAATTTAAAATCCCAATCCATAAATTTAGTGCTCCTAATACCCAAAATCACACCCCACAATGCTTGCTATCATACCACTACACACTTAGGGTTTGAACTCAATCAAAAATTTGTACACTTTCATCAATAAATACCCAGAAATTTACACTACACCAGTCCAAATGAAGAATATAGAAGTCACGTACTTGAATGTCGGAGTTGAAGAAGATGAATGTGCTTGAAGGTGATGAATTCTGACTTATTGAAATTTGCTCCAAATTGTAAATAGCTTCAAAAAAATACTTGAGCGGTGTTAGGAATGTAGTGTTGAGTGAAATTTTTTTATGATTTGGGAAAAAAGTTGGTGTTTTTTGGGGGTTTGGATGTTGAGGGTTCGTAGAAGAGAAGGGGGGATTGGAAAATTTTTGAAAAAATGATTGTTTGATCCAAAAATGCATGGGGGAAGAGGTTTTTAGTGTTAAAAATTTTCTTGGGCCATGGCTCAGGTAAGTTCAAGTTGCAGCGCAAACTTGTTTTGGATTTCCAGTTTTCCACCTAAGAGCCTTATGCCGCTCAAATGTTTCACTGCTGCGGCTCGTGTAAGTTTTCATATCTCCCAAATTCAACTCAAGAGCTCCTTGCTGCAGCTAAATTTTTTAGCATCGCTCCTTAACTAAAATTTAATATTTTTCCAATTCAACTTGAAAGCATGGCGCCGCAACTTAGGGTATTCACCACCTCAGCTCAACTTATAAAAATGCTGATTGTGTCAAGATTTCCTATAACATCATATACGACGAGTTAAGTATGTTACTATTGACTGTAATGAAAACTAGAATGAAAACTTAACACTAAAAATAAAATAAATAAAAATAATCAAGTGATAAAAATTCGTTGAATTGCCTCTCAACAAGTGCCATTGTTGTGATGGGTTAAGTAAGGGTTGTGATGTTGTGATCCTTGATTTTCCTCCAAAAATAGACCCTTTTTTTTCCTTTTTTGTTCATTGATCCATTTGCATGTTTATTGACCAAGTTGATATTTTCTTTGATGTACGTCCATGGTCGTTCCCTTGGTGCTTAAGTGGTGTTGTTTTAGCATCCACACTTGCTTCGGTTTGGATCCATTTGTAGTTTTCTGTTCTTTGCCACTTAGGTGGGTGGGTTTGGGTACCCACACTTGCTTGACTTCCATTTTGTTTTTCTTCTTGTGCTTGCCATCAATTTTCTTTGCCTTTACAACCTTAGGTGGCTGCTTTTCTTGGGTTATGATAACGTTCACTTCCTCCTTAGAGGTATATGTTGCGTTCGGTGGTTCGAATTCTTTGAACGTGACTTCCTTGTCTTGAACCCTCACAATTAGGTCACATTTTTTCTACGTCTTACAAGGAATAATGCAATTTCCTTATTATCCATGTCATGAATAACAAAATTAGCTAGAAGTATAAAGTTCTTCACTTTTACCATGACTTTTTCCACTGTCTCCACTAGTTTCTTGATAGTTCCATATGCCATTTATAGGATTGCTGATGTGGCCTTTAGTGCTCCTATCTCAAGCTTCTTGAATATGGATAGTGGCATGAGGTTTATACTGGCTCCAAGATCACAAGGTACATTTTTGAAGTGTAGACCTCCTACTGTGCTTGGGATAATGAAGCTCCTTGGATCCTTTTGTTTGAAAGGAATTTGGCATTTCTTAATTGCACAAGCTTTGTTGAATTTCTCCAAATGCTTCTTCTTTTCAATCACTTCCTCCAAGAATTTCATGTAGGAAGGTGTTTTCTTCACTACTTCTACAATTGGATTATGGATGTTTAACTCTTCAAATACATCCAAACTATTGAGCACTTAAGCATTCAAGTTGGTTTTATTGAGTTGTTAAGGGAAAGGAATGCTTGGAGAGTATATTTCACTCCTCTTTAATGGTTCCTTAATTACTTCTTCCTTCTTAGATTCATCTTCCACTAAAGGTTCACTCATTGTTGTAAGTGCATTGCATTGCTCTTTATTGGGTCCTTTAGGGTTTACTTGTATATCACTAGGAATGGCTCCTTGACTTCTTTGGGTTAAAGCTTAGGCAAGTTGCCCCCATTTTTACTTCCAAATTATGAATAGAAGCTCCATGAGTTGCTTCTATATTATTCACCTTAGTGTTCATGTTTTGCATAAAATCTTTCATCACCACCATCATAGCATTTGTGTTATCTTCATTGGTGGGCTTTTTATCTTGAAGTAGTGGTTATTGTTGAAATCCAGGTGGAAAGTGAGGGATATTGTTTTTATTAACCCCTTGATTGTTGCTCCATGGGAAATTGGGGTAGTTTCTCCATCCAGGATTGTATGTGTTTAAGTAAGGGTTCTCTTGGCGGTTTTGTTGTTCACATAGTTGATTGCTTCCAAAGACCACATGCCTCTGTAGAGTGAGATCCATTACAAATATCACACACCACAAATGGAATTTGCACCATATTAACTCCTATCGAACCTCCATCTAGTTTGTTTGCAAGGCGTTTGTTTGAGCTTACATGGCTGTGAGAGTTTGCACATCTATTACTTCAGCTATCTTCTTGTGGTTCAACCTATCAACTGGCCATTGGCAAGTAAATGCTTCATTCTTAGTTGTACTCATTAAGGCTCCACTTGCTGCTGCATCTATGATTGTCCTTTGTTGGCTCATTAATCCATTATAGAAAGTTTGAACTTGGAGCCAAGTGGGTAGGCCATGATGTGAGCATCTTCTAAGTAGCTCCTTGAAGCATTCTCAAGTTTCATAAAATGATTCTCCATCAAGCTATTGAAAAATGTGATGTCTTTTAAGAGCTTAGCAGTTTTAGATGGTGGGAAATACTTAGAAAAGTTTGAACTTGTTGATCCCATGTAGTGATAGAACTAACTAGTAGTGATTGTAACCAAGCTTTAGCTTTATCCCTTAGTAAGAATGGGAATAAGCGTAGGCATATTACATCGTCCGTAATGTCGTTCATCTTAAAGGTATCACAAATTTCCAAGAATAAGGCCAAATGTGAATTTGGATCATCATGAGCTTGCCCTCCAAATTGAATGGCTTGCACCATTTGAATGACACTCGGTTTGAGGTCAAAGTTGTTAGTGTTGATGCTCGGTCTAGCAATAGTTGAATGGGCTTCATTTACTTGGGGGACTACAAAATCCCTTAGAGATTTAGGAGCAACCAAAGCTCTTTGACCACCGTGTTCTGCTATATCCCTAGTTTGTTGTGCTAATTGTTCCCTTCTCAATAGACATACAGTTCTTTCAATTTCAAGATCTAGAGACAGTAAGTTGTCACTTGTCAACCTGGGCATATAACAAAACTACTAAAACAAAAATTAAAAGTCCAAATTAGTGTTACTAATATCCTAATTTGATATCCATTACCAATTATAACTTTTTCCTCTACAACGGCGCCAAAAACTTGACTACGCAAAACCACAAGTACATGAGACGTGTACAAGTGATAAGTATTAAAAGTACGAGTATCGAATCCACAAGAAAAAAATACAATTAATAGCAGAATACTAACCCAAAAATTATTATCACTATTTGGACAATAAAATAAAATTGCTAAAATTATAAAACCAACACAACGAAAATATGTATGAGAGATATAACCTAGGTAGTCATTAATCTCTCAATCTCCTAAGCATGTAAATCCTTAAATTCCTCCCCAATTATTTAGCACAAATTATATGATAAGTTGATTCCAAACTATGCATGCATTCCTCTCTCAAGTAAACTACACAATATGTAATAACCTTACCTAATTGCACTCTCATGCCAATTAGATTAAATCACTACTAATGAAGCACATCAATTATGGACTACATACACATGAGTCATACATCTCTACCTAGAAACTATGCATGCTATTTGATCAAGACAAATATACAAGCACTTCTATCAAAGCTACGTATATGCCTCTATAGAATAATTGATGATTAAACAATTATTATTAAGCAATTCATTTAGATAAAATAATATAATTATAAATTTGCAAATAAAAGAGAGAGATAGTTTAGATCAACACATGTTGGAAAGTTAGGTTCCTAAGACTCCTAGATTAATAAAAGAATTAACAACTCATTATGTTCATCAAACCTAAATTTACAATTGAGAAAACATTAAATTACTAGAAGAGAAAAGAAAAGAAATAATATACTCAATCACGTGATGAATATCACTCTAACTTCTATGCTTCCACTTTTGATCTTGTTCTTCAAAAATTGCTACAATTCTGCTGGATTTTCCTCTTGAAGGTTGATTACAAAGCTAATCTCAATTCTATGCTTTTCTCTCTATTTCTTCAAATATAATTCTATAAGTGATTCTCTCAAAGATTCTATTTATGATTCTAGGAATCTAACATTGTATTTATAAGCACACACAAATCCTAAGTATAACATGATTTGGTTACAAGTGGGATGTGGGAAAAAAGGTCTAGAATTCACACAAATTCTTCATGGGCCATGGCTTAAACAATAAAACAACAAATTCTTTTGCCGTTTTAAGCTCAAAATACTTGGAATCCATCAAAATAGACTAGGTAACTCCGAAAATAATATTTGTGTGATAACTCAATAAAACGAACATGATTAGGTCCTAAATTCTCATTTTAATCCTCAATAAGAATAGAATAATTGCTTATTTAGACACGCATCAACTGTCTAGCCAAAGGCGTTAAATGTGGTACTTTTTGGGAGGCAACCCAACGTTTTTATTGGTTATTTTTATCTATTTTTGTTTTGTAAGTGAATAAATGTGGAGAGAAATGGCACAACAAGATTGGATAGATTTGATGATACAAAGTGTTCTGCCAATGCTAGGGGAGTTTTCTTTTCCTTTAACTCTTTTCCATTCTTTTTAGCACATTGGGGACAATGTGCAACTCAAGCGTGGGGAAAGAAACTTCATTCTTTAATTTAATTTTTAGTGATATTTTCAAAAAGTTTAGGATGTTTTTACTCATAATTTAGTTAGAAATTGATGAACTCATTGAAACTAAATGCATGTATGCTTAATATGAAACATATGAACTTAATGATAAAATTGGTTGTCATAACTAAGATAAGGACTGTAGCATGCTCATTGAAATACTTACGTAAATCTTGTATATGCTTGTTAATTTTGATTTGGGTTAATTCAATTTTATGCACATTCCATGATTGATTTTGGTGCTCTTAGTGGGAGAAAATTTGGTGTGAGTTATGCTAGTTAATGACGTCTACCATGCTTTAGAATTTATTTGATCATCCCTTGAAGAAAAATCCTAAATGACATTTAGATAGAGAAGTGATTTAGGCTTTTATTGAATCGATTGAGTCTTTCAAGCCAAACTATGAATATGTCTTTAGTCACCTACTTGAACATACATTCACTTTCAATTTTTTAAGCCACATGTTGAACCTAACCCAATAAGCATTACCTTTACCTTTACCCTTACACCTTTAGCATGTCTTAAAATGTAATCATATGTTATGCTATAAGGTAAGGTGAAATGTAATGCACCTTACTATAAAAAAAAATAAACTCACAACATTTTTGTCCTTATAAGCAAAATGAAACAATTAGAGTATTTCAATAATAAGTTTTGTGGTGTTGTGAAGTTACAAAAATTATGTGAAATAAATGAATAAAAAGCAATATGATTGGGAGCACTAAAACATCAAATGGAATCTAAATTGTAGCATACGTGTTGCATGATGAATAAAAATTAAGCTTAGGTGTGGAATGAACCTAAATGTCACAATTTATATACCCTCATCTAATCCTAACATTACAAGTATGCAAAGTCCTTTTGATCTTTAGATAAATGCATTATTTACATTAGTGGAGAAAGGTTTGAAAAATAGACTTATGAAATTTGTACTAAGACCTAGTCTATTAGCATGCTTATATAAGTTGATTTTATGAGTGCGTTGAATGGCAATATGTGCAATACACATACACATGAATCAATTCATCAAAAACTTGCATACCCTTGTTTGATGGAATGTTGATTGATGGATATGTGAACCTCTTTATCATAGAACTGTATAATCTTTGATGGAGACAATTTTTGTTGAATATGCACGTGTTAATAGACGTATGTTTATGGATGTGTGCCCATATCATGTTAGTATTTTGTTCCAATTTATAGTTAGATTTTTCTTTGCTTGAGGACAAGCAAAAACTTATGTTGGGGGTGTAATAACTCTATAAAAGTAGAGTTATTTAGCCACTTCTAGACCAACTATTTGTCTTGTTTCGTGCTCAATATCATAAAAATAGCTTAATTATATTTATTTATGTCAATATAGGTAGAACGATAGCAAATGAAGCAAAAACGAGTTAAAATGATCAAAAATCATGTTGTACCGTGGGGGGGAGTTTTATGGGCTGCAATGCACGCAAAGAGCTGGAAACACTTTGAAAACAAGGAGCTGAGTGTCGTAGTGGGCACTAAATCATGCAATGGTGTGCCTGGATAAGTGAAGAGACTCTAGAGCTTCAAGCCACTACGTGGCTATTTTGATGTTGTGGCACAACACATTCAGAACCCAACACAAGAGCTTGTGGCCGCTGTGCATGTACATTGCCAGTTTTCTTGAGGATGACAGGCCACGACACGCATTACTTTCCCTTTACAAAAATCTCACATTAGATCCATTTTGCTTACTAATTTCAATGCCAACCCTTTGATAGTTTTAGGAGTTGATCCAAGGGTTCATATTAATTCATTTTCAACCTAAATAAACCTAATTCTCAAGAGCCAAAACACAATTAGTCTTTCACATAATTTTACAGCAACCAAAGTAAAGAGGATTTTGAGAAGAAATTTAAGAACACAAGTATAGAAAACTCGAATGTGCAGATATTCAAAAGGAGATTGCTTATTAATTCAAAAGATTGATTGTAACCTTTCTTTTTATTCTTTCTTTATTCATTCTTGATGTATTTTTCCATGGATTTTCTACATTTTATGATTATGAACATGAGTAGCTAATTCATTTAATCTAGGAGTCTTATGAACCTAATTTTCTTCTTGTGATAATCTAATTATTACCCATTGTGATTACTATTTCAATTATTTTATTTGATCTAATTTATTTGCAATTTATTGTTTGGCTAACAACTATACCATAGAGGCAATTAGGTAACTTTGAGAGAATTATTTAGTTGTTTGTCTTGATTGAATAGTGTACATGATTTCTAGATTGAGAGATATGATTCTTGTGTATGTGATCAATAAATGACGTTCTTAATGAATAGTAGTACAATTTAATTGGCATAAGAGTATGATTAGGTCAATTACTATATTATGGGTAATTTACTTGAGAGAGTAATGCATTATAAGTTAGAGTCAATGATAATATAATTGGTTGGTGGAAATTTTAGTGATTCACAAATCTAACAAGTTGGTGGATTAAAGATTGAAAGTTTTATCCTCTCATATATCTTTGCTATTGTGAGTTTGTGATTTTAGTTATTAATTATTATTTAGGTTTGCTATTTTTGTTATCTTTCCATTATTCAAATAATAATAGTAATATTTTAATTGGTACTGTTTTTCAAGTTATACTTTCAAGTCATTGTGGGATTGACATCCATACTTTTATACACTTTATTACTTGCACGACCTCTGAACTTGAGCTTAGGGTGTCAAGGAGGTCTTAAAGTGATTGAAAAATATTATATTAATTTCATGTATGTTTACATGATTCACATGCTTTATGCTTATTATTTTTCTATTGCAGGTTGCTAGCCTGTATAGGAGCCTGTGAGGCACATCATTACTAGGGTGTTTACTGTAGATTGTTCTTTCTTATTTGCTTATTGTTTACTTGGTGTTATTTGAAGCATGTTGTTATTGTTTATTACATTTTTCTATTAGCTAAATTCAAATCTTGAGGCTACTTGGCCGAGTTAGAATTGTGCTCGTGAAAAGATTCCATGGTCGACAAGTCCACCCTGTTTTGGTCCTGGTTGTCTATTTGGATTGGAATTTTAATTCTCCTATGTGTAATTATTCTGATGTATGGAGCTCACAAAGAATATGAAAGACCTCAAACTAGAGTTCAGTTTGTTCAGATAAGGTGTTAGGAGTGTGAAAAAATTGGACACATTGCTACTCAATGTTGGTACAAGAAAATCTACTAAGAAAGCCATTGTGGTTAAGGTTACTATTTTAGATAGTAGCTATAGATCGGAAGAGGATGAAAGCAGCTTTATTTGTTTTATGGAAACAAAGGAAGATCCTCCCAATATGACCTCTTAATCTTCTAGATTTGTTGATGAAGATGAGCATTAAGAGCTTTTAGTACAGGAAACTGGTCAGGGAACATATCAATAATGAGAAAGCTTGAAAGTTGGTTTTGGAAAACCTTGAACCAAAGAAGGAGTTGAGTGCTCTAAAAGCCGATCTCGAGAAAAAGAAGTCCTTTCACAACCAAGATAAAGATGATATCTCAAAGAAATGATTATGCAAAAGAGATACAATGATAAGGTTGTTGAAAGTGAATCCAACAAGTCAAGATTGAAATTTCTAGAATAGTCCTTGAGAGAAGTCCCAACTCGGTGAACAACCAAGTCTAGGTGACAAGGATACCTAAGGACTCGCCTCTCTCGTACAAGCAGCAGAAAGTAAATAATAGTTAACAAATAATTTACAGAATAAACAAACAAGGTAGCTAATAGACAATAATGGTAAAAGCAATAAATGCTTTATAATCTTAGTATATACTATATACGTTGTCCCATATACTATGGATACTTAGATAATACTAACTCATACCATAGATCTAGTGAACACAACAATATATCTTGGTAAACCCACATAGGCTCCAATCCTAAGTGGTAACATCCACAAGTTGTTTAAGACAACCACTTAGCAACCAAATTCACTAAAAGTAAAAAATAGTTAATACAAACTCGATAAAGTAAGATTCTGAATACCTCTATCAGTCAGGAACCACCAGTCCTAATTGCCTACAATGTTATCTCGAGTTGTCTCCATAACTACTTTGATCCTAACTAGATTTGGCTCACCTCCAAAGCCATACCACCACGAAGTGTGATGCAAATACCTGAAATCAGTATGCGTGTACAATAATATATGCAATTTACCCAAAATATGATTTTTAATCAACAATATGGAAACACACTCGATGTATGTTGATACGAAAATTCAACCTCATAATAACAATACAGAAATACACTCAATGTATTGTTATTACAAAAACTCTTTTTTTGAAAACGTTTGATAAACTCCACCACCACCACATAATTTAACACAGAAAAATACTTGATGTGTTAAAACTACAGAATCACCTTTTGAATATATTTAAAATCCAAGTGAATGAATCACCTCTGAATTACTAATACGGAAACACACTCAACGTATTAGTAATATGGAAAATAAAATATTTTTCAAACATACTAAAATATATTTTTCAAACTTTATAAAATACGCAACACCAAATATGCAATGTGAGAAATATATGTGAAAGAGGTGAGAGAGAGGATATAGATGTGAAAAAGGTGTAATAAATAATAAAGAGGAGGGGGTACTTATAGCTGATTTTTTAGCTTCAAAGACCCTCGCCAACACCTCGCCGCTCACCCCCGTGAGGTTTTTACTGACCACCTTAATGAACACCCCACAATATGTCAATAAGGTCCAACAAGTTGATGAGTGCTCGAAAAGCACTAATATTTCGTGATTAATTGTGCTTAATTGATTGATATATAGATTTATTATGATTATTATTTCGATTATTTTCATAAATCTATCCATTCGGAGTCACGGGTATATTTTAGTGCATTTCAGGTGTTTTTAGCGTCAAATGAGTCAAATGATGAAAACACGCAAAGACGGGGCACCTACGGCGCTCGAATCACGAGTTACGGGCTAAACGAGACAAATATGTAAGCCTTACATAATGTGCCATCACATGTGTAAGGGGGTAACGTGAAGAAAAGCAAAGCAACACGCGCCGCGGCGAGGGAATTGCATGCCGCGGCAGGGAGCTCTCGGGTTTTTGCATATTTTCCAATTTTTGTGTTGCGCTGCGGCGGGGAAAATGCATGCCATGGCGCGCCTATTCCTATGGCACATAGGATTTGCAGAAACCCTTACATCTATAAATACCCCCTTAGAGTCCCCCTTACATACAACTCGACCAATTCGTACACAACTCTTATTCTTCTCAATTTTGCGACCCAAACACTACATTCAATCAGTTTTGAGAGCGTTGCCACACTCTAACGAAGCGAGAGACACTATTCTAAGGATTCAAGGAAGCCAACGACGATCGAAGATAAAGCTTACGGAGAAGAACGCTATCCAATCCATAAGCGGTATTTAGATCTAGGATTTTCTTGTTGTTATAGAATTAATTCCTCTTCTCTTTTTGTTAAAGTGTATGATCATATTTTATTTGTCTATGAATATTAATATGAACATGTCTGGCTAATTTTATTATGGATGTTTAGTTTGTGTTGCCATGTTTGCTAGAATTGTGTATGGTGTATTTTATTGATTTGGAATAAACGAATTACTTTTTGATTAAGAGCATGTTTAGATATTTAATTACGAATAATCATGGGCCCATTTGATGTTCGTAGTTAGGTTGAAAAATCTGAGAATTTAGTTATAGGAACGTCACCTTAACTTTATTCCGAAACACTTAATCGAAGCTTCAAGTTAGTGACTTAGTCATAGCATTAATTTGATTGGCATGTTTTCCTTGCGCATAATTTGATTACTATTTGATTTACCCCCGTCAAAGGCAATTAATTAGTTAATCAATAAAGAGACCTACCCCCGCCAAAAGGAGTCTCGTAATTAAAAGGAAAGCCGGTAGTTTAGTTTATATAGGACGTTCATGTTATCTCACCATACCTTTTCGATGCAAGCATGGTCAACCAAGCTAAACGTCCATACATCCTCCATTGATATTTGAATTGATTGTTTGCTTGCGATCTTGTTTTCGTTTGATTGTCGTATGATTGTTCTCGTTACAAAAACAAACAACATTTTTACAGTTTTAGTAGCTTTAGGATTCTAGTTACTTAGAGTTTTAGTTTCACTAGAACTCTATTTAATTAGTGTTTTATTTTCATTAGAACTCTATTTAGATTAAAAAGTTAGTTATTTAAGACCACTGCAATTCCTTGAGAGACCGACCTTGGAAGTTGCTTATCACTTTACTACGAGTGATTCGTACACTTGCGAGTACACATTTTAACACATCACAAGTCACAGTTCCACCCTATTCACCCTCGTTGACCCTTCGCCGAACACCTTCGTGAGCCACCGACGAGAACTCTGCGAGACCCCTGTGAGCCTTTTAGAATAAGTTTTTTAACGTAAAATTTCACCAATTAAAAAATCCATAAATAATCAACAACTCAAGGAAACACATGCAAGTAAAAACACATTTTAGTATGAACTAAATATGGTTGCAACCACCTTGTGGTGTGTGTATTATACAAATATATATTAGTGTTAAAAACTATGTGAGTGTGTGCAATATTGATCATAAGCAAAGAATAGTACAAAGAGGTAGGCAAAACACTAATTAAAATAAACAAACTCTGTATTTTGTATACAGGAATGCCAACAACGACATAAAGGAACTTACAAGTCTTACAATCTCCCCTTTTGCCCTTTCGTGGAAAAACACTACACAACTTATACAAGGCAAGCATCAAACATAACATATTCATGCAAGTTGATGTAACGAAGTTCATTCCATGAACACACTCCGACACAGACAAGGCACCCCCAACATACCTACACTTCGAGTGCATCCGTTTTATAGTACTCCATCCATCTTCATGAATCATCAAATCTGTCTTGATGCGAACACCAACTCCAAGTGAGCTATAAGGTCCAAAAACTACATCTATAACCTGCACATATGAAACAAACACATGCCCATGAACGTATCATGCAGAACTATGTATAGTCTAACCAAATACTATCATGTTACCCCTACACAGGTACACACTAATAGGCTAAACACAAGTAGTCAAATAAACTCCCCTCGACTTCATGCAACACGCCCTCTAAATGCATGCAAGTCAGATAAAATGATGTGATGTAAACCTATACTTATGTCCCACAAGCAACAGAAAACAGATGTAAACAAGTTGTGCAAAATACAAACTTCTCCCTCTTTTTGACATAGAAAGTCAAACCAAATACTATCATATTATCCCTACACAGGTACACACTGATAGGCTAAACACAAGTAGTCCAATAAACTCCCCTTGACTTCATGCAACGCTCCCTCTAAATGCATGCAAGTCAGATAAAATGATGTGATGCAAATCTACGCTTATGTCCCACACACAGCAGCAAATAGATGTAAACAAGTTGTGCAACATACAAACTTCTCCTCCTTTTTGACATAAAAAGTCAAAGGAACACCCCTACATGAGGAAGAGAAGGCATACAGTATGTAATAATCCTATACACTCATGCAACACATGTAGAGTGGAAAATAAATCATAAGTAAAAGGAACAACAATAAGCACACAACAAAGAAAGACAAATTTTATTAAAATTTTAAGATTTTATTACAAGATTTTAGAAAAAGTAATAAAATGCAAAGAAATAAAGAAAACTAAGATTCTCCTTTCACTTATATCAGGGTCATGCTGAGAATTGATACCAGACCCTCTATAGTCAAGAGGGTGGGAAGAAGGCTGGTTGAGGTTGGAAAATCAGTACCAAAGGTAGCAAGCTGACCAAATATTTGGGCAAAGGAATGAAAAGACTGAGGTAGCTAATGTGTAGGGCACTAGTGCTCACACAAACAGAGTGAGTATGGGAATGGTCCAGTCTACTGGAGAGCTAAATAGAAGGTCAAGAACTAGTGGACCATGGAGAGCTATGTCGGGTCTGTTGAAGACCTTCAATTCTACTAACTCTTTCATTAATGTTCAACAATTTTTGTTTGTAGAGTCTGCATTCCTCATGCTCTTTAGTAAGATCTTCAAGAACCTTGTCCAACTGTTGAGTCAAAACATCCAACTTTACATTTAGTGAGACAAACTTTGAAAATTGAGGAGGAGAAACAGGAAGTGTAGTAGAAGCGGTAGAATGAGAGGCACTCTAAGAAGAATAGGAAAAAGGTTCAAAGTTTCTCGACGAAAGGAGTGAAGTTTGAAGGTGTCTAATAGAAAGGAGAATACGACCATCCAAAGAGACGTTAATTGCATCGCCAAAGATAGATTATCCCTAGCGAGTAATTAACAAAGGGTAATGAAAAGTAGAAAAAGAAGGAGAGAAAGAAAGAAAAATGATGGTCCAAAAGATCATACTAGAAAAATCTATAGACTCATGATGAATGCTATTTTGAACCTATTATTTATTAGTTTTAAGTATTTATTTCATGATTTATTTCAGTATTACTTTGATTTGGAGGGTATTTTCATATTTTGTAGGTTCAAGCAAGTGTGAGATGAATAATGGAGTGGTCAAAAAGAGCTGAAAAATGTAACCCTTACATTGTATTCCATTTACTATGTAAGGGGGGATAAACTAGAGCAAAAAAATGCAAGCCTTACGTTAGGAATCAGCAAATGTGTAAGGGACACTTACAAGGCATGTACAACAGGTTGTGCCGAGGCAGGAAAATATGTGTGCCGCGGTGGTTCATTCTGTGCCTTTACTATAGGAGCCAAAAATCAACATGTGCTGTGGCAAAAGGAATTGTGTGTCGTGGCGATGAAGTCCCTGTTTTTACTATAGGGGGTCTATTTTCAATGCGTGTCACTACATAGGAAAATGCGCACCGAAGCAGAATAGCCTTGAGTTTTCTACCAACCCAGATTTTCACCCCGCGCTGCGACAAGAGAAAACATGTGTCGTGGCCCACGTACCAAATTGACACTTACACGCCCATATTTTTATATAGTTCACACTTCTAACCTAATCTATAAATACAACACAAAAATCTCTCCACCAACTAACCATGAAGAGTAGCCGAAAAACACTACCCACTTCCTTCTTCCTCCATATTTTAGAGAGAAAATCCTCTATTGAAGCTCCTTCAATAACCACTGGAAGAGGTGACCATCCAACTCCAAGAAGGAAGAAGGGTCTTGCAAGAGTGGAAATAGGAATATCTCCGTTGTTCTGAACTTTCTTTCTCTCTTGATATCTCCATTGTTCGTAACTTTCTTTCTCTCTTGAATTCTAAGAATGCTTATTGTAATAGAAATTATTGATTTGGATTTTATTATGAGTAGCTAAACTCTTTGTGTGGGATTTAGTGATGCTTCCATGAGTGGATGAGTATTGTTGTAATTTAATTTGGGTTAAAGTGATTTATGTCTTGTTCATTGTTCTTAATATCTTTGGTCGTGATTAATTTTGATCATTTTAGTTTATGAGCATTTGAAAATATATTAGAATTAAGTATTAGAGACATCATCTTTGCTTAATTTAGAAATCTTGAGAATAACTTAATCTAAGTACATTGACTTGTCTTAGATTAGGTGACTAATTTGATTTGTTAAGGATTTATGCTAATTGATTAATTAATGGTCTAGATTAAAGAAGTTAATTAATGAATTAAGGAAAATTTTCCTTGATTTGGGATTTTCTAGGGTTTATTAGGAAAATTCAATAAATCCAACTTTCATGCTTAATTGTGGAATTCACATTAAATATTCTATCTACGATTGATTAGCTAACTAATTTCCACATTATTCCATCATATCACTTCGGCTAATTTTTCATTCGTCTATTTTAATTCTTTTGAGATTTTACAATTTTGGCAACTATATCTTCAACCAACTTTGTTAGAGTGTTTAGGATTTACTTTTGTAAATAATTTTTAAGAAAAAAATGACACGTTTTAAAACAACCGTAATTCCTTGAGAGATCAACCTCGGAATTTGCTTATCACCTGCTACGAGTGATTCGTACACTTGCGAGTACTATAATTTGCACATCAACTCACCATCAATAATGGCACAAACAAAGTGTCCCTTAGTATTAGTCATAGAGGAGAAATGAGTATAGGGAAAATTTCAAGCATAAAAAACTTACAGATGAAGGCGACAAGGAGAATTGTTAAAAGATACAATACCTCTAGTGAAAGTATTATTAGGTCTGGCAAATCTGGTAGCCATGTCAGACTGATTTCAAGCTCTAAGACGCTCGAGATCATTAGAAAAATTAGGAGCAGTAAGATTTTCATATACAGAAGGAAGAACATGAAAAGAGGGATTTTCCACTTTCAGAAGAGATAAGAGGTCTAAGACAATATCTCTAGAAAAAGTGACTTCACTTCTCCTTAAAGTAACAGAAATAGAGAAGCGACAAGTGCATTGAGCTAGCATCATAAAATAAAACTCTGCTACAAAGGTAAGGTAGCAAGAGTACACAAGTGAACAAAGAGAAAGCCAAGAAAAGTAAGCAAACTTTACCTGGACAATAGGACATTCCTCAATCTTCAAAGCACACTTACAAAGGCAAGAAAGAAACTTCTTTGGTTGGGAAGCAAAACCACTAGAAGGATAAGTAGAACCAATTTCATCATGTGTAAATCGGGATCCTTTTTTTTGACGAGACATTTTGAGAGAAAAAGTGGGGTAAAAGTGTTTAAAGATAGATAAAGTAGTTTGGAAGGTAGTAGGCAAAAGTATTTGAGGGTAAGAAGTGCTTAGAAAATTTTGTGGTTTGAAACAAATGAGGAAAGAGGGTTTAAATAGGGAATCCATACATCTCAGAGAATAATGGGGGTCGGTGTGGTACTAGAGAGTGTGTAAAACGCAACCTTTGTGAGACCTCAGAGAACCCCCAACAAACGGTTGGCAAGACCTCAGCAAGGGTGCTTGGCAAGCTACCCTAAAGGGTGATGAGAGAGAGAAAAACCTTAAAAAGTTTAGAAAAAGTCACATAAAAATTATTTTAAGCATATTAAAGTACAGAAGGAAAATAAAAAGATTTAGAGAAAAACACAAAACACATAAATAAACACAAACAAGAAATGCTACAAACAGAGAGAGAAAAGAAGAAACAACTCAAAACAAACTGATTCACACAAGGAAATGGTGTGAACAATCTGCATCCCTCTATATAAAAAAGAAGAAATGAGAGGCAACAGGGGAAAAATGTAATCTCTGGTCCATATGAGTATAAGGAGTATGAACCACTCGAGAGTTCTTAGTTTTAAAACTTCTCGATTGACCTATCGAGAGATCATACATGCGACTTAGAGGGCTTTTAGAATGCTTTACCCTTTCTTCATAATGTGGCCAATGCATAATACACCAAGAAACAAAATGCTTAGACAAACCACAACAGAGTATGAACCACTCAAGAGTTCTTAGTTTTAAAAATTCTCGATTGACCTATCGAGAGATCATACATGCGACTTGGAGAGCTTTTAGAATGCTTTACCCTTTCTTCATAATGTGGCCAATGCATAATACACCAAGAAACAAAATTCTTAGACAAACCACAATAAGTACATCTTAAGATGTTAGAATAAGTAGAGTGAGGGGGAGATATCCTAGTATTACTCTGAGCATATCTTGGGCCCTGGTTGGCAAGGTGGCCAACACTACCACAAGAATGACAAGAACAATTCAGAGAACGAGAAGAACTAGGTCTCTGTCTCTGAGGAGTGACACAAGGAGAAGAAGGAGTAGTAGAAGTGCGTACACTGAGTCCTATACGAGAATGAGAGCTCAACTTCTCACGTGAAGAAGAAGCAAGAGGTTAGATGTTCAACCTACTAGAAAAGATTGGTTGAAACGACACTTGCAACTTACCTTTCGTAGCAACTTTACTATTACTTTTGGCAGCAATAGTCTTGTGAAGAGGATTTTCTATAATAGGTCTGAGGAAAAGAGGAACAGTGGTAAAAGCAGGAGCAGTATTGGGAGCAGTAGCAGTAGAAGTTGTACACTTTACAAAGAGAGAAGTAGAGCAGCAGTATAATGAGAAGAAGCTGCACAACCATCATTAGTGAATCCAAGCTGGCGTCGGTCACCAGGCACCTTGATGCCAACAAGGATCTCATCAATCTTCTAAGTACCCATCAGAAGTTTCTTAATAGTGGTCCTGGAGTGTTCCAACTCCTTCTCAAGGTCAGACTGCTTTGCACTTGAAGCAGTGAGCAGGTCATCCTATTCCTTAATGGATGCCTCAAGAAATTCGGCAGAATTGTCCAGATTTCTAACTTTATCCTAAAGAGCTAACAATTCCTCATCCTTTTCAAATAAGTTATGAGCAAGATATGTCTTTTTGCTTTCCAATATCTCAACTTCTTTCCTAGAAGTGAGATTTTTTCAATATCATCTTCATATAGATCTGAACTAACTATCTGTTGATCTCCTGCATCCTAAAGTCTCTTCAAGGTTTGCTTAAGAAACCTCATTCTTGATTTGTTAGACTCTACCTCAATAACCATGTCATTGAGCCTTTTTTGCATAATCTCACATTTCTTAGAGAGATCATCTCTATCTTAGATGTGAGTGGACTACTTATTATCAAAATCACCTTAAACGAATGGATATTACGCACCACTAGCTAAGATAAGGTGAAACGCCATAAAGGGATTGCAAGCTCCTTTGATAAGTTTCGGTTGAAAATGCACTTGGAGCTTTGAGCTCTCAAAGATGAAATTTTGTATTTCTCTCAATAAAAATGAACTAAGTTGCATTTTTCTAGCTGCTAGGGTTCATATATACAAGAAATAAAACACTAAAAACGGGCAAAGCATCCTGGCCCTTAATTTGAAATCAATGGTCCAAAAATTATAAAAGTTTGAATCCCCGCCGCGGCGGCCAAATATCCATGCCGCGGCGTGCACGGTATGGGTCTGGTGCCAGGCGTGCAGGTCTGGCGTCGTCTGTCGAGGGGTGTCCGTGTCAGCACGCAGGTCTGGCCTGTCAGCACCCGCATGTCCACTCGTGCCGCGGCGCCCAAAATTATGCCGCGGCGCGCACATGTTTTCGGTTCCAAAACAGAAACTCCTTCGTCGCGGCGTGTAATGTCTGTGTCGCGGCGCGCCAACTTCGCCATTTTCACATTCAAAACAGAAACTCCCTCGCCGCGGCGTGCAATATCTGTGCCGCGGCACGCCAAGTCGCCATTTGCCCCTTCAAAACAGAAACTCCCTCGCCGCGGCGCAAGTCCTTTTGCTCCAAAATTGCCTCCAGCAGGTTGGTTGATCTCCCACATGCTTCAACCTCCATGTCCATGCTCCCTTGGTCTTTAATTGACTCTCAGACCAGTCCATTTAGAGCCTCTTCGAGTTGTTTGGCTCTTGACCTCGTGATCGGCCCGTGCGGGATCCGTAGAGGGTGTTGCGATGGTGGTTGTGACGGAGGATTCGTATCATTCCCTCCTTCTTGAAAAGGATTCGACCTCGAATCGTCACCTGCATAATCAAAAAGAGACAGATCAACAAAATTAAAGGAGGCACTAACATTATACTCACCGGGAAGGTCAAGTTTGTAGGCGTTATCGTTGATGCGCTCGATCACTTGGAACGGCCCATCTCCTCTTGGTTGAAGTTTTGACCTCCGCTTATCAGGAAAGCGTTCTTTCCTTAGGTGCACCCAAACCCAATCTCCGGGTTCAAAAATAACTTGTCGCCTCCCCTTGTTGGCTTTGAGGGCATTCTCCCTATTTTTCTTCTCAATGTTCTCACTAACCCTCTCATGCATCCTCTTAACCACCTCAGCCTTCCTTGCTCCTTCCAAGTTAGTTCTCTCTGAAATAGGTAAAGGTAACAAGGCCATAGGGGTTAGTGGATTAAAGCCATATACAACCTCAAATAGGGAGTGATCCATGGTTGAGTGTACACTCCTATTGTATGCAAATTCTACAAAAGGTAAACACTTTTCCCAGTTTTTCAAATTGCTTTTTATGATGGCACGTAACAAAGTAGACAACGTGCAATTGACTACTTCCGTTTGGCCATCGGTTTGGGGGTGGCAAGTGGTAGAAAATAAAAGTTTTGTCCCCAACTTGGCCCACAAGGTTTTCCAAAAATAGCTAAGGAACTTAACGTCCCTATCTGACACTATACTTTTGGGGACTCCATGGAGCCGCACAATTTCTTTGAAAAACAGATTGGCTACATTAGTTGCATCATCGGTTTTGTGACACGCAATAAAATGTGCCATTTTTGAAAACCTGTCAACAACTACAAAAATGGAGTCCTTTCCCCCCTTAGACCTAGGCGACCCCAAAATGAAGTCCATTGATATATCCACCCATGGTAAACTTGGCACCGGTAAGGGTGTATACAGTCCTTGAGGTAGGACTTTGGACTTCGCTTACCTACACGTGATGCACCGAGAGCAAATTCTCTCTACATCACGCCTCATCTTGGGCCAAAAGAAATGTTCACGTAGAACATCCAAAGTTTTGGCAACACCAAAGTGTCCCATTAGGCTTCCCCCATGGGCCTCCCTCACTAACAACTCTCTCATAGAGCAATTAGGTATGCACAAAAGATCTTCCCTAAACAGATACCCATCTAACATGTAAAATTTCTCAAAAACAGATATTTGACACGCATTGTAAAAAGTAGAAAACTCATCATCATCATCATATATATCTTTAATGTACTCAAACCCTAATAATCTAGCATTTAGAGTAGAGAGTAAGGTATACCTCCTTGACAATGCATCCGCGACAATGTTTTCCTTACCTCGCTTATATTGAATAATATAAGGGAAGGTTTCAATGAACTCCATCCACCTCGCGTGTCGTCGGTTCAACTTTCCTTGGCTCCTTAAATGCTTCAAGGACTCGTGATCCGTGTGGATAACGAACTCTTTCGGCCACATGTAATGCTGCCAAGTTTTCAATGTTCTGACCAAGGCGTAGAGCTCCTTGTCGTACGTTGGGTAGTTAAGGGACACTCCTCCAAGCTTTTCACTGAAATAGGCTATCGGTCGTTTTTCCTGCATCAAAATAGCCCCTATGCCTATACCTGATGCATCACACTCAACTTCAAAAGTTTTAGTAAAATCAGGTAAGGATAAAACAGGCGCAGTACACAACTTATCCTTTAACAAATTAAAAGCATTTTCTTGTTCCTTTTCCCATTTAAAACCCACTGTTTTCTTAATGACCTCAGTGAGAGGTGCGGCTATGGTGCTAAAATCTCTAATGAACCTACGATAGAAATTAGCTAAGCCATGAAAACTACGTACCTCCGTGATAGTTTTAGGCGAGGGCCAATCCCTAATCGCCTTGACCTTCTCAAGGTCAACCTCTATACCCTTAGAGCTAACAACAAATCCCAAAAAGACTAACTTTTCCATGCAAAAATGACATTTGTTCAAATTGGCATAAAGTTTTTCCTTTCTAAGCAATTCTAGCACACACCTTAAATGTATCACATGCTCTTCTAAGTTTTTACTATAAATGAGGATATCATCAAAGTAAACAACTACAAATTTCCCAATATAGGCACGCAACACATGATTCATAAGTCTCATAAAAGTGCTAGGGGCGTTAGCTAGCCCAAATGGCATGACCAACCATTCATACAGTCCGTACTTAGTTTTGAAAGAAGTTTTCCATTCATCACCCTCTTTCATCCTAATCTGATGATAACCACTTTTCAAATCAATTTTGGAAAATATGCATGCACCATGTAATTCATCAAGCATGTCATCTAGTCTAGGAATAGGATGTCGATATTTTACCGTAATATTGTTGATTGCTCGACAATCAACACACATTCGGCTAGATCCATCCTTCTTAGGTACTAGCAACACTGGTACCGCACACGGACTCATGCTCTCTCTTACTTGCCCCTTGGACAAGAACTCTTCAACTTGTCATTGAATCTCTTGGGTGTCTTCCTGGTTGGTTCTGTAAGCGGGTCGGTTTGGAAGCGATGCACCCGGAATAAGATTAATTTGATGCTCGATCCCCCGAATTGGCGGCACTCCATCCGGAATCTCCTCTGGGAACACATCATCAAATTCCTGCAACAAGGAAACAGTTTCACTTGACAAAGGTTTGTCAAACGGGTTAGATGAAAAGTTGACCTCCTTGTACAAGAGTACAAGAATAGATCGTTTTGCCAAAATGGCTCGTTTTAAATCACGTTCCCTCGCATAAAAATTTGTTTTCTTTTTTTCCATTGCTTCCTCCTTCTCCTCCCCTTCCTTTTTCCCCTTTTCCTTGTTCATCCTCACTTGGTCCTCATATACTTGCTTTGGAGTCAAGGGTGCCAAGGTGATTATTTTACCCTCCTTCTCAAACGAATACTTATTCTTAAACCCATCATGGGTGACCTTCCTGTCATATTGCCAAGGTCTACCGAGCAATATATGTCCTACTTGCATTGGCACCACATCACACATGACTTCGTCCTTGTACTTTCCAATTGAGAAGGACACTAGCACTTGCTTACTAACCTTCACTTCCCCACTATCATTCAACCATTGTAATCGGTAGGGCTTCGGGTGTTTGAGCATTGGTAACCCTAGTTTCTCTACTAAGGTAGTGCTAGCTACATTGGTGCAACTCCCACCATCTATGATCACATTACACACCTTGGAGTTCACATGGCACCTTGTGTGAAAAATGTTTTCCCTTTGCAACTCCACATCATCATCCTTATGTTGGATGCTCAAAGATCTCATTATGACTAAGGCCTCTCCTTCAACCGGCCCAATCTCTTCCTCACTAGCTTCCTCTAGTGGGGGCATCTCCCCCTCTCCACTCTCTTCCTCAGATTCTATATCTCCATTAGCCAAGGCAATCATGGTTTTCTTGTTAGGGCATTGATGAGCAATGTGCCCTCGTCCAAGACACCGAAAACATACAATCTCTCGGTTCTTAATTGGGACCTCAACATTGGCCTTTCCTTTGCCAACTTCCACTTCCTTGCCTTTGTAAGAATCAATCCTAGGCTTGGAGCTAGCCTCCCCTTCCTTCCTCCAATTGGTCTTCCATGGTGAGGTAAGGTTCGGTTTTAGTACCGGGAAAGCGGGTTTTGGTGGCATCATAGAACTACTCCTCCTCCTCAATTGCCTTTCCACCTTAATGGCCATTTGCACCATATCATCCAACTCCACATAATGATGCAACTCCACAATGTTGGCAATGTTAGAGTTCAACCTGCTTATAAATCGAGCCATGGTTGCCTCTCTATCCTCCTCCACATTTGCCTTAACCAAGGTCATCCACTGATCGGGACCCTTGGTTAAGTCTTTGAAGCTTCTGATAGAGCTCCCGGTAATAATGACTCGGGACGAACCATTTTCTCATGACAGCCTTCATCTCCCTCCAACTATCAATGGCTCTCTCACCACTCCTCCTCCTAAGGACCACTAGTTGATCCCACCAATTCAAGGCATAATCGCTAAACTCGATTACCACCAACTTCACCTTCTTTTCCTCGGAGTAATTATGACACTCAAAAACATGTTCTACCTTCTTCTCCCATTCCAAGTACAACTCCGAATCATTCTTGCCTTGGAATGTTGGCATCTTAATCTTTATGTTGCCCAAATTCCGATCAATCCCATCATAGGGTCGAGGTGGGGGTCTCCACATACCACCCCGTCCATTTCTTCCTCCACCATGCCCATTCCTACCACCATAGGGCATCCTCCTATCTTCATCTTCATACTCTTCTTCCCAATTCTCTTCATCTAACTCCTCCTCCACTAAAGGTCTCCTATTAGGTCTCCTAACTTCCGGAGCCTCTTGGGGTGCTCGTTGTTGCAAGGTGGCGATCGTAGCCTCTTGTCTTTCTACCCGATCACTTAGGTTTACCATGACGGCATTCATTCGTTCCATGGATTGTTGCAATGCACGCAACAAAAACTGGGTATCTGGGAGCTCTTCAGGACTGTTCCTGTCAGACATTTTCACAACAACTTTCGCAAGCAGAGAATTAGTTAATCAAGTAAAACTGAAAATTTACTTCTTTACCTCACGTGTTTTCAATCACTCGGGTTTGATTGCTCAAGCACTCCTCGTCCTTTAACAAACCAAAACCTCAAGAAATTTTCCAACCACCAATAGCGTTTCACACACACTCAAGTAGTTTGCAATATCCAATTAAGGCTAAAACAAGAAACTAACTCAAAGTGTTTGGCAAACTCTAACTCAATGAAAAGAATATTTCTTTCAAGCAATACAAATCAAACTCGTGAAGAATTAACGAGTATAAAACGAGAATTTGTAAATTCTTCCTCGGGCTTCAAATTTTCTCACTTCTTTTTTTTTTTTTTTTAACTTTCGGAAATTTCAACAAGAACAATTTACGAGACTTTGGTTAAATGACCAAAATGCCCTTCACTTAACGAGCAAGTTTTTAGAAAAAATTTTCAACACGAAAAACTTTCCACACAGCCCACAAATTCAGAATTCAACAACACACAATCTGAAATTCTACAACAACAATCAGAAAATCTCAGAATTAAGAGGAAACAACCAAGAACAACAACAACAATTCAGAAATTGACAGATTTCAAGAAGAAGCAAACAAGAACACAACACAAATCAGAGTTAATTTTCAAGAACACATACACAATCAGAATTGTGCAAGAAAAATTTCTGGAAAATGAAGAACAACAGAATTTGAAAAAGTGCAGAGAAATTTTTTTTTTTTTTTTTGTAAAAGAAAACAACAACACAAAGGGATAGGAATCTAGAGTCACAACCTAGGTTCTGATACCAAATGATGCGAACCGCTCGCCACGATTCCTATGACCTCCAAATCACGCAGTTTGGCAACCACAAGAAATACGGACAGAAACCCGACACTAATATTAGCACGCAAATCCTACGAGAAGAACTAGATTTTGATTGCACGAAAACTCACCTTAAACGAATGGATATTACGCACCACTAGCTAAGACGAGGTGAAACACCACAAAGGGATTGCAAGCTCCTTTGATAAGTTTCGGTTGAAAATGCACTTGGAGCTTTGAGCTCTCAAAGATGAAATTTTGTATTTCTCTCAATAAAAATGAACTAAGTTGCATTTTTCCAGCTGCTAGGGTTCATATATACAAGAAATAAAGCACTAAAAACGGGCAAAGCATCCTGGCCCTTGATTTGAAATCAATGGTCCAAAAATTACAAAAGTTTGAATCCCCGCCGCGGCGGCCAAATATCCATGCCGCGGCGCGCACGGTATAGGTCTGGTGCCAGGCGCGCAGGTCTGGCGTCGTCTGTCGAAGGGTGTCCGTGTCAGCGCGCAGGTCTGGCCTGTCAGCACCCGTACGTCCACTCGTGCCGTGGCGCCCAAAATGTATGCCGCGGCGCGCACATGTTTTCGGTTCCAAAACAGAAACTCCTTCGTCGCGGCGTGCAATGTTTGTGCCGCGGCGCGCCAACTTCGCCATTTTCACATTCAAAACAGAAACTCCCTCGCCGCAGCGTGCAATATCTGTGCCGCGGCGCGCCAAGTCGCCATTTGCCCCTTCAAAACAGAAACTCCCTCGCCGCGGCGGCTATATTTCCATGCCGCGGCGCAAGTCCTTTTGCTCCAAAATTGCCTCGAGCAGGTTGGTTGATCTCCCACATGCTTCAACCTCCATGTCCATGCTCCCTTGGTCTTTAATTGACTCTCGGACCAGTCCATTTAGAGCCTCTTCGAGTTGTTTGGCTCTTGACCTCGTGATCGGCCCGTGCGGGATCCGTAGAAGGTGTTGCGACGGTGGTTGTGACGGAGGATTTGTATCACAAAGGCTTGAAGATCTCTAACAATCTCATGAATCTTCAAAGGTTCTCCTTTAAATGCTATTTCAATAGCAATAACCTTTTAACGAAAATGTTGAGGCAAGTTACACAAAATCTTATAAGCTTGAAGTACTTCATCAATAGGACGCCAAAGGTTATAAGAAGTATTGATGATGTCAGAAAAATGGCCGTAGAAGTTATCAAAGGTCTCATCCTCTTCCATATGAAGAAGTTCATAATCCCTTTTTAGTCTTATTAACTTTGATTTTTTTTATAGCAGAGGTATCCTCATGTGTAATTTCCAAATTATCCCAAGCTTCCTTGGAAGTAGTGCAAGCAAAAATCCATAGATACTCTTTAGGAGTGATAGCACAAGTGAGTGCATACAAATCTTTCCTGTTTCAGTCGCACTCACGACTTTCCTCTTTAGTCGATTCAATCAGGGGCTTTGGAACAACTGTTCCATCTTCAAGAGTTTTTGTAGGAGGCGTTTAGCCATTCTTTACCTAATACTGAACAAGGTCTCCCATCGACCAGAAGAAAGCCTGCATCTGAGACTTTCAATAGGCATAATTATGCCCAAATAAAAGTGGAGGTCTACCTACGTTCCTTCCTTCACCGGAGTCCATCCCGGTGAAAAGTGTGTACGTGTGAAAAGTAAGAGAAATAGATCAACACTAGAGCGGTTAAGCCCAACAAGAGTGTACCCTCTTTGATACTAATTAAGAGAAGTCCCAACTGGGTGAACAATCAAGTCTAGGGAATAAGGACACCTAAGGACTTGCCTCGCTCTTACAAGTAGCAAAACACAAATAACAATTAGCAAATAATTTGTAGAATAAACAAATAAGGCAGATAACAGACAATAATGGTAAAAGTAGTAAATTCTTTCCAATATTAGTATATATTATATATGTTGTCGCAAATACTATGGATATTTAGATTGTACTAACTCATACAACAGATTAAGTAAACATAATGATATAAGATGGTAGACCCACTTAGGCTCCAATCTTAGGTGGTAACATCCACAAGTTCCTCAAGGGAACCACTCAGCAACCAAACTCACTAAAAGTAAAAAATAGTTAATACAGACTTGATAAGGTAAGACTCTGAATACCTCTATCAGTCAGGAACCACCTGTCCAAACTGCCTAGGCTGCTATCTTCAACTATCTCTATAGCTACTTCAATCCTAATCGGATCCGACTCGAAGTATGTTGATACAAAAACTCCACCTTGAAATAATAACAAAGAAATGCACTTGATGTATTGTTATTACAAAAACTCTATTAATAAAAGAGTTTGGTAAACTCCACCACCACCATGTTGTTTAACACAAAAAAACACTCGTTGTGTTAAAACTACAGAATCACCTTTTGAAAATATTTAAACTCCAAGTGAACGAAGCACCTTTGAATAACTAATATAGAAACACACTCAACGTATTAGGAATATGGGAAATAAAATATTTTTCAAACACACCAAAATATATTTTTCACATGTTATAAAATATACAACACAAAATATGCATTGTAAGAAATATATGTGAAAGAGGTAAGAGAGAGGACAAGAGATAGGTAAAAGGTGTAATAAATAATAGAGAGGAGGGGGTATTTATAGTTGATTTTTTAGCTTCTAGGACCCTCGTTGACCCCTTGCTGACACCTCGCTGCGCACCCTCTTAAGGCTTCATTGACCACCTCAGCAAACACCTCATGAGATGTCAGTGAGGTCCAACAAGTCATAGTTCCACCCTGTGCACCCTCACTAACCCTTCGTCACCTCAGTGAGCCACTGGGGAGATTTTTCAAGGCAAAACTTCACCAATTAAAAAACCCATAAATACTCACCAACTTAGGGAATCACATGCAAGTAAAAATACATTTTAACATGCACTAATATGATTCCAACCACCCCGTGGTGTGTGTCTCCTACAAACATACATTAGTGTTAAAATTATGTGAGTGTGCACGATACTGATCATAAGTAAAGCACCATACAAAGTGGTAAACAAAATACTAAGTAAAATAAATGGACTCTGTGTTTTGCACATGGGAATGCCAACAAAGATACAAAGGGACTTACAGGATTTACAGTCCTTGAATAGTCTCCAAAAAAGAAAAGGCGATTAGTGGATAGTTTGTTTGGATCTTTTTGATGAACAAATTGATAAAATCACTCTTCTCAGAAAGAAGGTGATAGTTATAGAAAGCAACAAGGCGTATCTTGCTCATATCTTTTAAGAAAAGGATGAAGAGTTGTATGCTCTTTAAGAAAAAAATAAGAATTTGATTAGTTCTATTATATTTCTTAAGCCATCCTTTAAAGAGAAGGACAATCTCCTCAGTACCTTAGCAGCAAAGTAGTCTGATCTTGAGAAGAAGTCATAGCACCCTTGGTCAACCATGAAGAAGCTTATGATGGGAACACAGAAATTAGACAAAATTCTCATAGAACCTATTCCTATAATTATGAAACTCATATGAAATACGAAGGACTAAGCTATTCTTTTTTTTTTTTTTAATTTGAGTTGTCCTGGAGATGTTGAAGCTACGTAGATTATTTGAATTGCATAAATGGGCGTGGGGCAATAATTCCATATTGATCCGAATCAATCCATACGCTCCCATTTTTAATAAGATTCCAGCTAGAAGCATACAAGTACTGTAGTGTGCCTCTCCATGCGTGTCTGGTAACCATGTACGTAAAAAATCCAATATAGAAAAGTATTTCAAGTATTAAGGGATATGATTGATTAGCTGATGTTTCAAAATTTAATATTGGTTCATTAGAACCATATAAACCAATACCCAGAACTCCTATTAATAAAAAAATAGAACCTCCTGCAGTGTACAAAATAAATTTTGTAGCTGAATACAAACGTTTCTTTCCACCCCACATGGATAGAAGTAGATAAACTGGAATTAATTCTAATTCCCACATGATGAAAAAAAGTAAAAGGTCTTGAGAAGAAAATGGCCCTATTTGACCGCTATACATTGCTAACATCAGGAAACGGAATAGAAGGAAATAATTAGTAATTAGCCAAGCCACTAAAGTAACTAAAGTGGTGATAAATCCTATCAGTAAAATAGGTCCTATAAAAATTATATCTATTCCATATCTCTAGTAAAATTCAAAAAATTGATCCATTTATAATCTTATGTCAATTGGATTAATGGATTGTCCAATAGAAAATGATAACTGAATGCATAGGTTGTTAGAAGCAGTTCTATTATACATAGAAATACCATATCCCATCAAATTACTTTATTTCCTCTATGAGGAAAAAATAAAATTAAAGAGCCTGTAACTATTTGCAAAACTACAATTATTGTTAACTAAGGGAAATAATTCGTGATAAAAAAAATACGCTTGGACCAGAAAACCCATGTTCAATGTAATTGTTCAAATATTTATTCATATTATTTTGAGCCTGGGTTTTTGTTGGTAAAGGTATAAAAAAATCAAACAAATCTATTCAAGTAGAGTTTTCTAGAATGCATCAATAAGCTAGACCCATACTTCGAGTCATTTTATGACATAAATAAACCTGAACATTCAAGAAATCGGTAGGACAAACGAATTCACATCTCTTACAATCGACACAGTCTTCTACTTTTAGAGTATAAACAATTTGTTTAGCTTTATACCTGTCCTAAGGTATCGTTTCTAATACATATGTGGGACAGGCTCAGACACATTGAGTACACCCTACACATGTATCATAAATCTTTACTGAGTGTGATATTGGATCTACTAATTTTTTGAACACCATAAAAATTCAATCTAATAAACTTTGAATCCTTATATTTAAAAAACAGATGAATCAATAAATTACCAAAAAAATTTAATCCATTTACTTTTTGATTGGCCCATGAAAAGGATCCAAGATACTTTGATTTCTTACATTTTTGTAAACATGATTCTAGATTCAATGTAATATATGTTGATTAGAATTTATTAACATTCTAATTTTGGTGATTAGTACTACTTATTCAAAAAAATTGATTGATTGAAGTAGGTTGCTTTTCTGTTATGATAAATTGATGAAATAATAGCAGGTCCAATAGTTGCTTTAGCAGTTGCAATAGCTATAACAAAAATTGAGAAAATATTTCCTTTTAATTGGCGACTATCAAAAAAATCAGAAAATGTTACAAAATTTATATTAACTGCATTCAGTATAAGTTCAAGACAAATAAGAGCTATAACCATATTTAAACTCGTGATCAATTAATAGATACCGATAGAAAATAAGTAGGAACACAAAACAAGTACATGTTTGAGCATCATTGACCTACTTCTTATCAATTTTGATTCATTTCAATAGAATATGAACGACAATTCAACGGATTCCATTGACTAGAATAGAAAAGTAATGAAAAAAAAAAATATATTGATAATCAATCGAATAAAAAATTTCTATTTTAGAAATAAACAATATGAAATTAAAGAGAAATAGATTCAATAATAGAGAATAAGGTTTCTTTTGGATTGTTGTTGCGAATTCTATAAAATAATTTTACTGGCATGCCATTGCTATTGCACCTATCAAAGCAACTAAAAGAATTATTGAAATGAATACAAATGGAAGGAAAAAAATATTTTGATAAATGAATTCCAATTTGTTGACTTTTCCTTAACAAATCTTGCTTTATAATTTGGTTTGGCAATGTTTTCATATTTATTCATTTTCTTGTTGGAGCAGCAACCGTCCGTTGAACTACAAAATCGACGAAAAAAGGATAAATTCATGTGTTCATGAATGACATTATATTATAGGTGCGATAGATCCACTTCCCTCAATTGGTTTGGATGGCATAGCCATTGCCCATTGTAGAAGTCCCCCTTTTTTATTTAGAATAGTCCAAATAATCATATACCATGAAGTAGCTACAAGCCTACAAAATAGGAATTTAATAGAATATAGTAGGGGTGTCCAAAAATTTGACAAAATCGATTAAAATCGAAAAATCGGACCGGATCGGACCAAATCGGACAATTTTATAAATCAAATGGTCCAGTTTTTTTATTTATTTATTCCAAACTGTTTTACTATTGGTTCGGTCCAATTATATCAATTTTGAAAATCGGACCAGATCGAACCGTTAATTAAATTATTTTTAATATATTATTCTTAATATATATATATATATATATATATATAAATATAAATGAGCTTTTTCATATAGCAGGCAGGATACATTCTTCATGATCAAATTATTTGGCTGGCTAAAGCAGTGGAGAATATTGCTCTTAATGATAATGCAAGAATAAATTTTACATGTCTTGAACTCCAGTAATGGGCTACATGATATTTAGAAAGTATTATTTAGTTTCACTTCATATCTCCCTGTTCTTGTTTTCTTGCCTCTCCCTTTTTCTAAAATTGATGATAGATTAACATTATATTTGTTATTAGTTGCGATAATTTTCATTTATGAAGTTTCATATTTCAATTTATCTTTCTATTGGGTTTTAGTAATTAAAGAATCATGTAAATGTGCATATGGACGTTCAATTATTTTTTTTGTTGTATTTTAAAAATTGGACCGGTTAATTAAAACCGACAAAAAAATTATTGGGCTGATATGAAACAAAAAAATTATTTATTTATTTTGTTTGTTTAATACCCATTATGATTTTTATCTTTGATCATTATGTTGCAAGAATTATGACTACATGTTACTCTAAATTTTATTTAAAGAAGTCATGTATAAAAAAGAGTTTTTTCTTTGTTATAGCTCATAATTTTAGAATGTTATATTTTTTCTTTCAAGTAGATATTTGTTTTATTATTATATGCATAAGAATATTAAATAGTTGGAAAAAAATTGCCTTTGTATTAAAAAAAACTATTAACCAAATCGAATTGGACCGTTCGGTTTTAAAATTTTATTAGCCAATCGATTTGGTTATTTTTTTTGCTAAAAATCGGACCACAGACACCCATAAAATATATAATAAGTATATACAAACAAGAACCAATCCTAATGAAAAAGCAGAATAGATTGGGTTGGTAAATAAGACTACTCCTATAGCTCATAATATAACCTAATCCCTAAAAGACTAAAAGAAAATCATGTATTTGTCCAAGCAAATCCATTATATGTAAAAAAGAGATAAATAAATTAAAATATTTTTCATGACCTTATTAAGACACGACCATAAAAAAATTATTAGGACTCATAATAAATTCCTAATTAAAAACTAAGAGTAAATTGTGTAAATTAATATGGGTCCTACTATTGATATTGAATTCCTTTCTTTTGATCAAAATAAAATCTTAGTAATTAAAGTTTTTTTTAACCAATACTCTAGAGATTTACTTATTTATTTCTGGTGAATTCATAATTGTTTGAATTGTATAATCGTCGATTACAAACATTGGTAAACAATCAAAATCAATTTGATTATAATTCCATTCGTGACAATCATAAGTAGAAAATTAAAATTCTTCAGTCATTGATAAACAATTTGTTAGATAATACTCAACACATTTACCTAAAAATATCACAATCGTGTTTCTTAAGGTATCCGTTTCCAATTTCCAATCAACAATAGGTAGATTTATAGGACATACATGAACACATACCTCACAAGCAATACATTTATCAAATTCAAAATGGATTCGACCGCGGAAATGCTCCGCGATGATTAATTTTTCATAAGGGTATTGAATAGTTATAGGTAAACGATTTGCGTGGGATAAGGTAATCATGAAACTTTGACCAATGTACCTTGCCGCTCGTACTGTTTGTTGACCATAATTCATGAATCCTGTTACCATAGGGAGCATATTGTAAATATATATTAATAATTTAATGTTTATTTTTCTTGTCGAAGCTAAGAGAATAGCATATTCCTTTAAAGCAAAAAGAGATGGAAAGATGTTGTTAATAACATATTCCCGAGAGATATGAGTAAAAGAAATTTCCATCCAATATTCAACAATTGGTCTATTCATAGCCTCGATAAAATCCATCTCATTGTTATAGAAATAAACAAGAACAAATAAGTTTTAGCTAATGTAATAAAGATACCAATAGTTGCTCTAAAAACTCCATAGTTTGTGTTTATTTCAAAAAGATCAGAAACAAATGGATATGGAATAGAGAGATTCCAACCCCCCAAGTATAGAACTGTTACAAATAATGAAGAAACTAATAGGTTTAGATAAGAAGCAATGTAAAAGAAACTAAATTTGATGCCTAAGTATTTGGCTTGATGACCTGCTACTAATTCTTCTTCTATTTCTGGTAAATCAAAAGGTAATCTCTCACATTCTGCTAGGGAAGAAATAAAAAAAATGATAAATCCTATGGGTTGACGCCACAAATTCCATCCCCAAAAACCATATTTTGATTGCGCTTCAACTATATCAACTGTACTTGAACTATTAGATAATCATAGTCGGTGATACCATCACTGTTACCATCGCTATTACAGAACCGTACATGAGATTTTCATCCCATAAAGCTCCTTGAGGGCCATAAATAAATTTTAGCATTGATTGAGATTATTTTATCTTTATATGGTTATAAAATAGTATATAAATCGATCATACGGCCCCAAATTAGATCAATTGAATTCTGTCTGTTAAATTTTAATTTGTTATATTTTAATTTATTATTTTTTTATTCTATATTATTTTTAATTAAAATAAAAAGCAAAAGCATAAAGAATAAATAATTAGAAAAATTCTTTTTGAATTCTTTAATAATTAAAAAAAATTATATATTTTTTAATTTAAATGATTTTTTTGGAATAATTTGAACAATCATTTCAATTTTTCTTGGTTGAGTAATAACTTGATTCTTCAATAAAATACTCTTTGTAAAAATATCAATAACTTACACTTTTACTTACGAAAAAAATAATACATTAAATTATAGTAGTTCATAAATTCTGATAGATCTGTTCGGACTATATATATAGGAAAGAATAAAAAAGACTTTTTCCTATTGTAATTGTATTCTTTTACATACATATATACGTACGTACGTATATATATATATATATATATATATATATATATATATATATATATATATATATATATATATATATATATATATATATATATATATATATTTTTTTTTTTTTTTTTTTTTTTTTTTTTTTTTGATTAACTTTCTCCTTTCTATTTATGAGAAAGAGGAGATTTACAAAATAAAAAAAAATTATTTGTTTCCAATGGTCATTTAGTTAATTGGCTGATAGGAGTATAATCTGGATCAAAATCGTAGAGAATGCTGTCTAATCATTTCTACAAATTAAAATCCCCAATTAGTACTTTATTGTTGGATTATGCGAAACATTTTTTTGGGATAATCTACACAATCTCTATTACTAAACCTTTGGGTAGCTTGGTGTTTCTAATCATTCACTCATTTTTGTTCAACCGCTCATTATGATAAATTATGGATTATGCCATACAATTAAAACTAAAAAAATAAACACACGTATGGAAAGGGAAACACTAGATTTCTTCAATAGAAACACCACCATCTCACAAGTCACCTACATATTGATAGCAACTTCATCCTCATCACTAGGAGTACTACAAACATCCATAGACCCATCCAAAACATTCACCTCATTGCCTAGCCAAGCAAATTTCCCCTGAAAATTACTGAGGTAAGTCACCTCCTCCAAGCTCCAAAAATTCCCTTCCTTTTTAGAGACAATGCAAACAGTAATTGCATATTCAAAGCCACATTGCTCATCCCAATTTGATCACTTAAATCAATTGTTTAGGCAATCTTAACAGCAAGAACCCTAAGCTCTTCCATTCCAAACTAGAACATAGGAATTTGATTATACTTAGGAAAATCAAGTAATGTTGATAATAGAAAGAGCAGTACAATGTATGTTTATAACCAAATTTAGGTGACACAAACGCCTAAGAACTCACCCTTCATATACACGTAGCAAAAAACAATTAACAGATAACAAATAATTATTTATAACCAGTAAGGCAGATAATAGATATAGAATGAAGCAGTAAATTCTTTCCAATCATAGTATAATTTCTATATGTTAGCACATATAAAAAGAGAATACATTGATTGTACTAACTCAAGCAACATAGCAAGCAAACACAATAATATAATGTGGTAAACTTACTTAGGCTCCAATTTTAAGTGAAAACATTCATAGATTTCTTAAGGCAACCACTCAACATTAAACTCACTAAAATGAACTAAATAGTTATACAAACTCGATAAAATAAAATGCCACTAGCTCTATCAGTTTGGACCACCTGTCTTAACTACCTAGGCTACTTTTGCCAGCTGTCACTATAGCTACCTTGATCCTCGTCAGATCTAGCCCACCTCCCGAGCCACACCTCCATGCAATGTAGTACTAATACCTGTGATGAGATTAATATGAATTCTATCAAAGATAACTTCACTCAAAAATGATTTTAGCTAAATATTCCATCTCGTAATAACAATTCAAAAAAATACTCGATATATTGTTATTATGGCAACTCTGTTTGGTAAAATATTTAACCAACTCTAATCCAACACTGAATTTTTTATGTTATATTATAATAAAGACACAAAGTTAGCGCTCAAAAAATATAGAGATAACACATTATAATTAACTTATAACAAAAATATAATAAGTTAATAAGTATTAGTATCATTCATTAACAAAATAAATATATAAACTTAAAAATTTAAGCAAATAAAAAGCTCAATTAAACACATCAAAATTTATAATTATTAAAGCTAAAATAAACATATGAAAATGTAAAAGGTAAAATATGATTTAGAATTTTAAGCTTGAGACTATATTTAAAAATATATGTTTATAAACAATATAAAACTGACCAATAATAATAAAATTAATAAAATTTTTATAAAAAAAATTTAAATAAATTCTAAAAGATTATTAAAATAAAATATCAAATAATATAATATTAGATAAAATTAAAATTTGAGTTTAAATAAAATATGATAAATATAAACTTAAAAGCCAGCTTATCATATACTTTTTTTTTTTTAATTTTACTTTTATAATGTTGAGTTTAAAGTTAAATATTTAAAAAAAATTGTATTATCTCATTTAAAAAGAACTTTTACATAATATATGACTATAATTTTATTTTTATTACTAATAGTTACCAAATAAATGAAAAAAAAAATATATTTAATTACTTTATTTACAATTCATAAATATGTACATATATATTTATCCATGTATTTATTAAATGTTATTAATATATTCCAAAATATGTACATAAAAATTATACACAATATATTATTACAAATAAAATATTTATTTAATACTAAAAATATACATATAATTAAATTTTTGTAAAAAAATTAATTGAAATTGCAGTCCCACTTAGCTCCCACAATGCTCCGCCCCTGCTGGAAGTTGAAAGATTAGGTAAAGAAGGATGCTACATGCCAATGAAGTTAGGATGTCTTGATTCATTTTTGAGAATAATCAAATAAGCAAATCAAACGGCAATAAGAACATAAGAAATAAGAACCACCGGAAAAAAAATAATACCCGAAGAGAGTAATAAGAACAAGTAACAGTCAAAGTCAAAGGTGATATTTATAATATAGGCAAACAGCCCAAAAACAGGTTAAAAGAATACAAACATTAACCAAATTGTTTCAACGGAAACAAACGAAGAGAGTAACACAGTAAGTTAGCAGAGTGGAATAAACTCATAAACAAATTAATATTAATAAAAATATACAGGAGTACGTTTCTCAAAAACAAAAATATATATATATATATATATATATATATAGTGAATTTTTATCTTAAGAATATAGGAAATATGTAATACACAAACAAAAAATTACACTATATATACAAATTAGAATCAATTAAAGTTACATTAAAATTATAAACCGTAAATTATAACTATAAAAAAAGTCGAGACTTGTATCACATAATATCCCTAAGATAAAAAATTGTCCTCAGTTTGAAATTAAAGAAAAATTATTTTTTAAAATATAATAATTAGTAGCAATTTAAGAACATTAATTTTAACTACATTGACAACTCTCTTGTACTTATATTCTGTCGCACTGAAACCTAAAGCTAGAGTATAAGCAAGATAAGGGCCTGTTTGGGCGGATGATTAAAAAATAATTCTCAAAAACTGTTTTCAAATCACAACTCAAAAAATAATTTTCAATTATTTTTAAAAATAATGAGGTGTTTGGCTAATATTTTAAAAAATAAAAAATAAAAAACATAACTATCATGTTCTTTGGCCAAATTAATTTTCAAACTTATTTCATAATAAAAATTTTATTATTAAATTTGAACATTTTTTCAATAATTTAAATATTTAAAATTTGAATGTGTTAACAAAAATATCCTTCATAATCTAAAAAATTGTTTTACTATTAAAATATTATTATTTAAATTTACATCTCACTAGTTTTTCTCCAATTTTTTTTTAGAATAATTTAAACATTTGTAAATAATTATAAAAAATTAATATATTAAATATTTCTTAAAATTAATAAATTATTAAAATGAAACAAAAAAAAAATAACAATATACATATTAAGAGATTTGGCCAAATTATTTTTTAAATTTTAAACAACACTAAACCTAATTAATAGTAACAGTGGTCACCTGCAAGCTAAAATTGTTTAAACAATACTAAAACTAATTAACAATAACAACGTCAATATTAAAATTAAAATTATTATATATATGTAAGAAAAAAGACGTCACCTTCAAGCTGACATAGTAACCACGATCATGTAAGTCTAAAGAAAGAAAAATGGCTTTCAAACTTTCAAATAGGTAAAATTAAGACGATGATGATTTTTTCTGTTTTTTTTTTTTTTTTTTTGTTTTCGAAAACACTGAAAACAATTGTAAGTTGTTCTCTAAATTTTGAATTCTTAAAACAACTTATTTTTTAAAATAGTTTTGAAAATAATGGTCAAATAATTTTATTTGTTTTTTAGAACAATTTTTTATTTTTAAAACTAAAAAATTATTTTGAGTGACATGGCCAAACAAGCCCTAAATTATTATTATTATTATTTGCTGAAAAGGAAGACAAACACGAAGGAATGCACTATTTCTTTCCTTCTGTATTATCTTATCCAAACTACAGACATATAAAGAGAGGAAGAGAGGCAATAATAACATTCGTGTAGAGCTAGGAAGTACGGGCCTAATTAATTAGCATTTCATTTTCTAATTAACTAGCATTTCATTTTCTAATTAACAGCCACAAACTGATAAATCGGGCCTTTAAACGGATACAAACTGAAAACCTTAGTCATGAATGGGTGAATTTATTTTTCATTCATCCCATTGTTATTTTGAGTATAAAATACACAATTTCACGTAACAGAATTTAAATTAATCATAGAACTCAAATGAATCAAGATCATGTATTTGTAGGAGTCTCACTCAAAATAATCCTAAAAAATGACATTTAACTTTTGGTTAAAAAACTTATGTGTTTTCAACACTATTGTTTTTAGAAATAATATTTCTTTATTTTTTAAGCATACTGTTGGGAGATAGATCAAGTTTAATAGAAATGATATAGAGAGAATAAAAAAAGCAATAAATGATGTGATTAATGCTAGTGGCTCAATGACCTTTTATTGGATACTTATAAAGGTTACATTTTTAATGGAAGTACATTTGTAATCTATATACATAAACATATTTAACATAAAATATAGCCAGTAATGAGACCGGCCTGTTCTTCAGGTTAGTCGCGCAAGATAAAACCGGGTTGAATGTCTTCACGGGTGGTACGCTAGCCGAGGTACGGGTCGGTAGATTGAACGTAATTGACGACCACTAGGTCGGTGTTTGAACATCAAGTCTCCCACTCTTATAGTTCGACCTTGTACGAACTGTAAGAGTAGTGAAAGGTCTTTTGTAACATTTCTCGAACTCGAAGGGCAGGGAAAGGTTTTTTGTAACGTTTTGCAAACGTGAAGGGTATCAAAAGGTTTTTCGTAACGTTTTGCGATTTAACCCTTTGTATTTCGAGCGCCACTTGTTAGATGGGCACTGAGATGGCCTCCACTATATAAGAATAACAGTTCAGAGGGGTCCTTTTCTACTTTTCAAACTCTCTTCTTCATGAGTGATTTCTTTCATTGTGTCGCTTCTCCGAGAATCATTCTCATTTTTCCCAACATTTATAATTTCTTTTCATGACCTTTTCCTTTAAGCGCTGTTGTTTGTAAATTTTTCTTTTTGAATCAACTTTTAAGTCAACTTTAACTCGGGCTCTTTTCCTTTCAAGTCGGTACCTTCTCATCGTCTTCTTTCAGTTTACTATATACATAGGTATTGCTCTTTCCTTCGATAAATTTTATGTTATTTCACTTTTCATTGCATTGGGTCACATTTTTGTAGTTTGTTTAAGCATGGCCAGTATCGGGATAAGACGACTTGTAGAGGTATTGGCGGGCACTTCAGTAGTTAGGGAAGATATTGAATTACCGTCGAGCTCATCTAGATCTCCTACTGATTCTAATTCAACAACAAGCTCTTTGGAGACATCTTCAAACACTCAAGAGGTTATGGTGGTCGTTCCTCCTTCGACAACATCTGGCTCCACAATCAGAATACCAGTTGGGACGAGTTTAGCAGTCTCTAGGTCATGGTGGAAGAAAACAAGCGTAGGTAAAGGCAAGGGGAAAACAACTCATTGGACAAAAGGATGGCGATCCCAGCCCAAGCCTTTTGAGTTTTCCTTACAGGATGAACTCCAGCTCCGCAATGCATACGATATTTCTGAGAGAGTACACATAAGAATTCCTAATTCGGGAAAAGTAGATAGCGACCAGCCGCCCCCTAGTAGGAAGGTTTTTCACGAGAAACCTGATTTTATTAAGGATTTTCTGAGCCGAACACAGATATCACCTGGCAAGATCCTTCCCAATGGTTGGCGATACTTGATGTGCATAATAGTTTTGTGTAGGGAAGGGAAGTTGGGGTCCAAATAGGAATGCCCTAGTTTAACGAAGCTTATGTACTGAAGCAGAGCCTATCCAACGAGTGGCGTGTATATATATCCACTAAAGAAGATCGAGGTATAAACATTGTGTTACCTGACAATGAACGAGATTGGAAGCAATTCTTTTTTATGTTTCTAGTCGATAAGAGTCCGAAGAGGAACGAAATGCAATTCCCTTGGCTTGGGTAAATATAAGAACGTGCTAAAATATGCGTGTTTTGACCCGGTCATATTAAATGAGAGGGCCAAAGCTCGATTGGAGTAACTACAAAGGTGTTTGCATAAACCAACCAAAGTCTCGTAAGAAAGTTCTGTCAACTCCACAATTAATAGCGAAGGGTTTGCTAAAGATTGGAGCCAAACGGCCCGTCACAATAATAAAACGATCAGAACAGCATTCTCATAAGAGAAAAAGGTCGGCCACCAAGTTCAGAGAGAACTTCGAGCTAGTGGACGAAGGTTCTCGATGCACATATGAAATTGTGATACTTGTTCACTGTGAAGGATTTGGTCATTTTTTCATCTCTCTCCTTTTTTGTTGTTGTTTTTGCAGAGATGGATCCAAACGAGATTGATGCTAATGCACTCTTTAGTAGTTTTCGGGCGTCGGTGCAGGAAGACGATAGCCCGTGTTATCCATATTGCCTCTATTTATGGCCCCGGAGCCCCCGACACTGAACAAGGGGAAAGCCGTATAGGTCGTCGACCATGGCTCAAATATATCGGAGCCTGTTATTAGGAATCTAGCAGCCATGGACGAGTTCGTCCGAATGTTACCAACCAAACTAGATGAAGACGTTCTGGACGACCTCTACAAGGAGGTTGATGCTTTGATGCTGGCGAACAGGAAGATGGTCGAGGTTGTATAGCTCAGATATCATATTATATTTTTTGTATGAGTTATCATATATCTTTTTTAATTATTTATCGGTGTGCTCGTGCAGTCGATGGCATTGATCCGGTACTTCAAAGTTCGTCAGTTGGAGAAAATGAGGGAGGAGTTGAAGGCCGAAAAAGTAGGCCACCAAACGACCCTGTCGAAAGTTATTTCGCTACATGCAAGGAATTTGGAGCTTGCAAAGAAGGAACAGGCCGAAAATAGAGCTCATGAGGAGATGGAAACCGGGCTTCGTTTTGTCAAAGATGAGCTCACTAAGGAACGGGTTGTTCAAGTAAAGGACTAGGAGGACCTAGAGCTAGCGAAGGCGAACAATATGAAGTTCACCCAGGCAAAATTTAACAAAGCCATGGAGTCTTTAAAGGAGAAGACTATGTAGAAAGGCAAACTGGAAGAATACAATAGTATTCTTAAAATTGTGCCGGCCATAGCGAAACTCATGTCAAACCCGCATGGAAGATGGGGTGGAAGAGGCAGGTGAAGAGGAAGAAGTAGAAGAAGATCCCGATCAAATGTAAACACACCGGCGATTTAGGAACAGGGTTTTGTAACGATTGAGTTTAAGATTTGGAATTTATGTAATTACATATTGCAACAATCAGGTCGAATTGTATTATACTTTGAATTTTTTAATAGAAATCAAGTATTTATGGTTTATGGTATGATTTATTTTGAATATGAGAGCATGTGCATTTTGTCGCGTAACATCTTGAGTGGTACATGTATAAGAAAATAGTTTGTAAATGTGGAATATAAAAAGAAGGCAAGAGACATTGTAAATAAACATTCAATGTGAGTGCATAACGAGCGATTGAGAATAATGTCGTCTGATCAAGTTTTAAGTATAAAGGTTCGGGCTTTGAAAAAGGAAAAACTCGACACTAATTGAGGAAGTTCGTTGGTTAAAATACGAGAACAAATGGCTACTTGGAAATAACTTAGCACATGTGATGCATCACGAAATAGCTTTGAAGGAAATGTCTAACATAATTAAAGAGGAGTTGTCATGGGCGGATGCATACTTAAAATAAATAGAAGAGGTGTTCCTCAACATCATGCAGTCGACCCTGGAGTTGGAAAAAACATTAGAAGATGGTGTAATAGTGGGCGAGGCCGCTCATCATCCCGTACTAGACTTCGTGAATGTTGTACAAGCCAAATTGTACCAGTTAGTTCGACCAAAACTGATGGATATGAACTTAGGTCGGTCATTAAGATAGTTAAGTAGCATGTAAGAGATGATCTGTAAGGGTTTGGATCATGTATTCGTGTTGTGGGGTCACTCCTCCATTTGTACTGTTGTATTAAGAATAAATAAAAACCAATTTCACTAACCACAAAAAAACAATGTATGGGGCCCGAGGGCTTTGTTTTAGCCTAGGCGATCATCTCGTTCGACCTAATCATAAATTCTCATCAGCCCGGAGTTAGATGATGCTAGCCTCTCATGGCACGAAGGGTGGGCCAGAACGCTCTACCTGGCCGCGTTTTAGCTTAGGCGATCAACTCGTTTGGCCTAATCATAAATCCTCATCTGCCTAGAGCTGGACAATGCCAGCCTCTTGTGGCACGAAGAGTGGGCCCAAGCGCTCTACCTGGCAGCGTTTTAGCCAAGGCGATCAACTTGTTTGGCCTAATCATAAATCCTCATCAGCTTGGAGCTAGATGATGCTAGCCTCTTGTGGCGCGAAGGGTGGGCCCAAGCGCTCTACCTGGCCACATTTTAGCCTAGGCAATCAACTCGTTTGTCCTAATCATAAATCCTCATCATCCCGAAGCTGGATGTTTCCAGCCTCTCGTGGCACGAAGGGTGGGCCCGAACGCTCTACCTGGCAGCATTTTAGCCTAGGCGATCAACTCATTTTGCCTAATCATAAATCCTCATTAGCCCAGAGCTGGACAATGCCAGCCAACCCTTCGCGCTCTATGAAGGAAAAAGTCAACCTGCTTTTACATATAATTGTATTAGATAGTTTACATAGCTGTCTTAATAGAAACATTATCCATATTACATAATGTGCACTATGAAATGCAATTTAAAGTACATCAAAGCAAAACTATTTAAAAATAATATTTCTTTAGATGTTTAGCGTTCCAACTCTGAGATTCTAGCTCGCCTATCGTACGTTTGAGGACAAAAATGACACCAAGAGTGATGTCTTCGATTTCGTATAGGCCTTCCCAGTTTGCTCCTAATTTACTAACCTTCCATTCCTTGTGACCAGGGAGAACTCTTCATAAGACCTAATCTTTCACTACCAATGCTTTGAATCGAACTGCTTTGTCGTAAAAGGCAACAACTTTTCATTTATTATCCTCTATTAATAATAGAGCTTTGCTCCGACACTCCTCGAATAAAATCAAACCTAGTTTTCGTTCCGACCTGTTCTATTCTTCATAGATATTGGACCGAGATGTGGGCAAGATAACTTCCGTAGGTGTCACTGCTTCTGTCCCATAAACCAAGGTAAATGGTGATTCATTCATTACTTCCCAGGGACTGGTTCGAATAGACCATAACACTCCGGGCAATTCGTCAACCCATTAACCTTTCATCGATGAAAGATTTTTCTTTAAGAGGGTGAGTATCAGCTTATTCGAGGCCTCAGCTTGACCATTAGCTTGTGGATAATAGGGTGATAAGTGGTTGAGCTTTATTCCATATTTCAGAGCGAAATCCTTGACCTTTTGTCCTAAAAAAATTTTCGTTATCAGTAACTAGCTCTCTAGGAAGACTGAACCGACAAATTATGGATTTCCAAAGGAAATTGATGATTTAAGTTTCACAGATCCGACTTAAAGCTTCCGTCTCGATCCATTTAGTATAATAATCTGTGGGAACTAGTAGAAACCTTTTTTGCCCGACTGCTTGTGGTAACGGTCCAACGAAATCTAATCCCCATTTGAAGAAAGGCCATGGGCTTATGACCCTGGTCATGTGAGTCGCTGCAACATGTGTAAGTAGGCTGAAATGTTGACATTTGTCACACTGTCAAAAAAATTTGTACAGTCAGCATTATCCTTTGAGACAACTTACTACCCCAGATTGTGACCGGTATTCTCCTTCATGCGCTTCTTTGAGTATATGTACAAAGTAGTTGACACAAAATAGCCCGAGACCCATTGGAGTTTTCTTATATAACAACCCATCATGTACAAAGTAGTTGACACTTTTAAAAACAACAGCTCGACTCTCTTTTTTTGGCTGGGAGAGATTCATCAGTGAGATATCTCAAAATGGGTGTGAACCCAGAATCTTTGTCTTGCTCAACTTGACTAACAACTTTGACAGGTTCAACCGGGCTAGCCTCGGACAGTATGGTAACATTGATGACTCTACTTTCACGCGTATTATGTACGGAAGCTAGAGTTGCTAGCACGTCAACATGACTGCTGTTACTTCTGGACAACTATTTGATTTGTACTTCCTCAAGAGCCAGACATTGTAATTTTAATCTTTTGAGGTACCTCTTCATTTTTTCATCTTTGGCTTCGAATGAGCCTATGAATTGATTAACAACAAGCCTCAAGTCACTAAGCATATCCAATTTTCTAGCACCGAGCTTTCTAGCAATCATAATGCTGAAAATAGCGGCCTCATACTCTTCCACATTGTTGGTAACTTGGAATGCTATTTTGAGGGAGTACTCATACACATTTCCCTCGGGATCGGTGACAACGATTTCGTTGCCTGCTCCTTTAAAGTTGTTGGCCCCTTCGACACAAGCTTGCCATTTTTCGAACATATTGTCTTGATGATTCTTATTAATCTTGGACCCTTGTGATCCTTCTGGGTATGTAAATTCAGCTACAAATTCTACTACTGGTTGAGCTTTCATAGATGCTCAGGGTCGAAATTTGATGTCGAATTCTCCTAATTTTGATAGATATACTTGCTAATCTACCAGCTATGTTTGGCCTTGAGAGTACACTTTTTAACGGACTGGAGGTAAGGACAACCACAGTGTGGGCTCCAAAATAATGTTGTAACTTCTACGTTGTGACTTTGAGTGCAAAAGCCAATTTTTCTATCATTGGATACTTTCTTTGCGACTCGGTCAGAATCTAGCTCACATAATACATGAGGTGTTGTATGTTTTCATGCTCGACCAGGAGAACAACACTGACGGTGAGTTTTGTTACTACTACACACAGGTACAAACTCTCATTCTATGACGAGCTTATGAGGACTGGTGCACACTCGAGGTAATCTTTAATCTTTATGAATGCCAGATCACATTCTTCATTCCAAAACAAAGTGGTGTTCTTTCTTAAGAGTTTGAAAAATGGCATGCATTTTTCCGTGCATCTTGAAATGAAACAATTAAGGGCATTAATCCTCCTATTGAGTTGTTGGATTCCTTTTAGATTTGTGGGTAGCTTCATGTCGAGCAATGCCTTTATTTTGTTGAGTTTTGCTTCAATTCCTCTAACCGATATCAAATATCCTAGGAACCTTCAGTCGTTGACCCCGAAAATATATTTTCCCAGGTTCAACGTCATCCCATATTGTCTCATGATGCTGAATGCCTCTTCTAGGTCTTTGATGTGTTCATTTTTATTTGGTGTTTTGATCACTATGTCATCAACATATTGATATGAATAATTTTCTGTTACAACCATTACGGATCACGCACGGGCCAATCACGAGATCAAAATCTAAGCAACTCAAGGAAGCTTTGAACAGGCTGATCCAAGAGTTAACTCAAGACCAATGGATGATGAAATTGGAGCTTGAATCTTGTGAGAGACCAATCAATATGTTGAAGGCATATTTTTCAAAAGGAGACCTGCGTCGTGGGATGGATTTTTAGCCTCCAAGATGAGTGTTGTTCTGTTTTAGATGGGGGATTTTCATCAACTATGCGCGCTGCGGCATGACAATAGGGCGTCGAGGCATAGGACTTTCTGTTTTGGGCTAAAGAAACATGCACGCTGTGGCATAGATTTTTCAGGCACCGCAACATGAGCAGACCTGCGCGCTGACACGGACACCCACAGTTGACAGTGTTAGACCTGCACTCTGACACCAGATCCCCAATGTGCGCATCGCGGCATGTATTTTTGGCCGCCGTGGCACGGCTATGCGTATGGCAATCCAAGGACCCCACGTTGCGGCATATGTATTTCTCTGCTGCGGCACAAACACTTTATTTTGTAATTTTTGGACCATTGGATTTTAATCAATGGCCCATATTTCTTGCTTCTACGTTTTCTAGTTGTTTGTATAAATAGAACATGTACCAGTTGGGAACACATAACTTATAACATATTTTCATTATTTGAATTCAAAATTCAAGAATTGAGAGCTTAAAGCTCCAACTGCTTTCAACCAAAACTTATCAAAGGAATTTGCACCCCTTTGTAGCGTTCCCCTCTGACGTGCAAATTATAGTACTCGCAAGTGTACGAATCACTTGTAGCAAGTGATAAGCAAACCTCCGAGGTCGATCTCTCAAGGAATTTCAATGGTGTTAAACAATTTTTTTCTTAATCTAATTAGAGTCCTAAAGCAACTAAAACACTAACTAAATAGAATTCTTGTAACACTAAAACTCTAAATAATTAGAATCCTATATTTAATAAATCTGTAAATAGGAATGGGTATGGGGACGGGCGGGGACAGTTTTTGCCATAACCGTCCCCAAAATCGAGCAAATAACTACATAACCGAAACCTGCTCCGGTTCGGGTACGGTTATAACCGGGCGGGGACGGGTATGACAAAAAAACCGCCCCAATATCCGATTATTTAAAAAAAAAAAAAAGAACTTAATGTCATTTGCAACCTGCTAACTTCTATTTAAAAATAAGAGATATAATATGAGTTGATTGAATAATAAGTTTACTTGTGAAGTGCTAAAAGACTGGCATCTGCATTGTGAAGTGCATTATTTTTCTCAATTAAATAGGAATTTCATTTTTGTTGTGTTAAACTAAGAGCAAATCATTATTCAAACTATGTCTGTATGGTTCAGGTTTTTTAGTTAAGTGGTGTTAATTTCTTGGCTCAGCCTTCATTTTTTCAAAATTAATATTTTTGCTTCAAATTCGGCAACATTTGTAAGACGATAGGAATATTGATGGTAGTGCTTAGCATGTATCTAAGAGTAAAGAAATCAGTTCTCAGAACAATACAACTTAAAGTTTTTAAAATGCAACTACAAGTATTCATTACCACAAATTTAAAATAAGAAATTAAGGCTTAAAAATAACAATGCAACCACAAGTCTTTAATACCTACCATGTTTCCTTCAATCTTCAACAACACGAATATCCTGAAATCATCAATATCAAAATTCAAAATCAATACTTAAACCTTTAAATATTGAATAGAAACCATGCTTAGCTAGCTAGAAATTTTACACTTTCTACTCAACCAAAAATATAATACCTCGACATCATCTTCTGCAAAAGTAATTGGGTTAGCTGATGAGCCAAAAGCTTGTAAATCTGTACAAGTAACCTTGTGCAATAACTCTAACTTACCACAAATTTTTTTCGCCATTTCCCATTCTAAGTCATCAAGAAGACTCTTATAATTCTTATCCAATTGCTTCAAATGAGGGAATACTTTCTGATAAAATATGGCATCTTTAAGCATTAAGAATGTAGAATTCCAATGAGTTTGACAATCAAGAGATAAATTCTTATTAGAAAACTTTATCTCTTGAGATGCAACCTTTTTAAACTTCTCTTCCCTCTTTTGAGTTGTTGTCCAATATGCAACACTATCTCTAACTTTAGAGATGCATTCAATAATCACATTTAAACCATCTTTCACAACCAAATTTATTATGTGTGTAGCACAACGCATATGAAAAATATCCCCATCCAACATCAATGAAGTACTATCTAAATTATCTAACAAAGTAGGCAGCATTGAAATATTACTAGAACAATTATCTAAAGTGAGAGTCGATATCTTATGATCAATGTTCCAATCCAATAAGCAATTCTTCAACTCATGGCCTATAACTTTAGCGGTGTGTGGAGCAGGGACATATATGAACCTAAAAAAAACCAAAATATAGATAGTGAGCATTTAAAATTACCACAATTTAAAAACATGTTAATATATGAATTGAAAAGAAAAATTAAAACAGTGGAAAAGTCACCTAATTATTCTACCATGTAAATACCAAGCATCGTCAATAAAATGACAAGTAACAGCCATAAAGCCTTTGTTTTGGTTACTAGACTTCCACATGTCACTAGTGATTGCAACTCGACTTCTATTGTTATCCAACATGTCCATCATTTTTCTTTTCTCAATATCATATATCTTCATGATGTCTCTCTTTAAAGTAGTACGTGAAATAGGTTTCCACATTGGCTGAAGCGAAAAGGAATATTCTTGAAATCCATGGTGCTCAACAATGCTAAGAGGGTATTCATGTAGAATGATCATTTTTGCACATTTTTGTCGAGAAACTTCAACATCAAAATTCCAAGTACCTAACTCGATTCTATCTCTTTTCCTATTAGGATTGAGCAATGATTGTCGTATATCCCTTTCCTTTCGCTTGAATGGGCTTGATTTTGTATGAGCTTTCAAATGAGATGTCCCATTTTTTGTATCCCCTCCTAACTTTTTTTCGCAATAGTTACATATTGTCTTCCATACCTCGTCTGTCAAAGTGCTTCCATGCTTCAGACTTCAAATTAGACTTTCCATCATCATTTTCACCATAAACAACTTCATTTGATGGTTGTGCCACTGTAGACTCATTTGGTGATATTGGTGTAGAGACATTAGTACTTGTACGTTCACCTACTATACTAGAAGTCCGACCACTTGTTACGTCCACATTACCCAAAAGATTAACCTCAATATCCATGTTATTCTCATTTCCTCCTTGTGATGATTGATTGGTAGGTGCAACCTAAAATTTAATATATTCATATTAGATTGAATATATTTATTTAAAAAATAAAGCGCTATTATTTACCTTCTTACTTGACATAGACATTGTAGTACAACCTTGAAGTTTTGTAAACTGTGAAAAACAACTCTATAAAAAAAATAATTACGTAAGTATTTACTATGAAAAAAATCTTACCGAAACACTTCAGCGATACAATTAAAAGAGGCATAATTTATTTTAAAATTCAAACCCTAAAGTACAGTTCATCCAAAGTAAAGAACAAATAGATATTCAGATAGTATATTGGTTATATTTTATTAGCATATAAACAGTGCAGAATATATCATTGATGATTACAACATATGCATGTTTTAATACAAACCTTATGCTGGATAGATTACCTCTTGCTCAAAGAAAATAAATAATGAAACACTGATATATACGAGCTATGGGGCAACACATCACTCCATTTAATAGGCCATGGGCTGGGCTAGCAAGACACACTGATTAATTAGTTGAGTTGTGCCGTGTGGCCTACCACCCCTACTCAATAGTTAATATAAAATTACACTTCAAAGCGAGGTATAAATTTGAAAGCACACTAATTACAGAGGCGTATATACTAGCATTAGGCATAGGCTATCTATATAGAAAAATAGTCTTTCCTCGGTTGAAATGTAGAAATTAGAAAACCAACACTGCATTAGTCAAAAAGTTAACTCAGTATCGTTGGTGATTGCATGTACAGCGCCAGTATTGAAGATGCGATTCATGTGAAGTCAAACTGCGAGAGGAGGAAAAAAACTTACTGATGGGCGGTGGCGGACTGGCGGACAGGCGGTCTATTGAAGCAGATGAGCGATTTCACAATTTTCGCCGGCGCTGCTACAGTGCTGCACAAAGAAAGTAAGAAACAAAATTTAGGGTTAGCTTGTTTAGTTGTTTTCTATTTATACCAATGCTTTAAGTAATAAATAATGTTAATAAATAAATATATTAATATATTACAAGAGACACAAAAGTAAAAGTAGTCTGATGGGCGATGGCTATAAGTTGAAGTGCCGAACCAGGGCATACCCACCTTCGAAACTCGGCAGTCGCCAGGTAAGTTTTACAAATAAATTTTTATATATTAAATTAAATAAAATTAAATTAAAAAATATTTCGGGTACGGGAGGGTACGGTTTTATGTATAACCGTCCCCAACATTTATATTTGGATATTACCCGAAATCGTCCCCGTCCCCGTCCCCGAATTAAACAGGTATTAACCGATCTGATTGGGTCTGTTATCCGCAAATACCCGAACCCGCGGACAAAATGCCCATCCCTAACTGTAAACGAGGTTGGATTTGTGAGCAAGATCATTGGTATTGAACAAATAAAGAAAACAATTATACAAATTCAAATTAACTCAAAAAGGTTTTAAGTATCAATTGAGGATGTATGGACGTTTAGTTTTGTTGACCATGCTTGCATCGAAAAGTTATGGTAAATAAATAAATATTACCAGCTTTCCTTTTAATTACGAAAATTTCTACGATCGGGTAATTCTCTTTGTTGATTAACTAATCAATATCCTACAATCGAGTATACCAAATAACAATCAAATTATGCACAAGGAAAAATATGTCAATCAAACCAATGCCATGACTAGGTCATCAATTTGAAGTTTTGATTAAGTTTTTCAAAGTAAAGTCAAGGTGATGTTCCTAAATATTTTTCAACCTAATTATGAATCTCAAATTGGCCCATGAAAATTCACAATTAAACATCTAAAAATTCTCTTAATCAAAAGGTAATTTTATTTATCTTAAAGCAATAAAAATATTCATAACAACAGTTCTAGAAAACATGGTAACACAAACTAAACACCCATAATAAAATTAGCTAACCATGTTCGAATTAATATTCATTGACAAATTTAATTCAACATACAACTCAAAAAAGTAAGAAGAAAGGGCAAAATTCAATAACAACACGAAACTTAGATCTAAATATCTCAATTGGATTGGATGATGTTTCTTTCCCCAAAAGCTTGATCTTCGATCTTCAATGGCTTCTTGAATCCTTAGAATTGGTTCTCTTGCTTTTTTGAGTGTGGAAAAGCTCCAAAATTCTAATTAAGTCTCGTTTTAATTCACAAAATTGAAGTGTTGTAAAAGGGAGACTTAGAGGGGTATTTATCTGTGTAAGGGTTACATAGAATCCTAGTTGTCCCAGGAATAGGCCCGCCACGGCATACACATTTTCCCGCCGCAGCATACACATTTTCCAGTCATGGCACAGAAATAATTCTGAAAGCAATGGCCAAACCCGAGAGGCTCTCGCAGCGGCACAACTTTTCCTTGCTGCAGCGCACGTTGTATTCTGAGTCTTCACAAGTACCCCTTACATACTAGTTGGTTCGTTATCTACGGCTTACATAATTTGACTCATGTTGCTCCTAAATTGTGATTTGAGCGCCATACGTGTTCCGTCTTTGTGTGTTTGCATTATTGAACTCATTTGGTGCTAAAAACACTTGAAATACACTAACATATACCCGTGATTCCTAATTGATAGATTTACGTAAATAATCAAATAAAGGAGTTATAATAAATCTATTTTTTACTATTAAGCACAATAAATCATTAAATATTAGTGTTTTTCAAGCACTTATCACAACTCCCAACCAGCTTCTTGCTAGCCTCTAGGACGTAAAATGATTTACAACTAAAAAAATTAAAATAAACTAAACTAACCTAAACCATTTCCGTATATTGTCACGGTTACATTTAGCATATGCAACATGCCTTTAAACCCAAAGGTGGCCCTAGTGGACCAGTTATTGTCTTGTGAAGATTTTCAGTGGTGATACACACCAACATCGCATGACTCTTAAAACTATTAAAGACCCTAGACATACTCAAATCAATCCATGCGTATGTCTAAAAAATTGTTAAGGATGAATGACATACGAAATAGTTAAAAACCACATAAGTTCAAAAATAGTCCAAATATCAAATCCATTTTCATAATTGGATTTTGAAGAAACAATCAAACCACAAGCCTGTTAGTTATACTTTTGGATTGTGCCATGCATGAAATTCACAGATTACATTTTAAATCTCAAAATTGTGCGAGTAAAATATGAGTGAGAATTGAACTCACAAACTCCATAAGCTCACTTTTCAAATCAATCTCCACTAATATAGAAATCAGAACTACTTCGAATCAATAGGACTATATTAAGCTTGTAAAGTTGTGTTAAAGTATATGGTTACGAAAGTACGGAAAGGTTCTTATTAAAAGGATAAGAGTACTTTGCATTTTTCTTCACAGATTTCAACTTTTCTACCCAAATGTTCTTTTCCTTCCTCCTATTTTATAAACTCCATATGTCCCTTAGATTTTTGCTTGATTTTCTTTCTTTATTCTTCTTGCTCTTTATTTTCATTTTTTTTTATCAAAGCAAGACATATATAATTTCCTTCAATTAAAATGCTCATAAAAACCAAGTATTACATTGAATACTCTTATCATTAAGGGTAGTACAATGTATATATGTATATTGAGTGCACGGGTGTCACTATGGATAAAACAGTACCGGGAGGCTCGAAACGTTCAAACGGTCCAAAGATGGCCTAAATTAGTTTCTAAGTGGTATAAGACTCTATTATTTCGCCCTAATGGATTTTCAAAAACGTTCTAGAGTTTGTTGAGACTTAAAATATATCATAAACATGGATACATTACACAAACCAAAAATAGTGATACTAACCAAACAAACTACCACATACACCATAAAATCTTCAAACTAGATGAATCTAACATTTTTGTGCCTCTTCACGTAGGTGAAAATCAATATCTTTCACATGTCACCGTCATTACAATCACATTAATATCATAGACTTTTGAATTGATTCAAATGGACTCGATACTATCCTAACAAAATTCAAATGAAAAACCTACAAAAAGTTAAAATTTGGTCTAAATTCATGCTCATAGAATATTTATCCCACCCCAACCTAATTTCTACATTGTCCTCAATGTCTCAAAGAAAGACAAAAGAAATGAAGTAAAAGAGTGAAGAAGTTACCCCCTTTTTGTATGAAATTGTGTACATTATAATTACGCTCTGGTTCACCATTCCTCGCCCTTCTCATCATGTAGCATTAAGTTTGCAAGAAATATGCATGAAACCTCTAAATGTGTGTATCACAACTCAAAGCCAAATTTAAAAATTAACTAAATACAAATGAAATCAAAAACCATTAAACAACGTTAATTAAAGTTCTTAACTAATCCAACATAAAATAAAGACGAAATAAAAATAAAAAAAATAAAAAAATGAACGAAAAATAAAATTAAACTAAGCAAAATAATAAAAAAAAAAGAAAATAAAAATTAGAGAAAGGATAAAATACAATGGGGAGGCTTAATCCTCCATATCATCATGTTGCTTGTTGTCGTCTTCGAGCTGGTTCTCTGGTGGTCTGTAGATGAAGTCGTGGCCCGAATACTGCGAAACTATGCCAAATTGGGTGAGGTCTAAGATGAGGCGTGATGTAAGTTGTATGAACATTTTGCATGAACATTTTTTTGGCCTAAGATGAGGCGTGATGTTAAGAGAATTTGCTTTGGGTGCATCACTTGTAGGCAAGCTAAGTCCAAAGTCCTACCATAAGGATTGTATACACCCTTATCGTTGCCTAGCTCACCTTGGGTGGATATGTCCATGGACTTTATTTTGGGTATGCCTAGGTCTAAAGGAGGGAGAGACTCCATTTTTGTAGTTTTTGATAGGTTTTCAAAAATGGCACACTTTATTGCATGTCACAAAACCGATGATGCAACTAATATAGCCAATCTTTTTTTCAACGAAATTGTGCGACTCCATGGAGTTCCCAAAAGTATTATTTCTGATAGGGATGTTAAATTCCTTAGTTACTTTTGGAAAACTTTGTGGGCCAAGTTGGGCACAAAACTTTTATTTTCTACAACTTGTCATTCCCAAATAGATAGCCAAATAGAATTAGTAAACAGAACATTGTCTACTTTATTACGTACTGTCATACAAAGGAATTTGAAAAATTAGGAATATTATTTACCTTTTGTTCAGTTTGCTTTCAATAGGAGTGTGCATTTAACCACGGATCACTCACCATTTGAGATTGTATATGGTTTTAATCCACTAACTCCTATGGCTTGTTACCTTTGCCTGTTTCAGAAAGAACTAATCTTAAAGGTGCTAAAAAGGCTGAAATGGTGAAAATGTTGCATGAAAGCGCATTGAGAAGAAGAATAGGGAGTATGCTTTGAAGGCTAACAAGGGGCAACGAAGAGTTATTTTTGAACCTAGCGATTAGGTTTGGGTTCATATGAGGAAGGAGAGGTTCCCTGATAAACGAAGGTCAAAGCTTCAACCAAGAGGAGATGGGGCGTTCCAAGTGCTCGAGCGCATCAACGACAACGGCTACAAACTTGACCTTCCCGGTGAGTATAATGTTAGCACATCATTTAATGTTTTTGATCTTTCTCCTTTTGATTGTACAAGTGACTATTCGAGGTCGAATCCTTTTCAAGAAGGGGGGAATGATATGAATAATTTTTCGTTACAACCATTACGGATTCCACATGAGCCAATCAAGAGATCAAAAGCTAAGCAACTCAAGGAAGCTTTGAACGGGCTGATCCAAGAGTTAACACAAGACCAATGGATGATCAAATTGGAGCTTGAAGCTTGTGAGAGACCAATCAATGTGTTGAAGATAGATATTTCAAAAGGAGACCTGCGTCGCGGCATGGATCACCTCCTTCTTCTTGGGGGATTGATTCAACTTTGTCAGAGTTGATGGCTTTCACTCTGTTACCATGTTTGTGAGACCCTATGACTGGGATATTCTATAGTTGCTATTTGGTTTGAACTCCTTTCATGGTTGCATTGTAACAACTTTGAGCTTTACCTTGGTCTCCTCGAATTTCGAGGATATCACTATCAACGGGGTATTTCATGACCTGATGATATGTTCAGGGTACTAGGTTCATTTTATGCATTCAAGGTCTTCCTAATATTATGTTGTAGTGAGCAGGAGATTCGACGACCACAAAATTGGACATCACTATTGAGCCCAATGCGTTGACAGGCAATTTGATAGTACCTAGTGCATATGAGGTGCTGTTATTGAACCCTATTAAAGGCATTTCCCTGCTTATCATGTCTTCATTCCCTAACCCCAAGGGGTGCAAAGTGGACAAGAAAAGAAAATCAACCAAACTGCCAGCATCAACAAGTATTCGATAGACAATGCACGAGCTTACTTTCAACATGATTACCAGGGGATCTTCATGCAAACTAGAGACTTCATCTTCCTTGTTAAAAATAATTGCTTTAGATTCTGCCTAGGAATGGGGGGGAGGAAATTATGAATAATTTCAATTTTTAAACTAATCACAGTGGCCAGACATGCAATCACGGAATCACTTTAAAGATAAAGAAAAGAATGACACACAGATTTTTGGTGGAAACAACCTAGGTCAACACAACCTAATAGGAAAACCACTAGTCCATTGAGACTACCAAACCTATCCACTATGAAAAAACAAATGTTCAAGTTCAAGAGGTCTTAGACTACCCTTACAGTGATAAAGCCCCTGCGTACTTTATTTACAAGTCGTCGCTCTTTCCTTTATAGTCTCCTCAAGGTAGGTGAATGGATCTAGACCAATGTTTCAATCAACTCTTCTCAAGCTATCGAACACTTTAACGGAATAACCTGAAAGATTAGCACAAATAACACAAGTGCAATGCGTGTTCTAGAAGGACTAATGCAATGAACAGTTCTATCAAATGCTTTAATCAGATAAATAGATGTAAACTAGAAGCAAATTGAAAATCTAAAACAAATATAATTTAAGCACTGTTCCAAAATCAATGATTCATGATATAAAGAATAAGCTCAAATCTATTCTAACATAACCATGCAAATATAATGGATCCAACATCATGAATAAAGTAGGCATGTATTAGCATAAATGTAAAAGATGAAAAGATGAAGCTAAGTCTAATAACATGAATCATAAAATCAGCAAGTTCAAAAAGTAGTCAAAAGCGTAGGTATCTAATTATATACAAACAATGATGCATTGTATTGTTTTATGAAAACCTAGTAGAAAATACGTCAATTACTGATGTGTCAAAATATGATAGGCAATTAGAGGCTGACTAGTATAAAAAATACATGTAAAAACTTAGTTACAGACGGTGAGATTGATCTACTTTGGAGGGGGATCAATGCAACACATATGGGGATGGATCCAATCCATAGGTGGATTGATCTGTCTATGGCGAGACGATCAATCTTTTCAGACCTCCAAAATTAAAAATTGTGAAAATTGAACATGAACGATTGAGGATTGAAATGGGATTGAACCATCTATAGGGGGATCAATCTAGCTTAGAAAAAACTAGGTGTTCAATTTTATGCAGCGAGGGGAGGATCTGTATGGGATCGATCCATCCAATTAAAAAGGCTTATAAATGTCTGATGCAATAGATCAATCAAACACAACAATATAACATGGTAAACCCACATAGGTTCTAATCCTAAGTGGTAGGATCTATAGGTTGCTTAAAGAAACCACTCAGTAGTCAAATTTACTAAATGAAATAGAACAATTACTATAGACTTCATAAAGATAAGATGCAAAAATATGTCTATCAATCAGATACTACTTGTCCTAACTACCTAAGCTGCATCACCAAGTGTCTCCACAACTATTTCGATCCTTACTAGATTTGACTCACCTCTAGAGCCATACCATCACCCAGTGTGATGTAAATACCTACAATTAGTATGATTGAACAAATAATATGCAGTTTACTCAAAATATGATTTTAGAATAACACTGCTCATATCAACAATATAAAAACACACTCGAAAACTCCACCTCATAATAACAATATAGAAATGCACTCAATGTATTATTTTTAGGTTAACTCCATTTGATAAAATAATTTAACAAACTTCACCACCACCTCGTATCTCAATACAGAAAAAAATACTCGATGTATTGAGAATAAGAAAACTTCATTTTATAAACGAGTTTACAAATTTCACCACCACCTTGTAGTTCTACATAGAAAAATACTCAATGTGTTGGAACTACGGAACCACCTCTTGAAAATATTTAAACTCCAAGTGAACGAATCATCTCCAAATCATTAATATGGAAGCACACTCAATGCATTAGTAATACAAGCAATAAAATATTTTCAAATGCACCAAAAGATATTTTTCACACGTTCTAAAAATACTCAATGCCAAAAATGTAGTGTGAGAAATATATGTGAAAGTTGTAAAAGAGAGGATAAGAGATGTGTATTGATGGTGTAATTAAAAAGGAGAGAGTGTGGGTATTTAGAGATAATTTTTTCAACTTCTCAGACCTTGGTTGACCCTTCGTCGACACCTCACCAATGAACCTCATCTAGGCCTTGCTGACCGCCTTAGCGAACCCCTCATGAACTGTCAGTGAGGTTTAATGAGACACAAATTCACCTTGTGCACACTTGCAGACCCTTCGCCGACCACCTCAGCAAGCCATGAACGAGACCTTAGAGAGGCTCCGACGAACCACTAAAAATAAGTTTTTTAAGGCACAATTTTACCAAATAAAAAGCCATAAACATCTACCAACTCAGGGACAAAAATGCAAGTAACACACATTTTAACATGCAATCTATATGCTCTCAACCACCTTGTGGATGTGTATCATGCAAGTATACAATAAAGGTAGGAAAAAATACTATGTAAAATATACAGACTCTATGTTTTGCACATGAGAACACTAAAAAAGTCACAAAGGGACTTACATATCCAATCACAAATGAAAACCTTGAAGGACATAGGAGTCATCAGGGAGGTCAGTTACCTATCCTAGTTATCAAATGTGGTGCTAGCAAGGAGAACATATTGAGCACCAAGAATGTGTGTTGCTTTTATCGTTGTGAATGATTGTCCCAAAGATTGTTACCCATTATCGAGCATAGATTAGCTATAGATGCAACATTTGAATAAAAAATGATGAGTTTTCTCAAAGTGTATTCAGGATATCACTAGATTCACATAGATATAAAGGATGAAGAAAAGACGACCTTCATAATTGAAGAGGGAACTTTTTGTTATATGAAAATGCCATTTGGCCTAAAAAACGTAGGGGAACATAGCAAAGGCTAGTCAACAACATGTTCAAAGATTTGCTTGGAAAAACATGGAGGCCTATATGGATGACATGATGGTGAAAATGGGACATCATAGTGATTATGTTAAGGACTTGGAGAAATTTTTTAGAGTAATAAGGAAGTATGGGATGAGGTTGAACCTAAAGAAGGGTACATTTGGTGTTACCTTTGGGAAGTTCATAGGTTATTTGATCTTTACACAAGGTATAGAGGCCAACCCTGATAAGATTAAAGCCCTAATTGACTTGAATTTTCCCTCAGACCTAAAAGGAATACAACTTAATGGGAGGATCACTGCCTTGAGTTGGTTTATCTCAAGATGTACAAACAAATGCTTACCTTTCTTTAAGATGTTAAGGAAAAATACGTCAAAATTTTGGAATGAAGAGTGTGAATAGGGCAATCAAAAGATCAAAAAATATCTTGGATGTGCTCTAGTATTGATGAGCCCCCGTTCAGGTGAGATCTTGTATCTTTATTTAGTTGTGACAATGCAAACTATTAGCATAGTCGTACTAGTATAGCAAGATAAAGTGAAACACCTCGTGTATTATGTTGGCCATATTTTTTCAAACTCACAAAGAAAATATCATGTATTAGAAAAAGCTCGCCTTTGATTTAAAAGTAATGGTATGAAAACTCAGACATTATTTCAGTTCACACACCATCATTTTCCTCTCATCAAGTCCATTGAAGAATGTCCTTACTTGTCCAGACGTTGCAAGTAGATTAGCCCACATATCTATCGAATTGGGAGAGTCTGACATAAAATTTCAACCTTGAACATCACTGAAAGCTCAAGCAGTGGTTGATTTTATGGTAGAATATACCGAATACTCGAATATGGAACAAGATCTGAAACTAGGTACGAATGTTTGAACCATGAGTTTAGAGTCGACCAAAACATGGCAGGCCTTCATAGATGATTCAAAAAACTTTAAAGAAGATAGGATTGGTGTTGTGATAATAGATCCTAATGGAAAAACATGTGAATACTCAATCCATATAGTTTTCCAAGTCATGAATAATTTTGTTGAATATGAGTCCTCTATTTTTGGGATTATGACAACTCGATTATTGGGAGCAAGAAAGTTGAAACTATATAGTGACCCAAGGTTAGTGGTGAGCCAATACATTGGACTATTTGAAGAAAAAGATGATAAGATGAAGAACTATCTTGAAAGGTTGAAGAAAGAGTGTTCATTATTTGATGAGATTCAAATAGAACAAATATCAAGAAATAGAAATAGCCATACTGACGCTCTAGCTACTTTGATATCAGTACATTACACAATAGAGTCATCGATGTAATTGTCTTGTCAAAGACAGCCTTGTTGAGACTCAAAAGATGGTGAATCAAATTGAAGATATAGTCGGATCATGGCTTGAATAGTTTGTCAAGTATTTGAATAACAAGACACTTCCTGTCGAAAAGAATAAATCTTAGGCCAATGTAAGTAAATCGGAAAATTATTTCATGTAAGAAAAAAAGTTGTAAAAGAAAATGCCTACAGGCCCTAACCTTCTATGCGTAGCAGAACATTCAGTTGAGAAGCTCCTTAAGGAGGCACACTAGGGTGAGTGCATATTTTACTCGAGAAGTAGAAAGCTGGCTCAAAGAATCATGCACCAAGGTTATTATTGGCCAACCATGCTAGTTGACTGCACTAGACACTCTCAAGCATGTGATAAATGTCAAAGGTTCAACTCGTTTACTCATACTCCTTATGTCCAAATAACAGGTATGATTAGCCTCTGGCAATTTAACAAGTAGGGTTGGATATTGTAGGTCCTTTACCTCAATCAATTGTTTAGAAAAAGTTTATTTCGGTTGCCACTAACTACTTAATGAAGTGTGTGGAAGCCAAAGCTTTGAGTAGGATTCATGAAGAGGAGGTTATCAATTTTTATGGAAAGACGTAGTTTATCGATTTAGCCTTCCTAAAGAGTTAGGCACCAACAAGGGAAAATAATTTGTTGGTGGAAAATTGAAAGAGTTCTCTAAGAAATATAGGATGAAGCTCAACTATTCTACCCTCTACTATCCCCAAGCAAACGGTCAAGCAGAATCATCAAACAAATTAATCCTTGCCCTTCTAAAGTCGAAGTTAGAGGCATCCCAGGGAAGATGGGTTGAAGAATTGTCTAGTGTGTTGTTGGCAATTTGAACTAGTCCTCGAGATGCTACTAATGAAAAACCATTTTCTCTAGTGTATTGTAAAGAAGAAGTCATTCCAACTGAAGTGATCTCGCCCACACCAAGAACATACATTGTTGAAGATGAAAACAATTATGAATGAGTTTTAGACCTTGTATTGTTTGAGGAGCGTTGAAATAAAGTTTCATCTTGGATGGAGAAACAAAAGAGGAAGGTGGTAATTTTTTATGATAAAACAGTCTGTTTCAAGATGTTCACCCTAGGAGAATGGGTTTTGAGAAAAGTGTTCCTTAGCACGAAGGAAGGCTATAAAATTTGGTGCAAATTGGGAGGGCCCCTATCATGTTGAAGAGATCACTCCAGCTAGGGCGTATGTTCTGAAGGATGTAATAGGCAAAGTAGAATAAAGATTTCGAATTTTGATCATTTAAAGAAATACCACTTTTGATGATTGAAACAACCATGTAATGAGATTAATGTAATAGAATTTCTTATTATCTTAATTAAAGAAGTACCCCTTTTGGATTTTCATTAAACAATCTAATTAATGTTTGAATATCTCAAAACAAAGAAAAGCCACACGAGTTGATCGCCTAGGCAAGTGATGCAAGACAAAGCGCTCAGGCCTATCCTTTGAAGTCTTAAGAGGATAACATTGTCAAACTCTAGAAAAATAAGTGACATTTGTTAAGGCCGCAAAAGTTGATCCCCTAGTCAAGTAAGGCCAAGTAGAGTGCTCAGGTGATGCCAGGCAGAGCGCTCAGGCCCATCCTTTGAATTCTCGAGAGGCTAGCTTTTTCTAGCTTTAGACCGATAAGAGACATTTGTTAAGGCCACATGAGTTGATCGTCTACGCAAGTAAGATCAAGCAAAGCGCTTGGGCCCAAAATAAAGAAATGAGAGAAAGGCAGCACAAGTTGATCACCTGGACAGGTAATGTCATACAGAACTCTTGGGCACATCCTTTAAAGTCTCAAGTGGTTGGCTTTTTCCTGCTCTAAACCGATAAGTGACATTCGTTAAGTACGCACGAGCTGATCATGTATGTATAGAATAACAATTTCCATGCATTAAAAATGACAAGCACTACAAAAAGCTAAGGCTAAAAATATTATACCGAGTTGAAAATAACTTGGATAATTTAAGATACAACTAAGCTTTAAATTCCCCTTAGATGTTCTCCCTCCCAAATAGCGTTCTTATGCTCTAATTCTGGATGAACTAAAGTGAACACCTCAGCTTGTATACGTTTGATATTCTAAGGCAGATGTTTGATGATCTCAAAAGAATGAACAACTTTATTCTTGAGGATTTCCTTGAGATCTTGAGTAGTCTTCATCACCTTAAGGAACACATCCTCATCGAGCTGTAAATACTTGTTTGCCTACAAAGTTTCTTCCTCAACTATTCAAACCATCTCATGAAGTGATTCTTGATAACAAATACTCTAACTTGTTAAATTATCTTAAAGTTGTGCTACCTCACTCCTCAGAACAAGCTTTGATTCTTGATGCACGATCACTTGCCATTAATGTAAGGAGTGTTATGAAAAATAACAACATATAAGGATTACCACTACCTCATCTCTCCTTTTATTTATTGTGCAAAGCATTTTTCACACGTAGGTGAAGGAATCCAAGAAAACTCACATGTCATATGTGTCAAAACATAAAATAATAAGTGAATAAGACTGATACACATGTCATCTAGGCCATGTGATAAAAATGTATGTTTTTTTTTTAAAAATTATATCTTAATGATTTTACTCAAAGTAAATATAACAGTGAGGTTATAGTTAAAATTTGGGGTCACATAGTATGAACTATGTGAGAGATCATGAACTACTTTACAGCTTGAGGTGAAATGCTTTACGTGATTAGGTACCACATTTTAAATTAAATGGCTAGTACAAAATGACCTACTACAAATTATCTTAATATGATGTTCAAAGATTATCACACATACAAAAATAATACATGCACACAAATTAACAAATAATATGAGCAAAGTATAGTAAAACATCTTAATATTCACTTGTTTAAAAATTGTTCCTATAAAATTGAGTAGAGTGTTTCAAAATAACTTAACAAATAACTATGAGGACAAACCAACTAAGAAGATCTAGTATTGTGAATTGGAAGGTCATTAACCTCCTCCTCGCTCTCACCCTCAGCTTCCTACTCGTCATCTATCTAAGTTTGTGGGGAACCCAAATATGGTGAAGCTAGATCAAGGATATTATAGAAGTTCTCAATTTTTCCCTTAGCCTTGAAAGTTTCTATAGCGTCCTTATAATCGACCTAAGCGAACTCTCTATTCTTAGTTTTGCTAATCTCAAGGTCTTGTTGAGCTTTCTCCTCTGCCTTCTTTTCATGCATTAGATCATCTTGCAAAATTTTGATATCAATTTTTGACACCTTATGAGCTTTCATGGCTACCTCTTCTCTATTGGCGAGGTCGATGTTCAAGGTGTGCAGAGAAGTAATCTTTGAGAAGGTGACCTGATGGTTCTATTCCACTTTCTTTAAGTCTTCCTTTAGATGCTCAAATTCCCAAACTTTGTCAAAATAGACCAAAGTCATGCCCTACACCAACAAACAAATCAAGTAAATAGCCAGAGCATGATTAGATTATAAAAGTTAAAGTTTTGAGCTTTACCTCCACAAATTTATATTTGGCAAGAGTAAGCACGACCACCTACTTGTAAAGCTCGATTAGGACATCTTCATCACCCTTGGTCAGCATGAGGGTGACAAATTTTTCAAGGCAACAACATTGCTTATGATGGGCTCCCTAGAATACCTCTTTTACCTTTGTTTCTAGCAATGGAAGTGGACCCATAAAAAATGGGGAGTGTTGGTGAGGAAGGCATGTCCTCCAAAATAGTTCTTTGTGATTGAGAGGGGGTGCAGGTTTTTGTGGGGCGATCTTCCTCCTTTTAAGTTTTGAGGAGGATGGTCCTCTCAAGGTCCCAGTTTGAGCGGCCTGAAAGCTTGAAAAAAGCTCATCTAGGTTAATACTTTGGGATCCATATCTGAAATAAAGACAATAAGAGTCAATTAGAATCAAACAAACTAGTTAAAATTTAATAAATTGATCGAGTTATATCTCAACTTAAAGTAAACAATTCAAAGTTAGAACCAAAATTCCCCAAGGAAGACTTCCTCTTAGAGGGAGGTTTTGCTATCCTCATGATTCTAGTAATTGGTGGTATTGTTCCCGTCCTTAATAAACCTGTTGCAATCAATAAGTGAGTTGATAAAATGTCTTTCCAAGGAGTGGGTTGTGGAAGACATTCTTGGAGTCTAGCTAATCGGGCCTTGGCCCTAGAATTTAACATCACTTCAACCTAGTGCGATGGAATCAAGTTGCCTCCTTTTGGGGACCCTCAATTCTCAGCAACATATAAAAAGAATTGCTTACAATCCCTTTCACTGTTTGGAATAATAACATTTATTTCCCTATCTTGTCTGGAGGACATATATGCTCTCCTTACGTCAGACGGATTCTATTTCAATGTGTATGCCTCATTAAACTGTAGCATTCCTATTGAAATGTTGAGCTCCTTTCATAGAACCGTTATGCAAAGTAAATATCTCCACCCATTTGGAAGTATCTATCGGGGAAAAATTTGTGTACACCTCAGAAAGGCCTTGATTTCTTGTAAAACACAGTCCAACCATCTAGGGAAGGATCATTGTCAAAGGCAGTTCTACTGGGAATCCTGATTTGAATGAAACTTGGTATGTCATCCGTTGCCCTTAAACTCCCCTCGTCTTCTGGGCTAAACTCACAAGGTTTGGGTTGGGCTCTCCATCCTTTAGTCCTATTAGTAGGTTTTCCAATCCCTTTACCCGCCCTAGATTTTTTCCTACATATTTGAGGAGTGGCTATACTCATCCTTATAGGTATACAAATCAGAGTTGAGGAAGTAAGTTATGCTGAGGTTGGAGGAGGTATCACTACGATTACATTATGGGAATCTGATGAGCTCCCTATCGAGCCAGTAAAAGAGTCCAAATCACTAGAGGAGTTAGAATCAGTGGAGTGGTTGATCCTTCACTCTCCAATATTTGTATTGAACCAAACAAATTTTGTACAAGATTTCTCAATTCCTTGCCAGCCATCCTATATTACTAAAATACAATCTAATAAAATAAGTGACAAAAAATATAAATCATAAAAGAGTCAAAAATAATACCTATATATATATATATATATATATAAGTGAAAATTTACAAGAAAATGTGACTGACCTAAAAAGAAGACAAGGATTATTAGAACCTAGCTTTGGAGAAAAAGCAACAAAGAGGAATAAAACAATAGCCTCCTCACCACTGACCAAAATTCCAACAAATACGAACAAAGTCAAAAAATAACGGGCTAAGGTGACATAGTGTTTTCTCTAGTTAAAGTTAATGAAAAGTAAGAGGTCCCCACAAGTCTCTTCCCTTTTCTTAGGAGAAATATCCCGCCAGAGTTTCAAATTTCCAAAAATCAATAACGGATATGCAATGTGTAACGGTCCGCGAGTTCGCGTAGCGGAAATTCGACCGTTCGGCACCAAGACTTCCCAAGTCAAGGCCAGCCTATCACCTATCGAGTCCAAAGCATGACCCTTTATCCAAAGACTTCGGTGCTCCTCTTAAGAAAGTACCAACGTGAACTACTCTCAACGAGTCTCGCACGCATGCGACTTACCGATTGCTTCCCGGCATCAAGGTTACCTTTACCAAGACGCTCGCCCCATCGTAAGGTTCCACATCATCAAGGCATAATGCCGCACAACTGCTCACCCAACTGTGCATGTCACACATGTTAGTAGCAAGTAGTACAACAAAGTACCAAGACTAGTCGGCTTTCCATACCTCTTGTCGGGTCTCTTCATGCACACCCTCGAATAGGCAATCTCGACACTAAGGGCCATCTTCATGCCCAAAGGTCTACCCCCTCTTGCACCTCATGTGCACATATGTATGATGCCCCAACCATACATAACTCAAGCAAGCACCCATGACAACTTATCCACAAGTCATCCAAGCAAGTGTGCCTTCCATGCGAGTGAGCTCCCTTTCACCCAAACTCACATGTTGCCTGAGTGAGCAACTCTCTGATCCGAAGCCCCACAATGATGCCTTCATCTTAGCACGTTGTCGCCCACTACCGTGCCATCAAGCCTACGGATCCTTGGTGCTTGGCCGAACCCATGACCAACGCACCTTCCTCCTCGACATCACCAACATGAGTGTTGTCACCTTTGTAATGTGCCTTACTTAGAGCAATGCTGCCTCAAATGCATGCCACTACTCTTTTGATGCACCATCACTTGGGCAACGCCTCCCACAAGGCGTGCCGCGTTCCCACGAAGCTACTTTCCCATGCCAACATCGAATATACCGCGGGGCATACCTTCCGTCACATGTAGCCTCCCATGTGGGAACCGTGCGCAGTATCGACCCTTCCGCATCATCGATACTGTCCCTAAGACTTCCAGTCCTAAGGAGACACTGACATGCCCACTAGCACATCAATGCCCGCCCCGTGGGCATTCTCTAGCCCACAGGAAGCTCACTTAGCACACCGTGCCCACGGGTGCCGGGGGTGGTGGAGAGCCTGACACCATGCCTCCCCCTATAGAGCTCTTAGAGCCATTTCACTAGTTTCAGGAACAAACATCAGTTTGCGCGAGGAGACGTAAGCCCAAAATAATCCAAAAATGACTATTTTGTCAATTACCGAATTGACCCTCATACAAATCATGTCGTTCTGAGTCAAACCGTGACATCCTCCCCCACTTCATTCCTTCGACGTCCTCGTCGAAGTGCTCTCAAGAGTCTATAGGCTCCGCATTTCTGAATTGGCTTCTAGCATGCAACTGTCCCTCTACTCCATGTAGAATCACCCCAAATGATGACCTTCGCGCGCCCTTCTGGACTTGGCCTAAGACTTACTGCATCTATTCACCCAAACTTAGCTCCGCATGAGCAAGTGTCATTCCCAATGACACAACTAATCTCCACCTACCATTGGCCACCCAAACTGACTAGTTCTACCCAAAGAACCTAGTCAAGTCCACCCAATGGACTGGCTCTCTTCGATGCATCTCGCAAGATGTGGCTCACAAGCCAACCGCTACTCCGTTGCGGCACCTCCACGGCAAAGTCTTACCCAAAGACTTGCCTTAGTCCCTCTGGACAGAAAAAATCTGCAATCGACGCTCCTTGGCCCTTCCGAGTTGCTTGATTTCCAACGTTCAATACGTACACCGACCCACCTAGGTCCTTCCAAAAGTGTAACGTATTGATAATCTTTGTTTGCACTTTATGCTCCTTGGCCCTTCAAAGTGCAACACTTAAGCAAATGCATCTAGCCTGCCCAGGCTCTTCCATGATGCTAATGACCAATCTTGTTGCTCGTGCACTAGGCGCCCCTTCCTTGAGCGTGGCACTCGTTGCCAACTGTATCCCCTATACGGCACCATGCGCTTTTCCTAAGCGCAAGACGAATCCAACTCTTACGATTTTGATGTACCCCGCTAGGTAGAGTTCACAAACTCACTGTTACCCAATAACAGCACCTCCATTATAAGATTTCTGATGTGCTACCCTTGTACTCCGGTCCCCCATAAGACCTTCATCCAAGGTGAGCAACTTCAGACGATGTCTTCGTCTCTTGCCTTTCCATTGCCACATTGCCATAGTGGCGTGAGGTCCTCCCCCACTTCATTCTTCGACGCCACTGTCGAAGCAATCTCAAACTCGACAAACAACGATGAAGCTTAAAACCATGTAGGCGCTCCATGGCCCCTTCCTACAATGGAACAATATCTCTTCACATCATGAGCATCTCATGCTCTTTCAACATACGGCTTCTCTGTGGCTTGAGCGCTCCACGGCCCTTCTCAAAACCAACTGACACACACAGGACCCTCTTGACCCTTGTTATGCTGAACACCGTCTGCTGACATAGACATACTCTGACCCTCATCATTGCCGCTTCACAACAACTAGTCACTTTGGCACTCCATGGCCACTTCAAACGTGACACTAACCAATCGGTGATCCCACAAGTAATATCCTCAGTTTTGTAGAACTCCGCTTCACTTCGATGACATGGGCGCTCCACGGCCGTTCCCAATGTCAGTCCCACTAGCATTGGCGCTTCCAATGCAAATTTACTTGACCTTCATGGTCACCAAACCTTTCATGGTTGAAACTGAAGCTGACTCTACTACGACGATGACCCTTCTTGGTCCCTCACTAGCAACCCGTGCCCTTCGGCAAAACCAACGGTCTTTGTCTCTCCTCGGATATACTGATCGATCCCACTTGGTCTTCAATGGCACTCTTGCCTTGGCCCACTTGGCCTTCACATCTCAAAGTCGGAGCTTGCTGCCATAGCCCCTTTTTGGTTGGTCCTCGTGACCTCCCACTTCACAACGTGCTGCTCGTGCCCTCCTTGACACTTCATGAGCAAGCCCTCTGTGAACGTCTTGAATACTCTTCAACCCCCAACAAGGTTTCCTTCTCAAGGCAAACTTGACACTCAGTCACCCAGACGCATCCGGCTTGTTCTTCCTGGTGCTTACCCAAAGCACAAGGGTTGTCAAGACTTCTTGCAGCTGATCATAACCATTAAGCACAACATCATGTTGGCAACCACATATCAAACCCACGACTTACAAGTCCTTAAATCTTAAGAGAAATGCGCCTTCACAACTGACAACCTGACGAAGGATGCGCAACCTTGCGGCTTATAACTTCCCAGAGATGCAACTGTTACAACGGCTTATAGTCTCTTGCAACCTTCAACGAACAAAGCGCAAGCAAACCATACGGCCACCAACCTTACCCTGTCACAGCTCTCACTTCAAGAACTGTGCCACAGGAACTTCCCACAAACAACGCCTCCACGACCATTGCCTGTAGGTTTCCTTACCTACACACCCAAGTCTATACCGACTCAAACATGCAGGGTTTGCTACCTCGAGTATTCTGGATGATGCAACCTTTTGCCACCAATACCCGCTCGCTAGACATCAAGCTTCTCACAAATTGTCGAACTCCTCGAGCCAACCAATTAAACCAAGCCTGTGCCCTTAACCAGTAGTACCGGGTTCACGGAAACTCATCATCCAACACTGAGCACCATTCCGCACCAACACACCTCTATCAAGAGCGTGAGTCGGCTCTGATACCAACTGTAACGGTCCGCGAGTTCGCGTAGCGGAAATTCGACCGTTCGGCGCCAAGACTTCCCAAGTCAAGGCCAGCCTATCACCTATCGAGTCCAAAGCATGACCCTTTATCCAAAGACTTCGGTGCTCCTCTTAAGAAAGTACCAACGTGAACTACTCTCAACGAGTCTCGCACGCATGCGACTTACCGATTGCTTCCCGGCATCAAGGTTACCTTTACCAAGACGCTCGCCCCATCGTAAGGTTCCACATCATCAAGGCATAATGCCGCACAACTGCTCACCCAACTGTGCATGTCACACATGTTAGTAGCAAGTAGTACAACAAAGTACCAAGACTAGTCGGCTTTCCATACCTCTTGGCGGGTCTCTTCATGCACACCCTCGAATAGGCAATCTCGACACTAAGGGCCATCTTCATGCCCAAAGGTCTACCTCCTCTTGCACCTCATGTGCACATATGTATGATGCCCCAACCATACATAACTCAAGCAAGCACCCATGACAACTTATCCACAAGTCATCCAAGCAAGTGTGCCTTCCATGCGAGTGAGTTCCATTCACCCAAATTCACATGTTGCCTGAGTGAGCAACTCTCTGATCCGAAGCCCCACAATGATGCCTTCATCTTAGCACGTTGTCGCCCACTACCGTGCCATCAAGCCTACGGATCCTTGGTGCTTGGCCGAACCCATGACCAACGCACCTTCCTCCTCGACATCACCAACATGAGTGTTGTCACCTTTGTAATGTGCCTTACTTAGAGCAATGCTGCCTCAAATGCATGCCACTACTCTTTTGATGCACCATCACTTGGGCAACGCCTCCCACAAGGCGTGCCGCGTTCCCACGAAGCTACTTTCCCATGCCAACATCGAATATACCGCGGGGCATACCTTCCGTCACATGTAGCCTCCCATGTGGGAACCGTGCGCAGTATCGACCCTTCCGCATCATCGATACTGTCCCTAAGACTTCCAGTCCTAAGGAGACACTGACATGCCCACTAGCACATCAATGCCCGCCCCGTGGGCATTCTCTAGCCCACAGGAAGCTCACTTAGCACACCGTGCCCACGGGTGCCGGGGGTGGTGGAGAGCCTGACACCATGCCTCCCCCTATAGAGCTCTTAGAGCCATTTCACTAGTTTCAGGAACAAACATCAGTTTGCGCGAGGAGACGTAAGCCCAAAATAATCCAAAAATGACTATTTTGTCAATTACCGAATTGACCCTCATACAAATCATGTCGTTCTGAGTCAAACCGTGACACAATGCGTGGCAATCGTAATGCTTAAGGTTAGATCTTGCAAACACTCCCTTGTTTTCAGATATCACTTTCCCACTCCTTGCAAGCTCAAACTCAAAGAGCAAGGGACTCAAAGTTTGGACATTGACCTGCCATATATATGAGGTGAAGACATTCCTTCGTTCAGACTATAGGTCGACATAGTTCATTATCTCTCCTCAAATAGGTCAACTTGGTTGAAAGTTCTAAATTTCGAACACTTGCATTTTCAAGGACTAGTTCAACACCTATGACAATCTGTAGGCTAACTAAATGTTTAGTTTTTGTTCGCATTATTGTTATTTTAATATATAGATTACAAATGTATCCCTATAAGAAATGACACTTATCTGTACACCCTATATATAATCAGTGAAAGGCCAATAAACCATAATCATTTATTGCCTCATTTATTAATTCAACATCTCTCTACTTTATCTTTCCAAACTTGAGTTGTCTCCCACCAGCATCTATTGTCATTATTTCTAATTAACTTAAATAATTATGCTATATATTAAAGCTAGTGAAATGGAATTTCAGATCTAATTTGGTTGCACAAATAATTAATTATAGGTAACGCCAAAATAATAAGTAATAAGAAAAATGAATAGATTTGAATGTTTCAACTTTTCACTAAAAAAAGTTATTACTCGATTGTGACAGTTCACAGAGGAACATTTATTGATAAATCTAAATGGAAAATGAAAACATAATAGACAAAAGCCACTCAAAATCCTAAACCCAAATATACCCTCAAAATTATCCCCACCTCAAACAATACAATAATCAAGAAGCAAGAATGAAACAAATCTTGCTAGATACTATTACCAAAGTGAATGAATAATCCTGAGTTGATATGCTCTACAAGGAATCATGTGGACCTTTAAATGTGTATCAAATCGAGAGCTTTTCGTTCTCTAAAGGGTGGAAGCTCTATTTGTTGATGATAATTTGAATAATCGGCAGAGAATAGAGCTAGCTAGGGAATATAAATGTAATGCATAGGGCTTTTAATTTTGCTTAAACACAAACATCAAATAAGTATAAATTTAATTGTATGACATAACTCTATTTAAGAAAAAAAAAATTTGTTATAATTTGAATGTCAAATCTTAAATATGATATTATCTCTCTTATAGTTAGATTTATTTCAAATAAAAACTTATCTCTATTGTATCATAAATTTGTATTTAATTAGATATTTAATCTCTATCATATCTTATATTCAAAATTTATATTGTATCTTACAAATCCTATAAATAGGGCCTTTAGTAGTGTATTAATACAAGAATCAATGAAAATTACTTCTTTTACTTGCTCTCTACTTTTTTTCTCTTATTATTGTAACAGGTTATCTGTACGATAATATTTGTTCAAAGCTTGTAGTTTTATATATGTAACATGACATTGGCCATAATATGCTACATACCTTTTGTGGCATAATGTTAGTTCACAAAATTTACAAGTTCTTGAATTTTCTTTATTCATTATAATTAAACTCAAATCTTATTTTCATTCAAAATCTATCAATATTATTATTATTATTATTTTATTTCTTGATCGATTCAATTGAGTATCATAAATCAATAATATTTATGATTTATTTGCCTTTTTTAAATTTGTTAAGTTGTTTGATATATCCATATTGGTAGTTGTCTTCAATAATTTCAGATATTACATCATGTTGGGTAACCAACAAACTCTAAAAAGTAATCTCATATATCACGTAATGCTGAAAGCCAACAAACTCTAAAAATATCTCAAATCAAACTCTTTTATTATAGTTTTCATAGTTTATGATTTGTATATATATTTTCTATGAATAATTTGTTATAAATCATATATATTTTTATTTCATTGTTATTATTATAAAAAGATGATTTGTTATATTTTTTTAAAAACAATTGTTTAAATCATCTAGCTATATTTAAGATTTAAATTCAATATTGTTATGAAAATAAATATTATCAAGTAATAGATTCACTAATTGTTGTTGTCATCAATAGAATTTGAAACTAATATATTATAAAATATTAGCAATATATATTAGTTTTTATTTATTTGTTATTCTCTTACTAAATATACTACAATCATTTGAAATATTACATTTAATATATTGCAAATATATTTATAAATATAATAAAAAATATATATTTAACTTTATCAATATAAATATTTACTATTACTAAATTTTGTTTTAAGAATTTTGAATATTTTGTAGTAAATGGATGATAGTAATGGCCCATAAATATCTATTTGTATTTGCCTTTAAATCTAATTAATAATGTGTTTGTATTTATCTTTTGCTATAATTAATGATTGAAATGTAGAGCACACCTTTATTTTTATTCTCATTATCATCTATAAATCTAATCCAAAAGGTTGTTTGTATACATGATATTGCCATGTATTTCATGCTTTATATTTGAATGATGTTATCGTAATATCATTTGAATCACATGTAAAATGATATGTTTGATCATGTGATCATGTGTTATTAATACTAATATAAAATAAATTTTTACAACAACAACTAATATTATACATATCTCATATGATTAAATGTGTGGTTGCATGATTATTATGATCCAAGGGAGTTCTGTCTAGGAGACTAGTTCTTAAGAGCCTTAAGGCCACTAGTCTTTTTTGAAAATGTTGCTCTGTCTAAAATGATTATTTTTAAGGAGATTTTGCCCTACCATTCTTTCTTAGGAATACTCTTAGTGAATATTAATTGTGTTGCTACATCGCTACTATTGTTATGATAAAGCATTCTCCAAAATTTACAGACACACACACACACACACACATATATAAGAAAATAAGGAATTAGATTATTCTCTTAAATGCATAAAGTGCAATATTTTAGATTACATTTATGTCATTAATTGAGAGCCCACAGGCTATTAAGCTAACAAAAATATATATGATAAACTATATTCAGTGGCTTGTATATGCTATTAAGTAGAGCAAAACTAACATTATAAAAATATTTATATGCTATTTTATGAGTAAAATATACTATAGAAGTAACAAGATAATAGTATCTATATAAATAATGTATGGCCTACATATGATTATGAATATAATAGCATTTTGATTATATCATCCATGAAATGAATGTCATTTGATGTTAACATTAAAGTCAATACAATCAAAGGAGAAAAGTATATCTTGAATTATTGCATGTGATTAAGTTGATTTATAATAATAACTACCAATGGCTCGTTTTTAAAATTCAATCATGATCATTCAAGATTGTTAAGTGCTCAATATCATTAATGATGTCAAACTCATACAACACGTTGTGAGACCCACATACAACTTGTGCTTGACAATCCCAAGAAGAGGAAACCCAACAACAATTTAATTTCAAATCTAGAAAAGCCAAATTTAGTTTGGGTGATAGCACCTTGACCAATGGCTATAAAAAGAACCAACGGTATAAGAGGAACTTGACCCATTGGTTTTATAGAGCCAAGAACCAAATGCCACAAGGTTTCCTAAGCCTTGATAAGTTTTGATTTGTGTTATAAACACAAGAAGATCTAAAAGCCCTAAATTCTCTAAGTTTTATTCCATTCAAAACTTAGAATATTTAGCAGCCATAGTTACATATTTATATAGTCTAAAAAGAAAACCCTAATGGTAATCCTAGTGAGACTAGAAAATCAAATGGGCTTAACACTCCCATTTGTGTGCCACCCAATTGAACACAAAATAACCTTAAAATTTGTTCAAGAATTAAAATTAAAAAATAATTGGGTTTAAGCCCATATAAATCAACTTCTTAGACTAAAAGAAGCTCACGGCATATGATTATAATTCAGCCCTATTGTCTACACTAATTTATGAGAAAATAAAGCCTAACCAATAGTTTTGACCCATTTGTATATCCACTTAAACATCTTCAATTATGGTGATCAAATATGGCCCCTTCTTGATCTCTTCTTGATGCACTTTCTTTGCAACCATCCACAACTCTTTAACTCTAGTTACATCAACGATTCTCAAAAGGGCTTTCTTAATGTGCCAATGAATCAACCAAACAAGTGCTTCCTTGAGCTTTCTAGGATCATACCGATGAACCTTTTATTTGCAAATTTATGGAGAAAAAGGGTTATTGAATCATATATTTCATTGAGAGCCAAAGGAAATATATACATAAATCTCGTATGTGCTTACATAGTAATATTGAGAGTAAAATTAGCAATAGTTATGATTTCTTCGTATGCTATCTTTGCTAGTGAAGTTTGATCATGAAATAGCAATAAAAAAAACACAAATATATATATAAATATTATGTGCTTGCACAGATTATTAAGAAGAAAAAAATATTTTGATCATATTATCATGTGCATGACTTGAGCTATTATGTATAGTAGTTACGGTCCTTATCATATTATTAAAATTGAAAGCCCATACAGCAAATAAAACATATTTTGGACTCCAATTTTATAATGGATTATTAGCTTTCATAAAAGCAGAATAAAAGATGTTAATTCAGGTTTAATGTCTTATCAACATTATCAAGTATATGTCCCCCCTTTGATCTTGATGGATAATGATCATTCATAACTTTATGGATGAAGAAATATTTAGTGGGCTTGTAACTATTGCTTATCACTTGAAATGGTGAACACTTATGTGTCTCAAAGATAATGCAACAATACTCATTGTTATTTGAATTAGCACAATTTTATGTATGACTTAATAAAAGTTTTGAATAACTAAACTATGGTGAATTATATTATATATAATAGTACTTAAATTCTTCAAAGTTGAGGAAGAATTTAATATTTTGAATATATTTGGCAATAATTATATTTGCACATGGGAATGCCAATAAAGACACAAAGGATTTACAAGACCTACAATCTCTGCCTTTGAATTTTCGTAGCAAAAAATCGCACAACCTATATAAGGCAAGCATCAAACACAATATATTCATGCAAGATGATTTAAAAAAGTACACTCCCTTAAATAAACTCTAACACAGATAAGACACCCCTAACACACCTACACTCCAAGTGTGTCCGTCTTGTAGTGCTCCATCCATCTTCATAAATCAACACATACATCTTAATGCTAACTCCAACTCCAACTAAGCTACAAGGGTCCAAGTCTACATCTGTATCATATAAACATGAAACAAACATATACTCGTGAATATATCAAGTAGACCTACATGTAGTCTAACCAAATACCATTGTGTTACCGCTATACAAATAGAAACCAATAGGCTAAACACAAGTAATCAAAAAAAATTCCCCTGACTTCATGAAACACTCCCCCTAAATGCATGCAAGTCAGACAAAATGATGTGATTCAATCCTACACTCAAATCCCAAACAGTGAAGAAAATAGAAGTAAACATGTTGTGTTATATGAGAAACTTCTTCCCCATTTTAACACAGAAAATTAAAGGAACACCCCTAATAAGGGAGAGAAGGCATACAACATGCAATAATCCTTTACACTTAACAACACATGCAGAAAGGAAACAAAGCATAAAAAAAAAAATAGGAAAAGACCAAAGAAACAACTACAACAAAAACTTAACTTGCATGTAGGGAAAAACTCCACAGCTTAAGAAGAAAGGCAGACACAAATAGCCTTTCTCAGAGTTTCGAATCAGAGAGATTCTAAAGGCTTCATGAACAAAGCAGGTAGCTGTTGATTAGTAATGATATGTTGCAATGATAAAGTTTGGACTCTAGTAAGTTCCTAATGAAATGGTGTCAAATATCAATGTGTTTGGTCCTTGAATGTTGAATAGGACTTTTTGAAATACAAATAACACTAGTGTTATCACAGAGAAGAACAACATATTTTACCAAAATTTCATAGTCTTTCAGCCTCTGTTTAATCTAAAGAAGTTGAGAACAACATAACCCTGCTGCAAATACTTTGACTCGATTGTAGAAGGGAAAACTAAACTTTGCTTGCTAAAAACTAAAAATTTGGTTACACTTTGATCTTAATTGTGCTAATTTTAGCTTAGTTTGTTGATATGAGTCCCTAGATAGCATTGGTGTACAAAAATGAGCATAAATGAAGTTTTTAAGCTTTTCTTGCTTATAGTAACTTTCCTGTTCTAAGAATGGAAACTTTCCTTTGCTTATAAATTCTTAATTCTTTTGTAGGGAATTTACAATATCCTACACTCAAAAAGGAAGGAGTGGAGGCCAAGATACAATCAAAATAAAACTCAAAATGGAAGGAAATTGGAATTTTGATAGATTTTGTAGTCCAACTTCATGGGGCTCTAACGGATACCTCATAAGTCCCAAAATCATGAACGAGGTGTCATTGGAAAGCCCTAGGTGTCTAGTTTTCAAAACCTCATATAACTTGATCATATCTTTTTGACGGCTGAGATATGTCCATTTTAGTGATCAAGGGTCAATCTAGCCAAAAACTTCAACTTTAAATTCAACTCAAAGGAGCACACCAAGTCCCACATCGAAATTAGAGCAAAGATTAGTAGAAAATTATCCTATAAAGGAAGTGTAATGAGTCCCACATTGAAAAAAGAAGAGAAGATAGCCAACCAATTCTCCTATATAAGGAGCAAGGCTTCACCTCTCAAAATCATCTCTTCATTTGCAAATCACCAAGACTTCTCAAGCTTCAAAAGTGTAATCTTTACGTTATTTTTTTTGAATTCTTTTATTGAAAGTATGATTTATTTGCTAGAATTCTTGTTTATTTTCATATTTGATTAACGCATGAAATTGGATTGTTAATGATATGTAGATATGAATTCATGAACTATGATTATGTGTAAGAATTTTCACTCTGATTTAGATATGTAGTCTTATATGGTTTGAAACATATAGGTTTTATATATCATTGGTAGTTAATAGTACTACATATGAATGTTTTCTATGTAGTGGTGAAAAGTATCATATTGCCTGTTAGGATTCTCATATGGATATCCTTATGAGGTTCTAAACAAGAGGTGAAACTTTTAAAAGTGTGTGCGAGGATTGCAAGGTTATTATTTATTGGTTAACATCCATAGTCTTAGCTTATATTTGAACTATATTCATGAAAGCTTAATGATCTACTTTGTTTTTACATGGTTAGACGTTTCTGCTATGTTTAAGTTGGGTAAAATATCTAGATGATGGTTTTCCTATATCTTAGAGACTTTAGAAGAATATATTGGGTATTTGAGGTCATTGCTCTTGTTCTCAAGAGTTCGATTCTTATGCATGCTTTTGGGGAGTGAATTTGTTGCCATTTGTCACGACAATTTGATTGAATGCTTGGGTATCTATGCTTGTGTGATTGGAAATGATCACTTGTATACAATTTTTGTTTTTCTTTTAGTTAAAAACCAATTCCAAACCCCATAAATTCTTGTACACATTATATACTTGTGAATATTTATTATACTAACACTTATTGTAGGTGTCGCTTTAGTCCCCGGTCTTTAACGATCCCTTATTTATCCAATACTACATTGATAGGGTTATTGATATGCAAGTAATTGCAAGTTTATCAAATGGCGCCATTGCCAGGGATTGAAAATTCCCTCACTTTAAGCGTCACTAATTGTTGTTATCAAAGTTTATGCTTGGTATGTTGCTAGCCTAAATTTTGATATCAAATGTACTTTGTATCATCTTATTTTTGTTTCACCTAGTTTAATTACTTTGTATGTTTTTAGTTTAGTTAAATTCTTTATTGTTGCAAGTGTGTAAAATCGTATGAGTAGACAAGGGCCCTCTTGTTAATATTGGCCTTAACCCTTCATTTGTACCTTACTATGGACTCTTGAGGTTGAGGGTGGAATTTATTAATACTTGGAGAGCAGTCTAACAGATAAGTTGATTTCTGAGCTGAGTAAGGAATATAGGTAGTGTCTAGAAAAGGACCCTTGATGACAAGTTTTAAATTGGATCTCAGAGATGCTATAGACCGTGCCAAAACCACTTTGTGGGAGTAGCCAATCAGGGCTTTGACCTCAATAAATTGAGTAGCCTCAGTAGCATAATGGTTCCTCCCTTTTGCTTATTCCTGATCTGGCCATTCATGCTCTCTAAAACAAAGGAAAAAGACTTATGTCTAGGTGACTAATAAGTGCTCTAAAAGTACTAATATTTTGTGGTTTAATGCACTTAATTGTTTAAAAATAGATTTATTATTTGTTATTTATTTGATTAATTTCATAAATCTATCAATTCGGAATCACGGGTATGTTTTTGTGCATTTCAGGAATTTTTAGGGTCAAACGAGTTGAATAATGCAAATACGCAAAGACGGAGCACTTACGGCACTCGGATCATGAGTTATGAGCAAGACAAGTCAAATATGTAAGCCTTACATAACGAGCCATCACATATGTAAGGGGGTAAATATGAAGAAAGGAAAGGCAACACACGCCGCGGTGAGGAAAAGGCATGCCGCGGCGGGGAGCTCTCGGGTTTTGACCATTATTTCCAGAATTTGTGTTGCGCCGTGGCGGGAAAAATGTATGCCATGGCGCGCCTATTCCTATTGCAATCAAGATTTGTGTAAACCCTTACATCTATAAATACCCCCTAGACTCCCCCTTACATACAACTCGAATACAACTTTTACACGATAATTTTGCGACCAAATAAGAGATTCATTCAGTTTTAGGAGTTTTGTCACACTCAACGAAGCGATAGAAACCATTCTAAGGATCCAAGGAAGCCGTTGACGATCGAAGATCAAGCTTTTGGAGAAGAACGCTATCCCATCCATAAGCGGTATTTAGATCTAGGTTTTCCTTGTTGTTATAGAATTATATTTTCTTCTTCTTTCGTTGAAGTGTATGATCATATTATATTTGTCTATGAATTTTAATATGAACATGAGCGGCTAATTTCATTATGGATGTTTAGTTTGTGTTGCCATGTTTGCTAGAATTGTGTATGGTGAATATTTTATTGATTTAATATAAACAAATTACCTTTTGATTATGAGCATGTTTAGATATTTAATTATGAATTATCATGGGCCAATTTGAGATTCGTAGTTAGGTTGAAAAATGTAAGAATCTAGTTTTAGGAACATCACCTTAACTTTATTCCGAAACACTTAATCAAAGCTTCAAATTAGTGACTTAGTCATAGCATTAGTTTGATTGACATTTATTTCCTTGCGCATAATTTAATTGCTATTTGATTTACCCCGACCGTAGGCAGTTAATTAGTTAATCAACAAAGAGATTTACCCCGATTGTAGGCAGTCTCGTAATTAAAAGGAAAGCCAGTAAAATTGTTTATTAGAACGTTCATGTTATTTCACCATTACTTTTCGATGCAAGCATGGCCAACCAAGCTAAACATCCATACATGCTCCATTGATTTTTAATCTACCTGAATTGATTGTTAATTTGCAATATTGATTTTGTTTTATTGTTCGTACCATTGTTCTCGTCACAAAACAAACATTTTTTATAGTTTTACTAGGTTTAGGACTCTAGTTACTTAGAGTTTTAGTGAATTTAATTAGTGTTTTATTTGTATTAGAACTCTATTTAGATTAGGAAGACGGTTATTTAGAACCACTGCAATTCCTTCAGAGACCGACCTTGGAAGTTGCTTGACATTTTTCTACGAGTGATTCGTACACTTGCGAGTACTAAATTTATCACATCAAGTTTTTGGCGCCTTTGCCGGGGAATTGGCGTTTTAAATAATTTTCTTTTTAACCTTTTAGAGTTTCTTAATTATTTTTATTTGTTTATTTATTTTATTTGTTATCTTTTATTTGTTTATTTTATTTTTATTTTTATTTTATTCAAAAATACAAAAAAAAAATTAAAAAATTAAAAAATCAAAAAAATAGTGCTTAAATTTCAATTTCACTGCTGCCTTGATCTTTGTTTGCTTTTTATTTGTGCATGCAGGGTAGGAGATCACTTAACAAGGAACTCTCTCCTTTCATTGACAATATTCATAGAGTCAAACATCGATCAAAGAAACTGGATAATCAACTTCAAGAGGAAGAAGTCCAACAACAATTGCAAGCAGCAATGGGTGACAACATGGCTAGGTAGATGATGAACAAAGAGTTTGCAAGACCTATCATTGGAACCGCCACATCGTGCATTCGACTTACAGAGGCAGCTAGGAATTATGAGTTGAAAAATATTCATTATTCCATGCTTCCCTCCTTTTACAGTATCCCTAATGAAGATCCCTTAAATTTTATGCGTGAATTATATGCAACTGTTCAAACCTTTCCACTGCAGGGACTTAGTGAAGGTCAACTACGCATGAGGTGTTTTTCATACACTCTCAAAGATAGAGCTAAGTCTTGGCTCATGACATTGGCACCCTGTTCTTTGGCCACTTGGGACGATGTTTACAACAAATTTATGGGTAAGTTCTATTCCCATCAAAAAACGTCTGACCTAAGAACAAAAATTGCTACTTTTTTGCAGATGGACGGAGAATCCTTCCACGAGGCTTGGGACATATTCAAATTACTTTTGATACAGTGTCCACATCATCACTTCCCGTTGCAGCTACAGAATCAGTTTTTCTATGACGCATTGACGCTACAGTGTCAATTCACAGTTGACAATGCTGCAGGAGGATCTATGGGTGAGAAAATAGCAGATGAAACTTACGAACTATTTGAGATATTGGGAGCCAATTCTCAACAAAAGAGAGCAAGAGGAAGAAGAGATAGAGTCCATGAACTAGGCTCCAACAATGAAATGGCCATGCAACTTGCTGAATTGACGAAACAAGTGCAACTTCTCACAACCTCCAATATGAATCAAATGCCAAAACACGAGGTATGTGGAGTTTGTGGTTCATATGGACATGGGGCTAATGTTTGTTCTTTTGCAGGTGATCCTTACATAGGTACTACTGAAGAGACAAATTTAATGCAAGGGTACCAACCTAGACCTAGGAACGACCCTTATTCAAATACCTACAACCCAGAATGGAGGAATCACCCTAACTTTGCTTGGAAACAAAACAATAGCCAACCATTTGTACAAAACCAAACACAAGGCCAAAATATAAACCGAAAATTTCCACAAAATAAACCAACCGTAGAGGAAACCCTAAATAATTTCATACACTCCTGTAGTGGAAGGATGGACTCTATGGAAGCTTCAATGAAAAGAGTGGAAATGTAAGTGGGGCAGCTAGCTGAACAAATGCACAAACAAGAGACAGGAAGGCTGCCTAGTCAACCTGAACAAGCGAATGCTATCACGGTTCTTCAGAGTGGTAAGGAGGTTACAAAAGTTTTGCTTGAAATTTCTAATGATTCACCTTATAATGCAGGTAACATGGAAGATGACAACACAATTTCCAAGGAATTGGGGGAAACAGGTGAAAACATGAAGAGCTTTCAAAGGCAACAATTGGAGAGTTATCTAGCTCCCCTAAATTACACAAGTCATCAAAGCCATACCGACCACCAATACCATTTTCACACCGTATAAAGGACAGTAAGCAAGATAAACAATTTTCTGATTTATTTAACATGCTTTCAAAAGTAAATATTAACTTGCCTCTGTTAGATATAATTAGAAACGTACCTTCTTATGCAAAAATTTTCAAAGAATTAAACACTAAAAAAAGAAGGTATGAGGTTAATGAAAGAGTCATAGTGTCTCAAATTGCTAGTGCAATGCTTCAACGGAACCTACCCCCTAAGTTAAAAGATCCAGGTAGTTTTATCATTAATATTACTATGGGGGATAAGAAAGTAGCTAAGGCTATGCTTGATTTAGGTGCTAGTATAAATTTGATGCCTTACTCTATTTTCTTGCAGCTAGGTTTGGGAGAGCTAAAACCAACAACCATGTTCCTTCAACTTGCAGATAGATTTGTTAAATATCCGAAGGGCATGGTTGAGGACTTACTTGTACAGGTAGATAAGCTTATCATACCTGTTGATTTTGTGGTTTTAGATATGCAGGATAATCCATCTTTGGACAAGGAGCATACAATTCTTTTGGGTAGACCATTTATGGCCACTACTCAAACCATCATTGATGTCCAAAGTGGGAAGTTGACAATGACAGTCTTAGGAGAGATTGTCCATTTTAAGGTTTTTGATTCATCTCTTTACCCCTCTATATCTGCTATTGATGAATGCTCATTTATTGAAAGTTTAGATCCTATCATTCATGATACATTTGTGCAGGATAGATTAGATGATAAGTTAGAGATAACACTTACAATTGGAGAAGTAGATGATATCTTAGACTATGAGGCTAGGGAGTACAATGATCTTTTAGACGATGCCATACCATTAGATGAAGCTTGTACACCCTTAGACTTATTAGATGTCCCACATGACAATGAGATTGCTCCACCTAAATTAGAACTTAAAGAACTACCTAAGCATCTGAAATATATATTTTTGGGAGAGAACGAGACTTATCTGGTTATTATTTCATTTACACTCACCCAAAAACAAGAGGAGAAACTAGTGAGAGAGCTTAGGAAGTATAGAAAAGTAATAGGATGGAGTATTGGGAACATAAGAGGCATTAGTCTAGAGACGTGTATGCATAAGATCAATTTGGAGGACAATGTCGAACCTATTAAAGAAGCAATGAGGACACTACCCCAATCTTGGTTGGGGGTGAATGCGTTACCCATTTTCAAAAATCCCAAAGAAATAAAAAATTTTAAAATTTTGTGTATGCCGCAGCAGGGAAAAATTATGCCACAGAGAGGAAGTTTCTGTTTGAGAATGAATTGTAAAAAAATTTTGTGTGTCGCGGTGAGTGTGGTTCTGTTTTGGGACAAATTTTTGAAATTTTGTGCGTGCCACGGCAGGGAAATGTTTGTGCCGCGGCAGGGAAAATTTGTGCCGTGGTGAGTGTGGTTCTGTTTTGGGACAAATTTTTTAAATTTTGTGCGTGCCACGGCAGGGAAATGTTTGTGCCGCGGCGAGTGTGGTTCTGTTTCACGCATTTTTTTTCAAAATTGATTTGTGCAGTGGCAGGGAAAAACTTGTACCGCGGCGCGCCTCTAAATTTTTCTAGAAAATGTGCAGCTCGTGGATTCAAAATTTTCTTCCCCAAATTTTCCTCACCTTCTCTCACTTTCTCTCAAACACTCTCTAATTTTCTCTCCACTTTCCTCCTATTTTCTCACAAAAATCAACCTGAGGATGACAACGAGCAAAATGATGATATGGAGGACTAAGCCTCCCAATTGTATTTTTGTTTATTTTCATTTTCTACTTTAATTTTCTTTTTCTTTCATTTTATTTTATTTTATTTTTATTTTATTTTCCTTTGGATTATTTAAAATTTCTAACTTTGTTTAATGTCTTTGTTTTTCATTTAATTTAATTATAATTTGAATTTGAATTTGAGTTGTGATGCATATACTTTGAGGTTTCATACATGTTTCTTGCACAATAAATGCTTCATCATGAGAAAAGGAGGAATAATGAACCAGAGCGTACGTGTAGTGCACACAATCTCATACAAAATGGGGGTAACTTCTCTCACTTCTTTTCTTAATTTCTTTTGTTTTTCTTTTTAACATTGAGGACAATGTAGGAATTAGGTTGGGGGTGGGAAAAATACTCCATGAGCATGAAATTAGACCAAATTTAAATTTTTAACTTTTATCACTTGAATTTTGTTAGGATAGTGTCGTGTCCACTTGAGTCAATCCGGAAGTCTGATATTAACATGATTGTAATGATGGTGATATATGAAAGAAATTAAATTTTTACCTAAGTAAAGAGACACATAAATGTTAAATTCATCTAGTTTGAGAATTTTGTGGTATATGTGGTAGTTTGCATGGTTATATGACTATTTTGGTTTGTGTAATGTATGCATGTTTATGATATATTTTAAGTCTCAACAAGCTCTAGAACTCATTTGAAAACCCATTAAAGCAAAATAATAGAATCAAATGCCACTTAGAAAATAATTTAGGCCATCTTTGGACCGTTTGGACTTTTCACACCTTCCTGTATTATTTTATCCATAGTACACCCTTGAATTCAACATTGACATACGTTGTACTACCCTTAGTGATAAGAGTACTCAATGTAATATTTGATTTTCATGAGCAATTATGTTGTATTTATCTTGCTTCATCATAAAAAAAAATGATGATGATTGAAGTAATAAGCAAGAAAAGTAAAGAAAGAAAATCAAGCAAAAAAGATCTAAGAGACATATGGAATTTATAGGAAGATGAAAAAGAATACTTGGTGAAAAAAGCTGAAAATAAGTTTGTGAAATAAAAATTACTCTTATCCTATTGAAAATATCATTTCCGTACTTTCATAATCACACACCTAACCACAACTTTATAAGCTTAATGAAGTCCTATTGATTCTAGGTAGTTTGACTTCTATATTAGTGGAGATGGATTTGAAAAGTGAGCATATGGAGGTTGGAAGTGCAAAATTCTCATTCATATTTTATTTGCACATTTATGAGATATTAAAATGTAATCTATGAATATCATGCATGACACGATCAGATAGTGTAACTAATGGGCTTGTGGTTTGATTGGTTGTTCAAAATTTGATTACTACGATGGGTTTGATGTTTGGACTATTTTTGAGCTTAAGTGATTTTTAACTATTTTGTATGCCATTCGTTGTTCACAATTTTTAAGATGTATGCATGGATTGATTCATGTATGTTTAGAGTCTTTATTTAGTTTTGTTAGTTACGATGTTTGCGGGTATCATCACTAGAAACCCTCACGAGACTACAACTCGCCCACTAGGGCCATCTAGGGATTTAAAGGCTTGTTGCATAAGCTAAATGCAACCGTAACAATCTATGAAAGTGATTTAAGTTAGGTTAGTTTATTCGTTTTATTTTAATTTTTAGGTCGCTCATCTTGCTAGAGACTAGCAAGAAGCTGGTTGGGAGTTGTGATGAGTGCTCGAAAAGCACTAATATTTCGTGGTTTATTGCACTTAATTGTTTAGAAATAGATTTATTATTTGTTGTTTATTCAATTAATTTTATAAATCTATCAATTCGGAATCACGAGTATGTTTTAGTGCATTGCAGGTGTTTTTAGCGTCGAACAAGTTGAATAATGCAAGCACGCAAAGACGGAGCACTTATGGTGCTCGGATCATAAGTTACGGAAAGACAAGTCAAATATGTAAGCCTTACATAATGAGTCATCACATATGTAAGGGGGTAAATATGAAGAAAGGAAAGGCAACACGCGCCGCAAAACAAACACTTTTTACAGTTTTACTAGGTTTAGGACTCTAGTTACTTAGAGTTTTAGTTTTACTAGAACTCTATTTAATTAGTGTTTTATTTGCGTTAGAACTCTATTTAGATTAGGAAGACGGTTATTCAGAACCACTGCAATTCCTTGAGAGACCGACCTTGAAAGTTGCTTGTCACTTTTTTACAAGTGATTCGTACACTTGCGAGTACTAAATTTATCACATCAGTGACTATCCCTATATCGTAGCTCACCAATAGTAGTGGATTCTATGGGCTGGGCTCAACTTACAACTTGGAATCAATAAGGATATTAACAAAGTTCATTTCATGTAAAAATTATTATTTGTATACTTAAGGTATATCGAATTAAACATGACCTTGTCGAGGGTAGTTGTTCTATAGCCCTATTACACAACAAGGTTCTCTATTCCAGTACCTAAGTGTTAAACTAAATTAGACATAGGAGCAAAGGTCTTTCATCTCATATCGAAATTGGTTTAAGTTTCCAAATGAAGGATCATTGTTTGGTTTTCTTAGTGATTTTTGTTACTAAATTATCTAGTTTGGTAAGTATATCTCGATTTACATCTTCCTGTGACATCAAACTCACTAGGAGGGGCTTTTGGTTCATCCATTTAGGGTATAACTCTCCATGCCTTATCAGAAGGAGAGGAAGACACTTTGAACCAGGAGAGCTAGTTCATGCACACAAGAAGGAACCCACAAAGTGAACCAAGGCCTCTGAACAACAAGTTAGAAAGGACTATTCAGAAAAGCAAGAGCACACAAAGGCACTTAGTCACATCTCAAGAAGAAAGTGTTTGTGTGGGTAAACCTAATAGTTCAAGAGTAGATCACAAATCATCATCACATCAAGAAAAGTATGTATTAGTAGAGACTAAAGAAGAAGAAGAAGAAGAAGAGGAACAAGCAGTAATTCAAATTCCAATGGCCCAAATAATTCTAGCTTAATCGAATCCAGTTGGAGGAGGAGCTGCACCTCTTTGTATCACTTATCCTAATCCTGGAAATGGACTCACAGATAAGATTGAATTGAAGAGTGGATTCTTGCATCATCTACCCAAGTTTTATAGACTCAATAATGTAGATCCAAATTACCATTTGAAAGAGTTTGAGTTCATCTGTGGAAGCATGTACCCTAAGGCAGCTGACCCTAATATTTTTATCACATTCAGTAAGTGCGAATCAATAGTCTAGGCTGAAGACTATAAACATTAAACGCTACTTGGGAGGTAACCCAACTCATTCAGAAGCTATGGAGGAGCCATCAACGCAGATTTGTATTTCTTTCCCTCTACTTCTTTTTATTGAACTATATACATTATTTTAATTTTATTTTATTTCCTTTTTAGTGTGTTCGTTTTATTGTGAATACCTTCACCATGTTTATATTCTATATAACATGATTTATTCTGTTACATTTAGGACAATGTAGAGTTTAAGTGTGGGGGAGGGATTTGCATGTTGGTGTGCTTTAATTCATTTTTTTTAACCAAAAAAAAACTTTGTTGCTTTTTAGGTTAGTTTTGAGTCTTTTTGTTTTGTTTTGAGTCTTAGGATTCCCTTAGCTGTCTAGGATGAAAATATCTTTGAAATTATGGCTTAAAGATGAACACAAGATCATAATGATTTCTATATGTATTCTTTGGTTAATTGGGAATCATAAGACTTGTAGTAGATGAGGAATTGAACTTTGGTACAGATTTTGAGCTTACTAAGACTTGTGTTGATTCATATGGACCCTTATGTGAGCTTTTGAGCCTATATATGCATTCTTTGTTGAGAGTTGATATGAAATCATAAATTCTTTGGCTATAATCTGTTGCTAAACCTCATTGTTCCTTCAATTTGATCAATTGCATGCCATAGAATTACAATGGACTAGAGAGCTTACTAAAACTAGTTTTTGTGATTTTCAAAGCTTTGAAGCATAATAAGCCCTAATTTTGGAAATGATAAAGGCACCTAGGATATCCACCATTGCTAAATTACTATGTATCCCCGTTTACGTGCACAAGATGCACACCCCTTAGTTTTAACCCCACTGAGCTTTACATGTGAAGAACCTTTGTTTCATCACTCTTAGTATCTCTACCATGAGCTTTGTGTAATATACCTCTACCCTGATCAAATAGAGCACAACTTTATTATCTTTGTGGAGATGTGTTATGAAACAAGTGTGGGGGGTATTAAAAAGAAAGGCAAAAGAAAAAAGAAAAGTTTGTTTTCTATAAAAAAAGAAAATAAAAAGTATATTTATATAGTGGGACCATAGTGTATCATCTATATGAAGGTAAATTCCTAATCTTTGACCTATGTCTTCTCTTGCATAGTTAAGATTGATGTTTGGGCCCAACATGATGAAATTTGGCCCTTAATGACTTTATAAGATGGCTTGTTTGTGCTCTGCTATATTTTTGAGTTCCTTATTTATTGATTTCATAAACACCTAGCCTAGCCCCTTCACAACCCTTATCCAGTCCTTTTTTATCCTTAAAATAGGCAACACTTGATCTATTGGAGATTATTCACATGAATGAGCATATAGTTTAGGTCCATTTGTGCATGTAATTGGTATCCTTCATGAGGTTTATGAAAGTTATTTCACTAAAGTGCCTTTGTTTCTTATATAAGTGAGTTATTTGTTGCCTTACAATTTGTTCTCTTTAACACTGAGTGAAAAGATTTTAAGCATGAGCCTTAAATCTGAGTGAAAATAGAGTGCATACCTTAGTGAGGATAAATCTGAAGTTGTCTGAAACATGTTGAGCTCCATTGATTCACCATTGTTCTACCATGTCATACTTGTTCATATGAGGATCATGAATGCCAATTAAACTCTTGAATTTCTTGTTTTGATTTTTGATTAAGTGTTAAAATCTTGATGCCATAAGAGTACAAATTTTGAGACAAATATTAAGGGCAATAAAGTTAGTTTAAGCTTATTAGTAAATGAAGTTCTTGGTTAATGCTTGGTTTTGCTAAGGGACTAGCAAAAGCTAAGTGTGGGGGAATTTGATAGGAACACTTTGTGTGACATTTTTAATGTATTTACTTCCACAATTGGTTACACTTTGATCTTAATTATGATACTTTTAGCTTAGTTTGTTGATATGAGTCCCTAGATAGCATTGGTGTACAGAAATGAGCATAAATGAAGTTTTTAAGCTTTTCTTGCTTATAGTAACTTTCTTGTTCTAAGAATGGAAACTTTACTTTGCTTATAAATTCTTAACTCTTTTGTAGGGAATTTGCATTACCATCATCAAATTGGAGAATTTAGGGTGTGCTACACTTAAAAAGGAAGGAGTGTAGGCCAAGAGACAATCAAAATAAAACTCAAAATGGAAGGAAATTGGAATTTTGACAAATTTCGTAGTCCAACTTCACGGGGCTCTACCAGACAACTCAGAAGTCCAAAAATCATGAATGAGGTGTTATTGGAAATCCCTACATGTCTAATTTCCAGAACCTCCGAGAACTTGATAATATCTATTTTGACAACTGACATATACCTATTTTAGTGATCGAGGGTCAGTCTGGCCGAAAACTTCGATTTTATATTCAACTCAAAGAAGCACACCAAGTCCCACATCGAAATTACAACAAAGATTAGCATAAAATTATCCTATAAAGGAGGTATAATGAGTCCAACATTGAAAAAAGAAGAGTAGATAGCCAACCAATTCTCCTCTATAAAGAGCAAGGCTTTCACCTCTCAAAATCATCTCTTCATTTGCAGAACCTTAAAGTAAAGATCATCACCAAGACTTCTCAAGCTTCAAAAGTGTAATATTTATATTTATTGTTTTTAATTCTTCTTGTTATTACATTAAACTTTTTTGTTTTGGATTCTTTTATTGGAAATATGATTTATTTGCTATAAGTCTTGTTTATTTTCATATTTGACTAAAGCATTAAATTTGATTGTTAATGATATGTAGTTATTAATTCATGAACAATGATTTTGTGTAAGAATTTTCACTCTAATTTAGATATGTAGTTTTATATGGCTCGAAACATATAGGGTTTATATATCATTGGTAGTTAGTAGTACTACATATGAACGTTTTCTATGTGGTGATGAAAAGTATCATATTACCTATTAGGATTCTCATAGGGCGATCCTTATGAGGTTCTAATCAAGAGGTAAAACTTGTAAAAGTGTGTGAGGATTGCAAGGTTATTATTTATGGTTTAACACCCATAATCTTAGCTTGTATTTGAACTATATTCATGAAAGCTTAATGATCTATTTTAATTTTTACATGGTTAGACGTTTCTGCTATATTTAAGTCGGGTAAAATATCTAGGTGATGGACGTTTCCTATATCTTGGAGACTTTAGAAGAATATGTTGCGTATTTGTGGAAGGAAATACATAAAAAATGTCAACAATATGATCTACTTTGATTTTTACAATTTTAATATTCGTCCAATCCCCAATTTTGCTAGAGAGTTTAGGATTTATTTTTTTTGCAATTAGTTTTAGGAAACAATTGACACGGTTTAAAAACCACCGCAATTCCTTGAGAGACCGACCTTGGAGTCGCTTATCACTTGCTACGAGTGATTCATACACTTGCGAGTATTTTAATTTGCACATTAAGTTTTTGGCATTGTTGTGAGGGAATTGCCATTTTTAAAATTATTTATTTGTTTTCTTTTTAGTAATTTTCTTAATTTGTTAGTTTTCATGATTTTCTTCATTTTTGTGTTTTTGTTATTTGTTTGGAATCATATAGTATTTGGTGCTTTGATTTTGTTGTTGTTTTTGATTGTGCATGCAAGGAAGGAGATCTCTTGGAAATCCACTATTACCGTTCATAAAGAACTTTAACAAGAGGCGAGCACATTTGAGACAATTTGATACTAATATTCTGGAGGAAGAGCAACCACCAATTATGAGAGATCGTCTACCTCTATCTAGAGAGATGACAATGAAGGAGTATGCAAGGCCAATCATTGGCACTGCAACTTCTTGCATCCAATTGGGGGAAGCGCTATAAATTATGAGCTTAAAAGTATTCACTATAATATGTTGCCTTCTTTTTATGGAATTCCTAATGAAGATCCGCTAACATTTATTCGTGATTTTTATGCTACTACGCAGACTTTTCCGCTACAGGGGCTTAATGAAGATCAATTGAGGCTGAGATGTTTCCTATACACACTCAAGGACAAGACAAAGTCATGGCTTATGACTCTTCCACCCGATTCTCTTTCAACTTGTGACGCAGTGTTCAACAAATTCATTGGAAAGTTCTATTCCCATCAAAAGACTGCTTTCCTAAGGACAAAAATTGCAATATTTTCTCAAATGGATGGAGAACCTTTTCATGTGACGTGGGATTGCTTCAAGTTACTTCAATTCAGTGCCAACACCCTCACTTTTCATTGCAACTCCAAACCAATTCTTTTATGATGGATTGACACAACAATGTCAATTTCCTGTGGACAATGCCATCAGAGGAGCTATGGGAGAAAAGACAGCGAATGAGACATACAACTTGTATGAGATGTTAGGTGCTAATTCCAAACAAAAGAGTTCTAAAGGAAGGAGAGTTGGAGTTAATTAGGTAGCTCCGGGTAATGAGATGGCGATGCAAATTTCGGAGCTAACTAAACAAATTGTACTCCTTACCTCCAAGAATACACCGACTCAAGAAGTATGTGGTATTTGTAGTACCTATGGACATGGTGCTAATATTTTTCCATTTCTTTGTGATTCTAATGTAGGTACAAGCTACGAGCAAGCCAATGCAATGGAAGGATACCAACCGAGACAAAGGAACGATCCTTATTCAAATACATACAATCCAGGTTGGAGAAATCATCCAAACTTCTCTTGGAAGTGAAACAACAATCGTGTTAACTACTATGGTTCGTTTAAGCATTTTATTTCTAGGTTCATTATGCATTGGCGACATTGTGAAGAAAGGGCAAAACTTTCTAAAAGCCTTCCTAGTCACATGTATGACCATTCGATAGGTTATTCGAGAATTTCTAAAATAAAGAATTCTCGAGTAGTTCATACTCCACATGCTCTTATGCACCAAATATTATATTTTGCTCCTATTGCCCCTCCTCACTTCCTTTTCAAACAGAGAGATGTAGTTTAATCTATTTTCTGGTAAGAGTCAATTTGTTGTGAGTTTTCTCATTCCTTTCTCTCTCTTTCTTATAGCATTTTCTAATATGTTTAATTTTTTTTGTCCTACTTTCATACTTTTATTTACCTCGTACTCTTCTTCCTTTATTTTCATATGCTTAAAAAATTTTCTGTGATTTTTCTAAATTTTTAAAGTGGTTTTCTCTCTCCTCATCCTTTAGGGTTGCTCGTTGAGGTCTCCCTAACTGTTCGCTAGAGGAACGCTGAAGTCTTATTGAGGTAGTTTTTTTACGCACTCGTAGGTATCGAGCCGACCCCCTTAGCGAAGGGTCCTCAAAAGGTGAACGAGGTGTACGAATTTCCTTTTTAAACCACTTTCCTCATTTGTTTCAAACCACAAAAATTTCTAAACTCTTCTTACTTTCAAATACTTTTGCCTACTACCTTCTAAATTGCCTTTTACTAACCCTAAACACTTTTACCCATTTTTCCTCCATAAAATGTCTACACAAAACAAAACATCCTACACCATTCAAGATGAAGTTGGTCCTTCTTATGAACCTAAAAAGTCTCCATCTAACCTTTGTGAGGGCTCTGTTTGGATTGAGGAGTTTCTTACCATCTAGGAAAGGTTTGCTTAGCTTTCTTGGCTTATTCTTTGCACTTTTCTTACTCCTATGACACTATTTTTGTTGCAAAGTTCTATTCATCGATTCATCACATCGTAAGCTTCACATGTTTATTTCTTTCACACTAAAGGGACATCATATCACCTTTTCTAGAGATAAAACCCCCCTTTTTTTTGTTATTCCTTTTGAATATGAAAACCTTAATACTACTAATTTTTTTGTTGATCTCGAGCGGCTTAGAGCTCAAATTCAATCTGACATGGCTACTACACTTGCTAGACCTAATGTTCAGTATGCTGGTGGTGTTGTCCCTCTTAACAGTTCTTTCCAGTCACTTTCTATTTCAAGTTCTTTATACTTGCATCTTTCCCTGTACTCATCTCTCTTCTGTGCCTAATGACAGGGGACATTTTCTTTGTGCCATTCTTGATGGTGAGCCTATAGATCTTAATAGTATGATCTTTGTGACCATCATTTGTCATTCTTTCTCTCTTTCTTCTTCTAATCTTTATTATCCTTCTTTGATTACTTACTGGGGACAATCTATCTTTGGTCTTACTCCCCTTTTTATCAAAAACCATCAAGCATCACACCACTCATTTAGAAACTCTGAGCCTTCTTCTTCTTCTTCTAAGAGTGCCCCTCATTCTACCCCTTTTACTTCTCTTATTATTCCTCCTCCTCAATCATCTGATTATGCCTCCCTAAATGCAAAGGTGGATGCTTTATCTCAACATTTGGACAAGATTCTTGAAGATCTTTTTGTTGAGCTTTACAAATGTAGACTCTACAGATAGATGCTGATGAACATTTATGATAGGATGAGTAGAATTAAGCATCTTCAATAGCCTTGTCATGGCTCTCCATGGTCTTTGATGAGTGCTCGAAAAGCACTAATATTTCGTGATTAATTATGCTTGATTGATTGATATATAGATTTATTATGACTATTATTTCGATTATTTTCATAAATCTATCCATTCGGAGTCACGGGTATATTTTAGTGCATTTCAGGTGTTTTTAGCGTCAAATGATTCAAATGATGAAAACACTCGAAGACGGAACACCTACGGCGCTCGGATCACGAGTTACGGACTAATCAAGACGAATATGTAAGCCTTACATATAGTGCCATCACATATGTAAGGGGGGGAGCTCTCGGGTTTTTGCATATTTTTCAGAAATTGTGTTGCGCCGCGGCGGGGAAAATGCATGCCGCGGCGCGCCTATTCCTATTGCACATAGGATTCGTGTAAACCCTTACATCTATAAATACCCCCTTAGAGTCCCCCTTACAAAAAACTCGAAATAACTTGACCAATTCATACACAACTCTTCCTCTTCTCAATTTTGCGACCCAAACACGACATTCAATCAGTTTTGAGAGCGTTGCCACACTATAACGAAGTGAGAGACAATATTCTAAGGATTCAAGGAAGCTAACGACAATCGAAGATAAAGCTTACGGAGAAGTACGTCAACCAATCCATAAGCGGTATTTAGATTTAGGTTTTCCTTGATTGTTATAGAATTAATTCATATTCTTTATTTGTTAAAGTGTATGATCATATTTTATTTGTCTATGAATAATAATATGAACATGTCTGGCTAATTTAATTATGGATGTTTAGTTTGTGTTGCCATGTTTGCTAGAATTGTGTATGGTGTATCTTTTTGACTTATGAATAAAATACTTTTTGATTAAGAGCATGTTTAAATGTTTGATTATGAATAATCATGGGCCCATTTGATGTTCGTAGTTAGATTGAAAAACCTAAGAATTTAGTTAGAGGAACGTCACCTTAACTCTATTCCGAAACACTTAATCAAAGATTCAAGTTAGTGACTTAGTCATAGCATTAATTTGATTGGCATGTTTTCCTTGCGCATAATTTGATTGCTATTTAATTTACCCCCGCCAAAGGCAGTTAATTAGTTAATCAACAAAGAGACCTACCCCCGCCAAAAGGAGTTTCGTAATTAAAAGGAAAGCCGGTAGTTTTGTTTATATAGGACGTTCATGTATCTCACCATACCTTTTCGATGCAAACATGGTTAACCAAGCTAAACGTCCATACATCCTCTATTGATATTTTATTGAATTGATTGTTTGATTGCGATCCTGTTTTCGTTTGAGTAGCGTATGATTGTTCTCGTCACAAAAACAAACACCCTTTTTACAGTTTTACTTGCATTAGAATTCTAGTTACTTAGAGTTTCAGTTTCACTAGAACTCTATTTAATTAGTCTTTTATTTTCATTAGAACTCTTTTTAGTTTAAAAGTTAGTTATTTAAAACCACTGCAATTCCTTGAGAGACCGACCTTGGAAGTTGCTTATCACTTTACTACGAGTGATTCGTACACTTGCGAGTACACATTTTAACACATCAAGTTTTTGGCGCCGTTGCCGGGGAATTGGCGTTTTGAATAATTTTCTTTTTAACTTTTTAGAGTTTCTGATTTATTTTTATTTGTTTGTTTATTTTATTTATTTCTTTATTTTATTTATTTATTTTTATTCGAAAAAAAAATCCAAAAAAAAATCAGAAAATAAAAAATCAAAAAAATAGTGCTTAATTTCAAATTTCACTGCTACCTTGATCTTTGTTTGCTTTTTATTTGTGCATGCAGGGTAGGAGATCACTTAACAAGGAACTCTCTCCTTTCATTGACAACATTCATAGAGTCAAACACCGATCAAAGAAACTGGATAATCAACTTCAAGAGGAAGAAGTCCAACAACAATTGCAAGCAACAATGGGTGAAAACGTAGCTAGGCAAATGATGAACAAAGAGTTTGCAAGACCGATCATTGGGACCGCCACATCGTGCATTCGACTTACAGAGGCGGCTAGGAATTATGAATTGAAAAATATTCATTATTCCATGCTTCCCTCATTTTACGGTATCCCTAATGAAGATCCTCTAAATTTTATGCGTGAGTTATATGCTACTGTGCAAACTTTTCCATTGCAGGGACTTAGTGAAGATCAACTACGCATGAGGTGTTTTCCATACACTCTCAAGGATAGAGCTAAGTCTTGGCTAATGACGTTGGCACCCGGTTCTTTGGTCACATGGGACGATGTTTACAATAAATTTATGGGTAAGTTCTATTCCCATCAAAAGACATCTGATCTAAGAACGAAAATTGCTACTTTTTCGCAGATGGACGGAGAACCCTTCCACGAGGCTTGGGACAGATTCAAATTGTTGTTGATACAATGTCCACACCACCACTTCCCGTTGCAACTACAGAATCAGTTTTTCTATGACGGATTGACGCTACAATGTCAATTCACAGTTGACAACGCTGCAGGAGGAGCTATGGGTGAGAAAACAGCGGATGAAACATACGAACTATTCGAGATGTTGGGAGCTAATTCCCAACAAAAAAGCGCTAGAGGAAGACGAGCTGGAGTCCACGAATTAGGCTCCAACAATGAAATGGCCATGCAACTTGCTGAATTGACAAAACAAGTGCAACTTCTCACAACCTCCAATGTTAATCAAATGCCAAAACACGAGGTATGTGGAGTTTGTGGTTCATATGGACACGGTGCTAACATTTGTTCTTTTGCAGGTGATCCTTACACAGGTATTACTGAAGAGGCGAATTTAATGCAAGGGTACCAACCTAGACCTAGGAATGACCCTTATTCAAATACCTACAACCCTGGATGGAGGAATCACCCTAATTTTGGATGGAAACAAAACAATAGCCAACCATTTGTCCAAAACCAAACACAAGGCCAAAACATAAACCGACAATTTCCCCAAAATAAACCGACCATAGAGGAAACCCTAAATAATTTCATACAATCTTGTAATGGAAGGATGGACTCTATGGAAGCTTCAGTGAAAAGAGTGGAAATGCAAGTGGGGCAGCTAGCGGAACAAATGCACAAGCAAGAGACGGGAAAGCTGCCCAGTCAACCCGAACAAGCCAAAGCTGTCACAATTCTTCGGAGTGGTAAGGTCGTTAATAAAATTTTACCTGAACTTTCTAATGATTTACCTTATAGTGCAGGTAACATGGAAGATGACAACAATGCTTCTAAGGAATTGGAGGAAAGAGGTGACAAGCATGAAGAGCCTTCAAAGGCAACAATTGGAGAGTCATCTAATCCACCTACACTACATAAGTCATCGGAGCCATACCGACCACCGATACCATTCCCACACCGTTTAAAGGACAGTAAGCAAGATAAGCAGTTTTCTGATTTGTTTAACATGTTATCTAAAGTTAATATAAATTTGCCATTGTTAGACGTAATTAGGAACGTACCTTCGTATGCTAAATTTTTCAAGGAACTAAACACTAAGAAACGAAAGTATGAGCTTAATGAGAGAGTGATTGTATCTGAAATTGCTAGTGCGGTGCTTCAACGTAACCTACCCCCTAAGTTAAAAGATCCAGGTAGTTTCATAATTGATATTACTATGGGAGATAGGAAAGTAGCTAAGGCAATGCTTGATTTAGGCGCTAGTATCAATTTGATGCCTTACTCGATTTTCTTGCAGCTAGGTTTGGGAGAGCTAAAACCAACAACCATGTCCCTTCAACTTGCGGACAGATCTGTTAAATATCCGAAGGGCATGGTTGAGGACTTACTTGTACAGGTAGATAAGCTAATCATACCTGTTGACTTTGTGGTTTTAGACATGCAGGATAATCCATCTTTGGACAAGGAGCACACCATTCTTTTGGGTAGACCATTTATGGCCACTACCCAAACCATTATTGACGTCCAAAGTGGAAAGTTGACAATGACAGTCTTGGGAGAGACTGTTCATTTTAAGGTTTTTGATTCATCTCCTTATCCTTCCATTTCTGCTATTGATGAATGTTCTTTTGTGGAATGTTTAGATCCAATAATTCATGATACTTTTGAGCATGCTAGATTAGATGATAAATTGGAAGTAGCACTTACGATTGGAGAGGTTGATGATATCTTAGACTATGAGACTAGGGAGTACAGTGAATTGTTAGACAATGCCATATCACTAGATGACACTAGTACACCCCTAGATTTATTGGATGTCCCACACAATGATGAGATTGCTCCACCTGAATTGGAACTTAAGGAACTACCTAAGCATCTAAAATATGTGTTTTTGGGAGAGAATGAAACATACCCTGTTATTATATCATCTACACTCACCCAAAACCAAGAGGATAAATTGATTGGAGAGCTTAGGAAGTATAAAAAGGCTATAGGTTGGAGTATAGGGGACATTAGAGGCATTAGTCCGGCAATGTGCATGCATAAGATAAATTTGGAGGACAATGTCAAACCTGTTAAGGACGCACAAAGGAGACTTAACCCGATCATGCAAGAGGTAGTTAAGAAAGAGGTTCTGAAACTCCTAGCAGTAGGGGTAATTTATCCAATTGCTGATAGTAAGTGGGTTAGTCCCGTTCATGTGGTACCTAAGAAATCTGGAATAACCGTGGTTAAAAATGAGAAAGATGAATTAGTGCCCACTAGGATAATTACGGGTTGGAGGATGTGTATCGATTTTAGAAAACTGAATTTGTACACGAAAAAGGATCACTTCCCCCTCCCCTTCATTGATCAAATGTTAGAAAGACTAGCTGGGCACGAATTCTATTGCTTTTTGGATGGCCTTTCAGGTTATTATCAAGTACCCATCGCTCCGGAGGATCAAGAGAAGACTACATTCACATGCCCATTCGGAACTTTCGCTTTTAGGAGAATGCCATTTGGACTATGCAATGCACCCGCCACTTTTCAAAGATGTATGATGTCAATTTTTTCGGACATGGTGGAGAAATTCATTGAGGTATTTATGGACGACTTTTCAGTTTTCGGTAATTCCTTCGATGATTGCTTGCATAAATTGACTTTAGTATTAGAACGATGCATTGAATGCAATTTGACGCTTAGTTGGGAGAAAAGTCATTTTATGGTCCAACAGGGCATAGTGCTAGGACATGTGATATCTAGCAAAGGAATTGAAGTTGATAAGGCTAAGGTAGATTTAATTGAAAAATTGCCTCCACCTACATCTATTAAGGGTATACGAAGTTTCCTAGGACATGCAGGTTTTTATAGACGGTTCATTAAGGATTTTTCCAAAATTAGTCGTCCATTATGTAATCTGTTATCCAAAGACACTTTGTTTGATTTTAATGATGAATGCCTTGTTGCTTTTAATGCTTTAAAGGATAAGCTTACTTCTGCACCTATAATTGTTGCTCCTAATTGGTCTTTACCGTTTGAAATCATGTGTGATGCGTCTGATTATGCTATAGGAGCTGTTTTGGGGCAAAGAGTGGATAAGAGATTACATGTTATATACTATGCGAGTAAGACACTCAATGACGCCCAAATTAACTACACCACCACTGAAAAGGAGTTATTGGCTGTGGTATTTTCACTTGATAAATTTAGGTCTTACTTGGTAGGAACTAAAGTTATTGTACATTCGGATCATGCTGCTTTGAGATATTTGTTGACTAAACCGAATGCTAAGCCTAGACTCATTAGGTGGATCCTGCTTTTACAAGAATTTGACCTAGAGATCAAAGACAAAAAAGGAACTGAAAATGTAGTAGCTGATCATCTGTCTAGGTTGATTACTGAATATGAACATGTTGAAGGTGAAAGTAAGGATACAATCATTGAAACCTTCCCTGATGAACAATTGTTTACAATAGGTCCGAATCCATGGTATGCTGACATCGTTAATTATTTAGCAAGTGGTATTTTGAGACCTAACATTACTTTTTAGGAAAAGAAAAGGTTTTTCAGTGTTTGCAGGCAATACTTCTGGGATGACCCGTATTTGTTCAAGTTATGTCAAGATCAAGTCATCCGGAGGTGTGTGCCCGAAGAAGAACATGAAAGCATCTTAACATTTTGCCATGAGCTACATTGCGGAGGCCATTTTGGTGGTAAGAAAACGGCCTTCAAGGTATTACAATCTGGTTTTTATTGGCCTACATTATTTAAGGATGCTAACATGTTTTGTTTGAGATGTGATAGATGTCAAAGGACCGGTAACATTGGTAAGCGTAACGAAATGCCTTTGACGTCTAACCTTGTAGTGGAATTATTTGACGTGTGGGGGATTGACTTCATGGGTCCTTTCCCCCCATCTTTTGGCTACATTTACATACTAGTCGCTGTTGACTATGTTTCAAATTGGGTAGAAGCGATACCCACTAGAACTAATGACGCTAATGTGGTTGTTAAATTTTTGAAGGATAATATTTTTAGCAGATTTGGTACACCGAGAGCGATCATTAGCGATGGAGGCAGCCACTTTTGCAATAGACACTTCGATGGACTTTTAAAGAAGTACAACATTTCTCATAGAGTGGCTACCCCATACCATCCCCAAACTTCGGGGCAAGTGGAAGTGAGCAACCGACAAATCAAAGGGATATTGGAACGCACAGTGCGCCCCTCAAGGAGAGATTGGTCAGTTAAACTAAATGATGCCTTGTGGGCATATCGTACAGCGTACAAAACTCCAATTGGTATGAGTCCCTACGGGCTGATTTTTGGTAAAGCATGTCACTTACCGGTTGAGCTAGAACATAGGGCTTATTGGGCTATTAAGAAACTCAACATGGACATGGAACAAGCTGGAGAAAAACGATTACTTCAATTGAGCGAACTTGAGGAAATTCGAGACGAAGCTTATGAAAATGCCAAAATCTACAAGGAGCGCACTAAGCGCTATCACGACAAAGGACTCCTCGGTAAGTATTTCGTTCCCGGAATGAAAGTTCTATTATATAATTCACGTTTGCGTTTGTTTCCAGGAAAACTACTTTCTAGGTGGAGCGGACCGTACACAATTGCAAACATACTTCCACACGGAGTAATCGAGTTGCTCAATCCGAAAACACGAGAACCGTTTAAGGTAAACGGGCATCGTGTCAAGCCATACTTGGAAGGAGAAAATTTGCAAAGTATCGATTTAATACATCTCCTCGACAAATAGACACGAGAGCAGCCACGTCTTGCTAAGACGTTAAACTAAGCCCTTAATGGGAGGCACCCATTCGGTATTGTATTTCTTTCGTTGTTTTTATTTCTTTTCTTTATTTTCTTAAGGCAATGAGGACATTCCCAAGTTTAGGATGGGGGTGGATGCGTTGCACACATTTCTGTTGCCAAAAAAAAAAAAAAATTTCAAAAATATTGTGCGCCGCGGCGGGGACAATTTGTGCCGCGGCGTGATACTTTCTGTTTTAAAACAATTTTTCAAAAAAAATGTGTGCGCCGCGGCGGGGACAATTTGTGCCGCGGCGAGGGACTTTCTGTCTCACGTACAATTTTAAAAATTTTAACTGCGCCGCGGCGGGTAAATTGCATGCCGCGGCGCGCCTCTGAAAAATGGGCAGAAAAGGCACTCGGGGAAACAAAATTTCAAACATTCCTCTTCTTCAAAATTTTCCCTCACTTTTCTCTCATTTTCTCTCATTTTCTCTCTACTTCTCTCTTCAATTTCTTCCCCAATCTTCACCAAAATCAAATCTTTTCTTCACCATTTCATCATTTAATCATTGCTAACACATATTTTCCATCCAATTTCATCAGAATAGCTTCAAAAACCAAGATTCCTCTCCAATTTCAAAGCTAGGGTTTCAAGACCAAATTGGGGTTTTTGCTCCAACACTTCATTTGCGTGCTACAGAGGTAAATTCGTCACTTTTCTCCTTCAATTCAGTATTCAATTCCTGGAAATTGTGAAAATTTGTCTGATTTTGGGAATTAAGTGAAAAATTTGGAGAAGAGGGGAAACAATTTTGGGGGTTTTGTGAAATTGTTGGATTATAAGTTTGTTGACTGAATTTATTGGATTTAAAAATTGAAATGGCTCCAAAAAGGAAAGTTGGTGAAAGTAGTAGGTCCAAGGGGAAGGGAAAAGTAGTGGAAGATAGGACATACGACGCTTCTCGGTTTGTAAGCCGAGAAGCGCAAGAGCGGTACGAGGGTGCCGCCAAAAGAAATAAAGGTTTTGTAAATGAGAGAGGAATGGACTTTGGGCAGGTAGGAGTAATGGGAATATCCGACATAGTTGAGAGACTAGGTTGGAAGAAATTTGCCTATGCCCCAGAGGCGGGAGTTAGTTCGCTTGTGAGAGAATTTTATGCCAATGTACCGGAGGCACGAGATGGCATGGTTTGGGTGAGGGGCATTGAAGTCCCTTTTAATAGGTCGGTGATCAACTCGTACTATGGGTTGAGGGATGTTACAAACAGTGAGTATGAGACCTACTTGACGCAGGTTGATTACGAAGAAGTTATTAGCACCTTAACCAATGGGTACGGTGAGTGGGAGTACAAAGGGGATGCGGTAAACATATTTCAAGCCAAGCACTTAAGGACCCATTCCCGAATCTGGCAATATTTTGTTTGCTCAAGACTAATGCCAACTCGGCATTACAGTACAGTGGATCGGGAAAGGGCTGTTCTACAATTTGCTATAGAGACCGAGCGGTCAATTGACGTGGGATTGGTAATACAACAGAGGGTTGTGTACTCAGCTGAGCATCACAACATTAGTTATTTCTTCCCCCAGCTCATAACTGCTCTATGTGTCAAACATGGAGTCAAATACGACACGGGCGAGGTCCTATTGCAACCGGCTGAAACGTTGACTTTTGCTTACATGCAACACCTTACGAGTGGTTCGAAGGGTGGACAAGGAAGTAGAAAAGGTGAATCTTCAAGGAACACTTCCGCCAAAGATAGAATGTTAAATCTAGAGGCAAAAGTCAATGAGATGCATCGATATCAGCAAGAGATGCATCAATACCAAATCCAACAACAATCTTGGCTCAGTGATCACATGAAGTATCAACATGATTACCAAGCCCTACTCCACAATATGATGAGTTGCCAATTAACACAGAGTGGAGTAGACCTCAGCCAATTTCAGCCACCTCCACAATATCCCGGACATGATTTCACATTTGTGCCTCCAGCGAACCAACCCGAGGAAGAAAATGAACAAAACGAAGATATGGAGGACTAAGCCTCTTATTTGTACTTTTCTTTAGTTTTATTTTATTTCAGTTTTATTTCAGACTAATGTTCTTTTGTTTATCTTCATTTGTTTTGTTGTTTTATTTTCTTTTATTTTATTTTGTTTTAGATTGTTTAACTTTGTTTGATGTTTTTCTGTTTTCACTTGACTTAGTTATAATTAAAAATTTGGTTTGAATGTGAATTGTGTGCATACACTTTGAGGTTCCATATATATGTTCATACATTCTTCATGAGAGAAGCGAGGAACAGTGAACCGGAGCATAGCGAGTAACGACACAATTTCATACGAAAGGGGGGTAACTTCTTACACTTTTTCTTAATTTCTTTTGTTCTTCTTTTAACATTGAGGACAATGCAGAAATTAGGTTGGGGGTGGGGAAGAATATTCCATGAGCATGAAATATGACCAATTTTTAATTTTTAACTTTGTCACTTGAATTGTTTTCAGTTAGTGTCGTGTCTACTTGATTCAATCCAGAAATCTATGATATTAACATAATTGTAATGACAATGACATATGAGAGATGTTAGATTTTTACCTAAGCAACGAAGCACATAAATGTTGGATTCATCTAATTTGAGAATTTTGTGGTACTTGTGGTAGTTTGCATGGTTAGTTTAACTATTCTGATTTGTGGAATGTATGCATGTTCATGATATGTTTTAAGTCTCAACAATCTCTAGAACTCATTTGAAAACATGTTGAAGCGAAATAATAGAAACAAATGCTACTTAGAAAATGATTTAGGCCATCTTTGGACCGTTTGAACTTTTCATGCTTTCCCGAAATATTTTATCAATAGCACACCCTTGGACTCAACATTGACATACATTAAACTACCCTTAGCGATAAGAGTACTTAGTGTAATATTTGATTTTCATGAGCAATTATGTTGTGTAAATGTAAATCTTATTTTTCGATCAAAAAAAAAAAAAATGATGATCGAAATAATAAGCAAGAATAAAGAAGAAAATCAAGCAAAAGATCCAAAGGACATTTGAAGTTAAGGGAGGATGAAAAGAACACTTGGTGGAAAAAGTTGAAAATATGCTTGTGAAATAAAAAGTACTCTTATCATATGAAAACATCATTTTTGTACTTTCATTATCACATACCTAGCCACAACTTTACAAGCTTAATGAAGTCCTATTGATTCTAGGTAGTTTAGTTTCTATATTAGTGGAGATGAGTTTGAAAAATGAGCATATGGAGTTTGTAAGTGCAAAAATTCACATTCATATTTTACTTGCACATTTATGAGATATTAAAATGTAATCTATGAATATCATGCATGACACGGTCAGATAGTATAACTAACGGGTTTGTGGTTTGATTGGTTGTTCAAAATTCGATTACCATGATGAGTTTGATGTTTGGACTGTTTTTGAGCTTAGGTGATGTTTAACTATTTCATGTATCATTCGTTGTTAACAATTTTTGAGACGTATGCATGGATTGATTCAAGTATTGTTAGAGTCTTTATTAGTTTTGAGTCTTTATTTGTGTCAGTTACGATGTTTGTGGGTATCATCACTGGAAACCCTCACGAGACTATAACTCGTCCACTAGGGCCACCTAGGGGTTTAAAGGCTTGTTGCATACGCTAAATGCAACCGTGACAATCTACGGAAGTGATTTAGGTTAGGTTAGTTTATTCCATTTGTTTTTAATTTTATTTTAGGTCGCTTCACTTGCTAGAGACTAGCAAGAAGCTGGTTGGGGGTTGTGATGAGTGCTCGAAAAGTACTAATATTTCGTGATTAATTATGCTTGATTGATTGATATATAGATTTATTATGACTATTATTTCGATTATTTTCATAAATCTATCCATTCGGAGTCACGGGTATATTTTAGTGCATTTCAGGTGTTTTTAGCGTCAAATGATTCAAATGATGAAAACACGGGAAGACGGAACACCTACGGCGCTCGGATCACGAGTTACGGACTAATCAAGACGAATATGTAAGCCTTACATATAGTGCCATCACATATGTAAGGGGGGGACGTGAAAAGAAGGAAAGCATTGCGCGCCGCGGCGAGAGAATTGCATGCCACGGCGTGAGTCTCTCGGGTTTGATACTGAAAACATAGAAGCATTGCGCGCCGCGGCGAGGGAATTGTATGCCGCGGCGGGGAGCTCTCGGGTTTTTGCATATTTTTCAGAAATTGTGTTGCGCCGCGGCGGGGAAAATGCATGCCGCGGCGCGCCTATTCCTATTGCACATAGGATTCGTGTAAACCCTTACATCTATAAATACCCCCTTAGAGTCCCCCTTACAAAAAACTCGAAATAACTTGACCAATTCATACACAACTCTTCCTCTTCTCAATTTTGCGACCCAAACACGACATTCAATCAGTTTTGAGAGCGTTGCCACACTATAACGAAGTGAGAGACAATATTCTAAGGATTCAAGGAAGCTAACGACAATCGAAGATAAAGCTTACGGAGAAGTACGTCAACCAATCCATAAGCGGTATTTAGATTTAGGTTTTCCTTGATTGTTATAGAATTAATTCATATTCTTTATTTGTTAAAGTGTATGATCATATTTTATTTGTCTATGAATAATAATATGAACATGTCTGGCTAATTTAATTATGGATGTTTAGTTTGTGTTGCCATGTTTGCTAGAATTGTGTATGGTGTATCTTTTTGACTTATGAATAAAATACTTTTTGATTAAGAGCATGTTTAAATGTTTGATTATGAATAATCATGGGCCCATTTGATGTTCGTAGTTAGATTGAAAAACCTAAGAATTTAGTTAGAGGAACGTCACCTTAACTCTATTCCGAAACACTTAATCAAAGATTCAAGTTAGTGACTTAGTCATAGCATTAATTTGATTGGCATGTTTTCCTTGCGCATAATTTGATTGCTATTTAATTTACCCCCGCCAAAGGCAGTTAATTAGTTAATCAACAAAGAGACCTACCCCCGCCAAAAGGAGTTTCGTAATTAAAAGGAAAGCCGGTAGTTTTGTTTATATAGGACGTTCATGTATCTCACCATACCTTTTCGATGCAAACATGGTTAACCAAGCTAAACGTCCATACATCCTCTATTGATGTTTTATTGAATTGATTGTTTGATTGCGATCCTGTTTTCGTTTGAGTAGCGTATGATTGTTCTCGTCACAAAAACAAACACCCTTTTTACAGTTTTACTTGCATTAGAATTCTAGTTACTTAGAGTTTCAGTTTCACTAGAACTCTATTTAATTAGTCTTTTATTTTCATTAGAACTCTTTTTAGTTTAAAAGTTAGTTATTTAAAACCACTGCAATTCCTTGAGAGACCGACCTTGGAAGTTGCTTATCACTTTACTACGAGTGATTCGTACACTTGCGAGTACACATTTTAACACATCAGTCTTCTACTTCTCGACTGTCTATTCAGCCTTCTAGTAGAGTGGATTGTTCCTAAATTCACTCAATTGGTGTGAGCACTGGTGCTCTTTTCAGAGATTCAGACATTCAGCTAGCTCAATCATTTAATTCCTTTGCACAAATGTTTGCCCTGCTTGCTACCTTTGTAATAGAGTTCCTAGACCTCTTACTTCCCTCCCAGTCTTCTAACCGCAGGGAGTTTGGCACCCGTTCTAAGGGTGACCTTAATAGAGAAGAAGGGAGAAGAGAATCTTAGTTTTTCTTTATTTCTTTGTATTTTATTACTTTTTCCAAAAAATATTGCAATAAATTCTTGAAATTTAATAAAATATGACTATCTTTGTTGTGTGCTTATTTCTACCCCCCTTATTTTTCCTCTGCATGTGTTGCATGAGTGTATAGGATATTGAATAGTGTATGCCTTCTCTTCCTCATATAGGGGTGTTTCTTTGACTTTCTATGTTAAAAAGGGGGAGAAGTTTGGTTGTTTCACAATGTGGTTACTTCTGTTATGTACACTATGTGGTTTGTGAGTATAGGTTTGCATCACATCAAGTTATTTGACTTGCATTCATTCAGTAGGAGTGTTGCATGAAGTCAGGTGAATTTTTTTTGTTTAAACATGTGTGTTTAGCCTATCGATGTATACATGTGTAGGGGTTATACGATAGTTGTTTGTTAAACTACACAATGATCTGCAAAATACGTTCACAGGTATGTGTTTGTTTAATGTGTGTAGGATACAGATGTAGTTTTGGACCTTGTAGCTCACTTGGAGTTGGAGTTAGTGATATGACGAATGTGTTGATTCATGAAGATGGATGGAGCACTACAAAATGGACGCATTTGGAGTGTAGGTGTGTTGGGGGTGCCTTGTTTGTGTTGGAGTTTGTTCATGGGAATGAATTTTGTTTGATCATCTTGCATGAATATATTGTGTTTGACGCTTGCCCTATATAGGTTGTACAGTGTTTTGCCACGGAAATCCAATGGGAGAGATGGTAAGTCTTGTAAGTCCCTTGGTGTCTTTGTTGGCATTATCTTGAGCAAAACACGGAGTCTGTTTATTTTACTTAGTGTTTTTATCTACCTCTATGTAAGATATTTTACTTGTGATCAATATCGTACACCCTCACGTAGATTATAACACTATTATTTATTTGTATGAAACACACACCACGGGGTGGTTGGGAGCATATAGATTGCATGTTAAAATGTGCTTTTTACTTGCATTTGTTTCCTTGAGTTAGTGGGTGTTCATAGCTTTTATTTGGTTAAGTTTTGCCTTGAAAAAAATATATTTTTAGTGGTTCGACGTGGCCTCGCAGAGGTCTCGCAAGTGTCATCCTGAGGTGATCGACAAAGGGTCCTCGAATGTGCACAAGGTAGATTTATGGCTCGTTGGATCTTGCTAATAGTTCCCGAGGGTTTCACGAAGGTGGTTAGTGAGCCTCGAGGAGGTGCACTGCAAGGTGTCAACGAGGGTCTCCAAAGTTGAAAATCAACTATAGATGCCCCTCTCCCCTACTTATTTTTACACATTTAATATCCATCTCTTTTACCATTTTCACATATATTTCTCACACTGCATATTTGGTGTATTTCAAAAATATTTTATTTCCCGTATTACTAATACATTGAGTATGTTTTTGTATTAATTATTCGGAGGTGATTCGTTCACTTGGAGTTTAAATATTTTCAAAAGGTGATTTTATAGTTTCAACACATAGTGTATTGTTCTGTGTTGAACTACGAGGTAGTGGAGTTTATTAAACTCATTTATAAATGGACTTGTCGTAATAACAACACGTTGAGTGTGTTTTTGTATTGTTATTATAAGGTGGAATTTTCGTGTCAATAATACGTTGAGTGTATTTTCATATTATTAATACAAAATGGTTGCATAAAAGTCATTGGGATTTTATTATCTTGTTTAGATTACAATAATTTGATCACAGGTATTCGCATCACACTGCTTGGTGGTGTGGCCCTAGAGGTAAGTCAAATTTATTGTGAATCAAAGTAGCTGTGTAGACAACTAGTGATAGCAACCTAAGCAGTTAGGAGAGGATGTCCTTGACTGATAGAGGTATTTGATGGCTTACATTATCAAGTGTTTATTAACTGTTTATTTTCATTTAGTAAATTTGGCTGCTAAGTGATTATCGTAAGCAACCCTAGAATTTACCAGTTAAGATTGGAGCCTAATTGAGTTTAACATGTTATATTACTATGTTTGTATGCTCTTCTGTATAAGTTAGTACAATCTCGTATGTGTGACAACATATATAGTATATGCTGAGATTGGAAAGCATTTGCTACTTTATCTGGTTGTCTATTTCCTATCTTGTTTGCTTATTTACAAATTACTTGTTATTTATTTTTTGCTTTTCGTTGCTTGGACAATAGGGGCGACCTCTTAGGTGTCCTATCACCTAGACTTGGGACTCACTGAACGTCAATGTGTGGATGGAATGGCGTGGCATATTTTTTGATGACGTGGCACAAAAGGATTGATTCTTACAAGTTTGCATGGCACACGGGTTGCATATCTGGGTTTCTAACTACATCTAGCCCGCTTTCTAAGTACGTCCACTGTTTTTAAAAAAGTACTAAAAATCCAAAAATTTAGAAAAATTCTATTATTCTCATTTTGACATATAAAAATAAGATTTATCATTTTTAACACAAAATACCCTATGTTATTTAATAAAACATGTAAATGTTAATTTAAAAGAATATTAATAACTCTATTTTTATAAAGTTATCACTTTCGTGGGCCAAGTGGGAGAATGTTAATCGTATAATATAAATAAATTAATTAATAGTTAGTTAATAAATGAAGTATGGCTTGATGATGTGCAAATTATAGTACTTGTAAGTGTACGAATCACTTATAGCAACTAATAAGCAAACCCCTAAGGACAATGTCTCAAGGAATTGCAATCATTCTAAATAACATTTTCACACTTCTCTAGAATCCTAGAACCATTAAATTACTAACTAGTTAAAATTCTAAAACTATCGAAAAACTAACCAATTAAAATCCTAAAACTACTTAAATACTAACTAATTAAAATTATAGAACTACTGAAACACTAACTAATTAGAACTGGAAATTAAATTGAAGGCAAGAACGAGAACAAAGATGGCAAACAAATAAGTCACAAATTATGTTCCAACTTTAAACTAACTCAAATAGTTTTTTTGTAATCAATGGAGGATTTATGGATGTCTAGTTTAATTGACCATAATTGCATTGAAATATAATGGTGAATTAACATGAATGATCATTTAAATAAATATTATCAACTTTCCTTTTATTTATGAAAATTCCTACAGATCGGGTAATTTTCCTTGGTGATTAACTAACCTATAAGTCCCTTTGTGTGCTTGTTAGCATTTTCATGTGCAAAATATGGAGTTTATTTATTTTACTTAGTATTTTGTCTACCTTTTTGTAATGTCTTTTCTTGTGATCAATATCGTGCATACTCACATAGATCTTAACACTTTTGTATGTTTGTTTGATACACACACCATGGGATGGTTGGGAGCATATAAATTGCATGTTAAAATGTGTTTTTACATGCATTTTTTTCCATGAGTTAGTGGGTGTTTATGGCCTTTTATTTGGGAAAGTTTTACCTTAAAAAAACTTACTTTTATTGGCTCGTGGAGGTCTTGCGGGTGGCTCACAGAGCTGGTCAGCGAAGGTTTTGTAAGTGTGCACAAGGTGGAACAATGACTAGTTGGACCTCACTGACATCTCCTGGGGAATTCATTGGGGTGCTCAGCAAACCCTCGCAAGGGTGCACGGTGAGGTGTCAATGAGGGGTCAAGGAGGTTCCTATGAGCTAAAAAATCAGCTATAAATACCCCTTCCTCTCACTTACTAATCACTCTTTTCACACTTTTTTAATCCCTCGTTCTCATACTCTTTGAGTTAATTTGTGGTGTTCATAAAACTTGTTTTTGCTAAAACATTTTTTATCAAAAATATATTTTTCTTGTATCACTAATACACTGAATATTGTTCCATATTAGTGATTCAGAGGTAGTTATTCACTTGGAGATTTTTGAGAATTAATTTCAAAAAGAGATTTCGTATTCTTAATATATTGAGTGTTTTTCTGTATTGAGATATGAGGTGGTGGTGGAGTTTGTTACAAATATTTTATCAAACAAAGTTTTCATAATAACAATACATCGAGTATATTTCTGTATTGTTGGAGTTATGAGGTGGAGATTCCTTATCAACATACGTCGAGTGTGTTTCTATATTGTTGATAAGAGGTGGTTTTACTCTAAAATCATATTTTGGGTAAACTGCATATTATTTGTACATGTATACTGATTGTAGGTATTTATATCACACTACTTGATGGTGTAGCTCTAGAAGTGAGCCAGATCCAATGAGAATCAAAGTAGTTGTAGAGACAACTGGTGATAGCAGCCTAGATAGTTAGGACAAGTGGTCCCTGATTGATAAAGGTATTTGATGTCTTACCTTATTGAGTCTGTATAACTGTTTTTTCATTTAGTAAATTTGGCTGCTAAGTTGTTGCCTTAAGCAACTTATGGATGTTACCACTTAGGATTGGAGCCTAAAGTGGGTTCACCATGTTATATCGTTGTGTTTGATTGATCTTCTACCTGAGTTAGTACAATCTGAGTATTCACATTATATGTGACAACATATATAGTTTATACTAAGACTGAAAGGCATTTACTGCTTTTAATTTATTTGTCTAATATTTGTTATATCTGCTTATCTGCTATTACTCATTATCTATTAATTACTTTCCGTTGTTCATACGAGGACAAGTCTTTAGGTGTTCGAATGACCTAAACTTGGTTATTCACTAAGTTGGGACTCTCTCATAACCAATATCCTATGGATCGGATATATCAACTAGCAATCAAATTATACACAAGAAAAGTTATGTCAAACAAATCACTGCCATGATTAAATCATTAATTTGAGTTCTCAATTAAGTTTATAAAAATATACTCAAGATGATGTTCCTAAAACTAATTTCAAATTTTTTAATCTATTTATATACATCAAAATGGCCCATGAAAATTCAAGAAATAGATATTCAAACACACTCTTAATCAAGAAATAATCTTTATTTAATCTTGTAATTAAATCATTCACCAAAATATATCAAAGCAAACATAGCAACAAAAACTAAACCTTCATGATAAAATTAGTCATTCATGCTTAGGTTGAAATTCATAGGCAAATATAATCTTAATATGTATCACAAATGAGGGAAGAAGAACAAGAACAATCTAATTACACTAATAACATAGGAGGTCTAATTAACAGCAAATTAGATTGGATAATGTTTCCTTCACAAAAAACTTATAGATCCACCTTTTATAATGTCTTTAGTCTTTGAGATTGGCTTCCCTTGCCTCCTTGGATGTGAAAAAGCTCTAAAAATGCTTAAAATTTCGTGTATGTAATGTTGAAAATGTAAGGGTTTTTTTTTTTTTTATAAAAGTCAACTAAAAATTATGTATTTTTGTGTATGTAATGCTAAAAATGTAAGGATTTTTTTTAGATGTAAGGATTGTACAGAATTTGGATCTCCAAAAATACATGCATGCTGTAGCACAAGCCGCAAAATTACCCCATACAAAAATCTAAGACCAGTCAGCCATGGCACACAAAAACCTCCCCACGACACAAGCTAATTTTCTTATCTACGTACGTAACCCTTACATACGGGTTAGTTTTTTATGTAAGGCTTACATGTCTTAGTCCTTTTTGCTCCTAGGTTGCTATTTGAGTATTCTGTCTTCGAGTGTCTACATTATTTTTCTTTTTTAAAGCTAAAAAACTTGAAATACACAAAAACATACCCATGACTCCAAATAATAGATTTATGCAAATAATTAGGTAAAAGCGTTATAATCAAATCTATTTGTCATAATTAAGCACAATAAATCATGAAATATTAGTATTTTTCAAGCACTCATCACTAGAGCTAATTTTCCTCCGCAAATCTTCAATCAAGATTTAATTTTGTCTTACAATTATAATTGCCAAAACTTCTCTTGTAAAACAAGATACTATGTTTCATTTGTCCTTCACCAAGACAACACATCAAAATCTGGACAAACTTTCTTCTTTAAGTAAATCTCTAATTCTAACTTAACAAGTTTAGAAGCACCATAACTTTCTCTTAACATGTTAAATTCTTTTATGGTATCGTCATCACTTTCCAATGAACTCAATGATTATGTTTTTGAAACCAAAGTACTATCTCCCATCAGACAACTATCAATAGGATTTGATTTATTTTAATATTGTTGAACCAAACTATACAACCAAGCCTTAACATTTAAAACACTATATCTTGCAGTCTCTCGCTAATGTTTTGCAAAGTAAAGGAGATATACCTTGTATTAAATACGATTCCTGCATCAACAACTTTTTGAATAATATTTTAATATTTTTCAAACTATGTTGCAATTTTTTTTAATCACTTCCTCATTTGAATTGCTCAAATCAATAAGTGCTAACCGAATATGACATATTTGATGTGGAATAATGTGACCAGAAAACAATAAATTAGCCTTGCAAAATTTCTCTAACTTTTTGAGAGAGTTTGAACCCAACAAACTGCCAAGTTAAGGTGATAATAACACCTTAGGACTTACCCTTATTGTACAGGCAACAAAAACACCAGATAACAAGTAAACATATAATAATATAAATATAGTAAGGAAAATAGTAGAAATAGAAAAAGTGATTAAAGCTTTTCAATCACAATATAATCTTAATATATTAGCATATATGCTAAAGATACAGTGATTTTACTAACACAAGTAACAGAGCATACAAATGCAACAATATAACATGGTAAACTCACTTAGACTCCAACCCTAAGTGGTAATATCTACGGGTCTTAAGGCAACTACTTAGCAGCAAATTCACTAAATGAAAATAAATAGACAATACAACTCGATAAGGTAAAATGCCTATACGTCTATTAATAAGTGCTTCAAAAGCACTAACATTTCGTGATTTATCGTGCTTAAATTGCTAAAAGTAGATTTGTTATATCTCATTTATATAATTATTTTCATAAATCTATCAATTCGGAATTACGGGTATGTTTTAGTATATTTCAGGTGTTTTTAGCGTCAAATGAGTTGAATAATGCAAACATGCAAAGACGAAACACTTACGGCGCTCAAATCACAATTTACGGGCAACACGAGTAAAATTATGTAAGCAGTACATAACGAGCCAGCACATATGTAAGGGGTAAATGTGAAGAATTTGAAGACAACACGCGCCGCGACAAGGAATATGTGTGCCGCGACGAGCACCTCTCTGGTTTTGACCATTGTTCCACTTTTATTGTTGTGCTGCGGCAGGAAACTTGTGTGCCACGGCAAGCCTATTCCTAAATCAATCAGGATTCTATGTAACCCTTACACCTATAAATACCCCTTAAGAGTCCCTTTTACATACACTTCAATTTTGCGAACCAATAAGAGACTCGACCAGATTTTTGGAGCTTTTTCATACTCAAAGAAGCAAGGAAATTAATTCTAAGGATCCAAGAAGCCATTAAAGATCAAAGATCAAGCCTTTGAAGAAGAACGTCATCCAATCTAATTGTGGTATTTAGATCTAGGATTTCTTTTTGTTATAGAATTTCCTTTTCTTATTCTTACTTCTTTGAGTGTATGTTCAAATTGAATTTGTCTATGAATTTTAATATGAACATGAGTGGCTAATTTTATTATAGATGTTTAGTTTGTGTTGCATGTTTGCTAGAACTATTGTGGTGAATATTTTTATTGCTTTGAAATAAATTAAATTACCTTTTGATTAAGAGCATGTTTACATATTTAATTATGAATTTTCATGGGCCAATTTGAGATTCATAGTTAGGTTAAAAAATATTAGAGTTTGGTTTTAGAAACGTCACCTTAAATTTACTTTGAAAAACTTAATCAAAACTTCAAATTAATGACCTAGTCATGACATTAGTTTGATTAGAATATTTTTCCTTGTGCATAATTTGGTTGCAATTTGATATACTCGATCATAGGATATTATTTAGTTAATCAACAAAGAGAATTACCCGATCGTAGGAATTTTCGTAATTAAAATGAAAGTCAGTAATATTTGTTTATTAGAACGTTCATGTTAATTCACCATAACTTTTTTATGCAAGCATGGCCAACCAAACTAAACGTCCATACATCCTCCATTGATATTTGAAATCTTTTTTGAGTTAATTCAGAATTTGCATAATTGTTTGTTCGACACCATTAATCTTGCTCACAAATCCACTTTGTTTACAGTTTTATTAGGTTTAGGATTCTAGTTATTTAGAGTTTTAGCGTTACTATGATTCTATTTAATTAGTGTTTTGGTTGCTTTAGGACTCTAATTAGTTTAAGAAAAAGGTTGTTTAAATCCATTGCAATTCCTTGAGAGATCGACCTCGGAAGTTTGCTTATCACTTTCTACAAGTGATTCATACACTTGCAAGTACTATAATTTGCACATCATCTATTAGTTGGGACCACCCGTCCTAACTGCCTATGTTGCTCTCGCTAGCTAGTTCTATAGTTACTTTGATCTGCAATGGATCTGACTCACTTCTAGAGCCCTACAACCACGTAGTGTGGTACAAATACCTGCGATCATAAAGTGTGAATCTTAAACATGATAACACATATGCCTAATAATAATTTTCAACTCGTATCAACAATATAGAAAAACACTCGATGTATTGGTGATATAAAAGCACGCTTTAGAAAATAATTTCTTCGAATATTAAACTAATATCTATCATAACTTCGAATCACTAATATGAAAAAACACTCGACATATTAATGATCCAAGATTTGTAAAATATTTGAAATAGCAAAAGAATATTTTTCACAAAAAATTAAAATTTTAACACAAAAATTTTGGCTTAAAAATTGGATTATAAATGAGAAAAGGGAGTGCGTATTTATAATTGATTTTTTAGCTTCCAGTACCCTTGTCGACCCATCACAGCCCTCACACTGTACAGCATTGAGGGCTCGTTACCACCTCAGGAAGCCCCCCGCAAGACCTCAATGAGGTTCTAAAAGCTACAATCCACCTTGTGCACAATCACGGATCCCTCACTAATCAACCTCGACTAACTACCTGTGTGGTCCCTGACGAGCTAACAAAAACAAGGTTTTTAAGGAAAAACTTAGCAATTTGAAAATCCACAAATGAAAATCAAATGCAGATAAAAAACACCTAAACATGCAAACTATACCCTCCCAACCTCCCTGTGGTTTGTGCAACATACAAAGTGCTTAGTTCGATGAGAGTGTGTGTAATACTGATCCTTAGTAAAATATCTTAATAGAGGTAGACAAAAATACTAAGTAAAATAAAATAAACTCCATGTTTTGCACATAGGAATGCCAACAAAGACTCCAAGGGCACACAAGACTTATAATCTCCTATTTTGGCTTTCCGTGGTAAAATATTGCACAACCTATACAAGGCAAACATCAAACATAATATATTCATGCAAAATTGACATGAAAAATTCCAAGTGCATGGGTTGTATACAAGTGATAAGTATTAAAAGAACGAGTGTCAAACACACGAGGATTGACTATTTGGGAGTTTAAGTACCAAAATTAGGTCTCGCACAATACTATTTAGACTCACAATAATTTGTAGGAAAATAAAAGAAAATAAACAAAGATAAATTATTTACAAAAATTAATGAAACACATCAAACCACAATTGGGCTAAAATATGAGAACCTTATGATCTAAGTATCCCTCAATCAATTCACATGCACTCATAATAATTACCAATTATTATACTGATATGATTGATTGGTTACATGCTCTAATATATTCATGAATCTTTTCCAAGCATTCACAAAATTATTTAATGGAATAAGCCACATTTTCATGCTATTCCTTCCACACATTAAGCATGTATGTATGCATACCACATATTCAATAGTCATGTTTCCACACTATTCCATCAAATATGTTAATTATCCAATAAATAACTTTTAATTCACTTTTTCAAGCGAAACTAAAAGTCTAAACAACAATCAATTATTAAATAATTAATTGAAGATATTAATAAAGTTGAGTAATTAAAATATCCAAATAAACAAAAATTCATTAAGCAACAAAAATAAATACATATATTAAGATTGAGTTCAACAAACAACCTAGAAATGGGTTCTAGCTATCCATAAATATAAACAATGAAATCCAAATACAAGAGAAATCCATAGAATTTAAGGGGGGCAAAAATAGAGGAAAGAAATGATATAATTAATCCCTTGAAAAATATTGATTCTTCAATAGATTCTAGTGAAGGAGGTAATCTAGGTAGACCTCCACTTTTCAATGGGCATAACTATGCCTATTGAAACTCGTAGATGCAAGCCTTCTTCTAGTCCATGTGAGATCGAGTTTGAGGATAACACTATAAAAGTAGAGTTAAAATGATTAAAATGGCATAATTTATGTTTAATTTAGTCAATGTAGGTGAATTAATGGCAAACATAGTGAAAATGTGTCAAAACGGGCAAAAAGTAGTCTAGGTAGCAACAGAGATTTTCTTAAGACACGACGCATATAGTGCTAGACAAATGGTTGGAAATAGGGAGAGACAAGCTACAGCATGATCCATTTTGGACCGCAATGCACCTAGAGGACAAAGGATTCTAGAGATACTTGTGCTATAGTGGAGGAAAAGTTGAGTCGCGATGCAATTCACCCATAATTAGATCTGAGAGACTTTGGCTGTGGTGCGAAATTACTTAGGCTGCAACGCGAGTAGTTTTTCAGATTGTCCAACGACTTGGCTCATGGCATGCACTATCTTAGGTCGCAGTGCGCATTGGCGTGTGTGTGAAATATGGCCAGAATCTACAGTATCTTATTTTGGACTATTTCCTATTTGACAAGTTTTCTACTTGAACTACAATTGTTTGTAACCTAAAGCACTCAGCCTATTAATACAACAGTTAAATGGCCAAGCAATTCATTCAACACTTTTGTACACTAACCTAAATATTTAAAGAAAGAGGCATCAGATTAGAAAATAAGGTAAATCAAGAGAAATATTTAAGATTGAAGGTGTTAGAGTGTAGTTCTACTATGGTGACAGTCGGGGGAGATCGATTTCCTGCATGACAAGTGGAGATTGATTTTATCTTTCTCTACCCTTTTTGATTTTATCTATTCTCTTGTATTTTCTTATTGTCTTGGGATTTTATAAAATATGATTATGTATAGTTAAACTTGTTGTTAGAGTTCTTTTGAACTCAATCTTTTTATATAATGAATTAGTTTGTTTCTCCATTCCAATGTGAATGCAAATTAAATTATATTATTGAATCAAAATTTCATGTCATTAGTTGTCTAATTAACAATTATACTATAGAGACAATTAGGTAGCTTTGAGAGAAGTATATAATTGTTTATGTTGATTGAATTGCATAAATGGTTTCTAGATTGAGAGGTACAATTCATGTGTATGTGGTTGATAATTGACATTCTTAATCAATAGTAGTCTAATCTAATCGCCATGAGAGTGTGATTAGGTTAAATTACTAAATTGTGTGTAGTTTACTTAAGAGATCAATGCATGTATAGGTTAGAGTCAATTGATCCTATAATTTATTTGGCAATTGCTTGGGATGGTACTTTTATGTGTAGGTAATTGAGGGATAGATCCTATGATGCTTTTGTACTTAATTTGTTAGTGTGATTTTGCTGGATCAAGTAGTATAAACATTAGGTTTTTTATTATTTTAGTTATTTTTACCTATGAATTATAGTTAACCTAAATAATTTAATGTAACTGTAGTTCAATACTCAACCCCTTATTAATCCAATCCTCATGGATAAGAGAACTCGATCTTTAAATACGTATCACTTGTATGCGTCTCGTGTACTTACGGTTTAGCGTGAACATTTGTTTCAAGTAAAGAATGGTTGGTGATAAGTGCTCGGAAAGCACTAATATTTCGTGATTTATTGCGCTTAATTATTTAAAAATAGATTTGTTATTATTGTTTATTTGACTATTTTTCATAAATCTATCAATTCGGAATCCTGGGTATGTTTTAGTGTATTTTATGTGTTTTTAGCGTCAAAATGAGTTGAATAATGCAAATGCACAAAGACGGAACAATTGCAACGCTCGGATCACGAGTTACGGACAAAACGAGACAAATATGTAAGCCTTACATAACGAGCAAGCACATATGTAAAGGGGTAAATGTGAAGAAAGGAAAAGCGACGCGCGCCGCAGCGAGGAAAATGTATGCCATGGCGGGGAGCTCTCGTGTTTTTACCAATATTTCCAATTTTTGTGTTGCGCCACGGCATGCATTTGTTGCGCCTATTCCTATTGTAATTAGGATTTGTGTAAACCCTTACATCTATAAATACCCCCTCTAGACTCCAACTTTGAGACAACTTTTACACACAACAATTTTGCGTGTAAACAAGAGATCTAATCAGTTTTAGGAGCTTTGCCACACTCAACGAAGCAAGAGAAACCATTCTAAGGATCCAAGGAAGCCATTAACAATTGAAGATCAAGCTTTTGGAGAAGAACGTCATCCCATCCATTAGCGGTATTTAGATCTAGGATTTCCTTGTTGTTATAGAATTCTATTTTCTTCTTCTTTCGTTGAAGTGTATGATCATATTATATTTGTCTATGAATTTTAATATGAACATGAGCAGCTAATTTCATTATGGATGTTTAGTTTGTGTTGCCATGTTTGCTAGAATTGTTTATGGTGAATGTTTTATTGATTTAATATAAATGAATTACCTTTTGATTAAGAGCATGTTTAGATATTTAATTATGAATTTTCATGGGCCAATTTGATATTCATAGTTAGGTTGAAAAATCTGAGAATATAGTTTTAGGAACGTCACCTTGACTTTATTCCGAAACACTTAGAAGGAGAACCCTTCCACGAGGCTTGGGACACATTCAAATTTCTTTTGATACAGTGTCCACATCATCACTTTTCGTTGCAGCTACAGAATCAGTTTTTCTACGACGGATTGACGCTACAATGTCAATTCACAGTTAACAGCGCTACAAGAGGAGCTATGGGTGAGAAAACAGCGGATGAAACTTACGAACTATTTGAGATGTTGGGAGCCAATTCCCAACAAAAGAGCGCTACGGGAAGAAGAACTGGAGTCCACGAATTAGGCTCCAACAATGAAATGGCCATGCAACTTGCTGAATTGACGAAACAAGTGCAACTTCTCACAACCTCCAATGTTAATCAAATGCCAAAACACGAGGTAAATGGAGTTTATGGTTCATATGGACATGGAGCTAGCGTTATTTCTTTTGCAGGTGATCCTTATACAGGTACTACTAAAAAGGCAAATTTAATGCAAGGGTACCAACCTAGACCTAGGAACGACCCTTATTCAAATACCTACAACCCTGGATGGAGGAATCACCCTAACTTTGCTTGGAAACAAAACAATAGCCAACAATTTGTCCAAAACCAAACACAAGGCCAAAATGTAAACCGATAATTTCCACAAAATAAACCAACCGTAGAGAAAATCCTAAATAATTTCATACACTCCTGTAGTGGAAGGATGGACTCTATGAAAGCTTCAATGAAAAGAGTGAAAATGCAAGTAGGGCAGCTAGCGGAACAAATGTACAAACAAGAGACGTAAAAGCTGCTCAGTCAACCAGAACAAGCCAAAGCTGTCACAGTTCTTCGAAGTGGTAAGATCGTTACTAAATATTTACTTGAACTTTCTAATGATTTATCTTATAGTGCAGGTAACATGGAAGATGACAATAATGTTTCTAAGGAATTGGAGGAGAGAGGTGACAAGCATGAAGAGCCTTCAAAGGCGACAATTGGAGCGTCATCTAACCCACCTAAGCTACACAATTCATCGGAGCCATACCGACCACCTGTACCATTTCCACACTGTTTAAAGGACAGTAAGCAAGATAAGTAGTTTTTTGATTTATTTAACATGCTCTCTAAAGTTAATATAAATTTACCATTGTTAGATGTAATTAGAAACGTGCCTTCTTATGCTAAATTTTTCAAAGAACTAAACACTAAGAAAAGAAGGTATGAGCTTAATGAAAGAGTAATCGTGTCTGAAATTACTAGTGCGGTGCTTCAACGCAACTTACCCCCTTAGTTAAAAGATCCAGGTAGTTTTATTATTGATATTACTATGGGGGATAGGAAAGTAGCTAAGGCTATGCTTGATTTAGGTGCTAGTATCAATTTGATGCCTTACTCGATTTTCTTGCAGCTAGGTTTGGGAGAGCTAAAACCAACAACCATGTCCCTTCAACTTGCGGACAGATCTGTTAAATATCCAAAGGGCATGGTTGAGGACTTACTTGTACAGGTAGATAAGCTAATCATACCTGTTGACTTTGTGGTTTTAGACATGCAGGACAATCCATCTTTGGACAAGGAGCACACCATCGTTGGACAAGGCTCTAGGCAACTATCCCTATATCGTAGCCCACCAATAGTAGTGGATTCTATTGGGCTCGACTTACAACTTGGAATCAATAGGCATATTAACTAAGTTCATTTCATATAAAAATTGTTGTTTGAATACTTAAGTTATATCAAATTAAAAATGACCTTGTCAAGGGTAGTTGTTTTGTAGTCCCATTGCACAATGAAGTTCTCTGTTCTAGTACCTATGTGTTAAAGTTAAAACTGAAATAGACATAGGAGCACAGATCCTTCATCTCATTTCAAAAATGGTTTAAAGTCTAAATAAGGGATCATTGTTTGCTTTTCTTAGTGATTTTTGTTACTAACTTATCTAGTTTTGTAGGTATAACTCTCCATGCCTTACCAGAAGGAGAGGAAGAATCCCTGAACCAGAAGGTATAACTTTTCATGCACACAAGAAGGAACCCACAAGGTGACTAAGGCCTCTGGACAACGAGTTAGAAAGGACAATTTAGAAAATCAAGAGCACACAAAGGCGAGTAGTCACATCTCAAGAAGAAAGTGTTAGTGTGGGTGAGTCTGAGAGTTCAAGGGTACATCAAGAAGAGCACATATTAGTAGAGATTGAAGAAGAAGAAGAAAAGGAGGAGGAACAAGTAGTAATTCAAATTCCAATGGCTCAAAAAATTCGAGCTTTATCCAATCCAGTTAGAGGAGGAGCTGCACCTCTTTGTATCACTTATCCTAATCCTGGCAATGGACTTACAGTTGAGATTGAATTGAAGAGTGGATTCTTGCATCATCTACCCAAGTTTCATGGACTCAACAATGAAGATCCAAATTACCATTTGAAAGAGTTTGAGTTCATATGTGGAAGCATGTGCCCTAAGGCAGCTGACCCTAATATTCTAAGGATGAAAGCCTTCCCATTCTCTTTGGAAGGCAAGGCTAGGACATGGTTGTTTGAGCTAGAGTCTAACACTATCAACACTTGGGAGAGGATGGAGGCTGAATTTCTGACCAAGTACTTCCCAGCTTCTAAGGTCACCATCTTGAGGAAGAAAATAAGTGGAATTCAGCAAAGTTCTGATGAAACCTTCTGCACTTATTGGGAGAGATTTAAGGCATTGGCGGTAGCATGCCCTAACCATGGATATAGAGAAGATGCTCTCCTCACATATTTCTATGAAGGACTTGACCCTTCCGAAAGGAGTCTCTTAGATGCTGCTGCTCAAGGATCTTTCCAAGATAAGAAACCAGCAGATGCTAAGGAACTTTTGGCTCAATGTGCTCTAAATTGTCAACAATATGAGGGAGCTACTAGGGATGGTATTAAGGTGAACTCTAACTCTGCTCTTGAAAAGAAGGTGAACGAAATCTCTACCATGTTAGCCCAAATATGCAAACAAACCAAGGAGTCCCCATGGCACAAGTGTGTGGTGTGTGTTCTATACAAGGGCATCCAACAGATCAATTCCCTCAACCAATTCAGAATGGAGGCTGGGAGACCTTAAATGCTATTGGCTTTCAAGGGAATCAAGGAGGACAAAGGTACAATCCCTTCTCAAACACTTACAATCCAGGGCTCAAAGATCACTCCAAATTTAGATGGTCCAACAATGATAATGTTTTGAACCCTCAACAACAAGGGCAACCCTTCTCACGCCCTTCGGGTTTGTATACAAGGCCTCAGGTACCTCAAACTTTTGGTCCTATAAATTCTACTAAAGTTAACTATGATGATATCTTAAAGTCTCTTGCTCAAGGGCAACAGAGTTTAACAAATGTCACTGAGGCTTTAGCTACAGGTCAAAAATCACATTCCATTGAACTTATAGATATCAAGAAGCAATTGGGACAAGTAGTGGATTTCATGGGGAAGATTCATGAGACTGGGAAACTACCAAGCCAAACTGAACCCAACCCTATCATAGAACATGCCAAGGTGATGGAAACTCAAAGTGGTAAAGTTTTACAAGATCTTTTAAAAGCCCATAAGAAATCCCAAGTGACCCTTATTAATGATGAGAACATTGAAGCCCGACAGAATGGACTAGAAGTAGACCCTGCTACTTCAAAGGTCAAAACTCAACCACCCAAGAACTCTGGGGTGTCAAAAGGTAACAATGTTAACTCTGAGAATTCAGTTAACACTAACAAGTTTGCTTGTGTTCCCTTTCCCAACAAATTTGCAAAGACTAAGAAGGATGAGCCTGATCAAGCCATTCTTGAAATTTTTAAAAAGGTGAAAGTGAACATGCCCTTGATTGAATGTCTCAAGCAAGTATATTCCAAGTTTCTTAAGGATCTATGCACCACAAGGAGGCAAACTCGTGAGAAAGAGGTGGTAAAAATGAATGAAACAGTGTCTGCAATCTTGCAAAGGAAATTGCCTCTTAAGTTGAAGGATCCAGGGATTTTTTCTGTCCTTTGTGTGATTGGTAACACTAGGTTTGAGAATGTTATGCTAGACTTAGGAGAATCCATCAATGTTATGCCTTATAGTATTTATCAATCTCTAAGTCTAGTAGCATTAAAGAAAGATAAGGTTATCATTCAATTGGCTGATCGATCTAACAAACACCCATTGGGGTATGTAGAAGATGTTCTTGTGCAGGTTAATGAACTCATCTTTCCTGCAGATTTCTACGTTCTAGACATGGAAGACTCACCTATGGAATCAACTCCAATGCTCTTAGGTCAACCTTTCATGAGAACAGCAAGAACCAAGAACGATGTATATGAAGGATCACTCACCATGGAGTTTGAGGGAGAAATAATAAACTTCAACATCTTTGAAGCTATGAGGTATCCACTTTCTAAGGTTAAACCTTATTGTTCTGTTGATATGCTAGATGAACTAGCACAAAGGTTCTCTCAAGCCATGAACGAAGATGAGTTGGCAACAATTATCTCTCAAAGAGTTGGATACAATGAGAAAGGCAAAATGATGCCAATAGATGAGTTATTGGAGGACACTGAACCATTTGTGATTGAAACTATAGCCTCCCTTGAGAATCAGCATGTTCAAACTATACCAAGGTATGGCTCTCTATCTTTATTTGTTCCTGTTTCTACTAACAAGTTGTTACCTTCAATTGAGCAAGCTCCAGAACTTGAACTCAAGCCTCTACCTGACCACTTGAAGTATGCATATTTGGGAGAAAATGAGACCTTACCAGTCATTGTGTCATCAAAATTGGAGGATAGACAAGAAGCAAAGCTCGTGGAAGTGTTAAAGAAGTATAAAACTGCAATTGGTTGGACCTTGGCAGATATTAAGGGAATTAGTCCAACAACTTGTGTCCGCAGAATTTTGCTAGAAGATGGCGCCAAGCCTATCATAGAGGCCCAAAGACGTCTCCATCCCCCTATGATGGAGGTAGTGAAGAAGGAGACTATCAAGCTCTTAGATTGTGGAGTCATTTACCCTATCTCTGACAGCAAATGGGTCTCTCCAATTCAAGTTGTTCCCAAGAAAAGTGGTGTGACTGTTGTAAAGAATGTTGATAATGAGCTTGTGCCTCAAAGAGTTGTTACTAGATTTCGTATTTGCATTGATTATAGGAAGCTCAATGCCACCGCAAGGAAGGACCACTTTACCTTACCCTTCATTGATCAGATGCTCGAAAGGTTAGCTGGTTATCCTTCCTATTGTTTCTTGGATGGTTATAGTGGTTATAATCAGATTTGTATCTCTCAAGAAGATCAAGAGAAGACCACTTTCACTAGCCTATCGTCGTATGCCCTTTGGTTTGTGCAATGCCCCATGTACATTTCAACGTTGTATGCTATCCATTTTCTCTGACTACGTTGAAAGCATTATTGAAGTCTTTATGGATGACTTTAGTATTTTTGGTAAGAATTTTGATGCAAGTTTGGAGAATTTGGAACTCATTCTCAAGAGATGTATTGAGACTAACCTTGTTTTAAATTGGGAAAAGTGCCACTTCATGGTGACACAAGGGATTGTTCTAGGCCATATAGTGTCTGCTAGAGGGATTGAGGTAGATAAGGCTAAAGTTGATCTTGTGCGTCACTTACCTTGCCCCACAACTGTGAGGGAAGTTCGTTCCTTTCTTGGTCATGCAGGTTTCTACAGGAGGTTTATCAAGGATTTTTCTAAGATAGCCAGACCCTTGTGTTCACTACTTCAAAAGGATGTAGCTTTTGTGTTTGAAAAGAAGTGCAAGGAAGCTTTTGAGAATCTCAAAGAGTTATTGACAACTGCTCCTATCATGTGCCCTCCAGATTGGTCATTACCCTTTGAATTGATGTGTGACGCCTCAGACTATGCTATTGGCGCAGTTTTGGGACAAAGGAAGGACAAAAAGCCCTATGCTATCTATTATGCCTCCAGGACTCTTAATGATGCACAATTAAATTATTCAACAACAGAAAAAGAGCTCATTGCTATTGTTTTTGGTTTAGATAAATTTCGTTCTTATTTGTTGCAAACTAAAGTTACTGTTTACACTGACCATGCAGCACTTAAATACCTCATGACAAAGAAGGATTCAAAGCCAAGGCTAATCAGATGGGTGCTTCTACTTCAGGAGTTCGATTTTGAGATCAAGGATAAGAAAGGAAGTGAGAACGTCGTGGCTGATCACTTAAGTAGAATTACTCATGAGGGAGAAGCCCTACCATTGCAAGAATCATTCCCAGATGAACAACTCTTTAGGATTGAGGTAATGGATCCTTGGTATGCAGACATTATCAATTATATTGTAACTAAAGAATTCCCTGCTGATTTACCTCATGCTAGTAGAGAGAGACTTAAGTCTCAAGCTAAGCATTATTTGTGGGATGAACCCTATTTGTGGAAACATTGTGCTGATCAAATAATTAGGAGATGTGTCCATGATCCTGAACAAAGATCCATACTTGCATTTTGCCATTCTGAATCTTGTGGTGGCCATTTTGGAGCTCGTAGGACAGTCCTTAAGGTGTTAGATAGTGGATTTTATTGGCCTACCATTTTTAGGGATGCATATAAATATTGCATGACGTATGATCGATGTCAAAGGATAGGAAAATTAGTCCACGAGATCAAATGCCTCTACATAATGTGAGTCCTGTGGAAATTTTTGATATACGGGGAATTGATTTCATGGGACCTTTCCCTTCCTCAAATGGTTTCATGTATATTTTGTTAGCTGTGGATTATGTCTCAAAGTGGGTGGAAGCAAAAGCCACTCGGACTAATGATTCTAAAGTTGTTGCAGGATTTTGAGGACTAACATATTTAGCAGGTTTGGAATGCCTCGAGTGCTCATTAGTGATGGTGGTTCTCACTTCTCTAATCGGACGATTGAAGCTTTGCTTAAGAAATATCACGTCACCCCTAAGGTTGGAACGCCTTATCATCCACAAACTAGTGGACAAGCTGAAGCTTCAAATCGAGAAATCAAGAGAATTTTGGAAAAGACTGTCGGGCTAACATGAAAGGATTGGAGTTTCAGACTTGATGATGCATTATGGGCGTATCGGACAGCTTACAAAACACCAATTGGGATGTCTCCATTCAGAGTGGTTTATGGGAAAGCTTGTCATCTACTAGTTGAGCTTGAACATAAAGCATGGTGGGCGGTGAAGAAATTTAATGTGGATATTGATGAAGCAGGTCTGCATAGAAAGCTTCAGCTGAATGAGCTTGATGAGATAAGAAATGAAGCCTATGACTCTGCATGGTTGTACAAGGAACGGACTAAGGCATTTCATGACAAGATGATTAGAAGAAAGTATTTCACCATAGGACAGAAAGTCCTTCTCTACCATTCCAGACTTAAACTTTTTCCTGGTAAGTTGCGTTACCGTTTGTTGTTACTAATGTTTTTCCCAATGGAGCAGTGCAGATAAAGAGTACAACAACAGGAAATGAATTCAAGGTGAATGGCCATTGATTGAAACCTTACTATGAGAGTTTTGAGTTGCAAGCTGTGGAGGAAATGAATCTCAAAAACCCGCCATCCATTTAATAAGTGCGAATGAAGAGTCTAGACTGAAAACTATAAACATTAAGCACTACTTGGGAGGCAACCCAATTCATTCAAAAGCTGTGGAGGAGCCATCAAAAGCAGATTTACAATTCTATCCCTCTACTTCTTTTGATTGAACTATATATGTTATTTAATTATTTTATTTGATTTTTATTGTGAATATCTTCACCATTTCTATATTCTAGAGGACAATGTAGAGTTTAGGTGTGGGGGAGGGATTTATATGTTAGTATGTTTTTAATTCATCTTTTAACAAAATCTAAAAAAAAAAAAAATTCCTTGCTTTTTAGGTTAGTTTTGAGTCTATTTGTTTTGTGTTGAGTCTTAGGATGCCCTTAACTGTCTAGGATGAGCATATCTTTGAAATTATGGTTGAAAGATGAACACAAGATCAAAATGATTTCTACATGCTATTCTTTGGTTAATTGGGAATCATATGACTTGTAGTAGATGAGGAGTTGAACTTTGGTACAGATTTTGAGCATACTAAGACTTGTTTTGATTCATATGGACCCTTATGTGAGCTTTTGAGCCTATATATGCGTTCTTTGTTGAGAGTTGATATGAAATCATAAATTCTTTGGCTATAATCTATTGTTAAACCTCATTGTTCCTTCAAATTTAATCGATTGCATGTCATAGAATTACAATAGACTAGAGAGTTTACTAGAACTTGTTTCTGTGATTTTCAAAGCTTTGAATCATAATATGCCCTGATTTTGGAAAGGATAAAGGCACCTAGGATATCCACCATTACTAAATTACCATGTGTCTCCATTTGTGTTCACAAGATGCACACCCGTTAGTTTTAACTCCATTGATCTTTACATGTGAAGAACCTTTGTTTCATTAACCATAATATCTCTCTACCATGAGTTTAGTGCAGTATCCCTCTACCCCGATCAAGTAGGGCGTAACTTTATTATCTTTGTGGAGATGTGTTATAAAACAAGTGTGGGGGTGTTAAAAGAAAAGGCAAAAAGAAAAAGAAAATTCATTGTGGGCCGTGAAGGTTGAAAAAGAAACATAAAAGAAAAGTATTTGCTATAAAAAGAATAGTGGGATCAGATTGTATCATCTAAATGAAAGCTATGTCCTAATTTTCAACGTATGTTTGTTCCCACATTTAAGAATGATGTTTGTGCCTAACATGATGAAATCTTGCCCTTAATGGTGTTATAAGATGGGTTATATGTGCTCTAATAGATCTTTGAATTCTTTATCCATTCATTTCATAAAACCCTAGCCTAGCCCTATTACAATCCTTATCAAGTCCTTTTTGATCCTTAAAATGGGCAACCCTTGATCTGTTGGAGATTATTCATAGAAATGAGCATATGGTTAAGGTCTATTTGTGCACGTAATTGATATCCTTCATGAGGTTTATTAAAGTTTTTTTTTTCTTTCACTAAAGTGCCTTTGTTTCTTATATATGTGAGTTATTTGTTGCCTTACAATTTGTTCTCTCACATATCATTGAGTGAAAAGCTTTTAAGCATGGGCCTTACATCTAAGTGAAAATAAAGTGCATACCTTGGTGAGGATAAATCTAAACTTGTCTGAAACATGTTCAGCTCCATTGATTCACCATTGTTCTACCATGTCTTACTTGCTCATATGAGGATCATGCATGCCATTTAAACTCTCGAATTTCTTGTTTTGATTTTTGATTAAGTGTTAAAATCTTAATGCCATAAGAGTACAGATTTTGAGACAAATGTTAAGGGAAATAAAGTTAGTTTATTTTTTTTTTTAGTCTATTAGTAAATGAAGGTCTTGGTTGATGTTTTGCTAAAGGACTAGCAAAAGCTAAGTGTGGGGGAATTTGATAGGAACACTTTGTGTGACATTTTTAATGTATTTCCTTACTTATTTGGTTACACTTTGATCTTAATTGTGTTACTTTTAACTTAGTTTGTTGAAATGAGTTCATAGATAGCATTGGTGTGTAAAAATGAGCAAAAATGAAGTTTTTGAGCTTTTCTTGTTTAATGTAACTTTTCTTTTCTTATAAATTCTTAATTCTTTTGTAGGGAATTTGCATTATCATCATCAAATTGGAGATTTTAGGGCTTGTTACACTTGAAAAGGAAGGAGTGGAGGCCAAGAGACAATCAAAATAAAACTCAAATTTGAAGGAAATCAGAATTTTGACAGATTTCGTAGTCCAACTTCGCAGGGCTCTACCAAACAACTCCGAACTCCAAAAATCATGAATGTGGTGTCATTGGAAAGCCCTACATGTCTAGTTTCCAGAACCTCCAAGAACTTGATCATATATATTTTGATGGCTGAGATATTCCCATTTTAGTAATCTAAGGTCAATCTATCCGAAAACTTGGATTTTGAATTCAACTCAAAAGAACACACCAAGTCCCACATCGAAATTAGAGCAAAGATTAGCAGAAAATTATTCTATAAAGGAGGTATAATGAGTCCCACATTGGAAAAAGAAGAGAAGATATCCAACCAATTCTCCTATATAAGGAGCAAGGCTCCACCTCTCAAAATCATCTCTTCATTTGCATTAACTTTAGAATAAAAGATTATTATCAAGATTTCTCAAGGACGTAAGGATCATCATCAAGACTTCTCAAGCTTCAAAAGTGTAATATTTATGTTTATTATTTTTAAATATTTTTCTTATTGTATTGAAGTTATTTGTTTTGGATTCTTTTATTGGAAATATGATTTATTTGCTATATGTCTTGTTTATTTTCATATTTGATTAAAGCATTAAATTTGATTGTTAATGATATGTAGTTATGAATTCATGAACTATGATTATGTGTAAGAATTTTCACTCTAATTTAGATATGTAGTCTTATATGGTTCGAAATATATAGGATTTATATATCATTGGTAGTTAGTAGTACTACATATGAACGTTTTCTATGTGGTGATGAAAAGTATCATATTGCCTATTAGGATTCTCATAGGGCGATCCTTATGAGGTTCTAATCAAAAGGTGAAACTTGTAAAAGTGTGTGTGAGGATTGCAAGGTAATTATTTATGGTTTGACACCCATAGTCTTAGCTTGTATTCGAACTATATTCATGAAAGCTTAATGATCTACTTTGATTTTCATATGGTTAGACGTTTCTGCTATGTTTAAGTCGGATAAAATATCTAGGTAATGGACGTTTCCTATATCTTAGAGAATTTAGAAGAATCTGTTGGGTATTTGAGGTCGTTGCCCTTATTCTCAAGGGCACCCATAGTCTTATGCATGCTTATGGGATTGAATTCGTTGCTATTAGTCATGACAATCTAATTGAATGCTTGGTTATCTATGGTCGTGTGAATGGAGATGATCAATTGTATATAATTTTTGTTTTGCTTTTAATTAAAAACCGATTCCAAAATCCCATAAATTCTTGTACACATTATATATTTGTGAATATTTATTATACTAACACTTATTGTAGGTGTCCCTTCAGTCCCCGGTCCCTAACGATCCCTTATTTGTCCATTACTACATTGATAGGGTTATTGATATGCAAGTAATTGCAGGTTTATCGGTAAACCATTTATGGCCACTACCCAAACCATCATTGATGTCCAAAGTGGAAAGTTGACAATGACAGTCTTGGGAGAGACTGTGCATTTTAAGATTTTTGATTCATCTCCTTACCCTTCTATATCTACTATTGATGAATGCTCTTTTGTAGAATGTTTAGATCCAATAATTCATGATACTTTTGTGCATGCTAGATTAGATGATAAATTAGAGGTAGCACTTACAGTTGGAGAGGTAGATGACATCTTAGACTATGAGGCTAGGGAGTACAGTGATCTATTAGATAATGCCATATCATTAGATGACACTAATACACCCTTAGATTTATTAGATGTCCCACATAATGATGAGATTGTTCCACCTGAATTAGAACTTAAGGAACTACCTAAGCATCTAAAATATGTCGTTTTGGGAGAGAATGAGACCTACCCTGTTATTATTTCATCTACACTCACCCAAAACCAAGAGGAGAAATTGATTGGAGAGCTTAGGAAGTATAAAAAGGCAATAGGATGGAGTATTGGGGACATTAGAGGCATTAGTCCAGCAATGTGTATGCATAAGATAAATTTGGAGGACAATGTCAAACCAGTTAAAGAAGCACAAAAGAGACTGAACCCAATCATGTAAGAGGTCGTTAAGAAAGAGGTTTTGAAACTCTTAGCAGTAGGGGTAATTTATCCAATTGCTGATAGTAAATGGGTTAGTCCCGTTCATGTGGTACCTAAGAAATCTGGAATAACCGTGGTTAAAAATGAGAAAGATGAATTAGTGCCTACTAGGATAATTACGGGTTAGAGGATGTGTATTGATTTTCAAAAGCTGAATTTGTACACCAAAAAGGATCCCTTCCCCCTCCCCTTCATTGATCAAATGTTAGAAAGACTAGTTGGGCACGATTTCTATTACTTTTTGGATGGTCTTTCAGGTTATTATCAGGTACCCATCGCTCCGGAGGATCAAGAGAAAACCATATTCATATGCCCATTCGGAACTTTCGCTTTTAGGATAATGCCATTTGGACTATGCAATGCACCCACCACCTTTCAGAGATGTATGATGTCGATCTTTTCAGACATGGTGGAGAAATTCATTGAGGTATTTATGGATGACTTTTTAGTTTTTGGTAACTCCTTTGATAATTGCTTGCATAAATTGACTTTAGTGTTAGAACGATGCATTGCATGTAATTTGACACTTAGTTGGGAGAAAAGTCATTTTATGGTCCAACAGGGCATAGTGCTAGGACATGTCATATCTAGCAAAGGGATTGAAGTAGATAAGGCTAAGGTAGATTTAATTGCAAAATTGCTTCCACCTACATCTGTTAAGGGTATACGGAGTTTCTTGGGATATGCAGGTTTCTATAAACGGTTTATTAAGAATTTTTCCAAAATTAGTCGTCCATTATGTAATCTACTTTCCAAAGATACTTTGTTTGATTTTGATGATGAATGCCTTGTTGCTTTCAATGCTTTAAAAGATAGACTTACTTCTGCACCTGTTATTATAGCTCCTAATTGGTCTTTACCGTTTGAAATCATGTGTGATGCATCTGATGATGCTATAGGAGCTATTTTGGGGCAAAAAGTGGATAAACAATTACATGTTATATATTATGCTAGCAAAACACTCAATGATGCTCAAATTAACTACACCACCACTGAAAAAGAGTTATTAGCTGTTGTATTTTCACTTGATAAATTTAGGTCTTACTTGGTAGGAACTAAAGTTATTGTTCATTTGGATCATGCTGCTTTGAGATATTTATTGACTAAACCGAATGCTAAGCCTAGACTCATTAGATGGATCCTACTTTTACAAGAATTTGACCTAGAGATCAAAGACAAAAAAGGTAGTAGCTGATCATCTGTCTAGGTTAATTACTGAGTATGAACATGTTGAAGGTGAAAGTAAGGATACAATCATTGAAACCTTCCCTGATGAACAATTGTTTACAATAGGTTCGAATCCATGGTATGCTGACATTGTTAATTATCTAGCTAGTGGTATTTTGAGACCTAACATTACTTTTTAGGAAAAGAAAAGGCTTTTTAGTGTTTTCAGGAAATACTTTTGGGATGACTCGTATTTGTTCAAGTTATGTCAAGATCAAGTCATCCAAAGGTGTGTGCCCGAAGAGGAACATGAGAGCATCTTAACCTTTTGCCATGAGCTACATTGCGGGGGCCATTTTGGTGGTAAGAAAACGGCCATAAAGGTATTACAATCTGGTTTTTATTGGCCTGCTTTATTTAAAGATGCTAACATATTTTGTGTGAGATGTGATAGATGTCAAAGGACCGGTAACATAGGTAAGCGTAACGAAATGCCTTTGACGTCTAATCTTGTAGTAGAATTGTTTGACGTGTGCAGAATTGACTTCATGGGTCCGTTTCCCCCATCTTTTGGCTACACTTACATATTAGTCGCAGTTGACTATGTTTCAAAGTGGGTAGAAGCGATACCCACTAGAACTAATGACACTAACATTGTTGTTAAATTTTTAAAGGATAACATTTTTAGCAAATTTGGCACACCGAGAGCGATCATTAGTGATGGAGGCAGCCACTTTTCCAATAGACTCTTCGATGGGCTTTTGAAAAAGTACAATATTTCTCATAGAGTGGCTACCCCATACCATCCCCAAACTTCGGGGCAAGTGGAAGTGAGCAACCCTTAAGGAGAGATTGGTCAGTTAAGTTGAATGATGCCTTGTGGGCATATCGTACAGCATACAAAACTCCAATTGGTATGAGTCCCTACCAGTTAATTTTTGGTAAAGCATGTCACTTACCCGTTGAGCTAGAGCATAGGGCTTATTGGGCTATTAAGAAGCTCAACATGGACATGGAAAAAGCTAGGGAAAAATGACTACTCCAACTGAGCGAACTTGAGGAAATTCGGGACGAAGCTTACGAAAATGCCAAAATCTACAAGGAGCGTACTAAGCGCTATCACAACAAAGGGCTCCTCGGTAAGTATTTCGTTCCCAGAATGAAAGTTCTATTATATAATTCATATTTGCGTTTGTTTCTAGGAAAACTTCATTCTAGGTGGAGCGGACCGTAAACAATTACAAACGTACTTCCACACGGAGTAATCGAGTTGCTCAATCCGAAAATGCAAGAACCATTTAAGGTAAATGGGCATCGTGTCAAGCCATACTTGGAAGGAGACAATTTGAAAAGCATCGAAATAATATGTCTCCTCAATGAATAAACACGAGAGCAGCCACGTCTTGCTAAGACATTAAACTAAGCCCTTAATAGGAGGCACCCATTCGGCATTGTATTTCTTTCGTTTTTTTTATTTCTTTTATTATTTTTATCATATTTTTATTTTTAAAAATTTTTCAAGGCAACGAGGACATTTCCAAGTTTTGGTTGGGGGTGGATGCGTTGCACGTTTTCAAATTTTCCAAAAAAATCAAAATTTTTCAAAAAACATGTGTGCACCGCGGCGGGGTAAAATTTGTGCTACGGCGTGGTACTTCCTGTTTCAAAACAAATTTTCAAAAAAAAAATTCATGCAGTAGCGGGGAATATTTGTGCCACAGCGCGCCTCTAAAAAATTGCCAGAAAAGGCACTCGGGCAATTTCAAACACAATTCAAATTCATTTCAAAAATTTTCCCTCATTTTCTCTCCACTCTCCTCTCCAATTTCTTCCAAAATACTCACCAAAATTTAAACTTTACTCCACCAATTCTTCAATCCAACATTGCTAACACCTTTTCATCATTCAATTTCATCAGATTTGCTCCAAGGATCATGATTCTCTCCAATTCAAGAATTAGGGTTTCAAGCAAAAATTTGGGGGTTTTCCTTCAAGACTTCAATTGCATTCCAAAGAGGTAAAATTCGTCACATTTCTGCTTCAATTCAATAATAATTTTCTAGAAATTGTGATGTCTGAAATTTGAAATTAAGTGAGAATTTTGGACATGAAGAGAGCAAAATTTTTGGGTTTTTCTGAAATTAAAGTTGTTGGTTGAATTTATTTAGTTTAAGAATTGAAATGGCCCCAAAAAGAAAGGCTAGTGAAAGTAGTCGTTCTATGGGGAAAGGAAAAGTGGTTGAGGATAGGAATTATGACGCCTCTTGGTTTGTTAGCCGAGAAGCGCAAGAGCGATACGAAGGTGTCGCCAAAAGAAATAAGGGATTCGTAAATGAGAGAGGAATGGAATTTGGCCAAGTGGGAGTAATGGGGATATCTGATATAATTGAGAGATTAGGATGGAAGAAATTTGCATACGCCCCAAAGGCAGGTGTGAGTTCGCTAGTCCGAAAATTCTACGCGAATGTCTCGGAAGCTAGAGATGGAATGGTTTGGGTGAGGGGCGTTGAGGTCCCCTTTAATAGGACTGTGATCAACTCGTACTATGAGTTAAGGGACATTCAAAACAACGCGTATGAAACCTACTTAATGTAGGTTGATTACGACGAAGTCATTAAAACCTTGACCAATGGTTACGGTGAGTGGGAATACAAGGGGGATATGGTAAATATTTTTCAAGCCAAGCACCTAAGAACCCATTCCCGAATTTGGCAATACTTTGTTTGCTCTAGGTTAATGCCAACCCGTCATTACAGTACAGTCGATCGAGAAAGGGCTATCTTGCAATTTGCCATAGAAACTGAGCCCTCCATAGACATGGGAATGGTAATACAACAAAGGGTTGTGTACTCAGCTGAGCACCACAACATTAGCTATTTCTTTCCCCAACTAATCACCGCCCTATATGTCAAACAGAGTCAAATACGACACGGGCGAGGTCTTATTACAGCCAGGTGAAACATTAACCTTCGCCTACATGCAACACCTGACAAGCGAAACAAAGGCTGGGCAAGGAAGTAGGAAGGGTGATCCTTCCAAGAACGCTTCTACAAGAGACAGGTTGGTAAACCTAGAAATGAAGGTTAATAAAATGCATCAATACCAAACCCAACAGCAAGCGTGGCTTAGTGATCACATAAAATATCAACATGAATACCAAGGTCTTCTACACCAAATGATTAGCTGCCAATTGACACATAGTGGAATAGACCTCACCCAATTCGAGCCACCTCCGCAATATCCGAAATGTGACTTTACTTTTAGACAACCAGCGGACCAATCTGAGGAGGACAATGAGCAACCCGAAGACATGGAGGACTGAGCCTCCTATTTGTAATTTTTCTTTGGTTTATCTATATTTTTATTTTTATTTTATTTCGGACTAATTTTCTTTTTCTTTTATTTTCCTTTATCTTTATTTTTCTTTGGATTGTTTAAGATTTCTAACTTTGTTTAATTTCTTTGTTTTTCATTTGATTTAGTTATAATTTAAATTTGGATTTGAGTTGTGATGCATATACTTTGAGGTTTCATACATGTTTCTTGCACAATAAATGCTTCATCATGAGAAAAGCGAGGAATAATGAACCGGAGCATACGTGTAATGTACACTATCTCGTACGAAAGGGGGGTAACTTCTCTTACTTCTTTTCTTAATTTCTTTTGTTTTTCTTTTTGACATTGAGGACAATATAGGAATTAGGTTGGGAGTGGGAAAAATATTCCATGAGCATGAAACTAGACCAAATTTAAATTTTTAACTTTTGTCACTTGAATTTTGTTAGGTTAGTGTCGTGTCCACTTGAGTCAATCCAGAAGTCGATGATATTAACATGATTGTAATGACAATGATATATGAAAGAAATTAAAATTTTACCTAAGTAAAGAGGCACATAAATGTTAGATTCATCTAGTTTGAGGATTTCGTGGTTTATGCGGTAGTTTGCATGGTTAGTATGACTATTTTAGTTTGTGTAATGTATGCATGTTTATGATATATTTTAAGTCTCAACAAGCTCTAGAACTCATTTGAAAACTCATTGAAGCGAAATAATAGAATCAAATGCCACTTAGAAAGTGATTTAGGCCATCTTTGGACCGTTTGGACTTTTCAAGCCTCCACGTATTATTTTATCGATAGTACACCCTTGAACTCAACATTGACATACGTTGTACTACCCTTAGTGATAAGAGTACTCAATGTAATATTTGATTTTCATGAGCAATTATGTTGTATTTATCTTGCTTCATCACAATAAAAAAAATGATGATGATTGAAATAATAAGCAAGAAAAGTAAAAGAAAGAAAATCAAGCAAAAAGATCCAAGGGACATATGGAATTTATAGGAGGATGAAAAAGAACACTTGGTGGAGAAAATTGAAAATAAGTTTGTGAAATAAAAAATACTCTTATCCTAGTAAAAATATCATTTTCGTACTTTCATAATCACACACCTAACCACAATACAAGCTTAATGAAGTCCTATTGATTCTAGGTAGTTTGATTTCTGTATTAGTGGAGATGGATTTGAAAAGTGAGCATATGGAGGTTGTAAGTGCAATTTTCATTCAAATTTTATTTGCACATTTGTGAGATATTAAAATGTAATCTATGAATATCATGCATGACACGATCAGATAGTGTAACTAACGAGCTTGTGGTTTGATTGGTTGTTCAAAATTCGATTACTAAGATGGGTTTGATATTTGGACTGTTTTTGAGCTTAAATGATTTTTAACTATTACGTATGCCATTCATTGTTGACAATTTTTGAGATATATGCATGGATTGATTCAAGTATGTTAGAGTCTTTATTTAGTTTTGTTAGCATGTTTGTGGGTATCATTACTAGAAACCCTCATGAGACTATAACTCATCTACTAGGGCTACCTAGGGGTTTAAAGGCTTGTTGCATATGCTAAATGCAACCGTGACAATCTACGGAAGTAATTTAGGTTAGTTTAGTTTATTCGTTTTATTTTAATTTTTAGATCGCTCCTCTTGCTAGAGACTAGCAAGAAGCTGGTTGGGGATTGTGATAAGTGCTCAAAAAGGACTAATATTTCGTGATTTATTGCGCTTAATTGTTTAAAAATAGATTTGTTATTATTGTTTATTTGACTATTTTTCATAAATATATCAATAAGGAATCACGGGTATGTTTTATTGTATTTCAGGTGTTTTTAGCGTCAAAATGACTTGAATAATGCAAACGCACAAAGACGAAACACTTGTAGCGCTCGGATCACGAGTTACGGGCAAAACAAGACAAATATGTAAGCCTTACATAATGAGCAAGCACATATGTAAGGGGGTAAATGTGAAGAAAGGAAAAGCGACGCGCGCCGCAGCGAGAAAAATGTATGCCACGGCGGGGAGCTTTCGGGTTTTTACCAATATTTCCAATTCTTGTGTTGCGCCGCGGCGGGAAAAATGCATGCCGCAGCGCGCCTATTCCTATTGTAATCAGAATTTGTATAAACCCTTACATCTATAAATACCCTCTCTAGACTCCAACTTTGAGACAACTTTTACACACAGCAATTTTGCGAGTAAACAAGAGATCTAATCAGTTTTAGGAGCTTTGCCACACTCAATGAAGCAAGAGAAACCATTCTAAGGATCCAAGGAAGCCGTTGACGATCGAAGATCAAGCTTTTGGAGAAGAACGTCATCCCATCCATTAGCGATATTTAGATCTAGGATTTCCTTGTTGTTATAGAATTCTATTTTCTTCTTCTTTCGTTGAAGTGTATGATCATATTATATTTGTCTATGAATTTTAATATGAACATGAGCAGCTAATTTCATTATGGATGTTTAATTTGTGTTGCCATGTTTGCTAGAATTGTTTATGGTGAATGTTTTATTGATTTAATATAAATGAATTACCTTTTGATTAAGAGCATGTTTAGATATTTGATTATGAATTTTTATGGGCCAATTTGATATTCATAGTTAGGTTGAAAAATTTGAGAATATAGTTTTAGGAATGTCACCTTGACTTTATTCTGAAACACTTAATCAAAGCTTCAAATTAGTGACTTAGTCATAGCATTAGCTTGATTGGTATAAATTTTCTTGCGCATAATTTGATTGCTATTTGATATACCCGATCGTAGGATGTTAATTAGTTAATCAATAAAGAGAATTATCCCGACCGTAGGCATTCTCGTAATTAAAAGGAAAGCCAGTAAATATTATTTATTTAGAACGTTCATGTTATTTCACCATTACTTTTCGATGCAAGCATGGCCAACCAAATTAAACGTCCATACATCCTCCATTGATTTTTAATCCATTTGAATTAATTGTGAGCTTTCGATATTATTTTTGTTTAATTATTCGTACAACTGATCTCGTTACAAACCAAAGTTTTACTAAGTTTAGGACTCTAGTTACTTAGAGTTTTAGTTTCTCTATTTAATTATTATTTTGTTTACTTTAGAACTCTATTTAGATTAAGAAAAAAGTTATTTAGAACCACTGCAATTCCTTGAGAGACCGACCTTAGAGGTTTGCTTGTCACTTTCTACGAGTGATTCGTACACTTATGAGTACTAAATTTATCACATCAGTTGGATTACTCCAATGAAAACTTAAGAGGATGGAATTTTCTTTCAATGGAAAAAGAAGAAAGTAAGAAGTGCAACTAGAACAGGAAAAGGCTGTATGCACTCATTAGAGCCATCACTCCAAAAGAGTACATTTCTGCTTGCACCACCTCCAAGGAAGCTTGGGACATCCTAGAATTAACACATAGGGTACCTCTGCAGTTAAAAAGTCTAAGTTTATGAGTCAGAAAAAAGATTATAAACTTCTTCAGATGGATGAAGATAAAACCTTCGATAGCTTTTATCGCCACTTCTCAAATATTATTAATACTTCCTACAATCTGGACTATCCAATTGACGAAGACCTTCAAGTTGAAAAGATTTCATGCCTTTTGCCACAAAGTTTTAGAGAAAAATTTATTGCCATTGAGACTTCCTTGAAAGAAGAACCATTAAAGGTTATGAGATTCATTGGTGATCTCTAGGCATTTGAAATACATCATCTCCTTTCCAAAATAACTTACTCTTCAACCGATAATGGAAAAACCCTTGTGCTAAAGACTACTACAAAGAGTTAAAGGGGTAAATAAAGTGTCCCTGTTGAAAGTGATTGACTCATCTACTTTAGATTAAGAAAAATTTGTTTTGCTGGCAAAATAGTTCAAGAAATCCCTTTGTAGCAAAAAGAATGCTCCAGGAAGATCAAAGAAAGAAAGCTCTAATTGGAGATATGTAAGAGCCAGAGTTGAAGACTCTAAAGTAGAACAAGAGAGACCTTAGTCCAGAGGTCAGGTTGGTTCGATTAGGTGTTATAAGTGTTGAAAACTTGGACACATTGCTACTTAGTATTGGTTGAAAAGGCAAGAATCTGGCAAAAAAGCCATAGTAGTAAAGGTTACTATTTCTAATAGTAGCCATAGTTAGGAAGAGAATGAAAGTAACTTTATTGCTTTCATAGCAACTAAAGACGATCTTCCCACTACGACCTCTCAATCTACCAGATTTCTTGATGAGGATGAGGATGAGGAGCTCTTGGACACATATAACAGGTTGCTCAAGGAGAACATCAAAATCGAAAAAGCAAGAAAAAAGGCTTTGGACAACCTTGAGGACAAAGCAAAGGAGTTGTGTGCTCTAAGAACTGAACTTGAGAAGAAAAAGTCTACTCACAACTAGGATAAGGTTGATCTCTCAAATAAATGTGAGGTTATACATAAAAGATATAACTATATGGTTACTAAGGTAGAAGCTAATAAATCAAGTATGAAGTTTCTTGAGCAGTCTTTAAAGAGTCTTCAAAGGATTGAAGATCAACAAAAAGTTAGTCCTAATATGTCAAATGAACAAGTGCTATCACTGCATGGTCACATGTTCGACAGGTAGGCTAGCATCGTATCAAACAACAGTGCATGGTAAGGGCTATGGTAGTCGAGTCATATGATGGGCTAGCACCGTATCAAACAGCAATATATGAAAAGGGTTATGGTAGCCAAGTTATATGGTGCGCTAGCACCGTATCAAACAATAGTATGTGGCAGAAGCCATGTGGGTTGAGTTATATAGTGGGTTGGCACCGTGTCAACTAGCAAGTGGGCTAGCATTGTGTCAACTAGCAGAAGGACAAGATGGCTAAATAGTCGAAATGTGGGCACATGACAAGATTTGAGTCCCCAGGCTATTGTTGAAGGGGATATTGTGGACCATATAATAGGGCAAAGGGCATCTAGGGACTATGGAGAGTTGAAGTTAAATGGTTTAATGTTTACCTTCTGATCACCAATTAGATTTTAGATGGATATGGGAAACCATTTATTCAGAACTCCATAATTTAGCTTGCTTGACTTGGAGAAATTCATCGATTCAAGGATGAATAACCCCCTAAGAAGCAACTCGATCCAACATTTTTCACAATTCTTAGCCAACCAATTTTCAGTCACTATCTTCCTGCACAGCCTTATAATGTGGGTCAGAATATTTCAAATCTTATATACTAGGGCACTTGGAAGCACAAAATAGGTTGAAAGTTCACATTAGGTACACATTGACCTAGAGGGGTAAATAGGCCACCACTTAAAATTTCACTTACAACAAAAATAGCACACAACATAAACATATCACAAGCAGAAAAGCACATAAGAAATAGCAATACAAAGTAAAGCATAAAAGAAGTAAACATATTCCAATTACCTCATGACCTCCTAAGTGTAAAAATATTCGGTAATAAAATGATCATACAATACAACAATATAACATGATAAAATCATATAGACTTCTTGCCTATATGGAAACATTAATGAGTTGCCTACCAACCATTGACAACAAAGAATTTCACTAATAATGAATAAGCAATTCATAACATAGAAATATAAAATAAAATATACCTCTAATAATTTGACTATCCCACTCAACTACGCCTAATGCTACCACATTGTCAACACAACATTGATCCAAGTACAATAAGCTTGTCCCGGAGCTCCACCACCAAATAATACAATCAATAATCTATAGCTTAGTATAGTGAAAAATATCTTAGATAAAGGCAACTCTAATGCACATGTACCTAAGCATTAACTATGTGTAGATTTTAATATTTTTCAATTAAACCCACGCAAAATAAAGTTTTTCAAAATTACATTTAAAATTTATCATTGATACTACTAAGTTGGTAAAACATTTAGAAATCGAGTTTTCAAATTTTTTGGGTTTTTCCATTTTTTTAATTAAACTAAACATGAAATGAAGAGGATATTTAAAGAAAAATCTAACCTATTTGGGCAACTCATCGAATACCCTCACTAATGTCGCAATGAGGCCACATTGACTACTCTAAGAGGTCCATAACAGCACATGGATTGCACTGAGCATACCTTGGCCTACCGTCACTGGCCTCATTAAAGACCCCAATCAACCCTCGTGACGCAGATCTGCTTAGTCAATGAGCCTTCCCTGTGACCCTAACAATGCATCAACAAGCTCCACATAAAATTCATTTTTCAATCAACAAAAATGCAAAGTGCTTTTTCAAAAATACTCCCCAAATATTTAATGAAAGCACGCCACCTAAACATGTATTCTATATGCAAACCCCACGAAAGATGAGTGTATGAAACATGCAATCATAAAATATGTGTCCCAAGTGTGTGTGTGATATTAAACCTTCAGTAATCAACATTACAAAGTGAATGAGAAATTAATCAATAAAGTACATACTCCATGTTTTACGCACGGTAATACCAACACAAACAAATTCACTCCTACAATTTTATCAATTAAGGGCATTTGCTCATTTTTGAAAGTTTATAATTGAGAGCGATTAGAAAATAAAAAATGCTATTAAAAATTATAGAGGGAATTTTGTTGAATTGGAATCGATACCAAATGTTGATAAACACTAAAAGTATTTAAAATGCCATCTAATCCTTTAATTTAAAAGGCATTTAAAATGCCTATGATCAAGCTTTCTTTTGAAGGCATTTAGAAAGTCTGCTTATCAGCACTTACGCTCCTTATCTTCTTCTTCTTCCTCCTCTTGTTTTTTTTTTTCCTTTCTTATAATTCATTTGTTAAGGCTTTGAGATTGCAACCCAAATCAAAATCTTTTTTGTGGATTGTGAAACGGCGAGACCAAGTGAATCACGTAACTACGAATAGCACAATCAATGAGGGATTTTGATTTGGGTTGCAATCTCAAAGCGTGGGAGATGTGAATTTTTTTTTTAGGATATTACCTATGTATACTTATGTGTGTGGTAAATGCTTGATTTAGAAAGAGGAAAGAAAAAACTCACAAAGTGATTATACTCTCATTAATTAAGAAAACGTCTCTTACATCACTATTGCACATAACAAATTCTCATATAATGCTCAGAGAGCAAAAGGGATAAAAAGGACAGAAAAAGGAATGCATTTCACTAATTACTAGTAACTAACTAAAGATTAATATTAGCTACAAGTAAGGCCACTATAGTATCATGTACAAACCAATAGTAAAGAAGCAAACCCATTTGAAATTTCATAGATCAACACTTAAGAGTCTCTCCTAAGGGGGCAGTTGGTTGTCAACTAGTCTATGCAAAAAAATATCAAAATCTACCTTATTGATTTGGTGTATGATTGGTCCATCTCTTTCTCTTTTATATATCTTCTCTTGTAATTTGTTTATACACGAAGAAAAAAGTTGATTCACAATTGTATGTACTCTATAGTCTCAACTTCATTTTGAAATAAGGGTTAATACTTGCAATTGTTAATAGTCAAAGTTAATGAGGTCTATTTGCATCCAAAGAAGATAGTGATACTGATCTTGCAAGTGCTCAACAAATATTCATTGTAACTAAAAAATGTCCATCTAAATGGTGCTAACATTAGACTATATGCTCAACTCAACAATGATGGCGATTCAGATAAATTTTTTTCTTTTCTTCTCTTGTTTTTGTTTATTATATTTATTTGGTTGAATACTTGGGTAATAGGTCTTTTCTTGAGTTCGATTAATTAAATAGTTGATTTATTTTGCAAGATGCTTCTAGATTACATACTTATACTTACACTTTTTACTTTCAAAATGTGGGGATCAAAGTGAATGGTGCCAAAGTGTAGCGTCATGAGTGTTGGATGACAACATACATCTCTAAGAAAAAAGGAGTGCATTTAAGTGAGGAAACAAAAAGTGATAGAAAAATTGTTGAGTATCTCAACTCGAACAAGTAACATTGCTCATCTTGTGATAGATTGTTGTATGGTTGTTTGCAAGGGATTTGGACTGCTGCCTAGTAATTAATATCAACGAAAAATTTGTGGTTTTGTTTTAGGTGAATATGACTTGTGGATGCAACTTATTGCTCTGTATTGGAGAATGTGACAATAATGTATTTTGCTAAGCTTGAAGACCCAATAATGACTTTGGCTGTTAACATTACTCTATATGTTGTAGTGACCATTGGATGCTACTAATTATAGACCTGTTTTAGTTGGAGATTGAATATGTGTATTATATTATTTTTGGTAAATCGGATAACGAAGTGAAGGATGTGTTTTTGAGGCATATGAATTACATGTCTTTATATTACTCATTTCTTGGAATTTTATTTTTCATTGTGTAATCACACTACAACAAAATAGTTCAACGCTAACAAAAAAAATTTCCTAACAAATGGGATTTTATCACCAAATATACTAATTACTAGCAAATTTTTACCAATTAACTCGAAATTAATCAACGATTGGTTGTCATTATATTAATTCCCTCCATCAAACGTGCATGTTTCCCGCTATATAATTTCATTGAAAAAATAAATTGTGACAATTATATTTGTCAGCTATTTTTAAAACCCTTTGTTGATGATAAGATAAAACAAAAATTACTTTTTTAAAAAAAGAAAATTGCACTAATATTTTTGGCATCCGCAGCAATAAATTTAGATAAGCTTATTTCTTAACAAAAGTCATCATCAACTTAATTTGTTTTCCCAAAACAACATCGAACTTCTAAAGTGTTCTCTCTTTTCTTTTCAGACTTTCTTTTTATTCTTAAAAAAATTTAGAAATCATTCTCCACCTCATCTCTAATGCCTAACCCCTCACTCACGTTGTTGATCTCCTCCCCACTCATCATTGTTGATCTCACCTCTATGAATGTTCATTGTTGTCAGTATTTTAATATTCTTCTACCTATTCTTATCTCTACTTTAATTTGTTTATGGCTGCAAACAAATCATGAATGCATAGTAGACTCTTATGGGTTGCCAATATAGACTCTTACGGGTTTTTTAAATTGATAGTTTTTTCCTATTCGACTAACGAAAGAAAGATTTGTTTGGATTATTAATCTGTTTCTTTTCTGGTATTTTTCGACAGTCTTAATGCACAGTAGTATGAAAAAAAAATTATTTTCTAGATTTTTTTTTTCCTTTTTATCCCCTGATTTAGCTTTGAGGTATGTTTAGATAAGGATAAGAAACTAAAGAGATACAAGAACAGAATAGTAAACATACCGTATAAACAAAAACAACAGTAGGAAGAGTACTTTCTCTGTAATCGTGTGGTGTAAATAAGGATATTTTGTTGAGGAGTCCCACATCGACCAGGGAGTTCAGTGAAGAGCTAGATATAAATCTGGGTAACCCTTAACTCAATGAGGCCTTATTGGGTTGAGTTAGGCTTGGATTTCTACATGGTATCAGAGCGGGTCCCTGTTCTCGATTGTGTCCAATACGGTCAACCCCGATCAACTTCATTTATGTCTATCGGTGCTGATGCCGATGTGAGGGGGGCTCTTCAGCATCGTATGTGGAATGCTGGCCATTTTATTACCAATTTTGATAATCTGGGTTCCATTTAGATTATTAATTTGTTTGCTTGATTGTGAATGAAGAAAGAAAAGTAAGGAAGAAAAAGGCCCAAAATAGAAGAGTTTCATAGTTGTCTTATTTGTGTATTGTATTTGGTTTGCCCAACTTTGATGTACGAGCGTAAATATCACAATCTATTTTTCACATTTAATCCTTAAGGATTTATTCAAATCTAGCTTAGTTTCTTTGGGTCTTTACTCTCTTTGTCATGCTTATGTTTCTCACTTCTCTGTTCATAAAACGACATTACCAATTCTATTCATTATATGATGTGATCCTTTTTGCCTTTATGATATGATCCTTCTCATATTCATTTTTGCCTTTATTTGGTCGACATTATCAATGCTTTAAAGTTACTATTGAAGCTTGAATTGATATTGGCTTTGTTGCAGTTTTAACATTTATGGGCCTAAAACCGTAAAGACTAAAATGGAAAAAAATTATATAATATTTGATTATTTGCTTGATTCAATTTCTATAATTAACTGGAGACCCTTTATATACTTCTTGACCTTATGAGTTTTTCAAATGCACGTCATCATGAATAAAGAAGCTCATCTCTGATTTTGCTTCCTTTTTCATTTACTCTTCTTGTTTATCAACATCATACGCAATACATTACGAGATGCGATAATCTTGCATTATTTGTTAACACTTTGTCACACTTTCCATTATGTGCATGCTATCTATTATCCAAACACAAGATGAGTGCATTCAATCTCAAAATCAACGAATTCAAATGCAAGATCAATGCATTAGATGATTAATCCAGAACAACAAATCTTGAAGAATTTTTTGTAGAAATTCTCTCCTAACTTGGTATCACAATTATCAAATTTTGTTTCTCATGAAGCATCCTTCTCACAAAATCTTCCAATTTCTCCACAATCATCTCAATAAAGAATGTAAGCTTGCCTTACACATCCTACAGTGAATTTGGTATAATCTTAAGCATTTAAGTATTTTATATGTAGGAGAAACTAAAGGTGGCTTGTCATATTTTGAAACAATAGTATTGCTAGATTCATATTTTGGAACATTAAGTGGTTTGTTTCATATTTTGGAAAAACAAGATAGCTTTTAGTACATCACAAAGTATATATATTTTAGTCTAGTGGGGTATTACAATTTGGTAAAGATTATATGGATAGACTGTTACATACTTTCGTATTAAATATAAAATCAATTTTATTTTGCTATTGTATCTTTCTATGTAATTCCTGACAAAAGGCAGTTTTGTCAGGACTAGTTTGTTGTAGTGTTAAATGAAGCTCTTTATGGGAGGAAATATAAATCTCTTGTATATTGGGATGAAATAGGTTATCATAAATAAATGAATATATTTATCCATTGGTTATACACAAATCTATTTTCTCGTAAGTCACACTTGATTGTTTCATTTACCTACAGAAAGAGACTTCGGATAAGACACTTGCAACTACAGTACAAAGTTAAATAAACTCTTATTACAAGTTATTTTTGTACCTCAATCTTTTCTTCTTAAAATCAAATTCATAAATTTTACGATAACTACAAATGAATAAGGAAAGTATCTAAATATACTAGTAGCTCCATCTTTAAAAAAAAAAAAAATTACTCGTGTCACCTCAATAATATTAGACATTTTCTTAAGATCATAGATCCATAAACTAGATAATCACAAGATAATTCAATCCTTTAGGCACACCAAAATCAAACTTACTATAAAAATATAAATAGCACTTTAAAATTTTAACTATTTAATTAGATGTTCTAAATGTCTCTGTAACATACATCAATGCTACTAATCAATGGGGTATTCTAAGATGATATATGATACTTTATGATAATGTACGTACATTTACGTTTCGATCACAAAGATTGTAAACATAGCTTTAATTATAGAAAGGTAATTAAAAACAAATTGTATTATTTATTTAATTTTTATTCAAGACAAAATAAATCTTCAATTCTCATCTTTTCAGATGACAAATCATGAAAATAACATACATGTAAGACATTTACAGATTACTTGATCAGTAACCAAAAAAAACTTGTACATAAAATTTTTGTATGACAAACTTTCATATAATATAAAAAGTCAAACAACACCATGAGTACTTGAGATTTGGTAATTGTCTTGGTCCCCAATTAACTTAAGTCTACAGAATCATAAAACCATGCTTTAATACGAACAGTATGCTCCAAACTTCGTCTATACTTATCTGTGTAGCTCTTTTGTCTACTCTGAGCTGCTATGATGTTCTGTCTTATTTTTTGAATTACTTCACATGTCACATATACTAATGTAGGCCCTAAGATGCCTCTTTTACCAATTTCATCCCAATGTACAAGAAATCTACATTTCCTCCCATAAAGAGCTTCATATGAGGCCATCTTAATGTGGAATTCCAAAACTAAAATAAGTATTCACATCGATCCAAATTAGATTACAATAAAGGTTTGCATTGTGTCTCTCTCAAATATTATTGTTAATTATACATTGCTATTAATAATACTATATACTTTGTGCAAATTCTTTTAGGTTCACTTTTGCAATCAAAACTTGAAAAATATTTCTTTCCTTTAATAAGGGATAACAATTCTTCTTTTTTTGGAATAAAATAACCATAATCAATAGTTTCTTTATTTAAAGCTTTAAAATTTATTATCATTCTCTTTTTCCCTCTTATTTTTTCAGCTTCTTTTTCTACTAAGAATGCTGGACTAGAATGTGGTGAATTACTGGGAATAATTACTTTTAATTCCAAAAGTTCTTGAATTTATTTTTCAAATTTTTTTCGATCTTCTGGGGTATAAATCATTGGTTTTACTATTATAACTTTTAAAGGGTCTTTTAGTTTTATTTTTGTTATTTCATTATATCTATTGATATTTGGATCTAAATGATTTTTTGAGCATACTGTTTTTAATAATTTTCTTATCCCTGTTAAGGCTTTATCTTCTTGTATTTCATTTAGAAAGGGATTTTGGTCAACCTCTATGTCTAACAAAATATTTTCTAAATATAGTTTTTGTTTTTCAATATACTCACCCCGTTTTTGCTTTTTATGTTGTGACATAAAAGTTGGTAATGAAACAGTTAATGCTTTCCTGATTTTGATACATAAATCGTTTCTCCATCTAGAGTTGTCAAGCTTATTTTATCTAGGTACTAGGTAAATGGTTGATATAAGTTTAAAAAGTTGTTTCCTAATAAAATATCAATTCTAATTTCTTGTTGATAAATTGTAGATATATGAAAGATTTTTCCTCCTATTGATACATCTATATCTTTTAGTATTTATTTAAATTTATTGTAGTATTATTTGTAATTCTTACTACTAATTCTTTTAGTGATTGTTTCCAAAGTTCTTCTGAAAATATGTATTTACTAACTATACACATACTTACATCTGTGTCAATATATGCATGTAAATGATAATTTTTATATCATTTAAATTTTAGTCCTATCTTTATATATGTACTATTTGGATTTGTTATACTTAATATTTCATCCATTATTCAGAATTAAAATCAAAATTAGAATCAAATGCTTCTAAATCTATTATTTCATCTTCAGTTTTTTCTAATAGATAAATACTACAAGTATCATCTATATCGGACTCTTCTATTAGTTCTAGTTTCATTTTAAAGGCTTCTTCTAAAAATTTTACTTTATGAGGAAATTCCTTTTTAAATTCCTTTTTATGTTGGAGTCTATTAGGACATTCATTTGCATAATGTTCTTCCTCATTACATATCCAACATCTACATTTCTTTTTTCTTGATGGACAATAATTTTTCTTTTCAGGTGCATTATATCTTCTTCTAAAATATCTCTTTTTATAAGGTTCTCTATTATATCTTATTCTATATTTTAGAATTTTGTTTTCTAAATTTATATCTTTTGAATTTTCTAAATTTCTTATGCTTCTTATGTTTATTATAAGGTCTTATATTACAACCATATTTTTCTAGTGTTTTAAAATCTCTTGAATCACAACAGATTCTATCATTTCCTTTTATTTGCTTGAATTATTTTCTTTCTTGACATTTTATTATTATCCAACTCTTAAGACTTCTTATTCTTTCTCATAAAGTGTCAGATATAGTTTTTCTATTTCTTCCATTCCATCCTTCTGTCATAATTTTAGGTAATGTTTCAGGTAGTTTTTGAAAACACATTTCCTTATAAGTTTCTTGCATAGAAGGTAGTAATTTATGAAAATACATTTCATATTCATATATAAAAGAATCTATGTAACACATATTACATATTTTCATATTTGCTAAGTGCCAATTGGCTTCAATTATTTCATTTTTACTAGATTTTGTAATATTTCTCCCTTTATCTTCTCTAATAAATTCTTTATATATTTCATTTACTACAATATCTAAGTAATCTCTTCCTGTTGTTGAATTTACTTGCATTCTTAAATGTTATTGTTCAGTTAAATTTGAAAACTAGACTTTTACATTACCTGTCATTTTATGAGCTACTAAAACTTTACAAGCTGAAGGGTTGTTTGTGTGGTTGTAGAAGTTTGTATAATTACACTCATTCCACTAGTCCATTCATCTAAAGCTTTTCCCCTATCTCTTATGCAATCTAGGTCTAGAATATCAGTTTTATAATTTTCATGTGGTCTAAATTCTGGTGGACTACTTCCTTTAGTACCCCAATATAATCATTCTTCCATTTTAGGTTATTGTCTTCTTCTATTTATTGGTTCAGGTTCTTCTAGTCTTTGTCTATATCTATCTTCCTTATGTGGGTCAGACATTTCTCCTCTTTCTGAGATTGATCTTTGGAGTTTGTTCTTGGTACTAATATGGGTTCCATATGAATTCTTTGAGTTATATTTTCTTTTTCAGATTCACTTTCACTAATTATTGTCATATCATCTTCTTCTTTATTTGTACAAAGTTTTTCTACATAATATTGTTTTAATTCTTCATTTGTTAGAGTTAACAAACTAATTAATTTTTCTATATCGTTATTTTCAGAATTCATGAATTGTTCTTCTAAATTTTTCCTATATTCCATTAAATTAAATTGTTATTATTTCTTTTATCATTCTTGGGTATTAAAGCATCAGATCTCCTAAGAGGTTCTTCTTTTAATCCTTTTAATAGATCAAATCTTCATCAATTTCCTCTTGGTATGTTATTAACATCCCTTTTTAATTCTATAATTTCTTTATACATGTCTAACTGTATTCTTTTTATTTCTTGCATATTTTTAATATTTGTTTCATCTGTAGTGTCTATTTTTTCTGCTATAAGAATTAAGGCCTTCATTATAGATATTTGATTTTTACATACACTTGTTAAGCTACTATTTTCTTCTAATTATATTTCTAATAGTTTGTCTTTTACCATAATTATTTCATTGTGTAGACTAGTTCTTTTTACGTCTTCAATTTTCTTTTTTAATTCTTTTATTTTTTTATTTCTTTTACTGACTTCTGCCTGAGTATCTATAAATTTAATTCTTTATATATTATCTCTCTTTAATGATATCAGAGGTTTTTCTTTAATGTCTAGATTACATTCATCAGGTACTTCATATTTCATTAATATTTTTGATTCCTTTATTACTTGTCCTATTTCTTTAAAAGTTTTATCTATTTCTATAAATTTATTTGGTCCATATATTGAATTATTGTGACTGTTTGTTAATGAATATCCTACTAGATAATAAATTGAAAATGAGTGATTTTCATCTTTCATTTGATTTCCTCGTTCAAAGCCATAAGCTAACCTTAATACTTGGTTTAGATTTTTATCATGATTATTGATAGCAAATCTAGGATATGCTGTAAATTTTAATTTTTGATATCCTAAATTTTCATTAATCATTCCTAACAAAGCATATTTTCTGTTTGTTATTTTGTTATCTAATAATGCTAACTTAATTGGTGTATCTATTCCTTCTCTAAAATGTACTTTTATTAAAATTTGTATTCCTCCTAAGTAAATATATCCAATTTTTCCTCTATCTTTTTTCGAAAATTTTTGATAATTATTCCATAATAGTTTCTTTATCAATTAATAGTATATTAAACCTTCCTTTTGCATCTGTTATAGTTAAACTCATTTATTTATTACTAATGCCATAATATATTATATTTTTTCTTGAAAACAATTTTCTTATTCTAGAGAATGATTCTTCCCTAAATCCATCTTTTTCTTTAAGATTTAATTCTAATTTTTGTATTTCTTCAAATTTCTTTTTACTAAATATCATTTATTGTAAAAAAAATCCAAAAATGTCTTGTATTTTTACATCTATTATTTCTTAATTTTCTATTATTTCAGACATTTTTAAGTTATATATATTTTTATGTTGTTTGTAAGCTTTTATAACTTTTTATTACTTTTGTAAGATATTGCAAATTTTTTTATTTTGTAAGGTATTACAGATTTTTATTGTTATGTAAGGGTTACATAAATTTAAGGGTATGAATTTAGTGATAGGTAGTGGATGTTAATAGTAGTGCTCAAACAAAAATGGTTCGCTCTTAGTTGAAAAACATCAAAATTAGCGATGGATTTCATGGTTGCTTATATGTGGATAAAATTGGAAAAAGTAGCGGAGGCTTGGTACTTTTATGGACATATGAGACTTGAGTCAATGTTCTCTCTTACTCCTCAGGTTATATTGATGCTCATGTACAGTTGAAAAGTGGTTCACATTTTCGGTTCACAGGTTTTTACGGGAATCCAATCAATCATTGCCAAGGCATTCTTGGGACTTGTTTGAGAAAATTAAGGAATGCGGATAACTCTTCGTGGATGTTAATGGGTGACTTTAATGAGGGCCTTGAAGATGATGACTTCTTGGGCTTGAAGCGAAGGCTCAATCGGCTTATTGCCCAATTTCGTGAGGCTATTTCAAATCGTCTCCTTAGCACCATGTAATAAAGACACAAAATAAATGGGTATTGAGGCCTAAAGCAATATGAACAGAAATCGATAAACGACTTCATTTTCAACAAAACAAATTACAATATTATCTTTTAATAAACTAGACAAAATTTTATGAAAGCTGTACAGAATTTTTTATCATATTCCGTAAGCCGTACAAAAAAAATTATTAAAAAATTTATAATTTACATAAAAATGGCATAAATCATAGAAAATCAAACAAAAATCAAGAGACAATGGAAATAGAGACACAAGATATTTCAAAATATTTTTCTCAAGAAATGATTTTTAATAAAAAGAAATTTGAAGAAATTTAAAAAACAAAATTAAATCTCAAAGAAGACAATGGATTTAAAAAATCACATTTTTCAAAAATAAGAAAAATGTTTCCAAAAAAAAGATATAATTTATTATAATATAAGTAATAAAGAAATGAGTATAACTATAACAGATACAAAGGGAATATTTAATATACTATTAATTGATAAAAAGACGATTATTGATAAATTATCAAAAATTTCACCCAAAAAAAATGATATATTCATCTTGGAGGAATACAAATTCTAATTAAAGCACATTTCAGAGAAGGGATTGATACACCTATAAAATTAGCATTATTAAACAATAGAATAATAAATAGAAGAGATGCTATGTTAGGAATGGTACATGAAAATTTAGGATACCTGAAATTAATATTCACAATACATCCTAGATTTGTTGTTAACATTAATGATAAAAGTTTAAATCAAGTATTAAGTTTAGCATATGAATTTGAGAGAGAAAATTTAATGAAAGAAGGAAATCATCCATTTTCAATACATTATATAGTAGAATATTCATTAACTAATAATCATAATAGTTCAATATATGGTCATAATGAGTTTATAGAAATAGAAATTTTTTTTCAAAAAATAGGAAAAATAATAAAAACAGAAGTAATGACAGATTTTGAAATACCAGAAGAATGAAAATTAGATGTTAAAGAAAAACCTCTAATACTAATACCAAATAGAAAAAGTAGTATTCTAAGAATAAAATTTGTTGAAAATAATGCAAAGGTTAGCAAACCTGAATGGGAAGTACATGAAAAAATAAAAGAATTAAAACAAAAGGTTAAAGAAATTAAAAATTTATTAATAAATGAAGTAATAGGAGAATAGAGAATGTTAAAATTAAAATTACAAAAAATAGAGTTAGAGAAAAATGAAAATATAAAAGCCATAATGAAAGCCTTAATTCTTTTAGCAGAAGAAGTAGATGCAACATGTGAATCAAATACAAAATATTTACAGAGTATAAATGATATGTAAAAAGAAATTCTTGAAGAAATAGGAGAACATAACCATACTAAAAAGCAATTAGATATACATAACGAAATAATAAAATTAAGAAAAGATATTAATAATATACCTAAAGCTATTGTATAAAAATTTGACCCTTTAAAAGGATTGAAAAAAGAACCTCAAAGGAGATCTAAAGCATTGATACCTAAAAATGATAAAAGAAAAGAAGAAAAGATATCCAAAGAAAAAGATATAATTCCAATATAATGGAATATAGAAGAGCAGTTCATAAATTCTGAAAATAAGGATATAAGAAAATTAATTAGTCTTTTAACCTTAACAAATAAAGAATTGGAAAAACATTATGAAGAAAAAATTTGTACCAATAGAAAAGAGGATGATATGACCATAATTAGTGAAACTAAATTTAAAGGGGAAAACATAAATCCAAAAATGCATATGGAACCAATATTAGCAGCCCCAAGAAGACCAAATCCAACAAACCCAAAAGGAAGAGAAACATATGACCCACATAGGAAAGAACGATATAGACAAAGACAAGAAGAGACTGAACCTTTAAATAGAAGAAGACATCCACCTAAAATGAAAGAAAGTTTACATTGGAGAACTAAGAGTAATATTCCACCAGAATTTAGACCACATGAAAGCTATAAATTTGATATTTTTTAGATCTAGATTGTATAAGAAATAGAATAAAAGTCTTAGATGAATGGGCTAGTGGAATGAGTGTAATCATACAGACTTTCACAACCACACAAACAAACCCTTCTGCTTGTAGAGTATTAGTAGCTCACAAAATGATAGGAAATGTAAAAATTTGGTTTACAAATCTAACTGAAAGGCAACACTTATTGATGATAGAAAATGCATCTACAGGTAGAAAATATTTAGCAATTGTAGTAAATGAAATATATAAATAACTCATAGGAGAAGATAAAGGTAGACGTATCACTGAATTTAGTGAAAACGAAATAAATGAAGCCAAATGGCATTTATCTTATATGGAGATATGTAATATATGCTATATAGATTCATTTATATGTGAATATGAAATGTATTACCATAAACTACCACCCATTATGCAAGAAACTTATAAAGAAATATTTTTTTTCAAAAATTACCTGCAACATTACATAAAACAATGATAGAATGATGGAATAATAATAGAGAAAATATACCTGATACATTAGGAGGAAGAATTATAAGCCTTAAAAATTAGATAATTTTAAAATGTCAAGAAAAGAAAGAGTATAAACAGGTCAGAGAAAATGATAAAATTTGTTGTGATACAAAAGGTTTTAGAATGCCAAAAAAATATGGATGTAATATAATACCTTATAATAAATATAAGAAATATAAAAAGTATAAAACATTCAAAATATATAAATTTAGCAAATAAAATTTTCAAATTATAAAAGAACGTATAACAGAGAACCTTATAAACAAAGATATTTTAGAAGAAGAAAATTTAATATACCAAAAAAGAAAAATTATTGTCCATCTGAAAAGAAAAATGTAGATGTTGGATATGTAATGAGGAAGGTCATTATGCAAACAAGTGTCCTAATAGACTTCAACATAAAAAAGAATTCAAAAAGAAATTTTCACAAAAGGCAAAAATTTTAGAAGAGGCTTTTAAAATGAAATTAGAACCTATAGAAGAATCTAATATAGATAATACGTGCAGTATTTATCTATTAGAAGAAACTGAAGAAGAAATAATAGATTCAAAAACATCTAACTCTAATTCAGAATTTGATTCTGAATAATGGATGAGCTATTAAGCATAACAGATCCAAACAGCACCTATATAAAAGTAGGATTAAAATTTAAAGGATATAATAATTATCATTTACATGCATATATTGATACAGGTGCAAGCATGTGTGTAGCTAGTAAAAATGTATTACAAAAAGAACTTTGGAAACAATCACTAAGAGAACCAATAGTTAGGATAGCAAATAATACTACAATAAATCTGAATAACATCTTAAAAGATACAGATATATTAATAGGAAGAGAAATATTTCATATACCCACAACATATCAACAAGAAACATAAGTTGATATTTTATTAAGAAATAACATTTTAAATCTATATCAACTTTTTACTCAATACTTAGACAGAATAAGTTTAACAACCCTAGAAAGCGAAACTATATATGTGTCAAAAATAAGAAAACTTTAACTGTTTCATCACCTACTTTTATGTCACAACATAAAAAGCAAAAACATGGTGAGAATTTAAAGTAATAACAAAAATCATACATAGAAAACATTTCTTTAGATTTAGAGGTTAGCCAAAACCCCTTCTTAAATGAAATACAATAAGATAAAACTTTAATAGGAGTAAGAACACTATTAAGAAAAATATATTCAAAAAATCCTTTAGACTCAAATATAAATAAATCAAATGAAATGTCAACTATAAAATTAAAAGACCCCTTAAAAGGCATTAGAATAAAACGCAAGATTTATACCCCAGAAGATAGAGAAGAATTTGAAAAATAAATTTAAGAACTTTTGGAATTAAAGGTAATTATTCCCAGTAATTCACCTCATTCGAGTCCAGCCTTTTTAGTATAAAAAAAAAAAGCTGAAAAACGTGGAGGAAAGAAAAGAATGGTTATAAATTTCAAAGATTTAAATAAAGAAACCATAGATGATGGTTATTTCATTCCAAAGAAAGTAAAACTTTTATCACTTATCAAGGGAAAAAGTATTTTTCAAGTTTTGATTGTAAAAGTAGATTTTGAAAAATAAGACTTGAGGAAGAATCTCAAAAATTAACAGCTTTTAGTTGTCCAAAAGGGCAATTTCAATGGGTTAATGAAGTTGAAAAATTAGAACATAAAAAATTTTATGTAGTCTACAATGGACCAAACCCTAAAATTTATAAAAATTGGGCAAAGGCAAGCAGAGCAATAGTAAGAATTAGTGGAGTAACTCATAGAGCTTTCACTAATAGGATAGAAGCTAAAGCAAGCTATGCCAACTACAACACACTAGGGGTGGACACGGTTCGGGTTGGGTCGGGTTGGGTTCGGTAATGCTCAACCCGTCGGGTTCGGTTTCATGAAATACAAAACCGAAACCAGCCAACATATTTTTCAACCCAACCCATTTTAGACGGGTTGGGTTAGTCGGGTTGGGCTTTTAATTACCAGTGAACTGTGAACTCAATAAAAATATTGCGAATCAGACTTCGGTAGACTTCACTCTTAGGAAAAGCAATATGAACCTGTATTTAGGTAGAAAATATATGAATATAGAGATAAAAATATATATAACATACAATGAGTAATAATATATCTAGAGAAAATCAGAGAGTAATATTTTGATATACATATTACATAACAAAAGAAAGCAAGAGAGAAAGGTAAAGAGAGAGTTTATTCATGAACACACCTTAAAAATTTAGATGAATAATGAAGGTTCAGGGCGCTGAGGGTTTAGATGAGAAAGAAATGGAGGGGCTCTGATTCGGCATTCGGCGCTGGAGTGAAATGAGGCAGAAGAGAAATGGAATTAATATATATACTTAGGTTAGAGGGTTATTTAGGACTTTTTATTATATTTTTTCAGTTTTCGTTATAATCATTAAATTTATATATAAAGCCATTATATCATAAAGTGAAACTAGCCTAGTGGGTGAGGCGGTGAGCTGAGCGTTGGCTTCATACTTCCTGAGAGACCTGGGTTCGAATCCCAAGTGAAATCCTTTTTCCTTATACTCGGCCGGGTTCGGCTCCAACCCGTCCATGAAAATCACAACCCGCGTCCGGCCGATCACTCAACGGCTGGGTCGGGTTCAACCCGAATTGCACATATATGCTGATGAACTCGGCCAACCCATCATGGGTTGGGTCGGTTTGGTGAGTTGGCCGGGTTAGGAACTTATTTGTCCACCCCTACAACACACCAAAGCTTATAAATCCAGAATAATTTGTAAAGAATTATTCCACAATATTGCAACAACAACCAGCTTTAACTAGCAGGTTAAGAACCTTAGGAAAAGTAGTTAGACCATCAGTTCTATTCAGAAAAACATCTCCGAGGCAAATTTCAGAATTTGAAGAAAAAGATCAGTATAGAGACCTTAACAAAGTTCAATGGTTAAGTCTATATAATTATCTAGGAAGTCTACCCAAGAACATATAGAAGATATGAAGTTCTACACGGTAGAAAAAGATTATCCAGCTGGAAGCAAATTTAACATCCTCGAAGGAGCAGATCCTATCTTTGTATACAGAGCATACCATGCAGGATTAATCGAGAATCTTTACCCAAGAATTAATTTAAGTGAATTAAATTATTTTCCTAAAAACTTTAAAAAAGTCATAAAGAATTTTAGAAAGAAAATTAGGGCAGGTGATAAGCCTGTTTATCTTATATTCTTTAGTTCTTTAATGGATTGGAATGATGAGAGTTGTATCAATCCTTATCATTTTATCAAATTAGATATTGCCAACACAAGCAGAGAAGTGCCTAAGCCAAAAGCATTGCCAGAAAATGAATTTAATACAGAAGAATTATGTATATCTAGAGGTCAAATGTTAGGCCAAATTTACTATGAAATAAGGAAGATTGACAACTCTACTGAAATCAGAGTAAATTATTCCACCAATAAAGTAATCATCATTTTTCATAGTAATATGGCTATCACTGAAGAAGATGGTGAGAAGATCAGCAGGTTTGAAGCCAATTTAAACTCTAACAATTTAGAAGCTAGTCAAAAAACAAGAAAATTTTTTTGTTTCTATGCTAGAAAGGTTATCACATATCATAAATGCATTTACTGCATAAGAGATAAAAAAAAAAAAAAAAAAAAAGATGATGAAACGTCATCATCTATGTCATCAAAATTGTCGGCAGAAAAAGATGAAGAATAATGAAGAAGGTCCGTCGGCAGGAAAGTAACAATCAAGAGTAAAGATGTAGGACCCACATCAGCTGGCAGTACATGCCAAGGAACAGTAAAAGTAGTAGGATAATTATTGTAAAAGAGATTCCTTCGTTTATAAAAGGAACTCTTATCTCTTAACATAAGACACACTCAATTTAACTCTCAAAACACCAACTCTCTCTACTCTAGATTTCTCTAAGATAGCACCCTGAAAAACTTAAATTTCATATGTATTATTTAGAAGTTATGTATTCTCAAGTAATGAGAACCTAAGAATCATTTCAAAAATTTTAGTTGGCTTTAGGCTATAATAGTTATCATATCATGAATAAAATGGAGTGAAGTCACTCTTTTCTCATTTTTCTGTAAGTTAATTTTTGTATACCTTAAATATATACGGATGCAAGAGTTTTTCTATAACTAGTGGGTTTGAAGATTGAAGCAAGCTGAGACATATTTGGTGTAATAAAAGGAGACAAACAGAGAAAAGAAAGATCGTGGTGGATCCATTAAGTTCAGGTATGGTAGTTATAACCCTTAGCTAATTAAGGATATTGAATGTTTAAACATTTGTTTACAACTTATTTATAAATTCATAAAAGAAAATCATAACAAATATAGAATTAGTTGAAAGAAAATTTATGGAAAATTTATATCAATATTTTGATGGTGAATGCTATGAAACTTTTCTAAATAATTTTAAAAGATTTGATACTATTTTAGATTTTTATACTAATTATATTTCTAGTATTTTATATTTGATAGATCACCCTGTAGGAATAATTTTAAGAAATTATTTTGGGTGAACGTTTCATATCATACTAAACGTTTTAAATTACTATCAATTTGGTACTTTATATTTTTTTACTATCAATTTGGTATTAAACGTTTACAAAGTGTTATCAAGTTAATATTTTTGTTAAAAAAGGAGTTAACTTTGAATGAAAAAAATCACGTGCGTCTTTCATGTAAATTAAGAAGGGCATGTTCGTCATTTCCATATATTTTATAAAAAAAAATACAAGAGGCATCAGCGGCATCATTTTCCCTTGCCGACCAGACAAGCGAAACCCATTTCCGTGCACAACGGTAGCAAACTTTTTTTCTGAAAGTAACCCTGAAATTATCCCAGCATATTTCAGCAGACTCGTCGACCTTAGCCCCCAAAATGTAAAATAAATAAATAAATTAGGGAATTTTTCAAAATTAGAAAACTGCATATGATGAAAATTCATAAAACAAAGCTACCAAACAAAGCCAAATACTTTTTAACCACCATCATTGAAGAGAAATCGATGACAAAATACGAAACTCTGAAAAAAAAAAAAAAAAAAAAAAAACAAACATAGAGAGAGAGAGAGAATGATCCGACAAATCTTAGGTAAACCATTAAACCATTGAATTTCAACAACCTCCCAACCCATTGCCAGAGATAAGCTATAAATTAACCATAAGAACAACCTCAGACTCAGCTCAAAACTCATTAAATCAATCAAAAGAGTCAAACTTGAATGTCCGACGACTGCATTTAACCACCTTCATGCCGATGATGCCGATGATGTCTCTTGTATTTTTTATTTTTTTTATAAAATATATGAAAATGATAAAAATGCCCTTCTTAATTTACACGAGGGACGCACATGATTTTTTTCATCCAAAGTTAACTCCTTTTTTAACAGAAATATTAACTTGATAACACTTTGTAAACGTTTAGTACCAAATTGATAGTAAAAAACATAAAGTACCAAATTGATAGTAATTTAAAACGTTTAGTATGATATGGAACGTTCACCCAATTATTTTATGTAATTTTTTGTTCGAGTAATAACACAGAATTTGATAACTTAATCTTCGAATTTTACTTATTTAAAAAACATATAGGAAAATAAAAGTTAACCAATAATGATGAGAGATAATATTCAGAAACTTATAACAAGATTAGAATTAATAGATTTAACAAACCAAAGAGAAATCCAATATTTTAAAGAACAACTTTTATCAACAAGATTTGAACAATGCAATTTACACAATGAATATCATGATCCGGATTGTAATTGTTCAGAATAAATATATAAAGTAAATTTATTTCTCAAAATAATACAATATTTAAAGATACTTATTTAAAAATATAAATTTAAAATTAAAATCTAAATTTGAATACTGAGCACACAAAATTGCTTTCAGAGCCATAAACTTGGATAAAATGATTAAAGTAAGAATCAAACAAATTCAAAAATATTAAAAAATCTTTTTGAAAAAATTATTCTGTAAATTTTACAAAATTTATAAAAAAAATGTGTAAAACTTACAGACTTTTAAATCAAACACAACTAAAGAAATGATATTTTGATAAAGCTAATATGAACATAGTAATTAAAACTCACCATTTTATACCAAAAACTTGTTATTTTTGTCTATTTGACAAATTTCATCAACAAAGATGCTATTTTAGTCTCTTACTCTAGCACCATTCCTTATGAAGCGTACAGATTCACTTGGGATAAGAGGTGTAAAGACCCAAACTACAATATAGAAGAACATCTTGAATGGGGTTTCTCTACCAATGAACTCAGAGAGCTTTTCCCTAATGTTAGTATAGCCCACTTACTCAATAAAGTTTCATACCATCTCCCCCTTTTAGCCAATCTGGAGCGAGAAGAATAGCAACGAAATGGTTTTGGGTGGCATTGACAGCGGCGTTTTTTCTTTAAGTCTATGTGGGTCAAAGATGAGGGGTTCAAAGGGTTGTGGCAGAAGTATGGCGAGGTGGGAATTTGATTTCTACACCTGATGAGCTGGTGGGTAAGTTGGGGGGGTCTCAGAGGTCTTCGCCGAATGGAATAGGAGTAGCTTCGGTCATGTTCAAACAATAAGGGAAGAGAAAGAGTTGGAATTGAAGAGCGTTATGAATGCTAGGGTTCCTAATGACCAGCTAGGGGTTGGGAGGAACCAAACGGAAATTAATAGACTCCGGGATAGAGAGGAGACAATGTGGAGATAGAGATCACGTGTTGATTGGCTTCGGGTTGGTGAATTAAAATACACGATTTTTTCATGAAAGAGCAACCTAGCATAGAAGAAGAAATTGTATTCGAAGCCTCACTTTGGATAATGGCATAATCAACACAAACCTGAATACTATCGATGAGGTCTCTAACTTATTTTAAAAAGTTATTTTCTGTGTCAACTGGTAATTATCTGTCATAGGTGCTGGCTTGTATCTCAATGGTGGTTACTGCTGAACATAATAGGATGCTCTGTAGACAATTCACAGAAGATGTGGTGTGTCAGGCCTTATTTTAGATGCCAAAGGAGAAGGCACCTGACTTTGATGTTATGCCAACGATGTTTTTTTAGAACTATTAGAGCTCAGTTAGAGAAGAAGTTACACGTGTATGCCTGAATGTGTTGAATGGAGGCGGCGAATTGGGACAACTTAAACCACATTCTAATAAAGTTAATACCGAAGGTGAGTTCCCCAAAAAAAAAATTGCTGACTACAGACCCATTGCTTTGTGTACTATAACTTATAAGGTTATATCCAAGATAATCGTCAACTGATTGAAAATGGTTCTACCGGATGCAATCTATGACACTTTGTTAGGAAATTTATGGGTTGAAGTTAATATACAATTAAAGTAAAATTGAGAGAATGAAGATAAAATGGACACAAGTATTTACGTGGTTCACCCAAAATGATTACGGGCTACTCCACGGGCAAAGGTTGAAAGGAATTTACTATATCGAAAGATTTACAATTTCTCTCTAAATACAAGAAGAGAACAATATACATCTCTCTCTTAAAATAGAAGAATACAAATAACCTCTCTCTCACAATGAGGAAAGAACTCTTTCTAAGTGAGGAAGTTTTGAATGCTTAGAATATATGAGATTTTGGAATGGGATGATAGAAATGAGCAAATGATCTCTCTATTTATAGAGAGGAAAATATTACTATTTGGAGAGATGGCATAACCGCTTACATATGTCTCTTCCTACTATTTGAAGAGATGACATAAGCGCTTACATATGTCTCTTCTCCCATTTTCAATGGTAGGTAAGCAACCATTGAATTGCAATAATATTCCATCAATTAAGCCATCTCTTTTGACATTGTGAAAGTGGCTTTATACTTGTCTTTCACACTCAAAGTGCTTTTGTGCCTAAAAGGCAGATTTTGGATAATATAGTTTATGCACAAGAGGTAATCCATACGATGAACAAGCTCTACGGAAGCAACCATATGGCTTTAAAGCTCGACATAGCAAGGCTTACGATGGAGTTGATTGGATTTTCTTACAAGTTGTTATGTTACGCTTGGGTTTTTAGACTGAAGTGGTTTCCCTTACTATGAGATGTGTATGGTTAGTTACCTATTCACTGCTTATTAATGGCACTCCAACTCAAACTTTCCATCCACAACGTGGCCTTCGGCAAGGCAACCCCTTCTCCCCTATCTATTCTTATTATGCATTGAAGGATTCTCAGGTTTAATGAAACAAGCTGAAAAGGATAGGACGATTACAGGCAATCGGGTCACCAAAATGGCCTTTCTATTTCTCACCTGTTGTTCATTGATGATAGTTTGTTGTTCACAAAAGACACCAAATTAGAATGTCAAGTCTTGAGATGAGTTTTTGATCAATATGAAGCTGCTTCAGGTCAGTTAATCAATTTGGACAAATCATCTATAGTTTTCAACAAACGCCGTCCAAGTGAGGTCAAGTGGAGATATTGGCTTCTTTGAATGTTAAAGAAGTCACCCACCACCAACTCTACCTAGGAATACCGACTTTCATTGGAAGAAATACATTTAATGCTTTTTAGGGTATCAAGAACACATTTGCGAAAGAACGCAAGTTTGGGGTGAGAGGTTGTTGTCACGGGCAAGAAAGGAAATTCTCATCAAAGCAATGGCTCAATTAATTCCGTGCTACACTATGTCCCTTGTGAGACCCCAATCTCAATTAGTATTTTTTTTAGAAAATGATTTAAATTTATGTATTAAATTTAGTGTTTTAAATTGTATTTTCTTTAATTAACTTAAATAAATACTTTGATACTACAAATTTAAATTATAAAAAAATTTAAATGATTTAAAAATAATTTATTTGATTTTTATACTAATTTTTAGAAATTTTGAAAAATTTATGTGAAATTACCGAAATGCCCTTAAAAGTTTTCAAAAGGGGCAGGGGCAATTCGGTCATTTAGCAGCCAAGCCCTATATACCCAATATCCCCTTTTCCCTTCCACGCGATTTTCCAGCTGCTCGGGCTCCTGACGGCGCGCGCGAGAGAGGGAGGCGTTGCCCTCATCGCCGTCGCCACCAATGCCAACGCCGTCGCCTCAGTGGTCGGTTTTCCCCCCCCAACGGCAAGCACCACACGCGAAAACAACCTGGAAGCTGTTCTACTCGCTCGTCCTTCAGCCGGCGCCAGATCCCCTTTCCTCCTACGCGAGTTCGTCGACGACGTGTTGGTCTGCCGTCGTCCTTCCAATGTGATTCTTCTCGCCGTCGTCCTCCTTGCCGTTCACGCCCCCCTTCAGTTTAGTGGTTGGACTCCATTCAGTTCACTTCTGGTCTGAGGGTTCGAATACTGGTACCAGGAGCTCGGAATGAACAGATTGTGTTTGGCCTCTTGCTCGTTAGAGTAGTGAAACTAAGGTAAGAAATTAAATAAATTGTTTTGATGGCTGGAAGATAATTAAACGCTGATCTTGTGCTACTTTACGAGTTATTTGTTTGTGTGGAATCTGTTAGAGGTTTTTGTGCTGGTTATGGCTGTCCTTATCTAGATATAAGCCAGATTAATGTTGTTAGTGAATTGAAACTTGTGTGTTGACAATGATTTAAGATGTAGGTATATGTATTATTTGGTATTGTATTTTGGTTTTGATTTTCTGAGGGCGATGCGAACGCTGTTATTTATCTTACATATATTCCTGATTATGATTTGTGAGTTCTCAGTTTCTTGTGGTATTTTTCTGATTGTAAATTCTTGGTTTCATGAGGTATCCCAAATCTGACTCAATTCGATTTTGCTCTATGGGCCTTTATTTTTTTCTGAACAAAGTTTGGGCATTTTGTTGGGCCACCGAATGTTTTCAGTAAATATTGGTTTAATCTGTGTTTTTCTCCTTAATTTCGATACTAATAGTTTATCGAGAGATATGTTTTATAAATAATAAATAGTCATGATCAATTGAGCAATTATATACATGTTGATCAGTGTTGAGTTTCTCTCTGCCTCTTAAGTGTTCGTTCTGCGAAGTTATTTATATCTTCTAAGTAGGCAACAAGCTATTAGGATTCCTAGAAAATACAACTAGTATATTGTCCTCTAAGGTAATTACCTATAACTTACATCCAGATCTTAAACTTCCTTGTTGATTTATACTCAAAAGTTCAAGGACAATTATTCAACTAGCTATTGGTTCTCCCAGTAGTAATTTATGATTACTTCTAGAAATAATTTTTGGTGCTGGTGAACATAATTTTACACCTTTCTTTTGATAATACTTTGATTGTTAGACTTTTAGTGGGTGTATTATTGTGTTTGTAAGAGCTGTCATATCATGGCATTGACAAGAGTGTTTTATGTGATCACCTAGGTGGATATCTTAGAATGTAAGTACTTCTGAAAAGTAGTGTCCAAATGAAAGTAGTGTCCAGATGAAAAGCCTGGATGCATAAGAAAGAGACATCTTTCGCAAGTTTGAGGGTAAGGTTGTTTGAGAGCGGACTATTGAGGTAGGGGTTAATTACTCCACTTTTTCTTCATGCATTATTTTTATGAAAATATCATGCATCATTATGGATAATTGAATGATTGAAATTGATGCCATGTTTATAAATATTTTTATAAAAGTGTGGATAATGATGTTATAATTAACTTACTCATTTGGAAATATTTTATTTGTATATTTATGAGATTATGAAATATGGGTATTAAAATATTTTATATGGCATCTGACTTTTATGCATGCATCATTGAATTATTTTATGGGGAGTATTACCTGTATAATGTCTTGCGGAGATATGGTACCCCGGGGCTACTGGATGCAGCAGACTACTTTTCGATGGACTACAGGTACGCATTACATCACACATGTATCTCGGAGTTGTCCATACATGGGTCTTGGTATTAGACCGCACATGGGCCTCGGAGTTGGACCCCCCATTGTGTTTCGGAGTTTTCCACCTTGGGTCTTGGTATTTGTTTCCGTCTATGGGTCTCGGAGTTGGACCGCCCATATGACGAGGACCCTAAAGGCGAGGACCCATGTACGTTGGAGTTGACCAATACATGTGCCATATGTATTTCAGAGTATGACCATACATGGGGTCGGAGGTGGACCCACGTGCGTCTCGGAGGTTGGCCGCGCACATGCCCATGTATTTCGGAGTTGACCGATACATATGGATTTGGCATAGCATACATGAGTATTTTATATTAAACATTTCATATTTGATTATGATTGTATGAGCATGCATGGGGTACCTGGAATGTACACTCCACTCGATTTCGAAAGTGAGGAAGTACAGGTATGCCCGGGTTTGAAAAATGAAATCTCCCCATTATTGATATACTGATGATTTATTACTGGGCATGCATGAAATAATTTTAAATGTAGCATGCATCATTAATTTAAATGAGAACTGTGCATGGAGTATACTCTTACTGAGCTAGTGGTAGCTCACCCCGTTTCCCCTTTCTCTTTACAGATTAGGTAGTGGTTATGCGCACTGTTGTGACTTGAACGGGAGGTGCGTACTTCCACAGAGTTCATTGAAAAGGTCTTTCCTTTACTCTCATCACTGTAATTTGTTATTCTGTATATTGAGTAGACAGGCTGAGATTAATTTGATTTGATGTAAAAATCAAATAATTGCAACTATTTGGATTATAAATTATTTTAAAGGTTTAATTGTGTTTCTATAAATATTAATTTATTTCAAGGGTACCCAAATTATATTTAATTGATTTGAATCCTTTTAAATTGATATTTTATAATTAATGATTCTAAAATATAAAATTTTCTTTCAAATTTTATTTATTTTCTTAAAAATTCACGTGCTCAATTTTGGGGCGTGACATCCCTCTTTAGACTACTGTGTAAGCTATGCAAGGAACTCACTTCTCTCATGTCTCAGTTTTGGTGGTCTAAGCATGGCAATGTCAAATCAATACACTAGCTTTCATGGGAAAAGGTATGTATGCCTAAGTCTTTCGGAGGGCTCAACTCTCGATCACTAGAGTCCTTTAAACAAGCATTATTAGCTAAACAGGTTTGGCGTCTGTTACAAAACCCTGCATCGCTTGCAGTGCGGGTACTCAATGCCAAGTATTTCAAAACCTCATATATTCTTCAAGCTCAGGTACACGGGAACTCTTCCCCTATATAGAAGAGTTTGATGTAGGGTAAGGAACTACTAGATGGCAGTTTGAAATGGCGAATTGGTGATGGATCGCAAGTCTCTATTTATTATGATAGGTAGCTACTTGGTTCTTTTTCTTCCAAAATATTGTCCCCAAGACCCTACCAGATCATACTAAGGTAGTAGATTTAATGAAGGGGTTTGGAAGCTGGGATGAGCCTCTGATCCGCTAAAAATTCTCCCCCTCATGAAACTAACGCTATTGTTCGTATTCTAATCATTGGAAAGCCAGCGCCTGATATGCTGATTTGGGGTCACAAATCTGATGGTATGTTTACTGTCAAACGTGGGTACTGGGTGGCACAAGCACTAAAGAACACCTAGGTAATACAAGTGACCATATTAAAAGTTCATGGTCGAGACATATTTGGCTCTTACAGGTACCGAACAAAATCAAGCACTTTCTTTGGCATTTTGCTCACAATATTCTGCCTAGTGTTGGTAATCTCTTCAGGAGAAAAGTAATCCCAACCTCAACATGCTTTCAATGCGATTATGGTTCCAAATTGGGCTTTCATGAGGTGTGGACGTGTCCTATAGCTAGGAGGTTTCGAAAGAAGACATCTTCTGCCACTTCTCACAAAACTATGGCTGAAGGCTCTATTGCTGATTTAATATTTTATTTTAGTTCAATTATGTCTATTGAGGAACTAAGCCCCCTACCTGTACACTTATGGATGGTATGGGATGACAAAAATCTAACACTACATGGTGGGTCCTCAGGACCCAGGTGTGCTCACAACTAAGTCTTGTAATTACTAGAATGAGTTACACGCACTGCACTGTCTCCTTCTCAAGCACAGATATCCTGCCTTCATTCGGGTGGTTAAAGCTGAATGTTGATAGTGCTAATGACACGACAGAAATATGATTGGTATCAGGTGTGTGCTATGAAACACGGGTGGTGAGGTACTATTGTTTGCATCTCTTTCTAGAAATGGTTTTTCTACAATTTTGGCTGCCGAGTTATGGGCTATATGGGAAGGTATTCGACTGGAAATTGCAAGGGGATACTCCAAGCTGGTAGTGGAAATGGATTCTCTGCTCTCGGTTAATTATCTGAATAAGGGAGTGGGTTGTTTGGCAGGGAAAAATGTAAATTTCATATTTATCAAAACGCCTATATATTTGAATACATGGCTACACAAGACATTTTCAACTAAAATATACTAGATAAAACTACATTTTTATCATTTTGCTTGTATGCAAGATATGTGTTAATACGTCAATGCATTCAACATATAATATAACATAACGTTCAAAATTAACAGAAGAAAATGTATGAAAAGTATTTAAATCCTATAGAAAACATTGACTCATTATAAAATTGTAATTAAGAGCAAGTAAAATGAGAGTCTCTTTATAACTTTTTAATCACTTTTTTATAATTTTTTTCAATAAGATTTTGGAGACTTTTGATTTTCTTTTTTAATTCCGTAATAATAGAAAATTATTATAATATTTATGAAACTTTTGATTTTTACTATTTAAATTTCCACAATCGGAGGATTTATAAATTTTATAGTTATTCATATATTAAACAATAATTATCAATTTAATTAACTCTCACAAGTAAAACCAATTATTTTAGAAGTATTTTGGTATTTTCTTTTAATTCCCTTACTAAAAGACAATTAATAGGTATAATTAATTATTTTTACACTAAATATAATATAAAAAATAAATTAATTTATAGTTGAACTAGATTATATGCAAAAATATATTGATAATTGGACTCCATCTCACCAAGTAATTTCTAATATGTCATTTTTTGGGCTAAGATAATCATTTTCATATCAAACTCACTCCTTTATAAAATATATATAAGAGCCGCTTGTTTTTTCTTTTAATTTTATAATAATAGACAATTATTATAATGTTATTATATAACATTATAATTTTTGTTCATTAAAACATAACTAATACATAGATCTTTTTTTTTTTTTTATGGTAAATATAATTTAGAAAACAAAGAAGTTAAAATTAATTTATAGTGATATTAGATTATATTAGAAAATACATTGATAATTGGAGTACATCTTACTATCATTTTTAGGATTAGTATCTACATTTTCTTGTAAAAATGCAAACTCACTCATTTATATAATATATAATAGTTATATAAATATACTATATTGGATAGGATCAGTGGCCCGAATTTATTACCTAACTCTTTACATTCCCTTAATTCAAAGGTTGAGATTTAGGGAAATAACTTTCTCTCTTATATCCCTTATCAATCTCAACCATTAATATGTGTTGGTGTAACAATTTAGGTAATAAATTACGACCACTAATCATGTTCCTATTATATGGGATAGAATCTAACTCTTTTCGAGTATTAATTCAAGGGTTATGTTTCAGATGCTACAAACAATTGGGCAGTTCAGTAGGTTACCTATAGGAGATCCTCATCTGCATCTCAAGTTGTTTATTAAAGTTAGTGATTCTTTCAAATGGACATGTGTGATCAAGGAGGCTTTTAGGCTCAAATTATTTCCTTATTCCTTGAGAGATCGTGTTAAAGCATGGCTTAATTTTTTGCTACCCGACTTTGTTTCTACTTGGAATGATCTAGCAAAGAAATTCTTGATGAAATATTTTCCACCAACAAAAAATGCTAAATAAAGGAATGATATTACTTCTTATCAACAAATGGATGGAGAATCTCTATACGAGGCTTGGGAAAGGTTTAAAGAACTACTAAGAAAGTGTCATCATCATGGTATTCCTTAATGGATCCAAATGGAAACTTAAACAAGAACTATTGTTGATGCATCAATTAATGGAGCTCTTTTAGCCAAGTTTAACAATGAAGCATATGATTTACTTGAAAAAATGGCTAGAAATAATTATCAATGGCCAATGGATATAGTAGCTACCGCAAAAAGAGTGGCCGGTATGCATGAGGTTAATAATGTTACAACAGTTACAGCTCAAGTTTCATCTTTGGTTAACCTTCTGAAGAATCAACATGTGATAGAAAATGTGAATTCAATCCAAAATTTAGGGATTTCATGTGTTTACTGTTCAAGTTCTCATGTGTTTGACAATTTTCCTTCAAATCCAAAATCAGCTTGTTTTGTGGGTAATGTGAACCGAAACCAAAATTCGTACTCCAACACTTATAACTCAGGATGGAGGCAACACCCAAACTTCTCTTTGAACAACCAAGATGGTGGTCAAGCAAGTTCTTCCATACCCAATCGTCCTATGTATCCTCCAGGTTTTCAGCAGCAGCCATAAAGAAACCAATCAAATGAATAATCTAGTTTGTTGGAATCTTTACTCAAAGAATACATGGCTAAAAAAGATGCAATACTCTAAAGTCAAGCTACCTTAATGAGAAACCTAGAAAATTAAGTGGGATAGTTGGCTAATGAACGTAGGAACCATCCACAAGGTGCACTTTCAAGTGATACCAAAACTACAATGAGAAAAATAAATTAGTTTTGCAAAGCCATTACTTTAAGGAGTGGAAAGGAGTTAGAGGCACTAATGGTTCAAAAAATGAGTAAAAAGACAAGCACTTCAGCCTAAGATAAAGAGAAAAAAGAGCTGGACAAATCTGAGACAATTTTGAAAAATTCAAAAATTCTTGTACCCAAAATGCTACAGCATTGCTGTAGCAAAGTTTCAAGCAACAGAGACCACCTCCACCATTTCCTCAGAGATTTCAGAAACAACAGCAGGACCTTCAATACAAGAGATTTTTGGATGTTCTTAAGCAACTTCATATCAACATTACATTGGTAGAAGCCTTGAAACAAATGCTAAATTATATCAAATTCATGAAAGACATCTTGACCAAAAAGATACGGTTTGGCGAATTTGAGATGGTTGCCTTAACAAGTAAAAATAGTGCTATGTTACAGAACAAACTTCCTCCTAAGCTCAAGGATCCTGAAAGTTTCATAATTTCATGCTCCATAGGTAATCAATATTTTGGAAAGTCTATATGTGATTTAAGAGCAATTATTAATTTGATGCATGTGTCAATTTTTAAGAAGTTGAGGATTTGTGAAGCATGGCCTATTACAATGTCTTTAAAATTAGCAGATCGATCCATTGCTCATTCTGAAGGAAAACTTGAAGATGTTTTGGTGAAAGTGGATAAATTCATCTTCATAGTAGATTTTATTGTACTTGACTATGAGGAGGATCGAGAAGTGCCTATTATTTTGGGAAGATCATTCTTAGCTATAGGCTGAACTTTGATTGACGTTCAAAAATGAGAATTAACTATGAGAGTTCAAGATGAACAAGTCACTTTCAATGTGTTTAAAGCCATGGAATTTCCCAATAATGTTGAAGAGTGCTTATCCATCTCAGTTGTGGATTCTTTGGTATCTAACGAACCTGAGAAATGTTGCTATAATGATTTTTTTAAAATTTTATCGCAATATGATTTCGATTATGAAGAGAAAGATGAGGATAAATTATCTTGGTTGGAAGCAGATTCTAATACATACAGACCGAGAAATAAATTTCAATCCCTAGACTTATCATCTCGAGATTTGAATCTTCTTAAGTCTTTAGTTGATGTGCCACCAAATTCAAATTCCCATCAAAAGAATAATTTTTTCATAATATGAAGTTCTACTATTGGAATAAGCCATTCTTATTCAAGCAATGTGCATACCAAAAGATTAGAAGGTGTATTCTCGAAAATGAGTTGGTGCATATTTTGCAACGATGTCATTCCTATCGAGAAATTAGGAGGATCTTAAAGAAAATTGTTGGTCTAAGCCAAAAATATTAGAAATGTTAGTTCAAGAAAAAATTTCAAGTTAATGGCTAACGCATTAAACATTATTGGAGATGAATTATTGACGGGGAGCATACCTCCATTCCACTCACAGAACCATAAATGTAAGAGAAGTTGGACTGTCGACTTTAACACAAGCGCTCATGGGAGGCAACCCATGTTTCTTATTTTTTCGTTTATGTTTTATACTTTAATTTAGTTTATTTGAATTTTATCATTTTATTTTATTGGGTTTTTTTTTGCATTTTTAGGTCATCACAGAAAAATGAGAGTAGGAAGGAAACAAAGCATAAACTTCATAGTTTTAAAATCTAGGAAACTTTGCTACAGTAACGTTACAGCGAATAGGAGCAATTCTTTACCCTTTCATAATTCAATTTTATTTACTTTCTGTTTTTTTGTTTTATTTTTCTTTATTCATAAGCAGTGAGGACACCGCTTATTTTAACTTTGAGGGGTTGATTTATTTGCTTGTGTTTTGAAATCTAATTTTATGATTTGTGCTGCTGTGATTTTGTAATTAATCAGTGATGATGAACTGCATTGTGGAAAAGCTGTGACCTACCCTTAATTTCTTTGTGGTGTTTTTATTTTTAGGTTTAGTTGTTGATCTATTAGAATAAATACCTCAGTTGATGAAAAGAATTGAATTGATTGAGTGTTAATTGAAAATTTTTGAGAACTTATTTTAAAATATATCCCCCATAACCCATGTGCACAATCATGTTTTGAATTTGATATGAACTTAGAGTAAAGAAAGTTTATAGGATAGTTTAAGCCTCTAGAATTGGTTTGGAGAGTCTTTCAAGTCAAAATCTTAGAAATTTTACTAACTAATGAGATGATTTAGGCCTTCTTTGGAGTTGATTGTGCTTTTCATGCTAACCTTGATTGAGATTATATTTCCTTAGTACACCTAATTTGAGCCATAATTAATCAAATTCCTTTTTTCTTTAAAACCTACATATTAGCCTAGTGCTTCTCTTTTTGCATACATTTCGATTTTCACCTCATAAGTGCATTACTATTTTTATGAATTGTTTTAAAAAGGGTGGTATACCTTGAGAGAAAAGAAATTATAATGTTGAAAATGATTGTTATTATGTTGAAAATCACTCTTGCTTGATTGTATTGAGTTTGGCTTTGCATTTATTTAAATAAAAAAAAAAAAAGAGAAGAAGAAATTGAAGAAACGTTTGAGGGTGTCAATTCAAGAAAATAAAAATTCTAAAAGAATTCTTGAATAGTATTTATGCTTGTGGAATATGAAACTTAAATATGACCTTTATCTTACCTTAACCCAAGCTTTACATTTCAAGCTTTATTGAGTCCTTTTGATAATTTGTTAGTAAATATCTACATTAGTGGAGAGGGGTTTAAAAATCCAACTTATGGAAGCATGAATTTAAGCTTAAGGATCATAATCTCTCTTAGTTTGAGGAAAAATGTCAAATGATAAATTATGAACATCACACACGCACATGAGGTATATTTTGGAATGAGTTTGAAATATTTAAACTAGCATTTGAGAAAAATCAATTTGGATCGTGAATTTGAGATTATTTTTTTCTAACTTTGAAACAAGTTTAGTTTATTTATTAGTTTACATTTATGTTTTTAGCATAGGTTGAGGCTTTTGTTTTCTTTACTTTGTCACTTGCCAATCATCCTAGAATTTATTGCTCGAGAACAAGCAAGATGCTAAATTTAGGGGAGTTGATAACTCTAATTTATTAGAGTAAATATTATCTTTTATTTCTTAAAATTTGCTTGGTCATGTGAAAATAATTACACTTTGTGCACATTTGGATGTGATTTGTGCAATTTGTGAAGATGAGTGAATTCCTTGGTATTAAATATGAAATTATCTTACATTTGATTAAAAAGACTTATATTTTAAAGTTCACTCATGAGATTTTTATGTGCCCTTTCGCAGAGAAGAAAAAGAGTAACAAAGAAGCATTTATCAGCTTTGCCGTAGCAAAGCACACCAGAATTATTTAGCGTTAAAGATGAATTTGTGCAGCTGGAATTGGCCTTCTTATTAAAAAGACAATAATGGGCAGATTATGACTTACATATTTAAGGGCAAACTTGAAAGTCAGTACAAGATTATCATCTCTTATCAATTAAACCTAAAAGGAACATATTAAAGAGGTAGAATTGAACGTGAAAACTAAGCAGGAATACAAGGTAGCAAGGTTAAAATGTAGAATAGCAAGAAAAGAGATCAGAAAACAGAGGCAACACAGATTAGAGGAAACAGGCAACGCAATGATATTTTCACATGAATAATCATTGAAAAAAGTAAGAGAGAGTTAGAAATTTGTAACCCAATTGATTGAGAATTTAATTAAATGGAGTTTTATTGATTTATTCCTTCTTCTATTATTCTTTATTTTCTTTTCAATTTCTACAACTAATGGATCTGATTTGATTATTCATAAATTAATATTTGATTTCATAGATATGATTGGTTAATTTTCCTTTAATTAGGGTTGTAGATGTGCAAGTGATTGTAGTATTTGTTCTTCAATTCTAAAGATTTGTGCTTTGCTTGACAAAAGGGTGCTTGTTATTCATTGCTTATTTTATTGATTAATTCTTATCAACTGATAGGATAGTAAAACTGAGATTAATTCTAGAAAGGTTAGTTGAAATTGGATGAAGCTTAAATAATGTGTGTTTGATTTGAATCTAAAGATAAGAATTAAAATTACTATTAGTATAAAAATATATAATTGTCTCGCATAACCCAAAAGAATTGGTGCATTAAATATTGTTCTTAGACTCAATTGTGCATAGAAATATGTTTCAAAGGTTGAGATTTAGAGTATTAAATTTATCACTCCTATTATTTATCAATCTCAACTATTAAGATGTGTTGGCATAAAAAATTAGATAATAAATTACGGCCACTAATATACACACACACGTACTTACTTAAAAAAGTAGGGCAAGAGGAAATACAATATCTACGACCTCTCATTCTAAAATTAAGTTAGGATTCTCCTTTTATGTCTCCATCCAAGACCAAGGGATCCTTATGGGGATTTTCCCAGCCATAAAAAATTGACAACCTTAACATATTTTATATCATTTTGATTTATTAGTAAAAATAATATTACATGTATTTTTATTTTTATTTAATAAATATGAAAATTAATTTAAAAAATAGGTCATTAATTATTTTGATAGTTGTTAAGGTTTATAAAATTTTCATAATTTTATTGGTTTATAATTTTTATTTATATATTTTTTTAAAGTTTGTTGACAATGATAATATTTTTAACATATATGTAAAATTTAAGTTTAGCTTTTTTTTTTTTTTTGAAAAATTACCAAAAATAATACTCCTAAAATTTATAATAATAAAACTAGCACCCCAATAATATTGAATGTTCAATATTAAACAGGTCTAAATTACCACAATTTAATTTAAACGAGTTTAATTGAATGGACATTCAAAAAAAAATAATGTAACAATTATTTTTTTAATTGTGAAAATATATGATTTGAACATATATGTGTTATTTTTGTTATTATAAGTTTTGAAAGGTGTTATTTTTGTTGTTTTCCTTCTTTTTTAAAAAAAAAATTAAGTGTAGTTATTTTGATTGACATTAGTATTTTAAGGGCAGGACTATTCATTTCAAATTTATCAAAATTTCAACAAATACAACATATTTTTAATAGATTTAGTCTTATAGGCTTGATATATAACAATAATTTTGCTCCACATTTAGCATTGACCATATTTCAAGAGCACTATTGTATATTACAAAAATATTATAAATATAAATGATTTGTCACAATTTCATTTGATATAATTTTGTAGGCTCAATTGTTATATCCAATCAAACTTTGTCATACAATTTCAAAGCTTCAATACATATATGTGTGATAATTTTTGATACGACACAACACAACACAATTTATTTAACTCATTTGTTAAATGGAACAAGAATGATACGAAATAACCTAATATGATAACCCAAAGTTTTCATGTTAAATTAATATTTTTATATTATTTTACTTATTAAATTCAACACGAATATAATATAACACAATCCGACAAAAATAAATTTAATAAGCTATTTTTGGTTAAAATATCATAGAAACTTTTTTCCAATTGATAATAACATAATTCAATTCAAATATAACTCAATATAATAAAAATATTTATATTAAAAAGTTGACCTTACATAACCCATTTATCAAAATAAGTCCACAAGATTTGCCACAACTAGATACATGTGGTTGTCTAGTATTTAAGAGGGTTCAAACATCCACCTAAACAGTGCATATGCTCTACATTTGTGATTAAATAAACACACCACACCCTCCATCAGGAGCGTGTCAAGCACATCGCTGCAATATTTTAGATACTTTGTTTTAAGCCACATGCATTCTTACTAACACATATGACTTTTATTGGTTATGATGACCTTTCTATCAAACTCATATAATTAATAAAATATTTAGTTTAATTTTAAGTGAAAATGTAGTAATGATAAATATGTAAATTAATTCTTAAAAACATATGTATTATTTTTTTATAATGTAAAATATATGTTAAAAAAATTATATGTATAAAAAAAAAAGGTTTTAAAAAGAATAAAAATGAATTCAAGGAAATATGTAGGTCATAAAAAAGATCATGGGTTATGAAAATCACTTTGCTTATGTTAAGTTGATACTTTAGTTAGTTTATTTTTATAAGGGACACTTAATTCATTTTCTCTGTAAAAATTGGACAATTTAGTCATTTTTTAAACATTAAAATATTATTTTATTAATAAAAAATTATGATATAATAATAAAATGAATTTAATGGGATAAAATTATCATTTTATTTTAATAGCTTAAAAATGAATTTGAGCAAAATAATATTTTTTGTGTTCAACTACTTTTGTAAATTTTATATTTTATGAAATTTTACTTAATTTTTTTGGAAACTATTTATATCGTATTTTTTGTATTCAAATACTATATCTACAGAAGATGCGATACAAAAAATTACCCAAAAAAATACAAAAAAATTCCATAAAATGCAAAATTAACATAATCAGTTATCCAAAAAAAACTATTCAAATTGAGTTTTAAATTGTTAAAATAAAATAACAATTTTGCCCTCGTTAATTCATGTTCTTATTATATCTAAATTTTTTATTGATAAAATAATATTTTAATGTTTATAAAGTGACTAAAGTGTCTTATTTTTATTGAAAAAATGACCTAAATATTTCTTATAAAAATAAAGTAGTTAAAGTTTTAATGAGGCAAATAAAATAAGGATAAAGGGTAGTAGAAGTACACTAACTTTAACAAAAGTATAGAAAAGTTAATTAACTTTTGTGTAGGACACTATAAGTCCATTTACTATAAATAAGTATATTAAAAGTCTAAAATTTTAAAAAAGTCAGATTTTGGTTGTTGTAAGTTAAATGTGTTTTCCAATAGGAGTAAAATCGACTTTTCACTTATTCATCTCTATTTTGTCTTGAATAAGGTATTAGGTTTTCAAATTTTCATATTTGTTTTGTCATTACAATTCAAGTTTTGAAAGACAACCATCCAATTTAAGACAAAAAGGTATATGTTTCAAAAACAAAAACCACGTTCACAAGCACTAAAAATCAATCAAGAAAGATAAAATTTCACCAAAGACAATGACAAAAGGTGGAATAACTTGAATCTAAGAAAAAAGGGTAAATGAATCTTCAAAAAGGGAACCAAAAAAAGAAAAATCGAACTTAGAGCAAAGAAGAAGGTGAGGATCACAGAAAAGACATTTTCAAGAACAACAAAGACGACAATAAAGGAAAGATCTTTGATCCTTTCAAGAAAATTATTAAACAAAGATGATTAAGAGAAAGAAAAACGATATGGATAAGGCATAGAATCCATTTCTAATTGAAGATGAAAAGTCGGTTTTACCCCTATTGGAAAAAAAATTTAACTTACAACAACCAAAATATGACAATTTTTTAAATTTTAGACTTCTAGTATACTTATTAATAGTAAATAGACTAGTAGTATACTTCTAATTCCCTTTATCAATAAAATAACTTCTAAAATTACATAATTCATATATAATCCGGAGTGAATAAAATCTATAAATAATTGTAACAAAAGAAAATCCAAGGCAAATCCTCTAGCTTAACGGTATAAAACATAAGTTTCTTTAGTCAAATAAGTAGAGATTTCATTAACTAACAAAGTAGAATAAGACTACAATACAGTTCGAATCAAAATGAAAAGCAGCAAAAAGAAAGGCCAAAACCAGAAATTAAAATGAGCCCATCTTCAACTACTACACAAAGTAGCCATAGAGACCAAATCCTAACAATTCTAGCCACTAAGAGCTAGCCAGCAACAACTTGAAGATGTTAGGAAAAAATTGGTAAATTCCTACTTACAAATTTACGGGAAAGCAAAACAATAAATAAAGTAAAGTAAGAATAAGAAAATAACAGACAGAGAATTTTACGTGCTTCACCCCAAAAATTAACTAGGCTATTCTACGGAACTGCTGCAGCTAACTTTCACTATGGAAGATAATATTATAGTGTTTAAATACAACACTCAACTCACAACCCCAAAACCCAATACACCTAAATAAATATTTCTTTATTTTCTTTTTTCTTCTCTCTTTTTCTTTTCTTTTCCCTTTCTCTTTCTCTGCAGAGAGTTTTCAGAAACTCTCTTCTTCTCTTTATTTATTTCTTTACAGGAATGCTTGCTGGGATTGCCTATTCTATTGGGAATTCTTCTTCTATTTATAGAGAAAAAATGGTTGCTGCTGACATATGTCATGACCTCAGCAGCTCCATTTTTTCTTCTTCTCCAGCTGGTGCTAGCTGCTCCATTGTTTTTCTTCTTCATTTGCAGCTGTCGATGGCTACTTTCTTTGACAAACTAGCCACCAATTTGACAATCTCCCACTTGAAAACTGATTTTAATCATGTTTCCACACATGATCACTGCAGCAACTCTTTCTAGGTTTGTCACGTTTGCAGGCCAACTGATGAGTGCTCAAAAAGTACTAATATTTCGTGATTAATTATGCTTAATTGTTTAAAATATAGATTTGTTATGATTGTTTATTTGATTATTTTCATAAATCTATCAATTCGGAATCACGGGTATGTTTTAGTGTATTTTAGGTGTTTTTAGCGTCAAATGAGTCAAATAATGAAAACACGCAAAGACGGAACACTTACGGCGCTCAGATCACGAGTGACGGGCTAAACGAGACAAATATGTAAGCCTTACATAATGAGTCATCACATATGTAAGGGAGTAAACATGAAGAAAAGGAAGTCAACACGCGCCGCGGCGAGGAAAAGTCATGCTGCGGTAGGGAGCTCTCGGGTTTTGACATTATTTCCAGAATTTGTGTTGCGCCGCGGCGGTAAAAATGCATGCCACAGCGCGCATATTCCTATTGCAATCAGGATTTGTGTAAACCCTTACATCTATAAATACCCCCTTAGACTCCCCCTTACAGAATAACTCGAACAACTTTGATACAACTTTACACTTTACAATTTTGCGACCAAACAAGAGATTCATTTAATTTTGGGAGCTTTGCCACACTCAAACAAAGCAAAAGAAACCATTCTAAGGATTCAAGGAAGCCGTCGACGATCGAAGATAAAGCTTTTGGAGAAAAACGCTATCCCATCCATAAACGGTATTTAGATCTAGGTTTTCCTTGTTGTTATAGAATTCTATTTTCTTCTTCTTTCGTTGAAGTGTATGATCATATTTTATTTGTCTATGAATATTAATATGAACATGAGCGGCTAATTTCATTATGGATGTTTAGTTTGTGCTGCCATGTTTGCTAGAATTGTGTATGGTGTATATTTTATTGATTTAATATAAATGAATTACCTTTTGATTAAGAGCATGTTTAGATATTTAATTATGAATTATCATGGGCCAATTTGAGATTCGTAGTTAGGTTGAAAGATCTTAGAATCTAGTTATAGGAACGTCACCTTAACTTAATTCTGAAACACTTAATCAAAGCTTCAAATTAGTGACTTAGTCATAGCATTAGTTTGATTGGCATTTATTTCCTTGCGCATAATTTGATTGCTATTTGATTTACCCCGACCGAAGGCAGTTAATTAGTTAATCAATAAAGAGATTTACCCCGATCGAAGGCAGTCTCGTAATTAAAATGAAAGTCGGTAATATTGTTTATTTAGAACGTTCATGTTATTTCACCATACCTTTTCGATGCAAGCATGGTCAATCAAGCTAAACGTCCATACATCCTCCATTGATCTTCAAATCTATTTGAATTGATTATGAACTTGCAATATTATTTTCGTTAATTGTTCGTACCATTGATCTCGTCATAATTCCAACTTGTTTACAGTTTTATTAGATTTAAGATTCTAGTTATTTAGAGTTTTAGTTTTACTAGAACTCTATTTAATTAGTATTTTAGTTGCTTTAGGATTCTAGTTATTTAGAGCTTTAGTTTCACTAGAACTCTATTTAATTAGTCTTTTATTTTCGTTAGAACTCTATTTAGATTAAGAAGACGGTTATTTAGAACCACTGCAATTCCTTGAGAGACCGACCTTGGAAGTTGCTTATCACTTTTCTACGAGTAATTCGTACACTTGCGAGTACTAAATTTATCACATCACCAACTGAAGCTGAGCACAACTTCAGTTTATCATTGGTCACCGTCTTTGTAAACATGTCAGTAGGGTTCTCATTTTCCTATATCTTCTCAAGCTTGAGGATATCTTCTTCTAGAAACGACCTAATAAAATGATACCGTAGTTGTATATGTTTCGTTCTAGAATGAAAAGATGGATTTTTTGCAAGATGTATGGCACTCTGACTATTGCAATATAACATATTACTTTCTTGTTTCTTGCCTAATTCTTCCAAGAAACCTTACAACCAAATCATTTCTTTGCTGGCTTCTGTGATTGCAACATATTCAGCTTCAGTGGTGAAGAGAGCAACAATCTTCTACAGTTGAGAAACCCAACTCACTGCTGTTCTGCTAAGAGTATAAACATACCCTATAGTGCTCTTTCTATTATCAACATTTCTAGCTAAGTCAGCATCCACATAGCCTTCAAGAGCCATATGTCCACTTCTGAAGCACAGTGTCATATTTGTGGTACCTCGTAGATAGTTGAGAATCCACTTGACAGCTTCAATCTGCTACATGTGCAATGTCTAGTCTGGTACAAACCATGGCATACATCAAACTTCCTATAGCTGAAGCATATGGAACATTTTCCATATTAGCATGGTCTTCTACAATTTTAGGTGACTGCTCTTTGGATAGTTTGAAATGAACATCTAAAGGAGTGCTCACTAGTTTTGCATCCTTCATATTGAACCTATCAAGTACTTTGCTGATATACTCGGCTTGTGACAACATTAAGGTTCCTAATGCCTTGTCCCAGTTGATCCTCATTCTAAGAATCTGCTTTACAGCACCTAGATTTTTCATTGCAAAATGTTCTGACAATTGTTGTTTTACATTATTTATCTCTTGCATGTTTGACCCATCAATCAACATGTCATCTACATACAAGAGTAAAATAATATAGCTATTGTCGAACTTCTTCACATAGCAACAATGATCTGCCTGGCATCTGGTAAAGCCACTACTGCTCATAAAAGAATCAAACTTTTTGTACCACTATCTCAGAGCTTGTTTTAGACCATACAAGCTCTTTTTCAACTTGCAGACCAAGTTTTCTTTCCCTACTATTTCAAACCTTGTGGTTGCTCCATGTATATCTCTTCCTCCAAATCACCGTGAAGGAATGCTGTCTTTACATGTAACTGTTCAACATGTAAATTCTCCGCAGCTACCAACTTTAATACCAGCCTTATTATGGTCAACTTTACAACTGGAGAGAAAATCTCAATGTAGTCGATCCCTGCTTTCTACTAGAAACCTTTAACAACCAATCTAACCTTGTGCCGCTTATTCCTATCATGCTCCATTTCACTCTAAAAATCCATTTGTTATGAAGAGCCTTCTCTCCTTTTGGCAATTTTACAAGTTCCCATGTTTAGTTTAACATGAGTGAGTCCATTTCATCTTTCATGGCAAACTTTCACTTGACAGAATCATTCATTTTCACTGTTTCTTCATAAGATTTTAGTTCTCCATCGTCAGTCAACAATAGGAAATTTTGGGGGGTGAGTAGCGTTGTGTTGGTTTGTGTGGTCTGGTGGTGCGCCTCACTCTGGGTGTGCATGGTTCCTTTTGCTATGGAACTTCTTGTTCTTCCAGTGGAACTTCATTCTCTGGTTCTAGAAGAACTTTATTTTCTAGGTTGCTTTGGACCTTCCGATACACATCCTCTTTAGAGATCTCTTTTAACTCAACATATTTTTTTGTCTGAGTATTGCTGTCAATGCCACCAGATTTTACTATTGACCTGTCCATATATACAACATTCTCATTGAATATAACATCTCGACTTCTAATGACTTGTCATTTTTCATAATCCCAAAAGCGATAACCAAATTCATCAAAACCATATCCAATAAAGATACATTTCTTGGACTTCGGGTCAAGTTTACATCTTTCAGCAGTGTAAGGTTTATGAGTATTGGCAAATTTTGTGGACAAAATGTTTGATTATAATCTAGCATAAGCGTCCACCGTTTAATCAGATGATACATGATGATGAAGTACTAAGCTTACAATGCCCATATGACAGGTAAAATATTCTCTCATGCATACATCCTCACATAATTGAGCACTACACTTAGTATGAATCGCAACGAAAAGAAACAGTGCACATGTTGGTCGATTGATCGATAGGACAATTCGATTGATCGAAGAGTCGATCGATCGAGTATAGACCGACTTCAATCTAGCTGCTCTCGTGTTTGAAATTACATAGTTAGATCGATCGAGGTTTGGATCAATCGATCGAGCATCAGCTACATAGATCGAGCTTTGGCTAGATCGATTGAGCTTGTTTTTCAGTTCTACTACAACTCTGTTTTTAATTTGACCCATATGTTACTTTTACCAATTTGACTCATTTAATGTTGAATGCAAAATCCTTATATGAGTAGAATTGTTGTGAAAGTAGCATCCTTGTATGAGTAGAATTCTTGTGAAAGCAAAATCTTGGTATGAGTAGAATTGTTGTGAAAGCAAAATCCTAGTATGAATAGAATTGTTGTGAAAGTAGAATCCTTATATGAGTAGAATTGTTGTGAATAGAATTGTTGTGAAAGTAGAGTCCTTGTTTGAGCAGAATTGTTGTGAAAGCAAAATCCTAACATGAGTAGAATTGTTGTGAAAGCTAAATCCTGATACGAGTAGAGTTGTATTTTATTATTAATCCTTTTTCAAGTTAAATTGGACTCTATATAAGCAATGCTTGTTTGTGCAAAATATTTACCACACTACAAATAATATTTTTTACATCTGTTGAAGCTTTCAAAGAAAATTATTTTCTCTTCGTCTATTAATCTTAGGTATTTTCTTGTTTTAATTATTCAAACATATTGTGTGCCTAATTGCTTTTCATGATATTTAGATTTGCATGATCGTTCTAGAGTTTGTTAGCTGATTTATTCTTTACATCGTATGCTATTGAATCTGCTAGTTAAGATTTTTCATTGTTGAATCTGCTCTAGAACACACTTTGCACTTGTGTTATTTGTGCTAACGTTTCAGGTATTGAGGTGACGTGTTCAGTATTTTGTGTGACTCAAAATTACCGAAGTTGATGGGTTCGATTGATCTTGTGGGACTCAAGTAGATCGAAATATTGGTCCGGATCCAGACACTTAGCTTGTGGAGGCTATGAAAGGAGCGACAGCTCGTAAGTAAATTACATGAGGGGGATCTATCTGTGAAGGGTAGTCTAGGACCTGTGGTTGTAATTGAACGTTGATTTTCATAGTGGATAGTCCGGTGGACCGGTGGTTTTCCTCTTAGGTTATTAGAGTGACCTAAGTTGTTTTCACCTAAAAATCTTGTGTGTTATTCTTTAATTCTGCATTTTATTTTTACACGCGATTGCATGTCTAGCCGTTGTGATTAGGTTATATAATTAATATCTATTAAAATTGAAAATAACCTATTCACCCCCCTCTAGGTATATTTGATCCGTAACTAAAAACTTTCAATTGGTATTAGAGCGGGTCACTAGATAAACTTAGTGTTGCCTAGGACCTTGTTATGGATCATTTTAGAGAGGGTTCTTCTACAACCCGTCCACCTTACTTTGATGGGTCTAACTACCCATATTGGAAAGCTCGTAAGAGAGCCTTTTTACGTTCCTTACATGAAACTATATGGAATTATGTGCTTTATGGTTGGGAGCCACCTACGGTTACCAAGGATAATGTAGTCACACTTAAACCTAGGAAGGACTGGACTACTAAAGATAAAATTGGTAGTGGTTGGAATCAAAAGGGTATCAATGCTATTTTTAGTGCTGTATTGCCAGATGAATTCTGACGTATTTCTGATGTTGAAACTGCTAAGGCTGCTTGGGACACTTTAGAGGTTGCCCATGAGGGCACGTCCCAAGTTAAACGAACAAAACTTCGTATGCTAGCTACTAAGTTTGAAAATCTTAGAATGGAAGAGGATGAAATGTTTTCTGAATTTTATGCTAAATTATGTGATATTGCTAACTCTTCTTCAAATCTTGGAGATAAAATTGATGAACGCAGGTTAGTTCGAAAAGTCTTATGCTCACTACCAGAACGCTTTCAAGCAAAGGTTACAGCAATAGAGGAAAGCAAAGACATTGACACCATCAAGATTGAAGAACTCGTTGGTTCAATTCAAACATTTGAGATGAACCTTCGAACACCCAAAAGGAACATTGGTGTTACTCTCAAAACCACCAATGTTGATGATGGTGATAGTGATGATGTTATGGAAGATGAAGATCTACTCACCCTAGCTAGAAAACTCAAGAAAATGTTCAATAGAAAGGATCTACAAATTAAATAAAAATCAAACCATATAAGAGATCGTAAGGGAAGAGAACTCATGCGAATGAATTCAGAAGGTGAGAAAACTAAACCCAATGGACCTAAATGTTTTGAATGCAATGGTTTTGGTCACTATGCAGCTGAGTGTGCCAACAATAAGAAGAAAGTAGGAAAAGCTTTCAATGCTACCCTTAGTGACTCAGAAAGTGATCAAGACCAAGCTAGTGGTTCAGATGATGGTAACACTAACTACGTAGCTTTTACTGCAACTATTGATGGATACTCCAGTGAGTCGAACCTTGACTCTGATGATGAGGGAAGTAAATCTATTCTTGCTAAATTTAATGCAAATAGTTTTGAAGAATTATTTTTTTATTTGATTAACTGCAAGAAAGAAAAAGATAAGCTTCTCATAACTATGACAAAGCTGAATGATCAAATCAATTCGCAAGACCTTAATTTGTCAGTTTTAGAAAAAGAAAAAGTTGAATTGTCTGAGCATGTTGACAAGTTGAGTTTAAGTCTTGCAGGTATCAAACAGGAAAATTCAAAGCTTGTGCAGGAATTGGAGCAATCAAAGGAAACTGTGAAGAGATTAACTATTGGAGCTGAACGGCTAGACAATATGTTGAGCATTGGTAAGTCATATGGTGATACACGTGGTCTTGGATTCTTAGATGAAAGGTGTACACCTTCTACTTCAAAAACTACATTTGTAAGGTCTTCTAACTCTACTTCTACTGCTACTAATTTTGCATAAACACCCACTATAACTGTAGTAACTAAAACTATTAAGTTTGTGCCCATTTGTCATCATTGTGGTAGAAAATGCCATATTCGACCTAAGTGTAGATTTTTTATGAATGCTCTTCAATCTAATAATTATTTTCATGCTTATAGCAATAGAGCTCATGATTATCATCCTACCATGCATGTGACATCTTCATTAAGGATGAATTTGAATAGGAAAATTGAGTCTAAGAATATGTTTTTAAAACCTAAGGCAATTAAATCTCAACCTAAAGACCTAGAGAAGTCAAAATTCATGAAAATATGGGTTAGAAAAGATTGCATGTTTCCTGTCACTTGACCATTATTGCTTGGCCACCTAGGTACTTTTGTTTGAGTGCTTAAATGACCCTAGGAGAGTAATTTCATATGTTTGTTTTCTTTCTGTTGTTAGAATTTTTTTTCACTAAGATTATTTAAAAAAAAAAAGGCCTACAAGGTAATGGATTCAGATAATACTTATACATATACATCCTTGTCTTTTGTAGCTTACATTATTTTGATTCTCATTGTATATATAATGCAACAATTCAAAATTCTGCACACACTTGCATTATTCACATGTGATGACACTATTGACTGAACTTATTCACACACTCACTGAACACTCATGTATGTCATAGATGAAATTTATGATTAATTTTGAAAGACTCTAAGACTTGAGCTAATCTTGACTGTGAAATTGTGTCGAGTTCTATTTTTTTATCTTTTAAAATCTTCCATCTTAGGGAGACAACTAATATTAAGAGGGCTACCTACTATGATGTGTGCAGCTACCGTAGTAAGCGGAGAGAGCTACCTCATAACTAGTGTGAAAGTCATCATATTAGATTTATGGCTCGTGCATGTTACAAAAAAAAATTAGTAAATAAAATAAAAATTTAAGTAAGAAATTTTATTTAGCATGTACAAAAAGAAAGAGCAAAAAGGTTTAAAAAAAATTAAAAAATTTCTTTTGATAGATATATTTTATTATGTAAGATTGAAGACTCAATTACAATTTAGCATGATAAGTGAAATTATTTTCTTTTGAGTCTCTTATAATTGGCCATAAATGAATTGATTGAAATACTAGTGGAGTTCATACCGTATACTACTCTAAGTGAATGTCAATATGTCATTATATGTGTTAGTGTGTTTGTGTGATCTATTAACTTTACTTGCTAATATAATGAATAATCAAAATTTAAGCAAAAATAATTTTTCAATTGGTTGTATGCTTATTCGTCTTAAATGGATTTATTGCTTTGTGTGGTCATAAAAAAAAATAAAAAAAAAATCAATATTTTTTTGTTTTCTTTTAAATTTGTTTTACATCTAGAGAGTTATAGAACTTAGGGGGAGTCATTGCATACATATTTTATTATTCTTTTTTTTTTTTACTTGTGCAATTTCTCCTACATGCTTTGGACATATACATGTGTGATCATATGCATTTTTTTGCCCACTTCGATAATTGTTAAACTTTGGGGAGTGTGATCCATATCATTTTAGCTATTTCATGATTTATCAGTTTCGTATGCCAAAAAGGGGAAGAGAGATTCATGTTGTTAGGGGGACAGATTGGATTCACTACATTTCATTCGCACTTCTATATACACTGAACTAATAAACAATGAGGCTTGCAAGCCAAATTTGTGTGCTATTTATTGGTCTTTCTTTCAATGGATTGAGCGTATCAAGTATCAAGAGAAGATGGTCCACCAGAACATAGATAGTTCCACTACTGAAAGTATGTAATTGATGTAATGATTTTTTAGCTATGAGCGTTATGTAGTGAAAGAGTGATTTTGTCACACGAAAATGCCAAAAGGGGAGATCGTAAGGTTTATGAGTATTGGCAATTTTCGTGGACAAAATGTTTGATTATAATCTAGCATAAGCGTCCACCGTTTAATCAGATGATACATGATGATTAAGTATCAAGCTTGCAATGCCCATATGACAGGTAAAATATTCTCTTATGCATACATCCTCACACAATTGAGCACTACACTTAGTATGAATCGCAACGAAAAGAAACTGTGCACATGTTAGTTGATCGATCGATAGGACAATTCGATCGATCGAGTATAGACCGACTTCAATCTAGCTGCTCTCGGGTTTGAAATTGCATAGTTAGATCGATCGATCGAGCATCGACTAGATAGATGGAGCTTTGGCTAGATCAATCGAGCCTATTTTTCAGTTCTACTATAACTCTGTTTTTAATTCGGCCTATATGTTACTTTTACCAATTTGACTCATTTAATGTTGAATGCAAAATTCTTATATGAGTAGAATTGTTGTGAAAGCATCCTTGTATGAGTAGAATTCTTGTGAAAGCAAAATCTTGATATGAGTAGAATTGTTGTGAAAACAAAATCCTAGTATGAATAGAATTGTTGTGAAAGTAGAATCCTTAATTTTTGTGAATAGAATTGTTGTGAAAGTAGAGTCCTTGTTTGAGCAGAATTGTTGTGAAAGCAAAATCCTAACATGAGTAGAATTGTTGTGAAAGCTAAATCCTGATATGAATGGAGTTGTACTCTATTATTAATCCTCTTTCAAGTCAAATTGGACTCTATATAAGCAACGCTTGTTTGTGCAAAATATTTACCACACTACAAATAATATTTTCTACATCTGTTGAAGATTTCAAAGAAAATTATTTTCTCTTCATCTATTAATCTTAGGCACTTTTTTGTTTTAATTGTTCAAACATATTGTGTGGTTATGTTTGAATAATTCATGTGCTTAATTGCTTTTCATGATATTTAGATTTGCATGATCATTCTAGAGTTTGCTAGCTGATTTATTCTTTACATCGTATGCTATTGAATCTGCTAGTTAAGATTTTTCATTGTTGAATCTACTCTAGGACACACTTTGCACTTGTGTTATTTGTGCTAACGTTTCAGGTACTAAGGTGACGTGTTCGGTATTTTGTGTGACTCAAAATTATCGAAGTTGACGGGTTTGATTGATCTTGTGGGACTCAAGTAGATCAGAACGTTGGTCCGGATCCAAACACCTAGCTTGTGGAGGCTATGAAAGGAGCGACTGCTCGTAAGTAAATTACATGAGGGGGATCTATCTGTGAAGTGTAGTCTAGGACCTGTGGTTGTAATTGAACATTTGATTTTCATAGTAGATAGTCCGGTAGACCGGTGGTTTTCCTTTTAGGTCATTGGAGTGACCTAAGTTGTTTCCACCTAAAAATCTCGTGTGTTATTCTTTAATTCCGCATTTTATTTTTACACGCGATTGCATGTCTGGCCGTTGTGATTAGGTTATATAATTAATATCTGTTAAAATTGAAAATAACCTATTCACCCCCCTCTAGGTATATTTGATTCGTAACTAAAAACTTTCAAGCAGAATCAATATGAACATATGAAATGCAACTGAAAACCTTTAAATGTGAAAGGTTTACCTCTTTACTACTCCAAAGTTCCTCTTGCAATCTTTCATTGAACAGAGGGTCCACGGTTGATCAGGTAAGCTGCTGTATTGATGGCCTCAGCCCAAAACATTTTAGGTAAACCTGCATGTATTGTCATGCTTCTGTCACGTTGATTCAGAGTTATGTCACACCATTTTGTTGTGGTGTCCTTGGAACAGTCTTCTCCATTCTGATTCCATTGCTTGCACAAAAGTCTCTGAATCTTCTGTTAGTGTACTCGCCTCCATTGTCAGACCTTAGGCACTTTACTTTCAAGCCAGTCTCATTTTCCACCATAGCTTTCCATTTTTCGAAAACATCATAGACTTCGGATTTTTTTTTTAGAAAATAAACTCACACCTTCCTTGTTGAGTCGTTAATGAAGGTGACATAATACTATGAGCCTCCAAGGGAATTAATTGGAGCGGGTCCCCACACGTTTGTGTGAACCAATTCTAACTTTTCTAACTTTGGTGTTTTTCCAGCTTTTGAAAAGCTAACTTTTTTCTGTTTGCCGAGAATATAGTCCTTGCACAAACCAATATCCACCGACTTCATATCTGGTAGTTTTCCTTTTGATAGGAGTACCTTCATCCCTTTCTCACTCATATGACCAAGCCTTTGGTGCCACAGATTTAATTTTTCATCCGCATCCATGACTGCTATAGTGCTCCCACTATTTGAGGTCACATAGAAGGTACTTACTTTATTTCCACGAGCTAAAACCATAGCTCCTTTTGTTATTTTTCATGTGCGATCCGTGAAGGTTGTTGAATAACCTTCCTCATCAAGCCGTCCTATTGAAATTAAATTCGTTTTAAGACTTGGAATATATCTCACATTCTTTAACTTTCACACAGTCCCGTTTGACAACTTCACTCAAACATCTCCTTTGCCCACAATCTTCAAGGGCTCATCATCTGCTAGATGAACTTTTTCGAAATCACCACTGGTGTAATTTTCTATGATTTCGCGACAAGAGGTAGAGTGAAATAATGCACCTGAATCCAAAATCCAAGACTCAATCGGACTGTTGACACTCAAGACAAGAGCATCATCTGTTTTCTCAGTAATATTTGTAGTTTCTTTTGCACCATTATTTTTCTTCGATGCTTGACAGTCTCTTCTATGATGTCCTTTTTGTCCACAATTCCATCAATTTAAGTTTGCTATGCTAAATCTTGACCTATTTCGTCTAGACTTAGACTTTCCTCTGCTTGAGATTCTCTCAAACATTCTTCCTCGGGATTCGGTATGTAAGGCAGAAGATGAAGCCTCACCAGATTCTTTTCGACGAATTTCGTTGCTTAGAATCAAATCACGAGCAGTATCCCACTTCATCGTTGTGCTCCCTGAGGAATTGCTTATTGCTATCATTGTGCCATTCCAACTTTTTGGTAAAGAGGAAAAAGAATCAAAGCTTGAATTTCATCATCGAAATTAATGCCTACTGAACTCAATTATGTTAGAGTAGAGTTAAGAACATTTAGGTGATCGGTAACTGGCATTCTTTCTGACATCTTCAAATTGAATAGCCTTCTCATCAAATGTACTTTATTTGAGGTAGTTGGTTTTTCATACATATTTGATAAGGCTTTCATCAGACCTGCCATCATCATTTCCTTTGTGATGTTGAAAGCAACGTTGCGAGACAACGTTAACTGGATTGTTCCTAACGCCTGCTTGTCAAGAAGATCACAATCTTCTTGTTTTATATTTTTTGGTTTTGTTCTTGATAAATGTTTGTGCAAATTTTTTTGGTACAAATAATTTTTAATTTGCATTTTTCAGAAACTAAAATCTGACCCATTGAATTTCTCGATCTTAACTTTTCCTTTGTCTGCTGCCATTGCACCCGCTCAAATCTAGTAACTGCAAAAAATCACTATTGCAAAATAATGATGTGTGAATAGTGACATAAATAGTAAATTCACTATTCGACTTTTGACTTTTACTATTCACTATTATAGTGAATATTACTTCTATTATTTGCACAATAATCGTTACTATTTGATAAATAGTAACCTTTACACAATGTGACTTTCTGTACAAGAATTTCACAACCTTAAAGCTCTGATACCAATTGTTAGAAAAAAATTGGTAAATTCTTACTACCAGATTTACGGGAAAGCAAAACAATAAATAAAGTAAAGTAAGAATAAGGAAATAACACACAGAGAATTTTACGTGGTTCATCCTAAAAATTAATTGGGTTACTCCACGGAGCTGCTGTAGCTCACTTTCACTGTGGGAGATAATATTATAGTGTTTAAATATAACACTCAACTTACAACCCCAAAACCCAATACACCTAAATAAATATTTCTTTCTTGTCTTTTTTCTTCTCTCTTTTTCTTTTCTTTTCCCTTTCTCTTTCTCTGCAGAGAATTTTCAAAAATTCTCTTAAACTCTCTTCTTCTCTCTATTTATTTCTTTGCATGAATGCTTGCTGGGATTGCCTATTCTGTTAGGAATTCTTCTTCTATTTATAAAAAAAAAATAGTTACTACTGACATATACCATGAGCTTAATAGCTCCATTTTTTCTTCTTCTTCAGCTGGTGCTAGCTGCTCCATTGTTTTTCTTCTTTATTTATTTCTTTGCATGAATGCTTGCTGGGATTGCCTATTCTGTTAGGAATTCTTCTTCTATTTATAGAAAAAAATTAGTTACTGCTGACATATGCCATGAGCTCAACAGCTCCATTTTTTCTTCTTTTCTAACTGGTGCTAGCTGCTCCATTGTTTTTCTTCTTTATTTGCAGCTGTCGGTGGTTACTTTCTTTGACAAACTAGCCACCAATTCGGACAGAAGAAAGCAAACCAAGGAGACAGAGCTAGTGAGGCCAGCTTGGCTAAACAACCATAGCAGCTTCCTACAAACCACAAAAGAAAAAACTAAACCAAATCACAAGAGAACAGTTCCAAAACAAACATAAACAAAGACTCAGCATAGTCAAAACAAACAAACTAAAAAACAGATCATCAAAGGTCATCTCTGCATGGAAACCAAACAGAAACAAAGCCTCAATGGTCTCCTCTATTGCAGATAAGAAGGCTATACTAGATCAAGTCTAGAGACGAAGTCAATCCCTCGAAGAAGCATTAACACAGAAACATAAATGAATCAGTAATGAGAAGGAAGAGCTAACAATATCGAAATCCAAAGCCTATAGAGATGTTAGAGGTGTCTAGATGATCAGATGAAGACAAAATTAATAGATCAGCATACATGGATCAGAGAGGAAATGATGTAGATCGAAGTTGATAGGATGAAAACCTCCACTAAATCATCGATACTACAACAACTCGTTATTTTGAACCAAAACAAAACATAGACAAGCTAAACAGTGGCAAGTAGATGAGGAATCAGCAAAGAAGCATTAGAAATGAACTGTGAAAAGCTCTCATACTTCGATAAAGATCGGGCGAATTAAAATCACCACAAGCTAACAATCCCCAATTTAATGATACCACTCTTTTTTATTATGCAAACTAAATCTAACAAGATTCAAAACTAAGAAATTTATAGGGATGAATGAGGAGTTTAAGAGGAAGTGAAATTTCATGAAATTTGTAGAGAATTTGTTGAATTATGGACGGTGGAATGGAAAGGACTAGAGGCAGAGGGATAAACAAAATCCTAGCTGAAGAGGACCGTTGACTCTCATTTTTATGTGATTCAGATGTCAAACATAATTGAACGCGCTAAAAGATTAGAAATTCGAGTTACAAGGAGTTTCAGTTTGTTTAAAAAAACAGAAAAAAAATTTGATGACAAAAGTTATTAGTTCGAATCTGTAAAACACACGCGCCACATCTCAAAAAATAGAACACTTCGAAAAAGTGACGTTAGACACTACTTAAAAAAAGTGACGTCAGAAGCTTTGAATGTGCAGACGCGGCCTTGTAGACCACAAGGTTTACAGTCATACAGACTACTTTTTGCCTCATTTCTCTATATCCCCATTGGACGGTTAAGATCTTTCTGCGAACCTAACAACAGAAAAAATATTAATACCCACGTGAGTTAAATCCCACGCTACTTTACTACTCTATAAATCCCCCTCAAATCAATTCCAAATAAGTGGAAAAATTAATCTTTCATTTGAAGCAAGCATCTCTACTCCTTTCTCTCTCTTCATCTCTCAATGGACAGCTATGGTACCGAGGAGTACAAACACTACTGGGAGACAAATATGTTTTTCCAAACTGAGGAACACAGGTATATATACTAATTAATTAGTTAAATCAGGTTATACTTTTGAAATCCGAAAAGGGATTATTTTTTATAATTACTAATTTGGTTTAATTTTATGATCCTATTTTAGTTGGGGTTTAGATGAGGCTTTTTCTGGGTACTACGATTCAAGTTCGCCGGACGGAGCTGCATCATCGGCGGCGTCGAAGAACATTGTGTCCGAAAGAAATCGGAGGAAGAAGCTCAATGAAAGACTCTTTGCACTTAGAGCTGTGGTCCCTAACATTAGTAAGGTAAGGTGACCCCATTTCTTGATTATTTTTATATTCTGACTTTTTTTCTTTTTTATATATAATTATCCTATCTACAACCACTACTAGTACAATTAGCAAAATTGAAAAGAAAAACATGTAGTATTAAACGCACACAATAATACTAATATTTATCAAAATTGCTTTTTATATTCATGAATAAATCCCAAATAGCACAGTTTAATTATTTGTTTATTTTATATTTTTAATTTTATATTTAATTAATAATTGATATATTATTTGATGCATTTTCCTATACATATAACATTACTCGATATTTATTACGCGGTGTGATACGCGTAAAATGTAAGACATTATTCATTTTTAAAGTTATTTTATTGTATGACTTAAAATTCTTTTAATTAGTAATGCTGCGTAGTCGTTTCTTTTTCATTCATTTGGTTTAAATTGAAATTAATAAATTATGGATTTTAAATTTGGATATGAATTTTAGATGGATAAGGCTTCTATAATAAAGGATGCGATTGACTATATTCAAGAGTTGCATGAACAAGAAAGAAGAATTCAAACAGAGATAATGGAACTTGAATCACGAAAAATGAAGAACCCAGGTTATGATTATAATGATCAGCAAGATTTACCCATCTTGTTAAGATCAAAGAAGAAGAAACTTGAACAGATTAATTACGATTCTGGAGGATCAACTAATTCTCCTATTGAGGTCCTTGAAGTAAGTAGGAGTCTCTGTTTCTCTTTCTACTTTCTATCAATGATTAGGCAAAAAAAAAAAAAAATATATATATATATATAGATATAATATAAAATTAATTTTTTATTTTTTTCAAACAAATTAAAACAAAAATTAATTAATTAATTTGATGGGGTTGTTGATTTGTGGGCTCAGCTGAGAGTAACATATATGCGAGAGAAGACAGTGGTAGTGAGCTTGACATGTAGTAAAAGAAGAGATACAATGGTGAAACTCTGTGAAGTATTTGAATCATTGAAGCTTAAAATTATTACAGCTAATATAACTGCTTTTTCTGGGAGACTTTTGAAGACGGTCTTCATTGAGGTCAGTTTCCTTTTATGTTTTTCTATCTCACTTTTTTTCTTTCTTTTTTTTAATACCTGTCTCTGCTTATACACTTCATATTTCATTATCTCTGATTCTTTATTCCCTTTCTTTTTTGGAATTCTTCAAACAAAAAATATATAAATAAACGCTGAAGTATACAAGACGTGATTGGTACGTTTTAACATAAGCTTGTCCCTTTGAAATAAATAAAAATGCGATGGGTTTTTTTAATATTAAAAGACACGAGGTAATAATTATTATTATTATTTGGGGAAATTTAAAAAAATAATAATAATTTTTCTAAAATTTATAATAATAAAAATATTATCTAATAATATCGAACAATATTTAATATTAAATAAGTCTAAATTATCGTAGTATATAAGTATTATTTTTTTGTTATTATAAATTTTAGAATTTTTAATAATGATTTTACCACCTACTAATATTGCTGTTTATTTATTTATTTTTAATTACATAAAAAAAAAAAAAAAAACCCAAAGCTTTATAACAACAAAACTTGAATTACAACATCCAACATTAAATGGCTGGAGTAATTCAATACTGATAATTAGTCATACATTAACATAAACGACATATAACTATAACATTAAATTTATAAGGTTTGAACTAGGTTTTTTGTTCAAGTAGAAATATATTGTCTAGGCTTTTTTTTGTTTCGGTATAATTGAACAATGGACAATTAACTAGGCTTTTTTGTACAAGTACAAATATATGGTCCAGGCTTTTTTGTTTTGGTATAATTTGAACAATGGACAATTTATTTTGGACGATGTAAGACAAAATTTTCCTCTAAATATTTTTCCGAATTTCATATTTTAATGAAATTGGTATCAATTTGAAGTTTGCGGCAGAAGCTTTATACGGTTTACTTTTCAAAAAAAGTTGTCCGTGTTTTTTTTCCCCAAACCTAAATAGGAAAGGATTTTCTTGGACAAAGAAATGAATAATTAGACCTTTTGAAAGATGGGCAAAATTAAAGGGGTCGTTTTCATTGTGTTCACTGTTCAGTTTTATATTTTCTAATTTTCAAAACATTATTTTGAATTTGGTATTATTTGTAATTAGTTCCGTTTTTCAATTTAGTTCAATCTGTTAGTTTAATTTTGAAACTTCTAAAATTTTGTTTTCAATTTTAAATTATGAAACTTCAACTATTAAACTTGATATCATATTTGAATGCCTCATCATATTCACGAAAATCAAGCGTTAACCTCTTTTCTATCGCCTTTATCAGGATAAAATTAAATATTTAGAATATAAAATCAAAATTGAATATTAAATAGAAATTAAGAAATTAGAAACAAAAAAAATAGTGTGTTACCAAACAAACATTGTTTTCTTTAGGGGTGGGCATTTTTTTTCAAAAACCGACCAACCAACCTTAATCTAGGTCCAAACCGAGCCTATTTTTTTATTTTTGGAGGTTGGTTAGTCCGGTAGGTCCAAAATATTACAAAACCGACCTTGTCGGTTCGGTTGTAGGTCCATCAAAAATAAAAATTGACAAAACCGAACCGACCTACACTTTTATATATTAATATATTTTTTAAATATTATATAATAAATGTTATAAAAAAATAAATAAAATGAAGTATTAATTAATATTATACAAATATACAATGTAAAAGTCATAAATAAATATTTAGTATGTGAAATTATGATTTTAAATTTAGGAGCGTGAGTAGTGGAGCATCAAACATGAAATGTCAATAATGAGATATTATTTCCATATGGCACATATTGATAGCTTTAAATTTATCAAGCATTATATATGTGCAAGAATAGTAGTTCTTATAACTGATAGTAACACATCTGTATGCTTTAGTTTTAAAAAAAGTTTTTGTATGGGTAAAATATTGTTTGTATTTTTTATTGCATTTTTTATTATGATAATAATTTTTGAGTAAAATTATAGGTCCAAAACTGCCAAATCAACCTCCCTCAAACCGACATTGTAGGTCGGCTTGAAGGTTGGTTTTTTAGGGATTATAGGTCGGCTAAGGTTTTAAAAATTTTTTAAAACCGCCAAGATAAGGTCGGCTTATAAAATGACTTAATAGCAGACCTATCGGATCTACGCCTATCCCTAGTTTTCTTTATCAAATTAAATAGAAAACATAAAATTAGTTTCAAAGCTTGAAAACAAAATTTGTTATAAAATGAGACTTTATTAGTGAAAATGTAGAACATTTATGGTGAATTAGTAAAAATATTAGATATTTCCTTTAATTAATTGTTAAATGAAAAAAATTTGTTCAAAGCAAACTTTTTTATTTACCATATGAAAAAAATTTACAATGTGTAGTCTTGAAAAGTAGGTTGCATGCCCATATAAGTGATGTAACTGATTTTTCATAAGTACATTGTGAGATTCACATATCTCAAACTGTGAATTTCTTTATAATGAGATGAGCAAAAACAAAGAAATTAGAGATAGGTATAACTGTGGGATCCATTGCTTAATGGTTGGTCACCACTTTAAAATAAAGTGGATAATGATTCATTATGTTCATAGAGAATTTTAGGGCAAATGTGTAAGTAATCATGATTTAGTGTCATCCAGAGTGTCCGAATAAAGACCATTCGATAACTAAAGCAATGATACGACCCCATTACATTTCTACTTTATCATATTTATCAAACAATAATGTACCTTTTCCTTTTAATTTCTCTTACATCTTAGAGCATCTCTAGGTCTGGACTCTACTAAAGTAGTTAGTATTCTATAATAATAAATGAAATCTGTATTATTGTTTATATATATATATATATATATATATATAAAAGGATTCCATTTAATAATTTTTGTGTTCCATAGAAAAAGTTAAAACGTGGTTGGTCTTGTTTAATTAAATATTATCTAAAAATATATTATTATAAAGGTTTTATCTAAAAGTAGTTAGTATTCTATAATAATAGTTATGGAATTAAATGAACATATTTTATATAGTAATAAAATTTAACTTAATAATTATGAGATTAAAATATATTTTGTATAAAAATGGGATCATTCTTACCCTCACCCTAAAAAAATATAGACGGATCTAAACAAAATTTTAAAATTTGTAATAAAATTGTATGTACCATATTCAATATTCAAGTGGGACACTTTATGGATAACTAATCATTTAGTGTTTTGTAGTGGTATTAAATGATTAACTCAATTCATTTGAGGTTAATTCAATTAGTTTATAAACTAAAAAGTTCATGAGCCCAAATTAGCTAGTTTACTTAGCTTATAAGCTAAAATGAACTAATTCACCTAATTTTAAAAACAACATTCGAGCTCATTTAAAAATTTCAATATTTACTATAATGACATTATGGAAAAAACACACCTAACAGATAATATATATTTTTTGTTTTACAAAAATATAATTAAAAAATTATATTTATGTTAATTTTTTTAAAATAAAATTAGAAATGTTTTTTAGTTTTTATTTTCATTTTTTAAAAATGTAATTGAATGAACTCTTCACCTCAATTTAATTAAAAATAAATTAAGCTGAAATTAGCTCTAGCTGAAATAGGTAAGTTCAGTTTATTTGACACTTTTATGCATCTTATTTCTGGGAATAGGAGAGGCTTTAAAAATAGGTGAAAGGTTCTTTTAATTGTTTAAAAGTATAAAAACACTTAAAAGTGGAACCAATGAATTGGTCATTAATTATAAAGAGAATTTAGATAAGGGAATACAATTCTATGTAGTACATCGATCTTATCCACACGTCTCTTTTGTATAAAGAAATTATAAACTGCACATGTAAGAAAAAATAACAAAAACAAAAAACATCTTTTAAAATTTATAATAATAAAATTAATATTTTTTGTATTTAAATTTATATTTTTATAATTAAAAAATTAATTAATATATTATTTTTTTATACTCATTTAATTAAAATTAAATGATGATAATTTTGATCCATTTAATATTTTATATTTAAATTAAATATTAATTTTATTATTATAAATTTTAATAATATTATTTTTAATAAATTTTCATCAAATTTATGAGTTAATTTGTACCCTTGAAAAGCACACGTTTTCGAGGAGGGTCAAATTATATCTTGGAAGAACGTGTGATTCCTTGGAGGCTAAAACTAGGTAAGATAACAACATGCAAAACTCGTGTCAAAATTAAAAATCATTAGGATCCCAAACGAAAAATACAAAACCCTGTGCTTCCGATTATCAAATTTTCCCAACGTGAAAATTGCTTTAGTAAATTTGCACATTAATTAATATTTAAATGCAAGAGAACGTTTCTATTTTGTCATTATCGCATACTTTAGACTTATTTTGGATATTGTTTTTTAAGTGTCAGTTTTACTGTAATGCTATAAAGTTATTGTATTTATAAATAATATATTTAATAATTATATATATGAATAATATATTAATATTAAATTAAATGTTGAATTAAAAAAAAAAAAATTGAATTAATTATAAAACGAACTTGGGATAATAGAATGTTAATTGAAAGACATAATACTTTTTCATTCTATAATCATAGTTTACTTCTATATATTTAAATTGGATATAGTTTCATAACTAATATGATAAAAAATAATTGGAGAACAAAAGTAGGTTCATTAAGTTTTTTCAATTAAAATGTATCATAACACTCAAAGTCGAGATAGCAAGTATTTTTTATTGTGGTATATGTGGCGCAACGGAGTGTTGGACAAATTGAGAATAATGAATAATAAATGTGCAGCAGCAATGTAAAGTGACACAAAATATTTAACGTGAGAAAACCCACTTAATATGAGAGGGAAACAACTACGTGACAACTTATAAAATTTTTCACTATATCAAAAATGAATACAATAATTCTCTCAAGTTTACCAAACTTGAGGTATTATAATATTACACTCACAAAGTGTATCTTTCACACACAAATGTGTGGTAAATCTCTCATTATTTTATTTCTGTAGGTATTTATCAATATCTGTAGGAAGACCTTACTTTTATCTTATAGCTTAACTTTTACTATGATATTTTCTGAGCTGATTTTCTTATCAGCTCTTCTCTGCTTTCGAGTTCTAAGATTATGTTTTGAGATGCCTGCTCTTCTCTATTTATAGAGGTATTTATAGCAAATATGTCATTGCTTACCTCATTCTTTTTTCTTTTCAATATTAGCTGCACTGCGCACAATTGCTCATTTCTTTTTTTGCTTCTGCTTCTGCTTCTTCAATGTTAAAGATGACTGCATTATCTACAAGAAATAAAAATGAGGCGGAGCTTATCATTTTTCATAGCCATATGTTTCCACTTTTTTTCTCACTTTATCATATATTTTTTTTTATTGACTTGTCATTTTGTTTTCGTCTAGGGTTCATATGAGTGATGACCAAGACTTTGGATTTTACTTCAATTTCTTTAAATATTTTTGAAAAATTATAAAAAATAATATTATTAAAATTTATAATAATAAAACTAGCATTTTAATAACATTGAACGTTGAATATTGAATATATAACATTGAATAAGTTTAAATTGTTGCAATTTATTTAAAGAAAAATGATGTAAAAGTCATTTTTAATTATAAAAATATATGATTTGATCATAAGAAATACTATTTTTGTTATTATAAATTTTTTTATTATTATAAATTTTAAGAGGTGTTATTTTTATTTTTAAATCTTTTTTGCTAAAAAATTTATATTTCTTTTTTTTTTTTGGTAGGATCATGGATTTTCGTAATTTATATATTTTTGCTAGTAGGATTTCGTTTATCTGTGATATATCATATGATTTCCTCTATTAACTTGGGTAATTTTTCAATTTTTTTTTTCCTGAATAGTACTGCTCCTTCTATCATCTAGAGCCAATAAAAATAATTACAGATAAACAAATCACAAAAATTATCGGAAATAAAACGTTGCAATTATCGTAAGTTTAATTTGAGTTTAATTTTATTATTTAATATAGTATTGTTTTCCAACTTCAAGTACTCGTTTACAGGACATTTTAATAATCAATTAAATTTTATAAAAAAAATATTAAAAAGAGGATTTTCTTCAACTAAATGGACTAAATGGTAAATAACACATGTTTTAGTGGAAAACATTAAATCAACTTCCATTATCACACTCTTTCCTTTCTTGAGGAGCATCAATACTGTTTAAACGTGTCTCCTGTACTATGGCTTGGTATGAAAATCTCTTCCTCTTGACTTGACTTGACTTGATTTGACTCACCAGCTTCTGAACACGTGTCAAACAAATTCCACACCACACATTATCTGATTCGGTAAATAATTGAATAGAGAAAATTTAAATATCAGCATAATTAAGACTTTCTGTAATATAGAAAAAAAGAATTCTTAGATAGTGGGTTCTACAGGCTGAAAATCAGCGTATACTGTCCCAACTATAACACGACAGGATGTCTAGAATAACACAATTGAATTTACATATGAGAATTTGCCATGTCATTGGTGAATATATATATATATATATCTATGGTGATAAATTTACGTAATAATTATGTTTTTCATTTTTCCTTAAGTTTGCTGCAGTTCAAAGCCATGATGCCCCACTTAAGTATGTTTAAATTTTGAAGTTAAGTCGTGTTTGAATTGTATGTGTTTAAAATATATATATATATATATATATATATATGAAAGTGTAAATTAAGAGAAAATGATTTATAGGTTCTATACATTACTCAGGTAATAGAATTGATATTTTTATAATTCTCAAGTTTATTTCAAACCCCATATTAATTACTATAGACCTAATGAGTTGGCAAAAAAAGAAAAATGTTATTATAAATTAAAAGTCAAATTGTATACAATATGTTCAACAATTTCATATTTCTTTTCACTATGTGTACAATACATGAAGAAAAAAGTAAAATGATGGTTCGTATAGGAGTTAATTGTAATCGAATATTCTTAATATTTAGTTTTGATTTGCTTTGCAGGCAAATGAAGAAGAGAAAGATGAATTGAAGATAAAGATACAGACGGCAATTGCCGCACTAAATGATCCACAAAGCCCCATGAGCATTTGAACAACAACGGAATGGGTTTTCTTTTTGTTTGTTTGTTTGTTTGATTTTCATTTCTATGTTTCCTCGTGAAAATTTGCGAGTCTTGGGCTCTTTTCTAGAAAAATCAGCTGAGTTTTCATTTTATCAAAAGTTAATATAGTATATATTGTATGCGCGCTGTAGTAGTCTTTCGAGTTTGAATATAATAAGTTGCTCTTCGTCTATTTTTTTTACTTATAAAAAACAAAAAATGAAAATTATATGAGCGTGTTTCGTAAAAATAAATTAATGGAAATTTAATCTCAGAAAATATTTATTTATTTTTTCCATTTTTGATAACGGAAATATCTTAAAATTGGTTTTAAGAGTGATTGACTTGCACACAAAATTTGATGCAAAAACGAAAGAGAGTGTGACAAATCCTTAGTTATTACGGACCCTAAAATAGCGCCACACATGGGTTCTTTGGGTCCATGAGTGTCACTTGGAAAACATGTACAAGAGGTTCTTTATTTGACCCAAATTGGATTTCAACAAAACTCTAGTGTAATAATAATGAGTATTGTATCCTATTTGACCTAATAACTATCACATTCTATATAAGCAACACTAATGTCCATTCTATACTTAATTTAGACCATATTTTGTGAGATAAGTTTGTGATACAAAAAACTGGTGAGAGATTAAACTTGTTTGGAAACACATAAGTATATGTGGTTAGTGATAAATAATTTATGAATAGAGGTTATTGTATTTACCAGAATTGTAAACAATTTATATTCTTAATTACTAGTTTGTTAGCAAAATAATTAAAATTAGTGAATGACTTTTTATTTATTTTGAGAAAAATAACTTAATGCAAATAAATATAATTCGAATACGGATGTGAGAAATATATGATCATAGGACTATCTTCACCATTAGTCTACAATTTAGTCAAACATGTTATGAATCAATATTTAGTTTCTTGAATCTTGAATTACTATCGTAATTCAAAATCATTTTTGAATTCTTAACTTTAGCTTTATAAGTCTAGGTTCCTTTAAGACTTTTCATCTTTTTTTACTTTGTAATTGATTAAAGGACTGTTTATTAACCAACCTAAATTTTGAACAACTTAAAGATATACTTACTAGATTTAATTCATTTTTTGCTTTAAGAACTAAAAAAAATGATAACTAAACTAGACAAGATAAGAACAATCGTTATCGAATGTATTCAATCTTACTTGTGACATAAGTCACAAGGTATTACTTTGAATAAGAATATTAGCGATTACTTACTAATCTCTTAGACTAGACTTAGAAGTATTCATGAAATAAATTTGTTGATAACTCTAATTCATACACCTATAGTCATGGCATTTAAACATAGAATTGAATACATCAAAAATCAAGAATTAAAACTATAAATTTATCATGATATTAATTTGATTTAAACCATAGTTTAGGGTTCAAAATTGCCTCCAATCACATAATTAGAATTTAGCTAGATAGAAAATAATATATACAAATAAAAGAAGGGGGAAGAAATCTTAGGACTATTGTCTAGAAATCTTATTCTTCTTTTTTGCCTCATTTAATTGCCTCTAGCATCAAAAACTTCTTGGTTATTATCCCTAATTACATTTATATAGTGCTAGGGTTAAATGGAATATGATTAGGATCAGGATTAGGATCCTGAAATTCTGGTTGTAACTATGCAATTCTAGATAGGCGTGCCACAGCACACAAAAACTCATGTGCGATGCGTGTTCATGTTTGTGTCTTGTAATTCCATTCGATAGGTTTGTGCCATGCATAAACTTATGCTGCGGTGCGCATTGTTCTTCCAGAATTCCTAGGGGATTTGAGAGAAGTGTGCCACATAGCACAAAAACTCATGCCTAGGCATGCCCATAATTCTTTCATTTTGCACTTTGACCCCTTTTTGCTTTAATTACACATTTTTGTCTCTTTTTACTACTTTTTTTTTTCCTAACACCTATATAATATAAAAGTAAACACATAAAATACATAGGAAACAACAAATCAATGAAAATATGAGGAAATTGATACACAAATATATATGTAAAATGACAACAATCAAACTCCCCTACATTTATTCTTTGTTAGTCCTCAAGCAAAGGCAACCATTATCCTAATTTAAGTTCTCCAGCATTTTATCTCAAGGGCTTAGCAACATTATGATATCAAATTCTAATAAATATTAGATATTGTCTCTAGTCATCCCAAAGCTCTAGCTACTATACAATAATCATGCTCAAATTTTATGTGTGATTTAGCATCCATTAGCCATAGTCAAATCATGTAACTTAAACATGTTATAAAATTATTCCTCCCTATAAAACATCACTACTATTTCTAGACTTGAATTGGATACCATAGGCTTTTCTTTAAAATTACATCTCCACTCAATAAAAGTTTTTCCTAAAATCAAAAGGTCTTTCATTTGGTTGTAATATGGCTAGGCTTGTTGGTTCAATCAAATGAAAGAAAAAAATGAAAAACAAAAGTTAATAAGTCCATAAAGTAAGAGAAAGAGACTTATAAATAATATTATCCAAAGATCAAGAATTTCAACGAAACCAGTTCAAATTTTATTGTCTTGGACCCAACATCATTATAATTTCTTTTCTTTTCCTTTTTGTCAATACCTTTCAATACTCGATCCTTTTTTATATTTGTTTTCAGCTTGAACAATAAAAAATGACAAGAGTTTTTGGTTCAAAGGGTAAGGTGTGGGTACAAACAAGTAGCTCATGTAGGCTCAATTTGGTTCACTGAAAGGATTGTCCTCTGAGGATAACAGCATTAGCGGTAGTATAATTTAGTTAAGTAGGTAATCTTATTGTCTTAATCATTTTTCAAGAAATACATTTAGCATTTTCCTTGATAAACTTAAAGAAAAGTTCTAACATCCTCATCGTATTTATTAAATTAAAATAACAGTAAAGCTCTAAGGATTCATAACATTTTCACAACTTCAAGCATATAAATTTTCCTATCACTAACATAGTTATTGTGCATGTAAGTTTTGAACAAAATTATCATAAAATTGCCTTAACTTAGGAACAAGGTCAACACTCTATCAACATCTATCATCATTTGAAACCTAACATTATTTAGTTAATTTCATCACAGATGATAGAAAATAAAGAAATAGCATATCATTAATTCCAAGGCAAGATATTGATTATAATTTACCTAGTTAATGCACTAAATAATCTAAGAATCAAAAAAACAAAATTATGGCCTTCTAAGGAATAATAATCCTAAAACATACTAAACCTAAAAGGCAAAACAAATACTAATAATAAAGATAAAGATATATTTCATCTCCCCCACACCTAATTCTTACATTGTCTTCAACGTAAGCACATGTATAAATAAATAAAATGTAAAAATAAGAGAGGGGTAAGAGAACAAAATTTGATGGGTTCCCTCTCATTTAGTGCTTGCTTTAACGTTGTTAGCCCTACGTAGCTAGTCATCATCACCACCATCATCTGAGTACTTCATTGCTTCAAAGATGTTGAAGCGAATTATCTCCCCATTAAACTCTAAGATCAACTCCCCACTATGCATATCAATCTTGGTTCGAGCTATCTTCATAAATAGTCTTCCCAAAAGCAATGGTGTAGACATGGTGTGAGAGTCATAACTCATGTCCAATGCATAAAATTCCACTAAGAAGATCATCTTATCCATTTGCACTAAGACATCCTTAAGAATACCCTTAAGATAGATGTTAATCATGTCAGCAAGTTATAAAACAATACTAGTGTCTTTCAAAGGACCTAGATTTAGTAAAGTATAAATATTATATAGCATGACATTAATAGATGCTCATAAATCTAACACAGCTTTTTCAAGCCTAGAGTTACCTATCCTTATCAGAATGGTGAAATTACCTGGGTCCTCGACACTTGGGTGGGAGCTTTCTTTGTAGCACGACTGACACATATTTTCCCACACTTGCCATTTCATTACCTTTAAATTTTCACTTGGATGTGCACAATTTCTTTAGAAACTTTGCATACTTGGCACTTGCTTGATAGCATCTACAAGTGGGATGTTTACTTGCACCTTTCAGAAGGTGTCTAAAATCTCCCTGTCATGTTCTTCTTTCTTTGTATTCCTAAACCTGCTAGAAAAAGGCAAAATATGTTCATAAGTAGAAAGGGGAGGTTTAGATACTACCTTGGTCATGTCCCTTGAGTTCCTTGCGGGGTGGTCTTCTCTTCATCAAGCTTGGTATTCTTAGGGTCCTCTTTGGGGTCCTTCAGCTACTTTCCACTTTTCAGAATAATGGCATTGATAGTCTCCTTGGGATTTATTACAGTTCGTGAAGGGAGCTTGCCAGATACCTGTGCTTCCAACCTTCCTACAATTGTGGCTAGTTGGCTCATTTGTGTAACTAGGTTATGAGTTGAAGCTTTGGTATCCTGCTAAAATTTAGCAATGTTAGTGGCTAGAGCAATGACCAAGTTTTTTAGGGACTTACCTTGGGGCTATTGAGGTGGATACTATTAAGGTGGCCTAGGGTTAGGGAAACAATGTTGATTGTAAGGAGCACCTATTTGATTATTACCTATTTTTCATGCTAAATCGCAAGTGCAAGGGTAAGTGTACAAGTGATAAATTTTTTTAAGATCGAGAGTTGTAGTACCTACGAGGATTGGATTAATAGGTATTTGAATACCAAACTATAGTTACACTAAACTATTTAGACTAAGAAAAAGATAAATAAAATAATAAAAATAATAAAATCATAATATTTACACTACTGGATCTAACACAACCATATTAACAAATTAAATACAAAAGAGTAAGAATAATCCACCATCTTAAGCAATTTTCAAACAAATTATATGATCAATTGACTCTAAACTATGTATGCATTCATATCTTAAGTATCAATAATGTCATAAAATTATTCCAATTAACTAAGTTAAACCAAATTAAAGTTAAAAGAAATGAAAAATTAAAGTATCAATAATGTCTCAAAAGAAAATAAAACTGAAGTACCAAACGAAAATAATTAACACAAAATAAAATAAGAGAAAATGAAAAAAAAATGTTAGTGTTTATAGATTGGTGGCCCATTTGTTTTAGTCCTCCATGTCATCATTTTCATCATCCTCATCCACCAGTAGTTTGAAGTTGAAGACCCCTCCTTGGTATGTTGGGAATGCCAGCATGGTTGAAATCATAGCCATGGTGTGTTAGTTTTTTAAACTCAATCCAAAAATTTCACACTTTTCCTAAAGAATTACCCAGAAATATGACTATACCAGTCCAAATGAGGAACAATAGAGTCACTTACTTGAGTAGTTGAGTTGGAGAAGATGAATGTGCTTGAATTCTAACTCGTTGTAATAAAATCCAAATATGCAAATAATTCCAACAATTTCTTAGGTGATGTTAGAAATGAAGTTTCGAGTAAGAAATTTGAAAGATTTATGAGAAATATTTGAGATTTTAGTGTTTAGGTGTGAGGGAAGCGAAGAGAAGGAGAGTTAGGGCTTGAAAAATTTGAGAGAAAAATGATTTTGATTTTTTTTCGAGGTGGGGGAAAGGGTTTTTAGTGTTAAAATTGTGCTCGGGCTGCAGCTCAAGTAAGTTCACGCTGCGGCATGCACTTATTTTGGATTTCCAGTGTTTAACCTGAGAGACTTCTATACCGACTACCAATACCATTTCCACACCGTCTCAAGGACGATAAATAGGATAAACAATTCTCTGATTTGATTAATATGCTCTCCAAGGTTCAAATTAATTTTCCTTTGTTGGATGCCATTAGGAATGTTCCTTCCTATGCTAAAATTTTCAAAGATTTGAATACTAGGAAAAGAAAGTATGGATTGAATGAGAGAATAGTTGTGTCTGAAATTTTTAGTGCTGTACTCCAACAAAATTTACCACCAAAACTGAAAGATCCCTGTAGTTTTAACATTGCATCACCTTGGGAAATAAGAAAGTGGTAAAAGCTATGTTAGACTTAGGTGCAAGTATTAATTTAATGCCTTATTCAATTTATTTGCAACTAGGTTTAGGAGAATTGAAACCTACAACCATGACCCTTCAATTAGGTGATAGATCTGTTAATATCCAAAGGGGATGGTTGAGGATTTGCTTGTACAGGTTGATAAGTTGATTATACCTGTTGATTTTATTGTGTTGGATATGCATGAAAATCCATCTATGGACAAGGAACATACTATTTTTCTTGGTAGACCATTCATGGCCACTACCAAGACTATTATAGATGTTTATAGTGGAAGCGTGACTATGACAGTTTTGGGAGAAACTGTTCATTTTAAAGTATTTGATTCTTCTCCTTTACCTTCTGTTTCTACTATTACTGAATTCTCTTACATTGATCATATTGATACTCTTGTTCATAATACCTTTTTGCATGATGAGATTGAAGAAAAACTTGAGTATGTTTTAACAGTTGATATAGTAGAGGAGGATTTGGATGAAGAGACTAAGGGATATCTTATGTTGTTGGATAGTGCCGAACCTATAGTTGAGCCAAGTACACCCTTAGTGTTACTTAAGACCCCATCTAGGAAAGGCAATACTCCACCTAAGCTTGAATTGAAAGAGTTACCTAAACATCTTAAGTACGTGTTTTTGGAAAAGGGAGATACCTATCTGGTCATTATTTCATCTACTTTGACCCAAACCCAAGAAAGAGAGCTAGTGAAGATACTCAAGAAGTATAGGAAAGCTATAGGGTGGAGTATTGGTGACATTAGAGGTATTAGTCCTACTATGTATATGCATAAGATCATTCTAGAAGACAATACCAAATCGGTAAGGGAGGCCTAAAGGAGATTTAACCCTATTATGCAAGAGGTAGTTGATGAGTGCTCGAAAAGCACTAATATTTCGTGATTAATTATGCTTGATTGATTGATATATAGATTTATTATGACTATTATTTCGATTATTTTCATAAATCTATCCATTCGGAGTCACGGGTATATTTTAGTGCATTTCAGGTGTTTTTAGCGTCAAATGATTCAAATGATGAAAACACGCGAAGACGGAACACCTACGGCGCTCGGATCACGAGTTACGGACTAATCAAGACGAATTTGTAAGCCTTACATATAGTGCCATCACATATGTAAGGGGGGATGTGAAAAGAAGGAAAGCATTGCACGCCGCGGCGAGAGAATTGCATGCCGCGGCGTGAGGCTCTCGGGTTTGATCCTGAAAACATAGAAGCATTGCGCGCCGCGGTGAGGTAATTGTATGCCGCGGCGGGGAGCTCTCGGGTTTTTGCATATTTTCCAAATTTTGTGTTGCGCCGCGGCGGGTAAAATGCATGCCGCGGCGCGCCTATTCCTATTGCAATCAGGAATCCCTTACATCTATAAATACCCCCCTTAGACCCCCTTTACAACAGAACTCGAACTTGTACATAACTTTACACATTACAATTTTCGCGACCAAACACTACATTCAATCAACTTTGGGAGTTTCGCTACACAAAAACGAAGCAAGAGAAACCATTCTAAGGATCCAAAGAAGCCGTCGACAATCGAAGATAAAGCTTTTGGAGAAGAACGCTATCCCATCCATAAGCGGTATTTAGATCTAGGTTTTCTTTGGTGTTGTAGAATTCTATTTTTCTTCTTCTTTCGTTGGAGTGTATGTTCATATTTTATTTGTCTATGAATATTAATATGAACATGTCTGGCTAGTTTTATTATGGATGTTTAGTTTGTGTTGCCATGTTTGCTAGAACTGTGTATGGTGTATTCTATTGATTTAATATAAACGAATTACTTTTTGATTAAGAGCATGTTTAGATATTTGATTATGAATAATCATGGGCCCATTTGATGTTCGTAGTTAGATTGAAAAATCTGAGAATTTAGTTATAGGAACGTCACCTTAACTTTATTCCGAAACACTTAATCGAAGCTTCAAGTTAGTGACTTAGTCATAGCATTAATTTGATTGGCATGTTTTCCTTGCGCATAATTTGATTACTATTTGATTTACCCCCGCCAAAGGCAATTAATTAGTTAATCAATAAAGAGACCTACCCCCGCCAAAAGGAGTCTCGTAATTAAAAGGAAAGCCGGTAGTTTAGTTTATATAGGACGTTCATGTTATCTCACCATACCTTTTCGATGCAAGCATGGTCAACCAAGCTAAACGTCCATACATTCTCCATTGATCTTCAAATATATCTGAATTGATTGTTTAATTGCGATTTTGTTTTCGTTTAATTGCTCGTACTTTGTTCCCGTTACAAATCAAACATCTTTTTACAGTTTTACTAGCTTTAGGATTCTAGTTACTTAGAGTTTTAGTTTTACTAGAATTCTATTTAATTAGTCTTTTATTTTCATTAGAATTCTATTTAGATTAAAAAGTTAGTTATTTAAAACCACTGCAATTCCTTGAGAGACCGACCTTGGAAGTTGCTTATCACTTTACTACGAGTGATTCGTACACTTGCGAGTACACATTTTAACACATCAAGTTTTTGGCGCCGTTGCCGGGGAATTGGCGTTTTGAATAATTTTCTTTTTAACTTTTTAGAGTTTCTTAATTTTTTTTTATTTTGTTTATTTATTTTATTTTTTATCTTTTATTTATTTATTTGTTTATTTATTTATTTATTTATTTTTATTCTAAAAATACAAAAAAATCAAAAAATCAAAAAAAATCAAAAAATAGTGCTTTTAATTGCTTAATCTGTGGTGCTTTGATTTCTCTGTTGTTTTTGTTAGTTTTTGAAAGGTACCGTTCATAGACAACATCAACGAATTTTAAAATGCACCTAATCAGGCTGGATACAGAAATCCATGAGCCAATACAAGGCCTTTTGAAGAGCTGCATGATATGACATACATGGAGGTATGTAGCATTTGTGGTTTATATGGGCATTATGCTAATGTTTGCACTTTTGCAGGTGATTACTATACACCCACTAATTCAAACTTTGATTGTAATGAGGGATGTCACCCACCTTGGAATGATCCTTATTTTAGTACCTATAATCCTGAGTGGGAAAATCACCATAATTTTTCATGGCAAGCAAACTCTACCCCACCTTATGCCCAATACAACATGCAAAGCTCAAATTTTCAACCATATGACCCACCTTATGCACAATACCAAATGCAAAGCTCAAGTTTTCATCCATATCCATCTAGGGCCACCTTTGAAGAGAGCTTGAATTCTTTCATACAAGGAAGTAGAGATTCTAAGCCAACCTTAGAGGAAACCTTGAATTCTTTCATACAATCTACAAATGAAAGGATGGAGTCTATGGAGGCATCAATAAAAAGAATAGAAATGCAAGTTGGGCAATTAGTGGAACAAATTCAAAAACAAGAAGAGTTGCCCACTCAGATTGAGCAAGTGAAGGATGACACAATCCTTCAAAGTGGTAAAAATTTTGAAAATATTTATTTTCCTGAAACTTTTGATGATTTACCATTTTATGTAGAAAATACAGATGGGGAGCAAGCAATTCTCAAAGAATGTCAAGCTAAGGAATATCAAATTCTACAAACTTCTATGGAGAACAAGGAGGAATTATCTTCACCTCCCATGCCGCACAAAGGACCTAAGACTTGCAAATCCCCAAATCATTTTCCATACCACTTCCACAAAAGAGTGTGTGCTGTACTTCATAGGAAACAACTACCGAGATGGAAGGACAAGCTTAATGACATATTAGCTCGGAAAATTGATATCACACACTTCAAAATTTTTGATGATGGTGGATAGAAAAGAATTAGCAACGTCTTGCTAAGACGTTAAAGAAAGCGCTTGGTGGGAGGCAACCCACCACATTCGGTAGTATTAACTTCTTTTCTTTTCTTTATTTTCTTTTTATTTTTTATTTAGTCTTACTTTCTTTTATTTATTTTTATTTTAGTTTGAATTGTTTAACTCTGTTTAATGTTTTCTGTTTTCATTTGCTTTAGTTATAATTTAAAATTGGGATTTGGATTTGAGTTGTTATGCATATACTTTGAGGTTTCATACATGTTTCTTGCACAATAAATGCTTCATCATGAGAAAAGCGAGGAACAATGAACCGGAGCATACATGTAGTGCACACAAACTCATACGAAAGGGGGGTAACTTCTCACACTTTTTTCTTATTTCTTTTGTTCTTCATTTTCAACATTGAGGACAATGCAGAAATTAGGTTGGGGGTGGGAAAGATATTCCATGAGCATGAAATAGGAGCATGAAATAGGACCAATTTTAAATTTTTAACTTTGTCACTTGAATTGTTTGAATTGTTTTTAGTTAGTGTCATGTCTACTTGATTCAATCCGGAAATCTATGATATTAACATGATTGTAATGACGATGACATATGAGAGATGTTAGATTTTTACCTAAGCAACGAAGCACATAAATGTTGGATTCATCTAATTTGAGAATTTTGTGGTACTTGTGGTAGTTTGCATGGTTAGTATAACTATTCTGATTTGTGGAATGTATGCATGTTCATGATATGTTTTAAGTCTCAACAATCTCTAGAACTCATTTGAAAACACGTTGAAGCGAAATAATAGAAACAAATGCCACTTAGAAAATGATTTAGGCCATCTTTGGACCGTTTGAACTTTTCATGCTTCCCCGCAATATTTTATCAATAGCACACCCTTGAACTCAACATTGACATACATTGAACTACCCTTAGTGATAAGAGTACTTAATGTAATATTTGATTTTCATGAGCAATTATGTTGTGTTTATCTTGCTTCATCATAAAAAAAAAAAAAAAAATGATGATGATTGAAACAGTAAGCAAGAATAAAAAAAAAAAAAAGAAGAAAATCAAGCAAAAGATCCAAAGGACATTTGAATTGAAGGGAGGATGGAAAAGAACACTTGGTAAAAAAAAAAAAAAAAAAAAAAAAAGTTGAAAATATGTTTGTGAAATAAAAGGTACTCTTATCATATGAAAACATCATTTTTGTACTTTCATAATCACACACCTAGCCACAACTTTACAAGCTTAATGAAGTCCTATTGATTCTAGGTAATTTAGTTTCTATATTAGTGGAGATGAGTTTGAAAAATGAGCATATGGAGTTTATAAGTGCAAAAATTCACTTTCATATTTTACTTGCACATTTATGAGACATTGAAATGTAATCTATGAATATCATACATGACACGGTCAGATAGTATAACTAAGGGATTTGTGGTGTGATTGGTTGTTCAAAATTCGATTACCATAATGAGTTTGATGTTTGGACTGTTTTTGAGCTTAGGTGATGTTTAACTATTTCATGTGTCATTCGTTGTTAACAATTTTTGAGACGTATGCATGGATTGATTCAAGTATTGTTAGAGTCTTTATTAGTTTTGAGTCTTTATTTGTGTCAGTTACGATGTTTGCGGGTATCATCACTGGAAACCCTCACGAGACTATAACTCGTCCACTAGGGCCACCTAGGGGTTTAAAGGCTTGTTGCATACGCTAAATGCAACCGTGACAATCTACGGAAGTGATTTAGGTTAGGTTAGTTTATTTCATTTGTTTTTAATTTTATTTTAGGTCGCTTCACTTGCTAGAGACTAGTAAGAAGCTGGTTGGGGGTTGTGATGAGTGCTCGAAAAGCACTAATATTTCGTGATTAATTATGCTTGATTGATTGATATATAGATTTATTATGACTATTATTTCGATTATTTTCATAAATCTATCCATTCGGAGTCACGGGTATATTTTAGTGCATTTCAGGTGTTTTTAGCGTCAAATGATTCAAATGATGAAAACACGCGAAGACGGAACACCTACGGCGCTCGGATCACGAGTTACGGACTAATCAAGACGAATTTGTAAGCCTTACATATAGTGCCATCACATATGTAAGGGGGGATGTGAAAAGAAGGAAAGCATTGCACGCCGCGGCGAGAGAATTGCATGCCGCGGCGTGAGGCTCTCGGGTTTGATCCTGAAAACATAGAAGCATTGCGCGCCGCGGTGAGGTAATTGTATGCCGCGGCGGGGAGCTCTCGGGTTTTTGCATATTTTCCAAATTTTGTGTTGCGCCGCGGCGGGTAAAATGCATGCCGCGGCGCGCCTATTCCTATTGCAATCAGGAATCCCTTACATCTATAAATACCCCCCTTAGACCCCCTTTACAACAGAACTCGAACTTGTACATAACTTTACACATTACAATTTTCGCGACCAAACACTACATTCAATCAACTTTGGGAGTTTCGCTACACAAAAACGAAGCAAGAGAAACCATTCTAAGGATCCAAAGAAGCCGTCGACAATCGAAGATAAAGCTTTTGGAGAAGAACGCTATCCCATCCATAAGCGGTATTTAGATCTAGGTTTTCTTTGGTGTTGTAGAATTCTATTTTTCTTCTTCTTTCGTTGGAGTGTATGTTCATATTTTATTTGTCTATGAATATTAATATGAACATGTCTGGCTAGTTTTATTATGGATGTTTAGTTTGTGTTGCCATGTTTGCTAGAACTGTGTATGGTGTATTCTATTGATTTAATATAAACGAATTACTTTTTGATTAAGAGCATGTTTAGATATTTGATTATGAATAATCATGGGCCCATTTGATGTTCGTAGTTAGATTGAAAAATCTGAGAATTTAGTTATAGGAACGTCACCTTAACTTTATTCCGAAACACTTAATCGAAGCTTCAAGTTAGTGACTTAGTCATAGCATTAATTTGATTGGCATGTTTTCCTTGCGCATAATTTGATTACTATTTGATTTACCCCCGCCAAAGGCAATTAATTAGTTAATCAATAAAGAGACCTACCCCCGCCAAAAGGAGTCTCGTAATTAAAAGGAAAGCCGGTAGTTTAGTTTATATAGGACGTTCATGTTATCTCACCATACCTTTTCGATGCAAGCATGGTCAACCAAGCTAAACGTCCATACATTCTCCATTGATCTTCAAATATATCTGAATTGATTGTTTAATTGCGATTTTGTTTTCGTTTAATTGCTCGTACTTTGTTCCCGTTACAAATCAAACATCTTTTTACAGTTTTACTAGCTTTAGGATTCTAGTTACTTAGAGTTTTAGTTTTACTAGAACTCTATTTAATTAGTCTTTTATTTTCATTAGAATTCTATTTAGATTAAAAAGTTAGTTATTTAAAACCACTGCAATTCCTTGAGAGACCGACCTTGGAAGTTGCTTATCACTTTACTACGAGTGATTCGTACACTTGCGAGTACACATTTTAACACATCAGTAGTGAAAACTGAAATTTTGAAAATCTTGGAAGTGGGGGTTATTTATCCTATATCAAATAGCAAATGGGTTAGCCCGGTACATGTGGTACCTAAGAAATCTGGGATCACCGTGATTAAAAATGATAAGAATGAGTTAGTGCTCACTAGGATGATTACAGGTTGGAGGATATGCATTGGTTTTGGTAAACTCAATTTGTATACAAAGAAAGATCATTTTTCTCTTCCTTTTATTGATCAAATGTTAGAACGTTTAGTAGGGCATGACTTTTACTGTTTTGTTGATGGTCTTTCAGGTTATTACCAAGCATCCATTGATTCAGAAGATTAAGAAAAGACCACATTCACATGCCCATTCGGTACATTTGCCTTCAGGAGGATGCCATTTGGTCTTTGCAATACCCCCGCCACATTCCAACGATGCATGATGTCGATATTCTCAGATATGGTGGAGAATTGTATTGAGGAAAAGAAAAGATTTCTTCATGTTTGTAGGAAATACTTTTGGGATGACCCGTATAAGTTCAAACTTTGCCAAGACCAAGTCATCCGGAGGTGTGTGTCGGAAGAGGAGCATGCAAGCATTTTGACCTTTTTTCATGAGCTTCACTATGGAGGACATTTTAGTAGTAAGAAAACCGCCATTACGGTACTCCAATATGGTTTTTATTGGCCTACTTTGTTTAAAGATGCTCATAATTTTTTCATGCATTGTGATAGATGTCAGAGGACTGGGAATATAAGCAGACGTAATGAAATGCCTCTGACATTTAATTTAGTTGTTGAGTTATTTGATGTATGGGGGATTGACTTCATGGGTCCTTTTCCCCCTTCTTCTGGATTTGAGTACATTTTGGTTGCTATTGATTACGTGTCCATGTGAGAAGAAGCTATACCCACTAAAACTAATGATGCTAACTGTGTTGTGAAGTTTTTGAAGGATATAATATTTAGTAGGTTTGGGACACTGAGGGCGATAATCAGTGATGGAAGGAGCCACTTCTATAATAAGCTTTTTGGTGGATTGTTGAGCAAGTATAACATCACTTATAAAATGGCTACTCCATATCATCCACAAACATTCAAACAAGTTGAAGTTAGAAATCGTCAAATCGAGGGTATTTTGGAACGTACGGTGTGACCTTTGAGGAAGGATCGGGCTTCAAAGCTCAATGATGCATTATGGGCTTACCGTACGGCGTACAAAACACCTATTGGAATGAGTCCCTATAGGTTGATTTATGGAAAAGCATGTCATTTGCCCGTCGAGCTTGAGCACAAGGCCTATTGGGCAATCAAGCAATTGAACATGGACTATCAACAAGCGGGAGAGAAATGCTTGCTTCACCTTGATGAGCTTGAGGAGATTCGAAATGAGGCTTATAAGAATGTCAAGATTTACAAAGAGAGTACCAAGCGTTACCATGACAAAGGGCTCATTAGTAAGTCTCTCTATCCTAGAATGAAGTTCTTTTGTTTAAATCTCATTTTAAACTTTTTCCATGAAAGCTTTTAGATCAAGATGGAGTGGGCTGTACCACATTGTTGAAGTTTTCCCCCTTGGAGCCATAGAATTTTTGAATCCAAAGACTCAAATAACATTCAAAGTGAACGGACATCATGTGAAGCCTTACTTGGAAGGAGTTGTTCACAATGGGGATGTGGAGTGCATTGAAGTGCATACTCCTTAGCCTCAAACATGGTCTTGCTAAGACGTTAAACTAGACGCTTGGTGGGAGGCAACCTACCGTTTTAGGTAATATCTATAATTTCTTTTAGTTTAGTTAGTTTTCCATTTGCCCTGTCTAAATACTTTTTTGAACTATTGTATAGTTGAAAACCTTAAGGATAATGTTTAGTTTAGGTTTGGGGTTGCAAATCGGTCCAATAAAAAACTTTTCTAACAAAATTATCTTGCTTTTGGTCAATTTTTGATGAATTATTGAGTTTTTATGCATTCCTTGTCTGATTTTTAAACATGTTTAAGGTTTACTCTAAAGGTCGGTATTAATTTGCAGTCTTTGTTTTATGCTTTTGATGTTGAAACTAAGATGAACCCGAATTTTGTGTTTAGGAGTCGAATAGTGGAGACTACCTTGTGAGATGATTATTGAGCCTTTAACATTTCTTTCTGACAGAAAATTGTTCTTCTACTCCTACAAACACTTTTCGTATCATTTCAAATTGTTAGATGATCTCTATAGGTTTTTGCATTGAATGTTAGGATTTTGAACATCTAATGAAGACTCAATATATTTAATTATATTGCTTAGATTAAATGATTTGAGTAGAATTTAAAGTGTATGCCTGTTTCATTCATACTTGACTTTAAAAGAAATGTGGGGATTTTTGAACACAAAGAGAACCATAATTTATCATTTAGAAAATACACATGTACTAAAGTTCCTTAAGTGGTAAAATGGTTATCACAAAAGAAAAAGAGAAAATAAATTCCCATGAAATCAATGCATTTTCATTCATTTTAAGGCATTTACTTGAAAATTTTACTTAATGGTTTTAATTGAGGCATGAGAATAGTAATGTGAGTTCTTTGTCAATCCTATCATTTGATTCCTTTCATGAGATCCATGTTAAGCACTTTTTGAGCTTTTCTTGATTAATTATATGTGAATCATTAGCTCATTTCTTTATATAACTTCTATTCGCATATACTTTGTTGAGTGTTTAAACTCACAGGATCAGTGTGATTTAAAGAGTGAATCTTGTGAGGATTAGAGTTGAAACGAATTCAGATTTTGAACACTAGGTTTAGGGAAACCAATGTTGATATATTGTTAGTATTTGGACTTAGATTTGTGAAGCGAGACTAATCTACATGGTGAACTTTAATGTGTTAAAATGTTGGTTAAACTTGTGCATAACTCTTGGAAAGAAAGTGAAACATAACAAGTTTTGTTAATTTAACTTTTTAGTTTTGTTAATTGTCTTTTTAATTATAGTTTTGCTTGAGTACTAGCAAAATGTAGGTTTGGGGTATTTGATGAACACTATTTTGGACATATTATTTATTAGTTTTTAAGTATTTATTTCATGATTTATTTGGTATTACGTCTATTTGGAGGGTATTTCATGTTTTGTAGGTTCAAGTAAATGTGAAATAATTTGTGGATTTAAGTGATCAAGGAGAGCTGAAATGGAATAAAAGAGCTTAAGGATGTAAGCCTTACATTGTATGTCATTTATTAAGTAAGGGGTAACAAACCAGAGAAAAGAATGTAAGCCTTATGTTAGGAATCAGAAATTTTGTAAGGGACCCTTACAAGGCATGTACAATGAGTTGTGCCGCGGCATATGAAATTGTGCGTCACGGTGGTGAGATCTCGGGTTGTAATATGCAAAACCAAAAATCAACGCACATCGCCACAGAAGAAAATGTGTGTCACGGCTTGCGTACTGGGATTACACTTACATGCCCATATTTTTACACACTCCTAACCTAACCTATAAATACAACACAAAATCCTATCCAAAAACCACCATCCACAACCATCTTCTTCCATTTTCTAGAGAGAGAAACCTTCCATTGATGCTCCATTGAAGCTCCTTTAAGAACAATTTTGGAAAAGGTGGCCATCCACCTCCAAGTGGGTATTGCAAGAGTGGAAGTAGGGGTATCTCTATTATTTGTAATTTCTTTTCTCTCTTGGATTTTAAGAATGCTATTTGTGATAGAAATTATTGATTTGGATTTTATTATGAGTAGCTAAACTTATTATGTGAGATTTAGTGATGCTTCCATGAGTGAATGAATATTGTTATGATTTAATTTGGATTAAAGTGATTTATGTCTTATTCATTGTTGTTAATATCTTTATTCATGATTAATCTTGATCATGTTAATTTATGAACATTAGAGAATGAATTAGAATTAAGTATTAGAGATATCATCTTTGCTTAATTTAGAAATCTTAAACAAGAACCTAATCAAAGTACATTGATTTGTCTTAGATTAGGTGGCTAGTTTGATTTTCTAGGATTTATGCTAACTGATTAATTAACGTTCTGGATCAAAGTGGTTAATTAATGAATTAAGAGAAATTTTCCATTGATTTGGGAATTTCTAGAGTTTATTAGGAAAACTCAATAAATTTAACTTTTTTGTGCTTAATTGTGAAATTTACATAAAATATTTCATCTACGATTGGTTAGCTTGCTAATTCCCATACTATTGCATCATATCACTTCGGCTAAATTTTCACTTATCTATTTTATCTCTTTTGAGATTTTACAATTTTAACAATCGTTCCATCAACCAACTTTGTTAGAGTGTTTAGAATTTCCTTTTGCAAATAATTTTTAAGAAACAATTGAAAACTTTTAAAACCACCGCAATTCCTTGAGAGATCGACCTTGGAGTTGCTTATCACTTCCTACGAGTGATTCGTACACTTACGAGTATTATAATTTGCAGATCACTGGTCCAGTAAAAAGTCCTGAGAGCACACTACTTTAGCGCATGTTGAATTTGCAACACTAGTATAAAAACTCAAGAGTGTCCTGCCATGACACACATATTTTCTTGCCGTGGCGTGCCTTGTTGTACAAATCCTGTATGAGCCCCTTACATAATAGCTGGTTCTCAATGTAAGGCTTACATGCCTTAGCTCTTTTTGCTCCATTTTACTCCCTTTGATCGTTTAAATCTAACACTCCTTCCAAAATTACTTGAACCAGCAAAACTTGAAAATACCCTTCAAAACAAGATGATATAAAAAACATAAAATAAATACTTAAAAACTAACATGCTAAATCCTCAAGTGCATGGGGTCAGTGTACAAGTAATAAGTATTTTTAAAAACAAAGGTTGTAGTACCCACGAGGATTGAATAATAGGTATTTGAGTACCAAACTACAATTATACTAAACTATTTAGGCTAAGATAAATATAGGTAAATTAACGTTAAAACCCAAATATTTACATTAATGGATCAAATGCAACCTCACTAATATTTACATTAATGGATCCAATGCAACCTCACTAATCCATCATCCCAAATAATTTTCAAACAAATTATATGATTGTTTAGACATTGACCTCGAGACAGTAGTATGCCTTGAACCACCGACCTAGAACCCGATCATACTGACCCTAGTGACCTATCTTTGCCCGATATTTATCATACGTGATAAACGGAGAATAGGTCGACTTATTATGCACCTAAATACCGAAAACACACTTTCATTCTATGTTGTATACGTTCTTATGTATAGATTACAAATGTACCCCTATTAGAAATGTAACACTTATAAATATCCAATAAAAGGCCATTGAGCCACAGGCATTGATTGCATCATTTATTATTTTCTCTAATCTCTCTCTACTCTCTCTCTTAAACTTGATCTATCTCCAAACATTTGGCACCCACCGTGGGCCTCAAGACAGATACAACAATTTTCTTTGATCCCCTCAAATTCCAAGATCAGATCAGGTTCTCATAATAATCTCGTCCAGAGCAACAGGTAAGACAATATCTTTAAAAATTAGGTCGACGAAATGGTTGGAACTAGGGGTATAGATCAAAATTGACCTGTTGGTCATGAAAAACTCATTGAACTGAGCTTATTTGAAGGAACGGCTGAAGTAGAAGCCCAACCTTTTAAAAATCCCCTAAAGCCGTTGTTACAGCAACTTTTGGAAATGCAGAGGTTAATGGTGGAAATGAAAGATGAAATGAAGAAAGAAAACCTCAAGTTAAGGAGGCAAGTAGAAACGCTGTCAAGAGGACTTCAAAAACCTTAGGAGGCTGAAGTCCTATGAAATATAGGGGCTGGTGGCGACAAAGTGGATGACGAGGTGGAAAAAATAATTGCGATGTAAGAGAATCCTGCAATCAAATGGCCAGTAATCATGATTTTCATGATCTGAAGATGGCCTCGAAAGAGCAAGTTAGTATAGCCCTCGAAGAAAAATTGATGTGGAAAAACAAAGTGATAGTCCTTGAAGAACAAGGAAAAAAGCAAGGTGCAGGAAGAGCACAGTCAGACCTAGATAAGGTTTGTAAATAAACCCTTCTCAGATGAGATTGAGTTTAGTGAGCCTCCTAAAAATTTTACTCCTCCCTAGTGTCTGAGCTATAAAGGAACCAAAGACCCTATCGCCCATGTGCTCCTATTTAAAATAATGATGGCCCCATCAGCATGCCCCATGATAAGAGAGAGGCAATGTTGTGTGAATCCTTCACAGCCACGTTACATGACTCAGCGTAAAAATGGTTTAGTGACCTACAACCCGGGAGTGTTGGGTCATTTGCTGATCTGGTCAAATTGTTTGTCACTAATTACGCTAACAATAAACTCTTGAAAAAGGAGCCAGATAACCTATTTTCACTTACACAAGGGGTAGGAGAGTCTGTCGAAGTGTACACGAAGAGATTTAGGGAGGAAAAGATTGAAATATCTGACTGCCCTGATTTGATAGCCATTCAAGCCTTTTGAAGAGGGGTCCAAAGAAATTTTGGCCTCTTTGTTGAACTTACCAAAACAACCTGCGAACCATGTAAGAAGCTTATGAAGAAGCAAGAAAGTTCGTCAATCTAGAGTGAGAATTAACGTCGAATAGGAACGACGTCTTGAGTTTCGGACACAACTTTAAATGGAGACAAAAGCGCGAGCTAAGTCCCGACAGAACAAGATTGAGTAATAGTTAGTCATCAAAATGGCTAGCCGGACCATGTTTTAGAAGGAAGAACAGTTGATAAGAAATTTTTAACCTTAGGAGAGGTCTCTATCACCCTTTTGAGGGCTTCCCTTGCGAGTAAGCTTGGCTGAGGCCGTCCTTGAAATGGAAGGTGAGAAAAATGTGAGGTGGTCACATCAGATGAGAGCATTGGGAAGAGACACTACCAAGTGGTGTGCTTTTCATAAAGACATATGTCATGAAATGCACGATTGCAAACATTTGAAAAAGGAGTTGGAATAGTTACTTTCGAAGGGATATTTTAGAAACTTGGTAAACGAAATCAGCAAAAGTTTTGGTCCTCAACAAGAAAGAAGTAAGCCAATTTTCCCAAAGCCACTATCGGGTAGCAAAAATGCCCAAACCAACAGACCACATGATGCCAATAATGTAACAATGCTATACTTAATACATGAGGACTTGGTTATGATGGAAATTTGAATAATGCCCAGAATAATATGCTAGGAATACCTTTAGCAATAGGAGAGTTGAGGTTTGTTATACAAAAAGTAGGCCGGAGGCTGATGTTATTATGTTTAATGAAGAGGACAAAGTTTCTAGCCCCCACGAGGATCCCCTAGTCATTGCGCTGAGAGTAAGCTCGTGCGTTGTTTGCCGCTTACTGGTTGACATGGGCAGTTTAGTTGACCTACTCTTTCTTTCTACCTAGTTTGCCTTAGGATTAGGGTCAGAAGACATGATAAAGAAGGAGTTGCCTCTAGTCGTGTTCAACAACAGCACTTCATATGCATTGGGCATGATCAAATTGCCTGTTGATGCACCCGGCTCAATGGTAATGTCCAATTTTGTGGTCGTTGATTCTCCTACTCATTACAAAATAATCTTAGAAAGGCCCTAGATGCATAAAATAAGAGTTGTACCATTGACATACAACCAAGTCATGAAATACCTTACGGACAATGGTATCCTCAAAATTCAGGGAGATTAGGGTAAAGCACGGAGTTGTTATAACGCGACCATGAAAAAAATTTGAACCAAATACTAGCTACATAATAAGTCAGACAATAGGTCACAGAAACATGGTAGTTGAGTGGGAATCATCAACGTTGATAAAGTCGAGCTAACTCCCCTAGAAGAGGGCAGTGACCAGATGTTAAAAGTAAATGCCGACTTACTAGAAGAATTTAAATGTGACCTCATCTCGTTCTTAAGAAGTAATATAGACATTTTTGCTTGCAAACCAAAGGACATGCTCCGAATAAGGTGGGGGTTCATCACCCACAAGTTGAATGTTCATCCGAAAGGAAGCTCGTCCAACAAAAGAAAAGAAAATTTCCTAAAGAAAAGAACGAGGTCATTAAAGCACAAGTAGAGACTTTGATTCGCACTAATATCATAAGGGAGGTTTGTTACCCCACTTGGCTTTCAAATGTTGTCCTCCTCAAGAAGGGGGACGGAGATCCAAGGATGTGCGTTACTTTCACTAACTTGAATGACGCGTGCCCGAACGATTGTTATCCATTACCAAGTATAGATCAACTGGTGGATCCAACATTGGGATACAATTTGATGAGTTTCTTGGATGCTTACTCAAGTTACCATCAAATTTATATGGACAAATTTGATGAAGAAAAGACCTCTTTTATCACGAAAGAAGGTACTTTTTGCTATAACAAAATGCCTTTTGGTTTGAAAAATGCAGGTGCAAATACCAACATATGGTTAATGGGATGTTCAAACATATGCTCGAAAGAAATATGGAGGTGTATGTGGATGATATGGTGGTCAAAACAAAATTTGAGAACCAACACATTAAAGACCTGGAAGAAACGTTCAACATCATGAGGCAATATGGGATGAAGTTGAACCCTAGAAAATGTACTTTTGGGGTCAACGTTGGAAAGTTCCTCAGGTATATGATCTCGGCTAGAGGAATTGAGGCTAACCTAACAAAATAAAGGCTCTACTCGACATGAAGCCACCCACAAACTTGAAAGGGATTCAACAACTTAACGGGAGAATCATCGCTCTCAATCGCTTCACATCAAGATGCACTTAAAAATGTATACCATTTTTCAAACTCTTGAGAAAGAACACCTCCTCATTATGGAATGAAGAATGCGACCAGGGGTTTGTAAGGATTAAAGATTACCTTGGGTGCACACCAGTCCTCTCCAGCCCTTCACCAAACGAGATTTTGTATCTCTATCTGGCAGTCACAACACAAACTATCAGTGCTGTCCTTCTAGTTGAGCATGAAAAAGTATAATACCTCGTGTACTATGTGAGTCAAATTCTAATCGAGTCACAAAGAAAATATCTAACGTTAGAAAAATTGGCTTTTGTACTCAAAGTCAAGGCAAGGAAATTGTGGCATTATTTCGGAGCTCACACCATTGTCATTTTTACCTATAGTCTGTTGAAGAGTTTACTATCCAGGCCAGAACAAGCCAGAAGATTAACAATTATATCCATTGAATTGGCAGAATTCGACATCAAATTCCAATCTCGAACGGCTATGAAAGCTCAAATAGTTGCAAAATTTGTAGCTGAATTTACGAATTGCCTAGAGGTGATACAAGGATCTGAGATCAATGCTAGTTGCCAAGGGAATGTAGCTGACAAATGGAAAGCCTGTGTCGATGGGGAAAATAACGTTTGAAGCAAGAGATGACAAGATGAAAATGTACCTCGAGAAGTTTTAATTGGAATGTCAAGTGTTGGAAGAAATACCGGTCAAACAGATATCCAAAAGCAATAACAGTCACACAGATGCACTAGCGACCCTAAGTTCAATACATAATACGACCCAAAATAGAGTCGTCTACCATACTATCCGAGGCTAGCCCAGTTGAAGCTACCAAAGTGGTTATCTAAATCGAGTGTGACAAGGACTCTTGGTTTGAGCCTCTTTTCAGATATCTAATCGACAAATCCCTCCCCACTGAGAATAAGAGGAGTTAGGAAATTCGTTGTTAAAAGTGCCAACTATTTTGTACAAAATAGGTTGTTATATAAGAAAACTCCCATGGGTCCCGGACTATTGTGTTTGATGAACTCTGAGTGACAAAGATCCTCAAGGAAGCTCACGAAGGAGAATGCGGGACTCATTTTGGAGATCGTAAACTATCATAGAGGATAATGTAACAGGGATACTATTGGTCGACTATATTGGTTGACTGTGTGAAGTTTTCTCGATACTATCACAAATGTCAATGTTTCAGCCCACTTATGCACATCACCACGACTCCTATGACCTGGGTTGTAAGCCCATGGACTTTTTATAAATGGCGGTTGGACATCGTTGGGCCCCTGCCACAAGCAGTCAGACAGAAAAAATTTATGTCGGTTGCCACAGATCGTTCCACTAAATCGATAGAAGCGGAGGCCTTAAGTCGAATTCGAGAAATTGAGATTATAAATTTTCTTTAGAAATTAATAATTTATAGGTTCAGTCTTTCAAAAGAGCTGGTGATTGATAACGGGAAGCAATTTGTCGGACGTAGGGTAATGGAGTTCTCCTTGAGGTATGGGATCAAGCTTAACCAGTTCTCTTCTTATTATCCACAAGAAACTTGCCAGGCTGAGGCCTTGAATAAACTTTTATTCACTCATTTGAAGAAAAAGCTCACATTAGAAAAGGAAGATGGGTAGAAGAAATTCCCAGTGTCTTATGGTCAATTCAAACTAGATTGTAGTATGGTCTATGGTATGAAAGCAGTGATACCCACAGAACTTATCTTTCCTACATTGCAGTCTAGTATCGACGAAGGCCAAAACAGTTCAGAGCGAACACTAGATTTGGTTTTTTTCGAGGAGCGTCGAGATAAAGCGAAGTTTTTAGTGGAAGATAACAAACAAACAGTGGCTTCATTTTATGACAAAGCAATTCGCTTCAAAATGTTTTCAGTTAAAGATTGGGTCTTGCTAAGATTTTTTCCCAATCACAAAGAATGGAAGGTCGGCAAATTAGGAGCAAACTGGGAGGGCCATTATGAAATCGAAGACATTACTCCTAGTGGTGCTTTTGCTCTGAATCATACAACGGGTGAGGTGGAATCTCAAAGCTGGAATGCAAAGCATCTCAAGAAATATTATTTCTAACTAGTTTTATGCTATAAATAATGATCCCATGTCATGTGATATAAATCGTCGGGACATTGGTTGTTGTTTTGTAATGTGAATTATGTTTCGTCGAAATGTAAATGATGTTTTTGTCACGATTTTTCCCTATAGAATGAAGTATAAACAGGCTGCACGAGTTGATTGCCTGTGCTCAAAGGCAGCTAGGCAGAGCGCTCGGACCCACCCTTCACCCCTCGAGAGACTGGTATTGCCCAGCTTCAGGCCAACAAAGGACCTATTAAATAGTACTGCCAGGACCTATTAAATAGGTGTACTGCCAAGCTCATTCCAATTGATATCCTAATTGTTGAACTTGATGTTGTTGGGGGAGGTATAGCCATTGTGACACCCTGAGTATCCGAGGACGTCTTAAATGAGCCAGAATTGCTTAAGGACTTGGAGGAACTCAGTAACTCGATATCCTCTTTGAGTGTCGAAGAGACCGATAACACCTCTACAAGCTGCCTTATTCCCATACCCGCCATGATTAAAATAAACACGTGAATACAACCTAAAGTGAACATTGAGAAGATACCGACTGATAAAGAAAATAGCCAGAGTAAGAGTTGATGGAAAAAGAAAAACTCACTAACAAGAACAACAAAAAACTAGCAAAATGAAATGAGAAATCACGAACAAGATTTAAATATGTTGAGTTAGATAAGAATGTTTCGTGAGGCGGCACCATAGAGAAGGAAATCACTCATATAGAAAAGGTTCAAAAGTGTAAAAAGACCCCTCAGGATTGCTGCTCTTATATAGTGCAGACTATCCCAGTAACCGTGCAACACGTGGAGATTGAAATATGAAGAGTCAAATTGTAAAACATTTTACTAGACCTTTGGTTACCCTTCCAGTTCGTGAAACGTTATACGAGACGTTCTTTACACTTCTAGTTTGCGAAATGTTATGCGAGACTTTTTGTTACAAGAAACTTTACACTTCCAAATCCTATGATGTTACGAGAGACCTTTCACTACTCTTCTAGTTCGTACTAGGCCGAACTATAAGAGTGGGGGATTTGATGTTTAGACATCGACCTTGAGACCATAGTATGTCTTGAACCATCGACCTAGAACCCGATCATACAGATCCTAGTGACCTATCACCGCCTAGTATTTATCATACATGATAAATGGAAAGCAGGTCGACTTGTTCTGCACCTAGATACCGACCACATACTTTCATTCTGTGTTGTATATGTTCATATGTATAGATTACAAATGTACCCCATTAGAAATGTAACACCTATAAATATCCAATAAAAGGTCGCTGAGCTATAGGCATTGATTACATTATTTATTGTTTTCTCTAATCTCTCTCTACTCTCTCTTAAACTTGATCTATCTCCTAATAATAATCAATTAACTCTACCTTAAGCATGCATTCCTTTCTCAAGTAAACAATACATAATATAATAATCGAACCTAATCACACTCTCATGTCAATTATATTAAACTACTACTTGTTAAGAATGTCAATTATAGATCACATACACAAGAATCGTGCCTCTCAGCTTAGAAACTATGTATGCTATTCAATCAAGACAAACAAATAGACACTTCTTTCAAAGCTACCTAATTGCTTCTATGGTATAATTGTTAATTAGCCAATTAATTGCAAGTAGATCAGATTAAATAATATAATTAAATTTGGATTCATAATAAAATGGAAAAATAAACTAATTTATTATATAAAAAGACTGAGTTCAAGAGGATCCTAACAACAAGTTTAGCTTCATAAAATATTCAATAAAATTTAAAAAATATTGAGTTAAAATACAAGAGAATAGATTAACACAAAAAGGTAGAGAAAGATAAAACCAATCTTCGTTGTCACTCCGAAAATCATTCTCCTCCAACTGTCACTTTGGTGGAATAAACTCCAACACCTTAAATGTTGAATCCTCCTCTTGCTATGCCTCATTCATTAAATTGCTGCCTCTTTTCTCCAAATTATGTAGTTTAGTTGTGAAATGTGTGAATCTATTTGTTTGACTGCTTATGATTTGTATTTATAGGCTAAAAATTTCAAGTCATAAGCAATTGTAGTTCAAGTAGGAATCATGTTGCAAATAGAAGACTAGGCTAAATAGGAAACTGGCATACTGGGCATAATACATGCACACATCAGTGTGTGCCGTGGCTCAACTGCTCAGACAATTATAGATAACTATGCGTGTCGCAGAACAAGTAACTATGCTCCATAGCCCTAATATTCCACCGTCGCAGCTCGAGGCTTTTGGGTTTTTTTTGGTATCCAATGGCGCCGTAGCTCAAAATGACCACCGTTGAGGCCTTGACCTTCCTATTTCTGACCAAACTTTCAATGCTATGCATCAAGCACGTTTTCACTCCATTTTGGCTTGTTTTAACTCTATTTGGTACCATTTACCTACATTGACAGAATTGAATAAATATTAAGCCAATTTGATTATTTTATGAACAAAACAATGCAAATAATGACTAGAAGTGGCCAAATAACTCTACTTTTGAAGAGTTATAAAAAACATAACAAAATAATAGTTAAAAATAGTGTTAATTAAATACCCAAAAACCTACATTTTGTTAGTCTTCAAGCAAAATTAAAATTAAAAAGACAATTAATAAAATTATTAACTTAAATCAATAAAATTTTTCATGCTTCAGCTTCTTTTCAAATCATAATAAAAACTTAAGCACAAGTTCATCCAACATCTCTATACATAAAGGTTCACCATGCAAATTAGTTCTGCATAACAAATCTCTAAATTCACTTTAACACTATTCCTCACAAGTTGATCAAGTTGAAGCAAGCATTTCTCTCCTGCTTGTTCATAGTCCATATTTAACTGCTTGATTGCCCAAAATGCCCTATGCTCAAGCTCAACGGGAAAATGACATGTCTTTCCATAAACCAACCGGTAAGGGCTCATCCCAATGGGAGTCTTGTAAGCTATACGATAAGCCCATAATGTATCATTAAGCTTGGATTCCAAATCCTTTCTTGAAGGTCACACCATACGTTCCAATATCCTTTTGATTTGTCTATTAATAACCCTAACTTGACCAGAAGTTTGTGGATGATATGGAGTAGCCACCTTATGTGTGATACTATACTTTTTTTTTTAATCCACAAAAAGTTTATTATAAAAGTAGCTCTCTCCATCACTAATTAGGGCCCTAGGAGTCCCAAACCTGCTAAATATCATGTTCTTCAAAAATTTGACAATATAATTAGCATAATTAGTTCTAGTAGGTATAGGCTTTACCCACTTGGGCACATAATTAACAGTAACCAAAATATATTCAAAACCAGAAGATGGAAAAGGACCCATGAATTCAATTCTCCAAACATCAAATAGTTCAACAACCAAATTAAATGTTAGAGGCACCTCATTACATTTTCCTATATAACTAGTCCTCTAACATCTATCACATCTCATACAAAAATTATGAGCATCTTTAAACAAAGTTGGCCAGTGAAAACTAGGTTGTAATATGTTAAGGGCAATTTTCTTACCACCAAAATGGCCCCTATAATGAATTTCATAGCAAAAGGCCAAAATGCTCTAATGCTCCTTCTCAAGCCCACATATCTAGATGACTTGATCTGGGCAAAGCTTGAATAGATTGGGATCATCCCAAAAATAGTGCCTATAATTGTGCCTATACCATGGATTTGGACCTACTATAAATAATTCTTCATCAGGAAAAGTCTCAACATTGTCCATTTCTTTTTCACTCTCAGTAGTGTCAAAATTATAAATTAATCTAGACAGATGATTAGCTAATACATTTTTAGTTTATTTTTAATCTCTAATCTCTAAGTCAAATTCTTGCAAAAGTAACACACCTAATTAATCTTAGCTTAGCATTTGGTTTACTTAGCAAATATCACAACGCAACATGATCAGAATGCACAATAACTTTGAACCCTACTAAATAAGATCAAAATTTATCCAAAGAAAATACAATAGCCAAGAATTCTATTTCGGTGGTGGAATAATTAAAATGGGAATCATTAAGTGTTTTACTTGCATAATAAATTGCATGCAAAAGCTTATCCACTCTCTTCCCCAACATAGCCTCAATAGCAAAATTAGATGCATCACATATTATCTCAAAAGGTAAAGACCAATTAGGTGCCATGATAATAAGTGCAGATGTTAATTTCTCTTTCAACGTACTAAAAGAAACAAGGCAATCATCATCAAACACAAATGAGACATCTTTAGCCAACAAATTACATAAGGGATGACTATTTTAGAAATTTTTTTAATAAATTTCTTACAAAAACCTGTATAATCTAGGAAACTCTTAATACCCTTAACATTGATAGGAGGTGGAAATTTAGCTATCAATTCAACTTTGGCCTTGTCTACTTCTATACCCTTACTAGAAAAAAACATGTCTTAATAAAATGCCTTGTTTGACCATGAAATAACTCTTCTCCCAACTAAGAGTTAAATTACATTCAATGCATCTTTCATGTACTATAGTCAAATTATGCAAACAATCATCAAAAGAGTTTCAAAAGATAGAAAAGTCATCCATGAAAACCTCAATGAATTTCTCCAACATGTTTGAAAATACAGACATCTTGCATCTTTGGAATGTGGTGGGGGAAATGCATAGACTGAATAACATCCTCTTGAAGGCAAATGATAACATGGAGTGTTGAAAGTGTGGGGCACTAATCTTGCTAACTTCTTTTTCATTTTTCATTTTTTTTTTTTTCGTTTAGCTTTATTTTATTTTGATACTTTTTGGTACTTTAACTTTCTTATACTTTTTAATTTTAGTTTGACCATATTTTAACTTAGTTTTAATAGCATGTTTTTATAATTTTAGTGCACATTGGGTTTAATATGTTTTGTTTGGTGAGTGATATACATTAAGAGGTATACATAAGCTCAAACACTTAAGGCAAGAATATGCATAATGGCAAGGAGCATTTTGTAATCATGAAGTACATAGCACCAATTCACCAATTTAAAAGGAGGGTAACTTTTTTTTTCCTTCTCACTTTCATTTGTTCTATTTATGACATAGCACATTAGAGACCATGTGCATCTTAGGTTAGGGGTGGGAAAATTTTCATTTTCTACATTTACGTGTGCAATTTTAACATAAATTTCTTTTATTTTTTTATTTTTGCTTTAGATTGCCTTAGGTTAATTACCCATAGTCAATTCAAACATGAGTCAATGAAATGATAATTAAATTAGACATTTAGAAAAATTTAAAGTTGCTTTAGTTGAAATATTGATCTAAATATGAATTGACCTTTGTATGAAACTCTTATGGTTTTTGATATGAAAGCATGCTGATTTGAGTATTTGGACCCTATCATGCATGAAAATTTTATGAGCATGTCAATTGCAACAAACTCTAGAACCTAATCTAAATGAACTCAAACCGAAATCATAAGGTATACTTTGCTTAGGATGTGATCTAGGCCATCTTCAGAACGTTTGAACCTTTCAAGCTAACCAAGAGAATCATATCATTAGTTCATCCTTTTTGAGTCTTAATATTGCCATGTGTGATACCATTTCTACTATAGTGAATCCAATGAACCATATTTTATATTAACCACCTTTTAATAATTTCTAAGAGACTTTAACATGTACACACATAGTTGGAAAAATGTAAAAGGAAATACAACCCAAAATATAATATATAACATGATAGGTTTGGGGTTGTAAGTGTTACATTTCATTGGTGGAAAGGGAGGAAGCTATAGTAATTTATACCCAATTTAACTCAATTTTCTAACAAAAGAGAGAGAGAGAGAGAAAAGCAATCACAAATGGGTGAATGAAATGTTGAAATTATGTGAAGAGACTAGATATTTTAATGTGTAGGAAATATGTGTTTTTATGCATGAAAATGAGTAAGTCTCTTGTTTTGAATTCCTATCCATTATTTCATGACCCACCACCTTAGCCCTACATTACAACCTTATTAAAGACCTTTTGATCTTAAGTGAACACCCTATAATTTAACGATACTTATAGTACCTATAACAACAATGTCAAAGTTCAAGTTCATTTTAAGCACAATTTTAAAATTAATCCATCACTTTATCCTTTTTTCTAGTATAAGATCATTTTCATATTTATTTTCCTTCACTTTTCATAATTTTTTTAAAAACTTTTTCATGCAGTTACTTTTTAAGAATGTGACTATGTATCTATATACTCAAAATAAGTGTTAATATGACTTATTTTTGTAAGTATTTTTGCACACAAATTTTTTATGTTATGTCAATTGTCAAAAATATTATAGAAATTAGAATAATGGTTCAATTGTTTAGATGATATTAACATATGTTACAATATAATTAGAATTAGTATAAATTTATGTGTTGTTATCATTCCTCTTATATTTATATTACAATATAATTAGATTGAATATAAAAGTGAGTATAAATTTATGTGTTATTATCGTTCCTTTTATATTTAGTTAAATAAATTGATTTTATTTATACTCTATAGTATGTTGCATCTTTGTTTCGATTCTTATTTTATTACCTTTATTTTTTGGGTTTTTGTCTAATTTTTGTTAGATATTCATCATAGTAGTCATTTAGGCAATTATCCTTGAAAGTCACGTGTAAATATGTGACGTACTCATTCCATTAAGTCTTAAACGGATGTCTTTATACTTGTTTATTGTGCTATGGGTACATTTGTAAGTATTGAAATATTTTGGGTATATTTGTTACAATGTCGATCTACACACTACACGAGCTTATGACTAGGTACATATTTCACATTTGCTGTTCTTAAGTCTACTTGTAGTTAAAGTTGGAATCAGTAGGAACACAGGTTTGTGCCTTTCTTTGTATGCCTAATATTGTAACATATGATATCATGTTCACCAAAATGAAAAATTGTTTTAATCATTTTGGTCCATAGATAGTGTAATACATATCCAATCAAGGAGATCGAATTGTGACATATATACACTTTTTCTGTACAAATATATGATATGATTTTCACTAAAATGAAAAATTGATTTAATTATTTTGTCCCTTTCTAAAAAATGTGCTATGTGATTGTAGTTTATGTTGTAAATATAATGTTTTTTATTTCTTTAATTTTGAATCCCTTATTTTATTAAATTTAAACTTCATTGAACAAAAATATTATTGACACACTGTGTTCTTAATTATGTTCCCTATTGTTGTAAGAGATTATAATGTTTTTATGTTTTTTTCAATTAATGCTATATGCATTAAGTGATAACTCATTTGAGATAGAATCATAATTACAATCTTTTTACACTATGTAATTTATACTTGCAGTCTGAAATTGTGTTTTGTACAATAGTTTGACTAGATTTTGTATTAAGTAATTGATATATACATATTTTGCATTTTTGTTTAAGCCACTTGACTAGTTGCTGCATCTATCATTATATTTTGATTTGGTGAAACTTAAATACTTATTTATATGTTAATTAGTTTAAGTGACAGTTTTTGGATAACAAATTGTACACAATTGTTACAAGTGATTATATTACACATATTAAATGAATTTATTTAAAATTGTGCCTTAATTTATTTTTTTTAAATTGAATATTTGTTTCATGAGTTTTTAATATTGTATTTTTTTTAATAGATAATGGCATATGAAAATATTGAAAGATTTTGTTGTGTTCAACGCGGAGACTACTTTATTGGGAAGATTTCGAACATGTCTAGAATGGAAGAAATTGAAACAATAAAGTCAAAATTAGAAATGTTCGGTCTGAAGAGGGAGTTTGAGGATTCATGCTTTGGATTTTTATTGACGATGCACCAAATTGAGTTCACAGGACCTTTGGTGCACCACCTTTTGATGATGCAAGATAGGAAACAAAGCGGCAAGGAATTCAGAATTGTTTTCAATGGACGTGCCCATCGATTCAGTTATGAAGAATTTTCACTAATAACCGGTATGATGTTTACTGGTGATGATAACATTCCTATCGCCGAAAGTCGGTTGAAATATGAATATTTTAGAAGGGATAATATAATTACAAGATCAAAGTTAATCCAAGTATACAAAAGGTTAACGAAGAACACAGATAGAGATGATGTTCTTCGATTGTCACTTATTGTCGCATTAGAGATGATATTACTGGGGGAGCAGAAGTCCCAACAGATTAATTTTGCATATTTGTGCCTTGTTGAAGATTTTGATATATTTAACAACTTCCCGTGGGGGAAGGTGGTTTATGATTTCACCATACGAAGGATGAAAAGCAGTATGGTTAATAGGGTAACAAAGGACTTCAATGCGTTAGAAAAAAAAGAAGTAGAAATTGAAGAGGAGATAGACGAAGTAGATGTTGAGGTTGAGGAGAATGCAGAAGATAAACATTTCAGTAAATCATATCCATCAACATCGTATAACGTCTATGGTTTTCCATTGGCATTACAAGTATGGGCCTAGGAAGCCATACCTACTCTTGTTGGTGATCTCGTTTGCAAACATACATCTGATTCGATGCCTAGGATTTTGAATTGGGAAAACAAGAAGCCTGGTCGCTGGTTCAGATTCAAATACTTGGACAATACTTACTTCAGTACTGATGATGTAAATATGAATGTTTTATTTAATTATAATTCTTATTAATTTATTCTTTGAAGTTATTAAGTTATTGTATATATTCTATGTATAAGTTAATTACTGATTGAAGCTTTTGGTTCTACAAGTGTTGGTTCCTACTGACAAAGAAAATGATAGTTTTTGTACTATCAATCAAATCTGGCTGCTAAGAATGGTGAGATTTTTCCTAATGTTGGAAAAACTGAGACGAAGGGGAAGGAAAAGTTATTTGATCAATATGAACTGTCTTCATCCACAACACCCATTCATAAGGTATAATTAATATCATTGATGTATGTATTTTGGACTTCGTGATAATTAATGTGGGATTAAATAGTGCTCCTAAGCATAACATATTTATCTGAATTATTTTTTTGGAATTATTCAAAACATATCCAATTTTTTCTTTGTAGGTTATGGAGGAATTGTTGGTTGTTAAGCAAGATGTTAAATAAATTAAGCAAATGTTGGCAAAAATCTGCGAAGTTTTGCAAAAGGGAAAAATAAATGTCCCTTTGGAAGGTGATAGTGTCTTTCATAGAGGCAGCCCACTAAGGGCAGATTTTTGTGGTGACGTGGACGAAGAAGCTCACGTCCATGTTGGGGCTAATATACATCAAAACTCTTATGAAGATCTTATTGTTGGTAGTGAAGAAGACGTACAAAATTTGGATGCTGACCTAATGGATGATAAGGCTCAAAATTATGAAGGGGTCAGTGCAAAAGAACAACACCTTGTCAGTGGAGAAAAACAACACCTTGCCATGCCTGAAGGTGTTACTAAGAATGATGATACTTGTAGTAATATTGCTGATCATATGGAGACCTCGACAATTGGTAATTTTGGAGATGGCTTAAGTCTTCATGTTATTTTCTTAGAGGAAGAATTACAAAAAAGGAATCTTGTAGTAGATGGATATGAAATAGAAAATTCTAGTGAGATACAATCAGAGGACCTCCATGTAAATGATCCTGATTCTTGTATCATTGTTTTGGGCCCAACAGAAACAAAGAAATACTACACAAGAAAGCACAGATCTATTGGTCTACTTCTAAAATCACCTTTTGAAGAGTACAAGAAAAGTAGAAGAAAGAGAAAGGCATCAAACATAGACCAACCCTTCGAGGATATTATGCATCCAAAGTCTCATGAATATTATATGTCCACAAACAACCACAATTAGACAAATACCTCCATTTCGTATCTTGCCTGCATAAATCATCTTCTAGTATGGTGTAAGTTACGAAATTGTATCCCAACATTTATCACACACCATGTTAGAATATTAAATTTATCTTTATTTTTATTTGGTTCAATTTATGTTTTATTAATTAATAAATTTTGTTTACATCACTTTAGGGACAACATCAGTGTTGGTTGCCCAAGTAAAGGATGAGCGAATGCTATATAGTTTCACTGTCTTTTTAAAAATAAAACGAGTCTGTTTAATTCAGTGAGTATTACTATCCACTTGCATGAGATGTATGATAATATTTAAAATTCTTTACATTATACAATTCTTAATACAAATAATCTGACATATTTAATTAAGTTTGTATATGTACATTGCAGCACATTGACTGTGGTTTATGGTTACTAAGGAAAAAATTCTATATGTGTCCTTGGAAGTTTCGACTTGAGAAGAAATGGTCAACAATAGATTCCTATTTTTTTGTAAGTAATTTACAAATAATCCTTTTCCTTTGTTATTTTGATTGATTTTGTTTGAAATTAATAACAAATTACTTTATTTAAATTTTATAAACTGGGCTACATTATTTTTGGCTTATATTTTATTATCATACAATGGATGATAGTACATACAAACTTTATACAGCATCGTATATTAGATCACTTCGACCAATGGACTAAGTCACAATCTATTCAAAAACCCTACGATTGGATCTAAGATAAAACTTTAACAAACAATGTTTTGGGAGCAATACCAGAATTTGGAATACCTTGGTATGAGTTAAACACTTTGTATAGGGTTGTATGTTTCAATGATCACTGGATTGCATTAAAGTTCGACCTAAAAGATCAAGAAATACATCCAAAACATATTCAAGATGCAGCATTAAAGAAATATATGTCCAACATTTGTTCGGTATTTCTTGATTTTATAGGACACGGTGGGGTTTATGAAAGTAGGAGGCATGGTACAAACTTTAAATTGACCACACCTTGGAAGATTTTCTGTAATGTAGGAGAAAGTTCCTGTGCAGCAAGCATCGTAAGTCTTGCTTATCATATAACTAATAAATTTCAATTTCAAATAATTGGTAAAATTAATTATTAATCAAGTAATAATTATTTTCCTTTTATAGTGGAGATTGTGGTATTTATTCTTTAAAGTTTGTTAAATTTCTCGCATCAGGCAATTCCATCATGAATATTCAAGAAGAAGACATCACTTTATCTAGGAAAAAATTGGGCTACGAGTTATTTTATTCTGTAGACAATGAACTAATGATGTAATATTAAGATGTAATGATTAAGTACTACTTATTAATGTATATAACACTTTATATCTTCATCTAGCATGTATCTAAAATATATAGTGTTTGTGTTGTTATATTTTTATAATTTGATTGCCTTTATAGGTTACTATACGTTTATTGTGGGGTTTATTTTGGAAGGCATTAGTATGGTTCTGTAAATGAGTAGATGGGTCATAGAAATGTAAAACTTGTGTGAGAAAGGCATTAGCTCTGAGGTTGGTTGATGATAAATGAAATTCAGCATATGCTAATATGGAAAGGGAGCTGAGTAAGGTATTCTGCTTCAGCTATTGCTCTGTATATGCATCTCATTTTGGTTCATTCTTATTATGTTCATCTCTTTTATTTATTCCTTCTCTATTTCTTATGTCAATTTATGTTGTTACATTATGTTTTATTTGTGCTGATTTTCCACTGCTTACATCATTATCCTTGCCTATGTTTGCTTCCCTTACTTGCCAGATTGATATATGGTTGGAATATGCTCCTATTTTCACATATGGTTCTGCATTTGAGAGTGCATGCAAATACGTGGATGACTCTTCTGCAAGTTGTACGTTTTTAGTCGATTATTATTTTTCAATTGCAGATGTAGCAAGCCGGTCAAATCTTGCAAGTAAGCTGCTAACCTATGGATAAATATTTGTCAATTGCAGGTAAGCTGCTCACCTATGTCTGATTATTTTTTCAATCCTTTTAGTTGGCCTTTATGTTCAGGTGAATCCTTTCAGACTTATGACATAAATGAGGTGCCCATTTTATGTAGCATCTATTGCTTTGAATGACTGGATGTTTCTTTATGTTCAGTCTCGCTTATACCTTGGTCTTCAAAGAGATGGCTTGCTTCCTTCAATATTTGCCAATGTACACCCAAATCGAAACACTCCAGTTCATTCTCAAGTGCGGGTTGGAATTGTTGCTTCAATACTGGCAGGGCTGTTTAATGTGCATGTTCTCTCACATATTTTTTTTGTTGGTTCATTGGTAAGTTGGTTTCCAGTAGTTTGTAATTTATCAATTTGGTTGAATTATGTGGTAATTTTATCCATGGTAGGAACATAAAGTTAGGGTCTTAAGAAGTTAACAACATTTCATAGTGCCATATCTTTCACCAAAGTTGAAAGGGAAAGAAAAACAGATAATTAATGCCAAACTGAAGTTCCAAATGCCTTGGGTTGTATGGTGGCTCAAATGCAATCAAGATTGGTTGGACTTTAATAAATGATCGCAGCTGCTATATTACATCTATATGGACTAAATATTATGTTTGTTCCTATAATTTTAAATTTTTGCTACATGAACCTTACTGATTTACTGTTTGTTTCAGACGGGGTATCATGTTGTTGCAGCATCTGTTGTAGCTCTTCACTGGAATGATAAGACATCAAGTCAAGTGTCTTGCTCTACTTGGAGGGAAGGTTTCATCTGCTATTCTCGTTGCCTGTTGTGGCCTTGGTGCTGGACTATTTTATCGCTTTGATGCATCAGCCATATTCCTGTTCTTAGCTGCAGTGGTTGCTGTACTTGCTTCTATCAATCTTTATTTCCGCCAAGTATGTATTAAGCTTTATAGATCGTTCCATTTCATTGGTCACATTTTGATGTTCTAGGCAAATATATGCTTAAAATGAAATGAAGCTGAATTTGGTAGTTTTGAAAAAGTTTGTTTATACTGTTGACAAATGACAGGGAAGAACCTCAATTTGTTGTTTTGGGATTCCCCTCTATACAGGGTGCAAGTTATTTATGAAGGATGTAGATTTATTTTGTTTAATGTGCACAATGAAGAACCTCGATTTGTTTTGTGGGGTGTTCTACTTTATAACATCAATCTATTATATTTACGGCTAATGATGTAAAAGGTAACAATGTTAGAAGAGTGAAAATAAGGTGGTTAGACCAACTTATTGTGATGTTTGAAAATAACAACCACATGTGCTCTGAAAATAAATCTTCTATTTTCCTCTTTAATCGCATTATCTTATTATTTTTCTCAGTTTTATGTAGATCCACCAGGGTTCTCTTGTCCTGGAGTACCTGCTATGCCAGCCATTTGCATCTTCTTCAACATGTTTCTGTTTGCTCAGGTAATTAATGGAATATTATGCTGTTTCAGGAAAATAGAATTATTAGGTCCAAGAAGTTACATTATCAAATTGCTATACTTGCAGTTTCACTATGAAGCGTGGATCAGATTTGTCATCCTGAGTAGCATCACGATTGGTCTTTATGCATTATACGGACAATATCATACTGATCCAAGATTCAACGAGTCTATTGTTTATCACAGAGCACCCACAGAAGAACCACGATAAATATTTCACTTGTTGATGGGTTACTTACCTCCTGCCACCGCAGTGCGAAACCCCCTTAAGAATGTCATGTACAATATAATATAAAATGTGTAATTTATCGTTAGGCCATTACATGGCCAATAGTTATTGAATCTTTGACAATAAAAAATCCGTTCTACTCTGTTTCCATTCATAGTTAGAAGTCAGGTATAGAGCTGGCCAATCTGTTGGGCTCGCTTTGACTGCGATCCCTATACATGTATTGTTATTACTGAAGATATAAAATTTAACGGATGGCTTGCCATGTTCTTTGACATACAAGTAAAATAAAGAAAAATATATTATTATTTTTATAATTATTAAATCTCCAGACCGCAAAAAGTTTATGTTTTCATCATCGAAAACAGAGCATAAAGAATCACAATATTTACCCATTCAGAATCAACGAGTTACTGACCATCCAAGAAGTCCTCTTTTATCTTCTTCTTCTTTTGGCCTGATGAATAGAGAGTGCTCTTCTTCTTCTTCTTCTTTTTGTTTTGTTTTGCTAATAAGAATTTTATTTATTTAAAGATTACATACTCAAACGGTCGTGTTGGATCTGAGTGAAAATATATGAGGTTATTTCATTTTTAGATAATGACCGTTATATGTTTGCACTCTTTTACCATTTGGCTAATTCATGTGCTACTACATTACATTACATCTTCTTCTTTTGGTCATGAATAGAGATTGCCCTTTATTTTCTTGATAAGTACATTAATGTACGCATGTCACTGAAGAAGACGGCTCAAAATAAACATCAACATTAAAATATAACAAATACATCAAATGGAATTCCATTAAATCGTAATGGGGAAAACTAATAGTTTAATTTCACAAATTTTACATAGTTTCCATCCAGTCAAATTGCTAAAAGGAGCAAGACTACAAAGTGTCCAACAAAATCTGCAGGAAACTCCCAAGTGTCGCCAAAAATAAGAGCCAATGAATCTCATCGACTGTTAAAACATAGATAGTCGAGTTAAATACGATATCAATACTCAGTAGTCTATAATAATGTTTAATTAATAGTAAACAATATACTAAGTTGGGATGATACTTGAATGAAGTATTATTGTTCAAATAGTATTTGTTGGTATGGGATCAACAATCATTTGTAGTACTTCAGTGCATGTTGCACGGTTATATCCAGGACGTCGACATTTGCTACAAAGAGTGATCTTCCTAATATCCTCCCCACGAGATCGAATTCGCCTTTTTCTTGGCTTACCACTTTTGACCTTTGTTTTTAGTGGTTCATTAACAAGCTCTGCAATTTCCTTAAGGACTTCCCATTCACCATGGTCACTTGCGGGAAAAATTGCCTCAGAATAACCAAGAATGTAAACCTCTGCTGTATACTTCTTATCAACCAATGAGTACACATCAAATTCCTTATATGTACAAATCTTATTTAGCAAGTCCACTTCATCACTTGTGTCTCCATGGATAACCTACTTATATTAATTACAAAAATAAATACATATTTGTAAAATACATGTAATGTATAATTAATCATAATTATTTATATCTATTACGGAATATAATTATTATTGATGTAATGAAAATAATTAAATTCAATAAAGTACCTGAAATATGTAAGCATTTATCCTGACAACTCTATATCTTAATGACTTTGTCCTGTTTTGACGTGTGATCGATTCAGCATCTTCTGTAAGGTATTGATCTTCCCATTTTAAAGCCTTTTAACTACGATCCACAAACCATTCTTGGAGCTTAGCACCATAATACTTGGCAAGCATGGTAATCGGCATCTCACGAGCAGCCCTCATTACGTTATTGAATGACTCAGATACATTTGTAGTCATTATCCCATATCTCATTCCCGGACAATGATGCCTAGACCATTTTTCCTTTCCTACATTAATTAAGTAGTCCGTAATGGCATGATCTATCATATTCAAATCTAACATATACTTATCAAATTCTCTTCTTGTGTATGCCCTTGCACAACAACAAAATAAGGGGATTATGTTAAGATTCTTGAACCTATTATTTAGGTTCATTTCCATGTGGAATGAACAAAATTCATGAAACGCATTAGGAAATACTTTAAGAGCTGCTTGTATAATGCTTGGATGCCTATCTGAAATAATAACGACGTCTATTATGATGCCTATTGCACCACTCAACTTTGACAGGAACCATTCCTAAGATTCGTTGTTCTCTGAATCTCCAATACCCATTGCGATTGGGTATGTGTTGCTATTCCCATCCGAAGTTGCTGCCACAAATAACGTACCAGCATTTCTACCAGACAAGAAAGCTCCATCAATTGTAATAACATGTCTCATACAAGAACCAAAACCTCTTAGAGAAGGTCCTAAAGCCATGAAGAAATATTTAAATATTCCTTCAGTATCTACTTCAATATGAGTGGCAGTTCCTGGATTTTTTGCTGTTAGTATGTGACAATAAGATGATAGCTTCATGAATGACTCTTCCACAGTGCCTCTTATCAAATTCAAAGCTTTTTCTTTAGACTTATAAGCAGTGGTATAGCCAATTTCAATCCCAAATTCCTCTCGGCAATCCTCAATAATGTCTTTTGGCTTATAAACTCGACCAGGCCTTAATAATTTCATTTTCATCGCATTAGCAAGGACTTTTGAAGTTGTTCGATTTTTAACCATGTACTTGTTTGGATCACAATTATGAACATTGTTAAAAATAGTAACCTTGAAACGTTCTGAACCAAGCACCTTAGTTGCTATGATTTTCCAACTACATCTTTCATGAGCACATTTTATAACTACAAGGTTACTCTTGCTTTTGCTGCTTTTTGTTTCAAATTGATTTCTTATTGCATATATGCCAATTTCTGTAACAAGATGAGACTTAGAATCAAATACTCTTCCAACACTTAATCCATGTTCAAAATTTGGAATAAACATACTTCTGCTGGAGCTTTAACACTAATTTTGCACTGCGCCTGTAGAGGATGGGAGGGCATGTGTATCTAGTAGGTTTACTAATTGCGGTGATGACTCATATATTGTATGCCCTGCAGCTTGTTCATGAGGTACTATATTTTGATCATTAATTGCTCTATCTAAATTGTTTTGTACAACAGGAAATCCATGATCATTTATTTCATTAGAAGGTAACCTTTCAATGTTTTCATGTTGTTCACAATTGATGAAGTCAACCAATGAATTATCCACATGAACTAAATCTAGCCCTTCACAATTGATAATATTAATTGTTGAATCATTGTTGTGCACTGTATTCAAAGTATTACCTCCATCCTTTGTTGGACCATTATTGATGCACAAAAACTTGATACCAAATTTTGTATTTATAAAGCTCGCAAGTGCACGAGTCACTCGTAGTAAGCGACAAGTATACTCCCAAGATCGTCTCTCAAGGAATTGCGGTGGTTTTCAAAAATGTGAATTGTTTTCTAAAAGATGACAATAAAATTAAATCTAAACATTCTAACAAAGGAGGGTTGTGGAGATTTTAGCTGAAGTTATAAAAAAGTTGACAAGAAAAATAAAGTGAATGCGTAGACTTTGTGTAAAACGATGGGGTGAACAAGTGTGGGAAATTGGTTAGTAAGCTAATCATGGATGAATTGGTTTATGTGGATGTAACAGTTAGGCACGAAAAGTGGAATTTACTGATTATTTTCTCTATACTAGAAAACCCCAAATCAATGGTGATCTCCCCTTAATTAACCAATTAACTTCTTTGATCTGGACCGTTAATTAGTTAATCAGCTTTAAATCCAAGAAAATAGTCTAATCGCCTAACTCAAGACAAATCAATGCACTTGAATTAGGCTCAAGTTTAAGAGTGCTTAATTGAATTCAGATGGCGTTTCTAAAACTCAATTCTAAAATATTTCATACATTCATAAATTAAATTGGCCAGAAATAATAAATGAACATAATAGTGGAATCAATAAACTCGAAATAAATCTCTTTAACAATAAACATTCCACAAAACCAATTATCTACTCATAGTTACATTACCAAAATCCCACACACAGATGATTTAGCCACTCATGACAGAATTTAAATCAATATTTTCTATCATGAATAACATCATACGAATTCTTAAAGAGAAAGTAAATTACAAATATTAAAATACCCCAAATCAATGGTGGAGCTTTGATTGAGTAATCTCTTTCTCTAAATTGTTGAGACAAGAAGAATTCTGGCACTGTTACGATGCTTTTCTTCTCCTTCTCTCGTATATTTCTTTGAAGAACAGAGTGTGTGAATCTGGAGTCTTTGGAGGCTGGAGAGGTGTTGAATTAAGGCTCAGATCTGTTTTTGGAGGCTGGAGAGGATATGATGTTCGATAGGATTTGTAAGGGTTTCTTTTATTTTCTGTAAGTCTCGTACATCAGGAGGAGTCCAATTCGCGCGCGCGCGCCGCGGCGCACATTTTTCATGCCGCGGCGCACATTGTGTTCGTGATCTTGGTGTTCAAACCCGAGAGCCTCTCGCCGCGGCATACAATTCCTTCGCCGCGGCGCGCCTTGTATGTACATGAGTGTACATAGTATGTACATGGCTTTACATATTTCTCTAAATTCCTCGCCGCGGCATACCATTCCTTCGCCGCGGCGCTCAGTGTTTTGATGGTTTTCATGTTCCAACCCGAGAGCTCCCCGCCGCGGCATACACTTTCCTCGCCGCGGCGCGCCTTGCATGTAAGGGTGTACATGGTATGTACATGTATGTATGTGCCTTGTACATATTCTGTTGATTATCGATGTAAGGCTTACATAATGTATGGCACCTAATGTAAGGCTTACGTATGTATGCATTTTTACTCCATTTTTGCTCTCTTTTTCCAAGTTTCTCTCCAAACCTACTTTGACCTGCAAAACAGTAGAATACCCTCCAAAACAAGATTATATCGAGATTATATGCAAAATAAACACTTAAAAATATCACAAATAGTAGATCAAAATAGTGTTCATCAAATACCCCCAAACCTACTTTTTGCTAGTCCTCAAGCAAAACCAAAATTAAAAGGCCAAATAACAAAACTAAAATTGAAGTTAACAAAACTTGTCATGCTTTAATTTCTTTCCAAATCATAACCAAAAATTCATGCACAAATTTATCCGACAATCAAGCACATCAAGGTTCACCATTTAGATCAATTTTGCTTCACAAATCTAAATTCCAATACTAAAAGCGTATCAACATTGACTCCCCCAAACCTAGTGTTAAGAATATGAATTCGTTTCAACTCTAATCCTCACAATAATTACTCTCTAAATCACACCGATCCTATGGGTTCAAGCACTCAACAATGTATATGCGAATAGAAGTTATGTAAAGAAACGAGCTAATAGGTTCGCATATGATTAAACAAGAAAGGCTCAAAAGTGCATAACATTGATCTCATGAAAGGAATCAAATGATAGGATTTATGAAGGAATCACATTACTAATCTCATGCTTCAATTAAATTCCTCAAGCAAAAACTTCAAGTGTGCCATAGAATGAAAATGTTTTGACTTTAGGGGAACTTATTTCCTATTTTTCTCTCTCTTTTTTTTTGTATTGTATTAACCATTCATACTTGAAGAACTTAGGGTCATAATAAACTTATTATCTCTTCTTCTTTTTTTTTAGACCCACATACATATGTAATTTGTGAATGGCTACTTCTTAGCTCTTTTTGTGTTTAATATAGGAATTCCCTTTAATTTTTTAAAAGTCAAGCACGAATGAAATAGGCAAACACTTCAAATTTTACTTAAGTCATTTAGTCTAAGCAATTCAATTAAGCACATGATCCCTCATTAAATGTTTAAAATCCTAACATTCAATGCAAAAACCTATAGAGATCATCTAGCAATTTGAAATGATATGAAAGGTGTTTAAAAGAGTAGAAGAATAATTGTCTCTCAGAATAAAGCGTTAAAGGCTCAACAATATTCTCACAAGGTAGTCTCCACTAGTCAAATCCTAGACACAGTGTTTGGGTTCATCTCAGTTTCAACATCAAAAGCATGAAAAACAGATTGCAAATTGATTTCAATCTTAACAACAAACCTTAAATGTTTTAAAAATCAGATAGACAATGCACAAAGACTAGTTATTCATCAAAAATTGATCAAAGCATGAAAGTATTGTTACCAATCAAACACAAAATGCAAAATGCACCCCCAAACCTAAACTAAACATTGTCCTCAATGTTTTCAACTACACAATAGTTCAGAAAAGAATTTAGGAAGGGCAAACAAATAAACTAAACTAACTGAATTAAAAGAAAACGATAAATAATACCTAAAACGGTGGGTTGCCTCCCACCAAGCGCCTAGTTTAACGTCTTAGCAAGACGATGCGCATAGCTAAGGTGCATGCAGTTCAACGCACTCCACATCTCTACGGGGAACTACTCCTTCCAAGTAAGGCTTTACACGATGTCCGTTCACCTTGAAGGTTGCTTGTGTGTTGGGATTGATGAGCTCAACAGCTCCATGGGGAAAGATTTCCACAATCTTGTATGGTCCACTCCATCTTGATCGAAGCTTGCCTGGAAAAAGTTTAAGACGAGAGTTAAATAAAAGTACTTGCATTCCAGGATAGAGAGACTTACCAACGATCCCTTTGTCATGATTGCGCTTTGTGCGTTCTTTGTAAATCTTAGCATTCTCATATGCTTCATTCCTAATCTCTTCAAGCTCATCAAGTTGAAGTAAGCGGTTGTCACCCGCTTGTTGACAATCCATGTTCAGCTGCTTGATTGCCCAATAGGCCTTGTGCTCAAGCTCAACGGGCAAATGGCATGCTTTGCCATAAATTAACCGGTATGGGCTCATCCCAATAGGTGTCTTGTATGCCGTACGGTAAGCCCATAATGCGTCATTGAGCTTCGAAGCCCAATCCTTCCTTGAAGGTCGCACCGTACGTTCCAAAATACCCTTAATTTGCCGGTTACTCACTTCAACTTGTCCCGATGTTTGTGGGTGGTATGGAGTAGCCACTTTATGTGTGATGTTGTACTTTCTCAACAATCCATCAAAAAGTTTGTTGCAGAAGTGACTCCCTCCATCACTGATTATTGCCCTTGGTGTGCCAAACCTGCTAAATATTGTTTCCTTCAAGAACTTCACAACACAGTTAGCATCATTAGACTTAGTGGGTATAGCCTCTACCCACTTGGACACATAATCAACAGCAACTAAGATATACTCAAAACCAGAAGAAGGGAGAAAAGGACCCATAAAGTCAATTCCCCATACATCAAACAACTCAACAACAAGATTATATGTCAGAGGCATTTCATTACGTCTACTTAAATTACCAGTTCTCTGACATCTATCACAGCACATGCAAAAATTATAGGCATCTTTAAACAGTGTAGGCCAATAAAAACCAGATTGAAGTACCTTAATAGCAGTTTTCTTACCCCCAAAATGTCCTCCACAGTGAAGTTCATGACAAAAAGTTAAGATACTTGCATGCTCCTCTTCCGGCACACACCTCCGGATGACTTGGTCTTGACAAATCTTGAATAGATATGGATCATCCCAGAAGTATTGCCTGCACACATGAAAAAATCTTTTCTTTTCCTGAAAAGAAATGTTAGGCCTCAACAAACCGCTAGCAAGAAAATTTACAATATCAGCGTACCAAGGGTTTGGACCCACAGAAAATAACTGCTCATCAGGAAAAGTCTCAACAATAGCAATATCTTTGTCACTCTCAGTAGTGTCAAAGTCAGAAATCAACCTAGATAAATGATCAGCTACCACATTTTTCGTTCCCTTTTTATCCTTGATTTCTAAGTCGAATTCTTGTAACAACAAAACCCACCGAATTAATCTAGGCTTGGCATTCGGTTTACTCAACAAATAACGCAAAGCAGCATGGTCCGAATGCACAATTACTTTAGACCCTACTAAATAAGATCTAAACTTATCAAGAGAAAACACAATAGCCAAAAACTCTTTTTCGGTGGTTGAGTAGTTAAGTTGAGCGTCATTTAGAGTTTTACTAGCATAGTAAATTACATGCAAACGCTTATCTACTCGTTGACCTAAGACAGCCCCTATGGCAAAATCAGACGCATCACACATAATCTCAAAGGGGAGTGACCAATCAGGTACCATGATAATGGGTGCAGAAGTTAATTTTTCTTTCAAAACATTAAAAGCAGTCAAGCAATCATCATTAAAAACAAAAGAAACATCTTTAGCTAACAGGTTGCATAGGGGACGACTTATCTTAGAAAAATCCTTAATAAATCTCCTATAAAAACCCGCATGACCAAGAAAACTCCTAATTCCCTTAACATTAGTGGGAGGTGGAAGTTTGGCTATTAGATCAATTTTTGCCCTATCCACCTCAATGCCTCTACGTGAAATTACATGTCCTAATACAATGCCATGCTGAACCATAAAATGACTCTTTTCCCAACTAAGGGTCAAGTTACAATCAATACAACGTTCAAGCACGCGAGTCAAATTATTCAGGCAATCATCAAATGAATTTCCAAAAACTGAAAAGTCATCCGTAAATACCTCTATGCATTTCTCCACCATATCCGAGAATATTGAAATCATGCATCGCTGGAATGTGGCGGGGGCATTGCAAAGGCCGAATGGCATCCTCCTGAAGGCAAATGTCCCGAATGGGCACGTGAATGTGGTCTTCTCCTGATCTTCCGGAGCGATGGGCACCTGATAATAACCTGAAAGACCATCAAGAAAACAGTAAAAGTCATGCCCTGCTAAACGTTCAAGCATTTGATCAATAAAAGGAAGAGGAAAATGATCTTTCTTTGTGTACAAATTTAATTTACGAAAATCAATGCACATTCTCCATCCCGTGATCAATCTCGTGGGCACTAACTCATTTTTATCGTTCTTTACCACAGTGATCCCAGATTTCTTCGGTACCACATGTACCGGGCTGACCCATTTGCTATCCGCAATAGGATAGATAACCCCAACTGCCAAGAGTTTTAAAATCTCCGTTTTCACTACCTCTTGCATAATAGGGTTAAGTCTCCTTTGGGCTTCTCTCACAGGTTTGGTATTGTCCTCAAGATTTATCTTATGCATACACATGGTGGGACTAATACCTCTAATATCATCAATGCTCCATCCTATGGCTTTCTTATGTTTCCTAAGTATATTCACTAGTGCTCGTTCTTGGGTTCGGGTCAAGGTAGATGAAATTATGACCGGATAAGTGTCCCCCTCACCCAAAAATACATACTTAAGATGTTTTGGTAAATCTTTCAACTCAAGCTTAGGTGGAGCAGTGTCTTCCCTAGATGGGGTTTTGGGTAGCTCTAAGGGTGTACTTGGTTCTTCTAATGATTCAGCATTATCTAACAGCTCTAAGTAACCCTTAGTTTCATCATCCAATTCCGTCTCTATCCTATCAACTGCTAAAGCATATTCAAGTCCGTCCTTAACTTCGTCCTGCAAAAAGGCATCATAAACAAGATTATCAATATGATCAATAGAAGAACATTCATCAATTGAGGATATAGAAGGTAAAGGGGAGGAATCGAATACTCTAAAATTGACAGTTTCCCCCAAAACTGTCATAGTTAGACTTCCACTATGGACATCTATAATTGTCTTAGTAGTGGCCATAAATGGCCTACCAAGAAGAATGGTGTGTTCTTTGTCCATAGATGGATTCTCCTGCATATCCAATACAACAAAATCGACAGGTATAATCAATTTATCAACCTGTACAAGCAAGTCCTCTACCATTCCCTTAGGATATTTCACAGATCTATCAGCTAATTGTAGGGACATGGTAGTATGTTTCAATTCCCCTAAACCTAGTTGCAAATAAATCGAATAAGGCATTAAGTTTATACTTGCACCTAGATCTAGCATGGCTCGTACCACTTTCTCATTCCCCAAAGTAATGTTAATGTTAAAACTCCCGGGATCCTTAAGTTTAGGTGGTAAACGTTGTTGAAGAATTGAACTAGAAATTTCAGAAACAACTATCCTTTCATTTAAACCATACTTTCTCTTCCTAGTATTTAAATCTTTGAAAAACTTTGCATAGGAAGGTACATTTCTAATAACATCCAGTAAGGGCAGATTTATTTGAACTTTAGAAAGCATGTTAAAAAGATCAGAAAATTGCTTATCCTGTTTATCGTCCTTGAGACGGTGTGGAAAAGGTACCGGAGGTCGGTAAGGCTCGGATGATTTGTGCAATTGGGGAGCGGTAGATGACTCTCCGTTTGATTCCTTTGAAGGTTCACCTTCCCTAGCCTTGGGTGTATTATTCTCCTTAGGTATTTCATTGCCTTCTTCCATGTTTCTTGCATTAAAAGGTAGATCATCAGATATTTCAGGTAAATTTTTAGTTACGATCTTACCACTTCGAAGGACTGTGACCGCCTTCGCTTGCTCAGGTTGGCTAGGTAGTTTTCCTTTTTCTTGACGTTGGAGGTGCTCCGCCAATTGACCTACTTGGCCTTCAACCCTTTTCATCGAAGCCTCCAACGAGTCCAATCTCTGAGTACTCTTCATTTGATTTTCCCGACTAACTTGGATGAATGCGTTCAAGTTGTCCTCCAAGCTTGGTTTGTTAGGAAGAGTGGGCTGTGAATTGTTGTTGTTTGGATGATGTGGGAAGTTATTCTGAGCATAGCCTTGATTATTACTTCCTTTCCATGAGAAATTGGGATGGTTTCTCCAACCGGGATTGTACGTGTTTGAGTAAGGATCATTCCTTGGCCTCGGTTGGTATCCCTCCATAGCATTGGCCTGCTCGTAACTTGTACCTACATGTGGATCACAAACAAAAGGACAAATGTTAGCACCGTGTCCGTAAGTACTACAAATACCGCATACCTCTTGAGTTGGTGAATTCTTGGAGGTGAGGAGTGCGACTTGTTTTGTGAGCTCTGCGATTTGCATTGACATGTCATTCCCCGGAGCTACCTCGTTAACGCCCATTCTCCTTCCTCTAGAACTCTTTTGTTGGGAATTAGCACCCAACATCTCATATAGCTCATATGTTTCATCTGCGGTCTTCTCTCCCATTGCTCCTCCCGCGGCATTATCCACAGTGAATTGACACTGTTGTGTCAACCCGTCATAGAAGAACTGATTCTGGAGTTGCAAAGGAAAGTGATGGTGTGGGCATTGTATTAGAAGCAATTTGAAGCGGTCCCACGCCTCATGAAATGGTTCTCCGTCCATTTGGGAGAACGTCGCAATTTTAGTTCTTAGGTCTGCTGTCTTTTGGTGGGAATAGAATTTTCCCATGAACTTGTTGTATACAGCGTCCCAAGTTGAAAGCGATCCAGGTGGAAGAGTCATAAGCCATGACTTGGCTTTATCTTTCAGCGTGTATGGGAAACACCTCATCCTCAGCTGATCCTCATTTAGCCCCTGTAGCGGAAAAGTCTGCACAGTAGCATAAAAATCACGAATGAACGTTAGAGGATCTTCGTTAGGAATCCCATAAAATGACGGTAGCATATTAAAGTGTATATTCTTTAGCTCATAGTTTCGAGCTGCTTCCCCTAGTTGGATGCAAGAAGTTGCAGTGCCAATGATTGGCCTTGCATACTCCTTCATCGTCATCTCTCTGTGTGGAGGTAGTTGTTCTCCCATAATTGATTGATGCTCTTTCTCCAAAATGTCAGCTTCAAATGGTCTCAAATGAGTGCTCTTCCTGTTGATGTTATCTATGAACGGCACGAGTGGATGTCCAAGAGATCTTCTACCGTGCATGCACAATCAAAAACAACAACAAATCAAAGCACCAGAAACTAATTGACTCCAACAAGTAACAAAAAACACAAAAACAAGAAAAACAAATAAAGAAAACAACAAAGACTAAAAATTAAGTAAACTAAAAAGAAAACAAATAACAATTTCAAAAACGCCAATTCCCCGGCAACGGCGCCAAAAACTTGATGCACAAAAACTTGATACCAAATTTTGTATTTATAAAGCTCGCAAGTGCACGAGTCACTCGTAGTAAGCGACAAGTATACTCCCAAGATCGTCTCTCAAGGAATTGCGGTGGTTTTCAAAAATGTGAATTGTTTTCTAAAAGATGACAATAAAATTAAATCTAAACATTCTAACAAAGGAGGGTTGTGGAGATTTTAGCTGAAGTTATAAAAAAGTTGACAAGAAAAATAAAGTGAATGCGTAGACTTTGTGTAAAACGATGGGGTGAACAAGTGTGGGAAATTGGTTAGTAAGCTAATCATGGATGAATTGGTTTATGTGGATGTAACAGTTAGGCACGAAAAGTGGAATTTACTGATTATTTTCTCTATACTAGAAAACCCCAAATCAATGGTGATCTCCCCTTAATTAACCAATTAACTTCTTTGATCTGGACCGTTAATTAGTTAATCAGCTTTAAATCCAAGAAAATAGTCTAATCGCCTAACTCAAGACAAATCAATGCACTTGAATTAGGCTCAAGTTTAAGAGTGCTTAATTGAATTCAGATGGCGTTTCTAAAACTCAATTCTAAAATATTTCATACATTCATAAATTAAATTGGCCAGAAATAATAAATGAACATAATAGTGGAATCAATAAACTCGAAATAAATCTCTTTAACAATAAACATTCCACAAAACCAATTATCTACTCATAGTTACATTACCAAAATCCCACACACAGATGATTTAGCCACTCATGACAGAATTTAAATCAATATTTTCTATCATGAATAACATCATACGAATTCTTAAAGAGAAAGTAAATTACAAATATTAAAATACCCCAAATCAATGGTGGAGCTTTGATTGAGTAATCTCTTTCTCTAAATTGTTGAGACAAGAAGAATTCTGGCACTGTTACGATGCTTTTCTTCTCCTTCTCTCGTATATTTCTTTGAAGAACAGAGTGTGTGAATCTGGAGTCTTTGGAGGCTGGAGAGGTGTTGAATTAAGGCTCAGATCTGTTTTTGGAGGCTGGAGAGGATATGATGTTCGATAGGATTTGTAAGGGTTTCTTTTATTTTCTGTAAGTCTCGTACATCAGGAGGAGTCCAATTCGCGCGCGCGCGCGCCGCGGCGCACATTTTTCATGCCGCGGCGCACATTGTGTTCGTGATCTTGGTGTTCAAACCCGAGAGCCTCTCGCCGCGGCATACAATTCCTTCGCCGCGGCGCGCCTTGTATGTACATGAGTGTACATAGTATGTACATGGCTTTACATATTTCTCTAAATTCCTCGCCGCGGCATACCATTCCTTCGCCGCGGCGCTCAGTGTTTTGATGGTTTTCATGTTCCAACCCGAGAGCTCCCCGCCGCGGCATACACTTTCCTCGCCGCGGCGCGCCTTGCATGTAAGGGTGTACATGGTATGTACATGTATGTATGTGCCTTGTACATATTCTGTTGATTATCGATGTAAGGCTTACATAATGTATGGCACCTAATGTAAGGCTTACGTATGTATGCATTTTTACTCCATTTTTGCTCTCTTTTTCCAAGTTTCTCTCCAAACCTACTTTGACCTGCAAAACAGTAGAATACCCTCCAAAACAAGATTATATCGAGATTATATGCAAAATAAACACTTAAAAATATCACAAATAGTAGATCAAAATAGTGTTCATCAATTATCAATAATTCAATATAATGATTTTCACTATCCACGCGTATAGTATTGGATCCACCGACACCATAACTTGATTTGCACGTGGATTGTACAATGTCTGTCACATGAATTGAAATATACATTATAGCCTTACTCTATTTGTCTTCAATGTGCATGTTCATAAATTCTTCCAAATCTTCATCATCACATATACGAACAGTGGGAAGCTGAATATTATTCTTGAAGAAGTATTTAATGGACAATCCATATTTTTATTTATCAATCTTGAATTCCCTAAACAATTTCTCCTCCAAACCCTGTAAATCATCTCCTTGTCGCAACCTAACAACAACACCTTCTCCACCAATATACTCCTCCCTACTTCCTTTTATTACCCACTCACCACCATGTATGATGAGTGCACTAACTCCCTCCATATGCCAGCCTGTATAAGCAATTTTGAAGACAATGAATTAACGACAGTTTGAACAAATGAAGTAAATATAACAATTGAACAAGGTCGAAATAAGGTCAATATGAGGTCTTTAAAAAATCAATTGTACACTACATCTACACTTAGGAGGAAAATAATAATTACTAATTTACTTCATGTGCTATATATGCACCACAATTAGACTAGGTTGATATGAAGTCGATGTGCAAATATTGTAAACTACATTTACACTTAAGTGGATAATAGACATATTGTTATTCCATGTGCTTATATGCATATTAAAGAGACAAGGTCAATATGAGGTCGATAAATTATACACTAAATCTATACTCTTTGTACGTGGGTAATAGTAGGTAGGTTGCAATAGTGTGGTCGATATGCAAATAATTGTACACTACATCTACACTTAAGTGGATCATAGTAATATTGTTAATCCATGTGCTTATATGCATGTTAAATTATTGCATGTACTTATATGCATATTAAACAGACAAGGTCGATAATATGAGTGCATTCGAAGTGAAACTCTAAAATGTCTTGAGTTATAAATGGTTATAAAAGTATTGGGATTTTTTTTTTTTCTCTATGCAAATTGAAATTATTCGAGCATAGACATGTGATAATAGACAAATTGGGCAATGAAAAAATGTGCAATTAAGAACAGCCATATTCATTACACGATCTCAAAAATTGCTCCCATGAAATGAGTAGATTATTTAAATTACAATTCCATTTAGTAAAAAAAAATGAACAAATTGTTTACTCTTTCAAAATCAAACAATAACAGAGGATCAATCGCTGAGTGACCCTAGCATTGAAAGTCGGTAGAACGTTTACTTCCTCCTTGCCCTCCTCACTGGCTTTTTCCTCTTTAATTTGAGTTTTTGGAGAGCCTTGAGGAGTCTGAGTCATACCAAGAATCTTGTAGAAGTCATAGATCTTACCCTTGGCCACGACCATCCCCTTTGGTTTCCATGGCTTCTTTACAACTGGCCTAGGCAAACTCCTTATTCTTGGACTTGGCCGTTTCCATGTCTTGTCTGGCCTTTTCCCCAGCCTCTTTCTCACGAGAAAGTTGGTATCGTAGAGCCTAGCTTTTAGCCTTTGTCTCCTCACGAGCTTTAATGGAAACCTTTTCCCTCTTAGCAAGATAGACATTCAAAGCATGAATAGATGTGACCTTTGAAAGGGAAACTTAATATTCCTGCTTCTCTGTTTTTAGGTCCTCTTTCAAGCTTTCCAGTTCTTGAACTTTACGGAACTGGACTAAAGTCATGTCCTATGTCATTGAACAGATAAAATGAATAATCAAAGCTATAGTCTAAAGTCATGATTTAAAGTCGAAAATCTAAGATGTCGAACTTTACCTCCAAAAATTTTGTATTGGCAAAGGTGAGAGATTCAACCTCCTTGCAAAGGTCGACCAGGAACCCCAAAGTACTTCTTCCCATCAGCAAACTAAACAATTTCACCTTTGCTGGTGGAGTAAACTCCAAAAAAAATTGGGAGTGTCGGTAAGGTAGAAGTAACCTCCACGATAGTGCATTGATATTGAGGAGGTTGTGTAGGCTTCCTTTGAGAAAGCTTTCTCTTCTTGAGCTCTTTGAAGGGGTTTTTGTCTAAAATAGGCAAAATCTGTGTAAAAGTTTAAAAAAGGGCAACCTTGTGTAAAAGTTTAAAAATGGGCAAAATTCTATTTAGTCTCCCAGTAGTCGGTTTGCTTGGGTCATTTAGTTTCCCACCAAAAAGTTTCTTTCTTCTTCTCCCTCCAACTACGCACCCACGCACCCTCTCCTTTTCTCTTCACTGATCTTCTCACAATTGTTGCATGTCCTCGTGGAAAAATTATAAAAATGAGGTTAGTAATATCTTCCAACAATATTTGCACTATTTATTAGGATGTAAATGTTGAAATTTGTACCAGGATTTCTAAATAATAACTACCAGAAAAAATGCGAATGGGACTGATATATTTTCGGAAAATTTCCAACAATTTGCTTCATAATTTTGCGAGGAACTGATATGGGTATTAGTTAAACAGATTTTTGGTTGAAAAATCGTATTAAACTGTTACCCCAAATCAATAATAATTAATCGAAACATATATTTTTGGCCGCGTGTAATCGAAACATTTATGAAATGCTATATTCAGTTTTTTATATGTGGGGGTATATCTGGTATATCTGGGGGTATATCTGTTATATCTCAGGGTATATCTGGTATATCTGGTATATCAGAGGGTATATCTGGTATATCTCAGGGTATATCTGGTATATTTGGTATATCAGAGGGTATATCTGGTATATCTCACGTTATATCTGGTATATCAGAGGGTATATCTGGTATATCTCACGTTATATCTGGTATATCTGGTATATGAGAGGGTATATCTGGTATATGAGAGGGTATATCTGGTATATCAGAGGGTATATCTAGTATATGAGAGGGTATATCTGGTATATCTGTGGGTATATCTGGTATATCTCACGGTATATCTGGTATATCTCATGGTATATATGGTATATCTCACGGTATATCTGGTATATCTCATGGTATATCTGGTATATCTCATGGTATATCTGGTATATCTGGTATATCTCACGGTATATCTGGTATATCTGGTATATCTGTGGGTATATTTGGTATATCTCACGGTATATCTGGTATATCTCATGGTATATCTGGTATATCTCACGGTATATCTGGTATATCTCACGGTATATCTGGTATATCTCATGGTATATCTGGTATATCTCATGGTATATCTGGTATATCTGGTATATCTCACGGTATATCTGGTATATCTGGGGGTATATCTGGTATATCTCATGGTATATCTGGGGGTATATCTGGTATATCTGGTATATCTCACGGTATATCTGGTATATCTGGGGGTATATCTGGTATATCTCATGGTATATCTGGGGGTATCTGGGGGTATATCTGAGGTATATCTCATGGTATATCTGGTATATCTGGGGGTATATCTGGTATATCTGGTATATCTCACGGTATATCTGGTATATCTCACGGTATATCTGGTATATCTCACGGTATATCTGGTATCTCTCATGGTATATCTGGTATATCTCACGGTATATCTGGTATATCTCACGGTATATCTGGTATATCTAATGGTATATTTGGTATATCATGGGGTATATCTGGTATATCTCACGGTATATCTGGTATATCAGAGGGTATATCTGGTATATCAGGGGGTATATCTGGTATATCTCAGGGTATATCTGGTATTTCTGGTATATCAGAGGGTATATCTGGTATATCTGTGGGTATAGCTGGTATATCTGGTATATCTCAGGATATATCTGGTATATCTCAGGGTATATCTTGGAATATCTGTTATATACTAATATATAACAGTTCAATATGTTGTATATTATTTGATAAATCAATTTAACTTTACGTATTTTTGAATGAGATAGACCTAATTATTTTTAAACATTTTACAGAATGGATAGCCTTAGTATTCTAATCATTCACAATGGTAAGTGGTCATTGAAGGATGATAAAAAAGTATATGAAGGAGGTGAAGGTTTGGTGATGAAGATAAAAAAAGGATTGTTGTATAATGAACTTAAAGAAAGGTTGTTTCTCAAGTTAAAGATGGATAAGTTGAAGTATGAACTTTCAGTCAGATACTTCTATAAGAATGATTTGACATTACCTAGTGTTTTAATAAGTGATGATGAAGAGTTGGATGAGTTTTTCGACCTTCACGTTCAAGATAATCAAAGGAAGGCTGTTATATATGTCACAAAAAATGAGATAAGATCTGTAGGTACAGGTAATTCTATTTGCCATGAACAACTTTTTAATACCGGAGGCCGTAATGTAAATTCATTGAGCGATACTAATATGCAAGAAGGATCTCAAAATCCAATTGGTGGTTGCGATAATGTACTTGATAGTATTCGTGATGATGTAGATCACAATTTAGTTATGCCACAAATGGGTGATGATGGAGATATTGATATGATTAGAGAATATGAATTACAAGGTGGTCCTGTGAACGAAAACGTTCATCATGATATGTCCTCAATGGGAGCTTTGCATGCAATTCATAATGAAAGGACACAAGTTGAACCAGAAAGGGTGACTGTTAGAAATCATGAGAATTATGGTTTATCCCAGTCTGAAGGACGAACTGTAATTAGAAACAATAATGAATTACGTTTTGGTCCATCCAGTACACCCACAGAGATTATTTCTAATGGTGAAGTTTCGTCGTCTGTGGCACATGTTGAGCTTGATTTGAAAGTTGATCAAGTTTTTGACAATAAGATAGATTTCACAACACATGTCGGTCTTTATGCCATAAGAAACAGATTTGAGACGAGGACACTGACTAGTAAGAAAAACCGTGTTGTAATACGTTGCATTCAATCGAGTTGTAGTTGGATGATTAGATGTAATAGGATCACTGGATCTGATAGGTTCAGGGTAAAAGAATACGAATCAAGACATAGTTGTGATCCTAACAATTACATGAGGAAGAATAGGACTGCAACCTCAAGAGTGATAGGAAATGCCATAAAAATGAAGTTGGTCCGACCAGGAAGAATTTATAAGCCCAAAGATATTATTGATGATTGTCAAAATGAGTTTGGGATTGAGATTGGTTACACCACAGCATACAGATCTAAAGAGAAGGCTCTTTATTTGCTACGTGGCAGTGAAGAGAAATCATTCCTGAAGCTTCCTTCCTACTGTCATGTTTTGAAGGAAAGAAATCCTGGTAGCGTGAAACATATTGAAGTTGACCAGTCCGGAAGATTTAAGTACTTTTTTTTGGCACTAGGTCCATGTATCAGAGGTTTTTTATCTTGTATAAGACATGTAATTACAGTCGACGGTGCATTCCTATCAGGTAGGTATGCTGGGACATTATTCGTAGCAAATGCTTCAGATGGAAATAACAACATATATCCATTGGCCATTGGTGTTGGAGATTCTGAGAATAATGAAGCCTGGGAATGGTTTTTGTTAAAACTATCCGGTATATTTGGGCACATTGATGATCTTGTTATTGTTTCAGATAGACACCAAAGCATTATACAATCTGTTCCTAAGGCATTCCCCAATGCTTTGCATGGATATTGTGCATTTCACATGGAGATGAATTTGAACCACAAATTTAAGAATCCTGATATCACACCTTTGTTCAGATGTTGCGCAAGGGCATATACGAAGCGTGAATTTGACAAATACATGGGGGATTTGAGACTGATCGATCCTGATATAAAGAAGTACTTATTGGAAGCAGGTAAAGACAAGTGGTCAAGATTTCATTTTCCTGGGAACAGATACGGTATAATGACCACAAATGGTTCAGAGTCATTTAATAATGTCATGAAATCTGCTCGTGAGTTGCCTATAACCATGCTTGCTGAGTACTACCGTAGCAAAATACAACATTGGTTTGTCGAACGTAGGGAGGTTGGGATGAGATGGGGAACTCGATTACTTACCGATGAGGTCGACTCAATTATGCGTGCAAATCACAATAAGTCCTTAAGGTACAGGGTTTTCAGAATTAATGCACATGTTTTCCAGGTATGGGATTCGTACATCATTATATTGTTATTGAATTTTTAAATATGTCAATTTAATAGCGCATGTGTTTTAATTACTTCTAATGTTTAAACCATCTATGTAACTAGTTCATTTATATGATGTCAGGTTGTACATGGTGATACTAGTCAAGATGTTGATCTACTGAACAGAAGTTGTAGCTGCAGGGAATTTGATGTTCACAAAATCCCCTGTTGTCATGCCATTGCAGCGGCCCGTTTTCAAGATGTTGATGTCCAGTCCTTGGTTGACCGATTATACACAGTCAATTGTTATATTATCGCATATGCGGAGGCAATATTTCCAGCAACTGACAATGGTCAGTGGGACATTCCACAAGAAATCATGGACCTAGTTGAACTTCCTCCTAACACAAAGAAAAAATCTGGCAGACCACGAAAGCGACGCATACGTTCACATGGGGAAGTAATAAAGAAGTTAATGTTGTGCAGTCGTTGTGGAATTAGTGGTCATAACAGAAGGACTTGTAATGTTTTTCGTCAGATGATTGTAGAACCTTCCCTACCTTCTCAAGAATGAACATTTTCATGTACCCTGTAATATTTTATGCTGATTTCAAGTTGAACATTTATGTATCTGAATTTTGCATTAATGATAGTGTTATATTATGCCCTGTCTCTAAATTTTCATGTACCACGTATATGAGATATGTGTTGTTATATTATTTTATAAGATATACCATGAGATATAACAGATATATCATGAGATATACCAGATATACCCTGAGATATACCAGATATACCCCCTGATATACCAGATATACCATGAGATATACCAGATATACCCTGAGATATACCAGATATACCAGATATACCCCCAGATATACCAGATATACCCCCAGATATACCAGATATACCCCCTGATATACGAGATATACCAGATATACCCCCAGATATACCAGATATACCCCCAGATATACCAGATATACCCCCTGATATACCAGATATACCATGAGATATACCAGATATACCCTGAGATATACCAGGTATACCAGATATACCCCCAGATATACCAGATATACCCCCAGATATACCAGATATACCATGAGATATACCAGATATACCAGATATACCCCCAGATATACCAGATATACCCTGAGATATACCAGATATACCATGAGATATACCAGATATATCCCCAGATATACCAGATATACCAGATATACCCCCAGATATACCAGATATACCCCCAGATATACCAGATATACCATGAGATATACCAGATATACCAGATATACCCCCAGATATACCAGATATACCCTGAGATATACCAGATATACCATGAGATATACCAGATATACCCCCAGATATACCAGATATACCCCCAGATATACCAGATATACCAGATATACCCTGAGATATACCAGATATACCATGAGATATACCAGATATACCCCCAGATATACCAGATATACCAGATATACCCCCAGATATACCAGATATACCATTAGATATACCAGATATACCAGATGATAAACTACGAATGAGTTCCAGAACTACAAAAAATTTATCCCAGAATTTGGATATTACAATTTCAGTAACAGATGGAATAAATCATAACCAAAACCGATTTCCTTCATTTCATTATTACACCAAAGTAATGTATCAGTACAATTTTACATAAATTGATCACATATATAATTACAAACATTACATAAATGTTCTCATAACCATTACATTTACAGATAGTATAAGTTTTACAATATTTAAAGCACGTAATCCATGATACTAAGCCTATGTCAAGCTGCATAAAAGTTCACAACAAAGCACTCCAGAGAAAGCCTAAATAGGCATTGTTGTAGCCTCTGTTGAGTGATATACCCCAAGCCTTTAGAATACCAAAGCAACATCAGATACCATTTGGAAGTTGCTTACAACCTACCAAAAAAGTGTTATATTATCAGATAAGCCACCAGAAAAATAACCAGATAACAAAATTACCAAATATGGGCCATAAAAAATAAAACTGATAAGTTTATATATATGCCATACCCGTTAAGTTGTAAAATGCACAAAAATACCTTAACACATAAAGTCCAGAGGCAATAATACATAAATGTTCTGCAACACAGAATCATAATCAAGTAGTTGATCAATTATATAAAAATATAATCTTTATTGCATACCAGATTAAACAATTATGTATTCATCGTCCGCAAAGAAAAGTTCACAACAAAGTTTCTTTCTGAAGAAACCTATAGCCTCGTCTTTGATGTCAGTCAGTGGCTTCTCATTTACTAAATACTCAATGAACTTCAGTGCATATATGCCACAGTCACCCCTGTGTAATATATTGAAGTAAACAATAAGTCCGTATAAGTAACGCAATATAACTTAATATTAATCTTTATTAAATCGATGTCACTAACCAAATAATAAAATATACTTACACTTGAACCTGCTGTGGAACAGCTATTGCATTACGATATATGGGCCACTTCTCTTTGATGTCATGTTCAACCACTTCCAAGTAATGAATCAAGTTTGGGATCATGACAGATAAATTATGTAACCTTTTCTTGAGAGTTCCATCTCTTATGTGTTTAGGAAGTGAATCATATACGTTAATTTGTTGTTGTCTGATGTCAAGTCCGAAAGCGATCCAATGACCCTTCTCCAATATAACACCATATATATTGTTGACACGAATCCATGGTTTACCATAATCAGGCCGGACACCTGTTTCAAAACAAACAAGAAATTTATATTATTATATGAAACGATAAAATGTTCAAGTTTACCCAGATATGCAACACAGAATCATAAGTTTAAAAGTATTTTACCAGTCACGTAATCAAACCACTTCTTATCATTCAACCGAAAAGACAAGTGGTCATTCTTCTTCAACTTCTTCCATTCACTTGCACTTGCATCGATGTAAGCCTACATTTTCAAATATAGTAATTTTAAAGAAAAATTGTTACATCATCTGCAAATTGACCAGATATGACATGGAAAATTACGATATATACAAGATATTTTTAAATAAACACCAGATATACTAAGTAAAAGTCTTACACAAAACGAAGAGTCTACAGTTGTCCAATTGTTATTTAGGAACAAGTGCGGATGAAGTTCCTCTTTCTTCCTCAACAGCCATAGTCCGCAATCTATGTGCTGAAGTTATTTTGCCAATTTAAAATTACGCATCGTTGATACCAGACATATGAGATATATGTGTTGTTAGTTTCACTTTAGAATACCAAATATATTGAATAACAATCCATAAACCAAATAACAACATATAACCACTAATATCCATAAATTAACATAACCAAAACATGTACCTCATTGAGTAAAGATGATTGTGGTTTCAATATACGATGAAACCAAGAAGAGTTAGCCATACCCTTACTTGGGCAACCAACAATAATACTTTCCCTACATTTTGAAGAATAACAAAGACATCAGTAATTAACCATATTACGTGGGTTAAAAAAAATAGAGGCTAAATTGGATGAATAAATAAGACAATAAGTAGTAGGAAATACATACTGGTTGTCGTTAAAATGTTGATATAACCACAATAAGTAGTAGGTATATCTGGATTCATCAAACCCTCTCATCGGATCATAAAGGCCAGGTTGTTGTGCTTCGTCCGATTGGTGGGACTTTATTGATATACCTGATTTCCTCTTGGGCTGCACATATGGAGATTTTAGGGAGGGACCAACTTTTCTCTTCCTCCTAGTATATATATTACCAAAGGGTGCGGACGTGCCAGTCGAACTAACGCCCTTTGATGTTATCGATCCTAATCGCACTGAGGTGGTACCGGTCATGATAGGGGCAGCCTCTAAAATATATTCCAAAGTAGAAAAATCCAGACCTGTCAAGTTATCATCTACTTCGGTTCCATGGACTGGCTGCTTTCCAAGGTTCACTTCAGTGGGACATTCTTCAGTCACACCCACTGATTCTTCATGATGATCAGAATGAACCTTGGTTGTTTCCTCCCCAATTTCTTCTGTGCTAAACAGAATCATTTCTCTGCATGTAGCAGTACCCACTACTGGCTCTTCTTCCGTGGACGTCACATCATCTTCGTCCACTAAAATATGTACAGAGTCCACCTTACGTCGGTCAGTCAGTGGGACACTTTTTTTCCTGGACGAGTTCCCACCAGGTTTCACTGCTTCTATATCTGTTGCAGTCTTTTGTTGTTGTCTCAACAACTGATTCAACACATCCTTCATCCAATTTTGGTTTTCTTTTATTGAGATGACCTCCTTCTTCAAATCTCGAAGCTCTTGCAACACCTAAAATTACAAAGCATAAAAATTTATTCGTACAAGGTTGCAATTAATGACATAAACTAATTCAAAATCCAAGGGTTTTATATGTGCCGTATTATATTACCTCCATAGTGGAAGTTGATGAATGAGATGAAGGTTCATCTTTTTGGACTTCCGGGATAGGGTCACTTTTATCACCACTGTGACCAGATGTGTGTTGATCTTCATCGCCTTTGGAAGGCAACTCATCATTCAATCCACTAACGTTTGGCACACCAAGGCCAGGTTGCAGCCTCGCATATTGTTGTGCCGAAATTAAGTATGGACTCTTTCTCTCCGATTCATTAGGAGTGAGTCTCGTCAGCATATGAAACTGTATCATATACAACGGAAACATATACCAGTTAGTTAAGTACAATCGAAAATATAAATAAAATAAATTTAATAACAAAAACATATAGGCAACAAACTTACATATGAAGCCTGGAATATTTTATGGTTTATGTCCCAGAACTTCAAATAGTGCCCCTTCTTTTCATTCTCCCAGCGTAATATCCTGAGCAATGCATCTGGAGATGTACAAGTTGCTAAATCAGTAATAGGCACTTGTATGGCCTCGTAGGCCCAAACTTGCAGTGCCCAAGAAAAACCATAGACACTGTAAGTTGAAGCGACCCCTCCAACTTTTTGGAGATTAATATTCTTCAACCTCCTTACGGTGAAGTCATAGACTATCTTACCCCAGGGGTAGATATTAAACTTGTCAACGTCTTCAACTAAATCCAAATATTCATCATTAATGGCCCTCAGATTATGATCGGCCAAAAGTATTATTTCCAGAGTATATATCAGAGCCAACCTCAAAACATCTTCAGGCTCCGTGGACAATGGAAGGTTTGCAAATACCTTCTCCAACTCGACTTTCTTTATTGGCCTGTCGGTCTTGAAGAAATTTTTACGCAACCGACCACTTTGAGCTGGACTTCCTTCGTCACCGATAAACATCATACCGGTGATTAGGCTAAATTCTTCATATCCAAAGAGGTGGGGTGCACCATTTACAATAACTCGGAGTTCTTTCCCCGATTGATCTCTATCTTGCATCAATAATATATGATGCAAGAATCCAGCTGTAAACTCTATATGTTTCATCCTTGTGATGAAACCAAAACATAAGCCCTGAAATCTATTCAGTAACCCAAATCCTTGTAGGGTCGTCTTCAATGTTGCAAAATTTTGAAGACGTGATATGTTGGTTATTTTACCAACATAATAATCGGATGGGGAGACATAAGGCACGAATGAGGTTTTTCCTGCCATTTCCTGCATATTTAACATTTACGGAAAACAATTTCATTAATACTTGTGAACAGGTATACAAAAATTACAATATATATGCGAAAAACATCAATCACATTAAACCAACATAAAAATACATCAAATTTAGGTTCATATAAATGAAACTTATAGAAATAGACCAATATATACCACATATACCTTGAGATATACCAGATATACTCCGAGATATACCAGATATACCATGAAATATACCAGATATACCATGAAATATACCAGATATACCATGAGATATACCAGATATACCAGGAGATATACCAGATATACCAGGAGATATACCAGATATACCCTGAGATATACCAGATATACCGTGAGATATACCAGATATACCAGATATACCCTGAGATATACCAGATATACCAGATATACCAGATATACCATGAGATATACCATGAGATATACCAGATATACCATGAGATATACCATGAGATATACCAGATATACCGTGAGATATACCTCAGATATACCCTGAGATATACCAGATATACCCTGAGATATACCAGATATACCCCCAGATATACCAGATATACCATGAGATATACCAGATATACCGTGAGATATACCAGATATACCCCCAGATATACCAGACATAACACAAAATATACCAGATATACCCCCAGATATACCAGACATAACACAAAATATACCAGATATACCATGAGATATACCAGATATACCGTGAGATATACCTCAGATATACCAGATATACCCTGAGATATACCAGATATACCAGATATACCCTGAGATATACTAGATATACCCTAAGATATACTAGATATACCAGATATACCCCCAGATATACCAGATATACCATGAGATATACCAGATATACCCCCAGATATACCAGATATACCATGAGATATACCAGATATACCCCCAGATATACCAGACATAACACAAAATATACCAGATATACCAGATATACCATGAGATATACCAGATATACCATGAGATATACCAGATATACCCCCAGATATACCCCCAGATATACCAGATATACCCCCAAATATACCAGATATACCATGAGATATACCAGATATACCCCCAGATATACCAGACATAACACAAAATATACCAGATATACCAGATATACCATGAGATATACCAGATATACCCCCAGATATACCAGACATAACACAAAATATACCAGATATACCATGAGATATACCAGATATACCGTGAGATATACCTCAGATATACCAGATATACCCTGAGATATACCAGATATACCAGATATACCCTGAGATATACCAGATATACCCCCAGATATACCAGATATACCATGAGATATACCAGATATACCAGGAGATATACCAGATATACCCTGAGATATACCAGATATACCATGAGATATACCAGATATACCCCCAGATATACCAGATATACCATGAGATATACCAGATATACCCCCAGATATACCAGACATAACACAAAATATACCAGATATACCAGATATACCATGAGATATACCAGATATACCATGAGATATACCAGATATACCCCCAGATATACCCCCAGATATACCAGATATACCCCCAAATATACCAGATATACCATGAGATATACCAGATATACCCCCAGATATACCAGACATAACACAAAATATACCAGATATACCAGATATACCATGAGATATACCAGATATACCCCCAGATATACCAGACATAACACAAAATATACCAGATATACCATGAGATATACCAGATATACCGTGAGATATACCTCAGATATACCAGATATACCCTGAGATATACCAGATATACCAGATATACCCTGAGATATACCAGATATACCCCCAGATATACCAGATATACCATGAGATATACCAGATATACCAGGAGATATACCAGATATACCCTGAGATATACCAGATATACCATGAGATATACCAGATATACCAGATATACCCTGAGATATACCAGATATACCATGAGATATACCATGAGATATACCAGATATACCAGATATACCATGAGATATACCATGAGATATACCAGATATACCGTGAGATATACCTCAGATATACCAGATATACCCTGAGATATACCAGATATACCAGATATACCCTGAGATATACCAGATATACCGCCAGATATACCAGATATACCATGAGATATACCAGATATACCGTGAGATATACCAGATATACCCCCAGATATACCAGACATAACACAAAATATACCAGATATACCCCCAGATATACCAGACATAACACAAAATATACCAGATATACCATGAGATATACCAGATATACCGTGAGATATACCTCAGATATACCAGATATACCCTGAGATATACCAGATATACCATGAGATATACCCCCAGATATACCAGATATACCATGAGATATACCAGATATACCCCCAGATATACCAGATATACCCCCAGATATACCAGATATACCATGAGATATACCAGATATACCCCCAGATATACCAGACATAACACAAAATATACCAGATATACCAGATATACCATGAGATATACCAGATATACCCCCAGATATACCAGACATAACACAAAATATACCAGATATACCATGAGATATACCAGATATACCGTGAGATATACCTCAGATATACCAGATATACCCTGAGATATACCAGATATACCAGATATACCAGATATACCCTAAGATATACCAGATATACCCCCAGATATACCAGATATACCATCAGATATACCAGATATACCACTGATATACCCCCAGATAATGTTATTCATGATTAACAACCAGATATACCAGAAATCAGATTATCCATCCATAATTACAAAATCCCAATATTACAAAACCTACATTTTACATAAACATTTAACCTTAAGCCATTATTTTACAAAAAACCATACAAAAATAAAAACCAAACTGCATAGCTTCAAAAGGTGAGTAATGGTCGAGTGTTTTCGTGCAAGGAAGACAAATTTGTTTAAAATACTTACCGAATAATGCAGAGCTTCAAAAGTTGATAGTAATGGTCGAGTGTTTTCTGCGTTGATACTGTTCGTCTTCTTCCTCAATCGAAAATGGGAGAGCTTCGCTAATACCAGATAGTGACGAGGGATTCTTGAGAGGTAGAGTAATGCTCAGAGTTGTGGGTTTGTTTGAACTGTTCGAATTCTTTATTTCAAACGGTTTAAATGAGTTACCGGCTACCAAATGGGTCTTTGGGTGGGCGGTTAAAAAAAGCCCATTTTTAAACTTTTACACAAGGTTGCCCTTTTTTAAACTTTTACACAAATTTTGCCTATTTTAGACAAAAACCCTTTGAAGTCGAGGCACCTTTAGAGGCTCCTCTGATAGCTGGTGAATAGTTCTCCCACATTGATGTCCCCAGGATCCATATCGATAAAAAAAAATAGAGAGAGAGAGAGAGAAAGGAAGGAAGAAATAGTTACAATCAAATTTATTTGGTACAAATAAAACTCAACATACTATAATCAAGGTTCATCTCGACTTGAGGTAACTAACTCAAAGTTAGAACCAAAGTCTCCTAAAGAGGATTTTTTTTCTTGGATGTCGTACAAGTTGTCCTTGTAATTCTGGTTACTAGTGGCTCGATCACAAGCGTAAAGTGGCCAGTAGAGATTAATCAACGGGTTGATAAAACATCCTTCCATGGAGCAGGCTCTGGAAGAAAACCCTAGGTTGAGTGATTGAACTTTCGCTTGGTCATTCAATGTCATTGGAAAGAAGCATGGGTGTTTTAAAAGAACTTTTACGTCGAACCAGTGCTACATAATCATGTTTGAGGACTCCTAGCCTCCAGCAACGTAGAAAAAAAACTGTTTCAAGTCCCTCCCATTGTACGAGCTAATAACATTAATCCCCCTATCATGCTTGGTGGACATTTATACTCTCTATACATTAGATAAATTCTGCTTCAGTGAGTATGCTTCATTGAACTTTGGAATTTCTATCAAAAGGTCGAGCTACTTGCATAACACCAATATAAAGAAACTACCTCCATTCATTTGGAAGTATTTTCCTTGGGGAAATTTGTGTACGTCTTAAAAAATCCATGATAAATGCGGGTAACAAGAAACAGAGGCCAAGGAAAAGAGGCTTTTCGTGAAAGGTCGTCCATCCTTCAGGCAAGACATTGCTATCTACGACTGTTGGACAAGGGATTCTAATTTGAATAGACTCTAGTATATCATAAGCTGCCCTTAGCCTTGACTCATCTTCTAGACCAAACTCACAGGGCTTGAGTTGGACTCTCCACCCTTTGATCAGGTAGTAGGTTTTCTAGTTCCTTTGCCCACCCTGGATTTTTTCCTCCACACTCGAGGAACAACAATATTGGTTCCCACAGGTATACGGATTGGAGTGTTCAATGATGACGATTGTGTTAAGGTCAGTGGAGGAATTGAGACGGTGACATTCTACAAGTCAAAAGAGCTTCCTAATGAATCTGTCGAAGAGTCTAACTCGTTGGAGAAGTTGGAATTAGTAGAGCCAACCAACCTTTCACTTTCTAAAATATTTATTGGTCTAAGACAAACTCTATACAAGATTTCTTAGTTTCTTGCCGAACATTTTAAAAGTTCAATATAATATGACCTAGCATAAAAGAAAACAAAAATCAATCATAATAGGGTAAAAAATAAGTACTATAGATTCAAGTAAAGTCGGCAAAGAAGTGAAACCGACCCAAAAAGAAGATTAAAACTAAAGAAAAAGCACAAATAAACTTTATAATAGTAGCCTTGATCTTTCTTACCACCAACTAGAGATTTAATAGAACACGGATAAGATTGATAAAGTAACGAACTGAGGCGATAGAGTAATTATGCTTGATGAAAGTTCAAAAAGTAAAAGTCTCAATGGATCTCATCCTTTTTATAAGGGGAAATATCCTGCCAAAACTTTAGAATTTTGAAAAATTAGTAACGGATATGTGATGTGTGCAATCGGAATGCGAAAGATTAAATCTTACAAACACGCCCTTGTTCCAGACAACACTCTTCCCCTTCTTGCCAACTCAAACTGAAAGAGTGGGAGACTCAATGTTTGGATGTCGAACTACCACATAGTCAAAGTAATGATCTGTCTACATTCTGAGTACAAATCGTAATGGTTATATTCTTATCGCCACTTCAAATTTGGTCAATTTTCTTAAAATGTTGGACATTTGGACGCTTGAGGTCCGAATAAACTCCTATGTCCACCTAGAAATCGACCTAAGTATTTAGTTTCTATTCTTGTAACTATTATTTCAGAGTGTAAATTACAAATGTATCCCCACCAAAACTTATGCATGTATGTAATGTATGTAACCCCTATAGCCAATGAAAGGTCATTGAGTCATCATCATTTATTGTCTCATTTATTGATTTCTTAAGATCTTTCTGCTTTCTCTTTCTAGACTTGAACAGTCTCCAAAAAATTATGTTGTTTGATTTGATTTTCATGTTATTAGTTAACTGACCATCAATTGATCTACAGAGGCAATTAGGTATATTTAAGAGAATTATTTAATTATTTTTCATGATTGAACAACATGCATAATTTCTATGCAATGATATATGATTTGTATGTGTGTGATTCATAATTACAGACTTAATGAATAGTAAGCAATTTAATTAGCATGAGAGTGCGATCCAGTTAATTACTATGTGATGTATAGTTTACTTGAAAGAGAAATACGAGCTAGTCTCGATGCAATTGATCATATAATAGTCTTAACAATTACATGGGTGAGATTTTAGTGATTCACAAGCTTAGAAAATTGGGGGATTAAGATTCCTATAGCTCGTTCTGATATGTTTTAGCACTCTACAATTTAGTTGTTAATTTATCATTTTTCTACAATTTATCGAGTTTTTTGTTGCCCAAATAGTTTTAGTAGCAATCAAGTTGGTACTTTGTTACAAGTAATTAAACTCTCTGTGGGATCGATATTTGTATTTAGGTACACTATATTATTTGCACTAGAGATGTCTAAAAATCGAACCAAATTGAATTAAATCGAAAAATAGACGGGACCAAATCAAACCGTACAATTATGTGAGCCAAATGGTCCGATCCGATTTATATTTTTTTAAATAGATTTTCAAACTTTTCGATTTAGTTTTATGAATTTTTTAATCACCCAAACCAGACTGGACTATTATATATTATATATAAAAAATATTTTTCTTTTAAATATAATATATTAATATTTATTTTGAACAACCAACAATATTTTATATTATTATTAAAAATTAAATATTACATTTAAATTATTTTTTTGTAGTTTCAACTCTTTAACATACAATCTGTAATTTTTAATTACATATATATTATGATGATTTTATCTTTTATAAATTTTATTAACTTAATTGTTAGTTTATGTGAGATATTATATGATATATATTTGTAGCATATTTAAAATAATTTGGCTAAATTTAAAATTTTTTTTTAATGTTAATTTCAAGTTTTAACAAGGGCTTGCTTGTTTTATTTACAAACGAAACTTCAACGTGATTTAGAGGGAAAAAAATTCAAATAAAAAATCATGAAAAATCATTAAACAAATCGAACCAAACCGTTCGGTTTCAAAAATTTTATAAGCCAAACAGTTCAATTCGATTTGATTAAACTTATACAAATGGTTCGTTTTGGTTAAATTTTTTTTGCTAAAAATTAAACCAGAACGAATCATGAACACCCCTAATTTGTACTACTCATACACTTGTTGTTAGCATGTTACTAAGGGAATAGTGAACGAAACAATTATGAATATAAATATATCATACAAAATATATTTTTTTATTTTTTTGCAAATAAAAGAATAAAGAAATTTACCGTACGTATCATGTATTCATAAAATGCTAAATCCAAAATGTGGATAATTGAATTATTTTAAATCAAGAAATAGGTGGAATGTCCTGTATAAAGTGGTTCACTATTTTTTCGAGAATTTAAAGTTTAAATACAAGATATATGGAAAATAAATTTAGCAAATTGATATATAAAAGTTTTTAATTATGAATCAAATATATTTAGAGGGAGGTCAATAAGTTATTTTTAATTTTAAGAAATTTTAATTACTTAATCTAAACACAACGGCCAGACATGCAATCACTTGTAAAAATTAAGTGTAAAATTAAGAAAAAAAAACACGAGATTTTTAAGTGGAAACAACTTAGGTCACAACAATGACCTAAGAGAAAAAACACCGGTCCACCGGACCACCTAACATTCCACTATGAAAATTAATGTTCAATTGCAAGGCTAGGTCTTAAACTACCCTTTACAGATAATACCCCTATGTAACTTACTTACGAGCCGTCGTTACTTTCACAATCTCCAATAGCAAGGTGTCTGGATCCAGACCAACGTTCCGATCTACTTGAATCACACAAGATCAATCAAACCCTTCAACTTCAGTAATTTCGAGTCACACAAAATATCGAACACATCACCTAATGTACATGAAATGTTAGCACAAAGAACACAAGTGTAAGATGTGTCCTAGAGAAGATTCAACAATGAAAAACTTAAACTAGCAGATCCAATAGCATATGATGTAAAAGAAACAAACAGCTAGCAAACTCTAGGACATGAATCTCAATATCATGAAGAAGATAGTATTATAATTGAGCTATGTTTTCTTCTAAAGAGGTTTGTTTAAATAGATACCAATTTGAGTTAGATAAGAAGTCTAAGTAAAATGACAATTCTAATCAAACGGTCATTTAACTTGTAACACTTAAAAGGGGTCAAATTGGTAAATATGAGAAGCAGAGCGAAATTTCAAAATAATTCGATCGATCATCGATCTATGCATACTCGATCGATCGAGAACCTCACTCGATCGATTTAGCCGCTCCCAGTAATTCACAAAATCAACCCGAGACCTCTTGATTGATGTTTGATCTATGTTCGATCGATCGAACATGTCTAAATGGATCAAGGACCTCATTCGGTTGATCGATCAACAAATAACTCGATCGATCGATCAACGAATGACTCGATCGATCCAGTTAACATAAACTCAACCCGAGAGCATCTAGATTGAAGTCGATCGATTCTCGATCGATCGATTACTCGATCGATCGATCAATCGACTCGTGCACAAGTTTTTCATTATGATCTATACTAAGTGTACGTACTCAATTATGTGAGGATGTATGCATGAGAAAATATTTTACATGTCATATGGGCATTGCAAGCTTAGTGACTTTATCATCATTTATCATCTGATTAAAAGGTGAACACTTGTACTAGATTACAATCAATAATTTGTTCACAAAAATTGTCAATATTTATAAACCATACAATATATATCTTTGAAAGATCTTCATCTTTAAAACACATGGTAATATGCGTTCTTATATATATATTGGAACATACTTTATTATAATAATATTGCAAAATAATTAGTATTAATTAAAAGTGCTCTAAAAAAAGACTCCTTAAAAATCTTCATTCTAGACATAGCAACGTTTCTAAGAAAAATTAGTGACACTATGACTTTCAAGAATTAATCTCATAGATACTGTTGATATATTAATATAACTGCTAACAAGATTAATATAGGTATTAGTTATAGAAATATGATGCAATCATGAAACAAGAAAAATAGTAATAGAACCAAAAAATACTTATAATTTTCAACAAAAATAGATTGAGTATGCTAGAAAGAGAAACAATAGATATTTGCAAAAATATAAATTAATAACTGATTAAATGTTATTAATCATGGTAATATGTAAGTTATAGATTAAATAAATTATTATAATTTTTAATGATATTGATAAAACAAAAGTTAATTAGTGGAAAAGGAATGTACAATCAATTATTTAGTATATGATTAATTTTTAATCAAACATAAGAGCATTAATAAATGAATGCAAATATTAAGGTGTATCTTATAATAGAAAACGACTACGATCAAATCTCTCGGTAATCAAACGCATAAGTGCATTAATAAAAATAATAAATAAATTCAATTTTCATGAAGCTTTTATACCAAAACAAATTGTGGCATAAAAAGAAATCTAAGAGCTCTCGTATTGATGAAGTATTATAAAAATAAAAAATTATCATAGCAAAACAGTAAATAAAGAAAACAGAAGTAATTCTGATTATTATTTTTGTGAGCACAATGTTATAGGTTTCTGTTTATAGGATTCTGAAGATATAATACAATCTCAAATTGATGATATGAAAGAGATCAAATCTCTATTCGAATACAAAACCATAATAAGATATATATATTAAATCTTCTTTTAAAAATACTTATAAAACTGATAGAAAACTAACTAGAATAAAAAATAATATCTAAGATTTGATATCTACATCATACTGTTACCAAAGTCTAATTAAATGTGCTATATGAGTTCAGCTTAATATTTAACATCTCTCTATTTTATGTTTGAATCATATCAAGTGTCATTTGTATGCCTTTCATATTTGATAAATAACTCTGGCTTCTCAAACAAACACCTAATTCAAAATCTTGTACTCGAAAAAATAAATGTATCCTGAAAATAATAGCCATTTAGGCAATATTTTATTTATTTTAAAATAAACATTGCACATGCTCACATATTTTTACATTAGACAAAACTCAAAACACATCCTTAAATTGCCCACTTGACCAAATGTCTTGACATTAGAAGGGAATTAGCATCTAGACAATATTACTTTATTATTCAAAAGTAGATGTATAGTAAAAATATTTGACTTGGGCATTTGTAAACGCTCACATTTCTAATTGATGAATCTCTAAAGATAAAAAAGAAAAACCGCACGTATAGGGAGGTCAACTTAGTCCGTTGGAACCGAAATCCATGAAAAAAATCTCAACTTTGACACCAATAGAGAATGCCCCCATGGATAAAGAGGTGCGTGTGAGAGTTAAACTCCACACCCCGCCTATTCTTTTAAAATATATTATATATTTGTAAAATCTTAGAATTAAATATGTTAAAAGAGTAAATAATTATTAAACTTACCTCTCAAAAGCTTGACAAAAATATTGATTTTTTTCCAAATAATAAATCAACAAAAAATGTGAGTAATTATAAATGGCATAAGACTAAATAAAAATTTGGTATTTAATTTTCATAAAAAGTGCTTAATTTAAAAAATAGCCATGTAATTAAACAAAGACCAATACTTTTCATTTTTTAATTTTTGTTGGATAAAATTATAATATAAAAATTAAAAATAATTAAAATAATTAAAATAAAAATTGAATCAATTCCTATGAGATTTCAATATAAAAAACCAATCTAATTCCTATGAGATTTTTAGAATCAATCCAACCCAATAAATAAAACAAACACAATGAGTTAAGTTGGTACATATTGATGAGGTTGGTTTGAAGTGGGAAAATGTAGAACACCCCAACCAACCCACAAATATACCACCGACCAAAAATAAAAATTGCAAACATATTATCTAATTTTATTTAATAATAAAAATAATATTGAAATATAATTAATGATACAAATCTACCATTATTGTCACAAATCTTTCTCCAAACTTATTATTGTGTACAAATCTACTATCAATTTCTTTATTCATGATACAAATCTATCACTAAACTTTTTATTAATTGTACAAATCTAATACCAAAAATACAACATAGTAATATTTTGTACAACTAAGACTTGAGTGCTAATTTTATCACTCAATAAAGTTAGATATGTTTGTAACTTTTACAATAGTTTAACGGTATGTTTATTAGTTTAACATAAGAGAAATAAAGAAACATATGAAAGAAGAGGATAATAAGCTAAATAAAAACCAGCCGCAAAATTAACCCGACTTAAAATTCCAAACATGCTACTACAGTACTACTACATTAGGTGCACAAATTCATTATCAAAACTAATAAATTATATTATTTTTGTGTTCTTTTCAATCTTCCACGGCTTGTGAGTTGAATGCGTAGCACGTCCGATGACAAGAGCAACATAAATCAAGGCTCTTTCTAGAGAGAAATTTACAAATTCTAATACTAGAGCACAAATATTTTTCTTGTTAGAACAAATTGAACTACAGTCATACCAGGAATTTGAAATTAGTGTTTACTCAACCAGTCAAAGCCTGAAAGTACTGTAGCCTCCAAGGCCTGAAGATCCGTATCCACCATATGATTGAGACGACAATGACGATGAAGGGTAAGTTGTGCCCAATTGAGTGTACGATCTTAATCCAGAATCAAAACTTCCATAAGTAGTTCCCACTGGTTCTTTGTGATTGCTTATAACTTCCTGAAAACACAAACAAAAGACGAGGATATATTAATATTCTCCTGTCCAACTTTCTAAATATTGGGAAGGAAAACACAAAATAAAATACTTAAAATTTCACATTAGGCTAAACTTTACTTTCTTTTCCTAAAATGCATCTTTTAATTTTTAAAATATTTATTTTAAAAATATTAAATAATCAAAATATTAAATCAAGAAATGACAATCCACGTTCTATTAGAAAGGAAATTTTCATAAATAATTTGATGCTCGTGTTTTAATCACACAAAATAATATTTTAATAAAACAATATTAAAATAATTTATTTATTTCTTAGTTGACATTTTTCAAAAAACATGAAAACAAAAAACCTCATTTTCTAAGCTAACATCCTTTTAGCTCTAATTTATAGATGAGCCTTTACTGTAGTAACTAAAATGCAAAAGGGCATGTCATTTCTCACTTAAAAGGCATAATATTCCTGCATGGCATAACATTTAATTATCCTCAAATTTTAAAATAACTTGAATGGTTATATAGCAGCATCAACAAACCAAACACAAAAAACGATAGACACAATCCAAACAACAGAAATCTGAAGATCATATCAGGTGTCTAACGTATCCCTTCGGAAACATCGGTAAAATTGGACCAATATAACATAATGTCAAAAGGGCAAAACATAACATCATGTCTCATATCAAGATGTTTTAGGTCAAAAGGGCACCAGTACAACAAAATGTATAACCATCTAACGAGAATACCAAAACACAATTGATGAATACACATTGAGCTATTAGTCGTGTAATCACATGCTCATAAACTTTTGGAACATGTTAGAAATATATTACCTGAATCAACTGTTGAGCCATCTGAACTTCTGATGAGGTGCCCTTAATTTCCACAGTAATTTCATCAGGGAGTCCTCGGCTCTCTTGCACAGTCAAGATGGCTCCACTAGTACGACGAATGTATGCAATATTTGCCCCTTCAATCCCAATAATGTCTTCCGCATATGACAATGGAATTTGCATGGTTTGTGAAACCTGTTAAAATAAAGATAATGATGTGACAAGAAGGTATTACTGAGAATACATAATAGGATATCTATTATGAATATTTAGATATTGTTCGAAATAAATAAGAATTTCAAATATTGAGATATTGTTCCTCCTTTATATTTAAATATGTTAGGATTAGTATTGGACTTTTACATTGTTTAGGATTTATTTTGTTATCAGAATGGCCCCCAAGTTAAAGATCAGACCTTGAATATCACCAGAAATACAATTTCTCCCCTCTATAATCTCTCTTTCTCCTAATTTGTCAATTCTTCCCTACCTAGTTCCTCAATCTCCTAACCCTAATTTCTATCCATTCTATTTTCCTAATTCTATATCTTTTCACGATCATCAGCTTGGCATCAAAGCTAGATTTGATTTTCTCCAGAAAATCAGTCCTATTTCTTGTATCATTTTGTACTCAATCTGATTAAAAAATCACAAAAGGAAAAAAAAATTTCCAATCTAAATTTTTTTGCAGCCACCATATAAGACTACCATATCCACCTCAACCAGCCCCACGGCCGCCTACCGCTACCATCACCACCCACTGTTAGTGGCAACCAAATCAACAAAAACATCCATTGTTTGCCACCCAGTCACCAAAGTCAGAGTCACTGCCAACCACACCTGAAAGCCATCCACATCTGGCACGTCGATTGCCATGCTAAAATGCCATCCACATCCAAATTAGTTAGTTCAGTACAGCATCTGGTTCCCTCCGATTCAACAAACTCCAGATCAGTCTAGTTCAAGATATCTGGTTTACAAGCATATAAACCCAGTTTATTCACTTCTAGACCGGTTCTTGACAGGCTCTGACTTTGGTTTCTTGCATTTTTGTGGTTCCCACTACTATTTGGTTTGGTTTGTAACTTTGCTCATTTGAATTTGTGTTTGCTTGGTTATATTTGTTAGATATTTTAGTAAAATTTGCATTTTCCCTAATTTAAAAAAGTATGCTAGCTTGGCTATACTAACCATTATATGGATTCTTATGGCCTTTACTATAATGACTACCCTACCATCTATGTTACCGGACTCGTCCACTGGTGTCGGATATGGGTACATATCCGGAAGTCAGACTCGTAATTTTTAACATTTTAGGACACTTGGACACAGATAATAAAAGTCCAAATTTTGGATACGGATACTTAAACTGGACAAATTATTATATAATTTTTTTTTTAGTATATGATACATTTGTAAAAATATTTATGTTTATAAGTTTTAATTAAAATTTAGATTATTTTTAATTAATGGTTTTTTTTTTTTTATCATATTTTATTTTGAGTAAATTTTATTTGAATATTAAATATAAATAAAATTAATGAGCATTTAAAAAGTAGTCTCAAGTTTTAAGCCCAAATTAATATAGCCTCCACATTGCATATTTTAAAGACAGGCCCAAATAACATTAAGCCCAAAGTCCAAACCACATAAGTTAAGTAATAATGCCCTAATTTTTATAGGACATTCAGAGCTGCTTCTTTCCTTTTTTTTTTCCTTCTCCGATGGGTTCTTCTACTATCCTTCTTCTTCGGTGAGTTTCTTCTTCTGTTTTTCTCCCTTGCGTGTCTAATTGTCATATTGTGCGTCCGATGCAGATCCCACACCCGTGTCCATGTCATGTCGTGTCGACACAGGTATGGTGGCCTAAACTAGCAAGTCCAGGTAACGTATACTACCATTGAGCTACCATAAGATGTGACTTATCATACTTTTGTGAAGTGTGTTGAGAAAGTAAGCAAAATTGCCTTTGATGAGCAAACACATACAAATGTGGTATTTGAGCATTTGTGAGAAGCTTAAAGATAATATTCAACCTACTCCAAATCCATTCTAGGTCTTTTTTCCGATGGTAGTGACAAGCTGTTGTAAACGATAGTTGCTTCATCCCTATTCGTTGGGGTCCTTTCACACAATTTGTACGTTGTTATGTTGTGACTACATTGGAAACCTATATTCTTTTAGGTCAACCTTGGTTTTCTCATGTTAAGGCTAAACACAATACAGAAACTGAGACCTATTTTTCCAGCTTCAAGGTACACAAATTCTTTTATCTCCTCAGGTTTCTAGTGGTTTTACTCATAGAAGTGAGGCAGAAAGTAAGGAACTTGACATTAAGTTGGACGAGAGTAGTGCACAATTAAGTGGGAAAATTGTCCACCAAATTCAGCTTGAGATTGTCAAGCTTCCTACTTCAAAAGGTATTATTGGTGCCTCTTCCCCAAAAAGAATTAACCAACAACTTTGGGTGAACAATACTTTTGGGCCACCTAGCAAACCAAGCCAGTTGTAAAACTGTATCGTAGCCCTAGTACCCTTAGTCACTCACCAAACCACCACACTATTAGCTCCGCCCTTCCACCTTCTCATACACACATACCACATGTTAACACCTGAAACCAAACCACCAGATAAATGTTCTCTTTCCCCTAATTTCTCAATTTTTTCCTCTAAATCCCTAATTTCTCAATCTCCAACCCTAATTTATATTCCTTTCTATTTCCCAATTCTATTTCTTTTCATGATCCATGTCAATTACTGATTACAATTATGTATTTGGTTTTTAAATTATGTTTTGAATTAGTGATTAGGATTTATTTTGTTATCATAAGTCTTACGATTGTAAGTAAAAAATCAATCCGTGAATATGAATTGAAATACAATTTCTTCCTCAATTATCTCTTATCATTCCTTCTTTTCCCTAATTTCTCAATTCTTCCCTCTAAATACCTAATTTCTCAATCTCCCAACCCTAATTTCTATCCCTTTCTATTTTCCCAATTCTATTTCTTTCACGATCCTCGCCAATTACTAACCTAAAAAGGTGGAGGAACCAAGGAAGTATAAAAATTAACATAATCCAATTGGTTGTAGGCTCCATAAATGCTATCTCATAGCCCTCTGCATATTCCATCACTATTGTCCAAAATTTTCCAACGCTTACGGTTTAGAAACATTTAAAATTATTCAACGAAGCATTATGTGCTGTTAAGCTTTAAAAGATCCCAATATAGAGGGAATAAATTCAACTTTGGCATCTTCCAACAACAAAACCATCCCTAGGGTGCGGAGCCAATGAAGCTGAAAATGGGTACACCGTTTCAAATGTAATTTTTCAATGTGAAAAAATGAAACTTCATTCACCTATTTCCAGCTCTCTTCTACATGGATTTGGAACCTACCACCACAAATCCCTTACAATATACTTAAAAAGAATAACTAATATCTCTAGGCTTAAAAAGATGGGAGGCTAATATGATGCTACCTTTTACAGACCTGGCTAATATCAAATTATCATTAAATATGATTCATAATCATAACAGTTCTTGATGTTGATGATAACATGCTTTTTAAAAAACTATTTAAGGCTCGCATTATGGCTTTTTTTCTAGCAAAATCTCATGAAAGCTAGTAGTTTGAATGTTTTATAAGGCTTATGCCTCACCTTACTACTCAACTGGTTGAGGCTTATGCCCCGATGCTTAAGTTTTAAGATATCAAAAGACCCTCTAAATTTTGTTGAAATTGAATTAAATTAATGTGCAACTGATAAACTAGAAAAACTAAAAAATATCAACTTCTCTTTCCTCTTTCTTCCTCCTTCCAGCAGCAGCCAACAACTCTTGCTTTTTGTTGAGAATTTTTTTTTCTTCTATTATGTATATAATGTAGATATTGTTCATAGCCCATCTTCTCTGAACATTTTTGGCTTGTACTTCTCCTCTCAGTAAGGTTGAAAGCTTACTAAGGTGCTGTTTTAATTTTAGGCTCTTATGGTCTTTCTTTCATTTTATAGTTCTTGTCATTTCAAACAATGAACTAAGTTTTAGCTGTTGCTGATTGTTTATTGTTTGCTTCTTGATAATTTTAGACATTTAGTCATTGCTTATTACTTCAGTAGCTGATATTGTAATAATTAATGTCTTGTTATTTATTTCAATTTTATATGTTTTGCAATTTCACCTTGAGGCTTGACCACTCCTCAGTTGAAAGCAAAACACCTCAAGGATGATTTTTGCCTTTTAAAACCTTGGATGATAGAACAAAGTTTACCCTGTTTGTAGAGTTATATCAAGCTTTAAATTATTATCTTATCTTGATAATTCTTATAGATACTTGGTCACATCTTGTGGATCAATTATCAGCATTTTCCAAACCTACAAAAAATGACTCCATTTGCGATTTGACGGCTTTTTAAATCCCCTCCCTTTCTCTCTAGCAAAGCAACATGAAAATGATATTTCAATTACAATTTAATATTCATGTTATTGCCTTAATACCACAGATGATAATAGCGTGGTGCAGAAGGGAAAAGTTCTTATAAGGTAGTTCTACTATCAGGCAATATTGCTCATTAAACACACTTACAAAGACAAATGCAACCATGGTCCACCAGCTCTTGTAGTTGGAGTAAGCTCCACTCAAAATTTCAAAAATTGTTGTCAGGCTAGCCTCAAGGCACGATCAAGGCTTTTTTGCTACCTAAGCAGCCTCAAGGCTAACTTAATAGGGACCGAAAAGATATAAGCATTCTATAGTTGAGGCTTAAGCCTATTTTCACGCACTGATACTGTGCATTAAGACTATTGAAGCATATAGCCTCTGTTTTGAATCATGAAACCCTAGTTTTAAAAACCTTCAGCAATCTCTTATTCCTTCCAACGAGTAGTTTTTAAAAAATAAAATCAGGAATGTTCTTCGCTGAACATTTTCTTATTTTTTCTTTTTTCCTGTTGTTTCTTATTTATTTTTTATTAGTTGCTTCTCCTTTTTTTATTCCTCTTCTTTTTATTAATTTTTTTTTCTTCATATTTTGCATGTTGAGTTGCTTTGAAGTACTATTTCTGCATCCCCTACCCAAACCCACCCACATTAGAATTATTGGTTAATAGTTGATCAAATTTGATAGATTTGCCCTCTAAAACAAAAAGTTACGGTCCTTGAGAGATAATATCAAACATTTGACTTCTATCCGACGTATTATATTGTCAAATTTTTATTTATGCTGTTAACTTTTTGATGAAATTTATTGATGTCCTTTTTAGTTTAACTTTTTATGGATCTTAACTTTATCATATTTAGATATTTTAGTTGGGGTTCAATTGCTATATAATGAATTATGTAAGGTTATTATGATTATTATAATGTTATTTTGTAATAATTTTGTTTTTTTATTGTTTATTTAAAAGTATTTATTTTTATTTCGTTTTAATTTGAGGCTTAAACCTCATACTGCCTCAAAGCTTACATCTAGCTTCAGTGGAAGGGGTATGCATTGAGGTTAGAACACGCCTTTTAAAACATTGGTTCCACTAACTATTTTAGTTAGCAATTTAGTCTATTAATTTTGAAAAAGTTATACCACAAGGGCAAATAATCAATTATATTTTTCTTCATTTTCTTTCTATTTTTTAAAATATTTATTTAAAAATTGCTTCAATAATTATTTATGTTGAAAGATTCTTTGTCAAATGCAATTGAAAAAAAATTATAAATAGCTAATGGGCCTAAGCGTACTCGTTGCAAAAGCATGGAAGCAAAATCACATTAAAGCAGTACAAAGAACAAGGGAAGACCTGAGTAACAATAGGAGCACCAGTACGGCAAATTCCTGAAGAACGAATTCCAGAAATTAAGGGATCTTGTCCATAGAGAGAAATTCCTGAGGAAGGAAGTTGTGACTCCATATGGGTTTCACGGTCAAGAAAAAGTGAGTCCCTCTTTGATGAAAGAGAATAAGTACTGCTGACTGCTGTTTGCATGGCAGTATGGAGTGTTAACTTGTCAGCCCTGGTATCTGCTTGGCGTTCTTGTGAGATTGTTGCATTATACTGAACAAATTGGTTACAATAATTAGAATGAGAAATTAAAGGATTTAGACCAGTTAATAACTACATATTATAGAGTCAGGCTTACAGTCTTCTCAAAAAGTGGAAGAACACTATGGTCAACCAAAAATTTCCTCAGGTGACCAATTACAGCTTCGAGAGCTTTCAGAACCTTTAAAGCTTCTCCCTGCAGCTCAACAATCCTCTCATCTGCAGCCGCATAGAATGGAACTTCATCTGCCATTTGAAAACAACAGGCATTTAGTGTTAACATTAATTACTCAAAATAAACACATCAAATAATCACACTGAACAAAACATTTATAGCCATAAATATATTAATGCCTCATGGCAATAAATGTTTAATTGGTATTATGCAACTACAGCTATGGCAAAGTCTGAACATTACTGGAGTAATTTATTAAATCACAATATGTTTTAAACTGATTACATAGTCAACAAAAATATTTGTCTATACGTGAAAACAATTTACATCTCCAATTACCTCCTGACAGTACTCGCACAAAAGCACTAGTGCTCTCCTGTATTGATTTGATTAAAGATCCTTGCTTTCCAATTAAGTTTATAGCTTGAGTGGATGCAACCAGTAACCGGATTGAGCAAAATGCAACCACAGGAGCTGCAGAATTAGCTTCGCCCTCACTCTCAAACAATCCAGATACACGTTTAAATATTCTCACAACAGCATCCATTGCTGGGGAAAGTGGAGCCTCTGGCTCTTCCTTTCCTGATATTAATACCTAAAAGAAGCATGTATAAAAATAAGATATAGGTAAAACACATGCATGTCTAAGTTGTCAAACAGTGAAATCATACATCATTTGACGAGCCATCCAAGAAGCAAAAATAGAGAGGCTTCCTCCCATACCCCCACCCAATAAATCAAGTAACAGCACCAACCCATATTGAGAATGTTAACAAGAGCTTGGTATAATTGGACCTATCTCAATGTATGACTCTTTTGAGAAGGAAAAAAAACTTATTAGGAGAGAACTTGTTTCTGTTTTTAATATTATTTCCCAACACTTTAAAAATGCAATTAAAACAAAATAACTGAATATGAAATAAAAGCAGCCATTTGAAGTGTGAAAATTCATTCAACAATGAATATATATCATAAAACAGAAATATGACCTCGAAGTTTCTGGAGTCGATATATCTGATGCCAATCTAGTACTAATATTTGAACTTGTAGCAAAAATTGTATGGATAAAAGAACTCAAATTGATCAAGTCACATTTATCAAGAAACAACCAAAATATACGAGCATGGAACTAAGGGATTACATTTATAAAATCTCAGGCAAACAGATAATGGGTGCAAAGCATCAATACAAGAGAATGCTTATTACATCACCAAACAATCTGGCAACATAATAGAGGCAATGATTCAAGCAATTCAACGGTGTTAATCATATTGTCCTTGTAAGAAGTTATGGAATTCATCTATGGATAAACAATATGGCTACAACTAGGTGCTGACAGCTACTTCAATAAAGAATTCACCTTGAAAACTTACTTACAAAATTATCATAAAGTAGAGCGAAACAGCTCCAACATAAGACCACCACTCTATTGAATATAAATTCATCAACAAAAATGCATTAAGGCTCATATGAAGAAATACTTCAATCGCCAAAAGGGCATTGATGCAAGAGCATACTTTTTCACAACAATCCCAAGTTGTGTACAGCTCAACCAAGATACATTACTGAAAAAATAAGAAAAACTATACACTTTTTAGTTGCATGTTCAACATTCGTTCAGACATCAAAAAGAAAAGTCATCCACATGATGCTTATTTCTCAAACTGCATATCAGAAAAATTGTTTACATTACAAGACTTCAAACGTCACCGGCCCAAATACAGAAATGCTAGAAGCAGAAAAAACCAAGATCTCAGTACATTTCATCTCATATTACGTTAGAAGCCAAAATCAAGATAATCACATAAAGGTACAATAGGACACACAAGACTCACTTTGAAGGTGGTTATGCAACAGCTATAGATCTATAGCTTATATTGGAAATGAAAAAAATATAAATTTTGTGGGGAAAAGAAAATTGTATAAATACCATCCATGCTTTCACATCCTCACACTTTCAGCAAATTAAACTTCAATAAATATCTCTTATGCTAAGAACACTCTCAATACACTGCATCATACACTCTTCATATTCTTTAAATGAATTATTCTTTTCGAAAAGTAAACTTTCTTAATTTCTTTATGTGGAAAATACACCTTTTTGGAAAAATAAAATACTTTCTGTCAATCAGAGAACTATAGAAGAACTAAAGGAGTGTATGACGGAGTGTGTCAAGGAGTGTCTTAGCATTCCTCATATTCTAAACAATAATGAAGATAAGGTTTGTATAGCTTAAAACAATGAAATTATGAACCATTGAATATTAACATTCTCACCATTTTATTTTAATATATAAAAAAAAAACCGCACCATTTACAATTCTTTAAACTCTCGACAAAGTAAATGCACGCTTCTTCCACACAGAATGGACCTAAAATGCAGACCCTAAAACTATAAGCACCCATCAAAAGAAGCACTTTCAATTTTTTCCCTATTATATTGAATAAAGAAAGAACCCAAAACATAAAATTAATAAATACAATGACTAATTAAATAAACAAAAGAAGCATTAAAAGAAATAAAACAAATTTTATTTGGAGAACCAAAAGACGCACCGTATCATCGGAATACAAAAGCACGTAAAAAGCATAATACACCACAATTTCATAGGGGCTAAACCAGGAACAAAAATATTAATAAAATAATAAACTAAAAAAGTGAGAAGACACTTACGATGCGATCAGGAGTACCAACAGCGCCATCAAGAACACGAATGCGAGCTCGAGTCTCCTCACACATCTTCTTGATCAGCTCACCCTTTCGACCAATAATACTACCAACCTTAGCTACCGGCACAATGAGTCTGAAAACGCAGTCCCCTGGCCATCCCGGCCACTTATTGTCCGCTAAGTTGGCTGTGGTCGTCGTTGTAGCCGACGGAGCTTCCTGCTCCAAGGAAATTTGAGCTGAATTGAAATCGGCGTTATTATTATCATTCCGAGGTTGAGCATCAGTCGCCAGTGTTGTCATTGACGCGTCGGCGTTTCCGGGGGCGGAGCCGGTGGTCGGTTTAAATTCAGGTGGGTGTGATTTGTTTTCTGGAGCCTTCGTTGAGCCGTTCTGGATAGGTTCGACGGTGGCCATGGAAGATAGAGAACCGAGGGGTTAGGGTAAGGTTTTAGTATTTCAGAGATGGGAAGAAAAAAAGGGCATTTACCTTAAATAGACCCCTAGAGGTCCAAAATATCAGTTTGGTACCCCTTCTTGGAAATCTTGCAATTTAGTTAAAATGAGTGGAGTATTACCGGTTAGTAGCCGGTAAGAAAAGGCTGAGAAAAAAAAGAAAAAGAAAAAAAATAAAACCATTTTGCCCGAGCCCAACAGAGGTAACATTACCCATTTGCGCATGGTTCAAGCTACCCAAGCTTCAGTTCTTTGCCCCCAAGCCTCCCTCGCAAGCATATTCAGCGACAGAGACAAGAGAACCGTCGCGTTGGTTACCGTTCTTCATTGTCCCACGAAGTAGTCGTACTCACTGAGCAAGGTAACTTATATCTTTATATCTCTGATCGATTTAGCATTATTAATCAAAAATTTCTGTGAATTCAGGTTCCCTTGCATATCGATCCATGTGTTCTAAATCTTGGATTCCATGTTTTTCGTTAAAAAAAATCGATACATTAGGCTATCAGCTAATTAAGATCTCTCCTTTTTTATTTTTAACATTACCCATCTGCGCACCTCGTATTTGAGTTATCTGAAGCCCAAGCCTCCCCCGTAACCATATTCAGCGACAGAGACAAGAAAACCGTCGCGTTTCCTGCCGTTCGTCATTGTCCACCACGAAGTAGTCGTACTCATTGTTAAGAAAAAGGGATTGAAGAAAGCTGGGGCCACTAGGATATTCAATCAGGTATTCATTGTTTGATTTGCATTTCAGTTTTCATATTCGTTCTTTTTTGGCGATTCATGAATTTAATGGATTAGAAATATAGAATTAATCATTTGCATGGTTTAATGGAACGTTGCTATAGATCGGAGTGCTGTTTCTATTTAAGTTTTTCATTATCATTTATTCTTTTCTTGAATGCTTGTAGCCAACAAAAGTGTATTAATTTGTGGTTATATTGTGTTTTAGTGTTTGCCTAGCCTAGTGCACTGAATTATGAAAAAACTTCTTTAACTAATGTATATGATATATTAATGTATGGAACATGATTGAATCATAAATTTCTGTTATGCTTCAAAAGTTAGCCATGGAATTGGTGTAGCATTGATTGTTTGGAGGAAAGTTTATACGTTTTAATTTGATCTACTGTGTATTTATCAGCAAGGTTAGTTTGTGTCTCAATGTTCCAACTACTATTGGTAGTGACTTGCAACTCTGAATCTTGGAGTAGCAAGTTATTTGAAATAAAAAAAAAAAATCTATAAAGTTCACGGTGGTTTGTTTTGAATGGCATTAGCAGAGGTTGAAAATTTCTGAGTGCTATTGTGTAGCGATCGCTTTTGATGTATATATTTTAGATTTATTTTGACTTTGCTTGATGGGTATTTCGGTTTGAATGAATTTTTTATGGTCAACTTTTCATTTGTAATTATCGAGAGCCCAATGTTAATTTTGATTGTTATTAATATATGAAAATTTGGTTGGTTTTGCAATGATTCATAATTTTGGGATTTGATATCTACGGTTGAATACTACCTTTTCAGTCGGGTTGCAAAAGTTCGTATACTCATTTTTATACATTCTATACAATTGAGAAATCAATTATGTGAATTTTGTTTCGGTTATTTTATGCTTAGTTGTTTAATAGGACTCTTCATAAAGTTTAGTGTTCTTTTGTTTGAAATAGATTTGTATCTTGTATTGGTTCATCTGGATAAATAATTTTAGTTTATTAATCTTAAATCTTTTATGATTGTCTTAACTAAGAAATAAGTCTTTCTGTTGGATGCCTCCATAGTTTGATTGATATCATTTAGTTTATTTAAATTTGGTTCTAAGTATTTTCCTGACATTTCTTTTGTGATAACAATTTGTGAATTTATTTGTTTTTCAGGGTGCTGGTTTATTTGACGTACGCTGAACCTTTTGCAGCATAATTTGAAAGTGGAAAGCATCAAAATTCTTGTAAGTGATGTGCCCAATTTTTGTAATTTGAGAATTGTTACATTACTTAATTTTATCCAACCCCTTTTGGGTTCATATTATCCATAACTGTTTAGGGTAGAAGCATCTGTTCGTATTTATTTTTCTATAAGCTTTTAATCCTGTATAACTAGCTTGTAAACGATACTTCCTCAATCCGCATTTGAAACAAAATTTGTTGATTTGTAACTTTTAAACTGAATGGAGATTGGACTCTGCCTGATTACATGCAATTAGTTTTATGAAGGCTGTCATAGTGATGCTGCATTTTCAATTACGTGTTTAAAGTAGTGAAGAATTGTATTAGCTATGCATTAAGGTATATTATGGTCAATCTATGACTAAGCATGTGCTAATCTCATTTTTTCAGTTAATTCAGAAGCTTTATAAAGTACGTTAAGTAGGACACATTCCCGAATGCCCAATAAATCTAGAAGATGAAATATATCATGGCAGAGAAAATATAATATCCTCTAAGCTATAATATTCTTTTCTTACTTAATACTACTTGGGGATATTTCTTTAGGATTTAACATAAACCATATTTCAAGATTGTAGGTAAGAATTAAAGATACTCATCTGCTCATAAAATATCTTTTAGAATTCCTAACTTCATTTATCATGAGTTGATAAATGTGAAGTAAATGTAATATATACATGCCCGTGGCCATAGTTTTCAAAGTTGGAGCACAAACAAAAAGCAGAACATATTACAAAACAAACTCTTCATCAAATAAATAATTTTTTGGGTCATACTCAGCCCTACAGGCCCAACATATAAAAATTCATATTCAACTAACTAAAGTTAATAATTTCATTCCAATACGGAAAAATAAATGGCCAAACTTACAAAATAAAATTAAATGTTGAAGAAAGCATACCAACCAAAAAATACTAATACCAAAATATAATTTATTGAAAAATTTCAATAAATGTAAATAAAAAGAGGAACTGAAGTTAGGAAAAATTTTAAATCGGGATCGACATAACAATCATATGATGAAAGAGTTTGTAAGCATAATCAATTACATAACACTCAGCTGTATATTTATTATCTGTAGAAACCAATTTTAGATTGAAATAAATATACTTCTGAAATTCGGTGCATCAATAAGTGCAAATGTATTCAACATAATATGAGTGAAGTAAACCATTTCTTGTATTACAAATTGTTCAGTTAAATACAATTACTTCATATTTGGTTATTTACCAATATATTTGTTCGACATTATAAAACAAACGAATTATACTTTGCAGTAGGAATTTAGGTCGAAATATGGCAGAAATAAGTCGATATTCATCTAATTTCACATTACGGTTCTAATTTAGGGATAATATAAAAATAAAAAACATTTCAATCAAATACTCACATACAAACATTGTAGCATTTGCAGTAACAAAAAAAAAAAAAATTAAAAAAACAACTTACCATGTGCAATAAAAAAGGGACAAATTTAGGTCTAAATATGGCAGAAATAAGTCGATATTCATTCAATTTCACATTACAGTTCTAATTTAGGGATAACATAAGAATAAAAAACATTTCATTCAAATACTCACTTGTATTCTAACTCTTTCATCGGACTTGGGTTGATAAGTTTTCATACTTGTGATGTTTGTCTTAGTTCTAAGGGTAATCTAAAGGTGGGGTTTGGGTTTTTCTGCGTTGTTGTGTTTAGGGTGAGAGAAAATTTCCCATGTACGCATGTTCAAACTTGAGTTCTTTGAAGGCCAAAGCTCCCCTGTAACCATTGGGAGATGACAGAGACAAGAAAACCGTCGCGTTGGTTGCCGTTCTTCATTGGAGCGACGAACTACACGCCCCCAGATTCACGTCATGTCGGTTGGACACTTTCAACCAAATAAAGAATACATGTAACATAAGTCGAAAAAAATTCTTAATCGTCATGTATTCAGATTTCAGACCCAACCCAGCTAGTGTTTCTCTCCAAATAGAAATTGTATAAAATAAACGTTTCCTGAACGCACTGGCTTTGACTAGCAACTATACAGCACCGTGGACTTCCTAAACTTTGCCTGACCATTTTCTGTATCCTACATTTTCTGTGATTTTTATTTGCTCTTGCTCTGTATTTCCTATCAATATTCTCTAGTTTTTGAAATTATTTAATTAGGGTTGAAGTTGGTATCACGATCTGCTCTTCTTGAACTTGTCCCCCACCAATTACTACTTGGATTGACTAGTAACAATCCTAACACTTTATTCAAACAATTTGCTCACCATTACTTGCTTTTAATCAATTACATTTGTTGATAGTCTTATTTTTCTCATCACTCTCAATTTCCTTTATTGTCTAGATAAATTTGGGCATATTCGTATGTTACTTGAACTCTTCAATTTTTTGTAAAGTACCCGTATCCAAACAAAATGACATAAACATGAGTATAATTAATCGAACACTCCAATTGTATAATATTTACATCAAAATTAGGAAAAATGGGTGTGTCCAACACCCGAATGCTTATTAAAAAATTTCATTGTTGAGGTAAACCTGAAAAGTCGATGTTTAATGGTATACACACAATGCGAAAAAAGCATCTTATCCAGCATGGAGTTTGGATCCAAATAATGGAGATCCTTGCTCTTTGTACTTAGTTCAAATTTTATGTTGGATTAGTTATTCATATATATAATTGCAGCCTAATTGATCATCAGAGAAGCTATTGTGATGCGAATGCATGTATAACTAGAAGGGGCTCTTGAATTTCACTCTACTGAATAGCTTAAATTTCAAGATTATGAGAACACACCTGAAAGGAGAAACATTGATCTAGTTGTAAACGTAAATAATTAAAACTATAGAAAAAATTGTTTGCATACGATGGATGTGATCAAGGTTCCAAAAGACAAAAGGGGATACCAAGGAGGTTGCCCGAAATTACCCTTCAATCAATTTCAATGCAGTATGAGGCGTATGCTTCACTTAAAAATTGAATGTAATACATAAACAACATTTCAAGCCTATTATATACAGCAAACATACACTACACGTATACAAATCATTAAATGTAAGACAAGCAAGTAGTCTTCACTATAAAGTCCCTCACCACAAAAATATTCGTCTAAATCATAAGTCAAAATTCAAATAAAGGCATGAAACAAGTTTCAAAATGAACCATAAATAAATCACAAAAGATGTTTAAATATGTTGGCCGTCATTGTTACTTTCTTCCTATTTCTCTTGAGTCTACTAATTCAAATCCTCACTTAGAACTCATCAGCACGCTAGTTGGATATCACATTAAGGACTATCATTCATTGCATTGAATCATCATCATAATATCTATTTGTCGATGTCTTGTTCATCTTCATCCACTGAAAGGTAGTTGTTTTGTTTTGCCTACAAAGGATCTCTATTTCCTATATTTTTTTCTATCTTTTAGGAGTATATTCATTTGATTTTTGTTTTTTTTTGGCTATCTCATTTAATAGACTACTTGACAATTTATAAATAAATAAAAACCTCGGTGTAGCCAATATATAAAACAATTACACTCTTTAAAAAAATTAAGAAAGACACGTAAGCCTCATGCTGCCTCAAATCATAAGCTTCAAAGTAAGTACATTTGTATCTTGTAGTGGTTCATCTGGATAAATAACTTTAGTTTATTAATCTTTAATCATTTATGAATGTCTTTACTAAGAACTTGTACATTCTGTTGGATGCCTGCATAGTTTGATTGATACCATTTATTTTATTTTAAATTTGTTCTAAGTATTTTCCTGACATTTATTTTGTGATAACAATTTGTCAATTGCATAAAGATTTTACTTCTTTTTAGGGTGCTGGTTTATTCGACGTATACTGAACCTTTTGCAGCATACTTTGAAAGTGGAAACCATCACAATTCTTGTAAGTGAGGTGCCCAATTTGGTTACTTTGAGAATTGTTACCTTATTTAATTTTATCCAACTCCTTTTGGGTTCATATTATCCATAACTATTTAGGGTTGAAGCATTTTTTCGTATATATTTTTCTTAACCTTTTAATCCTGTATAACTAGCTTCTGAATGATACTTCCTCAATCCGCATTGAAACAAATTTTGTCTTTTTGTAACTTTTAAACTGAATGAAGATTGGACTCTGCCTGATTACATGAAATTAGTTTTATTATAGAAGTCATAGTGATGCTATAATTTCAATTACGTGTTTACAAGGTTAAGTATTCGTATTACGTATGCATGAAGTTATATTATAGTCAATCTATGACTATGCATGTGCTAATCTCATTTTAGATTGTTAATTCATAATCTTTATAAAGTAGGTTAACTACAATGTCCAATATTTATGGAAGATGAAATATAGCATGCTAGATAAAATATAATCACCTATAAGCTATAATATTCTTTTATTACTTAATACTAGTTGGGGATATTTCTTTAGGATTTAACATAAACCCTATTTTATTAAGTTACATCGATTTAATTTTTCCTTTGATGATGATTTGTTTATAAAATTTACAACATGTTGTCTAATAAATGTTAGAGTAAAGTATTTGTTATTATATTAGCTTTATATTGTTTTCTTACTATCTGAATATTTGATTCATGATTTTTTATTACCGTTTTCCTGTGATGTAGACTATGGCCTCTCAAGATAACAAACACATTCCATGCATACAACGTGAAAATTACTTCATTGGAAAGATTTCGCATATGTCTAGAATGGAAGAGCTTCAAACTATCAGGTCCAAACTAGAAATGTTTGCTTTGAAGAAGGATTTTGAAGACTCGTGCTTTGGATTTCTATTAAAGATGCACATAATTGAGTTCATTGGACCTTTGGTTCACCATCTGTTGATGATGCAAGATAAGAAACAAAGTGGGAAAGAGTTGACAATTGTTGTAAATGGACATCCCCGTCGTTTTGGATACGAAGAATTTTCCCTTATAACTGGTATGATGTTTACGGGTGAGGATAGCATTCAATATTTGGATAGTAGATTAAAACATCAATACTTCAGGAGGGATAATATCATTACAAAGGGAAGGTTATGTGAAGTATACGAAAGGTTACCTAAGAACACCGATAGACTTGATGTTCTTCGTTTGTCATTGTTGATAGCATTAGAGATTGTTTTGTTGGGTGACCAGAAGTCACAGAAGATAAATCTTCAATACTTCTACCTTGTTGAAGATCTTGACAGGTTCAACAAGTTTCCATGGGGGAAGGTTGTTTACGAATTTACCATACGAAAGATGAAAAGTTGTATGGTCAATAGGGTAGCAATGGATGTCCATATGTTGGAAAAAAATGAAGTTCAGGAGGAGGTAGAAGATGATTTGGATATTGAAGGGAAAGGAGAAGATAGGTACAGTGGCAGTAAATCATATTCAACCACTTCTTATAACGTATATGGGTTTCCATTGGCTTTACAAGTTTGGGCTTACGAAGCCATACCTGCATTGGCGGATGATTTGGGTTTTAAACGTGAATCAGATATTATGCCAAGGATTCTAAAGTGGGAAAACAAAAAAACAGGTCGACTTTTGAGATTCAAATACCTGGAGAGGACTTACTTCAGTCACGATGATGTTAGTAATTATGTCTTATTAACCTCAATTTTTTTAGGGTTTAGTCATGTTAAAATATTTTAATTCATTATACTACTTAATGTATCATATAAATGTTAAATGTTTTGCAGCTATTCGTTCTACAAGTCCTGGTTCCCACTAAGCAAGAGATGGATACTTCATATTATCAATCCAGTCTTGCTGCCAGGAGAGAGATGACAAAAGAGTTTGGTGAAGAACTTTTCCTGAATGTTGAAAAAGTTGAAAAAAGAGGAAAGGAAAAGTTGATAGATGAAAGTCAACCATCTTCATCAACCACATCCCTTGACAGGGTACAACATTTCATTATCCTTTTAGTATCAATATTTTATTATTTGCATAAAATAAGTGAGCACAAATAATTGCTTATTTTTTATATAAACTAGAGAAATCTTATTTAGGTCGAATTTATGGTAAAGAATGTGTTGTGAGGTATAAATTGACCATATTTATACGCTAAAGCATTATGTCTTATTTGTAGGTTATGGAGGAATTGTTGGTTGTGAAGCAAGAAGTTAAGGAAATGAAGCAGATGTTTGCTACTTTCTTAGATATTTTCAAAAAGGGAAACGTAAATTCCCCACACGAACATGAGGGTGTGTTTCAAACAAGCAACCCAATAAGATTTACAAATTCAATTGGTGGTGTGGACGCTGAAGTTGGCGTCAATATTCGATCAGAGAATGTCAGAAATGAACATGACGATATAATTTTTGGCAGAAAAAATCGGGTTGAAAAAAATTTGTCAGATGAAGGAATGAATAAACTGGAAGAAAAAGATCCAAATACTGAAATAGTACTTGGAGAAGAACACTATGTTGCCATGGAGGATAGTCTTCCTGAAAAAGAGGAAACAACTTTGAATATTCATGTTCATATGGACATGAATAAGAACTTGTCTGAAGTAGAAGACAAAAATATTGTTATCATTTCTCTTGAGAAGGAATTACAAAAGAGGAATTTGGCCGTCCTTGGTTATGAAATTGAAAATTGTCTTCAGAGGGGGTCAGATGACGTCCGTGCAAGTGATACAGATGATTGTATGATTGTCACCGGTCCAACTAAAACAAATAAATACTACACAAGAAAGAATCGATCCATTGGTCCACTTTTAAGATCACCTTATGATGTTTACAAGACTAATGGAAGGAAAAGGAAAGTATCGAAAATGGACCAAACATACGATGATGTTCTTGCCGGATCCTCAAATTCTTTCTATAATATCAATGCCAATGTGGATTGCGATAAATATCTTCAATTCTTATCCTGGCTTGATAAAGAATCCTGTAGTATGGTGTAAGTAATGGATTTTGAAATATACTATGTCATATTTACCAAATTTTACAATTTGTTTGCATTTTCGTCTTTATAAATTATACTTACAATTATACTCATTATTTCTTGTCAACATCAATTTAGGGAGACCATTAATGTTGGTTGCCCAAGTAAAGGGACAGCAAATGCTATATGGTTTCATCGTTTGTTCAAAATTGAACAAAACCTTTTCAACTCAGTAAGTACCACAACATACTCTTTACAAAACCATTTTTGGGAACAAATACTTTAAATTGTTTAGTTTATCAACATTATAATACAGACGTTATTTTTGCTAATGAGTTTTTATGTTTGTTGTAGCATATTGACTGTGGTCTGTGGTTGCTGAGGAAGAAGTTCCATAAATGCCCTACAAAATTTCCTCTTAAAGGATGGTCAACTGTGGACTCGTACTTTTTTGTAAGTCATCTTATTCATATCTATGTAAAAACTATATGCCATTTAATGACTTGATTGTAACTGATTGACAAGTTTGATTTATGCTATTTGTGATTCTGTTCAGTACACACTCTCATTCCTAGATTCTGAAATGGACCTTGTTCATGAAGGAGTCATTTTTTTTAGTACTTATACCTGTCAATCTATTAATCAGGAAAAATCAACATAAAATTTTGCATTGAAACATATTGTGCAGCAAGAATTTCATTCATAATCTAGGAAACTAATAACAATCTATTCAATATCCGTAAGGTCGTATTATAACTACCTAATAAAATTTTGAAAACATAAATTGAACAGAATTCCATCTAATTATGTGTAATATGATTAGTTATGTCGTCTGATATTTCTAATAGTATAACTACTTATCTGTGATTCATTTATCACTCTTATTTGTGCTGGGTACGATGTGTCATGAACACGTTTAAATAGTTAGTTCATCCTTTTACTTGTGAAAATACTAGCATATTGATCAGGGAGATGGGATTTCGTGGGCATAGTGTTAAGAACATTCATCCTAAACAACATTAAGGACGAGCAAGACAAATACCACGTAGTTTATGATCAGACTAGTCTAATCTGTTGTTCCTCTATAAGTCTTTGCATTTATGTTTCGATACATAAATACAGGAACTCCTCCAAATAAGTCGATATAATTCAGCAAAGTAAGTCCATATTCAAAGTGGAAAATAGGCCATTATCATTGTCTTTAGTTTTAATTTGCTTCTTACATAGAACATTTTCATTATTGAAATCGGCCATTAGCGCAAATATTCACATCCAGATTGTAACATTTTGTAAATTTGAATATATCTTGTATTTAATATTATCTTCTATAAACCACTGTCTATTTTGTAAAGTATGTTCATTCTAATTTGCCCAATTTAATATATTATCAAATTCTTTGCAGGCAAGACTTATGACTCATCAGGATGAATGGAAAAGGGCAGAAGGAAAGAATGAGTTGTATGATTGGTTCTCTGACATAAGACTAACAAATTATGTTTTGGGATCTGTTCCTGATTATGGTAGGCCTTGGTTTGAATTGGATGTCCTATATGGGATTATATCCTTCAAAGATCATTGGGTTGGGTTAGAGTTTGACCTTCAATCACAAGAGATTCATGTGTATGACTCGCTTCCATCGCATATTCGTGATGCACAATTGAAGAGGCATATGCAAAGTATTTGTAAAATGTTTCCTGATTTCTGCAAGCAATATGGAGTGTACGAGACAAAAAGGCATGGTTCAAGCTTTACATTTTCAAAAACTTGGAAATTTTTTCGTAACCAAAGAGAAATAGTTCCCAGACAGGAAAACTCGTGAGTACAACTATACTTGCATAGTTTCGTTATCTTAAATCAATATTTTCTGCATTACTGATTGCCAAATATTGGAATGTTGATACTAATGTTAAATTTATTGCAGTGGAGATTGTGGGATTTATGCTATAAAGTTCATTGAATGTCGAACTATCGGAATCCATTGATCCAGGTAAACATGAACACATTTTATCTTTTAGGAAGAAGATTTGTTATGAGTTGTATTATTCCGTAGACAACGTCTTGCTTATGTGATCGTTCCATTGTCCCGATCGATTACGATTATTTCTTTATTATCCTTCTAAACGATCAGGCATAGAAACTAAGTTCAGAATTGTTATTAAGGTTCATTGTAAATTTTAGTTAATAGCACATAGCCTGTTTTTCCTGTTTGTAATATATCTCAGGCCTAAATACTTCAACCACCAATGTATCATTGTAATGTACACATTTTCTTTTTTAGTTAATGAATATAAGCCTAGTTGGGGTGAATATATTATTCCTGACCTGTTTTAATTAAATTTTAATTACTTACTCGAGACACAACGGCAATTAATGCAGTCGCGTATAAAATGATAATGGCAGATTTAATTTTTAACACACGAAATTATTAGTGAACAAATATTTACTGCAGCTATCTATGATCCGGTTGAGACATTTTGTATAATAAATTGTATGTTTCATACACTCAGTAAGTACCACAAATAATCACATTGTTAGTTGATTGTACGTAATAGAGTTTAATAAAAAAATGGGATACTAGAATTCCATATTTTAAGTGAGGGGATTGTATCACACTCATTTCTCTCTTTCTCCCGATTTTTTGACATACCAAAAAGAAATATAAATGTAGGGTTACGACAATTTATGTTACTAAGAATACGAAATTAAAATCAAAATCACATATGTTGTATGTCAGAAAATATCCAGATAACATAACTAAAACAGAAAAAAAAAAAATATTTTGGAATTACAAATAAAGGAAAGAAATATAATAAAACATTCGGGTTGCACTACTTTTCGTCCCCATTGGGAGGAGGTTGTCGGTGCATGTGGAGATCCCGAACCATAGAAAAAATGGCAGTGACGTCGGTGCGTATGCCTTGTTGCCTCTCATCCATATCATTGACCCGACGGTTCAATCCTTCATAGAGGGTATGCATGGCACCCATTTGATTTGATAGCGCTTCCATTCTCGTTACCATGTCATGTTCAAATAGTTCCTGTCGGGAAAGAGTTGGTGCATTGGTGGGCTCATTGTCGTCATCACCCAACAATTCTGCCATACCGGCCCCGCTAGTACCAGTCTCAGACCTTTTATGTTTCTTGGCTGTTTGAGCGGAAGAGCGGGAGACGGTGCCTCTACCAATATCACCCATGTGTTTCACCGTTTCACTATCCAGTGTCGGTGTAACTCCAATAGATATTATCATATTTGTCAACAAACAACCATATGGTAACCCAATCCTCGGATTTGTATCAGCTGCTTGGGCCAAAAACTCATCTAAAATGACTATCCCAATATCAAAGGCGATCCCTTTTCCAATACAATATAAGATTCTAGCGTGCTGATAACCAATTTCAGCAGGGTGGTTAGAAGGGAGTAAATTGGTACACACCATTCGATTGAGTATGCGATAAAAAGGTTTGAATTCACTCGGTATTACAGACCCTTTTGATTCATGCCTAAGTCAGGAGACCCCGATAATTCAGTCAACAAGTCCTCATTCGACACGTCAAACTTGCCAAGATCAAACTCCGGATCCCCCATATTCGTAATACCAAGAAATTCATTAATTGAACCAGGAGTGACATCTAAAATCTTATTCTGAATGAATACCTTATAACACATTGGTCCAGTATTTCTTATTCCCAAATCTACATTAGCATATAATTCCCTAACTAATGTAGGACAGCACAATTTCTTCGGGGTAAATAATGACTCCCACCCAAGACTTCGTATAACCCTAGTAACACCTACTTCATGCACATCATTCCAATTTACACCACGTTCAACTAAAATGGGGCGCTTAGAGAAAGTGTTGCGATACCTTAATTGTGATTCCTTCTGCCACCATTGAGAACTATGTGGTGTTGGTGCACCTGTTGGAAGACCGCGTCGTCGGGATGACATTCCTAGTTATTAAAAATTCCCGTGAGAATGTGTTTGGCTCTGGGAAAGAGGTGAAAAGGGAAATATTTGATTTTCGAATTTTTTCAGGAAATGATGAATTTTTGATGATGATTGAGGTGGTAATTTTGTTTTAAATCAAACTTGGAGTGTTTTTTTAGCAAAAAGGGTTTATTTTGATGAATATTTTGGAAAATTTTGAGTGACGGCCGAGAGAAAACGTTTGAGTTCGTCAAAGTTGGAGTGGGAAAGCGTTGGGGGTATATAAACTGCCCGCATTCGATCGATCGAAATGGCACTAGATCGATCGAATTTAAACATAGATCGATCTAGTTCTTCATCGATCGATCGAACACATGTATCGATTACATCTTCATCAAATATGAGCAGATAGATCGATCTCGTATCAGGTTCGATCGATCTACCACATTACGATCGATCGAAAACAACATATCGATCGATCTACATCAAACCGAGAGCCCTAGATCGTATCGTTCCTATAACGATCGATCAATTACTCGATCGATCGATATATTATCCCGATCGTCTACATCAAACCCAGAGCAGCTAGATCGATATCGTATCAAACTCGATCGATCGACATATCGATCGATCGAGAGATTGTATCGATCGATCTACAACAACCCGAGAGCACCTAGATCGATATCGTTTCAAAGTCGATCGATCGAGATGTCGATCGATCGAGAGATTGTATCGATCGATCTAAATCAACCCGAGAGCACCTAGATCGATATCGTTTCAAAGTCGATCGATCGACATATCGATCGATCGAGAGATTGTATCGATCGATCTACAACAACCCGAGAGCACCTAGATCGATATCGTTTCAAAGTCGATCGATCGACATATCGATCGATCGAGAGATTGTATCGATCGATCTACAACAACCCGAGAGCACCTAGATCGATATCGTTTCAAAGTCGATCGATCGACATATCGATCGATCGAGAGATTGTATCGATCGATCTAAACAACCCGAGAGCACCTAGATCGATATCGTTTCAAAGTCGATCGATCGACATATCGATCGATCGAGAGATTGTATCGATCGATCTACAACAACCCGAGAGCACCTAGATCGATATCGTTTGAAACTCGATCGATCGATTACTCGATCGATCGACCTAAATGCACGATCGATCGAAATATTATTCGATCAACTAATTTAATTTGATATATTTGTCAGGATCGGTTTATTTTTTTAGCAACATATGTACTAACATATATTCTTCAAAAGAGCCACATATCTACCAACATATATATATAGAACAACAAATTGTAAAATTTCATAAATATGACATACTATAATTGTATTTGTTGTTGTATATATATATATATATACATAGTATAATTTGATAAATTTTACAATTTGTTTATTCTTATATATGTTTTGTATATATATACATATAAGTGTCCTTTGCAGTAGTGTTGGCATATGACTTCTGTGTTATTACCAATTTTGACAACAATAGGTCGTATAGTAATTGTTGTTTTATAACTATTTTTATAAGTCCATGTGTTCAAAAATATATTTTATACACAATCTTTTGAAAATCAGAATACTTGGCATTTGCATCCTGTTCAGAACATTTAATATGTAATTCATTGAGAACTATGAGAGTGAATGAGGTGGTTAGGAGTTGTTGGATTAGTTAAATCAACTTTTTATATATGCAGAGGCCATATTTACTTTCTCCCCCCTACGTAGCAGCATCGATTGTGGGGGTTTGAGAGTACTTAATTACAGCAACATTTAATTGAAATATTTGTTTGAAGACATAATGGATTGTGTAGGTTAAAAAAATCTACAGAAATTAAATGTCAATCTCTGAGATTGACCAACTTAGTGCTCATTACCATATACAAATTGAATCTGCACGTAGTTTAAGGCTGACTGAGTTTTTCTATAAGTAGCAAACCTTAAGTCAGGACCAAGCATTTCTTACCTACATTTTTTGTGCAAAAATTTGGGAATAACAATCACAAAACTATCATGAATCCTGGATTACCTAAAGATGATCCAAAAACAAAAATGGTAAGTTTTGTATTATTACTTTGAAGTGTATTGTTTCACTGAAAAAGAGTAACCCATGTTCATACATACATAATTTGTTTTTGATACTTCCTGAAATAATATTTACCAACTCCGAATTGGTTATCTATTAATAAAGAACTAGGACAACCCCCTTTTTTATATTGTGTTGGTGTTATTACTCTACTATATTTCAAAGTATAATACATTCACATGTTTGATATATTGCTATGCAGGAGAGAAGACTGAAAAAACTGACAGAAAATTTTTACAATTTCAAACCTTTATGTGAAAATATCGTTCATGATCTAGAAGCTTTAGACTATCCGGTGGTACCATTACATTCTCCAACAAAACTAATGGATGAGGCCAAAAAAAATTTGGCGGAAATCATAGACATTCCTCTTGAGATAATAGTATATGGTGGAGTCGATCACCATATATTGTTGAAGTCATTGGAAACTGTTGTACAATCTGATGCAGTTCCTAATGATGAGGTAATGCATTGGAGGTACTTTATAAGTAATTGGTACAACAGAGTGAAGATGTATATTAGGATTGATAAAGAAAGGCTACAGTACCTCATGGGAGAAAAATTGGTCACACATCATATTCAACAATGGTCAGAAAAAATCCAAGAATTTGCAAACATTATTGGTACAATAAATGAATGGTATGCATTTGCTTTCCTAAATGAGGAAAACTATGAAGGTCATGTCATCTTCATGAATGTACTAAAAGCCATGGAGGATAGTATGGATGAATGTGAAAATATATGTGCATTTCTCGAATCAATTGAGAAAAAGGTGATCAAAGAGAGGTCCAGAATAATTGCGCTACGAAGAAAGCATTATGATAATCAGAAGGAACTAGAACAATTTGAGAATGAATGGATGATCATAACAGATACTATTCAATACAAAATATTATGAAGGGGAGGTAAATTTTAGTTTATTAGAATGGATATATTTTTTAATACTTGTTCTTTTACTTTTGAAAAACATTGTATATTGTTTTATCTAACTTGTATATTCTCACATCTATGTTGCAGGGAAATGGAAATGTGGTACTAAGTTAAGATAATAATTATCAAAACATCTGGAGCACTGATAACACGCGACTATTTTGATTATATTGTAAGATGCTATTTCTTATAATGATCCTATTTTGATAGTGTTATTGTAATGTTTAAACAGTATCGGTTAATGTAGTCCAATCTATCGAAAAAAAAAAAAAAAGAACAACCCTTAAAAAAATTGTGTTTATCAAATTTCAAAATAATAATTCAACAATTTAATTAAGGCCTATTTCAGGGAGAAATAAAATAAAAAATTTCATTTAAAAAATTAAAAAAAATTCGGATTTGGGCTAAACAAAAAAAAAAAAATTTAAAAAACTTAGAGGGGAAAAAAAAATTGGGAATTTATGAAATTTGGAGAAATAAGTATATTAATCAATTTCACATTAAGGTATTTCATTGGAAATTGAAAAACAACATTTCATTTAGAAATAATCAAAAAAATTTATAGGATTTGGGTAAACAAAAAAAAGAAAAAAATTATAAGAAAACCTTAGACTAGAAAAAAAATTTGGGTTTATCAAATTTCAAAATGTCGAAATTCAATTTCCAAACCATTTATTGGGAAATAAAGAATAAAACCATTTCTTTAAAATGAAAAAACTATAGGTTTGCCTCAAAAAAAGAAAAAAAAATGAAAATTAGAGTGGAGTAAAAAAAATTGTGAATTTTCGAAAATTTGGAAAATAAGGAATTTCAATAATTTCCAAAGGACCATTTATTGGGAAATAAAGAATAAACAAATTTATTTAAAGAAATAAGTCACAACCAAAAATTAGGAGGGTAAAAAAAAAAGAAAAAAATATTTAAAAAACTTGCCTATAAAAAAAATTGTAATTTTCAAATTTGGAAAATAATCATTTCAAATTTAATTGGTCCTATTTAGGGAAAATTAAAATAAAAACATTTCTTTAGAAATAATACAACCAAAACATTGATTTGGGTAAACAAAAAAAAAAAATATTTAAGAAAATTGATGGGTAAAAAAAATTGTAATTTAGGTCAAATTTAGAAATAATATTTCAAAATTTCCATTAAATTTTCATTGGGGTATAAGAATAAAAAATTTATTTAAAATAAGTACCCAAAACATATAGGATTTGGGCTAAAAAAAAAAGAAAAAATATTATAAGAAAATTGCCGGGATAAAAAAATTTAATTTAGGTAAATTTCAAAAAATAATTTATTAATTTACATTAAGGTCCTATTTCATTAAATTAAAATAAAAACTTTATTTAAAATAAGTAAAAAAAATATAATTTTAAAAAAAAAAGAAAAAAATATTATAAGAACCTAGAGTGAGTAAAAAAAATTGTCGAATTTAGGTCGAAATTTGGCAGAAATAAGTCGATATTCAATCAATTTCACATTAAGGACCTATTTCATTGGGAGAATATAAGAATAAACAACATTTCATTTAGAAATAAGTCACATCCAAACATATAAGCATTTGCGGCTAAAAAAAAACAAAAAAATTTATAACAACAACTTAGCAAGTGGAGTAAAAAAAAGGTCGAATTTAGGTCGAAATTTGGCAGAAATAAGTCGATATTCATTCAATTTCACATTAAGGCCTATTTTATTGGGAGAATATAAGAATAAACAACATTTCATTTAGAAATAGTCACACCAAACATATAAGCATTTGCGGCTTAAAAAAAAAAAAAAATTTATAACAACAACTTAGCAAGTGGAGTAAAAAAAAGGTCGAATTTAGGTCGAAATTGGCAGAAATAAGTCGATATTCATTCAATTTCACTTAGGTCCTAATTTAGGGATAATATAAGAATAAACAACATTTTATTGAAATACTCACATCCAAACATATAAGAATTTGCGCCTAAAAAAAAGTTAAAAAGTATTTTATTGTAATATTGACATCCAAACAATAAGCATTTGCAGTAAAAACAAATACACTTTTATATGACCAACCTAGCATGTTTAGTATAAAATGTCAAATTCATGCCGAAATATGGCAGAAATAAGTCTATATTCATTATTACAATTCTAATATGGGCTCTAATATAGGGATAATATAAGAATAACAAACAATTTATTTCATTACATTAATGACATTCAACAATTATTCATGTACAGTAAAATACTTTTATAAGTTAATTAAAAAACAAAGCTTTTATTCTTATTATAAACCTAGGCAAAAAAAATATTATAAGAACAACTTAGCACTTGGAGTAAAAAAAATTGTGGAATTTAGGTCGAAATTTGGCAGAAATAAGTCGATATTCATTCAATTTCACATTAAGGTCCTATTTCATTGGGAGAATATAAGAATAAACAACATTTCATTTAGAAATAAGTCACAACCAAAACATATACGGATTTGCGGCTAAACAAAAAAAAGAAAAAAATATTATAAGAACAACTTAGCACGTGGAGTAAAAAAAATTGTCGAATTTAGGTCGAAATTTGGCAGAAATAAGTCGATATTCAATCAATTTCACATTAAGGACCTATTTCATTGGGAGAATATAAGAATAAACAACATTTCATTTAGAAATAAGTCACAACCAAAAATATACGGATTTGCGGCTAAACAAAAAAAAGAAAAAAATATTATAAGAACAACTTAGCACGTGGAGTAAAAAAAATTGTGGAATTTAGGTCGAAATTTGGCAGAAATAAGTCGATATTCAATTCAATTTCACATTAAGGTCCTATTTCATTGGGAGAATATAAGAATAAACAACATTTCATTTAGAAATAAGTCACAACCAAAACATATACGGATTTGCGGCTAAACAAAAAAAAGAAAAAAATATTATAAGAACAACTTAGCACGTGGAGTAAAAAAAATTGTCGAATTTAGGTCGAAATTTGGCAGAAATAAGTCGATATTCAATCAATTTCACATTAAGGACCTATTTCATTGGGAGAATATAAGAATAAACAACATTTCATTTAGAAATAAGTCACAACCAAAACATATACGGATTTGCGGCTAAACAAAAAAAAGAAAAAAATATTATAAGAACAACTTAGCACGTGGAGTAAAAAAAATTGTGGAATTTAGGTCGAAATTTGGCAGAAATAAGTCGATATTCATTCAATTTCACATTAAGGTCCTATTTCATTGGGAGAATATAAGAATAAACAACATTTCATTTAGAAATAAGTCACAACCAAAACATATACGAATTTGCGGCTAAACAAAAAACAGAAAAAAATATTATAAGAACAACTTAGCACGTGGAGTAAAAAAAATTGTCGAATTTAGGTCGAAATTTGGCAGAAATAAGTCGATATTCAATCAATTTCACATTAAGGACCTATTTCATTGGGAGAATATAAGAATAAACAACATTTCATTTAGAAATAAGTCACAACCAAAACATATACGGATTTGCGGCTAAACAAAAAAAAAAAAAAATATTATAAGAACAACTTAGCACGTGGAGTAAAAAAAATTGTGGAATTTAGGTCGAAATTTGGCAGAAATAAGTCGATATTCATTCAATTTCACATTAAGGTCCTATTTCATTGGGAGAATATAAGAATAAACAACATTTCATTTAGAAATAAGTCACAACCAAAACATATACGGATTTGCGGCTAAACAAAAAAAAAAAAAAATATTATAAGAACAACTTAGCACGTGGAGTAAAAAAAATTGTCGAATTTAGGTCGAAATTTGGCAGAAATAAGTCGATATTCAATCAATTTCACATTAAGGACCTATTTCATTGGGAGAATATAAGAATAAACAACATTTCATTTAGAAATAAGTCACAACCAAAACATATACGGATTTGCGGCTAAACAAAAAAAAGAAAAAAATATTATAAGAACAACTTAGCACGTGGAGTAAAAAAAATTGTGGAATTTAGGTCGAAATTTGGCAGAAATAAGTCGATATTCAATCAATTTCACATTAAGGACCTATTTCATTGGGAGAATATAAGAATAAACAACATTTCATTTAGAAATAAGTCACAACCAAAACATATACGGATTT